>JAPDNY010000003.1:91458206-92658206 GCA_029375565.1 Gekko gecko
CCTAAGCCTAGGCCTAAGCCTAAGCCTAAGCCTAAGCCTAAGCCTAAGCCTGAAGCCTAGGCCCAACGCCTAAGCCAGAGCCTGAAGCCTAAGCCTAACCCTAAAGCCTAAGCCTAAGCCTAAGCCTAAGCCTAAGCCTAAGCCAAAACCTAAACCTAAACCTAAACCTAAACCTAAACCTAAACCTAAACCCTAAACCTAAACCTAAACCTAAACCTAAACCTAAACCTAAACCTAAACCTAAACCTAAACCTAAACCTAAACCTAAAACCTAAACCTAAACCTAAACCTAAACCTAAACCTAAACCTAAACCTAAACCTAAACCTAAACCTAAACCTAAACCTAAACCTA
This sequence comes from Gekko gecko, assembly GCA_029375565.1. Taxonomy (NCBI): domain Eukaryota; kingdom Metazoa; phylum Chordata; class Lepidosauria; order Squamata; family Gekkonidae; genus Gekko; species Gekko gecko. The sequence goes on from JAPDNY010000003.1 coordinate 91,458,559, forward strand.
AACCTAAACCTAAACCTAAACCTAAACCTAAACCTAAACCTAAACCTAAACCTAAACCTAAACCTAAACCTAAACCTAAACCTAAACCTAAACCTAAACCTAAACTTAAACCTAAACCTAAACCTAAACTCAAAACCTAAACCTAAACCTAAACCTAAACCTAAACCTAAACCTAAACCTAAACCTAAACCTAAACCTAAACCTAAACCTAAAACCTAAACCTAAACCTAAACCTAAACCTAAACCTAAACCTAAACCTAAAACCTAAACCTAAACCTAAACCTAAACCTAAACCTAAACCTAAACCTAAACCTAAACCTAAACCTAAACCTAAACCTAAACCTAAACCTAAACCTAAACCTAAACCTAAACCTAAACCTAAACCTAAACCTAAACCTAAACCTAAAACCTAAACCTAAACTTAAACCTAAACCTAAACCTAAACTTAAACCTAAACTTAAACCTAAACTTAAACCTAAACCTAAACCTAAACCTAAACTTAAACCTAAACCTAAACCTAAACCTAAACCTAAACTTAAACCTAAAACCTAAACCTAAACCTAAACCTAAACCTAAACCTAAACCTAAACCAAAACCTAAACCTAAACTTAAACCTAAACCTAAACCTAAACCTAAACCTAAAACCTAAACCTAAACCTAAACCTAAACCTAAAACCTAAACCTAAACCTAAACCTAAACCTAAACCTAAACCTAAACCTAAACCTAAACCTAAACCTAAACCTAAAACCTAAACCTAAACCTAAAACCTAAACCTAAACCTAAACCTAAAACCTAAACCTAAAACTTAAACCTAAACCTAAAACCTAAACCTAAACCAAAACCTAAACCTAAACCTAAAACCTAAACCTAAACCTAAACCTAAACCTAAAACCTAAACCTAAACCTAAACCTAAACCTAAACCAAAACCTAAACCAAAACCTAAACCTAAACCAAAACCTAAACCTAAACCTAAACCTAAAACCTAAACCAAAACCTAAACCTAAACCTAAACCAAAACCTAAACCTAAACCTAAACCTAAAACCTAAACCTAAACCTAAACCTAAAACCTAAAACCTAAACCTAAACCTAAACCAAAACCTAAACCTAAACCAAAACCTAAACCTAAAACCTAAACCAAAACCTAAACCTAAAACCTAAACTTAAACCTAAAACCTAAACCTAAACCTAAACCTAAACCTAAACCTAAACCTAAAACCTAAACCTAAACCTAAACCAAAACCTAAACCTAAACCTAAAACCTAAAACCTAAACCAAAACCTAAACCTAAACCAAAACCTAAACCAAAACCTAAACCTAAACCAAAACCTAAACCTAAAACCTAAACCAAAACCTAAACCAAAACCTAAACCAAAACCTAAACCTAAACCAAAACCTAAACCAAAACCTAAACCAAAACCTAAACCAAAACCTAAACCTAAACCTAAACCTAAACCTAAACCAAAACCTAAACCAAAACCTAAACCAAAACCTAAACCTAAACCAAAACCTAAACCAAAACCTAAACCAAAACCTAAACCAAAACCTAAACCTAAACCTAAACCTAAACCTAAACCTAAACCTAAAACCTAAACCAAAACCTAAACCAAAACCTAAACCAAAACCTAAACCTAAACCTAAACCTAAAACCTAAACCAAAACCTAAACCTAAACCAAAACCAAAACCTAAACCAAAACCTAAACCAAAACCTAAACCTAAACCTAAACCTAAACCTAAACCAAAACCTAAACCTAAACCAAAACCTAAACCAAAACCTAAACCAAAACCTAAACCAAAACCTAAACCAAAACCTAAACCAAAACCTAAACCAAAACCTAAACCAAAACCTAAACCAAAACCTAAACCAAAACCTAAACCAAAACCTAAACCAAAACCTAAACCAAAACCTAAACCAAAACCTAAACCTAAACCTAAACCAAAACCTAAACCAAAACCTAAACCAAAACCTAAACCAAAACCTAAACCAAAACCTAAACCTAAACCTAAACCTAAAACCTAAACCAAAACCTAAACCAAAACCTAAACCTAAACCTAAACCAAAACCTAAACCAAAACCTAAACCAAAACCTAAACCAAAACCTAAACCTAAACCAAAACCTAAACCAAAACCTAAACCAAAACCTAAACCAAAACCTAAACCAAAACCTAAACCAAAACCTAAACCAAAACCTAAACTAAAACCTAAACCAAAACCTAAACCTAAACCAAAACCTAAACCTAAACCAAAACCTAAACCAAAACCTAAACCAAAACCTAAACCAAAACCAAAACCAAAACCTAAACCAAAACCTAAACCAAAACCTAAACCAAAACCTAAACCAAAACCTAAACCAAAACCTAAACCTAAACCAAAACCTAAACCAAAACCCAAAACCAAAACCAAAACCAAAACCTAAACCAAAACCTAAACCAAAACCTAAACCAAAACCTAAACCAAAACCTAAACCAAAACCTAAACCTAAACCAAAACCAAAACCAAAACCTAAACCAAAACCTAAACCTAAAACCTAAACCAAAACCTAAACCAAAACCTAAACCAAAACCTAAACCTAAACCAAAACCTAAACCAAAACCTAAACCTAAACCTAAACCAAAACCTAAACCTAAACCTAAAACCTAAACCAAAACCTAAACCAAAACCTAAACCAAAACCTAAACCTAAACCAAAACCTAAACCAAAACCTAAACCAAAACCTAAACCTAAAACCTAAACCAAAACCTAAACCAAAACCTAAACCAAAACCTAAACCAAAACCTAAACCAAAACCTAAACCTAAACCTAAACCAAAACCTAAACCAAAACCTAAACCAAAACCTAAACCAAAACCTAAACCAAAACCTAAACCAAAACCTAAACCTAAACCTAAACCAAAACCTAAACCAAAACCTAAACCAAAACCTAAACCAAAACCTAAACCAAAACCTAAACCAAACCTAAACCAAAACCTAAACCAAAACCTAAACCTAAACCAAAACCTAAACCAAAACCTAAACCTAAACCAAAACCTAAACCTAAACCAAAACCTAAACCTAAACCAAAACCTAAACCAAAACCTAAACCAAAACCTAAACCTAAACCAAAACCTAAACCAAAACCTAAACCAAAACCTAAACCAAAACCTAAACCAAAACCTAAACCAAAACCTAAACCTAAACCAAAACCTAAACCAAAACCAAAACCTAAACCCAAAACCTAAACCAAAACCTAAACCTAAACCTAAACCAAAACCTAAACCAAAACCAAAACCAAAACCCAAAACCTAAACCTAAAACCTAAACCAAAACCAAAACCAAAACCTAAACCAAAACCTAAACCAAAACCTAAACCAAAACCTAAACCTAAACCAAAACCTAAACCTAAACCAAAACCAAAACCTAAACCAAAACCTAAACCAAAACCTAAACCAAAACCTAAACCTAAACCAAAACCTAAACCAAAACCTAAACCAAAACCTAAACCAAAACCTAAACCTAAACCAAAACCAAAACCTAAACCAAAACCTAAACCAAAACCTAAACCTAAACCAAAACCAAAACCTAAACCAAAACCTAAACCAAAACCTAAACCAAAACCTAAACCAAAACCTAAACCAAAACCTAAACCAAAACCTAAACCTAAACCTAAACCAAAACCTAAACCTAAACCAAAACCAAAACCTAAACCTAAACCAAAACCTAAACCAAAACCTAAACCTAAACCCAAAACCTAAACCAAAACCTAAACCAAAACCTAAACCTAAAACCTAAACCAAAACCTAAACCAAAACCTAAACCTAAACCTAAACCAAAACCTAAACCTAAACCTAAACCTAAACCAAAACCTAAACCCAAAACCTAAACCAAAACCTAAACCAAAACCTAAACCTAAAACCTAAACCTAAACCAAAACCTAAACCTAAACCAAAACCTAAACCAAAACCTAAACCTAAACCAAAACCTAAACCCAAAACCTAAACCCAAAACCTAAACCTAAACCAAAACCTAAACCTAAACCAAAACCTAAACCTAAACCTAAACCAAAACCTAAACCAAAACCTAAACCCAAAACCTAAACCAAAACCTAAACCAAAACCAAAACCAAAACCAAAACCAAAACATAAACCAAAACCAAAACCAAAACCAAAACCAAAACCTAAACCAAAACCTAAACCAAAACCTAAACCAAAACCTAAACCAAAACCTAAACCAAAACCTAAACCAAAACCTAAACCAAAACCTAAACCCAAAACCAAAACCTAAACCAAAACCTAAACCAAAACCTAAACCAAAACCAAAACCTAAACCAAAACCAAAACCTAAACCAAAACCTAAACCAAAACCTAAACCAAAACCTAAACCAAAACCTAAACCAAAACCTAAACCAAAACCTAAACCAAAACCAAAACCTAAACCAAAACCTAAACCAAAACCTAAACCAAAACCTAAACCAAAACCTAAACCAAAACCTAAACCAAAACCTAAACCAAAACCTAAACCAAAACCTAAACCAAAACCTAAACCAAAACCTAAACCCAAAACCTAAACCTAAAACCTAAACCAAAACCTAAACCAAAACCTAAACCCAAAACCTAAACCTAAAACCTAAACCAAAACCTAAACCAAAACCTAAACCTAAACCAAAACCTAAACCTAAACCAAAACCTAAACCAAAACCTAAACCAAAACCTAAACCAAAACCTAAAACCTAAACCTAAACCTAAACCAAAACCCAAAACCTAAACCAAAACCTAAACCAAAACCTAAACCTAAACCAAAACCTAAACCTAAAACCTAAACCAAAACCTAAACCAAAACCTAAACCTAAACCAAAACCTAAACCAAAACCTAAACCTAAACCAAAACCTAAACCAAAACCTAAACCCAAAACCTAAACCAAAACCTAAACCTAAACCAAAACCTAAACCTAAACCTAAACCAAAACCTAAACCTAAACCAAAACCTAAACCTGATCACCCACAGGACCAGTCGTCTTTTCAGGAAGCTCTGTCCTTCAGTGATCGTTTTGAGGTAAAATCGCCGGTTTTTGCTCTTTTGCCACCCGGATTTCAACAGAGGATTGTTGGGGAAGGTCCCCTCTATTGACTGAGTAATTATGGAGCCCCCCCCGGCTGGGGGGGACTCAGAAATCAAGATTGAAAAATCGTCCATTGTTCCCTATGGGGATGACTCAGCAAGTCAAGCCTCATTGCAAAACAGTCAAGCCTCACTGCATAGCAGCCAGGGCTTTTGCAGCCTTTGGAGGATTTTTCGAAGACTTTCAAGCCAGGACTCTCGGCTTTTCAAGTGAAAGGGATGGCAGCGACCCCCCCAGAGATGGATGGTGATTCTGTCACGCGACCCCCGGAATCCTCGGCTGAGGAGAAGGTAAGGCCTTTTCCTTTATCTATGGATGGGCCCCCTCGGTAATGGTGACAGTGATAGATTCATCGGGGGAGGAGTGTGACCCTACTAAAGAAATGCCCCAACTCCCAGAGGAGCTTTTTCAAACCCCTGAAGGCAGCTCCTTACACCCTATGGTGGCGCAGGATTTTTCAATGTCTCCCGTTATTCCAATTTTTGACTTCAAAACTAAACCTGAAGACCCGGGTGATGTGGTTAAGGGAGACCATGATTATTCTAAAGCTGAGTTAAACCAGCCGGTCCCAGCAAACCCTCAGATGATGTGCGAGACGACTGAGTCCATCAGCAATGTTGTTTGTAGTCAAGAAGGCCGTATGGCTATGGAAGGGGAGATGTTTAAGATGGAAGACCTAGAAGCCGAAAAGAGACTAAGATGTTATGAAAAGCATTTAGAAACTGAAATGGGCTTAGCTAAGTCCCCTTTATCAAAGAAAATTGATGTTGAGCACAGTGACGAAATTCCTGGACGCCCTCTGTGTCGTTCTAAACTAGTGCAAGTTGCGGAATTCCGCCCTCCCGTGAATTTAACTGAACGGGCATGTTCATCGGTACCCTTGTTAACTGTCTTAACCCACCCCCAAGGGATGGGGCCGGAACTGGTGACAACTATGACTGCATCTGAATTTTTGGATGATTCCCACTCACAAGTGAGGCGAGAGGGAGAATTTTCTTTACAATTTTATGGGGATCAGCAGATTAAAGGTGATGAGGCAGCTTGCGCTCCCAAGCATGTTAAGGAAGACGCAGCCCTTGAATTGGGGGAGCATAAATTTCAGTTGCGGAAAGCTTCTGAGACACTGAGTATCTCCTTACAAAAATTGTCATCTTACACTAAAAACATACGTGATTTAGACCTGACCATTGCCTCTTCTGCTGACCCTCTCCAGGTGGAGAGACTTTGTCATAGGAGAGACCAATTAAAGTCTTCTGTGGAGGCTGTGGAGTTAGAGGTGTCACAGCTTAATGCTACCATGGATATTCTAGGCCAGAAATTGTTAACCTCTGACACTGATATAAGTGATTTAGTTTCATTACCAGAACAGCGAGAATATCCTTTGGATAAGGTTGAAGACATGGAAGAAGAAGAACCTATTCCTCCTGGTGAACTACAGTCTTCGCCAGAAGCCCGTCCAGCCAAACGGCTCAGAAAACAGCAAGAATCGCCAGAATCGGTGGTTTTTGTCGGTGAGGACTTAGGCAAAAAGGCTTCCTGCCAATCGGTGGTTGTCATCAATTCGGAGGTGAGTGAATTTATTCCCGCCTACCGTTACTCACTCTCTTCCACGTCTAAAGAGGAATTAGCCGATATGCTCCGTGGTAGACTCGGAGTTGATGATGAAGATATATTACCTGACCAACCCCAGACGATTGAAATCGTTCATGTTGACCAGACCACCTCAGGGAGCTGTACTAAAGGTATGGCCCGTGACACCCCAGGGGGTCGTCGGATTGGTAGAGAGGTGCGCTTGGCCCGTGAATGGGCAGAGTACAAAATTCTTCCCATGTCTGAAGGCTTTCGACTTCTTGTACCACAAGAGCTTAAGCAGATCGATTTAGCAAAGTTTTGGGCCTTCATTTTGGCCCATATGGGCCTGCCAGATGTTCTTACGATGGCATTGGATAAGAGGAGTAGAGACTTTATTTTGGACCTGTTGACCGAAGTGAAACCGGTTTTGCTACAATTTTTTACAAATAGAGAGGAGAAAGCCCCCAATTACATGGATCGAGTTATCTACGCTCGTGCCATATCTCTGGCAGTCGTAGACCGTTTGATTATCGGAAGGAAAGTGCGAACGTCAGCCGGAAACTACCCCGCTTGGCTTACTGAGCAGGGGATGATAGAGACTCTGAAAGCAATAACTCATTCCTGGGAAGGGGCAGAGCCTGGACTGTTAACTGACGTCTTTGACGATCCCGAGAAAAGAAGCAAGGAATTGACCCCTCAGGGTTGGTCCGAATGGTGCCTGCAGGCTATACACGTTCTAAAAATTAGGTCCGATAGACTTAAGGGAGAAAAGTATTGGCTGTGGAAGCAGCATGTTGCCGTGAGTGATCAGGAGGGGGCCGACCCTAAGGGTATTCGTGTTAAGGTCACCAAGACCGGGAAACCCAAAACAGCAGAATGCTTGACCTCAACTGAGTTCTTGCTGAGTGTTCCACAGGTGGAGACAACGAATGCTGTGTCTCAATCCGGAGCCAAGACCAGAAGAGATAAGAAGAGGATCCAGGGAACGGCGGTGATGAAGGATCGGGAGTCCCGGGGGAGCGAGGCAGCGGCTCAGGAGGAAGCGGACGCGTGCCGTACACCGATGACGACATCTGACGATTTCAAGGCCCTTTCACGTCGACAGGGGGACTCCGATCTTGGATGTCCCCCGCAAACCGGTGAGGATGGTCGATCGGTGCGACGAGAGACGGAGCAGAGGCAGTTAGAGTCCTCCCACCAATCAGTTGCGATAGACGAGTCGGGGGAGGTGCAGAGGGATAGTGGGAAGGGTCCTTACAGGGAGTACCTGGGGAGTGACCTATCGGGAATTGAGTCTTTGAGCTACAGCGAAGAGGAACCCGATAGGGAAAGGGAATCTAGTGAGCTTGAGGAAGAACCTTCAGGAGATATCAGAGGTCGAAAGTTTAAGACGGTTGGGAGGGGTGGTGTCGGGAGGCATGGGACGAAAGAGGGGGTAGGGATAAAGGGGATCTCAACTTGGTTTAGAGACGTGGATACCCCGGTACTGGCCTCTCCCCGCTTTGTTCCCCCCACTCCAGTGCACATAGAATCCACTCCGAGTATGGTTGATCCTCTGTCGTCATCATCGACCCTGATGGAGGACGCGGAAAGAACGGAGACGAGAGCGGCGGTGGCAGCTTTGGAGGTCTTGATGGAGACTCAACCGGGGTCCCCGGTTCGTACGGACGCTGTGCAGATACACGACCTCACTCGAGACTCGCCTCCGCCACCCCGCGCTGCCTTTCTTCCTCTTCCCCAGCGATCTGTGACGCGAGATGGGGGAAAGAAGAAACAGTCTCGTGTGCGCTTCGAAGATAGAGAGACATTGTCAGCAGATCTCGGGGCGGGGAGTGACACTCGTCCTACGGGATCTGAGACTGTTGTGAGTTTAACCGGTGGGGTCTCTGAATCTGTTGTCGTTGAGTCTCTTCCCCCTGGGAGTCTGGAACACCAGGGCGATGAGTCTCAGGTCTCATCTGAGGTCAGGGCGGGAACCCCATTGAGTGGAATGCAAACTCCTTTGGAGAAAACAACCGACCTTGTTGGGGGCTGGGGTGATGGGGAGATGATAGTGGATTATGATAGACAGAAGCAAAAACGACCCAGATCTTGGTCCCTCAATGAAGATCGGGGGAAACTTACTATGGGTTTGGGGGCGATAACATCTGCGGTACCTAAGAGAAATCAGAAGAGGGAGAAGAGGGAATCATCCTTGCTAAAGGGGATGAGACCGACCGAAACCCCACGGGGTCTTCCTGAGGAGTTGGGTACGGGTCCTGAGGGTGTAACGGGGCCTTTACCGGCGGGGAACACACCTAAGAGTGTTACCGGATCTTCTCCAGGTTCCGGGGAAGCCCCTATTCAGCAGAAAACCCCCACGAGGGATTCCTCCAAACCCCTTTCTTATTCCCAAGCCCTTAGAGGGACGAAAAGGGCACAGCAGGGAACTGGGGACGGACGGGGGACGGAGGGTGTGGGGAAGGGAGGGACCCCGGGCGAGTCCAGAGACCTTCCCCGCAGGACCTTCGACTACGAAAGGGATAGGAAGGAGGATGAGAGGTTTTTGGAGGAGTTTTTTGAAGAGCTGGGAGAGGAGGAGGGACAAGACCCGCGACAGCGATACGTATTAAGATTCCGTTATAAGGGTCTCGACAATCATAAACTAACGGAGGATTATATGATCGGGTCTCTGTTGTTGGGTGACTTGGGCATTCCCAAGGGAGACATTCTGGCGGTGATTATGCCGCCAGGGTTACGAGAGACGGATGTCTGTCTGGTGTCGGAAAGAGCCTACCAGCGAGCTTGGGGAAAGATCAGGGAAGCCCTTCGCTTTGCCCCTGAGCTTTTTGACGATTATGACATCATCCCTCTTTTTCGGGGCGAGTCCAGAGTTCTGACGGTCTCCTTTAGGACGACCAACATACCCGAGGAGGACGTGGAACTCTGGCTGTCTCGTCACTGTAAAATTCTAATGGCACCCCGTAAGCGGCTTAATCAGTGGGGTGTTTGGGGAGGGGAATACAAAGCGGTGATCTCGCTCCACCGCGATACCAGAAGCAATTTAAAGCACCTCCCCAAGTACTTCTTTTTGGGAAACGACCGAGGAGTCACTCGCTATAGTGGTCAGCCCCCCGCCTGTTTTCAATGCGGGGGTTATGACCACATAAGACAACACTGTACTTCCCCCTTTGTGCCAGCTGTGGGAAGAGAGGACATAACTCGGTCCATTGTTCAGTGGGGATTGTATGTAACCTTTGTGATCGTCAGGGCCACACTTATTTGTTGTGCCCTCGGGCTTACTATAACACCCAGTTCCCTAGGGCTTACGCTAGGTTCCAAGCTTCCCATCAGGATCCGAAAGGGGACAGGCAGGAAAGGGCAGGGGATTCCGGCGTACCGGAGGCCTCAACATCGTCCGAGACACCGGTTCCGAAGGCGACACCTGCCAGGGCTACAACTTCTGGAGACGACCTACAAGAAGCAGGATGGGAGAAGGTGCAGAAAATGAAGAAGAAGCTGGAGAGGAAGAAGAAGGTCTCGGTTCAGAGGGGAATCGTATTGGACGGCAAATACCAACCGAGGAGTGAACTCACGAAGAATCGGTTCGCGGCCCTCTCAGGTGAGGATCTTTCGGAAGGGGATGCTGATGGAGATGAACCCCGCAGCCCCAGTGACAGAGGTGAGGCTGCGCAGACGGTGAGCCGGGATGAGAGTGAAGGAGGCGATGGGATCCGTGAGAAAGACATCCAGAGGAGCGAGAAGAGATTATCACCGCCGCGCTTCAAGACAATGGAGGATCTTACGGTGCTGGAGCTGGACGACTTGATTCGGGAAAGTCGGAAGTCTGTACAGGACATCCAACTGAAGAGGGTTATGCTGGGGGACGATTCCCCGGGATGCGTAACCGGTTCTTTAGAAGACTTCCAGGAATCGGTCCGTGAAGAGTGTCAACGACTCCGGAATAAACAACTTTTCTTCCAGAATCGGCTTCTACTCCTGGACTGCGAGCGGGAGAAGAGGATGGAGGAGGAGTCCGGGGAGAAGAGGGCCGAAGGTGAGAGCTCGAAGATCGACGGGGACGTGGCGGACGACGCCACCCCTCCTTCCAATCAAGAGGCCCTGGGTCGACAGCATCTTCAGGATTATCCTCCACCGTTTAAATTAGATCTCGCAGCGCAGCCGGGGGAGGCTTCGGCCCCCCTGCAATCTTCTAGTCAGGCCACACCTCCAACACAACAGGAGGGGGTGGATTCAATGGAGGTGAGAGAGGAAGAAGGAGACGAGGCTGGGAAGGAGGAAGGCTCTCTGGAAGACTCCGAGATGGCCTTCTTCGACGCACAGACCTTTGATGGGGAAATGGACGTACAGTAAATCTGAGTACTCGGTTAAGTGAGTTAATAAAATTTTCCATTTTGTGTTTGAAGTACGGGTTTTCTGTGGTTTTTTTTTGATTGATTCTTTGGATTTTGGTGAACTTTCCTTTCCTTTCTTAATTATGGAGATTAAGTTAATTACTTGGAATTGCAGGGGTCTTCGCCAACCATCGCGTCGGGAAGACATTTTCTTTCATCTGAGGAAAACTAATGCTGACCTCTGCGTTTTGCAAGAAACGAATATCTCCACTCCACGGGATCGCAGTTTAGCCCAACGAGCTTGGACTTGGGGCCCCTCGGTGTGGTCTCTGACCGACGGGGGGTCCGGAGGCTTGGCGGTTCTCTTCTTTTCTTTTACAAGGTGGAAGGTCAGGAGGGTGATCGAGGCGGTCCCCGGACATTTACTGATAATGGACCTCGACCTACGAGACCCCAGTGGGAAAACGCTGACTAGGTACAGACTCTGTGCGATATATGCACCTGTTAGGAAACAGCAACGGCTTCCTCTGTGGGAAGCTTTGAAAGACCACACGCTGACAAACCGAGCTCTCTTGGTATTGGGGGACTTTAACGTTCGATCGGAGCAATCCGATCGTATCGATCTTCGGAAACCGCAGGCGTGGCAAAACAAGGCCCTGACGGTAGAGGAGAAGCTTCTCAGATCCTTCCTCATGGACACGAAGTTGCTCCAGGACTCTGCCCTCCACATCCTTAACCGGCTTGATTATCTACCGACTCACCACAGGTCTTTATTTCGTCAGCGCCACGATCTCCCTGTTGGGGCCACGGCGACTTATTTTCACCCATTGACCACGAGCAGGTTGGACAGGATCTGGGTCCCGTCTACTTTACACCTACGTGACTGTGTGCTGATGGCCAACCCGTGGTCCGATCACGTCCTTCTAGAGGTGGTGCTGGGCGTAAAGAGCGACGGAGATGCGAGAGGCGGAAGATCGAGGTGGATCTTGCGAGACAAGGACGTCCATCTCTACAGGCTGCAGGCAGAGGTCATCCTGGCACTGGAGTCACGCCGACGGACGAAGGCGGCTTCGGACTTGTTGGAATGGTGGGACGGAACGAAGAGGGTCATCCGGAACTTTTGCCTCCGGGCTCGGAGAGCGGGATTAGCGAGAGAAGTACGGGACTACCATCTGGCCGTGCAGAATACTCTGGCGACCCGTTGGAAAGTGGCGGCGGGGCTCCCTCACGACGCTGCGAAATACCGGAGGAGCCAGCGGGTGATCCAGGACTACCGTAGGCTCCAACGAGAGAAACGGAGGGCCGACCGGATGGCCTCCTTCACCGGCCCCGTCATCCGAAGAGGAGAGTGGGAGAAGGACCGCGCGCCGTCGACCCACCAGACATTGCAGGGCTTGCGGATGCGATCGGAGGATGACGTGCAGCATTCGACCGTCGGGACCCTGTCCGTGATCGCGTCCTTCTACGGGAGTCTCTATAGCGCCCGCGAGGGGAACCCTTCGGAAGCAGACACCGACGCTTTCTTGAACAGCGCCCTGGGGGAGCGGGAGCCCCTGGATAACGCGGAGATCGAGGGACTGTCGCAACCGATCACGAAGGAGGAGGTCGCCGAGGCGCTCGGGATCGGGAGACGGACGTCGACCCCCGGACCAGACGGGCTATCGTACGGGCTGTATCGGGACCTGCGGGATTACTTCCTACCCATCCTCGTCGAGGTCTTCAACTGCATCTTAGAGGAACGGAGGGTGGGGAGGAGCTTCCTGGAAGGGGTCATGATACTCCTGTACAAGTCTGGGGACCCGACGTTGGTATCGAACTGGCGACCCCTTACCCTTAACAACATCGATTATAGAATCTTCACAAGGGTATTAAACACCAGGCTCAAGCGGATCGCGCACTCTCTCGTGGACGCGGGACAGACTAGCGCCGTTCCCCGTCGTAAGATGAGCCACACCGCCTGCCTCTTTCGCCAGATCTTTCAGGCGGTCGCGGAGGATGGGAGGAAGCCATACTTGCTACAGCTCGATCAACATAAAGCTTTCGATATGGTGGACCATGCTTACCTGTGGGAGATCTTGCGACGACACGGCGTTCCGGAGCGGTTGGTGGCGGTCTTTCGAGCTCTTTACACGGGGGCCCGCGTCTATCCCTACGCCCGGGGAAGCTCTGGAGACCCGATTCCGGTGACCAGGGGGGTGAGACAGGGATGCCCCCTGAGCCCTCTACTCTACGTGCTCTCGTTGGAACCGTTCCTCAGAGTGGTCCGGATGGATGCGACGATCCGAGGGTTGAGGCTGAGGAGCGTCCCCGACGTCCGCATCACGACGGTAGCCCACGCCGACGACGTTTACTGTTGGTTGGCGGATGAGTCGGATCTCCGTAGAGTGCGGAAACATCTTGAGGCGTATCGGAGAGCCTCCGGGGCCCGGGTCAACGAGGAGAAGAGCAAGTTGCTCGCTCTGGACGGAGAAACCGCAACGATTCGTGTGCGCCCGTTGACCCCCGAGGATGCCGTGTCACGAGGCGGAGATGCCGGGACGGAGCCGGATCCCTTGGAGCACGTGAAGATCCTGGGGGTTCTCTTCAGCCTGCGGCCGGGAGGATGGCGGAAGAACTGGGACGAGTGGGGCCGGAAGGTGGAGGAGCGCTTGCTGAAATGGAAGAATTGGCGCCTCAGTACAGCGCAGAAGGTGACCTTCTTCAACATTTATTGCGTTCCAGCTGGGAATTATCTCGCTGGGGTCTATCCACCCACCGAGGAGATCATTAAGACGATCTCTACGAGGCTCTACAGATGGGTCCTCGGCATGGCGACCTTCCCTCTCGCGAGGACGGTGGTACAGAGACCATGTGCCGAAGGGGGCTTGGCGCTCTTAGATGTGGGACTCTGGTTCCTCGCCAAGTTCCTCGCTTTCAACTGCGGGGACATGTGTCGACGGGAGGAAGACCCGGGGGACTGCGACGGAACTGCGACGGAGATGGTGGCCCGCGAGGCTTTTCGGAGAGCGTGGGCCGAGACGACCTGGGGTCGAAGATGGTGGGTCGACGGACTGAGGATTCCCCGACTCACTCGACGCCTTAAACAGTCGCTCCCAGACTTCGTGGCGGAGGTGGCGATCTCCATCCAGAGGCGGCGTATCTCGGCGGAGGAGGTCCGGAGGACCTTCCGACAGCACCCCGACTCTGCGGGCCGCCTTTATTGGCACCTCTTCCGTAAGTTCAAGGCCGAACCGTACGACCGCGGGCGGAGGGGTAAGCTGTCTCTGTCGGAGTATCTGCGCGATCAGGTCTTCCCGGTACCGACCTTCGTCGATAAGGCGATTCCCTTCGCTCTCCGGGACCTTCGTTGGAGAGCGTACCATCAAGTCCTCCACGTCGGTTCGAAGAAGAAGACGACGAGGGATCGGGACCAGATGGTGTGCCGACGTCCGAGCTGCCTGGGCGCCGACACCGGAGGAGAGCTGGAGTCCATCGAGCACGCCCTGAAGACGTGTCTGCCCGCTCGACGGCTTTGGGGGATGGTCGGGCGCGCCCTGGGTTGGCCTTTTCTGGGTGTCCAAGACTGGGAGACCATAGCTTCGGGTCTAGAGCCGGACTCTGGTTACGGCGCACCGGGAGAACCCTGGTCTTGTTCCGACGTGCGACGTACCCCGCGGTCAGACACCCCCGCTCTTTCCCGGAGACCCGCGCGAAGGCCGCCCTGGGCGGTGGTCCGCCTCCTGAATCTTATCGTGGCCCACACGATTCTTCGAGATCGCAGAGCGGAGCTCTACTCACGGACGGCCGTACCCGCTCGAGTTTCGCTGCAGTACGTGCTGCAATATGTGAAAAAGGTGGTTTCTTGGGAGCGACGGAACACGAAGCCGTTGTCTTTTCGTAACCGTTGGCAGTGGTTCAATGAGATTAATCCTCCGGTGCCCTGAGGGGTACCTTTAATCCTGAGGGTTATCCGAACCTTTTGAGATCTGTACCGAGTCGCCAAAACTCTTATTTTGGGAGTTGATTTCCTGGGCCACTGATATGTGACCCCTTGTAACTATTTAACTCTTTTAGGTGTTAAATTGTGATACCTATGTAATACTTACCACTTTGTTTTATTGATATACTATGTATTTTATGTATTTTATAGAATCAGAACGGATCCGCTAACCTTTTCAGAAACACCGCTGTTGTCGAGATCTCTAGACAAGCTAGGAGAGAGCTGTGGATCATAATGTTCTTTGCCTTTTTGGCGGTTTTATTTGTTACTGTTTTCGTGGGGCTCTCCATTTATTTTTGGTGGGTGACCGGGAACGTCTGATCGTTAAATCGCCTTTGGGGGATTGATTGGTTAAGGTTTTTGAGATCCTTGATTTTAGATATTCTGTTATTAGTATCTTGTTATTTGTAACTCAATTTTAAAGTTCTGAACCTCGTCTTCGGACGTGTTTTAGAGGTATGGAGTTATATACCTTTGTATTCATTATTTGTAATTCTGGAGCTCACTGTTAAAGTACTGAGTCTTTTCTTTGGACATGTTATGTATTTTTGTTATGTATTCTTGTATATGTCAATTTGAACGGATCCTTTTGTTAATGTTAATTCTCGTTGTATCTTTAGGTAGTATTATGGGATTTTCTGTATGTGATGAATCCCCTTGTAGAAGACTAAATTTGAATGTATGCCGACACATGTTATACTATACATCTTTAATGTAATCTACCTCATTGGCTTTTCTTTATGTTTAAATTTTGGAATTTGTAGTTGATATTCATATTTGAAAGTTCTCTGTTATTGTTATCGTTTTGGCTTTGTACTGATGGTGTGTTTATGTAGAAAGGTTAATTTTAAATAAAAATCTATTTTCCTAAAAAAAAATCTATTTTCCTAACCCTAACCCTAACCCTAACCCTAACCCTAACCCTAACCTAACCCTAACCCTAACCCTAACCCTAACCCTAACCCTAACCCTAACCCTAACCCTAACCCTAACCCTAACCCTAACCCTAACCCTAACCCTAACCCTAACCCTAACCCTAACCCTAAACCTAAACCAAAACCTAAACCTAAACCTAAACCTAAACCTAAACCTAAACCTAAACCTAAACCTAAACCTAAACCTAAACCTAAACCTAAACCAAAACCTAAACCTGATCACCCACAGGACCAGTCGTCTTTTCAGGAAGCTCTGTCCTTCAGTGATCGTTTTGAGGTAAAATCGCCGGTTTTTGCTCTTTTGCCACCCGGATTTCAACAGAGGATTGTTGGGGAAGGTCCCCTCTATTGACTGAGTAATTATGGAGCCCCCCCGGCTGGGGGGACTCAGAAATCAAGATTGAAAAATCGTCCATTGTTCCCTATGGGGATGACTCAGCAAGTCAAGCCTCATTGCAAAACAGTCAAGCCTCACTGCATAGCAGCCAGGGCTTTTTGCAGCCTTTGGAGGATTTTTCGAAGACTTTCAAGCCAGGACTCTCGGCTTTTCAAGTGAAAGGGATGGCAGCGACCCCCCCAGAGATGGATGGTGATTCTGTCACGCGACCCCCGGAATCCTCGGCTGAGGAGAAGGTAAGGCCTTTTCCTTTATCTATGGATGGGCCCCCTCGGTAATGGTGACAGTGATAGATTCATCGGGGGAGGAGTGTGACCCTACTAAAGAAATGCCCCAACTCCCAGAGGAGCTTTTTCAAACCCCTGAAGGCAGCTCCTTACACCCTATGGTGGCGCAGGATTTTTCAATGTCTCCCGTTATTCCAATTTTTGACTTCAAAACTAAACCTGAAGACCCGGGTGATGTGGTTAAGGGAGACCATGATTATTCTAAAGCTGAGTTAAACCAGCCGGTCCCAGCAAACCCTCAGATGATGTGCGAGACGACTGAGTCCATCAGCAATGTTGTTTGTAGTCAAGAAGGCCGTATGGCTATGGAAGGGGAGATGTTTAAGATGGAAGACCTAGAAGCCGAAAAGAGACTAAGATGTTATGAAAAGCATTTAGAAACCGAAATGGGCTTAGCTAAGTCCCCTTTATCAAAGAAAATTGATGTTGAGCACAGTGACGAAATTCCTGGACGCCCTCTGTGTCGTTCTAAACTAGTGCAAGTTGCGGAATTCCGCCCTCCCGTGAATTTAACTGAACGGGCATGTTCATCGGTACCCTTGTTAACTGTCTTAACCCACCCCCAAGGGATGGGGCCGGAACTGGTGACAACTATGACTGCATCTGAATTTTTGGATGATTCCCACTCACAAGTGAGGCGAGAGGGAGAATTTTCTTTACAATTTTATGGGGATCAGCAGATTAAAGGTGATGAGGCAGCTTGCGCTCCCAAGCATGTTAAGGAAGACGCAGCCCTTGAATTGGGGGAGCATAAATTTCAGTTGCGGAAAGCTTCTGAGACACTGAGTATCTCCTTACAAAAATTGTCATCTTACACTAAAAACATACGTGATTTAGACCTGACCATTGCCTCTTCTGCTGACCCTCTCCAGGTGGAGAGACTTTGTCATAGGAGAGACCAATTAAAGTCTTCTGTGGAGGCTGTGGAGTTAGAGGTGTCACAGCTTAATGCTACCATGGATATTCTAGGCCAGAAATTGTTAACCTCTGACACTGATATAAGTGATTTAGTTTCATTACCAGAACAGCGAGAATATCCTTTGGATAAGGTTGAAGACATGGAAGAAGAAGAACCTCTTCCTCCTGGTGAACTACAGTCTTCGCCAGAAGCCCGTCCAGCCAAACGGCTCAGAAAACAGCAAGAATCGCCAGAATCGGTGGTTTTTGTCGGTGAGGACTTAGGCAAAAAGGCTTCCTGCCAATCGGTGGTTGTCATCAATTCGGAGGTGAGTGAATTTATTCCCGCCTACCGTTACTCACTCTCTTCCACGTCTAAAGAGGAATTAGCCGATATGCTCCGTGGTAGACTCGGAGTTGATGATGAAGATATATTACCTGACCAACCCCAGACGATTGAAATCGTTCATGTTGACCAGACCACCTCAGGAAGCTGTACTAAAGGTATGGCCCGTGACACCCCAGGGGGTCGTCGGATTGGTAGAGAGGTGCGCTTGGCCCGTGAATGGGCAGAGTACAAAATTCTTCCCATGTCTGAAGGCTTTCGACTTCTTGTACCACAAGAGCTTAAGCAGATCGATTTAGCAAAGTTTTGGGCCTTCATTTTGGCCCATATGGGCCTGCCAGATGTTCTTACGATGGCATTGGATAAGAGGAGTAGAGACTTTATTTTGGACCTGTTGACCGAAGTGAAACCGGTTTTGCTACAATTTTTTACAAATAGAGAGGAGAAAGCCCCCAATTACATGGATCGAGTTATCTACGCTCGTGCCATATCTCTGGCAGTCGTAGACCGTTTGATTATCGGAAGGAAAGTGCGAACGTCAGCCGGAAACTACCCCGCTTGGCTTACTGAGCAGGGGATGATAGAGACTCTGAAAGCAATAACTCATTCCTGGGAAGGGGCAGAGCCTGGACTGTTAACTGACGTCTTTGACGATCCCGAGAAAAGAAGCAAGGAATTGACCCCTCAGGGTTGGTCCGAATGGTGCCTGCAGGCTATACACGTTCTAAAAATTAGGTCCGATAGACTTAAGGGAGAAAAGTATTGGCTGTGGAAGCAGCATGTTGCCGTGAGTGATCAGGAGGGGGCCGACCCTAAGGGTATTCGTGTTAAGGTCACCAAGACCGGGAAACCCAAAACAGCAGAATGCTTGACCTCAACTGAGTTCTTGCTGAGTGTTCCACAGGTGGAGACAACGAATGCTGTGTCTCAATCCGGAGCCAAGACCAGAAGAGATAAGAAGAGGATCCAGGGAACGGCGGTGATGAAGGATCGGGAGTCCCGGGGGAGCGAGGCAGCGGCTCAGGAGGAAGCGGACGCGTGCCGTACACCGATGACGACATCTGACGATTTCAAGGCCCTTTCACGTCGACAGGGGGACTCCGATCTTGGATGTCCCCCGCAAACCGGTGAGGATGGTCGATCGGTGCGACGAGAGACGGAGCAGAGGCAGTTAGAGTCCTCCCACCAATCAGTTGCGATAGACGAGTCGGGGGAGGTGCAGAGGGATAGTGGGAAGGGTCCTTACAGGGAGTACCTGGGGAGTGACCTATCGGGAATTGAGTCTTTGAGCTACAGCGAAGAGGAACCCGATAGGGAAAGGGAATCTAGTGAGCTTGAGGAAGAACCTTCAGGAGATATCAGAGGTCGAAAGTTTAAGACGGTTGGGAGGGGTGGTGTCGGGAGGCATGGGACGAAAGAGGGGGTAGGGATAAAGGGGATCTCAACTTGGTTTAGAGACGTGGATACCCCGGTACTGGCCTCTCCCCGCTTTGTTCCCCCCACTCCAGTGCACATAGAATCCACTCCGAGTATGGTTGATCCTCTGTCGTCATCATCGACCCTGATGGAGGACGCGGAAAGAACGGAGACGAGAGCGGCGGTGGCAGCTTTGGAGGTCTTGATGGAGACTCAACCGGGGTCCCCGGTTCGTACGGACGCTGTGCAGATACACGACCTCACTCGAGACTCGCCTCCGCCACCCCGCGCTGCCTTTCTTCCTCTTCCCCAGCGATCTGTGACGCGAGATGGGGGAAAGAAGAAACAGTCTCGTGTGCGCTTCGAAGATAGAGAGACATTGTCAGCAGATCTCGGGGCGGGGAGTGACACTCGTCCTACGGGATCTGAGACTGTTGTGAGTTTAACCGGTGGGGTCTCTGAATCTGTTGTCGTTGAGTCTCTTCCCCCTGGGAGTCTGGAACACCAGGGCGATGAGTCTCAGGTCTCATCTGAGGTCAGGGCGGGAACCCCATTGAGTGGAATGCAAACTCCTTTGGAGAAAACAACCGACCTTGTTGGGGGCTGGGGTGATGGGGAGATGATAGTGGATTATGATAGACAGAAGCAAAAACGACCCAGATCTTGGTCCCTCAATGAAGATCGGGGGAAACTTACTATGGGTTTGGGGGCGATAACATCTGCGGTACCTAAGAGAAATCAGAAGAGGGAGAAGAGGGAATCATCCTTGCTAAAGGGGATGAGACCGACCGAAACCCCACGGGGTCTTCCTGAGGAGTTGGGTACGGGTCCTGAGGGTGTAACGGGGCCTTTACCGGCGGGGAACACACCTAAGAGTGTTACCGGATCTTCTCCAGGTTCCGGGGAAGCCCCTATTCAGCAGAAAACCCCCACGAGGGATTCCTCCAAACCCCTTTCTTATTCCCAAGCCCTTAGAGGGACGAAAAGGGCACAGCAGGGAACTGGGGACGGACGGGGGACGGAGGGTGTGGGGAAGGGAGGGACCCCGGGCGAGTCCAGAGACCTTCCCCGCAGGACCTTCGACTACGAAAGGGATAGGAAGGAGGATGAGAGGTTTTTGGAGGAGTTTTTTGAAGAGCTGGGAGAGGAGGAGGGACAAGACCCGCGACAGCGATACGTATTAAGATTCCGTTATAAGGGTCTCGACAATCATAAACTAACGGAGGATTATATGATCGGGTCTCTGTTGTTGGGTGACTTGGGCATTCCCAAGGGAGACATTCTGGCGGTGATTATGCCGCCAGGGTTACGAGAGACGGATGTCTGTCTGGTGTCGGAAAGAGCCTACCAGCGAGCTTGGGGAAAGATCAGGGAAGCCCTTCGCTTTGCCCCTGAGCTTTTTGACGATTATGACATCATCCCTCTTTTTCGGGGCGAGTCCAGAGTTCTGACGGTCTCCTTTAGGACGACCAACATACCCGAGGAGGACGTGGAACTCTGGCTGTCTCGTCACTGTAAAATTCTAATGGCACCCCGTAAGCGGCTTAATCAGTGGGGTGTTTGGGGAGGGGAATACAAAGCGGTGATCTCGCTCCACCGCGATACCAGAAGCAATTTAAAGCACCTCCCCAAGTACTTCTTTTGGGAAACGACCGAGGAGTCACCCGCTATAGTGGTCAGCCCCCCGCCTGTTTTCAATGCGGGGGTTATGACCACATAAGACAACACTGTACTTCCCCCTTTGTGCCAGCTGTGGGAAGAGAGGACATAACTCGGTCCATTGTTCAGTGGGGATTGTATGTAACCTTTGTGATCGTCAGGGCCACACTTATTTGTTGTGCCCTCGGGCTTACTATAACACCCAGTTCCCTAGGGCTTACGCTAGGTTCCAAGCTTCCCATCAGGATCCGAAAGGGGACAGGCAGGAAAGGGCAGGGGATTCCGGCGTACCGGAGGCCTCAACATCGTCCGAGACACCGGTTCCGAAGGCGACACCTGCCAGGGCTACAACTTCTGGAGACGACCTACAAGAAGCAGGATGGGAGAAGGTGCAGAAAATGAAGAAGAAGCTGGAGAGGAAGAAGAAGGTCTCGGTTCAGAGGGGAATCGTATTGGACGGCAAATACCAACCGAGGAGTGAACTCACGAAGAATCGGTTCGCGGCCCTCTCAGGTGAGGATCTTTCGGAAGGGGATGCTGATGGAGATGAACCCCGCAGCCCCAGTGACAGAGGTGAGGCTGCGCAGACGGTGAGCCGGGATGAGAGTGAAGGAGGCGATGGGATCCGTGAGAAAGACATCCAGAGGAGCGAGAAGAGATTATCACCGCCGCGCTTCAAGACAATGGAGGATCTTACGGTGCTGGAGCTGGACGACTTGATTCGGGAAAGTCGGAAGTCTGTACAGGACATCCAACTGAAGAGGGTTATGCTGGGGGACGATTCCCCGGGATGCGTAACCGGTTCTTTAGAAGACTTCCAGGAATCGGTCCGTGAAGAGTGTCAACGACTCCGGAATAAACAACTTTTCTTCCAGAATCGGCTTCTACTCCTGGACTGCGAGCGGGAGAAGAGGATGGAGGAGGAGTCCGGGGAGAAGAGGGCCGAAGGTGAGAGCTCGAAGATCGACGGGGACGTGGCGGACGACGCCACCCCTCCTTCCAATCAAGAGGCCCTGGGTCGACAGCATCTTCAGGATTATCCTCCACCGTTTAAATTAGATCTCGCAGCGCAGCCGGGGAGGCTTCGGCCCCCCTGCAATCTTCTAGTCAGGCCACACCTCCAACACAACAGGAGGGGGTGGATTCAATGGAGGTGAGAGAGGAAGAAGGAGACGAGGCTGGGAAGGAGGAAGGCTCTCTGGAAGACTCCGAGATGGCCTTCTTCGACGCACAGACCTTTGATGGGGAAATGGACGTACAGTAAATCTGAGTACTCGGTTAAGTGAGTTAATAAAATTTTCCATTTTGTGTTTGAAGTACGGGTTTCTGTGGTTTTTTTTTTGATTGATTCTTTGGATTTTGGTGAACTTTCCTTTCCTTTCTTAATTATGGAGATTAAGTTAATTACTTGGAATTGCAGGGGTCTTCGCCAACCATCGCGTCGGGAAGACATTTTCTTTCATCTGGGGAAAACTAATGCTGACCTCTGCGTTTTGCAAGAAACGAATATCTCCACTCCACGGGATCGCAGTTTAGCCCAACGAGCTTGGACTTGGGGCCCCTCGGTGTGGTCTCTGACCGACGGGGGTCCGGAGGCTTGGCGGTTCTCTTCTTTTCTTTTACAAGGTGGAAGGTCAGGAGGGTGATCGAGGCGGTCCCCGGACATTTACTGATAATGGACCTCGACCTACGAGACCCCAGTGGGAAAACGCTGACTAGGTACAGACTCTGTGCGATATATGCACCTGTTAGGAAACAGCAACGGCTTCCTCTGTGGGAAGCTTTGAAAGACCACACGCTGACAAACCGAGCTCTCTTGGTATTGGGGGACTTTAACGTTCGATCGGAGCAATCCGATCGTATCGATCTTCGGAAACCGCAGGCGTGGCAAAACAAGGCCCTGACGGTAGAGGAGAAGCTTCTCAGATCCTTCCTCATGGACACGAAGTTGCTCCAGGACTCTGCCCTCCACATCCTTAACCGGCTTGATTATCTACCGACTCACCACAGGTCTTTATTTCGTCAGCGCCACGATCTCCCTGTTGGGGCCACGGCGACTTATTTTCACCCATTGACCACGAGCAGGTTGGACAGGATCTGGGTCCCGTCTACTTTACACCTACGTGACTGTGTGCTGATGGCCAACCCGTGGTCCGATCACGTCCTTCTAGAGGTGGTGCTGGGCGTAAAGAGCGACGGAGATACGAGAGGCGGAAGATCGAGGTGGATCTTGCGAGACAAGGACGTCCATCTCTACAGGCTGCAGGCAGAGGTCATCCTGGCACTGGAGTCACGCCGACGGACGAAGGCGGCTTCGGACTTGTTGGAATGGTGGGACGGAACGAAGAGGGTCATCCGGAACTTTTGCCTCCGGGCTCGGAGAGCGGGATTAGCGAGAGAAGTACGGGACTACCATCTGGCCGTGCAGAATACTCTGGCGACCCGTTGGAAAGTGGCGGCGGGGCTCCCTCACGACGCTGCGAAATACCGGAGGAGCCAGCGGGTGATCCAGGACTACCGTAGGCTCCAACGAGAGAAACGGAGGGCCGACCGGATGGCCTCCTTCACCGGCCCCGTCATCCGAAGAGGAGAGTGGGAGAAGGACCGCGCGCCGTCGACCCACCAGACATTGCAGGGCTTGCGGATGCGATCGGAGGATGACGTGCAGCATTCGACCGTCGGGACCCTGTCCGTGATCGCGTCCTTCTACGGGAGTCTCTATAGCGCCCGCGAGGGGAACCCTTCGGAAGCAGACACCGACGCTTTCTTGAACAGCGCCCTGGGGGAGCGGGAGCCCCTGGATAACGCGGAGATCGAGGGACTGTCGCAACCGATCACGAAGGAGGAGGTCGCCGAGGCGCTCGGGATCGGGAGACGGACGTCGACCCCCGGACCAGACGGGCTATCGTACGGGCTGTATCGGGACCTGCGGGATTACTTCCTACCCATCCTCGTCGAGGTCTTCAACTGCATCTTAGAGGAACGGAGGGTGGGGAGGAGCTTCCTGGAAGGGGTCATGATACTCCTGTACAAGTCTGGGGACCCGACGTTGGTATCGAACTGGCGACCCCTTACCCTTAACAACATCGATTATAGAATCTTCACAAGGGTATTAAACACCAGGCTCAAGCGGATCGCGCACTCTCTCGTGGACGCGGGACAGACTAGCGCCGTTCCCCGTCGTAAGATGAGCCACACCGCCTGCCTCTTTCGCCAGATCTTTCAGGCGGTCGCGGAGGATGGGAGGAAGCCATACTTGCTACAGCTCGATCAACATAAAGCTTTCGATATGGTGGACCATGCTTACCTGTGGGAGATCTTGCGACGACACGGCGTTCCGGAGCGGTTGGTGGCGGTCTTTCGAGCTCTTTACACGGGGGCCCGCGTCTATCCCTACGCCCGGGGAAGCTCTGGAGACCCGATTCCGGTGACCAGGGGGGTGAGACAGGGATGCCCCCTGAGCCCTCTACTCTACGTGCTCTCGTTGGAACCGTTCCTCAGAGTGGTCCGGATGGATGCGACGATCCGAGGGTTGAGGCTGAGGAGCGTCCCCGACGTCCGCATCACGACGGTAGCCCACGCCGACGACGTTTACTGTTGGTTGGCGGATGAGTCGGATCTCCGTAGAGTGCGGAAACATCTTGAGGCGTATCGGAGAGCCTCCGGGGCCCGGGTCAACGAGGAGAAGAGCAAGTTGCTCGCTCTGGACGGAGAAACCGCAACGATTCGTGTGCGCCCGTTGACCCCCGAGGATGCCGTGTCACGAGGCGGAGATGCCGGGACAGAGCCGGATCCCTTGGAGCACGTGAAGATCCTGGGGGTTCTCTTCAGCCTGCGGCCGGGAGGATGGCGGAAGAACTGGGACGAGTGGGGCCGGAAGGTGGAGGAGCGCTTGCTGAAATGGAAGAATTGGCGCCTCAGTACAGCGCAGAAGGTGACCTTCTTCAACATTTATTGCGTTCCAGCTGGGAATTATCTCGCTGGGGTCTATCCACCCACCGAGGAGATCATTAAGACGATCTCTACGAGGCTCTACAGATGGGTCCTCGGCATGGCGACCTTCCCCCTCGCGAGGACGGTGGTACAGAGACCATGTGCCGAAGGGGGCTTGGCGCTCTTAGATGTGGGACTCTGGTTCCTCGCCAAGTTCCTCGCTTTCAATTGCGGGGACATGTGTCGACGGGAGGAAGACCCGGGGGACTGCGACGGAACTGCGACGGAGATGGTGGCCCGCGAGGCTTTTCGGAGAGCGTGGGCCGAGACGACCTGGGGTCGAAGATGGTGGGTCGACGGACTGAGGATTCCCCGACTCACTCGACGCCTTAAACAGTCGCTCCCAGACTTCGTGGCGGAGGTGGCGATCTCCATCCAGAGGCGGCGTATCTCGGCGGAGGAGGTCCGGAGGACCTTCCGACAGCACCCCGACTCTGCGGGCCGCCTTTATTGGCACCTCTTCCGTAAGTTTAAGGCCGAACCGTACGACCGCGGGCGGAGGGGTAAGCTGTCTCTGTCGGAGTATCTGCGCGATCAGGTCTTCCCGGTACCGACCTTCGTCGATAAGGCGATTCCCTTCGCTCTCCGGGACCTTCGTTGGAGAGCGTACCATCAAGTCCTCCACGTCGGTTCGAAGAAGAAGACGACGAGGGATCGGGACCAGATGGTGTGCCGACGTCCGAGCTGCCTGGGCGCCGACACCGGAGGAGAGCTGGAGTCCATCGAGCACGCCCTGAAGACGTGTCTGCCCGCTCGACGGCTTTGGGGGATGGTCGGGCGCGCCCTGGGTTGGCCTTTTCTGGGTGTCCAAGACTGGGAGACCATAGCTTCGGGTCTAGAGCCGGACTCTGGTTACGGCGCACCGGGAGAACCCTGGTCTTGTTCCGACGTGCGACGTACCCCGCGGTCAGACACCCCCGCTCTTTCCCGGAGACCCGCGCGAAGGCCGCCCTGGGCGGTGGTCCGCCTCCTGAATCTTATCGTGGCCCACACGATTCTTCGAGATCGCAGAGCGGAGCTCTACTCACGGACGGCCGTACCCGCTCGAGTTTCGCTGCAGTACGTGCTGCAATATGTGAAAAAGGTGGTTTCTTGGGAGCGACGGAACACGAAGCCGTTGTCTTTTCGTAACCGTTGGCAGTGGTTCAATGAGATTAATCCTCCGGTGCCCTGAGGGGTACCTTTAATCCTGAGGGTTATCCGAACCTTTTGAGATCTGTACCGAGTCGCCAAAACTCTTATTTTGGGAGTTGATTTCCTGGGCCACTGATATGTGACCCCTTGTAACTATTTAACTTTTTTAGGTGTTAAATTGTGATACCTATGTAATACTTACCACTTTGTTTTATTGATATACTATGTATTTTATGTATTTTTATAGAATCAGAACGGATCCGCTAACCTTTTCAGAAACACCGCTGTTGTCGAGATCTCTAGACAAGCTAGGAGAGAGCTGTGGATCATAATGTTCTTTGCCTTTTTGGCGGTTTTATTTGTTACTGTTTTCGTGGGGCTCTCCATTTATTTTTGGTGGGTGACCGGGAACGTCTGACCGTTAAATCGCCTTTGGGGGATTGATTGGTTAAGGTTTTTGAGATCCTTGATTTTAGATTTTGTTATTAGTATCTTGTTATTTGTAACTCAATTTTAAAGTTCTGAACCTCGTCTTCGGACGTGTTTTAGAGGTATGGAGTTATATACCTTTGTATTCATTATTTGTAATTCTGGAGCTCACTGTTAAAGTACTGAGTCTTTTCTTTGGACATGTTATATATTTTTGTTATGTATTCTTGTATATGTCAATTTGAACGGATCCTTTTGTTAATGTTAATTCTCGTTGTATCTTTAGGTAGTATTATGGGATTTTCTGTATGTGATGAATCCCCTTGTAGAAGACTAAATTTGAATGTATGCTGACACATGTTAAACTATACATCTTTAATGTAATCTACCTCACTGGCTTTTCTTTATGTTTAAATTTTGGAATTTGTAGTTGATATTCATATTTGAAAGTTCTCTGTTATTGTTATCGTTTTGGCTTTGTACTGATGGTGTGTTTATGTAGAAAGGTTAATTTTAAATAAAAATCTATTTTCCTAAAAATCTATTTTCCTAACCCTAACCCTAACCCTAACCCTAACCCTAACCCTAACCCTAACCCTAACCCTAACCCTAACCCTAACCCTAACCCTAACCCTAACCCTAACCCTAACCCTAACCCTAACCCTAACCCTAACCCTAACCCTAACCCTAACCCTAACCCTAACCCTAACCTAACCCTAACCCTAACCCTAACCCTAACCCTAACCCTAACCCTAACCCTAACCCTAACCCTAACCCTAACCCTAACCCTAACCCTAACCCTAACCCTAACCCTAACCCTAACCCTAACCCTAACCCTAACCCTAACCCTAACCCTAACCCTAACCCTAACCCTAACCCTAACCCCTAACCCTAACCCTAACCCTAACCCTAACCCTAACCCTAACCCTAACCCTAACCCTAACCCTAACCCTAACCCTAAGCCTAACCCGAAGCCTAAACCTAAGCCTAAGCCTAAACCTAAGCCTAAACCTAATCCTAATCCTAAGCCTAAGCCTATACCTAAGCCTAAGCCTAAGCCTAAGCCTAATCCTAATCCTAATCCTAATCCTAAACCTAAACCTAAACCTAAACCTAATCCTAATCCTAATCCTAAACCTAAGCCTAAGCCTAAACCTAATCCTAGCTTCTGCCAGGGCAGACGTGCTTTGGATCTGCTCCTCGCATTGCTCCCAGTTTTTGACTTTTAAAGCTTATTCATCGTCTTTTTCGACGGAATTTTCTATAGGGGTGCCCTTCTGAAGAAGGCCCCCATCGACTGATCGAAGAATGGAGCCCCCCCGGCTGGGGGGACCCCCAAATTGCGAAAGATCTTTCCTCCATTGAAACGAATGAGGAATTTCTGCTGAGTCACTCCCCATTGGGAACAATGGGAGAGGTTTTTCTATTACAGCCTGAAGGCCTGCAAGGCCTGGAAGATGCAGGAACTTCAGAACCTTTTTCAATGGAGAGCCCGTAACAGATGGGTCAAGGCGACAACCCGGGCACCTCTCTGACTCCAGGCGACACCCCTTTTTCAACTCCCCAGGAAACGGTAGGAGAAAACCAATCTTCTGTTATTAAAACTTCTCCAGTTTCTCTTATCCCCTGTGAATTGCCGGAGGCTTTTCTTGATCCTATTGAGGAGTCTTTAAGCCCAAGTTTCCCAATACTACCGCAAATCAACATGCCATCTTTAGATAAAGATGTGATACTGGGGAAACATATGGAGAGGGAAACCCTTGAGGAGGGACGGGAGGCCTCCCTTTTCACCATCCCTAATGAAAGTAAAAAGTTGAATCGGTTGCAGAAAACCAGTGTGTCAGTGAGCAGGTTTGTTAAAGGCTGCTTTACAAGCACACCCATTAAAGGCACCTCAATGGACTCTAGCGGTGAAGATAGTTTTCTGGACAGTCAAACCAGAGGCACTCAGACCAAAGCCTCTGACCGGCACAGTACTTATGAGGAACATCTTCAAATGGAGATGGGCCTAGCAAAATCCCCACGGTCCCGGGATGGATCCTATAGAGTTGAATACTCCCGATCTGATTATCGAGAGTTGCACATAGCTGGATGGGCCCGTGTACCTTTTTCTCCCATTCGGGACCCCGGCCAAGAACTTGAAATGCGCCAAGGTACTGTGGTTCAGCTGCAGTCAGTTGTAAAGTCAGAGTTAATACAGGAAGAGTGTGGGTCCTTCTTACACCAAAAGCAACCCCCACCAGAGTGCAATGTGGATTTTTCTCAAGGGAGTGAAATTAAACCCGAAGACGGAGTTTTACCACAAGACCAACTCCGTCTTCTATGTGATCAACTGTGCCAGATATCCCAGCACATTAGATATAATGAGACCACGATGAAAGAGTTGGACACTAAAATTGTAATGAGTGCTGATCCTATACAGATGCAAGACCTAACAAGCCAAAGAATGAGGATTCAAGATAACACTCAGAGACTTCATCAACAATCGGCCCAATTAACGCAGCAGATAGTCCTTTTTGAAGACCGGCAGATGGGACGGGGAATTGCCACCAACGAACCCACATCTCAGATAAGTCAAACCTTGCCGGAAAAGAAAGGCAAAGACGATAAAGGAAAAGACAAGATGGAGATGGAGGGAGATGAAACAGCTATGCAAACATCGGAGGAGCCGCAAGTTGTAGAAAACCTCCCTCCATTGACTAATCCTCCTGACTCTCACACAGAATCCTTTTCTCCAGATAACTATCCACCAAAAAGACAAAAGCGAGAGAGCAACGAAGACATGAGCGAACAGGTGAGACATGGAGCAAGGGCGGAGGCGGCGGAGATGCCATTTACTCCCCGCTATCGGCTCTCCTCCCCAACGGGAGAATATATGGAAGATATACTAGGAGACATTATCCAACAGGGAAGGGATGACGAACCAGTCGACAAGAGCTTTCATGACACTACAACTGATTCTGCCTCCAGTCTCTGCCCGCAACTATCCCAGCAATTCCAGAAAGGAACACGGGGAACTCGGGAAGCCCGCTTGATGAAGGCTTGGACTGCGATTAAATGTGGACTGATGGCAGAGGGCCTCAAGTTACTATTGCCAGAAGAACTGAACAAACTAGATCTGGCAAAATTTTGGGGTTTCCTTTTGACACATATAGCTTTGCCGGGAGCACCAACGATTGCCCTAAACAAATGAAATAAAGACTTTATGCTGGACCTCTTAGACAAGTTCAAACCTATTCTGATGGGTTTCATGCGGAGGAGTGAACATCGAACTCCGAAGTTCATAGACCAAGTCATCTACGCACGGTCTCTCTCTATTAACATTGTGGATCGACTTGTAATAGGAAGGAAGGTCCGGACATCTCTGGGTACTTACCCCATCTGGTTATCTGAGAGAGGTCTCGCAACGTTATTGAATGATCTCCTTACTTCCTGGGAGTCTCAACCCGGGAATGGGGAGACCGATATCTGTGACGTTTCAGAAAATCGTCGGAGGGAATCATCGAGAGATGAGTGTACTAGGTGGTGCCAGCAAGCACTTCAATTTTTGAAAATCAGAGTAGACAGGTTAAAGTCCGAAGAAGAACAGCAGCAGAGACAGCAAAAGAAGAAGATGACCTCTTTCACCACAACCGGTCGAAAGACCACTACACCACAGAAAGGAGACCGACACACATCAGTGAAGTATCCGGTGATCGTCCCGGCCATACCCCGAGGCGACAACAACCAGAGAATGCCACAGAGGGCCGATGGCGATGTCATCGACACCCCAAAGCAACGATCAGAGGAAGGACGGAGAGACGGTACCTGGACGGCAGCTGAAGGGCGGCCTTCGGGATCTCCTGAACCCTCCACACCATCTAAGTCGAGAAGGGCCCTTTCCTTTGGTCAGGGGGACCTTGTATCCCGAGGTCCCCCGCAATCCGGTGAGGGACAGAGCCGATCGCAAGATCAACAGGGAGGGGGTTCTTTGGGAAAGGGAGGAACGATGACGATGGGAGAGGAGGGAAGGGTGTTAGAGAAAGTGACCCCTCAGGGTAGCTACAGAAAATCTCCCTTTGAGGATTTCTCTGGTGTAGAAACCTTAAGTAGTGGTGAGAGCGAAGGAGAAGGAGATGCATCCGATGAGGCTAGTGTAGTGGAAGTTTTTTCTTCAGGAGAGGAGGAGGGGAGGGGAGGGATCCGGGAGACCCGGGGAAGGGAAAGGAAAAGGGAACGGTCAGGAAACTGTTATTCCTGATCAGAAATATATGTTAACCTGGTTCAGTACTATTAAGACCCCCGTTCTGTCAGATGTTCCTTTGTCTTTTTCAACAGCTCCAACCGCTCAAATCGAGCAATCGTCTGGGTCCCGAGGGGAAGGGGAGATAGAGATTGATATTGTGATGATGGCGGAAAATACTCTGACTGAAACTGTAATAGAAAAGGACGCTGATCCCGATGAGAATGCCGATCAGAAAAAGGAAAGCGATCCGGTTTCCCTGCCTCAACCCTGGCAAACCCCTCTCCCTCAGAGGCATGGCGAGAAACGTAAGAAGTACTCTGATACCCCGATGAGGCCCACGGTGACAACATCTAACCCCCAAAGATCCGAGTTGGGGCAGACTCTTCTTCCTGCGGACAGATTGGGAGAGACCATCGTGATTGGGGGTGAGCCATGTGTAAGTCAACCTCTAGGGAACTTACCACCCGTAAACCCTCCCGTGGGATGCTCTGCTCTCCCACGCGACGGCTTTTCGGGAAATGTCAATGTAAATGCCAATGTTAATGTTAATGTTAACGAAATTGATGACTTGATGTTTGTACAGGCAATGAAAGTCAGTGGGGGGGAGGGCAAAGGAGTGCCTACTGAGGATCGCTCTGTGGGTCAACGAGATAAATCCAAGGTCCCCCGAGGTTCGAGCTCGGCCGGGGGGGGTGAGGGAAAAAACCACACGAGAGAAGGTATTTGAAGAGACGGGAGGGATACCAGACGGGTGGGGAAAACAAGGAAACCCCAAACACCACTCGGAAATCCCAAAAACCTCCTCAAAGATAGGCCCACGTACGACCCCGGCGAGCTCCTCAAACACGGTCGAACCAATTGAGGCCCCCGCTTTGGGTGTTCTCCCCGCACTCCTCGACTTGACCGGGCCAACAGTCTCTTCTACCCCTGCCCCACCACCTCAGCAGAAATCTTATTCTCAGATCCTCAGGGAGGGAGGGACCGGGGCGGGACGAGGAGGTAGAGGTGCTCGAGAGGAGCCCAGAAAGACACCTAAGGAGCAGCCGCGTTGGGTTCTCGATTATGATAAGCAACGAGAAGAGGACGAGGAGTTTTTAGAAGAGTATTTTACGGAACGGGGGGAAGTAGAAGACCCAGACCCCCGGCAGAGATTCGTGGTCCGATTTCGATATAAAGGGTTGGACCAGGAAAAAATGACAGAAGAATATGTCATAGAGACGCTCCTTTTAGATGGTCTTCAACTCCCCAAAGAGGAGATCTTAGCGGTTATAATGCCCACGGGACTGAGGGAGACAGACGTTTGTCTCGTTTCGGAGAGGGCTTACCAAAGACTTTGGAATAGAATCAGGTTCGTCTTGAAGCGGAACTCTGCTCTCTTTCGAGATTATGACATCATCCCGCTTTTCTGGGGAGAGTCGAGGGTACTCACGATTTCCTTCCGGACCACCAACATCCCGGAAGAAGATGTCGAGACCTGGCTTGGACGATATTGTACCATCTTAATGCCCCCGAAGAAAAGGCTGAATCAGTGGGGGCTGTGGGGAGGGGAATATAAAGCAGTGGTTTCTCTCCGTAGAGACGGAAGGAGTAATCTCCGGCACCTCCCCAAATACTTTTTCCTCGGAAATGACCGTGGGATCACTCGGTACAGTGGTCAGCCCCCAGCTTGCTTCCAATGCGGGGGCTACGACCACATCAGACAGTTTTGTACCACACCGCTCTGCGCCGCGTGCGGAAAGCCATAGCAGCGTGTATTGCGAGATGGGTATAACCTGCAACCTGTGTCAAAAACAGGGACACGCTTACCTCCTGTGTCCAGATGCGTATTATAATAGATGTTTCCCCAGGGTCTATCAGAGAATCAAAGCATCTCACCTCCACCCTCACGCCTCCGAAAGCAACGCCGACGGGGAAGAGATGCTCGCTTCTACCCCTGCTGCGATGGACACGGTTGTTGCCTCGGAGAGAAAGGGAAACCGTAAGGAAACACGAGATCAGCACGGAGGAGATCAGGAGTGGACACAAGTAGAAAGACCTAAGAAGAAGGGACCCAGGGGACAAGTCCTACAAGGGGTATATCGTCCAGCACGTCATCCCGACAACAACCGTTTTGGTCCCCTTACCGTGGAGGAAGCATAATGGTTATCTATTATTTTATTACACACCTTTCAACTTTAAAGATACATGGGCCATAACCACCTAGTAGCTCAGGCCCTGGCTGATGGAAGGTCCAGGAGGAATCCCGGTGTTTCCCCAAATATTAAAGGGTACCTTAACCTGGGGATGAGGGAAAATAAAGACGAGGCCAGATTTAGGCCTGGACCCTAAAGGTATTTTCTAGAGTAAGATTTGTATGATGTACATGATTTATATGTTTTGCATGCTCCTTGGCAAAGCTGGGTTTTTTCTATAGTAACCTTCTTTGTATGAAAAGAACATGCTTGTATTATGAGGATCCTTTAGGTACTCTGAGATTTATATATATATATATAAAAAAAACCAACTAGTACAAGATTTGTATAACGTGTATAATGTATAATATGTAGAGTGTATGATTTGTCTTTGTTCTTGAATAATTGAAGCTACTAAGGATGGGAATGCGGCCTAAAGTTTACTTGTTATATTGTTAAATTGTTAAATTGTATATTTGTGATATTTGTGACTTTATAATGTTTGTATGTAGAATGGTTTGTTATAAATAAAAAATCTATTTTCCTAAAAAAAAATAAAAAATCTATTTTCCTAACCCTAACCCTAACCCTAACCCTAACCCTAACCCTAACCCTGACTGTTCCCGGGAACAGACGTGCGTCAGAGGAGCTCCTTTCCACTTTCAGCTTTTTGTGAGTAAAAACCTTGTTTTTTGCTCTTTTTGACCCGGGTTTTCGCGTGATATCGCTTTCGGAAGCCCCCCCCCATCTAGTGAGTGGGGTATAGAACCCCCCCCCCGGCCGGGGGGGCCCCCAAAAAACCACCTGAAAATCGCCCCATAGGCTCAATGGAAAACGAAAGCAAGGCCTCTCCGTTGCTGCAAACTGTAGAGACTTTTTCCAAGCTGCCTGTGCCTTTTGTTGGAGTGCCGGAGGAGGTTTTAAAAGGGGAAACTTATAAAAATATAGAACCCCAAGGAATGCAGGGCCTGGGGGAGACATTATTTCCTACATTGAGGGTTTTGTCTGAGCAGGAAGATTTAAAAGAAGACCCCCCTTCGCAGGACTGGCCCCTTGATTTAACTATGACCACGCTATCGTCTGCAAGTTTCTCAGAGCCTTTAGAAATTATGACTCAAGTGCCTGAGGATTTTCTCCAGCCTGCTGTAATTTCTCAAGACCTACAAAGCTCCCCAGTTATTCCAATTACAACTCTAAAGGAAAATATGTCTTTTAAAAATGCCACAGAGGGGCAGCTTTGTTTACAAACTAGGAAGACTGTTGAGAAACAAAGCTATACCTTTTCTAAGAGGTTTGTCTGTACACAGACAGGGGTAGTGACCATAGAAGACCTGAAAGGGGAAGACCCCAGCCCCATAGTCAAGAGGAAAATCACCTCCTATGATTTACACCTGGAACAACAGATGGGCCTTGCAAAGTCCCCTCTATCTAAAAAAATTCCTAGTGGGAACACAAAGGAATTTTGGAGCCAAGAGGAAGATCTTAAACAACAAACAGTAGCCCAACTTCCACTTGCTAGGGCCCAGAACCTTGAGACCCAAATTGAACATGATACCACATTGCAATCATACCCTGTTCAAGCTTTAGGAACAGACCTTCAGGGGCAGGCGTCCCAGCATATCATAGAAATGAAGGGGGATTCCTTTGAAGTGACACCCAGTAAGAGACAGGACTCCTTAACTGTAAATAAAGAGCAGGCCATGCAGGATGGCCATGTTAAGGAACATTCTTATTCAGAACATCCCAGTTCAGGAAAACTTAGTCTGGTGAAAACCCAGATGGGAGAAGTTTCAGAGGCCTTAGGTAGAGCCCTACAGGACTTAGTTCACTACAACTCCAACATAAAAGAACTGGACATGGCAATGATCTCTCAGACAGACCCCTTACTTCTGCCTGACTTAGCTAGGAAAAGGGACCGACTTAAAGTCCTAGTACAGATTACTGAAACTAAAGTGAACCAGCTGAATGCAGAGATGGATCTTTTAATTGATGAATGCAAAGCCTTTGGTGTTAATATCAGTGCCTCAGTATCGTTACCAGATGACCCCTCGACCTACCAGGTGGTGGGTAGCCAGCTAACCCCAGGTACGGATTCCTCCCCTGAAGAAAAGCCTGCGAAGAAAAAGAAGAAGTTGGAGAGCCCAGGGGACCAGGAGACAGAGCGGGAAGAGGGTGAAGCAGTACCTACTCAGGCTAGCTCGGAAGAGGAAGATGCGTCATCAGGGCCTTCTCTGACTGAAGCCAGACTAGCAGTAAGGCAGAAAAGAGGTGAGTCTGCCGCTTCCTTCCGTTATACTCTGTCATCGGCCTCACGAGAAGAACTAGCTGATATGTTAAAGGGTAGGCTAGAAGAAACAGAAGAGGATTCAGAGGAAAACTTGATAATAGACTCAACGAGCGTTCCAGACATATCTGTGATGCCGAAACCACAGAGGACTTCCTCTTTCTCGACCCGTGGTAATCGTAGGATGGCCAGAGAGACCCGACTTACACAAGAGTGGTCAGCCTTCAAATCGGCCCCGATGTTAGATGGTTTCCAACTGCTAGTTGCCCATGAGTTAAAACAGGTGGATATAGACAAATTCTGGGCCTTCATCTTGGCCCATCTAGGTTTACCAGACGCACCGACGATTTCAGTGAACAAAAGGAGTCGGGACTTCATACTAGACTTGCTCACTGACTTTAAAACTATTTTGCTCCATTTTTTGACAAACAGGGGAGAAAAGCCCGCTAACTATATGGACAGGGTGATCTACGCCAAATCGCTTTCCATACAGGTGGTAGACCGATTAGTGGTGGGCAGGAAAGTGCGCACCTCAGTGGGCAACTACCCAGTGTGGCTCACTGAACACGGATTGTCTACCATGTTAAAAGAAGTGGTGGCCTCCTGGGACTCGGCGGTCCCGGGACAAGTGACTGACGTCTACAATGATCCACAACACAGGCACTGTGAACTTTCCCCTAGGGAATGGACGGACTGGTGTCTGCAGGCTGTCCATGTTTTAAAGATTAGGACAGATAGGCTTAAGGAGGAAAATTACTGGCTCTGGAAGCAGCAGCTAGAGGACATTCAGGCTAGTGCATCCCTACCAAAGCTAACGCCAACTCAGATGTCTAAAACGATTAGGGATAAAGGGGCTCAGAAGGCTGTTTTGAGTGATTTTCTGAAAAGTGCTTCGCAGGGTTCAGCGGAGGGGAGCGCCTCCAAAGGCCGTCGAGACCTTCTAGGGAAAGGAGCTCGTAAGGGGCGCGAGACCGAGGTTGTCGACCGAGGAGTCCAGGATGCCGAGCAGCGAGGAAGCGGTCGTAAGAGGGACGGGCGGGCGGAGATGGACTCGAGACGCAGCGCTGCCGTGACAGCATCGTTACCGGATGTGAGAAGGGCCCTTCAACCGCAACAGGGGAACTCTGAGTCGCAGAGTTCCCCGCAAACCGGTGAGGGATCCCAGTTGATGCCTTTAGCGGAAGTCTCGGGTCGAGCGGAGCAGCCGCCAGTTGTAGAGATTTCCTCGGGGCAGCCGAGAAGGGATTCTATGAACTATGGGAATTATAGAGATGCCACAGATAAAAGTTATATAGATCTTTCTGGTATATAATCTTTAACTGATAGTACGGAAGGAGGAGAAGGGGAGGAGGAGTCTGGGTGCGGCCCAGAAACCAACACAGGTGTCGCCCAGATCATGCCGGAGGGTGGCCTTCAGGAGGGGAAGGGAGCGGGGAAACTGAAAGGGAATGGAAGAAAGAGTATGGCCGAGGACATGCTGAGTTGGTTCAGGGATACGGGGAGCGCAGGGGAGGGGAGGGATGTGATTCCCAATTCCCAGGTACTCGCCTCTTCCCGCTTCTGTTCTCCTGTCATAGCTCCTCCACGGCTTAAGCCCCCTAAGATGGAAAGACCCATAGAGACTGTTGCAGTGTGCAGATCATCAGAAAATGAGACCGTAGAAAAGAAGGCTCCAGAGAGCGAGACTGTGACGATAGATCTTGAGCCTGCTATCGGGACGAGCGGCGAGGATGGGACAGTTGGTGTGGTAACACCACTTGCTTCGACACACACCTACCAGAACTTTCCTCCCGCCTACCAGAACTTTCCTCCCGCCTCTACTCCACTTCCCCAGAGGAACATCACGAGGATGGAGGCGAGAAGACTGCTGTCTTCTATGGAAGAAGAGGATGACCCGGGGCCTCCGAGAGCCCCTCCCCGACCCGACGTAAGTGTTATAAGTGTCACGGCTTCTGTCACCCAGACGCCTGTTACCTTTGTTCCGACTGATAAATCTCGGTTACCTGTAAACTTTTCCCCGGAAAGTCCTGGACGTCCGGGCAAAGGGCGAGAAATATCACCCGATGAGACACGGGCGAGTGTTTTCTGTTATGACGATGTCAGCTCTGAACCCCTCTCCTCTTCTAGGACGGGTACCGGGGAAAATGACATGAGCATGGAGGGGACGACGAGAGGAGATCTACGAGAAAACCACCCTGGGCGGTGGTCCGTCTCTTGAACCTTATCGTTATTCACACGACCCTTCGGGACCGCAGAGCTGAACTTCACTCGCGGACGGCTACACCCGCTCGAGCTTCGCTCCAGTACGTCATGGACTATATACGGAAAGTAGTCTCTTGGGAGCGCCGGCATATGAAACCGGCCCCTTTCCGTAGTCGCTGGAAATGGTTCAATGAGGTTAACCCACCTGTACCTTGAGAGGTCTCTTCTTTCCCTTTGAGATTCGTATCTGATTGTCCATGTTCTCTACCGATGGTTGACTTTGCCGTCGACTGGTATTTTCTTATTTAACTTACTTAATTTATAAATTTTAGTTTTCCTTTACGTTGCTTTGTGATTTTACACAAAACTTGTTCAGTGAACTGATTGATGTTATGTATCTCCTCATATAGAAACAGAACGGATTCGCTACCCTTCTAAGAGATACCGATGCTGTTGGGATTATTAAACAAGACAGAAGGGAGCTGTGGATCATAATGTTCTTTGCGACGCTGGCAGTTCTTTTTGTTACTGTTTTTGTGGGGATTTCCATTTATTTTTGGTGAGTGTCTGGGAACCTTTGATTTTTCATGTTAACTGACATCGGAACTGTTATAAGTTGTATTTTGTAACTGGAGCATTTCCAATTTTTTAAGTCTTGTACCTTGTCTTCGGACATGCACGGATGTATCGAAATATGTATGCCTTTGGGCCCCATTCTCTATATTTCGTTGTATAGTATGCCTTGTTGTACTAATTGTTAAATTTTGTTTGTATTTGTACTTGTATTTAGATAGTTTTGATCTTTGTATTTCACGAAATTTCAAATATGTTCTTTAAACTTATGCTATACAACACACTGTAGAACCTACCTCAATTAGATTTACCTCACCGACATTACATACTTTTATATGTAAAGTTATTTAGGATGTGGATTTGTATGTTCTTAGGTAAAATTTTGTATGTACTTAGATATGGTTATATTATGTTATGGTGTTCCAAAGGTTATGGATTTGTATCATTTTGTATTGTATTTGAAGTTATTTATGACTTTGTTGTGGTTATGTAGAAAGGTTAATTTTAAATAAAAAAATCTATTTTCCTAAAAAAAAATAAAAAATCTATTTTCCTAAAAAAAAAAAAAATCTATTTTCCTAAACCTAAACCTAAACCTAAACCTAAACCTAAACCTAAACCTAAACCTTGACCACCCCCTGGATCAGTCATGTTTCAGGAAGGCTCTTCCTTTGTGCTGCCGTTTTTGAGGTAAAAACCTTTGTTTTTGACCTACTGCCATCCGGATTTTGATAAGGACCTGTTGGGGAAGGTCCCCACTAGTGACTGAGTTAGTATGGAGCCCCCCCCCCGGCTGGGGGGGACCCAAAAACTGAGATTGAAAAATCGCCCATTGATTCCTATGGGGATGACTCAGCAAGTCAAGCCTCATTTCAAAACAGACAGAACCTTTCTCAGTCTCCAGAGAGCTTTTGAAGACTTCTGAGCCAGGTTTTTCAGTGATGCAGGTAGAAGGATCATCAGCAAACACCCCAGGAATGGAGAGTGAGTCTGTCACGCGATCTCCGGAACCCTCGGCTGAGGAAAAGGTAAGCCCTTTTCCTTTATCTATGGATGGGGCCCCTCCAATAATGGTGACAGTGATAGATTCATCTGGGGAAGAGTGTGATCCCACTAAGGAGATGTCCCAGGTCCCAGAGGAGATTTTCCAAACCCCTGAAGACACCTCTTCACACCTTATGACGACGCAAAACTTTTCAGTGTCGCCTGTCATTCTGGTTTTTGCCTTTAAAAATGTGCCAGAAACCTCTGTTGGAGTGATTAGGGGAGACCATGCTTATTCAAAACCTGAAGCATCCTTGGTGGTTCCAGCGAATTTAGGTTTGGCATGCGAGGCGGCTGAATCTATCAGTAATTTTATTTGTAGCCAAGAAGGCCGCATGACTGTGGAAAAGGAAATGATTAAGATGGAAGACTTAGAGGCTGAGGAAAAACTGAGATGCTATGAACGGCACCTTGAAATTGAAATGGACTTGGCTAAGTCCCCAATATCTAAGAAAACTGATTTTGGAAAGCAAGACAGAGGTTTAGAACCCTTTTTACGCCATAATAAACCTATGCAACTTGTAAATCTCTATTCTTCCATAGAGTTGGTTGAACAGGTGGCCCTATTGGATCCCAATCCTGTTGAGTTAATTACCCCGCAAGGAAAGGTGTCTGAACAAGTGACTGCTGAGGCCATACTGGAGTCCCAGGATGCTTCTCAGCCGCAAATGGAGCAAGAGGGGAGTCCCTCCTTGGCTCTCTCTTCGGACCAACAGAATGAGAGTGATAGGGTCGTCCAGGGTTTCCAACATTCTAAACAGGGCATGGCCCTTGAACTGATAGAACACAAATCTCAATTGCAGAAGGCATCTGACACGCTAAGCATAGCCTTGCAAAAATTGACAACTTACACCAATAATATCCGTGACTTAGATTTAGCTATTGCTTCTTCCTTAGACCCCCTCCAGGTGGAGAGTCTCTGCCTTAGGAGAAACCAGTTAAAACTTTCTGTAGAGGCCATAGAACTGGAAGTGACTCAACTCAATGCTACCATGGATAATTTAGGGCAAAAGTTAATGACATCTAATGTTGATATCAGTGACTTAGTTTCCCTACCAGAGCGGCATGGACACTCCTCAGATGTAATTGAAGACATGGAAGGAGATGACCCTTCTGCTTCTGGAATGCTACTGTCTTTGCCGGAGGCACGTCCTGCAAAGCAACCCAAGACACGTCATGAGTCAGCGGACCCGGTGGAATTTGCTAAGAAACTAGCAGATGAAGAGGCTTCATACGGACCGGTGACTACCATCGATTCGGAGGTGAGTGGTTCTACCCTTGATTACCGTTACTCACTCTCCTCGACCTCCAAGGAGGAATTAGCGGATATGCTCCGCGGCAGACTGGGCAAGGATGAGGAAGAAATATTGATTGGTCAACCCCAGACTTTAGAATTTTCTGATGTTGATCAGAGTACTTCAGGAAACTCTGCAAAGGGGTCTGTTCGTGACACTCCGGGAGGTCGACGAATCGGCAGAGAAGTGCATCTAGCCCAGGAATGGGCAGAGTATAGGATGCTTCCTATGTCTGAAGGTTTTCGTCTCTTAGTGCCTCAAGAACTTAAACAGATTGACCTTGCAAAATTTTGGGCTTTCCTGTTAACTCACATGGGCCTCCCAGACGTCCTTACCATGGCGCTCGATAAGCGGAGCAGGGACCTTATATTAGATCTGATGACAGAAGCGGCTGGTTTTGGTACATTTTCTTACCAATAGAGGGGAGAAGGGGCCCAATTATATGGACAGAGTTATTTATGCTCGCGCTATGTCTTTGGCGATCGTAGACCGCTTGGTTATTGGAAGAAAGGTACGAACGTCTGCTGGAAATTATCCTGCCTGGCTTACCGAGCAAGGGATGATTGGGACTTTGAAGGAAATAATTCACTCGTGGGAAGGAATGGAGCCTGGGCTTGTCACCGATGTTTTTGATGATCCTGATAGGAGGAAGAGGGAGCTGACCCCTCAAGAGTGGTCTGAGTGGTGCTTGCAAGCCATACATGTCCTAAAGATCAGATCTGATAGGCTTAAAGGAGAAAAATACTGGTTATGGAAACAGCACGTTGCTGTGACTGACCAGGATAGGGCCAATCCTAAGGGAACGCACATCAAAGTCTCTAAGACTGGGAGTTCCAAACCAGACGAACGCATAACTTCAACTGAGTTTTTGTTGAGCACTTCACAGGTTGCAACACCAAGCGGGACGCCCCAATCGGGAGCTAAAGCCAAGAGAGACAAGAAGACGACCCAGGGTGCGGTTGCACCGAAGAATTGGACATCTCAGAAGGGCGGGATCGTGATCCAGGATGAGGCTGATGAATATCGGACATCGACATCACTTGATGATTCTAAGGGCCCTTCAAGTCGTCAGGGGGACTCCCATTCCGTGCGTCCCCCGCAAACCAGTGAGGATAGCCGTTTGGCAAAACAAGGGACGGAGCGGGGACAAACAAAACCTTCCTATCAATTTGTAGTGGCGGATGGGCAGAAAGGGACTTGGAGAGATGGGAGGATGGGTCCCCATAGAGAAGTTTTAGGAAGTGATCTTTCTGGAATAGATTCCTTGAGTTATAGCGAGGAGGAACTGGATAGGGAGAGGGAGCTTAGTGACCTCGAGGAAGAGTCTTCTGGGGTTGCTGGGAGACGTAAACTTAAGGTGCTGGGGAGGAGGGAGATTGGAGGGCGAGGGGCCACGGAAAGGGTTGAGAAGAGGGAAATGTCAACTTGGTTTACAGACGTGGATGCCCCGGTACTGGCCTCTCCCCGTTTTATTCCCCCTGCACCAGTAACCACGGATCTCGGCGTGTGCGTGTCACCCTCCCCATCGCCTGCGGTGACCGTGATGGAGACCAACGAGAGGATAGAGGCGAGAGCGGCAGTCGCAGCTCTGGAAGTTTTGAGGGGAACACAATCAGAGACCCTGGACTCTATGGACGCAGTGCAGATACATGACCTCACCCGTGACTCGCCTCCGCCGTCTCGTGCCGTTCTCCTTCCTCTTCCGCAACGGTCCGCTACTCGTGATGGAGGAAAGAAAAAACAGTTCCGTGTTCATTTTGAAGATATAGAGGTGTTGCCTATGGACCCTGGGGAGGGAAGCGTCGGTTGTCTTGCGGGAGCTCAGGCCACTGCCGGGCCTGTTTCTGTTGATGTCTGTTCTCCTCCCCCTGGGAGTCTGGGACACCAGGGCGATGAGTCTCAACTTGCAGCCACTGTGGGAGAGAGGACACCTTTGACTGAGGTACACGACCTTCAACGGGATTCTGTTGTTCGTGTCGAGGGAAGGGAAGGGGAGGCAATGATAATAGAGTGTGATAGGCAGACACAGAAACGACCTAGGTCTTGGTTGCTTACCGAGGGCCGAGAGACACTTGTCACTGATCCTCGAGTGGCTTTGACACCTATACCCATGGGAGGTAAAAAAGGGAAGAAAAGGGAATTGGCTTTACCGGAAGGGGAATCGTCTTCACCGAAAGAGGTGATGCTAGCCGAGATCCCGCGAGGGGCCATCGGAAAAGTGGGCCTTGATTTTAGGGCCGCACAGGATCCTTTGATTACTAGGGGTAAACCTTTGAGTACTGCTGGTATTACTCCGGGCCCCAGGGAAACCCCTATCCAGCATTCCCCTCCCCCTCAACATTCTTCCACCCCCTTCTCTTATTCTCAGGCTTTGAAGGGAGCGAGAGCGGCGCAACAGGGAGCTGGGGGTAGCCGTGGCACAGGGGGAACCAAAAAAGGGGGAACCCCAGGGGAGTCTCGTGAGCTTCCCCGCAGGACCTTCGATTATGAGAAATATAGGAAAGAGGATGAAATCTTTTTAGAGGAGTTCTTTGAAGAGTTGGGAGAGGAGGAGGGACAAGATCCGCGCCAGCGTTACGTGCTGAGGTTTCGTTATAAAGGTCTTGATAATTATAAACTGTCAGAGGACTACATGATCGGTTCCCTTTTGTTGGGTGACTTGGGTATCCCTAAAGGGGACGTTCTGGCAGTAATTATGCCGCCTGGCTTACGAGAAACGGATGTGTGCTTGGTGTCAGAGAGGGCTTACCAACGGGCCTGGGGGAAAATTAGAGAGGCCCTATGCTCTGCCCCCGAACTCTTTGATGATTACGATATAATACCACTCTTTCGGGGTGAGTCTAGGGTGCTGACGGTCTCCTTCAGAACGACCAACATTCCGGAGGAGGACGTGGAGCTCTGGCTCTCCCGACATTGTAAAGTCTTGATGTCACCCCGTAAGCGACTCAATCAATGGGGCGTCTGGGGAGGAGAGTATAAAGCGGTGATATCGCTTCATAGAGACACGAGAAGCAATCTGAAGCACCTTCCCCAGTACTTCTTTTTGGGTGGCGATCGGGGAGTCACCCGCTACAGCGGTCAACCTCCCGCTTGTTTTCAGTGCGGGGGGTATGACCATATAAGACAACATTGTACCTCCCCTCTCTGTGCCAGTTGTGGAAAGAGAGGGCATAACTCTACCCATTGTTCAGTAGGTATCGTGTGCAATCTTTGCGACCGACAGGGCCACACTTACCTGTTGTGCCCGTGCGCCCATTACAACACGCAGTTCCCCAGAGCTTATGCTAAATTTAAGGCCTCTCATCAAGACCCTAGAGGTGACGGACGGGCCGGAACCGATGGATCGGATGTCCCGCAGACTTCGGCGTCTTCTGAAGGACTACCCTCGAGGGAGACATCTGTTGATGCCAAGGCCCCCAGCTGCGACTCCGAGGAGACGGGTTGGGAGACGGTGGAGAAATTAAAGAAGAGGATGGAGCGCAGGAAGAATCCTCCAGCCCGGAGGGGAATTGTATTAGACGGTAAATACCAGCCTAAGAGCAGTCTGACGAAAAACCGCTTTGCAGCTCTCTCAGAGGAAGACCTACCGGAAACCGTTGCCAAAGAGGATGAGTCTCGCAGTTCCGT
Source organism: Gekko gecko (assembly GCA_029375565.1). Lineage (NCBI taxonomy): Eukaryota > Metazoa > Chordata > Lepidosauria > Squamata > Gekkonidae > Gekko > Gekko gecko. The sequence goes on from JAPDNY010000003.1 coordinate 91,502,454, forward strand.
TGGTGCAGAGGAGGTCGTGAGCGTGTTGAACCGAAAGGAGTCGAGGGAAAAGGATGAACCTCGCGGTAAGGAAACCCGAGGAACCGGAGAGAGATCAGCGCCATCGCAATTTAAAACCCTAGAGGACCTGATGACTGAGGAATTAGATGAGCTGATGCAGAACGACCGGAAGACTTTACAGAACATCAAACTGAAAAGGGTGATGTTGGGAGATGACTCCCCAGGATGTGGAGCCGACACTTTGGAAGGCTTTCAAGATTCAGTTCGCAGAGAATGCCAACGTCTCTGAGATAAACAGCTGTATTTTCAGAACCATCTGCTCCTACTGGATTGTGAGCGAAGTAAGAGAATGGAGGAGGGGCTGGAAGAGAAGGAGGAGGGGAACCGGGGGATGGAGGCTGTAGAAGATGTTGTAGAAGATGCTACTCCCCTCCTAATCAAGAGGCCTTAAGCCGTCAGCAGAAACACAATTACCCACCCCCTTTCAAATTAGATATGACATCAGAGGTGGAAGAGGCTTTGGCTTCCCCACAATCACCTAGTCAGGCCACACCTCCCGCACAGCAGGAGGGGGTGGATTCAATGGAGGTGCAGGGAGGAGAGGGAGATGTAGCAGAACAGGAGGGATGCTCCCCGGAAGGCTCTGAAATTGTTTTCTTTGACGCGGAACCCTTCGTGGGGGAGATGGAGGTTTAGTAAAATTGAACCATTTTGTAAATAAACTGGAATTTTCCCAATGTGTTACACTACCTTTGTTTGCTTTCTGGACTTTCTGGTAATTTGAATTTATTGTTCTGTGGTGGCTTTCCTCTTTCATCTAATATGGACATTAGGTTGATTACCTGGAACTGTAGGGGCCTCCGCCAACCATCAAGGCGGGAGGATATTTTCTTCCACTTGAGAAGAACAAACGCTGATCTTTGCATCCTGCAAGAGACCAACATTTCTACGCCACGGGACCGCAGCTTGGCCCAACGAGCGTGGACTTGGGGCCCCTCAGTATGGTCGTTGACCGAAGGAACCTCCGGGGGATTGGCGATTCTCTTCTCCTATTCAAAGTGGAAGGTTGGGAGGGTGGTTGAGGCCGTTCCTGGCCATCTGATGATTGTGGACCTTGACCTGCGGGACTCCAGCATGAAAACAATCGCTAAATATAGGTTATGCGCTGTTTACGTGCCGATCCGGAAGAGGGAAAGGCTGCCACTGTGGGAGATCCTAAAAGATCATACAGTGCCGAACCTCTTGGTGATGGGAGATTTTAACGTTCGCTCAGAGCAAGCAGATCGTATTGACCTCCGTAGGCCGCAGGCGTGGCAAAGTAAACCCTTGACGGTGGAGGAGAAGCTCCTCAGAACTTTTCTGATGGACGAGAAGTCACTGCAAGATTCTGCGCTTCACGTCCCCAACCGTCTAGATTACTTGCCTACCCATCATAGGGCGCTCTTCCATCGACGCCATGTCCTTCCGATTGGATCCACGGCCACCTATTTTCACCCGCTGGTCATGAGTAGACTTGACAGAATTTGGGTCCCTTCCTCGTTGAAGCCGAGTGATTGTGTCCTGATGGTCAACCCGTGGTCTGACCACGTTCTCGTGGAGGTGACGCTGGGAGTGCGGGACGACGGTGGCATGAGGCGGGGGAGACCTCGATGGATACTGCGGGACAAGGATGTCCAACTTTACGGACTACAGAGGGAGATCATCTTAGCCCTGGAGCTGCGCCGGAGAGTGAAGGCAGCCACGGACCCGCTGCGTTGGTGGGACGAGACGAAGAAGTCCATTCGAAGTTTTTGCACCCGGGCCCGGAGGGCGGGGCTGACGAGAGAAGTGTGGGATTATCACCTCGCCATGCAGAACATCTTAGCGACCCGCTGGAAGGTAGTGGCGGGGCTGTCTCACGACACTGTCAAGTATCGGAGAAGCCAACAGGTGGTCAGGGAGTACCGCAGACTTCAGCGCGAGAAGCGGACGGCTGACCGGATGGCCTCTTCCTCTGGTCCCATCATCAGGAGGGGAGAGTGGGAGAAGGACCGTGTGTCGTCAGTTCATCAGGCGTTGCAGGGTCTGCGGATGCGGCCGGAGGAGGACGTGTGCCATTCGATTCCCGGGACTCTGTCGGTGATATCCGCCTTCTACGGTGATCTCTATGCCGCTAGAGAGCAAGATCCTGGGCAGGACAACGAATCTTCGTACTTGGCCGACATTTTGGCGGGTCGCGAACCTCTAGATGAGATCGAGATTGACGGTCTACTACGCCCCATCACGAAGGAGGAGGTCATCGATGCGTTGGCTGTCGGGAGGCGAACATCGACCCCCGGACCGGATGGACTGCCGTATGGGATGTATCGCGACCTGCAGGACTATTTTGTGCCCATCCTCGTTGAGGTCTTTAACTGCATCCTGAAGGATCGGAGGGTCCCGGGGAGTTTCCTGGAGGGCATCATGATTCTCCTGTATAAGACCGGGGATCCGACGCTGGTGACTAATTGGCGACCTTTGACTCTTAATAATATCGATTATAGGATCTTTACGAGAATCCTAAACACCAGACTGAAGGGGATTGCACACCTCGTAGTGGATCCGGGACAGACCAGCGCTATCCCACGTCGCAAAATGAGTCATACAGCTTGTCTCTTCCGCCAGATTTTCCAGACCGTCCGGGAGGAAGGGAGGAAACCATATCTGCTGCAACTCGATCAGCACAAAGCCTTCGACATGGTGGACCAGACCTACCTGTGGAAAGTTCTTCGCATGCTCGGGATTCCGGAGCGGCTGGTGGCGGTCTTCCGGACCCTCTATACTGGGGCTCGCGTCTACCCTTATGCACGAGGAACCTCCGGCGCTCCTATTTCAGTGACCAGGGGAGTGAGACAGGGGTGTCCCTTGAGCCCTCTTTTATACGTATTGTCACTGGAACCGTTCCTTCGAGCGATCCGGAGGGACGTTGCCATCCAGGGATTGAAGCTGGAGAGCGCACTCGATGCCTGCGTTACGGCGGTGGCCCACGCAGATGACATCTACTGCTGGCTATCGGGTGAGCGGGATCTCGGTAGACTTCGGGAACATCTGAGCGCGTACCAACGTGCTTCCGGAGCCCGAATCAACGGAGAAAAGAGTAAATTGAACACCCTGGACGGAGGATCGGAGACGATCCGAGTTCGTTCGTTGGCCCCTGAGAGTACTGGATTGCGGGGAGGAGTTGCCGACGCAGAGTCAGACCCATTGGACCGCGTGAAGATCCTGGGAGTGCTCTTCAGTCTGCGGCCGGGAGGATGGCGTGAGAACTGGGAGGATTGGGGCCGGAAGGTGGAGGAGCGCCTCTTGAGATGGAAGAGCTGGCGATTGAGTACGGCACAGAAGGTAACCTACTTCAACATCTACTGTATACCTGCCGGAAATTACCTCGCCGGAGTCTACCCGCCCACCGCAGATATCATAAAGGCGATTTCCACGAAACTATATAGATGGGTCCTCGGAACGGCAACTTTTCCTCTTGCGAGGATGGTCGTACAGAGACCTTGTGTCGAAGGGGGCTTGGCACTCCTGGATATCGAGCTTTGGTTCCTCGGCAAGTTCCTCTCCTTCAACTGTGGGGCCATGTGCCGTCCGGCCGGACTCTCAGAAAATAGTGCTGGAACCTCGACAGAGTCGATGGCTCGTGAAGCCTTTCGGAGGAAGTGGGCTGAAACCTTTTGGGGTTAGAGGTGGTGGGTCGACGGATTGCGTATTCCCCGACTGACCCAGCGCATCAAGCAGACACTCCCGGATTTTGTGGCGGAGGTGGCGACTTCAGTCCAGAGACAACGCATTTTAGCGGAGGAGGTTCGGAGGTCTCTCCGGCAACACCCTGACTCTACGGGCCGTCTCTATTGGCACCTCTTCCGCAAATTTAAAGCTGAGCCGTACAACTGGGGGCGGAAGGGTAAAGCATCGCTTTCGGAATACCTACGTGACCAGGTCTTTCCCGATCCGACCTTCGCAGATAAGGCGATCCCTTTCACGCTCCGGGACTTACGCTGGAGGGCGTATCATCAGATTCTCCACGTCGGCTCGAAGAAAAAGACGGTGAGGGATCGGGACCAGATGGTGTGTCGACGCCCGGATTGCGCGACTGGCAACGCTACGGGGATCCTGGAGACCATCGAACATGTCCTGAAGACCTGTCCGCTCGCTCGACGACTCTGGGGGATGGTCGGACGCACCCTGGGATGGCCGTACCTGAGTAGTCAGGATTGGGAGACCCTCGCCTCAGGTCTGGAGCCGGAAGCCGGTTACGGTGCGCCGGGGGAACCATGGCCTTGTTCTGAAGAACGTCAGACTCCACGGGCGGGAATCACGGCGCTCCTCCGGAGATCTACGAGAAAACCACCCTGGGCGGTGGTCCGTCTCTTGAACCTTATCGTTATCCACACGACCCTTCGGGACCGCAGAGCCGAACTTCACTCACGGATGGCTACACCCGCTCAAGCTTCGCTCCAGTACGTCATGGACTATATACGGAAAGTAGTCTCTTGGGAGCGCCGGCATATGAAACCGGCCCCTTTCCGTAGTCGTTGGAAATGGTTCAATGAGGTTAACCCACCTGTACCTTGAGAGGTCTTTTCTTTCTCTTCGAGATTCGTATTTGATTGTCCATGTTTTTTACCGATAGTTGACTTTTGCCGTCGACTGGTATTTTCTTATTTAACTTACTTAATCTATAAATTTTAGTTTTCCTTTACGTTGCTTTGTGATTTCACACAAAACGTGTTAAGTGAACTGATTGTTGTTATGTATCTCTTCATATAGAAACAGAACGGATTCGCTACCCTTCTAAGAGATACCGATGCTGTTGGGATTATTAGACAAGACAGAAGGGAGCTGTGGATCATAATGTTCTTTGCGACGCTGGCAGTTCTTTTTGTTACCGTTTTTGTGGGGATTTCCATCTATTTTTGGTGGGTGTCTGGGAACCTTTGATTTTCTTTAGATCTTTTCAATCTTGTAATGTACCTGGTTTTTCATGTTAACTGACATCGGAACTGTTGTAAGTTGTATTTTGTAACCGGAGCATTTCCAATTTTTTAAGTCTTGTACCTTGTTTTCGGACATGCACGGATGTATCGAAATTTGTATGCCTTTGGGCCCCGTTCTGTATATCTCGTTGTATAGTATGCCTTGTTGCACTAATTGTTAAATCTTTTTGCATTTGTACTTGTATTTAGATAACTTTGATCTTTGTATTTCACGAAATTTCAAAATATGTTCTTCAAACTTATGCTATACAACACACTGTAGAACCTACCTCAATTAGATTTACCTCACCGACTTTACATACTTTTATATGTAAAGTTACTTAGGATGTGGACTTGTATGTTCTTAGGTAAAATTTTGTATGTACTTAGATAAGGTTATATTATGTTATGGTGTTCCAAAGGTTATGGATTTGTATCATTTTGTTTTGTATTTGAAGTTATTTATGACTTTGTTGTGGTTATGTAGAAAGGTTAATTTTAAATAAAAAATCTATTTTCCTAAAAAAAAAATAATCTATTTTCCTAACCCTAATCCTAACCCTAACCCTAACCCCTAACCCCTAACCCCTAACCCTAACCCCTAACCCCTAACCCTAAACCCTAACCCTTACCCTAACCCTAACCCTAACCCCTAACCCTAACCCCTAACCCCTAACCCTAAACCCTAACCCTTACCCTAACCCTAACCCCTCGATTTAACTATGACCACGCTATCGTCTGCAAGTTTTTCAGAGCCTTTAGAGATAATGACTCAAGTGCCTGAGGATTTTCTCCAGCCTGCTGGAATTTCTCAAGAGCTACAAAGCTCCCCAATTATTCCAATTACAACCCTAAGGAAAAATATGTCTTTTAAAAATGCCACAGAAGGGCAGCTTTGTTTACAAACTAGGAAGACTGTTGAGAAACAAAGCCATACCTTTTCTAAGAGATTTGTCTGTACACAGACAGGGGTGGTTATCATAGAAGACTTGAAAGGGGAAGACTCCAACCCCATAATTAAGGAAAAAAACACTTCTTATGATTTACACCTAGAACAACAGATGGGCCTTGCAAAGTCTCCTCTATCTAAAAAAATCCCCAGTGGGAATACAAAGGAATTTTGGAGCTAAGAGGAAAATCTTAAACAACAAACAGTAACCCAACTATCACTTGCTAGGGACCAGAACCTTGAGGCCCAAATTGAACATGACACCATACTGCAATCAAACCCTGTTCAGGCTATAGGAACAGACCTTCAGGGACAGGCGTCCCAACATATAATAGAAATGAAGGGGGACTCCTCCGAAGTGACACCCAGTAAGAGACAGGACTCCTTGACTGTAAATAGAGAGCAGGCCATGCAGGATGGCCATTTTAAGGAACATTCTTATTCAGAACATCCCAGTTCAGGAAAACTTAGTCTGGTGAAAACCCAGATGGGAGAAGTTTCAGAGGCCTTAGGTAGAGCCCTACATGACCTAGTTCACTACAATTCCAACATAAAAGAGCTGGACATGGCAATGATCTCTCAGACAGACCCTATACTTTTGCCTGATCTAGCTAGGAAAAGGGACCGACTTAAAGTCCTAGTACAGATTACTGAAACTAAAGTGAACCAGCTAAATGCAGAGATGGATCTTTTAATTGATGAATGCAAGACCTTTGGTGTTAATATCGTTAGTATCGTTACCAGATGATCCCTCGACCTACCAGGTGGTGGGTAGTCAGCCAACCCCAGGAACGGATTCCTCCCCTGAAGAAAAGCCTGCGAAGAAAAAGAAGAAGTTGGAGAGCCCAGGGGACCAGGAGACAGAGCAGGGAGAGAGCGAAGCAGTACCTACCCAGGCTAGCTCAGAAGAGGAGGATGCGTCATCAGGGCCTTCTCTGACTGAAGCCAGACTAGCGGTAAGGCAGAAGAGAGGTGAGTCTGCCGCTTCCTTCCGTTATACCCTGTCATCGGCCTCACGGGAAGAACTAGCTGACATGTTAAAGGGTAGGCTGGAAGAAACAGAAGATTCGGAGGAAAATTTGGTTATAGACTCACCGAGTGTCCCAGATATATCAGTGATGCTGAAACCCCAGAGGACCTCTTCTTTCTCGATTCGTGGTAACCGCAGAATGGCCAGGGAAACCCGACTGACACAGGAATGGTCAGCCTTCAAAGAAGCCCCGATGTTAGATGGTTTTCAATTATTGGTTGCCCATGAACTAAAACAAGTGGACATTGCTAAATTTTGGGCCTTTATTTTGGCTCACCTGGGTTTACCAGGCACATCAACAATTTCAGTGAACAAGAGGAGTCGGGATTTCATATTAGACTTGCTCACTGATTTTAAAACTATCTTGCTCCATTTTTTGACAAATAGGGGAGACAGGCCCGCTAACTACATGGATAGAGTGATTTATGCTAAGTCACTCTCCATACAAGTAATGGATCGATTAGTGGTAGGCAGGAAAGTGCGTACATCGGCTGGCAATTATCCAGTGTGGCTTACTGAACAAGGACTGTCTACTATGTTAAAAGAGGTGGTGGCTTCCTGGGACTCGGCCTGACCCACAACACAGACACTGTGAACTTTCCCCCAGGGAATGGACGGACTGGTGTCTACAAGCTGTTTACTTTTTAAAGATTAGGGCAGACAGATTAAAAAGGGAGAACTACTGGCTCTGGAACCAGCAATTAGAGGACATCCAAGCTAGTGAATCTGTATCAAAACCAACACCTACTAAGATAACCAAAGCGGTCAGAGATAAAGGGGCTCAGAAAGCTGTTTTAAGCGATTTTTTGAAAAGTGCCTTACAGGACTCAGTGGAGATGAGTGCTTCCAAAGGCTGTCGAGACCTCCCAGGGAAAGGAGCGCGCAGAGGATGTGAAATTGATGCCGCTGACTGAGGAATTCGAGATGCGGAGCAATGAGGAAACGGTCGCAAGAGGGACGGGCGGACAGAGACAGACATGAGACGCAACGTTGCTGCGACAGCATTGGGACCGGATATGAGAAGGGCCCATCAACCGCAGCAGGGGAACTCTGGGTCGCAGGGTTCCCCGCAAACCGGTGAGGGATCCCAGTTGATGCTTTTAGCGGAAGTGTCGAGTCGGGCGGAGCAGACACCAACTTTAGAGATTTCCTCGGGGCAACCGAGAAGGGACTATGTGAACTATGCAAATTATAGAGATATAGACCTTTCCGGTATCGAATCCTTAACTGATAGTACAGAAGGGGGGGAAGGAGAGGAGGAGTAAAGAGGCGGTCCGGAAACTGGCACAGTCGTTACTCAGATTACACCGGAGGGAGGTCTTAAGGATGGGAAGGGAGTAGGGAGATCAAAAGGGGATGGAGGAAAGTGTATAGCGGAGGACATGTTGAGTTGGTTCAGGGATACAGGGAGCAGGGGGGAAGATGTGACTCCTGGTTCCCAGGTACTCGTCTCTTCCCGCTTTTGTCCCCCTGTTATAGCTCCACCACGTCTTCAACCTCCTGAGAAGAGGAGACCTATAGAGACTGTTGTAGTATGCGGCTCATCGGAAAGTGAGACTGTAGAAAATAGATCTTTGGAAAATGAGACTGTGACGATAGAACTTGAGCCTGCTACCACAACGAGCGGTGGGGACGGGACAGACGGTGTGGTAACCCCGCTCGCTTCAGCGCATACCTACCAGAATGTTCCTCCCGCCTCTACTCCGCTTCCCCAGAGGAATTCCACAAGGACGGAGACGAGAAGGCTGCTAGCTTCCATAGAAGAACAGGATAATCGGGGACCCTTGAGAAACCCTCCTCAACCAGATGTGAGTGTTATAAGTACCATAACTTCTGTCGCTCAGGCGTCTTTGACCTTTGACCCTACCGATAAGGTTCAGGTGCATGTAAACCTTTCCCCGGGAAGTCTTGGATGTCCGGACAAAGGGCAGGAAATGTCACCCGATGAGTTTCGGGTGAGTGAGCTATGTTATGATGATGTCAGTTCGGGACCTCTTTCTTCCTCCAGGACAGGAGCGAGTGAGGATGATGTTAGTATGGAGGCGATGACAAGTGGGGTGGGAGGGCCTCTAGGGGAGGAAGGGGTGGAGTTAGAGATAACGGGGGGAGGAGACATGAGGGCAAAGAAAAGACCTCGTGCCCGGTCCCTATCAGATCTTATAAGCAAAAATCCCATTCCGCCAACACGCTATTGCACACCTCTTCATGTTGAGCCCAGATCCTCCACGCAATCTGACGGGCTTTCCTGGGAGTCAAGGGAGGCACATAACACCCCAGATGCAGAAGGGAGGGCCATAACTCATGAGAGGCAACTGGAAGGTCCTGCTTCTCGATCAACCCCCCTGTCACCCCAGGACTAGACATATCAGACGCTCCAGGTGCACCGGCGGTAGGAACTGGCTCGAGGCCCTTATCTTACTCCCAGGCTCTGAGAGGGACCTCCGTGGCCCAAGGGAGAGAGATAGGCCTCTGCCCACCAACACCTCCGAACGGGGAACTTCCTCGAGAGACCCGAGAGAGCTACCAAGGAGGCAGACAGACTATGAGAGAGAAAGGAGGGAGGACGAAGCCTTTCTTGAGGAATTTTTCATAGAGGTTGAAGAGGAAGACCCAGACCCGCGCCGTCGCTATGTCTTACGTTTTAGATATAAAGGTGTGGACCCTCACAAGCTATCAGAGGAGTTTGTAGTGGGTTCTCTCATTTTGGATTATTTGGGGATCCCAAGGGAGGACATATTAGCTGTTATCATGCCCCCGGGCCTGAGAGAGTCGGACCTATGCCTCGTCTCTGAGAGGGCTTATCAGAGAGGTTGGGCACGTATTAGGGAAGCGATGAGACATGACCCAGACCTTTTGGCGGACTACGATATCATACCTTTGTTCAGGGGAGAATCCAGGGTGTTGACCATCTCCTTCCGTACCACGAACATCCCCGAACGAGACGTGGAGTTTTGGTTACAACAACACTGCAGAGTTCTCTTACCCCCTCGTAAGCGCCTGAATCAGTGGGGAGTCTGGGGGGCGAATACAAAGTGGTCATATCCCTGAAAAGAGACAACAGAAGCAACTTGAGACATCTCCCCAAATATTTCTTCTTGGGAAGCGATAGGGGGATCACCAGGTACAGCGGCCAGCCCCCAGCCTGTTTTCAGTGTGGCGGGTATGACCACATCCGCCAGCATTTTGCTTCCCCCTGTGTTCTCTCTGCGGGACCCGAGGGCACCATTCGACACAGTGCAAGGAGGGGATAGTATGTAACCTGTGCAGGACTCATGGTCACACCTACCTTCTCTGCCCAGAAGCCCAATACAATCAGGTCTTCCCCAAAGTTTACGCCAGGTTTCGGGAGTCCCATGCGAGCACATCGGAAAGACGACACTCTGGAGAACGCGAAGGTCAGTCCCTCTCTGGCAGCAGCGTGACCCCCTCATCGGAGACCCTCGAGGAGGAAGCGATGGCGACAGGAGGGGCAGAGGGAACAGACCAAGGCTGGAGTCTAGTCGGGAAGGACAAACGTAAGGGGAGTAAGCAGAGAGGGAAGGTGCTCGATGGGGTGTACCAAGTATCGGAGCAACCCACCTCTAATCGTTTCGAAGTACTGAGGGAGGATAGTGATGGCTGTGCATCGTCGGAACAGGAGGTTATGGTCATGGAGGTGGAAAGGGCTGACCGTTGCATCGATCTTGCCGTTCTGCCCGGATGGGATGATAAGGGACCCCAAAGCCCCGGACGGGCGACAGATCTCAGGGCGGTATGCCTAAGAAGAACGGGAATCAACGAGAGAGAGCGGCGGGACAAGTAGAGCGAGTAGGGAAAATGGAACCCGAGTCGCAGGCGCTGGCGGAGCTGACTCCGGAGGAACTGGAGGAGCTGATTAATGTATCCAGAGCCACGGTGGAGGACATGAAATTGAAGCGATCCATGTTGGGGGACGATGTGGCGGACTGCCGGGAGGAACCCTCGGCCGACCTTTCTGATGTCGCCCGCATGGAATGTAGACGCCTCCGTAAGAAGCAACGGTTCTTTCAAAATAAGCTCTTAGTCTTGCATTACGAGAGGAGTAAGAAAGGAATCTTTGAGCATGGGGAAGATTCCGAGATGGAAGTGAGCAACGCAGTTACCGTTCCAGCTAATTTTCTTGGGGAGGGTGTAGGTTCCCAATCCTCCTCTATACCCCCGAACCAGGAGGCTTTCCTCTTGCATGAACAACACCGATACCCTCCCCCTTACGATCTACCTAGCACATTGGGGATGGGTGACCCTTCCGGGGAATCCACCTCTCGTAGTCAGGCTGCACCTCCCGAGCACCGGGAGGGGGCAGAAAAGATGCAAACCGCGGAATCTGCGATCTCGTCAGTCCAACTGGGAAAGGGGATTTCTGAGTGATGGACGGTTTCTTTAGTTTCTCTAGTACTTTGGTCTGAACTTTGGTGGGTTTTTCTTTAAAGGCGGATATTTGAGACTTTTCTTTACTCGGATCTAAAAGTGTATTTTCCCCTTTGATTCTCTTTTGCTAATCCCTTATTAAAGTACATTTGAGTCTCCTCCTTTTATTTTAGGGCCATCGCAGAATTCTGTATTCCAGAGAAGTCCCAAGAGCTTCTCAGGCAGAAATCAAACTTCTCATTGCCATGACAGGCGTCGCCATGGTTTCCCTCTTTGCCGGAATACTGATTTATTTATGGTGGGTCCTTTCGGGTGGTTTTCCTTTATGAGCACCCCTTTAGGTTCAACAGGAGTGTTATACCCGATCACCCATACAGCACGAGGTGCGAGTTACGAGTTACGAGTTACGAGTTACGAGTTACGAGTTACGAGTTATGAGTTATGAGTTATGAGTTATGAGTTATGAGTTATGAGTTAATTTAGGAGTTGTGAGTTATAAGTCATAAGTCATGAGTTTGTTTGGCAATCTGTGGCCCAGGACAGACTGGCAATTTGCCCCGGTATCGAGTCGCGGCAAAAAAAACCCGGAGTAAACGATACCGGGTTTTCCCGTCCACACAGCGGGGGCCTCTGCCGGAAGATACTGGACGGAGGTGCGCGGGAGCGTTCAGACTGCCGCGCCGGAGGCGCGCTATATTCGCTGTTTCCCCATTATTTCGGCTGTGGGCGTATGTGCGCATAAGCGCATTTTGGCGATTTTTTTTTTTTTTGCCCTGCAACAACGGCACCGCATTGGGCAGTGGAGCGGAGTGCAGCCAATCACACCGCTGCTGCCTCATGCCCAACGCGGGTTGCTCCCGGCTTTTCGGCTGCGCGTTCAGACTCCCCGGAAGCGGATAAACGCGTGAAAAACGCAGGCTTTCAAGATTTGCGTCGGCTTTTATCAGGTGTTTTTTTAATCCGGCAGTGAAGCGCGAGAGCACCGGTAGGCTACGGGTGGGGGACGCCAGGCAGATGTGCCTGTGTGAACATTCCATTTAATCCGATATTGAGTCGTTGTCAGCCCGGGTCCCATCCCGCGGCAAATTGCCAGTCTGTCCTCGGCCTGTATTTGAACCACCTTTCTCACTGTTTTGCTCACTGTTTTGCTAAGGGGTTTTGGCCTCTTATATTTGTATTTGTATTTGTACTTGAGTTTTATACTTGTACCCAAATTGTACCTTGCATTTGTATTTCAACTGTACCTTGTGTTTTGATTGCATCTTGTATCTGAATCGCATCCTGTACCTGAATTGTATTTTGATTTAGGGTTTTTGTACTCTGAAATTTCATTTCATTTCATTTCATCTTACTCTTTGTATCTGTATTCAGGCAATGAGACGTATGGATTCGCATACTTAATTTGCATGAATAACCTGTAACCTGTAAGCTACATTTATGCATTTATTCTTTGTTCTTGGTATTTAAACCAAACAGTTGTAACCAAACAGTTGTAACTTACATTTGCCTTCTCTATTGGTCCTCTGTATTTGACCTCTGGTTTTATACCTTAATATGTTTGCTATGTTTGCTATGTTTGCTATATTTGCTCTGTTTGTTATGTAGAATGGTTTATTTTAAATAAAAAATCTATTTTCCTAAAAAAAAAAAAAAATCTCTTTTCCTAACCCTAAGCCTAACCCTAAGCCTAACCACGATTGAGGGAGGACGTGTGCAGGAAGAGCTCCTGGTCACTGAGAGGTATTTTGGCTTTTTAAAGCCGTTTTTTGTCCAATTTTCACCAAATTTTCAGTGGGGGTACTTAGAAGAAGGTCCCCCCACTGATCTAGTGGAAAATGGAACCCCCTAGAAGCAGAGGAAAATCGCCCCATTGAAGAGAATGGAAAGCGAACCCAAGCCCATTTTAAACAGAAAGGCTTGGAAAAACGTTTGAAAATAGCCCCAAAATGACTGGATTTGGAGGGGGGAAGCCCCCGTTTTTGGAGGGGGGACCCTGGGGAAGGGTCAGGCATTGGCAGAGGGGCACCCTGACAGATCTCTGGAGACCCCAAATTATGGGAAGCCCCAGGAATTTCTTTTCAAAGAGCCAGAAAAAACGCCAGGGAAAACACAAGGAAAAATGCAATTTCCGGAGCCTGCAGCCCCTTCCCCTTTGGGAGAAGACCTTCCAGAGAGTCCCCAGAAGATGGCAGAGGACTACCCTGATGAAGCACAGAAGATCCTGACCACGGAAATGGTAGGAGACTTTGATTTTACCCCCCCTAAACTGTGCCAACCCTCTGAAGGACTGGGAATGGAGTTAAATGCAGGGGAAAAATTCTTAAGCACTGCAGGACCCTATCCCCAAATTTCTGAAGACACCCAGACTTCTTCAGGGGCCCCTGAGGAATTCCTGGAGATCCAGGCCTCCCCAGTGATCCCAGTTATAACAGACAATTGTCTTAAAGAGTTGCATGACATTAAAAAGGGGGAAATAGGGGAGCAGCCTAATTTTCTCCAGCTCCACAGTACCCAGTCACAAGCCATACAGATACCTGGCAACCAGCAGGCATTGGAAGAACAATTTAAAATGCAACAAACAGTAACAACCTTTACTAAATTTGTCTGCACGCAATCAGGAATAATCACAAAAATCCCAGAAGCTGTAGAGACACAAGTTAAGACCCAGGTCAGGGCCAAAGACTATGAGAAGCACCTGGAGTTGGATATGGGCCTGGCCAAATCCCCTAGATCAAGAACCCCCTCCAAAGGGATGGAAGGAATGCAGTCTCATAGTCAAACAGTGCGTGTTGTTAAAAGAACACAGCTCCAGTTTTCTTCTGAGTCCAGATCATGCCAAGAATTGGGAGTCCAGCAAAATACCATGATAGCTATGCAGGCCTCCATTGAGTCAGCAGAGACAGAGAATATTAAAGCAATGGAACAAGGGGCACAAAAGGAGAGTAAATGCAGTGAAGGTTTGAATACAGACTCTATGCGGCAGGTGCAGCAGGAACAGCAGGCCCAACAGGCCCAGGAAACACAGGACAATGAGCAGACACAGGAACAGTTGCAAGAGCAGGCACAAGAAATAAGAGAAGAAAATATAGAGGCCTTAAAAAACCAATTGAAATATCAGGTCAGAGACCTGAGTCAGAGTCTTGTAGAGGTGACTTCGTATAATGCTGCCATTAAAGAGTTGGACAATGCTGTGATGCACTGCGCAGACCCCTTGAGTATGCAATCTATGATAGTTAAAAGAGGGGAACTGTCTACTTTAGTGCAGAATTTAGAATCAAATATAGTATTGCTGCGCCAGTCAATAGACGATGTGATAGCAAAATTAACAGCTTTAAATGTTGATGTTGACAAATTAGTCTCTTTACCTGAGTATATTAAGAAAGACGGAGAAGACCAGACCCAGGACGTGGAAGGTGACCCAGAGGTGGTGGAGGAGGAGATCCAGTCGGAGGAAGAGGACACCGGTGACCACGGGATAAACCTGATGCAGGCGAAGGTCACTCCGCTGTTCCAAGAGGGATCGTCTCCAGAGGTGAAGCCTGCAAAACGTCAAAAGAGACAGAACGAAGAGGATGAGGCTGAAGGGACGATGGCACAGCTTGCAAAGAGTGACTCGGGTGAGTCTTTTCCAGCTTATCGTTATACACTGTCCTCAACCTCTCACGATGAACTAGTAGATATGTTACAGGGAAAGTTGGATGACACGGAAGATGATTCAGAAGATTTACCCACTCTTAAGGACCCGCCAGGGCTTACTCTTAGGCGGAAATCTGCTAGTGACTCTCACGTGGGGCCTACGATAGGAACCCCGGGAAACCGCCGGATGGGCAGGGAGGCACGTTTAGCCATGGAGTGGGCGAGATGGAGAGTTTTACCGATGTCAGAAGGCTTGCGGTTGCTGGTCCCACAGGATCTGAAGCAGCTGGACCTAGCTAGATTTTGGGGTTTCATCCTCGCACATATACAGATGTTCATACAGCAGCTCTTAATAAAAGAAGCAGAGATTATGTTTTGGATCTCTTGAGTGATTTTAAATCCACACTCTTGAGTTTTCTCACAGACAGAGGGGAGAAGTCACCTGCCTTTATGGACAGGACGATCTATGCTAGAGCCCACTCTCTGACAGCGATAGATCGCCTAGTCATTGGATGTAGAGTGCGCACCTCCAAAGGAAACTACCCAGCATGGCTGACGGAGCAGGGAATGACAGGCATCTTAAAAGATATTCTGCAGTCTTGGCAGTCCTTCACCCCAGGGCAAGTCACAGATTTGTACGATGACCCGGAACAGAGAAGGCAGGAGCTTACACCTCAGGAATGGATGGACTGGTGCCTGCAGGCAATCCACGTCTTAAAGGTCCATACAGATAGATTAAAAGGAGAGAAGAATTGGCTCTGGAAAAAACAGATGACCGACACCGATACTGGCCAAGGCCAGAATCCGGCCAACCCTTCTTCTAGGCCGATACTTAGGAGTAAAGGGGGAAAAGTCCAAAAGAAGGAATTGACTGATTTCTTAGTAAGTCTGATGCAGGTTTCGTGGGATGCTGTGAATCCAGAGCCCCTGATGACATCTGGTTCAGAGGGTAGCAGACAACCGGTCAATCGGAGGCAGCGGAGAAGCGGAGGATCCATAGCGGACCGGGATGCAGTGGCGGAGAAGGAGATCGGGACGACGGAGACTTCGAGGGCCTTACATATTCAGCAGGGGGACCCTGCGCTTCGGGGTTCCCCGCAAACCGGTGAGGACCGTGGCCTGTTCCAGGAGCGAGACCTAAACCGGGAACGCCCATCCGAGGGGAAGACATTGGAGTCTAAAGGGGAGGGAGGGATGGGTCCACAGAAACCTTCACCCACTTATAGGGAACCGATGCACAGTGATATTTCCGAGGTAGAAACCCTCAGTGATAGTGATATGGAATATTGTGATGCATTAGAACCAAGTGAGGAAGAGGGAAAGGGAGCAGATGAAGTGGAGGAGAGGAATAGAGGAAGGCAGGAGCGAGATCAGAGGGTAGAGGGAGAAGAAAGGGGAGGTCTGAATAGTAGAGGGAGGGAGATGTTAACACACTTTAGGGCTTTAGTACCTCCAGTACTGGCTCCCGCCCGTTTTCTTGCATCAACAGTTTCAACCTCGAAATCTGTTCCTGACCTTCCGGAGGACGGTCCTACGGATGGAGATACGGAAATGGAAGTCGGCCAAACAGAGGGACGACAGGTAACTCTGTCTGATGGAAAGGAGACTGAGACTTTGGGGACTGGGACCTTCGAGACTGAGACCCTCGAGACTGAGACAAGGACTACCGATCATCTACAGTCGAACTCTGGCCCCAACTGTTAACCCCACTTCCTCAACGAGTGGGAGGGAAGACGGCCCGACTTAAATCCGTGACTAAGGCTGTGATGGAGATTTCAACGGAGGACTCTCTGCCGTCTGAACCTTTCGACTGGCAGACCACCGTGGGACCTAAGGACACAACTGTTACTGTAAGTCAAAATGTAGAGCCCCCTGCACCTACACAATCTGTAAACCTTTCCCCGGGAAGCCCTACGCTCCCGGGCAAAGGGCTCTTTTCGAACCCTGAAAGTCTTACACCACGACACCGGTCACTGGAGTACAGTAAAGAGGACCTCCTCTTTGTGAAGGTTTTAGAGGAGGGGGAAAAAAGAGCGATAAGAGAGAGAGGTGAGGAGCAGATGCAAATACAAACACAACAACAGCAGCAGGCACAAGCACAGTTACAGCTACAGGAACAAACCCAGTCACAGTCACAGGGGCAATCACGGAAAAGATCTAGGGCCCTTTCCCTTCCCGATATTTCAGACCCCACTAAGGGAGTCCCAGAGATACTGCAAGCACCACACGCGGCGGTTAGGAAAATGGGTCAGATCGAAGATAGGGGAGTGCCACAGAGTGAAACTAGGACCAAAATTCCACAGGAAAGGTCAACCTCGGCCGACGATAGCACTAGGGTGGAGAAGGGAGATTCGCTTGGGAAGAATCCGGCCCCGAGTAAAGATCTACGTACTGAACCAGGAACGGCGGAAAGAGTCGTGGGAGGAACACGGCCCCCGCCCTTTTCCTATTCGCAGATACTTAGAGGGGGAGATCTACTCAGGGAGGAACCAGAGGTCGAGAAGGCGGCGAAAGAGCAGAAAGGGGGTTTACAGACTGAGGGGGAGGCACGGACAGGGATGCGAGGGATCTTCCACGAAGGGTTTTTGACTATGAGCAGGAAAGACAAGAGGATGAGATCCTTTTGGAGGATTTTTTTGCAGAGAAGGGAGAGGCGGACGACCCGAGGCAGAGATACGTCATCAGGTTTAGATACAAGGGTTTAGAAGGGAAGAAGCTGTCTGAGGATTACATGGTGGGTACCCTGTTATTGAATTACTTGGGAATCCCTAAGGAAGACATATTGGCGGTAATTATGCCCCCCGGTCACAGAGAGACAGATGTGTGTTTGCTATCAGAGAGAGCCTACCAGAGGACGTGGGCGAGGATTAGGTATGGCGTTAGACACACGAGTGAAATACTGGAAGAATACAATATTATCCCATTGTTCAGAGGGGAATCTAGAGTACTCACCGTCTCATTTCGGACAACTAATATACCGGAAGAGGATGTAGAGAGGTGGCTCCAGAGGTATTGTAAGATCCTCATGCCCCCGCGGAAAAGACTGAACCAATAGGGTGTTTGGAGCGGGGAATATAAGGCAGTGATTTCTCTACACAGAGACAGTAGGAGTAACCTGCGCCATTTGCCCAAATATTTTTTTCTCGGTGGGGATAGGGGTATAACACGATACAGTGGCCAACCCCCAGCGTGTTTTCAATGTGGGGGGTATGATCATATCAGATAATATTGTGCCACCCCCTGTGTTCTTCCTGCGGGAAGCATGGGCATACCGCTGTGGTTTGTAGAGTGGGAATCGTGTGCAATCTATGTGACACTCAGGGACATACGTATTTGCTCTGCCCAAAAGCCTATTATAACTGGAACTTTCCGAGAGCATACGAGCGGGCTAAGGCCTCACATTCCCACTCTGCGGAGGGAGAAACAAAGGAAAGGGAAGAACCTACTACCCCATCCAGCCCCGCAGAGGCATCCCCATCGACCCGACTCGAACATGTGGCGGAGGAGGGTGAGAGTGGAGAGAAGGGATGGACCCAAGTGGGGAACAATAAGAAGAGGCTTCAAGGGGGACGGGTGGTCCAGGGAGTCTACCGACCCACACGGGACACGACATCGACAACAAAGAGTAATCGCTTTGCTCTATTGGAAAATGTGGACACAGAAGGGAACACAGAGGAGAGGTCCATGGAGGTGGAGGAAACTGAGAAGTCAGAGTCGGAAGAGGGCAGGAGGAAAGTGGAAAAGGGACAGAAGGCGGGAGGAAAGAAGGAGAAAGAAAAGGAGGGGAGAAGAACGGCAGAAGATAGAAAAAAGGAGAAAGTTTCTACTAAATTGAATTTCCAGACGCTAGACACCTTGACGTTATCGGAACTGGACATCTTGATCGGGGATACCAGGAAGGTCATCGAAGAGGCACTATTGAAGAGGATCATGCTAGGAGATGACCCGGATGATTGCCGAGAGGAACCCCCGGCATCCATGGAGGAACCGGCCCGCAGCGCATGTCGTCACCTGCATAAGAAACTACACTTCCTTCGGAATAAGATGACCATAATCTCCTGTGAAAGAGACAAAAGAAATGATGAACAAAGTGAACAACAACAAGCTATGGAATACCAGGAGAAAGGAGAAGAATAGGAGGTAAGAAAGACTGAAGATGGCGAAGCGGGAGGAATGGACACCACGGAAGGTGAGGAAGTTATGCAAACATCTGAGGAGAGTGTGGACGGTCAGACCCTCCCTCCCAATCAGGAATCATTCCTCGCCCAACAGCAACGGCAACAGCAATTGGCTCGACAATTACAAGAGGAGCGTCGCGAGCAACAGAAACACTATTATCCACCTCCAGTAAACCTTCTGGTTGCCGGAGATGAACCCATCGCCGGTTCCATGATTTGTAAGGCCACACCTCTTGGTACTCGAAAGGGGGTGGAGGAAAAGGATAATGCAGTAGGAGTGGAGGAAAGACGGGAGGAGATGCAGGAGGAGGTCAAGAGGAAAGATAAAGCGTTGAAGGAAACGCCACGGATAGAGGACACATAGATAACAGCCGGAATATATTTTCGGGAACATCCCTTTGGAGCCCATCCTTTCCTGATTAACATGGAAATAAATATCGTCACATGGAATTGTAGAGGTCTTCGCCAGATGGGACGAAGAGAGGATATCCTTTTTCATCTGAGTAAATTGAAAGCGGACTTTGTGATTCTACAGGAGACCAACATTTCCAACCCACGGGAACGCAGCCATGCACAGAGAGTGTGGACCTGGGGTCCTTCGATCTGGTCATTGGCGACGGAAGGAGAAGGGGGATTAGCAGTGCTCCTAAGCTCCGTATCTAAATGTATAGTTCATAAAGTGATTGAAGCCATCCCGGGCCATTTGTTGATAATGGACTTTGACGTACAAGCTACCGCAACTAAACCGAAAGGACGATACAGGTTGTGTGCCCTTTACGCCCCGGTTCACAGGCAGCGGAGGAAAGCAGTGTGGGAAGCACTGCGGGATTACATGGGGACAGATAGAGCGCTGATTGTGGCCGGTGACTTTAACATCCGATCCGAACAATCGGATCGGATTGATCTGAGGAAACCTCAGGAGTGGCAAAACAAGCCCCTGACGGTGGAGGAAAGATTGCTCAGGAGTTTTCAGCCCCCTCAGCCCCCTCCTCTATGTCCTCACTCTGGAACCCTTTCTTCGAGCTATCAGGACTGACGGAAACATCCAAAGACTGCGGATGGCGGGAGTCGACGGCTCAAGAATCACGGTAATGGCACACGCCGACGATACTTACCTATGGTTGAGGAACGGGGAGGACCTTCGGAGAGCACGACACCATCTGTTGGTCTATGAGAAGATCTCTGGGGCAAAGGTTAATGAGGAGAAGAGCAAGCTCTATGTCATGGATGGAGCGACGGCTGATATCCAGGTGCGACCTATGAAAGGATCCACCGGGGAGGAGGAGGAGAAAGCCATTTTCGAACCTGTAAAAGAAATTAAGATCTTTGGAATCTATTTTTGCCTGGAGGAAAAGGGATGGCGAAAGAACTGGGATATCTGGCAAGGCAAGGTGGAGGAACGGCTTCAGCGCTGGAAACACTGGCGATTGGTGACGGGACAGAAGGCCCGGTATTTCAACACCTACTGTGTTCCCACGGCAAACTACCTAGCGGGAGTATACCCGCCCCCAGCGCCGGTCATAGAGGCGGTAGTGAATAAGATCTATCAGTGGATCCTGGGGATGGCAACTTTTCCTCTGGCGAGGATCGTCACCCAGAGGAAAGAGTGCGACGGCGGATTAGGACTACTGGATCTTGGCCTCTGGTTCCTAGTCAAATTCCTCCACCTGAACTGCGGACAAATGGAGAACATCCGAATGACAACTCGTGAACCCACGAGTGCCGAAGGAGAATCTCTGGCATGGAGAGCTTTCGAGGCCAATTGGACAACCACACCCTGGGGCCGGAGATGGTGGGAGGAAGATCGTCCCATCCCACGTCTGACACGGAGGATGAAGGACCCCCTTCCTGACTTTGTGGTCGAGGCGACCCTCTCCATACAGAAGTACAAGATTATGGCGGGAGAGGTACGGGCGGCGATCCAACGTTCCGCTTCGATGGGGAACCTCTATTGGCATCTGTTTGGACAACTGAAGGCGAAACCGTATGATGAGGGGAGAAAGTTTAAAACCTCACTTTCGGAATACCTCCGAGTGCAATCTTTCCCCATCCCGACATTTGTGGACAAAACTATTCCGTACATGCTACGGGATCTCTGGTGGAGGGCCTATCATCAGATCCTTTACGTGGGAGCGAAGATCACGGGGACGGGATGACAACAGCAAGACTGTCAGCGTCCAGGATGCATCGGAGTGACCACACCGGAGACGATCGAACATGCGCTGAAGATGTGTATCCCGGTGAAGCGTCTATGGAAGGCCGTGACCTGAGCGCTCCGGTGGCCCTACCTAGCAGAGCAGGACTGGGAGACGATCGTTTCGGGTCTGGAACCAGAAGTGGGTTACGGCCTGCCGGGGCAACCGTGGCCACCAATCCCAGACGTACCCCAAGTTACACCTCGGAACCCCTCTAGCGGTATTACACAAAAAATCCAAAACGTTCAAGATGCCCAGGACATTCCATTCGGTACCCAACCACCTCGTTCTACAACACGGAGCCCACCTTGGCCGTTGATTCGACTGGTAAATCTGATTGTTGTCCACACCATCTTTAGGGACCGCAGGACTGAAGCCCACTTAAAAACTGCAGTTTCCATCCGGAGCAGCATTGCGTACATCCTAGGCTATCTAGCAAAGATTAAAACATGGGAACAGAGGCATTCGAAACCATTGCCCTTCAGTAACCGGTGGAGGTGGTTCCGAGAAATAAACCCCCCAGTTCCATGAGTTGATATCACATAACATAACATAACATATAAGAAATAAAGTACTCCATATTACATCATATATTCATACCCGATAGTCTGTTAGCTTGATAGAAGGTTGAAACTGAATAAATTTGAAATCTGAAGTTCGAATTTGAATATTTCTATTATTATTTATATTATTTAGAATAATTGAATTATTGGTATTATTGGTATTATTTGTATTATTCTTATTATTTGTATTATTTGTATTTTATGTACGATCTTTATTTATTATTTCTGTATTCATGATAGCTGTAATTTTTAGTATATTATGAGTAATCTTTTGATATTCCATTGAAATTTGAAGTTTATGGAAATATTGTATATATGGAAACATTGTACTTATAGCATTTATCGCATTTATTGTATTTAATGTATTTATAGTATCTATAGTATTTATATCAATTTCTATGTAATGTAGCATGGAAATGTGGTATTGTATTGTATGGTGATATAAGGTGATTTGTTATGAAGTTTCAAGTTTCAATTTGAAGTTGGAAGTTGGAAATTTAAATGTTAAAGTTTGTTTGTTTTGTATTAATTTAATAGTTTGTATGTAGAATGGTTTAATTTTAATAAAAAATATATTTTCCTAAAAAAAAAAAAATCTATTTCCCTAACCCTAACCTTAACCCCTAACCCTAAACCCTAACCCTAACCCTAACCCTAACCCTAACCCTAAACCTAAACCTAAACCTAAACCTTAACCACGCCCAGGATCAGTCGTGTTTCAGGAAGGCTCCATTTTTGTGCAGCTGTTTTTGAGGTAAAAACCTTTGTTTTTCACTTTGTGCCGCCCGGATTTTGATAGGGACCTGTTGGGGAAGGTCCCCACTAGTGACTGAGTTAGTATGGAGCCCCCCCCCGGCTGGGGGCCCCCAAAAATTGAGATCGAAAAATCGTCCATTGATTCCTATGGGGATGACTCAGCAAGTCAAGCCTCATTTCAAAACAGACAGAACCTTTTTCAGTCTCCAGAGAGCCTTTTGAAGACTTCTGAGCCAGTTTTTTCAGCGATGCAAGTAGAAGAATCATCAGCAAACACCCCAGGAATGGAGAGTGAGTCTGTCACGCGATCTACGGAACCCTCAGCTGAGGAAAAGGTAAGCCCTTTTCCTTTATCTATGGATGGGGCCCCTCCAATAATGGTGACAGTGATAGATTCATCTGGGGAAGAGTGTGATCCCACTAAGGAGATGTCCCAGGTCCCAGAGAAGATTTTTCAAACCCCTGAAGACACCTCTCCACACCTCATGACGACGCAAAATTTTTCAGTATCGTCTGTCATTCCGGTTTTTGCCTTTAAAAATGTGTCAGAAACCTCTGTTGGAGTGATTAGGGGAGACCATGGTTATTCTTTTTTTTTTGTAAATACAATTTATTATTGGATATATCACAAGTTCATACAATTTAAACATACCAATACATACCCATTTTTCTTTTTTCCCCTCCTCCCCCCACATCAGGCTTCCAGCACTGCTCCAACCCCATTAATATCTCTCTTATTCCATTACAATTACTTCTAAACTTATTTTCTCTTACTAACGGTAACAATACAAAAGTCTAATTCTCTTTCCGTTTCTTCTTAATAACTGTCAAAGCAAATCAAACCACTTTTAATGTCCCAATTTTTCAACAAATATTTTTGAAAGTCTTTCCAATCTTTAAAAAAAGTTTCATCTTCTTCGTTGTTTAACTTTCTTGTTAACTTGTCCATTTCCGCCAAAAACAACGTTTTTTAATCCATTCCCATGTTTCAGGTACTTTATCTTGTTTCCAACATTGAGCAAAAGTCAGTCTTGCTGCTGTAGTCAAGTACCATAATAGTGTTCTCTTGGCTACATTTATTTCTTCCATTTTAAGACCTAACAATAACATCTGTGGGTCTTTCTTAAAAGTACAATTCAGAATTTTTTGTATCTCATTGTGGATCTCTGTCCAATACTTTACTGCTTTATCACATGTCCACCACATATGGTAAAAAGACCCTTCATGTTTCTTACATTTCCAACATTTATTAGACATACTTTCATTTATGATAGCAATTTTTTGGGCGTCATATACCATCTATACATCATTTTATAACAATTCTCTTTAACATTTACACAAGTTGAAATTTTCATTGACTTTTTCCACAAGTATTCCCAAGATGTCATTAATATCTCAGTATTAACATTTACAGCCCATTTTATCATTTGCTCTTTTACAACTTCATCCTCAGTATACCATTTCAATAGAACCTTATACAGTTTAGAAATCATTTTTTTGCCTTTCTCAAGCCATACAGTTTCAATTTCAATATTCTTTTCTCTAAAACCATGTTCTCTTTTATCGGTCTTAAATAAATCATAAATCTGTCTATACTTCAACCAATCATATTCAAATTCAACATCAAATCTATCTTTTAACACAAAATTTTTCCCTTCAGATTTTAAGAGATTTTTATAGGGTAGCCAGTCTAGCCCTTGATTTCTTGAATATGGATTAATCACTTCAGCTGGTACAATCCAAAGTGGTCTTTCTTCTGAGAAGAATTTTCTATATCTCATCCATGTCTCGAACAGTGATTGTCTTACAAAGTGGTGTTTAAAAAATTTATCCATTTTTACTTTTCCATACCATAAATATGCATGCCATCCGAATTTGTTATCATGCCCTTCCAGGGCCAATAACTTCTTATTCTCCAGATTAATCCACTGTTCCAACCATGTTAAACAGACGGCATCATAATACAGTCTTAGATTTGGTAGTTGTAGACCTCCTCTCTCTCTTGCGTCACATAAAATTTTCATTTTAATCCTTGGCTTTCTCCCTGCCCATACGAATTTGGATAATTCTTTCTGCCACGAATCCAGTACTTTCCTTTGTTTTAGTATTGGAATAGTCTGAAATAGAAACATCAAATGCGGTAAAATATTCATTTTTACAGTCGCGATTCTTCCCATCAATGATAAATTCAAAGTGTCCCATTTCTTCATATCTTGCTGAATCTTGTGCCACACCTTTTCATAATTGTTTTTAAACAAGTCAATATTTTTCATGGTTAATTCAATTCCAAGATATTTAGTCTTTGTAACTACTTCACATTGAATTTTCTCTTGAAGTTCTGTTTGTCTTTGTTTCGTCATACTTTTGCACATCACTTTGGTTTTACTTTTATTAACATAAAATCCCGCAACTGAACCAAATTCTTCAATTTTTTCCATCAGTTGTGGTATTTTCTCAATTGGGTCTTGGATCATAAACATTACATCATCTGCAAATGCCCTATATTTATAGGCAAAACCTTTCACTGTAAGTCCTTCAATACTGTTATCTTTTCTTATCGCTGTCAATAATATTTCCAATATCCAAATAAACAACAACGGGGATAACGGGCAGCCTTGACGTGTTCCCTTTTGGACTTGGAAGAAGTCCGTCTTTTCTTTATTTATATTCAAAGCCGCTTTTTGTTCTGAATATATTGCCACAATCATGTTTAAAAAAGACTGTCCAATATCCATTTTTTCAATAACTTGCAGCATGAACTCCCAATTTAAATTGTCAAAGGCTTTTTCCGCATCTAGGAAGAGGAATCCAACTTCTTTTTCAGGATGCTTGTCATAATATTCAATTGCGTCTATCACCACTCTTAAATTGTCTCTGATTTGTCTGTTTGGTAAAAATCCAGCTTGTTCTTCCGCTATTGTATCTTTCAAATATTTTTTCAGTCTCTCCGAAATTATTTTTGCAAATAATTTGTAATCGTTATTTAATAGCGATATTGGCCTATAATTCTTTACTTGAGTCAAATCCAAACCTTCTTTAGGTATCAATGAAATATTTGCTTCTTTCCATGAATCTGGGATCCGTTTGGTCTTTCTTATCTCATTCGACAGAAGTACTAAGATAGGGGTTAGCTCCTCTTTAAATTTCTTATAAAACTTTGCTGTGAAGCCATCTGGTCCTGGAGCTTTGCCCAACTTTGCATCTTCTATCGCCATTGTCACTTCTTCTTTCGTTACTAAACCATTTAATGATTCCTTAATTTGTTTTCCCAGCTCTGGAACTTCAATAGTCTCCAAATATTTCTTAATTCTCTGTTGATCAATTCCTTTCTTTTTGAATAATTTGGCGTAATATTTAAAGAAAGCTCTTTTTATACCATTCAAGCTCATAACATCCTTTCCATCTTCAATAATCTTAGATATAAAATTCCTTTCTTTTCTATTTTTCAATTGCCATGCTAAAAACTTTCCTGGTTTGTTTGCACCCTCAAATGCTTTTTGCTGTAATTTCTTCAAATTCCAATATAATTCTCTGTTTAGTAAAAC
Organism: Gekko gecko; assembly: GCA_029375565.1. Lineage (NCBI taxonomy): Eukaryota > Metazoa > Chordata > Lepidosauria > Squamata > Gekkonidae > Gekko > Gekko gecko. Next base: position 91,528,686 of record JAPDNY010000003.1, read on the forward strand.
ATTCAGCTGATCTTGCAGAAAGTGGATCTCTTTAATAATCTTCTTCTTCCCTGGTCTTTTCTTTAATTCCTTTTCTTTTTGTCGAATTTTTTCATGAAGGTGTTTCTGTTGTTGGATCTTTTGCTTTTTGTCCTTGGAGTTCAGAGAGATAAGAATACCTCTCATTACCGCTTTGTACGCATCCCATACAACTTGTATATCCGTACCTTTATTCAAATTCAGTTCAAAAAAACTTTTCGTTTCCTTTTTTAAGATTTCATTAATTTGTTTTTGATCCAATAAATCTTCGTTAATTCTCCAATATAACTGTTTAGGTTTTGCTTTAGATATCCAAAGTAGGGGATTATGATCAGAGTTAGTTTTCGGTAAAATTTGTATTTTATAAGTTTTTTGCGCCATCTCCTCTGACATCCAAATCATGTCAATTCGAGAAAAGGAGTTATGTCTATTCGAATAAAACGTGTAGTCCTTAGTCTTAGGATTCCACTTCCTCCAAACGTCTTCCAGTTTCTCTTGCTTCATCAATTGAAAGAAATTTTTTGGTAACTTTCCAACTGTCTCTCCACTTACTTTGGATTTTCTATCCAATGTGTTGTTCACTGTACCATTAAAGTCTCCAGCAAGAACAATTTGGTCATAATTTAAACACTCCAACTCTTTGGTCAAATCATTAAAGAAAGTCTCTTTTGCACCATTGGGTGCATATATATTTACAAGCAATGTCTTTTTTCTGTTCATCCATATTTCCACGCCAACATACCTTCCTTCTTTATCCGAGAAAATTTGTTTAGGATCCAATTCTTTTGAAATATAAATCACTGTTCCCTTTTTCTTATTAATTGCTGAGGAATGAAATTCTTCTCCCAATTTTTTATTAGTCAAATATTTGTTGTCTTGTTTTCTAATATGTGTTTCTTGTAAACAAATTATGTTACATTTTTGTTTCTCCAGCCAATGATTCACTAATCTTCTTTTACTTGGTGAATTTAGTCCATTTATGTTCCAAGATAAAAATTTGTAATCCATAATGGTGTTGAATTAAATATCTTTAAAATCATCCAGATTGCTCTCTTTAAATCTGTATAAATCTCCTTCAGATTTAAGAGTAGATCTCACCGAGTTGTACATAAATGTAAGTCCATATGGTATCTCCCATCTGAACCTAATATTCATTTCTTTTAGTCTATCTGTCAATTTCTTGAATTTCTTTCTGTCTTGTAGAATTGATCTTGGAATTTCTCTCAGAATTATTATTTTCTTTCCATTAATTTCCAACGGTTGTGTAAATTGTTTCTTGAAAACATCTTCCTTCATCTTTGTTGTCACGAATTGAACAATCACATCTCTGGGTAATTGCTTTCTTTTGGCATAAGCTGAATTTACTCTATAAATCAAGTCAAAGTCTGCATCCAAATCTCCCTCATCTTCCCCTACATAAGTTGTCAATGTCTTAATTACTAGAGCCCATAGATCCTGATCTTCCTCCTCTTCTATCCCTCTCAATCTCAGATGATTCTGAGTAGCCCTATATTCCATCATGGTCTCCAGCCTTGTATTTTCTGACAGGTTTTTTTGACCTTTTGTTCCATATCTTCAGATTTTGTCACCAGACTTTTGACTTCCTTTTTGAGTTCTTCTGTATCTTTTTTTATCCCTGACACTTCTGTAAGTACCAGTTCTTTCAGTTCTTCCATATTTTTTTTCTGTACTTGGACTTGCACTTGTTCTATTTGCTCCAATTGAATTTGCAGCTGTTGTTGCAATTGTTGTTGCAGCTGTGATTCTATTTGTTTTCCAAAATTCTGCACCACTTCGGTCATCCGTTTTTCCATCGCTTCCATAGCTGCTTGCCACTCTTTTTTTTCCTTTGCAGTCATTCTTGGGCTGGGTGATGAAGCAGCTCTGGGTCTTGACCTCAAATCCGTCTTGGAGACAACTTCAATGCTAGTCAGTCTTTATATTAGCAGTCTTCAAGCCAAATCGCCACCTTTAAAACTTGTTTAAACGCTTTTTCGGCTTGAAAATAACTTTTTAAAATTTAGTCCTCCCCAAAATGTTGGGCGCAATTTCTCTATGATTTTCCGGCTAGAGTAGGCTCCTTCCAAACTTCCTGTTCATCTGTCCGTCTCTGTAATCCAACTTCCGGTAAGGGTGGTGTCACACAATAAAATGTCCGTCCGTTTCCAGCACAACAGCCTCTAAAACCTCCACTCTAGCCCACTTCCTGTATCATAGAGTCACAGTTAGTTTCATTTCTGCTACGTAAAGTTTAGTCTTGACTGACCACAGGAATGCAAAACAAAGTCACTTTTCAGCCTTTTTCTCTAAAGGAAAGCTTTCGTTTTACTTTTAATTCAAGCGGAATAGTTCCTTAAAGGTTTCAACGCTTATCCGTACGTTTCAATTCCACATTCCTCTTTAAACCGGTAAGCGCTTATTCGTTTGTTACCTTGCTTGTAATCTCGGGGTTTCGCGGTGCTTCTTCTGTAAACAATGTTAATCTTGATGATAAAGAGATCGGTAGATGGCGAATTTATGCTGAATTCTCAGCCCAGCTGGCATCTGTAGAGTTGATTTGCAACTGCCCTCTTCACGGAAGGAGATCAAAGTGTAAACAAGCTTCCTCCGAAGCTTATCCACACCGATCTCGACTCCCCCTCAGGCTTCGCTGCTTGCTTGCCACTCCCCCGCCTGGAGAGTGCTGCGCTGGGCCCGATAAAGCCCAGACTGTCGTCAGATGCCGCAGTACACTCTGCACAACTCGCAAAGTGTGTCAATTCACCATTTTACTCCGACCGGAAGCCCGGAGACACCTCTCCACACCTCATGACGACGCAAAATTTTTCAGTGTCTCTTGTCATTCCGGTTTTTGCCTTTAAAAATGTGTCAGAAACCTCTGTTGGAGTGATTAGGGGAGACCATGGTTATTCAAAGCCCGAATCATCCTTGGTGGCTTCAGCAAATTTAGATTTGGCATGCAAGGTGGCTGAATCTATCAGTAATTTTATTTGTAGCCAAGAAAGCCGCATGACTGTGGAAAAGGAAATGATTAAGATGGAAGACTTAGAGGCTGAGAAAAAACTGAGATGCTATGAACGGCACCTTGAAATCGAAATGGACTTGGCTAAGTCCCCAATATCTAAGAAAACTGATTTTGGAAAGCAAGACGGAGGTTCTGAACCTTTTTCACGCCACACTAAACCAATGCAACCTGTAAATCTCTATTCTCCTATAGAGTCGGTTGAACAGGCGTGCCTATTGGGTCCCAATCCTGTTGATTCAATTACCCCGCAAGAAAAGGTGTCTGAGCAAGTGATTGCTGAGGCTATACCGGAGTCCCTGGATGCTTCTCATCCGCAAATGGAGCAAGAGGGGAGTCCCTCCTTGGCTCTCTCTTCGGGCCAGCAGAATGAGAGTGATAGGGTCGTCCAGGTTTTTCAACATTCTAAACAGGGTGTGGCCCTTGAACTGATAGAACATAAATCTCAATTGCGGAAGGCATCTGACACGTTAAGCATAGCCTTGCAAAAATTGACAACCTACACCGATAATATCCGTGACTTAGATTTAGCCATTGCCTCTTCCTTAGACCCTCTCCAGGTGGAGAGCCTCTGCCTTAGGAGAAATCAGTTAAAACTTTCTGTAGAGGCCATAGAACTGGAAGTGACCCAACTCAATGCTACCATGGATAATTTAGGCCAAAAGCTAATGACATCTAACGTTGATATTAGTGACTTAGTTTCCCTACCAGAGCGGCATGGACACTCACCAGATGCAATTGAAGACATGGAAGGAGATGATCCTTCTGCTTCTGGAATGCTACAGTCTTCACCGGAGGTGCGTCCTGCAAAGCGACCTAAGACACGTCACGAGTCAGCGGATTCGGTGGAATTTGTTAAGGAACCAGTAGATGAAGAGACTTCTCGCGGACCGGTGACTGCCATCGATTCGGAGGTGAGTGGCTCTACTCTTGATTACCGCTACTCACTCTCATCGACCTCCAAGGAGGAATTAGCGGATATGCTCCGCGGCGAGGATGAGGAAGAAATATTGATTGATCGACCCCGGACTATAGAATTTTTTGATGTTGATCAGAGTACAATAGAAAGCTCTGCTAAGGGGCCTGTTCGTGACACTCCAGGAGGTCGACGAATCGGCAGAGAAGTGCATCTAGCCCAAGATTGGGCGGAGTATAGGATGCTTCCTATGTCTGAAGGTTTTCATGTCTTGGTGCCACAAGAACTTAAACAGATTGACCTTGCGAAATTCTGGGCCTTCCTGTTAACCCACATGGGCCTCCCAGATGTCCTTACCATGGCGCTCGATAAGCGGAGCAGGGACTTTATATTAGATCTGATGACAGAAGTGAAGCCGGTTTTAGTACATTTCCTTACCAATAGAGGGGAGAAGGGGCCCAATTATATGGACAGAGTTATTTATGCCCGTATTATATCTTTGGCGGTCGTAGACCGCCTGGTTATTGGAAGAAAGGTACGAACGTCTGCTGGAAATTACTCTGCTTGGCTTACCGAGCAAGGGATGATTGATACTTTGAAGGAAATAATCCACTCGTGGGAAGGAATGGAGACTGGGCTTGTCACCGATGTTTTTGATGATCCTGATAGGAGGAAGAGGGAGCTGACCCCTCAAGAGTGGTCTGAGTGGTGCTTGCAAGCCATACATGTCCTAAAGATCAGATCCGATAGGCTTAAAGGAGAAAAGTACTGGTTATGGAAACAGCACGTTGCTGCGATTGACCAGGATAGGGTCAATCCTAAGGGAACGCGCATCAAAGTCTCTAAGACCGGGAGTTCCAAACCAGACGAACGTATAACTTCAACTGAGTTTTTGTTGAGCACTCCACAGGTTGCAACACCAAGCAGGATGCTCCAATCGGAAGCTAAAGACAAGAGAGACAAAAAGAAGACCCAGGGTGCGGTTGCACCGAAGAATTGGACATCTCGGAAGGGCATGATCGTGATCCAGGACGAGGCTGATGAGCATTGGACATCAACGTCGTTTGATGATTCTAAGGGCCCTTCAAGTCGTCAGGGGGACTCCCATTCTGGGCGTCCCCCGCAAATCGGTGAGGATAGCCGTTTGGCACAACAAGAGGCGGAGCAGGGACAAACAAAGCCTTCCTATCAATTTGTAGTGACGGATGGGCAGAAAGGGATTTGGAGAGATGGGAGGAAGGGTCCCTATAGAGAATTTTTAGGAAGTGATCTTTCTGGAATAGATTCCTTGAGTTATAGCGAGGAGGAACTGGACAGGGAGAGGGAGCTTAGTGATCTCGAGGAAGAGTCCTCTGGGGTTGCTGTGAGACGTTATCTTAAGTTTAGAATCCCTCTCTCAGGTTAAAACTATAACAGTCCCCCACAAACCTTGCTAAGAATGAAAAGCACCTTATTTCCACCCCTTCCCAAAACAACGGGGAGTGTGGCCTAACTAGGGAGGGGATCAACTGGGAGTCGTTCCTATGCTTGACGTTTCAGGTAAGTTGAAAGGAGGAGGATATCAATATTGCTCCTTTTCTGCGAAAGCCTCTTGATTAGGAGGAATCATATGTTGATCAGAAATATTCGGACTTGATGTGCACTCTGTCCTCTGCTCCACTTCCATCTCCATCTCTGCGTTATTTTCTTCATTGTTTTCTTCTCTCCTTTTGCTTTTTTCACAGTGTAAAATAAGAATCTTGTTTTGAAAAAAGAGCTGTTTCCGATGAAGGCGTCCGCATTCGCTACGCGCAGGTTCCTCCAATGTTTCTGGGGGTTCTTCTTGACAGGTGTTCGGTTCATCACCAAGCATCATCCGCTTCAGCTTCAAATCCTCCACTTGCATTCTGGTCACCTGGACCATCGCGTCCAACTCTTCCAAGGTAAGATCCTCCATCATTTGATAGTTTAACTTTGGTTTCTTCACATTGGCTTCTCAGATTTTTTCTCTGCTCTCCGAGGGGAGAGGGTTTTCCCAGGCAGATCCCCTTGAGTCGGTTCAGTTATCTCCATGGTTTCCTGTATCTCCGTATTCTGCTCCAAGCCCTCTGATTCCAGTGCAGCAAAACGATTAGATGTTGAATCTCGAGTCAACTGGTAGATCCCATGGATTACCTTACCTCTGTGTGACTTTCCTTTACTCTTCCTTACAAGCTCCCACTCCTGGTTGGTATCATTGCCGTCCTCTGCATCGTCTTGTGACGGTTTCCGAAGCGAAGATGGGAGACTTACAGTAGTCGAAGGCGGTCCTTCCCTATTCGTCGTTTCTCCGTCTTCTGGTTGGTCGACATGGGATGCTCGAAAGTGGGCATATGCTCTAGGGAAAGCTCTATTGTACTGAGCTTTAGGACAGAGGAGGTAAGTGTGTCCTTGTGCATTACATAGATTACAGATTATCCCTGTCGTACAATGTGAAGAAATATGTCCCCGCTTTCCACATAATGAGCAAAGGGGGGTGGTACAGTGCTGACGGATGTGGTCATACCGCCCGCACTGAAAACAGGCCGGGGGCTGACCACTGTATCTCGTTATTCCCCTGTCATTCCCGAGGAAGAAATATTTGGGGAGGTGACGAAGGTTACTTCTCCCGTCCCTTTTCAGGGAGATTATAGCCTTATACTCCCCACCCCACACCCCCCATTGGTTCAAGCGCTTGCGTGGTGGCAATAGAATTTTACAATATTGCTGGAGCCAGAGCTCCACATCTTCCTCGGGTATGTTAGTGGTACGGAAAGAAATGGTTAATACCCTAGACTCCCCTCTAAAGAGAGGAATAATATCATAATCCTCAAACAGATGTGTCGAACATCTCATGGCATCCCTTATCCTAGCCCATGTGTTCTGATATTTCCTCTCCGATACTAGGCAAACATCCGTTTCTCTCAGACCTGGAGGCATAATGACGGCTAAGATATCTTCCTTGGGGATACCCAACAACAACGTGCCTATCATGTACTCCTCGGTAAGTTTATAAGGGTCTAACCCTTTATATCTGAAACATAGCACATAACGTTGACGAGGGTCCTGATCTTCCTCACCTCCAAATTCTGTGAAAAAATCCTCCAAGAACAGTTCATCTTCTTTCCTCTCTCGCTCGTAATCAAGCACTCTCCTGGGCGGGTCCCTACCATCCCCAGTGGTTCCCCTACTACCGGTACTAGGTCTCTCTCTTTCCTTTCCCATTCTCCCCACAGAACTCTCTCGGCTCGACCTGGTCCCTCTCAAAGCTTGGGAATAAGACAGTGGTTTAAGAGTGGCCTGTTGTGCAGGGGTATTCTCACCTCGTTTGGGAAGGTTGCGATGGTCCATAGCAACACTTACAGATGTGGAAGCGATGGTTTCTACATCTGGAGGGGGGGTTACTAGGGGTTGAGTCTCTTTTGGCAGTCGGGTGACCTGGGAGATTTCCCTCGACAACGGAGGTGTCCTAGATCTAGTACTCATTAAAAGTGACGCATCCAAAGGTCTCTTAGAGGACTTTGTGATCTCGGATAAAGAACACATCCGAGGTCTTTTATGAGTATGTGTAAGGATCTCCTTATGAGTATCTCGATCTGCTACCTCTCCCTCTCCCCAAGATAAATCTGCCCTTTCAAGCCCTGTCGCTACATTGCTCTTAATGTCAACGCTTAAAGAGTTGTCATGTGGTAAATCAACATTAGCTATGGATAAGTCAGTGTTAGATACAGACGATAGCCCTTTGCCCTGGGTCACAAGGCTTCCAGGGGAAAGGTTCACATTGTGTGTATGACCAGAGAGTTCGACAGATTGACTTACGTCGTCGGAGTCATTTTGGAGTTGCTGAGAGATCATGTAAATAGCGTTCTCAACAGACTGCTCAAGCCTGTCGAGATCTTTCTGGCTGTCCGATCGCATGGGAGAGTGTTCCATGTGAATTTCTCTCCTCCTCCTCCTCTTGACTCTCTTCGGACGTGGGAGTAGTGACCAGCCTGGAATACTCTGATCGATCTCCACTGGATAGGACTCTGGCACCGACTGGACTGTCACATCTTGTACGCTGGGTGTGGTCCTTTCCTCAGTCCCAACATCCTTTATGAGATCGACAGTCACTGCGGTTTTCGTTTGGTTTCCAGGCGAGACAGACTTAGGTTGAGGAGGCACTATAATGGAAGGCACTATAATGGGAGGAAAAAACGGGGAGAAGCGAGTATCTGGGAACTCGATTTATCTCCTTGCACATCTTTGAACCAAGTTAACCTATCATTAGCAACCCCCCTTTTAGCCATCTCATCTCCCCCTCGATCATCTCCCTTCGACTTCAGATCACCCTCCTTCCCTTTGTACACAGGTAAATCACAAATTCCCCTGTTAAGGTCGAAATCCCCCTCATCCCTCCCACCTTCCTCACTATCGGTCAATGATTCTATGCCAGAAATACTCCCACACATATTGTCTCTATAGGTTTTGGACTCTCTAATGTGCTGGAAGCAATCTCCCTTTGATCCTTGAGGTTTTAAAACCCGCCCCGGCCTGTTCTCTCGCTGCACCAACCCTCGATCCTCATCCATTTGCGGGGAACTCTGCGATTCAGAGTTCCCCTGGGAAAGTTGAAAGGCCCTTCTAACATCCATGGATACCGCCTTCGAAGATACAGCCGCCATCGGGTCAGCATCTCTTCCCATCTCCACTTCCTGAAGTCTCCGCTCCTCCCGATCGGTCGTCCTCTGGCAGCCAGTTGTCCTCTGGTCGGTCACGCCCGAACCGTATGTCCCCTCACCACCGGAATCCGATGACGTCAACTGAGCCCTGGGGTCGTTTCCTTCAGTCTGTTTCTGAAAATCACCTCTTAAAGAATCAGTTAGTATTGCCCTCTGAACTCTTTTGGTGTTAACTGACTTTGTTGTTTTAATTGGGCTTTCCTTAGGCAAGTTCTCACTGGCCTGGAGTCTGTCTACTTGCTGTTTCCACAGCCATTTTTTTTCTTCCTTCTATCTGTCAGCACGAATTTTCAGTACATGGATGGCTTGTACACACCGGTCCATCCACTCCCGAGGAGTAAACTCAAAAAGCCTATGATCGGGGTCATTGTAGATGTCTGTTATGTGCTCAGGCTTTGCTGAGTCCCACGAAGTCACAATGTCTGTAAGTATAGATGTAATGCCCTGCTCCGTTAACCAGACCGGGTAATTACCAACGGAGGTACGGACCTTTCTTCCGATAACTAACCGATCTACTACTTCTTGCATAGATCACCCTATCCATATAACCGATCTACTACTTCTTGCATAGATCACCCTATCCATATATTTAGGGAATCTGTCTCCTCTATCCATCAAAAATTGGAGTAAAACAGATTTAAAATCAGTGAGCAGATCTAGGATGTAATCTCGGCTTCTCTTGCACACTGACACAGTAGGTGCATCTGGTAATCCTAAGTGAGCCAATATGAAGGTCCAAAATTTTGCAATATCGACTTGCTTCAACTCTCAAGGAACTAGTAAATGAAAACCGTCTGACATTGGGGCTGTTTTAAAAAAGGACCATTCATGTGCCAATCGAGTCTCTCTGGCCATCCTACGATTACCTAAAGAGCTGGAGAAAGAGCTCCTATGTGGCGTCACAAGTGCAGTTATATCCGGAGCACTCGCATTTTCTGTGACTGGATTTTCCTCCGAGTCTCCCTCCATGTCTTCTAACCGTCCTTTTAACATCTCTGCCAATTCATCTTGTGAAGCTGATGATAGTGTGTAACGATAGGAAATAATGGACTCACCCTTTTTAGAAGGAACAGAAGCAAGCGCAGATGTCCTTTTGGCTTCTCTCTTCTCATCATCAGACTCATCTAATAAAGGAACAGTCTCACCTTCCAAGGCAGTCGCCTTCATATCCTGTGGCGCATCTAATCTTTTCTTCTTTTTGGCCAGTCTGTCTTCAGGAGAAGACTCTAACTTTGAATCTCCTTGACTGTGGACAGCGTAGTAAGTCGAAGTGTCACCTGGTAACAACACTAAGGTACTGACATCAATACCAAGCGGACTACATTTCTCAATCAAGACATCCATCTCTGCATTTAGTTGTGTCACCTTATTTTCAGTGATTCCTACCAAGAGTTTTAGGCGCTCCCGCTTCCTGGTTAAATCAGGTATCACTATCGGATCGGTGGCAGACACTACTTCTATGTCTAGATCTTTTATGTTTGTGTTATATAACACCAGGTCTTGCAGAGCTTTACCCCCTTGGTTAAAATTGGCGTGAAACTGAGATTGAGATTGATTTTGGTCATTTACAGATAGACTCTTAGATAAAGGTGACTTTGCTAAGCCCATCTGTTGTTCTAAATGTCTGTCATAGGCCGTCAATTCTTTTTCAGTTCTAGCGTTAGAAAAATCAGATTTTAATTCTTCTACAGTGAGAAAACCTGAAGTGCAGCTCTGCTCCTGAATTAAACTTGCGCTTTGCAGAGAAGCCTTTTCTCTGTTAGTTATAATTGGAATCACTGGTGAATTCTGCCAAGCTTGAGAAGGCTCAGTAGGCTGAAAAATATCTTCAGGTACCGGTGTCATAATTTCTAGGGGCTCAGAAAATTGTTTAGATAGCGCAGTCATCATAGTCAAGTCCAAAGGGGAGTCCTCTGATTTAACAGAAAAAGCCTTCATTTGTCCTTGATCAGAAAAATCACTCAAAGTGGAAAGGGGGGCTTCCCCACCTCCGTGGGCGTCGTCAGACAGGTTAACTTTTAAAGATTCTGTGCCCAAACCTTGTCTTTCCTCTTTATTCAATTGTAAAAGCTGCTGCGGCAAAGGCTCCATTGTTTGTAATGGGCCTGGTAGTCTAGTTTCGTTTTCCATAGTAACTATGGGGATTTCTTCTAGCGGTTTTTGAGGGTCCCCCCCTCACCCGGGGGGAGGTCCATACCCCCCTCAGTAGAGGGGGGAGGACTTCAGTAAACGACTCCTCATGAAGATCCGATTCAAATCGGCGAAAAATTAAGGTTTTACTCACAAAAACAGAGATGCGATCAAGGAGCTCCTCTGACCCACGTCTATCAAGGAAGACAGTTAGGTTTAGGCTTAGGCTTAGGTTTAGGCTTAGGGTTAGGGTTAGGAAAATAGATTTTTTTTTTTTTTTTTTTTAGGAAAATAGATTTTTATTTAAAATTAACCTTTCTATATAACCACAACAAAGTCATAAATGACTCCAAATAGGCTTCCGGTCGGAGTAAAATGGCGAATTGACACACTTTGCGAGTTGTGCAGAGTGTACTGCGGCATCTGATGACAGTCTGGGCTTTATCTGGCCCAGCGCAGCACTCTCCAGGCGGGGGAGTGGCAAGCAAGCAGCGAAGCCTGAGGGGGAGTTGAGATCGGTGTGGATAAGCTTCGGAGGAAGCTTGTTTACACTTTGATCTCCTTCAGTGAAGAGGGCAGTTGCAAATCAACTCTACAGATGCCAGCTGGGCTGAGAATTCAGCATAAATTCGCCATCTACCGATCTCTTTATCATCAAGATTAACATCGTTTACAGAAGAAGCACCGCGAAACCCCGAGATTACAAGCAAGGTAACAAATGAATAAGCGCTTACCGGTTTAAAGAAGAATGTGAAATTGAAACGTACGGATAAGCATTGAAACCTTTAAGGAACTATTCCGCTTGAATTAAAAGTAAAACGAAAGCTTTCCTTTAGAGAAAAAGGCTGAAAAGTGACTTTGTTTTGCATTCCTGTGGTCAGTCAAGTCTAAACTTTACGTAGCAGAAACGAAACTAACTGTGACTCTATGATACAGGAAGTGGGCTAGAGTGGAGGTTTTAGAGGCTGTTGTGCCGGAAACGGACGGACATTTTACTGTGTGACACCACCCTTACCGGAAGTTGGATTACAGAGACGGACAGATGAACAGGAAGTTTGGAAGGAGCCTACTCTAGCCAGAAAATCATAGAGAAATTGCGCCCGACATTTTGGGGAGGACTAAATTTTTAAAAGTTATTTTCAAGCCGAAAAAGAGTTTAAACAAGTTTTAAAGGTGGCGATTTGGCTTGAAGACTGCTAATATAAAGACTGACTAGCATTGAAGTTGTCTCCAAGACGGATTTGAGGTCAAGACCCAGAGCTGCTTCATCACCTAGCCCAAGAATGACTGCAAAGGAAAAAAGAGTGGCAAGCAGCTATGGAAGCGATGGAAAAATGGATGACCGAAGTGGTGCAGAATTTTGGAAAACAAATAGAATCACAGTTGCAACAACAACTGCAACAACAGCTGCAAATTCAATTGGAGCAAATAGAACAAGTGCAAGTCCAAGTACAGAAAAAAAATATGGAAGAACTGAAAGAACTGGTACTTACAGAAGTGTCAGGGATAAAAAAAGATACAGAAGAACTCAAAAAGGAAGTCAAAAGTCTGGTGACAAAATCTGAAGATATGGAACAAAAGGTTAAAAAAACCCTGTCAGAAAATACAAGGCTGGAGACCATGATGGAATATAGGGCTACTCAGAATCATCTGAGATTGAGAGGGATAGAAGAGGAGGAAGATCAGGATCTACGGGCTCTAGTAATTAAGACATTGACAACTTATGTAGGGGAAGATGAGGGAGATTTGGATGCAGACTTTGACTTGATTTATAGAGTAAATTCAGCTTATGCCAAAAGAAAGCAATTACCCAGAGATGTGATTGTTCAATTCGTGACAACAAAGATGAAGGAAGACGTTTTCAAGAAACAATTTACACAACCGTTGGAAATTAATGGAAAGAAAATAATAATTCTGAGAGAAATTCCAAGATCGATTCTACAAGACAGAAAGAAATTCAAGAAATTGACAGACAGACTAAAAGAAATGAACATTAGGTTCAGATGGGAGATTCCATATGGACTTACATTTATGTACAACTCGGTGAGATCTACTCTTAAATCTGAAGGAGATTTATATAGATTTAAAGAGAGCAATCTGGATGATTTTAAAGATATTTAACTCAACACCATTATGGATTACAAATTTTTATCTTGGAACGTAAATGGACTAAATTCACCAAGTAAAAGAAGATTAGTGAATCATTGGCTGGAGAAACAAAAATGTAACATAATTTGTTTACAAGAAACACATATTAGAAAACAAGACAACAAATATTTGACTAATAAAAAATTGGGAGAAGAATTTCATTCCTCAGCAATTAATAAGAAAAAGGGAACAGTGATTTATATTTCAAAAGAATTGGATCCTAAACAAATTTTCTCAGATAAAGAAGGAAGGTATGTTGGCGTGGAAATATGGATGAACAGAAAAAAGACATTGCTTGTAAATATATATGCACCCAATGGTGCAAAAGAGACTTTCTTTAATGATTTGACCAAAGAGTTGGAGTGTTTAAATTATGACCAAATTGTTCTTGCTGGAGACTTTAATGGTACAGTGAACAACACATTGGATAGAAAATCCAAAACAAGTGGAGAGACAGTCGGAAAGTTACCAAAAAATTTATTTCAATTGATGAAGCAAGAGAAACTGGAGGACGTTTGGAGGAAGTGGAACCCTAAGACTAAGGACTACACGTTTTATTCGAATAGACACAACTCCTTTTCTCGAATTGACATGATTTGGATGTCAGAGGAGATGGCGCAAAAAACTTACAAAATACAAATTTTGCCGAAAACTAACTCTGATCACAATCCCCTACTTTGGATATCTAAAGCAAAACCTAAACAGTTATATTGGAGAATTAATGAAGATTTATTGGATCAAAAACAAATTAATGAAATCTTAAAAAAGGAAACGAAAAGTTTTTTTGAACTGAATTTGAATAAAGGTACGGATATACAAGTTGTATGGGATGCGTACAAAGCGGTAATGAGAGGTATGCTTATCTCTCTGAACTCCAAGGACAAAAAGCAAAAGATCCAACAACAGAAACACCTTCATGAAAAAATTCGACAAAAAGAAAAGGAATTAAAGAAAAGACCAGGGAAGAAGAAGATTATTAAAGAGATCCACTTTCTGCAAGATCAGCTGAATGTTTTATTAAACAGAGAATTATATTGGAATTTGAAGAAATTACGGCAAAAAGCATTTGAGGGTGCAAATAAACCAGGAAAGTTTTTAGCATGGCAACTGAAAAATAGAAAAGAAAGGAATTTTATATCTAAGATTACTGAAGATGGAAAGGATGTTATGAGCTTGAATGGTATAAAAAGAGCTTTCTTTAAATATTACGCCAAATTATTCAAAAAGAAAGGAATTGATCAACAGAGAATGAAGAATTATTTGGAGACTATTGAAGTTCCAGAGCTGGGAAAACAAATTAAGGAATCATTAAATGGTTTAGTAACGAAAGAAGAAGTGACAATGGCGATAGAAGATGCAAAGTTGGGCAAAGCTCCAGGACCAGATGGCTTTACTGCAAAGTTTTATAAGAAATTTAAAGAGGAGCTAACCCCTATTTTAGTACTTCTGTCAAATGAGATAAGAAAGACCAAACGGATCCCAGATTCATGGAAAGAAGCAAATATTTCATTGATACCTAAAGAAGGTTTGGATTTGACTCAAGTAAAGAATTATAGGCCAATATCGCTATTAAATAACGATTACAAATTATTTGCAAAAATAATTTCGGAGAGACTGAAAAAATATTTGAAAGATACAATAGCGGAAGAACAAGCTGGATTTTTACCAAACAGACAAATCAGAGACAATTTAAGAGTGGTGATAGATGCAATTGAATACTATGACAAGCATCCTGAAAAAGAAGTTGGATTCCTCTTCCTAGATGCGGAAAAAGCTTTTGATAATTTAAATTGGGAATTCATGCTGCAAGTTATTGAAAAAATGGACATTGGACAGTCCTTTTTAAACATGATTGTGGCAATATATTCAGAACAAAAAGCGGCTTTGAATATAAATAAAGAAAAGACGGACTTCTTCCAAGTCCAAAAGGGAACACGTCAAGGCTGCCCGTTATCCCCGTTGTTGTTTATTTGGATATTGGAAATATTATTGACAGCGATAAGAAAAGATAACAGTATTGAAGGACTTACAGTGAAAGGATTTGCCTATAAATACAGAGCATTTGCAGATGATGTAATGTTTATGATCCAAGACCCAATTGAGAAAATACCACAATTGATGGAAAAAATTGAAGAATTTGGTTCAGTTGCGGG
The DNA here is from genome assembly GCA_029375565.1 of Gekko gecko. NCBI lineage: Eukaryota > Metazoa > Chordata > Lepidosauria > Squamata > Gekkonidae > Gekko > Gekko gecko. Next base: position 91,543,791 of record JAPDNY010000003.1, read on the forward strand.
ATTTTATGTTAACAAAAGTAAAACCAAAGTGATGTGTAAAAATATGACAAAACAGAGACAAACAGAACTTCAAGAGAAAATTCAATGTGAAGTAGTTGTTGTTGTTGTTCAGTCGCACAGTCGAGTCCGACTCTTCGCGACCCCATGGACCAGATTACGCCAGGCCCTCCTGTCTTCCGCTGTCCGCTGTCCGCTGGAGAAGGAAATGGCAACCCACTCCAGTATCTTTGCCAAGAAAACCCCATGTGAAGTAGTTACAAAGACTAAATATCTTGGAATTGAATTAACCATGAAAAATATTGACTTGTTTAAAAATAATTATGAAAAGGTGTGGCACAAGATTCAGCAAGATATGAAGAAATGGGACACTTTGAATTTATCATTGATGGGAAGAATCGCGACTGTAAAAATGAATATCTTGCCGCGTTTGATGTTTCTATTTCAGACTATTCCAATACTAAAACAAAGGAAAGTACTGGATTCGTGGCAGAAAGAATTATCCAAATTCATATGGGCAGGAAGAAAGCCAAGGATTAAAATGAAAATTTTATGTGACGCAAGAGAGAGAGGAGGCCTACAACTACCAAATCTAAGACTGTATTATGATGCCGTCTGTTTAACATGGTTGGAACAGTGGATTAATCTGGAGAACAAGAAGTTATTGGCCCTGGAAGGGCATGATAATAAATTCGGATGGCATGCATATTTATGGTATGGAAAAGTAAAAATGGATAAATTTTTTAAACACCACTTTGTAAGACAATCACTGTTCGAGACATGGATGAGATACAGAAAATTCTTCTCAGAAGAAAAACCACTTTGGATTGTACCAGCTGAAGTGATTAATCCATATTCAAGAAATCAAGGGCTAGACTGGCTACCTTATAAAAATCTTTTAAAATCTGAAGGGAAAAATTTTGTGTTAAAAGACAGATTTGATGTTGAATTTGAATATGATTGGTTGAAGTATAGACAGATTTATGATTTATTTAAGACCGATAAAAGAGAATATGGTTTTAGAGAAAAGAATATTGAAATTGAAACTGTATGGCTTGAGAAAGGAAAAAAAATGATTTCTAAACTGTATAAGGTTCTATTGAAATGGTATACTGAGGATGAAGTTGTAAAAGAGCAAATGATAAAATGGGCTGTAAATGTTAATACAGAGATATTAATGACATCTTGGGAATACTTGTGGAAAAAGTCAATGAAAATTTCAACTTGTGTAAATGTTAAAGAGAATTGTTATAAAATGATGTACAGATGGTATATGACGCCCAAAAAAATTGCTATCATAAATGAAAGTATGTCTAATAAATGTTGGAAATGTAAGAAACATGAAGGGTCTTTTTACCATATGTGGTGGACATGTGATAAAGCAGTAAAATATTGGACAGAGATCCACAATGAGATACAAAAAATTTTGAATTGTACTTTTAAGAAAGACCCACAGATGTTATTGTTAGGTCTTAAAATGGAAGAAATAAATGTAGCCAAGAGAACACTATTATGGTACTTGACTACAGCAGCAAGACTGACTTTTGCTCAATGTTGGAAACAAGATAAAGTACCTGAAACATGGGAATGGATTAAAAAAACGTTGTTTTTGGCGGAAATGGACAAGTTAACAAGAAAGTTAAACAACGAAGAAGATGAAACTTTTTTTAAAGATTGGAAAGACTTTCAAAAATATTTGTTGAAAAATTGGGACATTAAAAGTGGTTTGATTTGCTTTGACAGTTATTAAGAAGAAACGGAAAGAGAATTAGACTTTTGTATTGTTACCGTTAGTAAGAGAAAATAAGTTTAGAAGTAATTGTAATGGAATAAGAGAGATATTAATGGGGTTGGAGCAGTGCTGGAAGCCTGATGTGGGGGGGAGAAAGGGAAAAAAGAAAAATGGGTATGTATTGGTATGTTTAAATTGTATGAACTTGTGATATATCCAATAATAAATTGTATTTACAAAAAAAAAATAAATGACTCCAAGTACAATACAAATCGATACAAATCCATAACCTTTAGAACACCATAACATAATATAACCATATCTAAGTACATACAAGATTTTACCTAAGGACATACAAGTTCACATCGTATGTAATGTCGGTGAGGTAGAACTCATTGAGGTAGGTTCTGCAGTGTATTGTATAGTATAAACTTTAAAGGACATACATTGATGTTTCATGAAAAACAAGAGTCAAAATGCTATCTAAATACAAAATACAAAAACAGATACAAATTTAGCAGGTAATGCAACAAGACATATTATGCAACGAGATATACAAAACAAAGCCCAAAGGCATACATATTTCGATACATCCATGCATGTCCGAAGACAAGGTACAAGACTTGAAAATTGCAAATACTCAGGTTACAAATTACAACTTACAACCTTTCCGATATCAATTAACATGAAAATTCCGGGTGCATTACAAAGACTGGAAAGGTCTAAAGAAAAATCAAAGGTTCCCAGACACCCACCAATAATAGATTGAGAGCCCCACGAAAATGGTAACAAAGAGCACTGCCAGAGCCGCAAAGAACATTATGATCCACAGCTCCCTCCTAGCTTGTCTAGTAATCCTAACAGCAGCGGTATCTCTGAGAAGAGTAGCGAATCCGTTTTGTTTCTATAAAAAATACATAACATAACATCAATCAATTCAAATAACAGTTCTCACATGAATGCCATAATGCGACATAGACGAAGAAACAAATCAAGATCGAATTAAATAAAAGAGTACCAATCAACGGCAAAGGTCAGTTGCCAGTAGAGAGCGTGAAAAACAAGATACGGGTCCCAAAGGGAAACCAGGGACCTCTCAAGGTACAGGTGGGTTAACCTCGCTGAACCATTTCGAGCGACTGCGAAAAGGGGCTGGTTTCGTGTGCCGACGCTCCCAAGAGACTACTTTCCGTATATAGTCCAAAACATACTGGAATGAGACCCGGGTGGATATAGCCGTCCGTGAGTAAAGCTCGGCCCTGCGATCCCGAAGGATCGTATGGATAACAATGAGATTCAAGAGGCGGACCACCGCCCAAGGCGGCCTCCTTGCGGGTCTCCGGGAGAGAGCGGGGGCTTCCAACCGTGGGGTTCGTTGCTCGTCAGGGCAAGGCCAGTGTTCCCCCAGTGCACCGTAACCGGCTTCCGGCTCCAGACCCGAGGCGAGGGTCTCCCAGTCCTGATTGCTCAGGTACGGCCAGCCCAAGGTGCGTCCAACCATCCCCCAGAGTCGTCGAGCGGGCGGACAGATCTTCAGAACGTGCTCGATAGTCTCCAAAACTCCTCCAGTGTTGCCGGTCGTGCAACCCGGACGTCGGCACACCATCTGATCCTGGTCCCTCACTGTCTTTTTCTTTGAACCGACGTGGAGGACCTGGTGATACGCCCTCCAACGTAGGTCCCGAAGCGCGAAGGGGATCACCTTATCCGCAAAGGTCGGAATGGGGAAGACCTGGTCACGTAGGTATTCCGATAGCGATATTTTGGCCTTCCGCCCCCGGTCGTACGGCTCGGCTTTAAATTTGCAGAAAAGGTGCCAGTAGAGGCGGCCCGCAGAGTCGGGGTGTTGTCGGAAAGCCCTCCGAACCTCCTCCACAGAAATATGTCGTCTCTGGACGGAAGTCGCCACCTCCACCACGAAGTCTGGGAGCGTCCGCTTGATACACTGGGTCAGTCGGGGAATCCGCAATCCGTCGACCCACCACCTCCGACCCCAAGCAGTTTCGGCCCACGTCTTCTGAAAGGCTTGACGGGCTATCGTCTCCGTCGAGGTCCTGTCGCGGTCTTCCGAGAGTCCGGCCAGCTGGCACATGGCCCCGCAGTTGAAAGAGAGGAACTTGGCGAGAAACCAGAGCTCGACATCCAAGAGCGCCAAACCCCCTTCGACGCAAGGTCTCTGCACCACCGTCCTTGCAAGAGGAAAAGTCGCCATCCCGAGGATAAGAACCCAACAGGTTCTTAGTCCAATCGCGTGACCTACGATAGGTCACCCCTTTATCCCATGGTGTTGGGACTCCTGGCACATAGGTTCGGGGAATCGCTCCTCCCTGACTCGGTAGTTGCCCAGCCGGGCTGTAGACAGGGAGAGTGTACTGAACCCCCAATGTGCTGATTAATGGTGGGGTCACTAATCCGGCTCCCGATTGTGATGTTGGTGCGACCAAAACCGTAGTAGTAGTCACTGGAACAACAGTGGTGGTCGGGAGGGTGACTACAGCAGCCGCCACAGTGGTAACAGGAACCGTGGCTCCTGACGTAGCGGCCGCCGCCGCTGCACCTGTGGCCGCTGGAGTGGACTTCGCCGCGGCTGCACCCGTGGCCCCTTGAGCAGTCGCCGCTGCTGCTGCGCCCGTGGCTCCTGGAGTGGTAGCCGCCGCAGCTGCGCCCGAAGGAGGAGTCGCTGGGGCTGCGCCCGTAGCTCCCGTACTCCGCTCCGCTCATCGTGGTAGACGGCGGAAACTGACGGTAGTGGGAATGATGGGATTCCTGACAATTTCTGTCAGGTTGAAATCAAGTAGATCCAGTCATTCTTGCACAAAGAAAGGTTTATTGGATTATCTTGCTATAAACCCACAGTAGGAGGTCATTGTCAGGAATGGGGAACAAAGCAAAGCAAGCTGACTTATAGTGTGATGCAATGAAGCGCCTAGCAAATAAAACTTGAGCACTCGCGCGGGAACTCCCGGCGGGAGAAATACTTGATGAGCGGGAGACTACTCCCCCCTCCCCTTGCCTTCCCAGGACTGGAAAATTCTCAGCGAAACAAGAATAGTCCAAAGCCTACATTCAAGGCCACTGTGATAAGGAAAAGCGGCAGGGAAGAAGCTCCCACGTTTCTGCCTGCATACCTACGCAAGCGCATAGCGGGGTAGGGAACATACAACAATGGATTCAGTGAGAAACATCAAATGCATATTTTCTGACAGGCTCTGTATTTCCCATAGGAAAGCATGGAGGTAGACCTGCACTCTTCTGTCCCCTGCTGGCCTCCATATAAAAAACAGGAAAAAACGTTAGTATACCTGTCCTCTCATTTCCACTTTAATAATAAAATGATTGACCAGGGCTCTGTACTTCCCATAGGAAAGCATGGAGGTAGACCTGGACTGTGCTGTCTCCTTTGTAAATAGTGAGAATAGACTTGGCCTCCATATGAAAAAATAGAAATAACGTTAGTACACCGGTCCTCTCATTTCCCCATTAAAAATAAAATGGTAGGTTTAGGGTTAGGTTTTGGGTTAGGGCTTAGGGTTAGGGTTAGGGTTAGGAAAATAGATTTTTTTTTAGGAAAATAGATTTTTTATTAAAATTAAACCATTCTACATACAAACTATTAAATCAATACAGAACAATCAAACTTTAACATTTAAATTTCCAACTTCCAACTTCAGATTCAAACTTGTAACTACATAACAAATCACCATAAATCACCGTACAATACAATACCATATTTCCATGCTACATTACATAGAAATTGATATAAATACTATAGATACTATAAATACATTAAATACAATAAATGTGCTAAATGCTATAAGTACAATGTTTCCATATATACAATATTTCCATAAACTTCAAATTTCAATGGAATATCAAAAGATTACTCGTAATATACTAAAAGAGTACAGGTATAATGAATACAGAAATAATAAATACAGATCATACATATAATACAAATAATACCAATAATTCAATTATTCTAAATAATATAAATAATAATAGAAATATTCAAATTCGAACTTCAGATTTCAAATGTATTCAATTTCACCCTACTATCAAGCTAACAGACTATCGGGTATGAATATATGATGTTATATGGAGTACTTTATTTCTTATATGTTATGTTATGTTATGTGATATCAACTCATGGAACTGGGGGTTTATTTCTCGGAACCACCTCCACCGGTTACTGAAGGGCAATGGTTTCGTATGCCTCTGTTCCCATGTTTTAATCTTTGCTAGATAGCCTAGGATGTACGCAATGCTGCTCCGGATGGAAACTGCAGTTTTTAAGTGGGCTTCAGTCCTGCGGTCCCTAAAGATGGTGTGGACAACAATCAGATTTACCAGTCGAATCAACGGGCAAGGTGGGCTCCGTGTTGTCGTAGAACGAGGTGGTTGGGTACTGATTGGAATGTCCTGGGAATCTTGAACGTTTTGGATTTTTTGTGTAATACCGCTAGAGGGGTTCCGAGGTGTAACTTGGGGTACATCTGGGATCGGTGGCCACGGTTGTCCCGGCAGGCCGCAACCCACTTCTGGTTCCAGAACCAAAACGATCGTCTCCCAGTCCTGCTCTGCTAGGTAGGGCCACCGGAGCGCTCGCGTCACAGCCTTCCATAGACGCTTCACCGGGATACACATCTTCAGCACATGTTCGATCGTCTCCGGTGTGGTCACTCCGATGCATCCTGGACGCTGACAGCCTTGCTGTTGTCGTCCCGTCCCCGTGATCTTCTTCGCTCCCACGTAAAGGATCTGATGATAGGCCCTCCACCAGAGATCCCGTAACATGTACGGAATAGTTTTATTCACAAATGTCGGGATGGGGAAAGATTGCACTTGGATGTATTCCGAAAGTGTGGTTTTAAACTTTCTCCCCTCATCGTACGGTTTTGCCTTCAGTTGTCCAAACAGATGCCTATAGAGGTTCCCCACTGAAGCGGAACGTTGGATCGCCGCACGTACCTCTCCCGCCATAATCTTGTACTTCTGTATGGAGAGGGTCGCCTCGACCACAAAGTCAGGAAGGGGGTCCTTCATCCTCCGTGTCAGACGTGAGATCGGACGATCTTCCTCCCACCATCTCCGGCCCCAGGGTGTGGTTCTCCAATTGGCCTCGAAAGCTCTCCATGACAGAGATTGTCCTTCGGCACTCGTGGGTTCGCAAGTTGTCATTCGGGTGTTCTCCATTTGTCCGCAGTTCAGGTGGAGGAATTTGACTAGGAACCAGAGGCCAAGATCCAGTAGTCCTAATCCGCCATCACACTCTTTTCTCTGGGTGACGATCCTCGCCAGAGGAAAAGTTGCCATCCCCAGGATTCACTGATAGATCTTCTTCACTATCGCCTTTATGACTGGCGCTGGGGGCGGGTATACTCCCGCTAGGTAGTTTGCCGTGAGAACACAGTAGGTGTTGAAATACCGGGCCTTCTGTCCCGTCACCAATCGCCAGTGTTTCCAGCGCTGAAGCCGTTCCTCCACCTTGCCTTGCCAGATATCCCAGTTCTTTCGCCATCCCTTTTCCTCCAGGCAAAAATAGATTCCAAAAATCTTAATTTCTTTTACAGGTTCGAAAATGGCTTTCTCCTCCTCCTCCCCGGCGGATCCTTTCATAGTTCGCACCCGGATATCTGCCGTCGCTCCATCCATGACATAGAGCTTGCTCTTCTCCTCATTAACCTTTGCCCCAGAGATCTTCTCATAGACCAACAGATGGTGTCGTGCTCTCCGAAGGTCCTCCCCGTTCCTCAACCATAGGTAAGTATCGTCGGCGTGTGCCATTACCGTGATTCTTGAGCCGTCGACTCCCGCCATCCACAGTCCTTGGACGTTTCCGTCAGTCCTGATAGCTCAAAGAAAGGGTTCCAGAGTGAGGACATAGAGGAGGGGGCTGAGGGGGCAGCCTTGGCATATGCCCCTCATCACCGCGACAGATGGCCCTATCGTTCCCCTGACGTAGGGAGAGACGGTCGCTCCCCGGTAGAGCGTGCGAAACATCTCGATCATCGGTTCGGGTACGCCCTGTCGATCCAGCACTGCTCATAGATAATCGTGATCCACCCTATCGAAAGCTTTGTGCTGATCCAACTGTAGGAGCCATTGCTCTTTCCTCTCCTCACGTATGGCCTGAAAGATCTGACGGAAGAGGCACGTCGCGTGGATCATCCACCTCCCCGGGATCGCACTGGTCTGTCCCGGGGATACCATCCTGTGGGCGACCCGTTTGAGTCTGGAGTTTAAAATTCTAGCAAAGATCCGATAGTCCACGTTTGTGAGTGTTATGGGTCGCCAATTAGTAACTAATGTTGGGTCTCCATTTTTATACAAGAGGATCATGACTCCTTGCAAAAAACTCCTCCCCACCTGTTTTGTCGTCCAGATGTAATTGAACACCTCCACAAAGATAGGGACAAAATAGTTCTTCAGGTCCCTGTATAGGCCGTAGGGGATCCCGTCGGGTCCCGGCGTCGAGGATCGTCTGCCTACTGCCAGTGCTTCCGTGATCTCCTTCTCCGTTATCGGGCCCGACACCTTTCGCAGTTCCTCTTCTTCAAAGTCCGTTCTGTGGATCCTCCGTCCTCCCAGGTACATCTCTGTCAACTCCTCAGCAGGTCTCTCCATTCTCGCGGCGTAGAGGTGTGTGTAGAAGGATGAGACGGTGTCCATTATCCCGGACGTCGTGTGGCGTGTGTCTTCATTGGGTCGTGTTCTCAGACCCGTCAATTTCTGGTGGTTTGCCGGTATCCTGTCCTTCTCCCATTCTCCTTTCCTAAGTACCGGACCGGTGCTCCTAGCCATCTGACTCGCCCGCCTCTTCTCTCTCTGCGTCCCCTGGTAGGTCGAGATGGTCTGCTGACTCTTCCGGTACCTCGTCTCATCGTAAGAGAGACCCTTTGCCATCTGCCACTTCGTCGTCAGGGTGTTCTGGATCGCGGCGTGATAGTCTCTAAGCTCCCTCGTCACATTGCTGCGCTTCGCTCTGACACGAAACCGTCTGATGGTACGCTTCAGGTTGTCCCACCATGTCACAGGGTCAGCTTCCCCTCTCGCTCTCTTACACATCTTGATCGCCAAAATCACCTTGGCTTTGAGTCTGTGAGCCACTACGTCCCTATCCCGCAAAATCCAACAAGGTCGCATCCGGTGATGGTCCCACGCGTCCCCCACAGCCAAGGTCAGGTGGAACATGACGTGGTCAGACCATGGACTGGCCAATAAGAGACAGCGCTGCGACGTTGTAAAATGTGGGATCCATATCCTGTCCAGACGACTGGCAGTAAAGGGATGGTAGTACGTCGCCATCGCGCCCGTGGGACAGGTGAAATTCTTCTGAAAGGCTGCCCTGTGGTGGGTTGGCAGATAATCCATCTCATTGAGAACATGGAGCGCCGAGTCCTGCAATAGATGGGTTTCCTGTAGAAAACTCCTGAGCAATCTTTCCTCCACCGTCAGGGGCTTGTTTTGCCACTCCTGAGGTTTCCTCAGATCAATCCGATCCGATTGTTCGGATCGGATGTTAAAGTCACCGGCCACAATCAGCGCTCTATCTGTCCCCACGTAATCCCACAGTGCTTCCCACACTGCTTTCCTCCGCTGCCTGTGAACCGGGGCGTAAAGGACACACAACCTGTATCGTCCTTTCGGTTTAGTTGCGGTAGCTTGTACGTCAAAGTCCATTATCAACAAATGGCCCGGGATGGCTTCAATCACTTTATGAACTATACATTTAGATACGGAGCTTAGGAGCACTGCTAATCCCCCTTCTCCTTCCGTCGCCAATGACCAGATCGAAGGACCCCAGGTCCACGCTCTCTGTGCATGGCTGCATTCCCGTGGGTTGGAAATGTTGGTCTCCTGTAGAATCACAAAGTCCGCTTTCAATTTACTCAGATGAAAAAGGATATCCTCTCTTCGTCCCATCTGGCGAAGACCTCTACAATTCCATGTGACGATATTTATTTCCATGTTAATCAGGAAAGGATGGGATCCAAAGGGATGTTCCCGAAAAAATATTCCGGCTGTTATCTATGTATCCTCTATCCGTGGCGTTTCCTTCAACGCTTTATCTTTCCTCTCGACCTCCTCCTGCATCTCCTCCCGTCTTTCCTCCACTCCTACTGCATTATCCTTTTCCTCCACCCCCTCTCGAGTACCAACAGGTGTGGCCTTACAAATCATGGAACCGGCGATGGGTTCATCTCCGGCAACCAGAAGGTTAACTGGAGGTGGATAATAGTGTTTCTGTTGCTTGCGACGCTCCTCATGTAATTGTCGAGCCAATTGCTGTTGCCGTTGCTGTTGGGCGAGGAATGATTCCTGATTGGGAGGGAGGGTCTGACCGTCCACACTCTCCTCACCTTCCGTGGTGTCCATTCCTCCCGCTTCGCCATCTTCAGTCTCTCTTACCTCCTCTTCTTCTCCTTTCTCCTGGTATTCCATAGCTTGTTGTTGTTCACTTTGTTCGTCGTTTCTTTTGTCTCTTTCACAGGAGATTATGGCCATCTTATTCCGAAGGAAGTGTAGTTTCTTACGCAGGTGACGACATGCGCTGCGGGCCGGTTCCTCCATGGATGCCGGGGGTTCCTCTCGGCAATCATCCGGGTCATCTCCTAGCACGATCCTCTTCAATAGTGCCTCTTCGATGACCTTCCTGGTATCCCCGATCAAGATGTCCAGTTCCGATAACGTCAAGGTGTCTAGTGTCTGGAAATTCAATTTAGTAGAAACTTTCTCCTGTTTTCTATCTTCTGCCGTTCTTCTCCCCTCCTTTTCTTTCTCCTTCTTTCCTCCCGCCTTCTGTCCCTTTTCCACTTTCCTCCTGCCCTCTTCCGACTCTGACTCTGAATTCTCAGTTTCCTCCACCTCCATGGACCTCTCCTCTGTGTTCCCTTCTGTGTCCACATTTTCCAATAGGGCAAAACGATTACTCTTTGTTGTCGATGTCGTGTCCCGTGTGGGTCAGTAGAATCCCTGGACCACCCGTCCCCCTTGAAGCCTCTTCTTATTGTTCCCCACTTGGGTCCATCCCTTCTCTCCACTCTCACCCTTCTCTGCCACATGTTCAAGTCGGGTCGATGGGGATGCCTGTGTGGGGCTGGATGGGGTAGTAGGTTCTTCCCTTTCCTTTGTTTCTCCCTCCCCAGAGTGGGAATGTGAGGCCTTAGCCCGCTCGTATGCTCTCGGGAAGTTCCAGTTATAATAGGCTTTTGGGCAGAGCAAATACGTGTGTCCCTGGGTGTCACATAGATTGCACACGATTCCCACTCTACAAACCACAGCAGTATGCCCATGCTTCCCGCAGGAAGAACACAGGGGGTGGCACAATGTTGTCTGATATGATCATATCCCCCACATTGAAAACATGCTGGGGGTTGACCACTGTATCGTGTTATACCCCTATCCCCACCGAGAAAAAAATATTTGGGCAAATGGCGCAGGTTACTCCTACTGTCTCTGTGTAGAGAAATCACCGCCTTATATTCCCTGCTCCAAACACCATATTGGTTCAGTCTTTTCCGCGGGGGCATGAGGATCTTACAAAACCTCTGGAGCCACCTCTCTACATCCTCTTCCGGTATATTAGTTGTCCGAAATGAGACGGTGAGTACTCTAGATTCCCCTCTGAACAATGGGATAATATCGTATTCTTCCAGTATTTCACTCATGTGTCTAATGCCATACCTAATCCTCGCCCACGTCCTCTGGTAGGCTCTCTCTGATTGTAAACACACATCTGTCTCTCTGAGACCGGGGGGCATAATTACCACCAATATGTCTTCCTTAGGGATTCCCAAGTAATTCAATAACAGGGTACCCACCATGTAATCCTCAGACAGCTTCTTCCCTTCTAAACCCTTGTATCTAAACCTGATGACGTATCTCTGCCTCGGGTCGTCCGCCTCTCCCTTCTCTGCAAAAAAATCCTCCAAAAGGATCTCATCCTCTTGTCTTTCCTGCTCATAATCAAAACCCCTTTGTGGAAGATCCCTCGCATCCCTGTCCGTGCCTCCCCCTCGGTCTCTAAACCCCCTTTCCGCTCTTTCGCCATCTTCTCTACCTCTGGTTCCTCCCTGAGTAGATCTCCCCCTCTAAGTATCTGCGAATAGGAAAGGGGCGCGGGCCGTGTTCCTCCCACGACTCTTTCCGTCGTTCCCGGTTCAGTACGTAGATCTTTACTCGGGGCCGGATTCTTCCCAAGCGAAGCTCCCTTCTCCACCCTAGTGCTATCGTCGGCCGAGGTTGACCTTTCCTGTGGAATTTTGGTCCTAGTGTCACTCTGTGGCACTCCCCTATCTTCGATCTGACCCCTTTTCCTAACAACCGTGTGTGGTGCTTGCAGTATCTCTGGGACTCCCTTAGTGGGGTCTGAAATATCGGGAAGGGAAAGGGCCCTAGATCTTTTCCGTGATTGCACCTGTGACTGTGACTGGGTTTGTTCCTGTAGCTGTAACTGTGCTTGTACCTGTTGTTGTGTTTGTATTTGCATCTGCTCCTTACCTCTCTCTCTTATCGCTCTTTTTTCCCCCTCCTCTAAAACCTTCACAAAGAGGAGGTCCTCTTTACTGTACTCCATCGACCGGCGTCACGGTGTAAGACGTTCAGGGTTCAAAAAGAGCCCTTTGCCTGGGAGCGCAGGGCTTCCCGGGGAAAGGTTTACAGATTGTGTAGGTGCAGGGGGCTCTACATTTTGACTTACAGTAACAGTTGTGTCCTCGGGTCCCACGGTGGTCTGCCAGTCGAAAGGTTCAGACGGCAGAGAGTCCTCCATTGAAATCTCCATCACAGCCTTAGTCACAGATTTAAGTCGGGCCGTCTTCCCTCCCACTCGTTGAGGAAGTGGGGTTAACAGTGGGGGCACAGAGTTCAACAGTAGATGATCGGTAGTCCTCGTCTCAGTCTCGAGGGTCTCAGTCTCGAAGGTCCCAGTCCCCAAAGTCTCAGTCTCCTTTCCATCAGACAGAGTCACCTGTCGCCCCTCTGTTTGGCCGACTTCCATTTCCGTATCTCCATCTGTAGGACCATCCTCTGGCAGGTCAGGAACAGATTTCAAGGTTGAAACTGTTGATGCAAGAAAATGGGGGGGAGCCAGTACTGGAGGTACTAAAGCCCTGAAGTGTGTTAACATCTCCCTCCCTCTACTATTCAGACCTCCCCTTTCTTCTCCCTCTACCCTCTGATCTCGCTCCTGCCTTCCTTTATTCCTCTCCTCCACTTCATCTGCTCCCTTTCCCTCTTCCTCACTTGGTTCTAATGCATCACAATATTCCATATCACTATCACTGAGGGTTTCTACCCCGGAAATATCACTGTGCATCGGTTCCCTATAAGTGGGTGAAGCTTTCTGTGGACCCGTCCCTCCCTCCCCTTTAGACTCCAATGCCTTCCCCTCGGATGGGCGGTCCCGGTTTAGGTCTCGCTCCTGGAACAGGCCACGGTCCTCACTAGTTTGCGGGGAACCCCGAGGCGCAGGGTCTCCCTGCTGAATATGTAAGGCCCTCGAAGTCTCCGTCATCCCGATCTCCTTCTCCGCCACCGCATCCCGCTCCGCTATCGATCCTCCGCTTCTCCGCTGCCTCCGATTTCCCGGTTGTCTGCTACCCTCTGAACCAGATGTCATCAGGGGTTCTGGATTCACAGCATCCCGCAAAACCTGCATTGGACTTACTAAGAAATCAGTCAATTCCTCCTTTTGGACTTTTTTCCCTTTACTCCTAAGTATCGGCCTAGAAGGAGGGTTGGCCGGATTCTGGCCTTGGCCAGTATCGGTGTCGGTCATCTGTTTTTTCCAGAGCCAATTCTTCTCTCCTTTCAATCTATCTGTACGGACCTTTAAGACGTGGATCGCCTGCAGGCACCAGTCCATCCATTCCTGAGGTGTAAGCTCCTGCCTTCTCTGCTCTGGGTCATCGTATAAATCCGTGACTTGCCCTGGGGTGAAGGACTGCCAAGACTGCAGAATATCTTTTAACATGCCTGTCATTCCCTGCTCTGTCAGTCACGCTGGGTTGTTTCCTTTGGAGGTGCACACTCTACGTCCAATGACTAGGCGATCTCTCACTGTCAGAGAGTGGGCTCTAGCATAGATTGTCCTGTCCATAAAGGCAGGTGACTTCTCCCCTCTGTCTGTGAGAAAACTCAAGAGTGTGGATTTAAAATCACTCAAGAGATCCAAAACATAATCTCTGCTTCTTTTATTAAGAGCTGCTGTATGAACATCTGGTAGGCCTATATGTGCGAGGATGAAACCCCAAAATCTAGTAAGGTCCAGCTGCTTCAGATCCTGTGGGACCAGCAACTGCAAGCCTTCTGACATCGGTAAAACTCTCCATCTTGCTCACTCCATGGCTAAACGTGCCTCCCTGCCCATCCGGCGATTTCCTGGGGTTCCTATCGTAGGCCCAACGTGAGAGTCACTAGCAGATTTCTGCCTAAGAGTAAGCCCTGGCGGGTCCTTAAGAGTGGGTAAATCTTCTGAATCATCCTCCGTGTCATCCAACTTTCCCTGTAACATATCTACTAGCTCATCGTGGGAGGTTGACGGCAGTGTATAACGATAAGCTGGAAAAGACTCACCCGAGTCACTCTTTGCAAGCTGTGCCATCGTCCCTTCAGCCTCATCCTCTTCGTTCTGTCTCTTTTGACGTTTTGCAGGCTTCACCTCTGGAGACGATCTCTCTTGGAACAGCGGAGTAACCTTCGCCTGCATCAGGTTTTTCCCGTGGTCACCGGTGTCCTCTTCCTCTGACTGGATCTCCTCCTCCACCACCTCTGGGTCACCTTCCATGTCCTGGGTCTGGTCTTCTCTGTCTTTCTTAATATACTCAGGTAAAGAGACTAATTTGTCAACGTCAACATTTAAAGCTGTTAATTTTGCTATCACATCGTCTATTGACTGGCGCAGCAATACTATATTTGATTCTAAATTCTGCACTAAAGTAGACAGTTCCCCTCTTTTAACTATCATAGATTGCATACTCAAGGGGTCTGCGCAGTGCATCACAGCATTGTCCAACTCTTTAATGGCAGCATTATACGAAGTCACATCTACAAGACTCTGACTCAGGTCTCTGACCTGATATTTCAATTGTTTTTTTAAGGCCTCTATATTTCCTTCTCTTATTTCTTGTGCCTGCTCTTGCAACTGTTCCTGTGTCTGCTCATTGTCCTGTGTTTCCTGGGCCTGTTGGGCCTGCTGTTCCTGCTGCACCTGCCGCATAGAGTCTGTATTCAAACCTTCACTGCATTTACTCTCCTGTTGTGCCCCTTGTTCCATTGCTTTAATATTCTCTGTCTCTGCTGACTCAATGGAGGCCTGCATAGCTATCATGGTATTTTGTTGGACTCCCAATTCTTGGCATGATCTGGACTCAGAAGAAAACTGGAGCTGTGTTCTTTTAACAACATGCACCGTTTGACTATGAGACTGCATTCCTTCCATCTCTTTGGAGGGGGTTCTTGATCTAGGGGATTTGGCCAGGCCCATATCCAACTCCAGGTGCTTCTCATAGTCTCTGGCCCTGACCTGGGTCTTAACTTGTGTCTCTACAGCTTCTGAGATTTTTGTGATTATTCCTGATTGCGTGCAGACAAATTTAGTAAAGGTTGTTACTGTTTGTTGCATTTTAAATTGTTCTTCCAATGCCTGCTGGTTGCCAGGTATCTGTATGGCTTGTGACTGGGTACTGTGGAGCTGGAGAAAATTAGGCTGCTCCCCTATTTCCCCTTTTTTAATGTCATGCAACTCTTTAAGACAATTGCCTGTTATAACTGGGATCACTGGGGAGGCCTGGATCTCCAGGAATTCCTCAGGGGCCCCTGAAGAAGTCTGGGTGTCTTCAGAAATTTGGGGATAGGGTCCTGCAGTGCTTAAGAATTTCCCCCCTGCATTTAACTCCATTCCCAGTCCTTCAGAGGGTTGGCACAGTTTAGGGGGGGTAAAATCAAAGTCTCCTACCATTTCCGTGGTCAGGATCTTCTGTGCTTCATCAGGGTAGTCCTCTGCCATCTTCTGGGGACCCTCTGGAAGGTCTTCTCCCAAAGGGGAAGGGGCTGCAGGCTCCGGAAATTGCATTTTTCCTTGTGTTTTCCCTGGCGTTTTTTCTGGCTCTTTGAAAAGAAATTCCTGGGGCTTCCCATAATTTGGGGTCTCCAGAGATCTGTCAGGGTGCCCCTCTGCCAGTGCCTGACCCTTCCCCTGGGTCCCCCTCCAAAAATGGGGGCTTCCCCCCTCCAAATCTAGTCATTTTGGGGCTATTTTCAAAGGTTTTTCCAAGCCTTTCTGTTTAAAATGGGCTTGGTTTCGCTTTCCATTCTCTTCAATGGGACGATTTTTCTCTTCTTCTAGGGGGGGCCCCCTGCAGGGGGGGGTTCCATTTTCCACTAGATCAGTGGGGGGACCTTCTTCTAAGTACCCCCACTGAAAATTTGGTGAAAATCGGACAAAAAACGGCTTTAAAAAGCCTAAATACCTCTCAGTGACCAGGAGCTCTTCCTGCACACGTCCTCCCTTGGGCATGCTTAGGGTTAGGGTTAGGAAAATAGATATTTTTTTTAGGAAAATAGATTTTTTTATTAATAATAACCTTTCTACAAACAAAACTTTAAAATTGTAAAAGTTGTACAAGTTACAACCATAAATACCGAATAGATTATATAAAATATATAAAATATAGAATACAAATACAAAATACAAATACAAAATACAAAATACAAAATACAAATACAAAATACAAAATACATAATACAAATTATGTAATACAAAGTATCAAATATAAAATTTGAAATATGAAATATGAAATACAGAACAGAAAATTAACTTTTAAAATATTATAAATATTATAAATATTATAAATATTATAAATTTTAACTTTTAACTTTTTAACTTTTTAACCTTTTAACTTTTTAACCTTTTAACCTTTTAACCTTTTTAACCTTTTCATATTCGATTGTGTGCTTATTCATACCCTCCACAGCCCCATAGCTGTACAGTAAACAATAATTCCTATTGCGACCACAAGTAGTGTAATTCCAAAACATAATAAAATCTCTGGATGATCATGCAGTGATAATGCTGTATAGCCTTGAGCATTCTATAAAAAGAGAAAAATAAAAGTTTGTAACCATAACTGATCCAAACATTTTTATATAAAACTAAGAATAAGAATTAGAAAGATCCCTTTCAAGGAATAGGAGGATTAACTTCTTGATACCACCGCCACCTATTTAGCCATATTTTAGGGTTCAAAAACCTCTCCTCCCACCTACGCACCTTAGCCAGATAAGTAGTAACATAACGAACGGTTTCTGATAAAGGTACTGCCGTTTTCGTGTTTATTTCCTGCCGCCTATTTTTCATCACACTATCAATGAAGATCAGGTTTACCAGGCGAAAAATAGACCAAGGAGTCTTGATGTCTCTCTTTTTTCCTTTTGAAATAGCAGTTCCCCTTCCTTGTGTTCCCCAGATTTCTCTCGGGTTCCCATATCCAGACTCCGGTTCGAGGCCAGATACAATGGTTTCCCATGTTTGAAAGATCAGAAAGGGCTATTTTAGAGCTCTAGTGACCCCGGCCCATTCCCTTTTTACCGCTATGGATTCTTTCACTGCGTGGGGAATGGTCTCCAAAACAGACTGATTAAGACTCTTGCATGTTACTCTTGGGCAGCGTTGTTGGTCTTCGGTCACTCCATATCTTGTGCATCCCACATGGAGGATCTGGTGATAGGCTCTCCACTGCAGGTCTCTAAGCGAGTACGGTATAGATTTATCGATAAAGGATGGGATAGGGAAAATTTGTTCTCTGAGATATGATGATAATGTAATTTTATAACGGCGACCAAGATCATAAGGGGTCAACTTGGTGCGATTAAGCGTGGTCCAGTAAAAATTCCCTATAGAGCCCCTGAGTCCCGGATCTACCTCTGCTACTTCAGAGGCCTTAATACGATATAATTGGACCCCTCTGGCCACCTCTGTCATGAAATCCGATAGTCCTCTCTTCATGGGTAGTGTTAAACGATTTGGGAAAGAATCCTCCTTCCACCATGTCTGGGCCCATCTAGTACTGTCCCAACTCTCGAAGAAATTTTTTTTCGTATATGCTTCTTGAGTGGGGAAGGTGGATGCATTTGATTTCCATGTACCGCAGTTGAAAACGAGAAAGAGAGAAAGGAACCAGAGCCCAATCTCCAGTAAACCTAACCCCCCTTCTTTATGTTTCCTCAAGATACCCGCTTTGGCTAAAGGGAAGTGGATTGTCCCAAAAAGCCATTTAAAAACTGCTTTGGCGATTACCTTGATAGTGGACTCTGGGGGAGGGAAGATAGTCGCAAGATAATTGCCCGCGGGAATACAGTAAGTTGTGAAAAACTGTATTTTTTGGGCAGTAGACAATTTCCATTGTTTCCACCTTTCCAGCTGTCCCAGAGATCACTGTTCCCAGAGCGTCCAATTCTCCCTCCATCCTTTAGCATCCAAGGTGAATAAAACTCCCAAGATCTTTACTGATGGGACTTGCGTTCGTTTCTGCCTTGTTTCCTCATTTTGTTCATTAAGAGATAAAATCCTCGTATCACTTCTCGTGTTAGTGGCATCTTCTTCAGGTACCATGGGAATAACGTCAATATTTCCTGTTTTCCTGTCTAAGCTGTAAATCTTGCTTTTGGTGGGATTAATTCTTGCCCCGGAAATATGTTCATAACGGGCCAGATGACTCTTTACCCTTGGCAACTCTTCTTGGCTTCGGAGGAGAACATAACAGTCATCTGCATGTGCTAAACTGGAGATCCGCTGTAATGGGCATCCTGGAGGTGACATCCCGCTAAGGACTGAGTTGCTATGAAATGCTCGTAATAGAGGATCCAAGGTGAGAACATATAGCAGGGGACTCAAAGGGCATCCTTGCCTAACCCCAGTGAAAACTGAAAAAGGGGTCCCCATATTACCTTTGATGTTTGGGAACACACGAGCGCCTGTGTACAGAGCTTGAAGGAGGCCAACCAGGGATTCAGATATCCCATGATGTCTTAAGACTGACCAGAGGTAGTGATGAAGCACTCGATCAAAAGCTTTACTCTGATCCAATTGCAACAGAAACAGGTGATCCTTCTCTCGTCATAGCCGGTCAAAGAGTTGACGAAAGAGGCAAGTGGTGTGTGCCATTCTCCGGCCGGGTACCAAGCTCGTTTGACTGACTTGCACGATTCTTTCCGCCACCCTTTTCAGCCTGTTATTAATCACTCTGGTGAGAAGCCTATAATCTATGTTGTTAACGGTAATAGGTCTCCAATTGGCAATCAGAGTAGGATCCCCGTTCTTGTACAGCAGTGTCATTATCCCTTCTAGAAAGCTACGCCCTACTTTCATGCGCTCCAACATCGCGTTGAAAACTTCAGTTAGGGTCGGGATCAGGTACTCCTTCAAGTTCCTATAAAGACTATAAGGGAGTCCATCAGGTCCTGGTGTAGAGCTACGTTTCCCTACCTTGAGAGCCTGATACAGTTCTCCATCTGTGAATGGTTCGGAGAGACCCTTCAGGTCTTCCTGCTGTAACAGTTGTCTTTTTCCTAATGTAGTTTCCAGGTATGCCTGAATATAAGCTACATCTGGGGGGTCTCCAGGTGTCGCATAAACTTTCTGATAATAATTTGACACCACTTCCGCTATCCCAGCTACATCCCTCATCGGTTCCTCAGATGATGTTTCCCTTATTGCTGATAAGGTTTGACGAGCACGTGGTAGTCGATCTTTTTGCCATTCGCCTTTCTGGATCAGTGGACCCGAGGCCCTGGCCACCCGGGACAAGTTCCAACGTTGTCGCTGAAGAAGTTGGTATTTCTTAATGGTTTCCTGACTGCGTCGTAAACGATCGTTGTCTACCTGAAGACCTTTGTCCATCTTCCACCTGGCCGACAGGACGTTCTGTATCGCTCGATGATAATGGGTCAGCTCATAAGTGGTGTGAACCCGTTTAGCTCTCATGGCGGCAAATTTTATGGCCACTTTAAGTCTTTCCCACCATTCCAAGAGATCCATCCCCGGTTTAAGCCGTTTCTGGTGTTCTATGGCCATGATGATTTCTGGTTCCATTCGGAAGGTTTGAAGATCCACCTCTCTAAGTTGCCAGCGAGGCATCTGTCTCTTTCCCTCGGGATGTCCCGCAAAGGAGATATGCAGCATGGCGTGATCCGACCATGGGTTAACGAGAATCCGACATTTGGTGGGGACGAGGCCGAATGGTGTCCATATCCGGTCTAGTCGGCTCACTGCTAATGGATGGAAGTAGGTCATCTTACAGCCTAAATCTACCTGGAATTTTCTCTGGAAGGTTACCCTATGATGGTCCAAAAATCCTTGAGTCCTAAGTCCAGAGTCAGTCAGATGGAGTGTGTCCTTCAGAAGACCGTTAAGCTTCTTTTCTTCCACCGTGAGTGGTTTCAACTTAGTCCTGTCGGTATTTCGGGTATTGATCCGATCACCTTCCTCAGAACGAATATTAAAATCGCCCGCTACGAGAAGCATTCTACCTGTAGTAACATAATCTTGTAGAGTTTGCCATAGAATATGTCTTTGGGCACCATTAACGGGAGCATAGAGGGCACAGAGTCTAAATTTAAGCTCTGAGTTTCCTGGGGCCATCTTCAAATTAAAGTCTATGATCAACAGGTGACCTGGGAGAGCTTCAAGTGTTCGAATGATACGCAAATCCCGTCGCTGCATAAATAAGACGGCCACTCCCCCGACTCCCTCCTCTATCCTCAACGACCAAAAAGAAGGTCCCCAAGTCCAAGCCTTCTGGGCCGCACTTCTCTCTCTAGGAGATTGAATGTTGGTTTCCTGAAGTATAAGGATATCTGCGTGTAATTTGCTACAGTGGTAATAGATGTCCTCCCTCCTAGGTGCTTGGCGCAAACCTCTACAATTCCAAGTAATTAGTGACAGATCCATAAAGGGTTAAATTATTAAATTATTAAAGGATAAAATACCACAAATCACAACAAACACCAAAGGAGCTGAACTAAACTCCAAATTTAAAATTTAATAACTGAAAGACATGAAATCAACAAATGAACCTCAGTACCAAAAAAATTAACGATTAGAGTTCATCTGTCAAAATATCCTCGCAATGGAAGAGGAGTTAGGGGCGAACCCCATCACCCTTTCCCTCTCTCTTCTCTGTCTTTCCTAACATTATTTCCACCCCCTCCTGAGAAGCAGGAGGTGTGGTCCTACTTAATGATGACCCTGAAGGTGTCACTTCCATTCCGGACAAGTCCGGTGGTTTTACTGGCACGGAATCTTGGTGTTGCTTACAGTACAGTTCCTGGTTGGGGGGGATATCAGACTGACCACTGTTTCTTCCCGAACTTTCTAGTCCGTCGTCCTCCAGAGTCGACTTCTCCTGGGCCGCAGGTTGTTCCTTTTCCTCAGTCTCCATCTCTGTTCCTGGTCCTTCCTGGGCTGGATCTTTCTCCTTTTCCTCCATTTCCATCCCCATCTCTGACTCCTCATCTGGCTTTTCTGGCTCTTGATCCCGCAGATGATCCATCGCGCACCTTAAATGCAGCTGCCTGTTCCGGAAAAACTCATGTTTCTTCCGTAAGTGTATACGCTTTGCCTGCAGAGGGTCTTTTGGGTTTTCCTGAGGGTCGGGCATCAAAGTATCTGGGTTATCCCCGAGTTCCAACCGTTGGGTCCGGATTCGTCCCAGGCTCGCCTCATTAGCCTCCAGTTGTTGTGCAAGCTCTTCAATCGTCATATCGTCCATAGTACGAAACGTTGGTTTCTTTGAACCTTGTTTTCCTTCCTTACCTTTCTTCGTTCTTTTGTACTCGGAGCCCCCCTTCCCACCTCGCTGTTCCTTTTCCACAGGGGTATCCCTCCCTCCCTGCTCTTCTGTTTCCATTGTTTCTTCCGTGCTTTCCTCAGGGGTGTCCAGTATTTCAAATCTGTTGGTTATGCTCATTCCCGAAGGTCTATATACCCCTTCCTTAACTACCCCTCTGGTAGTTCTCTTCTTAGCATTACTCACCGATGTCCAACCTTCGTCTGTTTCCTTGTCCTTCTGCAGGGATTTTTTGAGGACGTTTCCATATCCTGGCATAGTATCTGTAGTCGCAGAGGCATTCCCGGTTGTCCCGCTGTTTTCTTCTCTTGGAGGACAGTGCTTCTCATATGCCCTAGGGTAAGTCTGGTTGTAATGTGCCTGGGGGCAGAGCAGATAGGTGTGACCTTGCTCTTGACATAGATTACACACAATTCCGGTGATACAACGGATAGAATTATGTCCCTGTTTCCCACAGGCAGCACAAAGTGGGGTACCACAGTGCTGCCTTATATGATCGTAGCCCCCGCATTGATAGCAAGCGGGGGTCTGGCCACTGTATCTGGTAATACCACAATCATTTCCCCCAAAAAAATATTTTGGGAGGTGTTTAAGATTGCTCCTCGAATCCCGATGTAGCGCAATTACGGCTTTATACTCCCCTCCCCAGATGCCCCATGGGTTCAGCCGCTTTCTGGGAGACATAAGAATCTTACAATGTCTTTGGAGCCACAGTTCGACGTCCTCTTCTGGGACATTTGTAGTACGGAAAGATACCGTTAAAACTCTGGATTCCCCTCGGAATAAGGGTATAATATCATACTCATCCAAGAGCTCCTTACCATGAGTACGTCTAAGTACCTCTCTAATTCTGGCCCATAAACTCTGATATGCCTTCTCAGAGATGAGACATACATCGGTTTCCCGAAAACCAGGGGGAAGGATAACCGCTAATATATCAGATCTCGGTACCTATAAAAAGTCTAGCAGTAAGGTTTCAACCATATATTCTTCGGTTATTTTCTCAGGGTCCATACCTCTATACCAAAATCGAACTATATAACGTTGTCAAGGGTCTTGTTCCTCTGTTTCCCTCCTCTCACTAAAAAAGGCTTCAAGAAACTTCTCATCTTCCATTCGCTCTCTTTCATAATCGAGCACTCTACGTGGCATTTCCCTACTCGTCCCCTCTGTAGCCCCCCCGGCTTGCTCCCCTCTCCTCACGTGTAGGTGGATTGCGGTTTCCCCCTTTCAACATCTGAGCATAAGACCTAGGCTGTAATGGGGTAGATTGAAGTAATGGTAGATGTTGTACTGGAGTTGGGGACTTTAGATATTGGAGCTGATAATGGGGACTGGAGGGGTACTGGTTGTAATACCAAAGCTTTTTGGGTTCCTGGTGTAGGAACAAATGGGACTGTGGGTGTGTGAATTCTCTGTTGTTGTTCTGTTCCCCCAGATATAGGATCAGGTCCCCTTCGACTGATTCTCACTAACTCTCGAACCCAGATCCCTAGGGGTCCTGGTCACCGTCCCTCTACCCACCTCCTTTGCCTCCACTAATAACCGGTCATCCTCTTATGACATTTGTAACATCAAATCAGGCAAAATATTGTGTGATGGTACACTCCGTAGATAGGAACCTTCCTGCGTGACACCGAGGGGTCCTGCAGGAAGGCTTACAGGGGCTGCAGAAACAGAAAAGAGAACACTTACATCATCTCCAATATTTGAGAGTCCCTGTTGGTCAGGACTAATCGGGACAGTGTCCCTCTGCACATTCTCAGCAAGTTCTCCAATCTCCGGACTCTCTTCATCTCCCCGAGGGCTGGAAAAGTCCTGAGGTTTCTTTCGTTTCGCACCTTGTCTCTGGGGAAGAGGTTGCAGTCCAACACATCCTTCAGTCCCCAAGAATTCTCCAGAAGGAAGAGATGCAGATAAGGTCAATAGTCCCTTTCCCTCAGATGGTGATGTGGACTGGAGCTGAGATGAAACTGGGGGAACAAAGCGTGGTTGTGCAAGTACAGAGGCCTCATAACGTTTCGGTCGAACCGACCGAGATGATGTTCCCTTTATCTTAAGAGAGTACGAACGACCTCCCTCAAGCTCTTCCGCCACCCTCTCTTCTCCCTTGTCTAATTCCTCCCCTTCGCTTAAAGTTTCTCCTTCTCTAACATCCACCTCCTCTTCACTAATATTCCCCCCTTCTTCCTCACTAGCTGCCATTGACTCTATGCCCGATAAATCACTGAAACTCTCTGTTCTATGACTAGTCCTGTACTTTCCCTCTTGAAAGGTATGGGACCGCTTGCTATTTTCCCCTTCCCCCCTCCCCGACACTCGAGTTTGAGATTTCTGGTGTCGACCTTCCCTGTTCTCACTGCTTTGCGGGGGACTCTGGAAACCAGCGTCCCCCTGCGAAATGTAGTGGGCCTTTCTCAAATCCTCCGTCTCGGGTTGGTCCTCGGGTCAACAGTCGGGGCGACCTCCATCCCTGCTTCTGATGCAGCAGAAGGCTGTTCTTCTCCAGCTTCCATATCAGTAACCGGTCTTCCTTGTTCTCTTCCAGATAGAACTACAATTTGCAGTTCTGTTTCTGCCTGAAGTCTCCAGCATACGAAGAGCCTGTTGACACCAATCCATCCAGGCCTTTGATGACATCTCTGTCTGCCGTTCTCCCATCTGGTCATAGATGTCGGTAATGTCCACTGCCGGTTGATTCTTCCAAGCCTGTAAAATATCTTGCAAAAGGGTCACCAATCCTCGTTCGGAGAGCCATAGAGGGTAACTCCCCACAGATGTGCGGGCTTTCTGTCCAATGACCAGACGATCAATTATGCTAATAGTCAGAGACCTAGCATATATAACACTATCTATGAATTTTACAGTATGTTCTCTCTTTCTGGTCAAGAAGTCCATAAGGATGGGTTTAAACTGATCTAAGAGTCCTAACATATAATCCTCGCTTCTTTTATTGAGGGCTATTGTGGGTGCATCTGGTAATGCCACATGTATCATGATAAATCCCCAAAATTTGGCCAAGTCTAATTTAGTAAGTTCCTTCGGGATCAATAAGTTGAGACCTTCCATCACTGATAAATTCTTAGTCTTGACCCATGCTTCCATCAGTCTAGTCTCCCTAGTTTCATATGACCCCTTAGGGGTTCCTTTAGCCGGAGCAGACTGTGGGCTAGAGTAGGTTGGTGTATGGTGCTCCGTGGGAGTGTCATGTGTCATCTCACTCGCCAGAATTTCTCTCAGGGAGTTTTCCACATTTTTCTGGGGTGAAGACGACAAACAGTAACGATAAACAGTGTCCATCTTACCAGAGGCCTCCTGTTCTCGTTGCAAGATAGACTCTTCCTCATGCCTCCTTTGCCTCTTTGCAGGATAGATCTCTGGGGAAGTTTCCTGGCTTTGACCTTGAGGATCTGCTTTTGGGCCAGAAGATGCTGCCATGGCTAAGAGGTGTTGAATTGCTTGATGACTTTCCAGCAAGCTTTTTTCCACAGACTGCCTCAGGGACTGACAAGGAGAAGAGACTGACAAGGAAACTTTAGTATCTAGCATTTGAATCTTCTCTCTCAAGTCCTTTACTTTTTGAATCAGAGTATTAATCTTAGTTTCATTGTTCTTCATAATTTTGGTCAAGGCCCACCTCTGCTTCCCGAGCCGTTCTATCATTAAAGGGTCAGCACAGGTTTTGGTTTGGTCATC
Source organism: Gekko gecko (assembly GCA_029375565.1). Classification (NCBI taxonomy): domain Eukaryota; kingdom Metazoa; phylum Chordata; class Lepidosauria; order Squamata; family Gekkonidae; genus Gekko; species Gekko gecko. Next base: position 91,569,063 of record JAPDNY010000003.1, read on the forward strand.
TATTTCCTGTATGCAGATTTTAATGTCTAAGGATTCTTGGCGAGCCAATATTAGTTTATCAGAATAGTCCTGCAGACGCTTTATCAGCTTTTCTTTATCTATAGTTACATCCTGTTCACTTCCTGGTACATATTTAACTTGTGCCACATCATGGTTATCTTGTGCCCACTGCAGGCCAGAAGTTTTCACTGTCTGGACCTGCACCAGGGTATCTTAGTGGAACTCCATCTGCTGAGCAGAAACTCTCTCAGGTGAAAATTCTATATGGGTTTTTTCCTAACACAGACTTCCTGATATCCAGACTGGGACCAGGTGCTGCCAGGTGAAGTACTGTGGGATCTTGGGGACTTTGCTAGGCCCATCTCTACTGCCAAGTATGTCTCATAAGATGAGGTGGGAGTGCAGGCCTCTGAAAACCCTCCTGTCTCATCCCAGTCACTTCCCTGTTCCTGCGATGGGCTGGATCCCCAGCACCCAGTGACAAACTTACTGAGAGTTTTCCTCGTGGTTTGGACTGTGGTGAGTACTCGTTCTTCCCCATGGGCCTCATACCTCATCCTCCCCTCTGTCTTTTGGTTCTCCCAGGTGGTCTCTGCTTGAAATTGTGGAGTTTCAGAAAACCTGCTTGTTTGGGGTACCACTGGTAAGACCTGACTCAATAGATCCTTAGACAAACCGAAAATATCTTCTGGCAGGCCTTGGAGAATAAGGGGAGATGTGGTGGGGCCCTCCATTACTTGGGTGGTTAATCCTACCTTTTCCTGTATATCCAGAGGGGTACTGTGGACCACGGAATCCCTTGCAGTTCCTGGAAGTCATCCCATCTGCTCTTCAGTAAAGGAAAAGGCAGGCAAGTTTTCAAGGCCTGGAGACTGCTGTATAGAATAGGCTTCCATTGATTTCAATGGAGAATGACTAAGCAATTTTGTCCCATTGGTTTCCATGGGCTTGTCTTCAATCAGTTTTCCTGGGTCCCCCCCAGCCGGGGGAGGCTCCATTTTCAGATAATTCAGAGGGGGGGACCTTCCGGTAACCGCCCCCGTCAAAATTCTGTCCCAAAAGAGCGAAAAATGGGCCCCAAAAGGCCAAAAACGATAAGAGGGCGGAGGAGCTCAAATGAAGCACGTCTGCCTGCTATGAAAGCAAGGTTTAGGTTTAGGTTTAGGGTTAGGGTTAGGGTTAGGGTTAGGGAAATAGATTTTTTTTAGGAAAATAGATTTTTATTGAAAGCATACCTTTCTACAAAACAACAAGAAGGAATTACATAAATACTTCCGAATACAGTACATAACTTCATATGACTTCAAATTTCCAAATATAACTTTTACATGACCTTTACATAACTTTAAATTGACTTTAAATAACTTTAAATAAATCCAAATACTTTGAATAAGTCTAACTATCTTTACATAACTTGCAGTAACCCTAACTATCTTAACATAACTTGAAATGACTTGAAATAACTTTAGAGAACTTTAAATAACTTTAAACAACTTTAAAATGACTTATTACTTTAGTGTGACTGTTTCGTAATTTTACGCATAGTTTTATACATAGTTTCATATATAGTTCTATACATAAGTTCATACATAGTTTTATCATATACATATTTACTGTGCTTCATGTGTGCAATTCTGTAGAGGCTTATGTCTTTATCAAGTAACAAGATTTAACAAGGTTTAACAAGGTTTAACTACAAGAATTACAAAAGGTATAAAAAGAACAAAATTGTCAATGTCATATCAATGATCTGATTGAGGAAATAACTAAGCAATAATTATAACAGAGTAATCATTATTAATTAAGTAATTATAAAGAAGCATTAGCATTGGGAAAGGTGATAATGTAATAGCTAAGGGTAAACTGAGATAAATAAGATAAATAAGATAAATAAGAGTTACCAAGACCAGATTAAAATTAAAACAATGACCAAAGAACAAAGAACTGTCAAGAGGTACAATTAGTGTCGGTGAGGTAGATTCTATTGAGGTAGTTTCTAAATTGTTGTATATGTGTTTATACTAAAACTAGTAAATAAAGATAAATCTAATGAATAGATCTAAGAAATTAATGAAAAAATATTGACTGTATAATGCAATGTTCCCCAGACCTTTCCCTTATTCCCTTATGCCCTTATGATCCCGATATCAACAGCCATACCAAGTAAATAAAGATTACTGTAAAGAGGAGGGTTCCTATCAATATAAAAATTACAGCGAGACCCACGTTAATGGCGTTAAAACATAATTCACGTTTAGATTCCCTTGGGGTTTGTCTTCTGTAAAAGGAATGTCCATCACGATTCTACAATAAAGGTGAAAATAAATGCAAGGGATTAGGAATCCTATAACGCAATCTGGTTTTTCCTGGTTAAAATTTTTATCTTGAATTTAGCATCTCTCTCTCGGGTTAAAACTATAACAGTCCCTCACAGATCTTGCTAAGAATGAAAAAAAGCACCTTATTTCCACCCCTTCCCAAACAACGGGGAGTGTGGCCTAACTAGGGAGGGGATCAACTGGGAGTCGTTCCTATGCTTGACGTTTCAGGTAAGTTGAAAGGAGGAGGATATCAATATTGCTCCTTTTCTGCGAAAGCCTCTTGATTAGGAGGAATCATATGTTGATCAGAAGTATTCGGACTTGTTGTGCACTCTGTCCTCTGCTCCACTTCCGTCTCCATCTCTGCATTATTTTCTTCATTGTTTTCTTCTTTCTTTTTACTTCGTTCACAGTGTAAAATAAGAATCTTGTTTTGAAAGAAGAGCTGTTTCCGACGAAGGCGTCCGCACTCGCTACGCTCAGGTTCCTCCAGTGTTTCCGGGGGTTCTTCTTGACAGGTGTTCGGGTCATCACCAAGCATCGTCCGCTTCAGCTTCAAATCCTCCACATGTGTTCTGGTCACCTGGACCATCGCGTTCAACTCTTCCAAGGTAAGATCCTCCATCGTTTGATAGTTTAACTTTGGTTTCTTCACATCTGCTTCTCCTTTCTCAGCCTTCTGGTCCTTCTCAGATTTTTTCTCTGCTCTCCGAGGGGAGAGGGTTTTCCCAGGCAGATCCACTTGGGTCGGTTCAGTTATCTCCATGGTTTTCTGTATCTCCGTATTCTGCTCCAAGCCCTCTGATTCCAGTGCAGCAAACCGATTAGATGTCGAATCTCGAGTCAACTGGTAGAATTACCTTACCTCTGTGTGACTTTCCTTTACTCTTCCTTACAAGCTCCCACTCCTGGTTGGTATCATTGCCGTCCTCTGCATCATCTTGTGACGGTTTCCGAAGCGAAGATGGGAGACTTACAGTAGTCGAAGGCGGTCCTTCCCTATTCGTCGTTCCTCCGTCTTCTGGTTGGTCGACATGGGATGCTCGAAAGTGGGCATATGCTCTAGGGAAAGCTCTATTGTACTGAGCTTTAGGACAGAGGAGGTAAGTGTGTCCTTGTGCATTACATAGATTACAGATTATCCCTGTCGTACAATGTGAAGAAATATGTCCCCGCTTTCCACATAGGGAGCAGAGGGGGTGGTACAGTGTTAACGGATGTGGTCATATCCCCCGCACTGAAAACAGGCCGGGGGCTGACCACTGTATCTCGTTATTCCCCTGTCATTCCCGAGGAAGAAATATTTCGGGAGGTGACGAAGGTTACTTCTCCCGTCCCTTTTCAGGGAGATTATAGCCTTATACTCCCCACCCCACACCCCCCATTGGTTCAAGCGCTTGCGTGGAGGCAATAGAATTTTACAATATTGCTGGAGCCAGAGCTCCACATCTTCCTCAGGTATATTAGTGGTACGGAAAGAAATGGTTAATACCCTAGACTCCCCTCTAAAGAGAGGAATAATATCATAATCCTCAAACAGATGTGTCGAACATCTCATGGCATCCCTTATCCTAGCCCATGTGTTCTGATATTTCCTCTCTGATACTAGGCAAACATCCATTTCTCTCAGGCCTGGAGGCATAATGACGGCTAAGATATCTTCCCTGGGGATACCCAAGCGGTCGAACAACAACGTGCCTATCATGTACTCCTCGGTAAGTTTATAAGGGTCTAACCCTTTATATCTGAAACGTAGCACATAACGTTGACGAGGGTCCTGATCTTCCTCATCTCCAAATTCTGTGAAAAAATTCTCCAAGAACAATTCATCTTCTTTCCTCTCTCGCTCATAATCAAGCACTCTCCTGGGCGGGTCCCTACCATCCCCAGTGGTTCCCCTACTACCGGTACTAGGTCTCTCTCTTTCCTTTCCCATTCTCCCCGCAGAACTCTCTCGGCTTGACCTGGTCCCTTTCAAAGCTTGGGAATAAGACAGTGGTTTAAGAGTGGCCTGTTGTGCAGGGGGATTCTCACCTCGTTTGGGAAGGTTGCGATGGTCCATATCGACACTTACAGGTGTGGAAGCGATAGTTTCTACATCTGGGGGGGGGGGTTACTAGTGGTTGAGTCTCTTTCGGCAGTCGGGTGACCTGGGAGATTTCCCTCGACAACGGAGGTGTCCTAGATCTAGTACTCATTAAAAGTGACGTGTGTTAACCGACTTTGTTGTTTTAATTGGGCTTTCCTTAGGCAAGTTCTCACTGGTCTGGAGTCTCTCTACTTGCTGTTTCCACAGCCAAATTTTTTCTTCCTTCAATCTATCAGCACAAATTTTCAGTACATGGATGGCATGTAGACACCAGTCCGTCCACTCCCGAGGAGTAAGCTCAAAAAGCCTATGATTAGGGTCATTGTAGATGTCTGTTACGTGCTCAGGCTTTGTTGAGTCCCACGAAGTCACAACGTCTGTAAGTATAGATGTAATGCCTTGCTCTGTTAACCAGACCGGGTAATTACCAACGGAGGTACGGACCTTTCTTCCGATGACTAACCGATCTACTACTTGTATTGAGATGGATCTTGCATAGATCACCCTATCCGTATATTTAGGGGATCTGTCCCCTCTATTCGTCAAAAATTGGAGTAAAACAGACTTAAAATCAGTGAGCAGATCTAGGATGTAATCTCAGCTTCTCTTGCACACTGACACAGTAGGTGCATCTGGTAATCCTAAGTGAGCCAATATGAAGGCCCAAAATTTTGCAATATCGACTTGCTTCAACTCTCGAGGAACTAGTAATTAAAAACCATCTGACATTGGGGCCGTTTTAAAAAAGGACCATTCATGTGCCAATCGAGTCTCTCTGGCCATCCTACAACTACCTAAAGAGCCGGGGAGAGGGAACTCCTATGTGGCATCACAAGTGCAGTTATATCCGGAGTACTCACATTTTCTGTGCCTGGATTTTCCTCTGAGTCTCCCTCCATGTCTTCTAACCGTCCTTTTAACATCTCTGCCAATTCATCTTGTGAAGCTGATGATAGTGTATAACGATAGGAAATAATGGACTCACCCTTTTTAAAAGGAACAGAATCAAGCGCAGATGTCTTTTCAGCTTCTCTCTTCTCATCATCAGACTCATCTAATAAAAGAACAGTCTCACCTTCCAAGGCAGTCGTCTTCATATCCTGTGGTACATCTAATCTTTTCTTCTTTTTGGCCGGTCTGTCTTCAGGAGAAGACTCTATCTTTGAATCTCCTTGACTGTGGACAGAGTAGTAAGTCGAAGTGTCACCTGGTAACAACACTAAGGTACTGACATCAATACCAAGTGGACTACATTTCTCAATCAAGACATCCATCTCTGCATTTAGTTGTGTCACCTTATTTTCAGTGATTCCTACCAAGAGTTTTAGGCGCTCCCGCTTCCTGGTTAAATCAGGTATCACTATCGGATCGGTGGCTGACACTACTTCTATGTCTAGATCTTTTATGTTTGTGTTATATAACACCAGGTCTTGCAGAGCCTCTGAAATTAATTTCAATTGCTTTTTTAAATTTTCTGGGGTTAAAGTTTCCTGTTCTGGAACAGTTTTGGCATGTAATTCATGCTCTGTTTGACACAGCTTCTGGTGCTGTTGAATATTTGTGGGTATAGGGTTCACCGATTGTGGCTCAGATTGTGGCTCAGTGCCTATAGCAGTTACTGTTATCTGCCGAGAGGTCAGGTCCAGGTCCAATACAGGTGAATCACCAGCATGAGTGTGAGTGAGATGAACCACGATATTTTGTTTAGAGTCAACATTAGCCTTTGTAGCATGAGTGGGCAAAGGATGGTCAGTTGCCTGCTGTATAATTCTCACCGCTTGGTTAGAATTGGCGTGAAACCGAGATTGAGATTGATTTTGGTCATTTACAGATAGACTCTTAGATAAAGGAGACTTTGCTAAGCCCATCTGTTGTTCTAAATGTCTGTCATAGGCCGTCAATTCTTTTTCAGTTCTAGCGTTAGAAAAATCAGATTTTAATTCTTCTACAGTGAGAAAACCTGAAGTGCAGCTCTGCTCCTGAATTAAACTTGCGCTTTGCAGAGAAGCCTTTTCTCTGTTAGTTATAATTGGAATCACTGGTGAATTCTGCCAAGCTTGAGAAGGCTCAGTAGGCTGAAAAATATCTTCAGGTACCGGTGTCATAATTTCTAGGGGCTCAGAAAATTGTTTAGATAGCGCAGTCATCATAGTCAAGTCCAAAGGGGAGTCCTCTGATTAGGGGTGTGCAAAAAAAAAAAAATAAAATTCGGTAAAATTCGGATTTGGGCATATTGGACCTGAATTTTTTCGGTATTCCCGAAAAAACCCGAATACCTATACCGGTAAAGCACTGAAATCCAAAAAGTTTTGGGATTCCCGAAAAATTCGGGTCCATTATATCCAATGGGGCCATTGACTTCAATGGCAAAATTTTCTGGAAAGTTTGCAGGGGGCTGGAGAGGGGGGTTTGAGGTAGAGACTCCAAATTTGGACTGTAGCTGCTGGAGCCTCTCCCCAAAAGACCCCCAAGTTTTGAAAAGATTGGACCGGGGGTCCAATTCTAGGGGCATCCAAAGAGGGTGCCCCCAGTTCTCCATTGTTTCCTATGGGAATGGATCAGGCAAGCAGATTCTCACTGTAAAAAAACCTGAGAGGTGTGGTGGTGGTGTGAGGGGGCATGTTTGCCAAGCCAGCAGCAGACCATGTGCAATCACCACCCCACCAACCCCAGGTCTCTCCCAAACCAACCCTAAGGAAGAATAAAATAAAGAGAAAAGAAATTAAATTTAAAAGTGCCCTAATAAATCAAATCAGTCTGAAGTCTTCTGAGGTATTGATCCGAGGTCCATGAAGAGCAGGGAGGAAAGCAGGGCAGACTCAGGAGCAGGGGCAGCAGAAGCCAGCCAGCCACAATCTCCAACAGCCAAGCCATGCAGCTCTCTCTCACCAGCCAGCAGGATCCAGGAACACAGCAATGAGAGTCAGCCCAGAGACTGGCTCCTTTTATGCTCTCTGAGCATACACAGAAGGATTTCAAAAAGGAAAAACCTTCTGTGATTGGCCAGAGAGCAGATGCCAGAACCCTATTGGCCACCACAGTGCTCCTTCCCTGGGAAAGGAGCAAACTGGTGGTTGGGCTGCAGGCAGCAACAACAGCCTTGCAAGCTTGCAAACTGCAATGCATTTTGCAAATGCATTGCAGTGATTGGCTGTCTGGAGCCTCCTTCCCCCCCTCCTGGAAACAGGAGGAAAAGGCGGGAAAGAGGGGGAAATGGTGGGAAAAGGAATTCCCGGGCCCTTCAACAGTTTAAAACCCCCCACAACGCCGAAAAATGCCGAAAAAATCCTGAATTTTCCGGGATTTTTTTTTTGGAATTCGAAGATTACAGTGAATAGCTTGTCCGGAATCCCGAAAGCCGAAAAAAACCCGAAAATGCTTTTTTTGGGTTTTTTTCCGTTTTGGGATTCCCGAATGCACACCCCTACCTCTGATTTAACAGAAAAATCCTTCATTTGTCCTTGATCAGAAAAATCACTCAAAGTGGAAAGGGGGCTTCCCCACCTCCGTGGGCGTCATCAGACAGGTTAACTTTTAAAGATTCTGTGCCCAAACCTTGTCTTTCCTCTTTATTCAATTGTAAAAGCTGCTGCGGCAAAACTTCCATTGTTTGTAATGGGCCTGGTAGTCTAGTTTCGTTTTTCATAGTAACTATGGGGATCTCTTCTATCGATTTGGGGGTCCCCCCTGGCCGGGGGGGGTCCATACCCCCCTCAGTAGAGGGGGGAGGACTTCAGTAAATGACTCCTCGTGAAAATCCGATTCAAATCGGCGAAAAATTAAGGTTTTACTCACAAAAACAGAGATGTGATCAAGGAGCTCCTCTGACCCACGTCTATCCAGGAAGACAGTTAGGCTTAGGCTTAGGTTTAGGCTTAGGTTTAGGCTTAGGCTTAGGGTTTAGGGGTTAGGCTTAGGGTTAGGAAAATAGATTTTTTTTTTTTAGGAAAATAGATTTTTATTTAAAATTAACCTTTCTACATAACCACAACAAAGTCATAAATGACTTCAAATACAATACAAAACGATACAAAATCCATAACCTTTAGAACACCATAACATAATATAACTATATCTAAGTACATACAAAATTTTACCTAAGGATATACAAGTTCACATCCTAAGTAACTCTAAATACATGATAAGTTTGTAATGTCGGTGAGGTAGATCTCATTGAGGTAGGTTCTGCAGTGTGTTGTATAGCATAACCTTTGAAGGACATATTTTGATGTTTCATGAAAGACAAAGGTCAAAATACAAGTATAAATACAAAAACAAAATTTAGCAAATAATGCAACAAGACATATTATACAACGAGATATACAAAACGAAGCCCAAAGGCATACATATTTCGATACATCCATGCATGTCCGAAGACAAGGTACAAGACTTAAAAAATTGTAAATACTCAGGTTACAAAATACAACTTACAACGGTTCCGATATCAATTAACATGAAAATCCAGGCGCATTACAAAACTGGAAAGATCTAAAGAAAAGTCAAAGGTTCCCAGACACCCACCAAAAATAGATGGAGATCCCCACAAAAACAGTAACAAAAAGAACTGCCAGCGTCGCAAAGAACATTATGATCCACAGCTCCCTCCTGTCTTGTCTAGTAATCCCAACAGCATCGGTATCTCTTAGAAGGGTAGCGAATCCGTTCTGTTTCTATATGAGGAAATACATAACATCAATCAGTTCACTTAACGGGTCTTACATGAAATTCACAAAGCAACGTAAAGGAAAAATCTAAAATTCATAAATTAAATAAGGAAATACCAGTCGACGGCAAAGGTCAACTACCGGTAGGGAACGTGGACAACCAGATACGGGTCCTGAAGGAAAAGACCAAAGACCTCTCAAGGTACAGGTGGGTTAACCTCGTTGAACCATTTCCAACGACTACGGAAAAGGGCCGGTTTCATATGCCGGCGCTCCCAAGAGACTACTTTCCGTATATAGTCCATGACATACTGGAGCGAAACCCGAGCGGGCGTAGCCGTCCGCGAGTGGAGCTCGGCTCTGCGGTCCCGAAGGATAAGGTTCAAGAGACGGACCACCGTCCAAGGTGGTCTTCTCGCAGATCTCCGGGAGAGCGCTGTGATTCCCGCCCGTGGGGTCCGACGTTCTTCAGGGCGAGGCCATGGTTCCCCCGGCGCACCGTAACCAGCTTCTGGCTCCAGACCTGAGGCGAGGGTCTCCCAATCCTGACTACTCAGGTACGGCCATCCCAAGGTGCGTCCGACCATCCCCCAGAGTCGTCGAGCGGGTGGACAGGTTTTCAGGACATGTTCGATGGTCTCCAGGATCCCCGCAGCGTTGCCAGCCGTGCAATCCGGGCTTTGGCACACCATCTGGTCCCGATCCCTCACCGTATTTTTCTTCGAGCCGACGTGGAGAATTTGATGATACGCTCTCCAGCGTAAGTCCCGGAGCGCGAAAGGAATCACCTTGTCCGCGAAGGTCGGAACGGGAAAGACCTGGTCACGTAGGTATTCCGAAAGCCATCACTTTACCCTTCTGCCCCCAGTCGTACAGCTCAGCTTTAAATTTGCGGAAGAGGTGCCAGTAAAGATGGCCCACAGAGTCATGGTGTTGCCGGAGAGACCTCCGAACCTCCTCCGCTAAAATACGTTGTCCCTGGACAGAAGTTGCCACCTCTGCCACGAAGTCTGGGAGTGTCCGCTTGATGCGCTGGGTCAGTCGGGGAATACGCAGTCCGTCGACCCACCACCTCCGACCCCAAAAGGTTTTGGCCCACATCTTTCGAAAGGCTTCACGAGCCATCGACTCCGTCGAGGTTCCACCACGATCTTCCGAGAGTCCGGCCGGCCGGCACATGGCCCCACAGTTGAAGGAGAGGAACTTGGCGAGGAACCAAAGCTCGACATCCAGGAGCGCCAAGCCCCCCTCGACACAAGGTCTCTGCACGACCGTCCTCGCAAGAGGAAAAGTTGCCATTCCGAGGACCCACCTATATAGTTTCGTGGAAATCGCCTTTGTGATATCTGCGGTGGGCGGGTAGACCCCGGCAAGGTAATTTCCGGCAGGTATACAGTAGATGTTGAAGTAGGTTACCTTCTGTGCCATACTCAGTCGCCAGCTCTTCCACCTCAAGAGGCGCTCCTCCACCTTCCGGCCCCAATCCTCCCAGTTCTCGCGCCATCCTCCCGGCCGCAGGCTGAAGAGTACTCCCAGGATCTTCACATGGTCCAACGGGTCTGACTCTGTGTCAGCATCTCCTCCCCGCGATCCGGTACCCTCAGGGGCCAACGAACGAACTCGGACCGTCTCCGATCCTCCGTCCAGGGTGTACAGTTTACTCTTTTCTCCGTTGATTCGAGCTCCGGAAGCACGTTGGTACGCGCTCAGATGTTCCCGAACCCTACAGAGATCCGGCTCACCCGATAGCCAGCAGTAGATGTCATCTGCGCGGGCCACCGCCGTAACACGGGCGTCGAGTGCACTTTCCAGCCTCAATCCCTGGATGGCGACGTCCGTCCGGATCGCTCGAAGGAATGGCTCCAGCGACAGCACATATAACAGAGGACTCAAGGGACACCCCTGTCTCACTCCCCTGGTCACTGAAATAGGAGCGCCGGAGGTTCCTCGTGCATAAGGGTAGACGCGAGCCCCAGTATAAAGGATCTGGAAGACTGCCACCAGTCGCTCCGGAATCCCGAGCCTGCGAAGGACGTCCCACAGGTAGGTCTGGTCCACCATATCGAAGGCTTTGTGCTGATCGAGTTGCAGCAGATATGGCTTCCTCCCTTCGTCCCGGACGGTCTGCGAAATCTGGCGGAAGAGGCAAGCTGTATGACTCATTTTGCGACGGGGGATAGCGCTGGTCTGTCCCGGATCCACGACGAGGTGTGCAATCCCCTTCAGTCTGGTGTTTAGAATTCTCGTAAAGATCCTATAATCGATATTATTAAGAGTCAAAGGTCGCCAATTAGTCACCAGCGTCGGATCCCCGGTCTTATATAGGAGAATCATGATGCCCTCCAGGAAGCTCCCCGGGACCCTCCGATCCTTCAGGATGCAGTTAAAGACCTCGACGAGGATGGGCACAAAGTAGTCCTGCAGGTCGCGATACATCCCGTACGGCAGGCCATCCGGTCCGGGGGTCGATGTTCGCCTCCCGACTGCCAATGCTTCGATGACCTCCTCCTTCGTGATGGTGCATAGTAGACCGTCAGTCTCAATCTCATCTAGGGGTTTGCGACCCGCCAAAGTGTCGGCCAAGTACGGAGATTCGTAGTCCTTGCAAGGATCTTGCTCTCGAGCGGCATAGAGATCGCCGTAAAAGGCGGATATCACCGACAGGGTCCCGGGAATCGAGTGGCAAACGTCCTCCTCCGGCCGCATCCGCAGACCCTGCAGCGCCTGATGAACCGATGACACACGGTCCTTCTCCCACTCTCCCCTCCTGATGATGGGACCAGAGGAAGAGGCCACCCTGTCAGCCGTCCACTTCTCGCGCTGAAGTCTATGGTAATCCCTGATCACCTGTTGGCTTCTCCGATACTTGACGGCGGGTCGCAAAGGTATTCTGCATGGTGAGGTGATCATCCCGCACTTCTCTCGTCAGCCCCGCTCTCCGGGCCCGGGTGCAAAAGCTTCGAATGGACTTCTTCGTCTCGTCCCACCAACGCAGCGGGTCCGAGGCTGCCTTCACTCTCCGGCGCAGCTCCAGGGCTAAGATGATCTCCCTCTGTAATCCGTAGACTTGGACGTCCTTGTCCCGCAGTATCCATCGAGACCTCCCGCGTCTCACGCCACCATCATCCCGCACTCCCAGCGTCACCTCCACGAGATCGTGGTCAGACCACAGGTTGACCATCAGGACACAATCACGCGGCTTCAACGAAGAAGGGACCCAGATTCTGTCAAGTCTGCTCGTGACCAGCGGGTGAAAGTAGGTGGCTGTGGATCCAACCGGAAGAACGTGGCGACGATGGAAGAGCGCCCTATGATGGGTAGGCAAGTAATCTAGACGTGAAGTGCAGAATCTTGCAATGACTTCTCGTCCATCAGAAAAGTTCTGAGGAGCTTCTCCTCCACCGTCAAGGGTTTACTTTGCCACGCCTGCGGCCTACGGAGGTCAATACGGTCTGCTTGCTCCGAGCGAACGTTAAAATCTCCCATCACCAAGAGAGCTCGGTTCGTCATCGTATGATCTTTTAGGATCTCCCACAGTGGCAGCCTTTGCCTCTTCCGGATCGGCGCGTAAACAGCGCATAACCTATATTTAGCGATTGTTTTCATGCTGGAGTCCCGCAGGTCAAGATCCACTATCAAACAGATGACCAGGAACGGCCTCAACCACTCTCCCAACCTTCCACTTTGAGTAGGAGAAGAAGAGAATCACCAAACCCCGGAGGTTCCCTCGGTCAATGACCACACCGAGGGGCCCCAAGTCCACGCCCGTTGGGCAAAGCTGCAGTCCCGTGGAGTGGAAATATTGGTCTCCTGCAGGATACAAAGGTCAACATTCGTTCTTCTCAAGTGGAAAAAAATATCCTCCCGCCTCGATGGTTGGCGGAGGCCCCTACAGTTCCAGGTAATCAACCTAATGTCCATATTAGATGAGAGAGGAAATCCACCACAGGAAACAAAACTCAAATTACCAGAACGCTCAAAAAATAAACGAAAGCAGTATATCACGTTGGAGTAAATTAAGTTTTATTTACAAAATGGCTCAACTTTACTGAACTTCCAACTTTACTCTTCTCTCCGTTGACTCGGGCTCCGGAGGCTCGTTGGTACGCATTCAGATGTTCCCGAACCTTACGGAGGTCCGGCTCGCCCGATAGCCAACAGTAGATGTCATCTGCGTGGGCTACCGCCGTAACGCGAGCATCGGGCGCGCTTCCCAGCCTCAGTCCTCGGATGGTGACATCCGTCCGGATCGCTCTAAGGAACGGCTCCAGCGATAGCATGTACAACAGAGGACTCAAGGGACACCCCTGTCTCACTCCCCTGGTCACCTGAATAGGAGCACCGGAGGTCCCGCGTGCATAAGGATAGACGCGAGCCCCAGTATAGAGGGCCCGGAAGACCGCCACCAGTCGCTCCGGGATCCCGAGTCCACGAAGGACGTTCCACAGGTAGGTCTGGTCCACCATATCGAAGGCCTTGTGCTGATCAAGCTGCAACAGATATGGCTTCCTCCCATCTTCCCGGACGGCCTGAAAGATCTGGCGGAAGAGGCAAGCTGTGTGACTCATTTTGCGGCTGGGAACGGCACTGGTCTGCCCCAGATCCACGACGAGGTGGGCAATCCCCTTCAGTCTGGTGTTTAGAACTCTCGTGAAGATCCTATAATCAATATTATTGAGAGTCAGAGGTCGCCAATTAGACACCAGTGTCGGGTCCCCGGTCTTATACAGGAGAATCATGATGCCCTCCAGGAAACTCCCCGGGACCCTCCGATCCTTCAGGATGCAATTAATGACCTCAACGAGGATAGGCAAGAAATGATCCTGCAGGTCACGATACATCCCGTACGACAGACCATCCAGTCTGGGGGTCGATGTCCGCCTCCCGACTGCAAGCGCCTCAGCGACCTCCTCCCTCGTGATGGGATGTAGCAGGCCATCGGTCTGGGTCTCATCCAAGGGCTCACGACCCTCCAGAGTGTCGGCCAGATAAGACACATCGTTCTCCTGCAAAGGGTCCCGTTCTCGCACGGCGTAAAGATTGCCATAGAAAGCGGAGATCACAGACAGGGTCCCGGGGATCGAGTGTCGAACGTCCTCCTCTGGCCGCATCCGCAGACCCTGTAGTGCCTGATGAACTGACGGAGCTCGATCCTTTTCCCATTCTCCCCTCCTGATGATGGGCCCAGAGAAAGAGGCCAATCGGTCAGCCGTCCGTTTCTCACGCTGGAGTCTACGGTAATCCTTAATCACCTGCTGGCTTCTTCGATACTTGACGGCATCGTGAGGCAATCCCGCCGCCACCTTCCAGCGGGTCGCTAAGGTGTTCTGCACGGCGAGGTGATAATCTCGCACTTCTCTCGTCAACCCCGCTCTCCGGGCTCGGGTACAAAAGTTTCAAATGGACTTCTTCGTCTCGTCCCACCAGCGTAGCGGGTCCGAGGCTGCCTTCACCCTACGGTGCAACTCCAGGGCTAAGATGATCTCCCTCTGCAGTCCGTAAAGTTGGACATCCTTGTCCCGCAGTATCCACCGGGGTCTCCCGCGCCCCACTCCCCCATCGTCCCGCACTCCCAACGTCACCTCCAAAAGAACGTGGTCAGACCACGGGTTGACCATCAGGACACAGTCACGCGGTTTCAAGGAGGACGGGGCCCAGATTCTGTCAAGTCTACTGATGACCAGTGGGTGAAAGTAGGTGGCCGTAGATCCGACCGGAAGAACGTGGCGCCTATGATGGGTAGGCAAGTAATCTAAATGGTTGGGAACGTGAAGCGCAGAGTCTTGCAATGACTTCATGTCCATCAGAAAGGTCCTGAGGAGCTTCTCCTCAATCGTCAAGGGCTTGCTTTGCCACACCTGCGGCCTACGGAGGTCGATACGGTCCGCTTGTTCTGAACGAACATTAAAATCTCCCATCACCAAGAGGGCTCAATTCGTCATCGTATGAACTTTTAAGATCTCCCACAGTGGCAATCTTTGCTTTTTCCGGACTGGTGCGTCTACGGCGCACAACCTATATTTAGCGAGCGTTTTCATGTTGGGGTCTCGCAGGTCAAGGTCCACTATCAACAGGTGACCGGGAACAGCCTCAACCACCCTCCTAACCTTCCACTTCGAGTAGGAGAAAAAGAGAATCGCCAAGCCCCCGGAGGTTCCCTCAGTCAACGACCACACCGAGGGGCCCCAAGTCCACGTCCGTTGGGCCAAGCTGCGGTCCCGTGGAGTGGAAATGTTGGTCTCCTGCAGGACACAAAGGTCAACGTTCGTTCTTCTCAAATGGAAAAAAATGTCCTCCCGCCTCGATGATTGGCGGAGGCCCCTACAATTCCATGTAATCAATCTAATGTCCATATTAAATAAGAGAGAAGATCCACGAATAAAACCAAATATCAAAACACCCAGAAAAGCGGACAGAAAACCAGTGTGTCGAGTTACAGAAAGTAAACTTTGTTTATTTACAAGAGTGGCTCAACTTTACTATACTTCCATCTCCCCCAGAAAGGGTTCCGCATCAAAGAAAACGATCTCAGAGCCTTCCAGGGAACATCCCTCCTGTCCTGTCTCATCTCCCTCTCCTCCCTGCACCTCCATTGAACCCACCCCCTCCTGCTGTGCGGGAGGTGCGGCCTGACTAACGGGTTGTGGGGAAGCCGAAGCCTCTTCCACCTGTGATGTCGTGTCTAATTTGAAAGGGGGTGGGTAATCGTGTTTCTGCTGACGGCTTAAGGCCTCTTGATTAGGAGGAGGAGTGGTATCCTCTACAAAGTCCTCTGCGACCCTCATCCCCTCGTCCCCTGTCTCCTTCTCTTCCGACTCCTCCTCCCTCCTTTTACTTTGCTCGCAGTCCAGGAGAAGCAGGTGATTCTGAAAATACAGCTGCTTGTCTCGGAGACGCTGACGTTCTCTACGAACTGAGTCTTGAAAACCGTCCAAAGTGTCGGCTCCACATCCCGGGGAGTCATCTCCCAGCATCACCCTTTTCAGTTTGATGTTCTGTAAAGTCTTCTGATCGTTCTGTATCAGTTCATCTAATTCCTTAGTTGTCAGATCCTCTAGGGTTCTAAATCGTGGTGGCGCTGGTCTCTCTTTGGTTTTCCGGGTTTCCTTCCCACGAGGTTCGCCCTTTTCCTTCGACTCCTTCCGGTTTAACACGCCCGCGACCTCTTCCTCACCGACGGAGTTGCGAGACTCATCTTCAGCAGCAGTGTTTTCCGGTAGGTCTTCTTCCGAGAGGGCTGTGAAGCGATTTCTCGTCAGGCCACTTTTGGGTTGGTATTTACCATCCAGTACAATACCTCTCTGGGTCGAAGAATTCTTCCTGCGCTCTGTTTTCTTCTTTAATTTCTCCACAGTTTCCTAACCTGTCTCCTCGGAGTCACCGCCGGGGACCTCGGCGTCAACCGACGTCTCTCTCGAAAACAATCCCTCAGACGACGCTGGAGTCTGCGGGACATCTGATCCCTCGGTTCTTGCCCATCCGTCACCTCCTGGATCTTGATGAGAGGCGTTAAACTTGGCGTAAGCCCTCGGAAACTGCGTATTGTAATGGGCACGCGGGCACAACAGGTAGGTGTTGTCCTGTCGGTTGCAGAGATTGCACACGATACCCACTGAACAATGGATAGAATTGTGCCCTCTCTTTCCACAACTAGCACAGAGAGGGGAGGTACAATGCTGCCTTATGTGATCATACCCCCCGCACTGGAAACAAGCGGGGGGCTGACCGCTGTAACGGGTGACTCCCCGATCATTACCCAAAAAGAAGTACTTGAGAAGGTGCTTCAGATTGCTTCTCGTGTCTCTGTGAAGCGATATCACTGCTTTGTACTCTCCTCCCCAGACACCCCATTGGTTAAATCGTTTTCGAGGCGACATTAAGATCTTACAGTGCCGGGAAAGCCAGAGTTCCACGTCCTCCTCCGGAATGTTGGTCGTTCTAAAGGAGACCGTCAAAACCCTAGACTCACCCCGGAAGAGTGGGATTATGTCATAATCATCAAAGAGTTCGGGGGCAAAACGTAGAGCCTCTCTAATCTTCCCCCAGGCCCGTTGGTAAGCCCTCTCTGACACTAAGCACACATCCGTTTCCCGTAGACCAGGTGGCATAATTACTGCCAGGATGTCCCCTTTAGGAATGCCCAGGTCACCCAGCAGGAGAGAACCGACCATGTAGTCCTCTGTCAATTTGTAATTGTCAAGACCTTTATAACGAAACCTCAATACGTAACGCTGGCGTGGGTCTTGCCCCTCCTCCTCTCCCAGCTCCTCGAAAAACTCCTCTAAAAAGATCTCGTCCTCTTTCCTATCCTTCTCATAATCGAAGGTCCTACGAGGGAGATCTCGGGGCTCCCCTGGGACTCCCCCTTTTCTCGTCCCCTCCGCTCCCCGTCCACTCCCGGTTCCCTGCTGCACCGCCCTCGCCCCCTTCAGGACCTGAGAATAAGAAAAGGGGGCGGGAGAATGTCGAGGGGGGGAAGAATGTTGGATAGGGGGTTCCCTGGGGCCCGGGGTGGTCCCAGCAGCACTCGTGGATGCAACACCCGTGATCAAACGATCCTTTGTGGTCCCAGAATCAAGGCCTCCTTTTCTGATAGAACCCTGCGGGGTCTCAGTTGACGCCACCTCTTTCAGTGAGGACGATTCCCCGTTTGGTGAGGACAATTCCCTTTTTGACCCCCGGTGGGTATGGGTGTCAAGGCCGCCCGAGGATCAGTGATAGGTCCCTCTCGGCCTTCAGTAAGCGACCAGGACCTAGGTCGTTTCTGCGTCTGTCTATCGCACCCTGTTACCATTGCCTTCTCACCCCTTTCCTCAGCGAGAACAGCAGAGTCCCCCTTGAAATCATGTACCTCCGTCAAAGGTGTTCCCTCTCCCACAGTGGTCACAAGTTGAGGCCCGTCGCCCTGGTGTCCCAGACTCCCAGGGGGAGGAGAAAAGGCATCAATAGAAACAGAGACCTCAGCAGGTAGACTCAAAGTAACCTGAGCTCCCGCGAGACAACCGACGCTTCCCTCCCCAGGATCCATCGGCAGCGTCTCTATGTCTTCAAAATGTACACAGGACTGTCTTTTCTTTCCTCCATCTCGAGCAGCGGACCGCTGCGGAAGAGGAAGGAGAGCGGCACGGGGCGGCGGAAGTGAGTCGCAGGTGAGGTCATGTATCTGCACAGCGTCCACAGAGTTCAGGGTCTCTGGTTGTGTTTCCATCAAACCTTCCAGAGCTGCGACTGCCGCTCTCGTCTCTATCCTCTCGTCTGTCTCCGTCACGATCACCGCAGGCGATGGGGAGGGTGACACGCACACACTGGAATCCGTGGTCACTGATGCAGGGGGAATAAAACAGGGAGAGGCCAGTACCGGGGCATCCACGTCTCTACACCAAGTTGACATTTCCCTCTTCTCGACCCCCTCCGTGGCCCCTCGCCCTCCGACCTCCCTCCTCCCCAGCACCTTACGTTTACGTCTCCCAGCAACCCCGGAGGACTCTTCCTCGAGATCACTAAGCTCCCTCTCCTTGTCCAGTTCCTCCTCGCTATAACTCAAGGAATCTATTCCAGAAAGATCACTTCCTAAAAATTCTCTATAGGGACCCTTCCTCCCATCTCTCCAAATCCCTTTCTGCCCATCCGTCGCTACAAAATGATAGGAAGGCTTTGTTTGTCCCTGCTCTGCCTCTTGTTGTGCCAAACGGCTATCCTCACCGGTTTGCGGGGGACGCCCGGAATGGGAGTCCCCCTGACGACTTTAAGGGCCCTTAGAATCATCAAACGACGTCGATGTCCGATGCTCATCAGCCTCGTCCTGGATCACGATCACGCCCTTCCGAGATGTCCAATTCTTCGGTGCAACCGCACCTTGGGTCTTCTTTTTGTCTCTCTTGGCTTTAGCTCCCGATTGGAGCATCCCGCTTGGTGTTACAACCTGTGGAGTGCTCAACAAAAACTCAGTTGAAGTTATACATTCGTCGGGTTTGGAACTCCCGGTCTTAGAGACTTTGATGCGCGTTCCCTTAGGATTGGCCCTATCCTGGTCAGTCACAGCAACGTGCTGTTTCCATAACCAGTACTTTTCTCCTTTAAGCCTATCAGATCTGATCTTTAGGACATGTATGGCTTGCAAGCACCACTCAGACCACTCTTGAGGGGTCAGCTCCCTCTTCCTCCTATCAGGATCATCAAAAACATCGGTGACAAGCCCAGTCTCCATTCCTTCCCACGAGTGGATTATTTCCTTTAAAGTGTCAATCATCCCTTGCTCGGTAAGCCAAGCAGGGTAATTTCCTGCAGACGTTTGTACCTTTCTTCCAATAACCAGGTGGTCTACGACCGCCAAAGATATAGTACGAGCATAAATAACTCTGTCCATATAATTGGGCCCCTTCTCCCCTCTATTGGTCAGGAAGTGTACTAAAACTGGCTTCACTTCTGTCATCAGATCTAATATAAAGTCCCTGCTCCGCTTATCGAGCGCCATAGTAAGGACATCTGGGAGGCCCATGTGGGTTAACAGGAAGTCCCAGAATTTCGCAAGGTCAATCTGTTTAAGTTCTTGTGGCACCAAGAGACGAAAACCTTCAGACATAGGAAGGATCCTATACTCCGCCCATTCCCGGGCTAAACGCACTTCTCTGCCGATTCGTCAACCTCCCGGGGTGTCACGAACAGGCCCCTTAGCAGAGCTTTCTAAAGCACTCTGATCAACATCAAAAAATTCTATAGTCTGGGGTCGATCAATCAATATTTCTTCCTCATCCTCATCCAGTCTGCCGCGGAGCATATCCGCTAATTCCTCCTTGGAGGTCAATGAGAGTGAGTAGCGGTAATCAAGGGTAGAGCCACTCACCTCCAAGTCGATGGTAGTCACCGGTCCGTGAGAAGTCTCCTCATCTACTAGTTCCTTAACAAATTCCATCGAGTCCGCCGACTCGTGACGTGTCTTAGGTCGCTTTGCAGGATGCATCTCCGGCGGAGACTGTAGCATTCCAGAATCAGAAGGATCATCTCCTTCCATGTCTTCAATTGCATCTGGGGAGTGTCCATGCCGCTCTGGTAGGGAAGCTAAGTCACTAATATCAACGTTAGATGTCATTAGGTTTTGGCCTAAATTATCCATGGTAGCATTGAGTTGGGTCACTTCCAGTTCTATGGCCTCTACAGAAAGTTTTAACTGATTTCTCCTAAGGCAGAGGCTCTCCACCTGGAGAGGGTCTAAGGAAGAGGCAATAGCTAAATCTAAGTCACGGATATTATCGGTGTAGGTTGTCAATTTTTGCAAGGCTATGCTTAACGTGTCAGATGCCTTCCGCAATTGAGATTTATGTTCTATCAGTTCAAGGGCCACGCCCTGTTTAGAATGTTGAAAAACCTGGACAACCCTATCACTCTCATTCTGCTGGTCCGAAGAGAGAGCCAAGGAGGGACTCCCCTCTTGCTCCATTTGTGGATGAGAAGCATCCAGGGACCCCGGTATAGCCTCAGCAATCACTTGCTCAGACACCTTTTCTTGCGGGGTAATTAAATCAATAGGATTGGGACCCAATAGGCACGCCTGTTCAACCAACTCTATGGGAGAATAGAGATTTACAGGTTGCATTGGTTTAGTGTGGCGTGAAAAGGGTTCAGAACCTCCATCTTGCTTTCCGAAATCAGTTTTCTTAGATATTGGGGACTTGGCCAAGTCCATTTCGATTTCAAGGTGCCGTTCATAGCATCTCAGTTTTTTCTCAGCCTCTAAGTCTTCCATCTTAATCATTTCCTTTTCCACAGTCATGCGGCCTTTTTGGCTACAAATAAAATTACTGATAGATTCAGCCACCTTGCATGCCAAATCTAAATTTGCTGGAACCACTAAGGATGATTCGGGCTTTGAATAACCATGGTCTCCCCTAATCACTCCAACAGAGGTTTCTGACACATTTTTAAAGGCAAAAACCGGAATGACAAGAGACACTGAAAAATTTTGCGTCGTCATGAGGTGTGGAGAGGTGTCTTCAGGGGTTTGAAAAATCTCCTCTGGGACCTGGGACATCTCCTTAGTGGGATCACACTCTTCCCCAGATGAATCTATCACTGTCACCATTATTGGAGGGGCCCCATCCATAGATAAAGGAAAAGGGCCTACCTTTTCCTCAGCCGAGGGTTCCAGAGATCGCGTGACAGACTCACTCTCCATTCCTGGGGTGTTTGCTGATGATCCTTCTACTTGCATCGCTGAAAAAAATGGTTCAGAAGTCTTCAAAAAGCTCTCTGGAGACTGAAAAAGGCTCTGTCTGTTTTGAAATGAGGCTTGACTTGCTGAGTCATCCCCATAGGAATCAATGGGCGATTTTTCAATCTCAGTTTTTGGGTCCCCCCCAGCCGGGGGGGGGCTCCATACTAACTCAGTCACTAGTGGGGACCTTCCCCAACAGGTCCCTATCAAAATCCGGGCGGCACAAAGTCAAAAACAAAGGTTTTTACCTCAAAAACGGCTACACAAAAACGGAGCCTTCCTGAAACACGACTGATCCTGGGCGTGGTTAAGGTTTAGGTTTAGGTTTAGGGTTAGGGTTAGGGTTAGGGTTAGGGTTAGGGTTAGGAAAATAATAATTATTTTTTTTAGGAAAATAAATTTTTATTTTAAATAAACCATTCTACATAGCCACAAGTAAAGGTACAAGTCGTACAAATAAGGTAAGTACAAAACATTAACCATGTCACGATACATACTTACATAAACAAAACACCATGTTTCATACAAATACACCATACCAAGGAATAATAAAAGTACAAATTCAAGTACAAATTCAAGTACAAATTCAAGTACAAATTCAAGTACAAATTCAAGTACAAGTTTAAGAATATTCACTTAAAAAATACCAGATACAGAATACCAGATACAGAGTACAAGATACCAAGTACCACATACATCATATAGAGAGAAGAGTCAAAATACAAATTACAAAGCAAAACCCCAATTTCCAAGATTCCAAACTTCAAATTTTAACACCTCAGGATTTTAATATTTAACATTTTAACATTTTAACATTTTAATATTTCAATATTTCAACTTTCAAAACTTTCCAAACCTTTGCAAACTTTCAAAAACTGTCAAAGACCTTCAAACTGTCAAAAGGAAAAGGACCACCTGTCACGGCCTGATGGTTTTATGAACTCGGGGACTCCGCCCCAGGGAATCAGGTGGTCACAGAGGGAACCCACCCGACAAGGCCCACCACAGGTAGAAAATGATTCCGGTGAAAAGTACCACCACCGCAACCCCCGTTATAGTCATGAGGACTTTGATTTCGATTCGGGACACCCTCGGCACCTCCCTGAAGCGCACATTCATTCGACGGATCTAGGGAAGAAACACAGGAAGAGAAGGGTATGAGAGCGGGGAAGATCCCCAAAAGCCTCTACAGATAGAGGCGCCAGGGCAAACCCCATAGGAACAAAGCGATAGGGGACAAAGACGAAAGACGAAAGACGTCTTCAGTATCTCGTCTCTCCAACTCTCCTTTAACTTATGGGACCGGGGGATTCGTTTCTTTATACCAGGCCCAACGGGTGGAAAAGAGGGATGCCTTGACGTGCCTCCACTCCCACGCCCTCACCTTCCCCAGGTAATCTAACGCGTACCGAATGCTACTCTGCGGCGATGTCGATACGCATGAGTGTAACTCGGCTCTCCGATCTCGCCAGATAGTATGGACCGCCACAAGATTTATCAGGCGCATCACGGACCACGGCACCCTCTTCCGCCTCGAGGTCCCGGGGGGTCCTAATTTTGGATCACGGGTTGTTTTCGGCCAGGGCTCTCCGGGCGCCCCGAAGCCCGACTGCGGTTCCTGTCCCGACGTCAAAGTTTCCCATCGCTGAGCCGCGATAAAAGGCCATCCCAGGGCTCTCGCCAGCAGTCTCCAAAAGCGCTCCACCATCGGACACGTGCTTATGGCGTGTTCGATTGTCTCCGGGACTTTAGGACCTCCTCCCTCCGGGCATCCGACTCGTCGACACACGACTTCCGTCTGACCCGCTGGTACTTTGATCTTCGTCCCCACACATAGGATCTGATGGTAGAGTCGCCATCTCAAGTCGCGCAAGGCAAAAGGGATCGACTTGTCCGTGAAGTTATCTATCGGGAAAGATTGGTCCCTCAGGTATTCCGAGAGTGAAGGTTTAGCCTTCAGTCCCTCGTCATACGGGTCGGCATTCAGTCTCTTAAACAGGGTCCAATATAGTGTCCCCGCCGAGTCCAGTTTCGTCCGGAAGGCTTCTTGGATGTCCCGAACCTCCAGTCGGTGTCTTTGGATGAGTGTCGCGGTTTCCGCTACAAAGTTCGGCAGGTCCGCCTTCATGCTCGCCGTCAGTCGGGGGATCCGAGCGCCTTCTATCCACCACCTCCTCCCCCATCTCGTTCTCCCCCAGCTGTCGTGGAAAAGGTGCCAGGGGAGGGCCTCCTCCGGTGGGTCATTCTCATGTCGTTCCAAGTGTAGGATCCCGCCACAGTTCAGGGCCAAAAACTTCGACAGGAACCACAATTCCAAATTCAAGAGCCCTAATCCTCCCTCTCTGTGCTTCTGTTGAACCACTGTTCTGGCGAGGGGGAAGGTGGCCATCCCCAAGGTCCATTTGTACACTCGCGTCGACGTACTCTTCATGACCTCCGCCGGGGGTGGGTAGACACCTGCCAAGTAGTTTGCCGCCGGGATACAGTACGTATTGAAGTACATGATCTTCTGAGCCGTCGTCAGGCGCCAATCCTTCCACTCTGCAGGCGACCCTCCACCCTGCGTTCCCAGCGGTCCCAGTTCTCTCTCCAGGCTCTCCCGTCCAACGAAAAGAGGATCCCCAGGATTTTCATCGATTTCTTCACGTCCGGCTCTTCCCTTTCCTCCTCCGAGGCGTTGTCCCCCGGTGCCATGGGACGCACCCGGATGCTCCTCTCGGTCCCATCCAGGACGAAGATCTTACTTTTCTCTTCGTTGGCTCGAGCCCCCTCGTACTCGCGAAGATGTTCTTTGATCCGTCCCAATTCGTCGTCACTCTTCAGGCAGAAATAGGCATCGTCAGCGTGCACCACTGAGGTGAGCCTGACGCCCTGGGGGGCCCGTAGGGAAATCCCGCAGAGGCGGTCATCCGCTCGGATCGTGCACAGCAGCGGCTCTAGTGACAGGACGTACAGAAGAGGGCTGAGGGGACAGCCCTGACGTACCCCTCTCGTCACCGGGAAGGTTCTACTGAGGTTCCCGCGGATGTAAGGCGAAAGCCTCGCTCCCTCATAGAGGGCCCTCACCACCTCGACTACCGATTCCGGGATCCCTCGTCTCAGGAGGACGGTCCAGAGGTAACTTCGGTCGACCCTATCAAAGGCTTTAGATTGATCAAGCTGTAGCAGCCAG
The DNA here is from genome assembly GCA_029375565.1 of Gekko gecko. Lineage (NCBI taxonomy): Eukaryota > Metazoa > Chordata > Lepidosauria > Squamata > Gekkonidae > Gekko > Gekko gecko. The sequence continues at coordinate 91,593,520 of JAPDNY010000003.1, forward strand.
AGTTCCCTCCCGTCTTTTCCGATCTCATGGAAAATCTGACGGAACAGGCAAGCAGTATGTATCATACGTCTCCCGGGGACGGCGCTGGTCTGACCCGGCGAGATCAACTTGTGGGCGAAGTTCTTAAGCCTGTTGTTAATCACCCTGGCCAGGACCCGATAGTCAACATTGTTGAGGGTGATTGGCCGCCAGTTGGTTAGAAGGGTCGGATCTCCCCCTTTGTGCAAGAAGATCATAATGCCCCGTAAAAAACTCGTCCCGACCACTTTCGTACGCCAAATCTCGTTGAAGACCTCCGTCAGGATCGGCAAGAAGTATTCCTTTAGGTCCCTGTAGATCCCGTACGTGAGGCCGTCTGGTCCCGGCGTCCCCACGAGCAGAGCCGCTGCAACTTCCTCCGTTGAAATTGGGGCTGTCAGATCCTCGAGTTCGCCCACCTCAAGATCGATCTCCCGCATCCCGGCCCACTCTAAGTAAATCCCCGTCAGCGCTTCTCGTGCTGGATCCGTGTCACACGCCGCGTATAGCGACTCGTAGTAGTTGGGACAATCCCCACTTTAGAGGGCGATCCCGGGCGACTGGGGGGGGTCTATGCGAGTTATAGAGACACGGCACGCAGCAGATACGGGGATCTCTCTGGGGTTGAATCCCTGACCGACAGTACGGATGGTGGGGAGGGACTGGACAATTCCACGCGAGAGTCGGAGAATGAGGGAATAAAGGGAAATGGAACTCGGAATCTGGGAGAAGGGGCGGGGGACGATAAGGTCAAAGATATGCGGGACTGGTTTAAAGATGTGCGAAGCAACGGGGCAGGGGAGGGTACGTCTCCTGGTCCTCGGGTACTCGCCTCTCCTCGGTTTTGTTCCCCTTTTATAGTCTACAATCTCCCGAAGAGCGGAAAGCCACAGAGACTGCATCAGAGACTGTACCTCGAGATAAAGGGTCAGAAGCCATGACTGGAGGGCAAGAGGTAGTGGCGATAGACCCTGACTTGGTTGGGGAGATGCACGAATGTAAGGCGATGGACTCTGGAACTGTTCTACCGACCTCAACTCCTACTTACCAGAACTTTCCTCTGCCTGCGACTCTGCTACCCCAGAGGGATCTGACGAGGAAGGAGACCCGGAAGTCACATTCCACGGTGGGCATTAGCGACGGTCAAGGACTGCTGAACAGGGCGACTCCAACTCCTACTGTTGTAAGTGCAGAAGAGGCTATGAATTCTGTAATTCAGAGACCTCTGGTGGATGGGGTGACTGGTCACATTTGTACTAATGTAAACCTTTCCCCGGAGAGTCCTGAACATCCGGGCAAAGGTCAGAAGAGTCTGTCCAATGTTATTCCAGTGATTGACTTGTGTAGAGATGATGCCGAGTCGGAACCCTCTATGACTCCCACGAACTCTGGGCTTGCTATTGGGGACCGAGGGGATGAAGCAGGAATAGAGATGACACTGGACATAAACGTGAGAGACACAGAGGTAGGAGTGAGAGACGCAGACATGGGGCTAGAGATGGATGTAGACAAGGAATCTGCAAGAGAGGAAGGGATGGAAGTAGGGGCACCGAGAAAGGGAGGAAAGAAGGCAAAGAAGAGGTCTCGCGCCTATTCTCTATCAGAACTGACCAATAAGATTCTTCCTCAGGCAGGGCAACCCCCCCCCTTTGGGTGCAGTCACCAGTCTTGTAGGAAAGAAAGGAGGGTCTGAGGAGACACGGGAAGCGGTGGGAACCCCTAGGGTCCGGGGCCTGGAAGCACCTCAGAAAGAGCAACTACAGGGAAAACATCCTAGGCAGTCACTATCGGATGATCTGGGGACACCAAGAGCTCAGATGACGGGAGCGGACCCCAAGCCCTTATCCTATTCCCAGGCCTTAAAGGGAAGTGTCATAGGCCGTGGGGAAACGAGAGAAGGGGTGAGAGGAGGAGGGGTGACCCCCGCTAACCCTAGTGACAGGCCCCCACGGAGGCAAACTGATTATGAGAGGGAGAGGAGAGAAGACAAAGCTTTTTTGGAGGATTTCTTCTTGGAAGTTGGGGAGGAGGAGGATTCAGACCCTCGCCGACGGTACGTCCTGAGGTTCCGATATAAGGGCATGGATCCTCACAAACTGACAGAGGAGTTTATGGTGGGTTCCCTCATTCTAGACCTCTTGGGAATTCCGAGGGAGGATATATTAGCAGTGATTATGCCGCCGGGCCTGAGGGAATCGGATCTCTGTTTGGTCTCGGAAAGAGCCTATCAGAAAGGGTGGGCGCGGATCAGAGAGGCGATTTGATACCACCCGGACCTCTTAGCGGAATATGATGTGATACCACTATTTAGGGGTGAATCGAGAGTCTTGACTGTGTCGTTCCGCACTACGAACATACCAGAACAAGACGTGGAATTTTGGCTGCAGCAACATTGTAAACTGTTACTGCCACCTCGTAAGCGGATGAACCAGTGGGGTGTTTGGGGTGGGGAATACAAGGCTGTAATCTCTCTCCGGAGAGACAATAGGAGTAACCTCAGACACCTACCAAAGTATTTCTTTTTGGGAAACGACAGGGGGATTACCCGGTATAGTGGTCAGCCCCCAGCCTGCTTCCAATGTGGCGGTTATGACCACATCCGTCAGCACTGTGCGTCCCCCTCTGCTCCCTCTGCGGGACAAGAGGACATATATCAACCCAATGTAAAGAGGGAATAATTTGCAACCTATGTAGGACCCACGGTCACACCTATCTTCTTTATCCAGAGGCACAGTACAACCGATCCTTTCCTAGGGCGTATGCCAGATTTAAGGAGTCCCACACTGATACCCTCCGGAGGGAGTACCCCGAAGACCGGCGAACCACTCCGATCGAGGACGGTCCCCCTCCCCCTCCTCCTTCTCCGGAGGGATCTCTGGAGAGGGAGTTCACTGTGAAGGAAGGAATGGAAGGCAGGGAAACTGCGTGGACCCTGGTCGGTAGAGAGAAGCACAAAGGGAAGAAACAGAGAGGGAAAGTGCTTGATGGGGTCTACCAAGTCTTAAGACAAGCTGCTTCCAATCGGTTCGAAGTTTTGGAAGGGGAGATGGGGAGGGAAACGGGGTCGGACCAAGGGGTCCGGGAAGGACAAGGGGAAGATCGGGCTGTCGATAGCAATGCCGAACCCGAACCCTTGATAACCCAAGGTGGGAAAACGGGCTGAGCTTCCAGGCGAAGCCCCGATCCTCATAGATCAGAACCTAGGCAAAACAAGGGTCAGATGGAAACTGGGGAGACCCAGAAGGGGAAAGAGGAACCGCAATCGCAGTTAATAGCATATCTGACTTCGGAGGAGGTCGACGAACTCCTCAATCTATCTAGGGCCACTATAGCGGATATCAAATTGAAACGTTCCATGCTGGGGGATGACGTGGAGGATTGTCGGGAAGAACCAGCAACCACGTTGTCTGAACCTGCCCGAGCAGAATGTAGACGCCTTCGAAGGAGACAACGGTTCTTCCAGAACAAGATCCTTGTTCTACAGTGTGAAAGGAGTAGGAAGGGAACCTTCAATCAGGAAGAGGTAACTGAGATGGAAGTTGGAGACGCGGCTGGAGATCAGACCAAGGAAGGCGCCTCCCCACTCCTTTCTATTCCCCCAAATCAAGAGGCCTTCCTGTTGCAGGAGCAACATAGATACCCACCTCCTTATAACATACCCGGTACGTCAGATTTCGAGGACCCGATGGAGGGGTCCTCGTCTTATAGTAAGGCCGCACCTCCTGAGGATTGGGAGGGGGCGGAAAATAAGTGAATCATGATCACGCGGTTAATGTTCCTTTTTTTCAGATGGTGTATAGAGGGATACCGATCTTACCCTCAGAATTTTGACCTGTAAGATACTTTCTGATTTTTCCTTATTAAAGTTTGGTTCCTTTCCTTGTTGAAGTTTGGTTTTTTCCTTCTTTTGTACTGAACCCCTCCCGGTTTGGGTGGCCTTTTTCTTCGACTCTTATACCAACTATGGGGCTACGGTTAGCGACGTGGAACTGCAAAGGACTCCGCCAACCCGGTCGGCGAGAGGACATTCTTTTTCACCTTAGTAAGGTGAAAGTGGATTTCATTGTCCTGCAGGAGACAAACATTCAATTTCCCCGCGATAGAAGCAAAGCGCAGAGAGATTGGACATGGGGATCTTCTGTGTGGTCCTTAGTGGAAGACAGTGCGGATGGCCTCGCGGTCTTGACCAGGCACAATTCTATCTGGTCAATCCGACGTGTGGTGGAGGCGAGTCCGGGACACCTACTGATTCTCGACGTGGACGGATGCAAGGAGGGACCGGGGCCGTACCGTACCTGTGCTCTATGCGCCAGTTAATAAGAGGCAGCGTTTGAGATTATGGGAAGTATTGAGAGACTACACCCAAACCCGGAGGGAACTCTTCGTCCTAGGGGACTTTAACATCCGTTCAGAGTTGTCCGACCGGATGGACCCGAGGAAACCGGGGGAGTGGCAAGGGAAGCCTCTCACGGCAGAAGAGAAACTTCTGCACAGTTTTCTGGCGGACACTAACTTTCTCATCAATTCGATGCTACAAGTGACAAACCGTTTCGACTACTTGCCGACCCACCACCGATTGGCTTTCCTCTGACGATACCATCTGCCTAAAGACTGCGTGGCTACTTATTACCATCCGCTGACGGTCAGTCGGCTCGATAGAGTCTGGATCCCACCCTCTTTCTCTCCCACTGACGTGACCCTGCTGATTACTCCGTGGTCGGACCACGCCCTCGTAGATGTGACCCTGATCGAAGGCCATTCGGAACCCGAACCACGAGGGAAGCCCCGATGGGTGCTGAGGGATAGGGACGTGTCCCTCTACAATCTCCAGATAGAGATAATCCTAGCTCTGGACCTTTGCAAATGATCCAGGGGTGATACGGACCTTTTGGAATGGTGGGATAGGACTAAGAAGACGATTCGGCAGTTTTGTCAGAGGGCTCGGCGGGCGGAGGTGTCCCGAGAGGTGAGCAGATATCACTCGGTGATCCAGTGTGAACTGGGAGTCAAGTGGAGGATGGCGACGGGACTACCCTACGACCGGCGACGTCTCTGTGAGTCACGAGAGGCTATCCGGGAATATCAATGCCAGCAAAGGGAGCGGCAGAAACTCTCTCAGATGGCGTGCTCGACGGGACCGGTGATACGTAAGGGAGAGTGGGAACGCGATCGAAACCCCGTCCTTCACCAGAAGATGGAAAGCCTGCGACTCGCGCCCAGCGACGAACCCTCAGGCTCGGTCCGGGACATGTTGGAAATGACAGCCACCTACTATGAGTCGCTATACGCGGCGTGTGACCCGGATCCGGCACGAGAAGCACTGATGGGGATTTACTTAGAGCGGGCCGGGATGCGGGAGATCGATCTTGAGGTGGGCGAACTCGAGGATCTGACAGCCCCAATTTCAACGGAGGAAGTTGCAGCGGCTCTGCTCGTGGGGAAGCGGTCTTCGACGCCGGGACCAGACGGCCTCACGTACAGGATCTACAGGGACCTAAAGGAATACTTCTTGCCGATACTGACGGAGGTCTTCAACGAGATTTGGCGTACGAAAGTGGTCGGGACGAGTTTTTTACGGGGCATTATGATCTTCTTGCACAAAGGGGGAGATCTGACCCTTCTAACCAACTGGCGGCCAATCACCCTCAACAATGTTGACTATCGGGTCCTGGCCAGGGTGATTAACAACAGGCTTAAGAACTTCGCCCACAAGTTGATCTCGCCGGGTCAGACCAGCGCCGTCCCCGGGAGACGTATGATACATACGGCTTGTCTGTTCCGTCAGATTTTCCATGAGATCGGAAAAGACGGGAGGGAACTCTGGCTGCTACAGCTTGATCAATCTAAAGCCTTTGATAGGGTCGACCGAAGTTACCTCTGGACCGTCCTCCTGAGACGAGGGATCCCGGAATCGGTAGTCGAGGTGGTGAGGGCCCTCTACGAGGGAGCGAGGCTTTCGCCTTACATCCGCGGGAACCTCAGTAGAACCTTCCCGGTGACGAGAGGGGTACGTCAGGGCTGTCCCCTCAGCCCTCTTCTGTACGTCCTGTCACTAGAGCCGCTGCTGTGCACGATCCGAGCGGATGACCGCCTCTGCGGGATTTCCCTACGGGCCCCCCAGGGCGTCAGGCTCACCTCAGTGGTGCATGCTGACGATGCCTATTTCTGCCTGAAGAGTGACGACGAATTGGGACGGATCAAAGAACATCTTCGCGCGTACGAGGGGGCTCGAGCCAACGAAGAGAAAAGTAAGATCTTCGTCCTGGATGGGACCGAGAGGAGCATCCGGGTGCGTCCCATGGCACCGGGGGACGACGCCTCGGAGGAGGAAAGGGAAGAGCCGGACGCGAAGAAATCGATGAAAATCCTGGGGATCCTCTTTTCGTTGGACGGGAGAGCCTGGAGAGAGAACTGGGACCGCTGGGAACGCAGGGTGGAGGGTTGCCTGCAGAGTGGAAGGATTGGCGCCTGACGACGGCTCAGAAGATCATGTACTTCAATACGTACTGTATCCCGGCGGCAAACTACTTGGCAGGTGTCTACCCACCCCCGGTGGAGGTCATGAAGAGTACGTCGACGCGAGTGTACAAATGGACCTTGGGGATGGCCACCTTCCCCCTCGCCAGAACAGTGGTTCAACGAAAGCACAGAGAGGGAGGATTAGGGCTCTTGAATTTGGAATTGTGGTTCCTGTCGAAGTTTTTGGCCCTGAACTGTGGCGGGATCCTACACTTGGAACGACATGAGAATGACCCACCGGAGGAGGCCCTCCCCTGGCACCTTTTCCGCGACAGCTGGGGGAGAACGAGATGGGGGAGGAGGTGGTGGATAGAAGGCGCTCGGATCCCCCGACTGACGGCGAGCATGAAGGCGGACCTGCCGAACTTTGTAGCGGAAACCGCGACACTCATCCAAAGACACCGACTGGAGGTTCGGGACATCCAAGAAGCCTTCCGGACGAAACCGGACTCGGCGGGGACACTATATTGGACCCTGTTTAAGAGACTGAATGCCGACCCGTATGACGAGGGACTGAAGGCTAAACCTTCACTCTCGGCCTACCTGAGGGACCAATCTTTCCCGATAGATAACTTCACGGACAAGTCGACCCCTTTTGCCTTGCGCGACTTGAGATGGCGACTCTACCATCAGATCCTATGTGTGGGGACGAAGATCAAAGTACCAGCGGGTCAGACGGAAGTCGTGTGTCGACGAGTCGGATGCCCGGAGGGAGGAGGTCCTAAAGTCCCGGAGACGATTGAACACGCCATAAGCACGTGTCCGATGGTGGAGCGCTTTTGGAGACTGCTGGCGAGAGCCCTGGGATGGCCTTTTATCGCGGCTCAGCGATGGGAAACTTTGACGTCGGGACAGGAACCACAGTCGGGCTTCGGGGCGCCCGGAGAGCCCTGGCCGAAAACAACCCGTGATCCAAAATTAGGACCCCCCGGGACCTCGAGGCGGAAGAGGGTGCCGTGGTCCGTGATGCGCCTGATAAATCTTGTGGCGGTCCATACTATCTGGCGAGATCGGAGAGCCGAGTTACACTCATGCGTATCGACATCGCCGCAGAGTAGAATTCGGTACGCGTTAGATTACCTGGGGAAGGTGAGGGCGTGGGAGCGGAGGCACGTCAAGGCATCCCTCTTTTCCACCCGTTGGGCCTGGTATAAAGAAACGAATCCCCCGGTCCCGTAAGTTAAAGGAGAGTTGGAGAGACGAGATACTGAAGACGTCTTTCGTCTTTCGTCTTTGTCCCCTATCGCTTTGTTCCTATGGGGTTTGCCCTGGCGCCTCTATCTGTAGAGGCTTTTGGGGATCTTCCCTGCTCTCATACCCTTCTCTTCCTGTGTTTCTTCCCTAGATCCGTCGAATGAATGTGCGCTTCAGGGAGGTGCCGAGGGTGTCCCGAATCGAAATCAAAGTCCTCATGACTATAACGGGGGTTGCGGTGGTGGTACTTTTCACCGGAATCATTTTCTACCTGTGGTGGGCCTTGTCGGGTGGGTTCCCTCTGTGACCACCTGATTCCCTGGGGCGGAGTCCCCGAGTTCATAAAACCATCAGGCCGTGACAGGTGGTCCTTTTCCTTTTGACAGTTTGAAGGTCTTTGACAGTTTTTGAAAGTTTGCAAAGGTTTGGAAAGTTTTGAAAGTTGAAATATTGAAATATTAAAATGTTAAAATGTTAAATATTAAAATCCTGAGGTGTTAAAATTTGAAGTTTGGAATCTTGGAAATTGGGGTTTTGCTTTGTAATTTGTATTTTGACTCTTCTCTCTATATGATGTATGTGGTACTTGGTATCTTGTACTCTGTATCTGGTATTCTGTATCTGGTATTTTTTAAGTGAATATTCTTAAACTTGTACTTGAATTTGTACTTGAATTTGTACTTGAATTTGTACTTGAATTTGTACTTTTATTATTCCTTGGTATGGTGTATTTGTATGAAACATGGTGTTTTGTTTATGTAAGTATGTATCGTGACATGGTTAATGTTTTGTACTTACCTTATTTGTACGACTTGTACCTTTACTTGTGGCTATGTAGAATGGTTTATTTAAAATAAAAATTTATTTTCCTAAAAAAAATAATTATTATTTTCCTAACCCTAACCCTAACCCTAACCCTAACCCTAAACCTAAACCTTAACCACGCCCAGGATCAGTCGTGTTTCAGGAAGGCTCCGTTTTTGTGTAGCCGTTTTTGAGGTAAAAACCTTTGTTTTTGACTTTGTGCCGCCCGGATTTTGATAGGGACCTGTTGGGGAAGGTCCCCACTAGTGACTGAGTTAGTATGGAGCCCCCCCCCGGCTGGGGGGGACCCAAAAACTGAGATTGAAAAATCGCCCATTGATTCCTATGGGGATGACTCAGCAAGTCAAGCCTCATTTCAAAACAGACAGAGCCTTTTTCAGTCTCCAGAGAGCTTTTTGAAGACTTCTGAACCATTTTTTTCAGCGATGCAAGTAGAAGGATCATCAGCAAACACCCCAGGAATGGAGAGTGAGTCTGTCACGCGATCTCTGGAACCCTCGGCTGAGGAAAAGGTAAGCCCTTTTCCTTTATCTATGGATGGGGCCCCTCCAATAATGGTGACAGTGATAGATTTATCTGGGGAAGAGTGTGATCCCACTAAGGAGATGTCCCAGGTCCCAGAGGAGATTTTTCAAACCCCTGAAGACACCTCTCCACACCTCATGACGACGCAAAATTTTTCAGTGTCTCTTGTCATTCCGGTTTTTGCCTTTAAAAATGTGTCAGAAACCTCTGTTGGAGTGATTAGGGGAGACCATGGTTATTCAAAGCCCGAATCATCCTTAGTGGTTCCAGCAAATTTAGATTTGGCATGCAAGGTGGCTGAATCTATCAGTAATTTTATTTGTAGCCAAAAAGGCCGCATGACTGTGGAAAAGGAAATGATTAAGATGGAAGACTTAGAGGCTGAGAAAAAACTGAGATGCTATGAACGGCACCTTGAAATCGAAATGGACTTGGCCAAGTCCCCAATATCTAAGAAAACTGATTTCGGAAAGCAAGATGGAGGTTCTGAACCCTTTTCACGCCACACTAAACCAATGCAACCTGTAAATCTCTATTCTCCCATAGAGTTGGTTGAACAGGCGTGCCTATTGGGTCCCAATCCTATTGATTTAATTACCCCGCAAGAAAAGGTGTCTGAGCAAGTGATTGCTGAGGCTATACCGGGGTCCCTGGATGCTTCTCATCCACAAATGGAGCAAGAGGGGAGTCCCTCCTTGGCTCTCTCTTCGGACCAGCAGAATGAGAGTGATAGGGTTGTCCAGGTTTTTCAACATTCTAAACAGGGCGTGGCCCTTGAACTGATAGAACATAAATCTCAATTGCGGAAGGCATCTGACACGTTAAGCATAGCCTTGCAAAAATTGACAACCTACACCGATAATATCCGTGACTTAGATTTAGCTATTGCCTCTTCCTTAGACCCTCTCCAGGTGGAGAGCCTCTGCCTTAGGAGAAATCAGTTAAAACTTTCTGTAGAGGCCATAGAACTGGAAGTGACCCAACTCAATGCTACCATGGATAATTTAGGCCAAAACCTAATGACATCTAACGTTGATATTAGTGACTTAGCTTCCCTACCAGAGCGGCATGGACACTCCCCAGATGCAATTGAAGACATGGAAGGAGATGATCCTTCTGATTCTGGAATGCTACAGTCTCCGCCGGAGATGCATCCTGCAAAGCGACCTAAGACACGTCACGAGTCGGCGGACTCGATGGAATTTGTTAAGGAACTAGTAGATGAGGAGACTTCTCACGGACCGGTGACTACCATCGACTTGGAGGTGAGTGGCTCTACCCTTGATTACCGCTACTCACTCTCATTGACCTCCAAGGAGGAATTAGCGGATATGCTCCGCGGCAGACTGGATGAGGATGAGGAAGAAATATTGATTGATCGACCCCAGACTATAGAATTTTTTGATGTTGATCAGAGTGCTTTAGAAAGCTCTGCTAAGGGGCCTGTTCGTGACACCCCGGGAGGTTGACGAATCGGCAGAGAAGTGCGTTTAGCCCGGGAATGGGCGGAGTATAGGATCCTTCCTATGTCTGAAGGTTTTCGTCTCTTGGTGCCACAAGAACTTAAACAGATTGACCTTGCGAAATTCTGGGACTTCCTGTTAACCCACATGGGCCTCCCAGATGTCCTTACTATGGCGCTCGATAAGCGAGCAGGGACTTTATATTAGATCTGATGACAGAAGTGAAGCCAGTTTTAGTACACTTCCTGACCAATAGAGGGGAGAAGGGGCCCAATTATATGGACAGAGTTATTTATGCTCGTACTATATCTTTGGCGGTCGTAGACCGCCTGGTTATTGGAAGAAAGGTACAAACGTCTGCAGGAAATTACCCTGCTTGGCTTACCGAGCAAGGGATGATTGACACTTTAAAGGAAATAATCCACTCGTGGGAAGGAATGGAGACTGGGCTTGTCACCGATGTTTTTGATGATCCTGATAGGAGGAAGAGGGAGCTGACCCCTCAAGAGTGGTCTGAGTGGTGCTTGCAAGCCATACATGTCCTAAAGATCAGATCTGATAGGCTTAAAGGAGAAAAGTACTGGTTATGGAAACAGCACGTTGCTGTGACTGACCAGGATAGGGCCAATCCTAAGGGAACGCGCATCAAAGTCTCTAAGACCGGGAGTTCCAAACCCGACGAATGTATAACTTCAACTGAGTTTTTGTTGAGCACTCCACAGGTTGTAACACCAAGCGGGATGCTCCAATCGGGAGCTAAAGCCAAGAGAGACAATAAGAAGACCCAAGGTGCGGTTGCACCGAAGAATTGGACATCTCGGAAGGGCGTGATCGTGATCCAGGACGAGGCTGATGAGCATCGGACATCGACGTCGTTTGATGATTCTAAGGGCCCTTAAAGTCGTCAGGGGTCCCATTCTGGGCGTCCCCCGCAAACCGGTGAGGATAGCCGTTTGGCACAACAAGAGGCAGAGCAGGGACAAACAAAGCCTTCCTATCATTTTGTAGCGACGGATGGGCAGAAAGGGATTTGGAGAGATGGGAGGAAGGGTCCCTATAGAGAATTTTTAGGAAGTGATCTTTCTGGAATAGATTCCTTGAGTTATAGCGAGGAGGAACTGGACAGGGAGAGGGAGCTTAGTGATCTCGAGGAAGAGTCCTCCGGGGTTGCTGGGAGACGTAAACGTAAGGTGCTGGGGAGGAGGGAGGTCGGAGGGCGAGGGGCCACGGAGGGGGTCGAGAAGAGGGAAATGTCAACTTGGTGTAGAGACGTGGATGCCCCGGTACTGGCCTCTCCCTGTTTTATTCCCCCTGCATCAGTGACCACGGATTCCAGTGTGTGCGTGTCACCCTCCCCATCGCCTGCGGTGATCGTGACGGAGACAGACGAGAGGATAGAGACGAGAGCGGCAGTCGCAGCTCTGGAAGGTTTGATGGAAACACAACCAGAGACCCTGAACTCTGTGGACGCTGTGCAGATACATGACCTCACCTGCGACTCACCTCCGCCGCCCCGTGCCGCTCTCCTTCCTCTTCCGCAGCGGTCCGCTGCTCGAGATGGAGGAAAGAAAAGACAGTCCTGTGTACATTTTGAAGACATAGAGACGCTGCCGATGGATCCTGGGGAGGGAAGCGTCGGTTGTCTCGCGGGAGCTCAGGTTACTTTGAGTCTACCTGCTGAGGTCTCTGTTTCTATTGATGCCTTTTCTCCTCCCCCTGGGAGTCTGGGACACCAGGGCGACGGGCCTCAACTTGTGACCACTGTGGGAGAGGGAACACCTTTGACGGAGGTACATGATTTCAAGGGGGACTCTGCTGTTCTCGCTGAGGAAAGGGGTGAGAAGGCAATGGTAACAGGGTGCGATAGACAGACGCAGAAACGACCTAGGTCCTGGTCGCTTACTGAAGGCCGAGAGGGACCTATCACTGATCCTCGGGCGGCCTTGACACCCATACCCACCGGGGGTCAAAAAGGGAATTGTCCTCACCAAACGGGGAATCGTCCTCACTGAAAGAGGTGGCGTCAACTGAGACCCCGCAGGGTTCTATCAGAAAAGGAGGCCTTGATTCTGGGACTACAAAGGATCGTTTGATCACGGGTGTTGCATCCACGAGTGCTGCTGGGACCACCCCGGGCCCCAGGGAACCCCCTATCCAACATTCTTCCCCCTCGACATTCTCCCGCCCCCTTTTCTTATTCTCAGGTCCTGAAGGGGGCGAGGGCGGTGCAGCAGGGAACCGGGAGTGGACGGGGAGCGGAGGGGACGAGAAAAGGGGAGTCCCAGGGGAGCCCCGAGATCTCCCTCGTAGGACCTTCGATTATGAGAAGGATAGGAAAGAGGACGAGATCTTTTTAGAGGAGTTTTTCGAGGAGCTGGGAGAGGAGGAGGGGCAAGACCCACGCCAGCGTTACGTATTGAGGTTTCGTTATAAAGGTCTTGACAATTACAAATTGACAGAGGACTACATGGTCGGTTCTCTCCTGCTGGGTGACCTGGGCATTCCTAAAGGGGACATCCTGGCAGTAATTATGCCACCTGGTCTACAGGAAACGGATGTGTGCTTAGTGTCAGAGAGGGCTTACCAACGGGCCTGGGGGAAGATTAGAGAGGCTCTACGTTTTGCCCCCGAACTCTTTGATGATTATGACATAATCCCACTCTTCCGGGGTGAGTCTAGGGTTTTGACGGTCTCCTTTAGAACGACCAACATTCCGGAGGAGGACGTGGAACTCTGGCTGTAAGATCTTAATGTCGCCTCGAAAACGATTTAACCAATGGGGTGTCTGGGGAGGAGAGTACAAAGCAGTGATATCGCTTCACAGAGACACGAGAAGCAATCTGAAGCACCTTCTCAAGTACTTCTTTTTGGGTAATGATCGGGGAGTCACCCGTTACAGCGGTCAGCCCCCGCTTGTTTCCAGTGCGGGGGGTATGATCACATAAGGCAGCATTGTACCTCCCCTCTCTGTGCTAGTTGTGGAAAGAGAGGGCACAATTCTATCCATTGTTCAGTGGGTATCGTGTGCAATCTCTGCAACCGACAGGACAACACCTACCTGTTGTGCCCGCGTGCCCATTACAATACGCAGTTTCCGAGGGCTTACGCCAAGTTTAACGCCTCTCATCAAGATCCAGGAGGTGACGGATGGGCAAGAACCGAGGGATCAGATGTCCCGCAGACTCCAGCGTCGTCTGAGGGATTGTTTTCGAGAGAGACGTCGGTTGACGCCGAGGTCCCCGGCGGTGACTCCGAGGAGACAGGTTAGGAAACTGTGGAGAAATTAAAGAAGAAAACAGAGCGCAGGAAGAATTCTTCGACCCAGAGAGGTATTGTACTGGATGGTAAATACCAACCCAAAAGTGGCCTGACGAGAAATCGCTTCACAGCCCTCTCGGAAGAAGACCTACCAGAAAACACTGCTGCTGAAGATGAGTCTCGCAACTCCGTCGGTGAGGAAGAGGTCGCGGGCGTGTTAAACCGGAAGGAGTCGAAGGAAAAGGGCGAACCTCGTGGGAAGGAAACCCGGAAAACCAAAGAGAGACCAGCGCCACCACGATTTAGAACCCTAGAGGATCTGACAACTAAGGAATTAGATGAACTGATACAGAACGATCAGAAGACTTTACAGAACATCAAACTGAAAAGGGTGATGCTGGGAGATGACTCCCCGGGATGTGGAGCCGACACTTTGGACGGTTTTCAAGACTCAGTTCGTAGAGAACGTCAGCGTCTCCGAGACAAGCAGCTGTATTTTCAGAATCACCTGCTTCTCCTGGACTGCGAGCAAAGTAAAAGGAGGGAGGAGGAGTCGGAAGAGAAGGAGACAGGGGACGAGGGGATGAGGGTCGCAGAGGACTTTGTAGAGGATACCACTCCTCCTCCTAATCAAGAGGCCTTAAGCCGTCAGCAGAAACACGATTACCCACCCCCTTTCAAATTAGACACGACATCACAGGTGGAAGAGGCTTCGGCTTCCCCACAACCCGTTAGTCAGGCCGCACCTCCCGCACAGCAGGAGGGGGTGGGTTCAATGGAGGTGCAGGGAGGAGAGGGAGATGAGACAGGACAGGAGGGATGTTCCCTGGAAGGCTCTGAGATCGTTTTCTTTGATGCGGAACCCTTTCTGGGGGAGATGGAAGTATAGTAAAGTTGAGCCACTCTTGTAAATAAACAAAGTTTACTTTCTGTAACTCGACACACTGGTTTTCTGTCCGCTTTTCTGGGTGTTTTGATATTTGGTTTTATTCGTGGATCTTCTCTCTTATTTAATATGGACATTAGATTGATTACATGGAATTGTAGGGGCCTCCGCCAATCATCGAGGCGGGAGGACATTTTTTTCCATTTGAGAAGAACGAACGTTGACCTTTGTGTCCTGCAGGAGACCAACATTTCCACTCCACGGGACCGCAGCTTGGCCCAACGGACGTGGACTTGGGGCCCCTCGGTGTGGTCGTTGACTGAGGGAACCTCCGGGGGCTTGGCGATTCTCTTTTTCTCCTACTCGAAGTGGAAGGTTAGGAGGGTGGTTGAGGCTGTTCCCGGTCACCTGTTGATAGTGGACCTTGACCTGCGAGACCCCAACATGAAAACGCTCGCTAAATATAGGTTGTGCGCCGTAGACGCACCAGTCCGGAAAAAGCAAAGATTGCCACTGTGGGAGATCTTAAAAGTTCATACGATGACGAATTGAGCCCTCTTGGTGATGGGAGATTTTAATGTTCGTTCAGAACAAGCGGACCGTATCGACCTCCGTAGGCCGCAGGTGTGGCAAAGCAAGCCCTTGACGATTGAGGAGAAGCTCCTCAGGACCTTTCTGATGGACATGAAGTCATTGCAAGACTCTGCGCTTCACGTTCCCAACCATTTAGATTACTTGCCTACCCATCATAGGCGCCACGTTCTTCCGGTCGGATCTACGGCCACCTACTTTCACCCACTGGTCATCAGTAGACTTGACAGAATCTGGGCCCCGTCCTCCTTGAAACCGCGTGACTGTGTCCTGATGGTCAACCCGTGGTCTGACCACGTTCTTTTGGAGGTGACGTTGGGAGTGCGGGACGATGGGGGAGTGGGGCGCGGGAGACCCCGGTGGATACTGCGGGACAAGGATGTCCAACTTTACGGACTGCAGAGGGAGATCATCTTAGCCCTGGAGTTGCACCGTAGGGTGAAGGCAGCCTCGGACCCGCTACGCTGGTGGGACGAGACGAAGAAGTCCATTTGAAACTTTTGTACCCGAGCCCGGAGAGCGGGGTTGACGAGAGAAGTGCGAGATTATCACCTCGCCGTGCAGAACACCTTAGCGACCCGCTGGAAGGTGGCGGCGGGATTGCCTCACGATGCCGTCAAGTATCGAAGAAGCCAGCAGGTGATTAAGGATTACCGTAGACTCCAGCGTGAGAAACGGACGGCTGACCGATTGGCCTCTTTCTCTGGGCCCATCATCAGGAGGGGAGAATGGGAAAAGGATCGAGCTCCGTCAGTTCATCAGGCACTACAGGGTCTGCGGATGCGGCCAGAGGAGGACGTTCGACACTCGATCCCCGGGACCCTGTCTGTGATCTCCGCTTTCTATGGCAATCTTTACGCCGTGCGAGAACGGGACCCTTTGCAGGAGAACGATGTGTCTTATCTGGCCGACACTCTGGAGGGTCGTGAGCCCTTGGATGAGACCCAGACCGATGGCCTGCTACATCCCATCACGAGGGAGGAGGTCGCTGAGGCGCTTGCAGTCGGGAGGCGGACATCGACCCCCAGACTGGATGGTCTGTCGTACGGGATGTATCGTGACCTGCAGGATCATTTCTTGCCTATCCTCGTTGAGGTCATTAATTGCATCCTGAAGGATCGGAGGGTCCCGGGGAGTTTCCTGGAGGGCATCATGATTCTCCTGTATAAGACCGGGGACCCGACACTGGTGTCTAATTGGCGACCTCTGACTCTCAATAATATTGATTATAGGATCTTCACGAGAGTTCTAAACACCAGACTGAAGGGGATTGCCCACCTCGTCGTGGATCTGGGGCAGACCAGTGCCGTTCCCAGCCGCAAAATGAGTCACACAGCTTGCCTCTTCCGCCAGATCTTTCAGGCCGTCCGGGAAGATGGGAGGAAGCCATATCTGTTGCAGCTTGATCAGCACAAGGCCTTCGATATGGTGGACCAGACCTACCTGTGGAACGTCCTTCGTGGACTCGGGATCCCGGAGCGACTGGTGGCGGTCTTCCGGGCCCTCTATACTGGGGCTCGCGTCTATCCTTATGCACGCGGGACCTCCGGTGCTCCTATTCAGGTGACCAGGGGAGTGAGACAGGGGTGTCCCTTGAGTCCTCTGTTGTACATGCTATCGCTGGAGCCGTTCCTTAGAGCGATCCGGACGGATGTCACCATCCGAGGACTGAGGCTGGGAAGCGCGCCCGATGCTCGCGTTACGGCGGTAGCCCACGCAGATGACATCTACTGTTGGCTATCGGGCGAGCCGGACCTCCGTAAGGTTCGGGAACATCTGAATGCGTACCAACGAGCCTCCGGAGCCCGAGTCAACGGAGAGAAGAGTAAAGTTGGAAGTTCAGTAAAGTTGAGCCATTTTGTAAATAAAACTTAATTTACTCCAACGTGATATACTGCTTTCGTTTATTTTTTGAGCGTTCTGGTAATTTGAGTTTTGTTTCCTGTGGTGGATTTCCTCTCTCATCTAATATGGACATTAGGTTGATTACCTGGAACTGTAGGGGCCTCCGCCAACCATCGAGGCGGGAGGATATTTTTTTCCACTTGAGAAGAACGAATGTTGACCTTTGTATCCTGCAGGAGACCAATATTTCCACTCCACGGGACTGCAGCTTTGCCCAACGGGCGTGGACTTGGGGCCCCTCGGTGTGGTCATTGACCGAGGGAACCTCCGGGGGTTTGGTGATTCTCTTCTTCTCCTACTCAAAGTGGAAGGTTGGGAGAGTGGTTGAGGCCGTTCCTGGTCATCTGTTTGATAGTGGATCTTGACCTGCGGGACTCCAGCATGAAAACAATCGCTAAATATAGGTTATGCGCTGTTTACGCGCCGATCCGGAAGAGGCAAAGGCTGCCACTGTGGGAGATCCTAAAAGATCATACGATGACGAACCGAGCTCTCTTGGTGATGGGAGATTTTAACGTTCGCTCGGAGCAAGCAGACCGTATTGACCTCCGTAGGCCGCAGGCGTGGCAAAGTAAACCCTTGACGGTGGAGGAGAAGCTCCTCAGAACTTTTCTGATGGACGAGAAGTCATTGCAAGATTCTGCACTTCACGTCTAGATTACTTGCCTACCCATCATAGGGCGCTCTTCCATCGTCGCCACGTTCTTCCGGTTGGATCCACAGCCACCTACTTTCACCCGCTGGTCACGAGCAGACTTGACAGAATCTGGGTCCCTTCTTCGTTGAAGCCGCGTGATTGTGTCCTGATGGTCAACCTGTGGTCTGACCACGATCTCGTGGAGGTGACGCTGGGAGTGCGGGATGATGGTGGCGTGAGACGCGGGAGGTCTCGATGGATACTGCGGGACAAGGACGTCCAAGTCTACGGATTACAGAGGGAGATCATCTTAGCCCTGGAGCTGCGCCGGAGAGTGAAGGCAGCCTCGGACCCGCTGCGTTGGTGGGACGAGACGAAGAAGTCCATTCGAAGCTTTTGCACCCGGGCCCGGAGAGCGGGGCTGACGAGAGAAGTGCGGGATGATCACCTCACCATGCAGAATACCTTTGCGACCCGCCGTCAAGTATCGGAGAAGCCAACAGGTGATCAGGGATTACCATAGACTTCAGCGCGAGAAGTGGACGGCTGACAGGGTGGCCTCTTCCTCTGGTCCCATCATCAGGAGGGGAGAGTGGGAGAAGGACCGTGTGTCATCGGTTCATCAGGCGCTGCAGGGTCTGCGGATGCGGCCGGAGGAGGACGTTTGCCACTCGATTCCCGGGACCCTGTCGGTGATATCCGCCTTTTACGGCGATCTCTATGCCGCTCGAGAGCAAGATCCTTGCAAGGACTACGAATCTCCGTACTTGGCCGACACTTTGGCGGGTCGCAAACCCCTAGATGAGATTGAGACTGACGGTCTACTATGCACCATCACGAAGGAGGAGGTCATCGAAGCATTGGCAGTCGGGAGGCGAACATCGACCCCCGGACCGGATGGCCTGCCGTACGGGATGTATCGCGACCTGCAGGACTACTTTGTGCCCATCCTCGTCGAGGTCTTTAACTGCATCCTGAAGGATCGGAGGGTCCCGGGGAGCTTCCTGGAGGGCATCATGATTCTCCTATATAAGACCGGGGATCCGACGCTGGTGACTAATTGGCGACCTTTGACTCTTAATAATATCGATTATAGGATCTTTACGAGAATTCTAAACACCAGACTGAAGGGGATTGCACACCTCGTCGTGGATCCGGGACAGACCAGCGCTATCCCCCGTCGCAAAATGAGTCATACAGCTTGCCTCTTCCGCCAGATTTCGCAGACCGTCCGGGACGAAGGGAGGAAGCCATATCTGCTGCAACTCGATCAGCACAAAGCCTTCGATATGGTGGACCAGACCTACCTGTGGGACGTCCTTCGCAGGCTCGGGATTCCGGAGCGACTGGTGGCAGTCTTCCAGATCCTTTATACTGGGGCTCGCGTCTACCCTTATGCACGAGGAACCTCCGGCGCTCCTATTTCAGTGACCAGGGGAGTGAGACAGGGGTGTCCCTTGAGTCCTCTGTTATATGTGCTGTCGCTGGAGCCATTCCTTCGAGCGATCCGGACGGACGTCGCCATCCAGGGATTGAGGCTGGAAAGTGCACTCGACGCCCGTGTTACGGCGGTGGCCCGCGCAGATGACATCTACTGCTGGCTATCGGGTGAGCCGGATCTCTGTAGGGTTCGGGAACATCTGAGCGCGTACCAACGTGCTTCCGGAGCTCGAATCAACGGAGAAAAGAGTAAACTGTACACCCTGGACGGAGGATCGGAGACGGTCCGAGTTCGTTCGTTGGCCCCTGAGGGTACCGGATCGCGGGGAGGAGATGCTGACACAGAGTCAGACCCGTTGGACCATGTGAAGATCCTGGGAGTACTCTTCAGCCTGCGGCCGGGAGGATGGCGCGAGAACTGGGAGGATTGGGGCCGGAAGGTGGAGGAGCGCCTCTTGAGGTGGAAGAGCTGGCGACTGAGTATGGCACAGAAGGTAACCTACTTCAACATCTACTGTATACCTGCCGGAAATTACCTTGCCGGGGTCTACCCGCCCACCGCAGATATCACAAAGGCGATTTCCACGAAACTATATAGGTGGGTCCTCGGAATGGCAACTTTTCCTCTTGCGAGGACGGTCGTGCAGAGACCTTGTGTCGAGGGGGGCTTGGCGCTCCTGGATGTCGAGCTTTGGTTCCTCGCCAAGTTCCTCTCCTTCAACTGTGGGGCCATGTGCCGGCCGGCCGGACTCTCGGAAGATCGTGGTGGAACCTCGACGGAGTCGATGGCTCGTGAAGCCTTTCGAAAGATGTGGGCCAAAACCTTTTGGGGTCGGAGGTGGTGGGTCGACGGACTGCGTATTCCCCGACTGACCCAGCGCATCAAGCGGACACTCCCAGACTTCGTGGCAGAGGTGGCAACTTCTGTCCAGGGACAACGTATTTTAGCGGAGGAGGTTCGGAGGTCTCTCCGGCAACACCATGACTCTGTGGGCCATCTTTACTGGCACCTCTTCCGCAAATTTAAAGCTGAGCCGTACGACTGGGGGCAGAAGGGTAAAGTGATGGCTTTCGGAATACCTACGTGACCAGGTCTTTCCCGTTCCGACCTTCGCGGACAAGGTGATTCCTTTCGCGCTCCGGGACTTACGCTGGAGAGCGTATCATCAAATTCTCCACGTTGGCTCGAAGAAAAATACGGTGAGGGATCGGGACCAGATGGTGTGCCAAAGCCCGGATTGCACGGCTGGCAACGCTGCGGGGATCCTGGAGACCATTGAACATGTCCTGAAAACCTGTCCACCCGCTCGACGACTCTGGGGGATGGTCGGACGCACCTTGGGATGGCCGTACCTGAGTAGTCAGGATTGGGAGACCCTCGCCTCAGGTCTGGAGCCAGAAGCTGGTTACGGTGCGCCGGGGGAACCATGGCCTCGCCCTGAAGAACGTCGGACCCCACGGGCGGGAATCACAGCGCTCTCCCGGAGATCTGCGAGAAGACCACCTTGGACGGTGGTCCGTCTCTTGAACCTTATCCTTCGGGACCGCAGAGCCGAGCTCCACTCGCGGACGGCTACGCCCGCTCGGGTTTCGCTCCAGTATGTCATGGACTATATACGGAAAGTAGTCTCTTGGGAGCGCCGGCATATGAAACCGGCCCTTTTCCGTAGTCGTTGGAAATGGTTCAACGAGGTTAACCCACCTGTACCTTGAGAGGTCTTTGGTCTTTTCCTTCAGGACCCGTATCTGGTTGTCCACGTTCCCTACCGGTAGTTGACCTTTGCCGTCGACTGGTATTTCCTTATTTAATTTATGAATTTTAGATTTTTCCTTTACGTTGCTTTGTGAATTTCATGTAAGACCCGTTAAGTGAACTGATTGATGTTATGTATTTCCTCATATAGAAACAGAACGGATTCGCTACCCTTCTAAGAGATACCGATGCTGTTGGGATTACTAGACAAGACAGGAGGGAGCTGTGGATCATAATGTTCTTTGCGACGCTGGCAGTTCTTTTTGTTACTGTTTTTGTGGGGATCTCCATCTATTTTTGGTGGGTGTCTGGGAACCTTTGACTTTTCTTTAGATCTTTCCAGTTTTGTAATGCGCCTGGATTTTCATGTTAATTGATATCGGAACCGTTGTAAGTTGTATTTTGTAACCTGAGTATTTACAATTTTTTAAGTCTTGTACCTTGTCTTCGGACATGCATGGATGTATCGAAATATGTATGCCTTTGGGCTTCGTTTTGTATATCTCGTTGTATAATATGTCTTGTTGCATTATTTGCTAAATTTTGTTTTTGTATTTATACTTGTATTTTGACCTTTGTCTTTCATGAAACATCAAAATATGTCCTTCAAAGGTTATGCTATACAACACACTGCAGAACCTACCTCAATGAGATCTACCTCACCGACATTACAAACTTATCATGTATTTAGAGTTACTTAGGATGTGAACTTGTATATCCTTAGGTAAAATTTTGTATGTACTTAGATATAGTTATATTATGTTATGGTGTTCTAAAGGTTATGGATTTTGTATCGTTTTGTATTGTATTTGAAGTCATTTATGACTTTGTTGTGGTTATGTAGAAAGGTTAATTTTAAATAAAAATCTATTTTCCTAAAAAAAAAAAATCTATTTTCCTAACCCTAAGCCTAACCCCTAAACCCTAAGCCTAAGCCTAAACCTAAGCCTAAACCTAAGCCTAAGCCTAACTGTCTTCCTGGATAGACGTGGGTCAGAGGAGCTCCTTGATCACATCTCTGTTTTTGTGAGTAAAACCTTAATTTTTCGCCGATTTGAATCGGATTTTCACGAGGAGTCATTTACTGAAGTCCTCCCCCCTCTACTGAGGGGGGTATGGACCCCCCCCGGCCAGGGGGGACCCCCAAATCGATAGAAGAGATCCCCATAGTTACTATGAAAAACGAAACTAGACTACCAGGCCCATTACAAACAATGGAAGTTTTGCCGCAGCAGCTTTTACAATTGAATAAAGAGGAAAGACAAGGTTTGGGCACAGAATCTTTAAAAGTTAACCTGTCTGATGACGCCCACGGAGGTGGGGAAGCCCCCCTTTCCACTTTGAGTGATTTTTCTGATCAAGGACAAATGAAGGATTTTTCTGTTAAATCAGAGGTAGGGGTGTGCATTCGGGAATCCCAAAACAGAAAAAAACCCAAAAAAAGCATTTTCGGGTTTTTTTCGGCTTTCGGAATTCCGGACAAGCTATTCACTGTAATCTTCGAATTCCAAAAAAAAAATCCCGGAAAATTCAGGATTTTTTCGGCATTTTTCGGCGTTGTGGGGGGTTTTAAACTGTTGAAGGGCCCGGGAATTCCTTTTCCCACCATTTCCCCCTCTTTCCCGCCTTTTCCTCCTGTTTCCAGGAGGGGGGGGGAAGGAGGCTCCAGACAGCCAATCACTGCAATGCATTTGCAAAATGCATTGCAGTTTGCAAGCTTGCAAGGCTGTTGTTGCTGCCTGCAGCCCAACCACCAGTTTGCTCCTTTCCCAGGGAAGGAGCACTGTGGTGGCCAATAGGGTTCTGGCATCTGCTCTCTGGCCAATCACAGAAGGTTTTTCCTTTTTGAAATCCTTCTGTGTATGCTCAGAGAGCATAAAAGGAGCCAGTCTCTGGGCTGACTCTCATTGCTGTGTTCCTGGATCCTGCTGGCTGGTGAGAGAGAGCTGCATGGCTTGGCTGTTGGAGATTGTGGCTGGCTGGCTTCTGCTGCCCCTGCTCCTGAGTCTGCCCTGCTTTCCTCCCTGCTCTTCATGGACCTCGGATCAATACCTCAGAAGACTTCAGACTGATTTGATTTATTAGGGCACTTTTAAATTTAATTTCTTTTCTCTTTATTTTATTCTTCCTTAGGGTTGGTTTGGGAGAGACCTGGGGTTGGTGGGGTGGTGATTGCACATGGTCTGCTGCTGGCTTGGCAAACATGCCCCCTCACACCACCACCACACCTCTCAGGTTTTTTTACAGTGAGAATCTGCTTGCCTGATCCATTCCCATAGGAAACAATGGAGAACTGGGGGCACCCTCTTTGGATGCCCCTAGAATTGGACCCCCGGTCCAATCTTTTCAAAACTTGGGGGTCTTTTGGGGAGAGGCTCCAGCAGCTACAGTCCAAATTTGGAGTCTCTACCTCAAACCCCCCTCTCCAGCCCCCTGCAAACTTTCCAGAAAATTTTGCCATTGAAGTCAATGGCCCCATTGGATATAATGGACCCGAATTTTTCGGGAATCCCAAAACTTTTTGGATTTCAGTGCTTTACCGGTATAGGTATTCGGGTTTTTTCGGGAATACCGAAAAAATTCAGGTCCAATATGCCCAAATCCGAATTTTACCGAATTTTATTTTTTTTTTTTGCACACCCCTAATCAGAGGACTCCCCTTTGGACTTGACTATGATGACTGCGCTATCTAAACAATTTTCTGAGCCCCTAGAAATTATGACACCGGTACCTGAAGATATTTTTCAGCCTACTGAG
Source organism: Gekko gecko (assembly GCA_029375565.1). NCBI lineage: Eukaryota > Metazoa > Chordata > Lepidosauria > Squamata > Gekkonidae > Gekko > Gekko gecko. Next base: position 91,617,291 of record JAPDNY010000003.1, read on the forward strand.
CCTTCTCAAGCTTGGCAGAATTCACCAGTGATTCCAATTATAACTAACAGAGAAAAGGCTTCTCTGCAAAGCGCAAGTTTAATTCAGGAGCAGAGCTGCACTTCAGGTTTTCTCACTGTAGAAGAATTAAAATCTGATTTTTCTAACGCTAGAACTGAAAAAGAATTGACGGCCTATGACAGACATTTAGAACAACAGATGGGCTTAGCAAAGTCTCCTTTATCTAAGAGTCTATCTGTAAATGACCAAAATCAATCTCAATCTCGGTTTCACGCCAATTCTAACCAAGCGGTGAGAATTATACAGCAGGCAACTGACCATCCTTTGCCCACTCATGCTACAAAGGCTAATGTTGACTCTAAACAAAATATCGTGGTTCATCTCACTCACACTCATGCTGGTGATTCACCTGTATTGGACCTGGACCTGACCTCTCGGCAGATAACAGTAACTGCTATAGGCACTGAGCCACAATCTGAGCCACAATCGGTGAACCCTATACCCACAAATATTCAACAGCACCAGAAGCTGTGTCAAACAGAGCATGAATTACATGCCAAAACTGTTCCAGAACAGGAAACTTTAACCCCAGAAAATTTAAAAAGCAATTGAAATTAATTTCAGAGGCTCTGCAAGACCTGGTGTTATATAACACAAACATAAAAGATCTAGACATAGAAGTAGTGTCAGCCACCGATCCGATAGTGATACCTGATTTAACCAGGAAGCGGGAGCGCCTAAAACTCTTGGTAGGAATCACTGAAAATAAGGTGACACAACTAAATGCAGAGATGGATGTCTTGATTGAGAAATGTAGTCCACTTGGTATTGATGTCAGTACCTTAGTGTTGTTACCAGGTGACACTTCGACTTACTACTCTGTCCACAGTCAAGGAGATTCAAAGATAGAGTCTTCTCCTGAAGACAGACCGGCCAAAAAGAAGAAAAGATTAGATGTACCACAGGATATGAAGACGACTGCCTTGGAAGGTGAGACTGTTCTTTTATTAGATGAGTCTGATGATGAGAAGAGAGAAGCTGAAAAGACATCTGCGCTTGATTCTGTTCCTTTTAAAAAGGGTGAGTCCATTATTTCCTATCGTTATACACTATCATCAGCTTCACAAGATGAATTGGCAGAGATGTTAAAAGGACGGTTAGAAGACATGGAGGGAGACTCAGAGGAAAATCCAGGCACAGAAAATGTGAGTACTCCGGATATAACTGCACTTGTGATGCCACATAGGAGTTCCCTCTCCCCGGCTCTTTAGGTAGTTGTAGGATGGCCAGAGAGACTCGATTGGCACATGAATGGTCCTTTTTTAAAACGGCCCCAATGTCAGATGGTTTTTAATTACTAGTTCCTCGAGAGTTGAAGCAAGTCGATATTGCAAAATTTTGGGCCTTCATATTGGCTCACTTAGGATTACCAGATGCACCTACTGTGTCAGTGTGCAAGAGAAGCTGAGATTACATCCTAGATCTGCTCACTGATTTTAAGTCTGTTTTACTCCAATTTTTGACGAATAGAGGGGACAGATCCCCTAAATATACGGATAGGGTGATCTATGCAAGATCCATCTCAATACAAGTAGTAGATCGGTTAGTCATCGGAAGAAAGGTCCGTACCTCCGTTGGTAATTACCCGGTCTGGTTAACAGAGCAAGGCATTACATCTATACTTACAGACGTTGTGACTTCGTGGGACTCAACAAAGCCTGAGCACGTAACAGACATCTACAATGACCCTAATCATAGGCTTTTTGAGCTTACTCCTCGGGAGTGGACGGACTGGTGTCTACATGCCATCCATGTACTGAAAATTTGTGCTGATAGATTGAAGGAAGAAAAAATTTGGCTGTGGAAACAGCAAGTAGAGAGACTCCAGACCAGTGAGAACTTGCCTAAGGAAAGCCCAATTAAAACAACAAAGTCGGTTAACACACGTCACTTTTAATGAGTACTAGATCTAGGACACCTCCGTTGTCGAGGGAAATCTCCCAGGTCACCCGACTGCCGAAAGAGACTCAACCACTAGTAACCCCCCCCCAGATGTAGAAACTATCGCTTCCACACCTGTAAGTGTCGATATGGACCATCGCAACCTTCCCAAACGAGGTGAGAATCCCCCTGCACAACAGGCCACTCTTAAACCACTGTCTTATTCCCAAGCTTTGAAAGGGACCAGGTCAAGCCGAGAGAGTTCTGCGGGGAGAATGGGAAAGGAAAGAGAGAGACCTAGTACCGGTAGTAGGGGAACCACTGGGGATGGTAGGGACCCGCCCAGGAGAGTGCTTGATTATGAGCGAGAGAGGAAAGAAGATGAATTGTTCTTGGAGAATTTTTTCACAGAATTTGGAGATGAGGAAGATCAGGACCCTCGTCAACGTTATGTGCTACGTTTCAGATATAAAGGGTTAGACCCTTATAAACTTACCGAGGAGTACATGATAGGCACGTTGTTGTTCGACCGCTTGGGTATCCCCAGGGAAGATATCTTAGCCGTCATTATGCCTCCAGGCCTGAGAGAAATGGATGTTTGCCTAGTATCAGAGAGGAAATATCAGAACACATGGGCTAGGATAAGGGATGCCATGAGATGTTCGACACATCTGTTTGAGGATTATGATATTATTCCTCTCTTTAGAGGGGAGTCTAGGGTATTAACCATTTCTTTCCGTACCACTAATATACCTGAGGAAGATGTGGAGCTCTGGCTCCAGCAATATTGTAAAATTCTATTGCCTCCACGCAAGCGCTTGAACCAATGGGGGGTGTGGGGTGGGGAGTATAAGGCTATAATCTCCCTGAAAAGGGACGGGAGAAGTAACCTTCGTCACCTCCCGAAATATTTCTTCCTCGGGAATGACAGGGGAATAACGAGATACAGTGGTCAGCCCCCGGCCTGTTTTCAGTGCGGGGGATATGACCACATCCGTTAACACTGTACCACCCCCCTCTGCTCCCTATGTGGAAAGCGGGGACATATTTCTTCACATTGTACGACAGGGATAATCTGTAATCTATGTAATGCACAAGGACACACTTACCTCCTCTGTCCTAAAGCTCAGTACAATAGAGCTTTCCCTAGAGCATATGCCCACTTTCGAGCATCCCATGTCGACCAACCAGAAGACGGAGGAACGACGAATAGGGAAGGACCGCCTTCGACTACTGTAAGTCTCCCATCTTCGCTTCGGAAACCGTCACAAGATGATGCAGAGGACGGCAATGATACCAACCAGGAGTGGGAGCTTGTAAGGAAGAGTAAAGGAAAGTCACACAGAGGTAAGGTAATTCTACCAGTTGACTCGAGATTCGACATCTAATCGGTTTGCTGCACTGGAATCAGAGGGCTTGGAGCAGAATACGGAGATACAGAAAACCATGGAGATAACTGAACCGACCCAAGTGGATCTGCCTGGGAAAACCCTCTCCCCTCGGAGAGCAGAGAAAAAATCTGAGAAGGACCAGAAGGCTGAGAAAGGAGAAGCAGATGTGAAGAAACCAAAGTTAAACTATCAAACGATGGAGGATCTTACCTTGGAAGAGTTGAACGCGATGGTCCAGGTGACCAGAACACATGTGGAGGATTTGAAGCTGAAGCGGACGATGCTTGGTGATGACCCGAACACCTGTCAAGAAGAACCCCCGGAAACACTGGAGGAACCTGAGCGTAGCGAGTGCGGACGCCTTCGTCGGAAACAGCTCTTCTTTCAAAACAAGATTCTTATTTTACACTGTGAACGAAGTAAAAAGAAAGAAGAAAACAATGAAGAAAATAATGCAGAGATGGAGACGGAAGTGGAGCAGAGGACAGAGTGCACAACAAGTCCGAATACTTCTGATCAACATATGATTCCTCCTAATCAAGAGGCTTTCGCAGAAAAGGAGCAATATTGATATCCTCCTCCTTTCAACTTACCTGAAACGTCAAGCATAGGAACGACTCCCAGTTGATCCCCTCCCTAGTTAGGCCACACTCCCCGTTGTTTGGGAAGGGGTGGAAATAAGGTGCTTTTTTTCATTCTTAGCAAGATCTGTGAGGGACTGTTATAGTTTTAACCCGAGAGAGAGATGCTAAATTCAAGATAAAAATTTTAACCAGGAAAAACCAGATTGCGTTATAGGATTCCTAATCCCTTGCATTTATTTTCACCTTTATTGTAGAATCGTGATGGACATTCCTTTTACAGAAGACAAACCCCAAGGGAATCTAAACGTGAATTATGTTTTAACGCCATTAACGTGGGTCTCGCTGTAATTTTTATATTGATAGGAACCCTCCTCTTTACAGTAATCTTTATTTACTTGGTATGGCTGTTGATATCGGGATCATAAGGGCATAAGGGAATAAGGGAAAGGTCTGGGGAACATTGCATTATACAGTCAATATTTTTTCATTAATTTCTTAGATCTATTCATTAGATTTATCTTTATTTACTAGTTTTAGTATAAACACATATACAACAATTTAGAAACTACCTCAATAGAATCTACCTCACCGACACTAATTGTACCTCTTGACAGTTCTTTGTTCTTTGGTCATTGTTTTAATTTTAATCTGGTCTTGGTAACTCTTATTTATCTTATTTATCTTATTTATCTCAGTTTACCCTTAGCTATTACATTATCACCTTTCCCAATGCTAATGCTTCTTTATAATTACTTAATTAATAATGATTACTCTGTTATAATTATTGCTTAGTTATTTCCTCAATCAGATCATTGATATGACATTGACAATTTTGTTCTTTTTATACCTTTTGTAATTCTTGTAGTTAAACCTTGTTAAACCTTGTTAAATCTTGTTACTTGATAAAGACATAAGCCTCTACAGAATTGCACACATGAAGCACAGTAAATATGTATATGATAAAACTATGTATGAACTTATGTATAGAACTATATATGAAACTATGTATAAAACTATGCGTAAAATTACGAAACAGTCACACTAAAGTAATAAGTCATTTTAAAGTTGTTTAAAGTTATTTAAAGTTCTCTAAAGTTATTTCAAGTCATTTCAAGTTATGTTAAGATAGTTAGGGTTACTGCAAGTTATGTAAAGATAGTTAGACTTATTCAAAGTATTTGGATTTATTTAAAGTTATTTAAAGTCAATTTAAAGTTATGTAAAGGTCATGTAAAAGTTATATTTGGAAATTTGAAGTCATATGAAGTTATGTACTGTATTCGGAAGTATTTATGTAATTCCTTCTTGTTGTTTTGTAGAAAGGTATGCTTTCAATAAAAATCTATTTTCCTAAAAAAAATCTATTTCCCTAACCCTAACCCTAACCCTAACCCTAAACCTAAACCTAAACCTTGCTTTCATAGCAGGCAGACGTGCTTCATTTGAGCTCCTCCGCCCTCTTATCGTTTTTGGCCTTTTGGGGCCCATTTTTCGCTCTTTTGGGACAGAATTTTGACGGGGGCGGTTACCGGAAGGTCCCCCCCTCTGAATTATCTGAAAATGGAGCCTCCCCCGGCTGGGGGGGACCCAGGAAAACTGATTGAAGACAAGCCCATGGAAACCAATGGGACAAAATTGCTTAGTCATTCTCCATTGAAATCAATGGAAGCCTATTCTATACAGCAGTCTCCAGGCCTTGAAAACTTGCCTGCCTTTTCCTTTACTGAAGAGCAGATGGGATGACTTCCAGGAACTGCAAGGGATTCCGTGGTCCACAGTACCCCTCTGGATATACAGGAAAAGGTAGGATTAACCACCCAAGTAATGGAGGGCCCCACCACATCTCCCCTTATTCTCCAAGGCCTGCCAGAAGATATTTTCGGTTTGTCTAAGGATCTATTGAGTCAGGTCTTACCAGTGGTACCCCAAACAAGCAGGTTTTCTGAAACTCCACAATTTCAAGCAGAGACCACCTGGGAGAACCAAAAGACAGAGGGGAGGATGAGGTATGAGGCCCATGGGGAAGAACGAGTACTCACCACAGTCCAAACCACGAGGAAAACTCTCAGTAAGTTTGTCACTGGGTGCTGGGGATCCAGCCCATCGCAGGAACAGGGAAGTGACTGGGATGAGACAGGAGGGTTTTCAGAGGCCTGCACTCCCACCTCATCTTATGAGACATACTTGGCAGTAGAGATGGGCCTAGCAAAGTCCCCAAGATCCCACAGTACTTCACCTGGCAGCACCTGGTCCCAGTCTGGATATCAGGAAGTCTGTGTTAGGAAAAAACCCATATAGAATTTTCACCTGAGAGAGTTTCTGCTCAGCAGATGGAGTTCCACTAAGATACCCTGGTGCAGGTCCAGACAGTGAAAACTTCTGGCCTGCAGTGGGCACAAGATAACCATGATGTGGCACAAGTTAAATATGTACCAGGAAGTGAACAGGATGTAACTATAGATAAAGAAAAGCTGATAAAGCGTCTGCAGGACTATTCTGATAAACTAATATTGGCTCGCCAAGAATCCTTAGACATTAAAATCTGCATACAGGAAATAGATGACCAAACCAAAACCTGTGCTGACCCTTTAATGATAGAACGGCTCGGGAAGCAGAGGTGGGCCTTGACCAAAATTATGAAGAACAATGAAACTAAGATTAATACTCTGATTCAAAAAGTAAAGGACTTGAGAGAGAAGATTCAAATGCTAGATACTAAAGTTTCCTTGTCAGTCTCTTCTCCTTGTCAGTCCCTGAGGCAGTCTGTGGAAAAAAGCTTGCTGGAAAGTCATCAAGCAATTCAACACCTCTTAGCCATGGCAGCATCTTCTGGCCCAAAAGCAGATCCTCAAGGTCAAAGCCAGGAAACTTCCCCAGAGATCTATCCTGCAAAGAGGCAAAGGAGGCATGAGGAAGAGTCTATCTTGCAACGAGAACAGGAGGCCTCTGGTAAGATGGACACTGTTTATCGTTACTGTTTGTCGTCTTCACCCCAGAAAAATGTGGAAAACTCCCTGAGAGAAATTCTGGCGAGTGAGATGACACATGACACTCCCACGGAGCACCATACACCAACCTACTCTAGCCCACAGTCTGCTCCGGCTAAAGGAACCCCTAAGGGGTCATACGAAACTAGGGAGACTAGACTGATGGAAGCATGGGTCAAGACTAAGAATTTATCAGTGATGGAAGGTCTCAACTTATTGATCCCGAAGGAACTTACTAAATTAGACTTGGCCAAATTTTGGGGATTTATCATGATACATGTGGCATTACCAGATGCACCCACAATAGCCCTCAATAAAAGAAGCGAGGATTATATGTTAGGACTCTTAGATCAGTTTAAACCCATCCTTATGGACTTCTTGACCAGAAAGAGAGAACATACTGTAAAATTCATAGATAGTGTTATATATGCTAGGTCTCTGACTATTAGCATAATTGATCGTCTGGTCATTGGACAGAAAGCCCGCACATCTGTGGGGAGTTACCCTCTATGGCTCTCCGAACGAGGATTGGTGACCCTTTTGCAAGATATTTTACAGGCTTGGAAGAATCAACCGGCAGTGGACATTACCGACATCTATGACCAGATGGGAGAACGGCAGACAGAGATGTCATCAAAGGCCTGGATGGATTGGTGTCAACAGGCTCTTCGTATGCTGGAGACTCGTATCCAAAGACTTCAGGCAGAAACAGAACTGCAAATTGTAGTTCTATCTGGAAGAGAACAAGGAAGACCGGTTACTGATATGGAAGCTGGAGAAGAACAGCCTTCTGCTGCATCAGAAGCAGGGATGGAGGTCGCCCCGACTGTTGACCCGAGGACCAACCCGAGACGGAGGATTTGAGAAAGGCCCACTACATTTCGCAGGGGGACGCTGGTTTCCAGAGTCCCCCGCAAAGCAGTGAGAACAGGGAAGGTCGACACCAGAAATCTCAAACTCGAGTGTCGGGGAGGGGGGAAGGGGAAAATAGCAAGCGGTCCCATACCTTTCAAGAGGGAAAGTACAGGACTAGTCATAGAACAGAGAGTTTCAGTGATTTATCGGGCATAGAGTCAATGGCAGCTAGTGAGGAAGAAGGGGGAATATTAGTGAAGAGGAGGTGGATGTTAGAGAAGGAGAAACTTTAAGCGAAGGGGAGGAATTAGACAAGGGAGAAGAGAGGGTGGCGGAAGAGCTTGAGGGAGGTCGTTCGTACTCTCTTAAGATAAAGGGAACATCATCTCGGTCGGTTCGACCGAAACGTTATGAGGCCTCTGTACTTGCACAACCACGCTTTGTTCCCCCAGTTTCATCTCAGCTCCAGTCCACATCACCATCTGAGGGAAAGGGACTATTGACCTTATCTGCATCTCTTCCTTCTGGAGAATTCTTGGGGACTGAAGGATGTGTTGGACTGCAACCTCTTCCCCAGAGACAAGGTGCGAAACGAAAGAAACCTCAGGACTTTTCCAGCCCTCGGGGAGATGAAGAGAGTCCGGAGATTGGAGAACTTGCTGAGAATGTGCAGAGGGACACTGTCCCGATTAGTCCTGACCAACAGGGACTCTCAAATATTGGAGATGATGTAAGTGTTCTCTTTTCTGTTTCTGCAGCCCCTGTAAGCCTTCCTGCAGGACCCCTCGGTGTCACGCAGGAAGGTTCCTATCTACGGAGTGTACCATCACACAATATTTTGCCTGATTTGATGTTACAAATGTCATAAGAGGATGACCGGTTATTAGTGGAGGCAAAGGAGGTGGGTAGAGGGACGGTGACCAGGACCCCTAGGGATCTGGGTTCGAGAGTTAGTGAGAATCAGTCGAAGGGGACCTGATCCTATATCTGGGGGAACAGAACAACAACAGAGAATTCACACACCCACAGTCCCATTTGTTCCTACACCAGGAACCCAAAAAGCTTTGGTATTACAACCAGTACCCCTCCAGTCCCCATTATCAGCTCCAATATCTAAAGTCCCCAACTCCAGTACAACATCTACCATTACTTCAATCTACCCCATTACAGCCTAGGTCTTATGCTCAGATGTTGAAAGGGGGAAACCGCAATCCACCTACACGTGAGGAGAGGGGAGCAAGCCGGGGGGCTACAGAGGGGACGAGTAGGGAAATGCCACGTAGAGTGCTCGATTATGAAAGAGAGCGAATGGAAGATGAGAAGTTTCTTGAAGCCTTTTTTAGTGAGAGGAGGGAAACAGAGGAACAAGACCCTTGACAACGTTATATAGTTCGATTTTGGTATAGAGGTATGGACCCTGAGAAAATAACCGAAGAATATATGGTTGAAACCTTACTGCTAGACTTTTTATAGGTACCGAGATCTGATATATTAGCGGTTATCCTTCCCCCTGGTTTTCGGGAAACCGATGTATGTCTCATCTCTGAGAAGGCATATCAGAGTTTATGGGCCAGAATTAGAGAGGTACTTAGACGTACTCATGGTAAGGAGCTCTTGGATGAGTATGATATTATACCCTTATTCCGAGGGGAATCCAGAGTTTTAACGGTATCTTTCCGTACTACAAATGTCCCAGAAGAGGACGTCGAACTGTGGCTCCAAAGACATTGTAAGATTCTTATGTCTCCCAGAAAGCGGCTGAACCCATGGGGCATCTGGGGAGGGGAGTATAAAGCCGTAATTGCGCTACATCGGGATTCGAGGAGCAATCTTAAACACCTCCCAAAATATTTTTTTGGGGGAAATGATTGTGGTATTACCAGATACAGTGGCCAGACCCCCGCTTGCTATCAATGCGGGGGCTACGATCATATAAGGCAGCACTGTGGTACCCCACTTTGTGCTGCCTGTGGGAAACAGGGACATAATTCTATCCGTTGTATCACCGGAATTGTGTGTAATCTATGTCAAGAGCAAGGTCACACCTATCTGCTCTGCCCCCAGGCACATTACAACCAGACTTACCCTAGGGCATATGAGAAGCACTGTCCTCCAAGAGAAGAAAACAGCGGGACAACCGGGAATGCCTCTGCGACTACAGATACTATGCCAGGATATGGAAACGTCCTCAAAAAATCCCTGCAGAAGGACAAGGAAACAGACGAAGGTTGGACATCGGTGAGTAATGCTAAGAAGAGAACTACCAGAGGGGTAGTTAAGGAAGGGGTATATAGACCTTCGGGAATGAGCATAACCAACAGATTTGAAATACTGGACACCCCTGAGGAAAGCACGGAAGAAACAATGGAAACAGAAGAGCAGGGAGGGAGGGATACCCCTGTGGAAAAGGAACAGCGAGGTGGGAAGGGGGGCTCCGAGTACAAAAGAACGAAGAAAGGTAAGGAAGGAAAACAAGGTTCAAAGAAACCAACGTTTCGTACTATGGACGATATGACGATTGAAGAGCTTGCACAACAACTGGAGGCTAATGAGGCGAGCCTGGGACGAATCCGGACCCAACGGTTGGAACTCGGGGATAACCCAGATACTTTGATGCCCGACCCTCAGGAAAACCCAAAAGACCCTCTGCAGGCAAAGCGTATACACTTACGGAAGAAACATGAGTTTTTCCGGAACAGGCAGCTGCATTTAAGGTGCGCGATGGATCATCTGCGGGATCAAGAGCCAGAAAAGCCAGATGAGGAGTCAGAGATGGGGATGGAAATGGAGGAAAAGGAGAAAGATCCAGCCCAGGAAGGACCAGGAACAGAGATGGAGACTGAGGAAAAGGAACAACCTGCGGCCCAGGAGAAGTCGACTCTGGAGGACGACGGACTAGAAAGTTCGGGAAGAAACAGTGGTCAGTCTGATATCCCCCCAACCAGGAACTGTACTGTAAGCAACACCAAGATTCCGTGCCAGTAAAACCACCGGACTTGTCCGGAATGGAAGTGACACCTTCAGGGTCATCATTAAGTAGGACCACACCTCCTGCTTCTCAGGAGGGGGTGGAAATAATGTTAGGAAAGACAGAGAAGAGAGAGGGAAAGGGTGATGGGGTTCGCCCCTAACTCCTCTTCCATTGCGAGGATATTTTGACAGATGAACTCTAATCGTTAATTTTTTTGGTACTGAGGTTCATTTGTTGATTTCATGTCTTTCAGTTATTAAATTTTAAATTTGGAGTTTAGTTCAGCTCCTTTGGTGTTTGTTGTGATTTGTGGTATTTTATCCTTTAATAATTTAATAATTTAACCCTTTATGGATCTGTCACTAATTACTTGGAATTGTAGAGGTTTGCGCCAAGCACCTAGGAGGGAGGACATCTATTACCACTGTAGCAAATTACACGCAGATATCCTTATACTTCAGGAAACCAACATTCAATCTCCTAGAGAGAGAAGTGCGGCCCAGAAGGCTTGGACTTGGGGACCTTCTTTTTGGTCGTTGAGGATAGAGGAGGGAGTCGGGGGAGTGGCCGTCTTATTTATGCAGCGACGGGATTTGCGTATCATTCGAACACTTGAAGCTCTCCCAGGTCACCTGTTGATCATAGACTTTAATTTGAAGATGGCCCCAGGAAACTCAGAGCTTAAATTTAGACTCTGTGCCCTCTATGCTCCCGTTAATGGTGCCCAAAGACATATTCTATGGCAAACTCTACAAGATTATGTTACTACAGGTAGAATGCTTCTCGTAGCGGGCGATTTTAATATTCGTTCTGAGGAAGGTGATCGGATCAATACCCGAAATACCGACAGGACTAAGTTGAAACCACTCACGGTGGAAGAAAAGAAGCTTAACGGTCTTCTGAAGGACACACTCCATCTGACTGACTCTGGACTTAGGACTCAAGGATTTTTGGACCATCATAGGGTAACCTTCCAGAGAAAATTCCAGGTAGATTTAGGCTGTAAGATGACCTACTTCCATCCATTAGCAGTGAGCCGACTAGACCGGATATGGACACCATTCGGCCTCGTCCCCACCAAATGTCGGATTCTCGTTAACCCATGGTCGGATCACGCCATGCTGCATATCTCCTTTGCGGGACATCCCGAGGGAAAGAGACAGATGCCTCGCTGGCAACTTAGAGAGGTGGATCTTCAAACCTTCCGAATGGAACCAGAAATCATCATGGCCATAGAACACCAGAAACGGCTTAAACCGGGGATGGATCTCTTGGAATGGTGGGAAAGACTTAAAGTGGCCATAAAATTTGCCGCCATGAGAGCTAAACGGGTTCACACCACTTATGAGCTGACCCATTATCATCGAGCGATACAGAACGTCCTGTCGGCCAGGTGGAAGATGGACAAAGGTCTTCAGGTAGACAACGATCGTTTACGACGCAGTCAGGAAACCATTAAGAAATACCAACTTCTTCAGCGACAACGTTGGAACTTGTCCCGGGTGGCCAGGGCCTCGGGTCCACTGATCCAGAAAGGCGAATGGCAAAAAGATCGACTACCACGTGCTCGTCAAACCTTATCAGCAATAAGGGAAACATCATCTGAGGAACCGATGAGGGATGTAGCTGGGATAGCGGAAGTGGTGTCAAATTATTATCAGAAAGTTTATGCGACACCTGGAGACCCCCCAGATGTAGCTTATATTCAGGCATACCTGGAAACTACATTAGGAAAAAGACAACTGTTACAGCAGGAAGACCTGAAGGGTCTCTCCGAACCATTCACAGATGGAGAACTGTATCAGGCTCTCAAGGTAGGGAAACGTAGCTCTACACCAGGACCTGATGGACTCCCTTATAGTCTTTATAGGAACTTGAAGGAGTACCTGATCCCGACCCTAACTGAAGTTTTCAACGCGATGTTGGAGCGCATGAAAGTAGGGCGTAGCTTTCTAGAAGGGATAATGACACTGCTGTACAAGAACGGGGATCCTACTCTGATTGCCAATTGGAGACCTATTACCGTTAACAACATAGATTATAGGCTTCTCACCAGAGTGATTAATAACAGGCTGAAAAGGGTGGCGGAAAGAATCGTGCAAGTCAGTCAAACGAGCTTGGTACCCGGCCGGAGAATGGCACACACCACTTGCCTCTTTCGTCAACTCTTTGACCGGCTATGACGAGAGAAGGATCACCTGTTTCTGTTGCAATTGGATCAGAGTAAAGCTTTTGATCGAGTGCTTCATCACTACCTCTGGTCAGTCTTAAGACATCATGGGATATCTGAATCCCTGGTTGGCCTCCTTCAAGCTCTGTACACAGGCGCTCGTGTGTTCCCAAACATCAAAGGTAATATGGGGACCCCTTTTTCAGTTTTCACTGGGGTTAGGCAAGGATGCCCTTTGAGTCCCCTGCTATATGTTCTCACCTTGGATCCTCTATTACGAGCATTTCATAGCAACTCAGTCCTTAGCGGGATGTCACCTCCAGGATGCCCATTACAGCGGATCTCCAGTTTAGCACATGCAGATGACTGTTATGTTCTCCTCCGAAGCCAAGAAGAGTTGCCAAGGGTAAAGAGTCATCTGGCCCGTTATGAACATATTTCCGGGGCAAGAATTAATCCCACCAAAAGCAAGATTTACAGCTTAGACAGGAAAATAGGAAATATTGACGTTATTCCCATGGTACCTGAAGAAGATGCCACTAACACGAGAAGTGATACGAGGATTTTATCTCTTAATGAACAAAATGAGGAAACAAGGCAGAAACGAACGCAAGTCCCATCAGTAAAGATCTTGGGAGTTTTATTCACCTTGGATGCTAAAGGATGGAGGGAGAATTGGACGCTCTGGGAACAGTGATCTCTGGGACAGCTGGAAAGGTGGAAACAATGGAAATTGTCTACTGCCCAAAAAATACAGTTTTTCACAACTTACTGTATTCCCGCGGGCAATTATCTTGCGACTATCTTCCCTCCCCCAGAGTCCACTATCAAGGTAATCGCCAAAGCAGTTTTTAAATGGCTTTTTGGGACAATCCACTTCCCTTTAGCCAAAGCGGGTATCTTGAGGAAACATAAAGAAGGGGGGTTAGGTTTACTGGAGATTGGGCTCTGGTTCCTTTCTCTCTTTCTCGTTTTCAACTGCGGTACATGGAAATCAAATGCATCCACCTTCCCCACTCAAGAAGCATATACGAAAAAAAATTTCTTCGAGAGTTGGGACAGTACTAGATGGGCCCAGACATGGTGGAAGGAGGATTCTTTCCCAAATCGTTTAACACTACCCATGAAGAGAGGACTATCGGATTTCATGACAGAGGTGGCCAGAGGGGTCCAATTATATCGTATTAAGGCCTCTGAAGTAGCAGAGGTAGATCCGGGACTCAGGGGCTCTATAGGGAATTTTTACTGGACCACGCTTAATCGCACCAAGTTGACCCCTTATGATCTTGGTCGCCGTTATAAAATTACATTATCATCATATCTCAGAGAACAAATTTTCCCTATCCCATCCTTTATCGATAAATCTATACCGTACTCGCTTAGAGACCTGCAGTGGAGAGCCTATCACCAGATCCTCCATGTGGGATGCACAAGATATGGAGTGACCGAAGACCAACAACGCTGCCCAAGAGTAACATGCAAGAGTCTTAATCAGTCTGTTTTGGAGACCATTCCCCACGCAGTGAAAGAATCCATAGCGGTAAAAAGGGAATGGGCCGGGGTCACTAGAGCTCTAAAATAGCCCTTTCTGATCTTTCAAACATGGGAAACCATTGTATCTGGCCTCGAACCGGAGTCTGGATATGGGAACCCGAGAGAAATCTGGGGAACACAAGGAAGGGGAACTGCTATTTCAAAAGGAAAAAAGAGAGACATCAAGACTCCTTGGTCTATTTTTCGCCTGGTAAACCTGATCTTCATTGATAGTGTGATGAAAAATAGGCGGCAGGAAATAAACACGAAAACGGCAGTACCTTTATCAGAAACCGTTCGTTATGTTACTACTTATCTGGCTAAGGTGCGTAGGTGGGAGGAGAGGTTTTTGAACCCTAAAATATGGCTAAATAGGTGGCGGTGGTATCAAGAAGTTAATCCTCCTATTCCTTGAAAGGGATCTTTCTAATTCTTATTCTTAGTTTTATATAAAAATGTTTGGATCAGTTATGGTTACAAACTTTTATTTTTTCTCTTTTTATAGAATGCTCAAGGCTATACAGCATTATCACTGCATGATCATCCAGAGATTTTATTATGTTTTGGAATTACACTACTTGTGGTCGCAATAGGAATTATTGTTTACTGTACAGCTATGGGGCTGTGGAGGGTATGAATAAGCACACAATCGAATATGAAAAGGTTAAAAAGGTTAAAAGGTTAAAAGGTTAAAAAGTTAAAAGGTTAAAAAGTTAAAAAGTTAAAAGTTAAAATTTATAATATTTATAATATTTATAATATTTATAATATTTTAAAAGTTAATTTTCTGTTCTGTATTTCATATTTCATATTTCAAATTTTATATTTGATACTTTGTATTACATAATTTGTATTATGTATTTTGTATTTTGTATTTGTATTTTGTATTTTGTATTTTGTATTTGTATTTTGTATTTGTATTCTATATTTTATATATTTTATATAATCTATTCGGTATTTATGGTTGTAACTTGTACAACTTTTACAATTTTAAAGTTTTGTTTGTAGAAAGGTTATTATTAATAAAAAAATCTATTTTCCTAAAAAAAATATCTATTTTCCTAACCCTAACCCTAAGCATGCCCAAGGGAGGACGTGTGCAGGAAGAGCTCCTGGTCACTGAGAGGTATTTAGGCTTTTTAAAGCCGTTTTTTGTCCGATTTTCACCAAATTTTCAGTGGGGGTACTTAGAAGAAGGTCCCCCCACTGATCTAGTGGAAAATGGAACCCCCGCCCTGCGGGGGCCCCCCCTAGAAGAAGAGAAAAATCGTCCCATTGAAGAGAATGGAAAGCGAAACCAAGCCCATTTTAAACAGAAAGGCTTGGAAAAACCTTTGAAAATAGCCCCAAAATGACTAGATTTGGAGGGGGGGGAAGCCCCCATTTTTGGAGGGGGGACCCAGGGGAAGGGTCAGGCACTGGCAGAGGGGCACCCTGACAGATCTCTGGAGACCCCAAATTATGGGAAGCCCCAGGAATTTCTTTTCAAAGAGCCAGAAAAAACGCCAGGGAAAACACAAGGAAAAATGCAATTTCCGGAGCCTGCAGCCCCTTCCCCTTTGGGAGAAGACCTTCCAGAGGGTCCCCAGAAGATGGCAGAGGACTACCCTGATGAAGCACAGAAGATCCTGACCACGGAAATGGTAGGAGACTTTGATTTTATCCCCCTAAACTGTGCCAACCCTCTGAAGGACTGGGAATGGAGTTAAATGCAGGGGGAAATTCTTAAGCACTGCAGGACCCTATCCCCAAATTTCTGAAGACACCCAGACTTCTTCAGGGGCCCCTGAGGAATTCCTGGAGATCCAGGCCTCCCCAGTGATCCCAGTTATAACAGGCAATTGTCTTAAAGAGTTGCATGACATTAAAAAAGGGGAAATAGGGGAGCAGCCTAATTTTCTCCAGCTCCACAGTACCCAGTCACAAGCCATACAGATACCTGGCAACCAGCAGGCATTGGAAGAACAATTTAAAATGCAACAAACAGTAACAACCTTTACTAAATTTGTCTGCACGCAATCAGGAATAATCACAAAAATCTCAGAAGCTGTAGAGACACAAGTTAAGACCCAGGGCCAGAGACTATGAGAAGCACCTGGAGTTGGATATGGGCCTGGCCAAATCCCCTAGATCAAGAACCCCCTCCAAAGAGATGGAAGGAATGCAGTCTCATAGTCAAACGGTGCATGTTGTTAAAAGAACACAGCTCCAGTTTTCTTCTGAGTCCAGATCATGCCAAGAATTGGGAGTCCAACAAAATACCATGATAGCTATGCAGGCCTCCATTGAGTCAGCAGAGACAGAGAATATTAAAGCAATGGAACAAGGGGCACAACAGGAGAGTAAATGCAGTGAAGGTTTGAATACAGACTCTATGCGGCAGGTGCAGCAGGAACAGCAGGCCCAACAGGCCCAGGAAACACAGGACAATGAGCAGACACAGGAACAGTTGCAAGAGCAGGCACAAGAAATAAGAGAAGGAAATATAGAGGCCTTAAAAAAACAATTGAAATATCAGGTCAGAGACCTGAGTCAGAGTCTTGTAGATGTGACTTCGTATAATGCTGCCATTAAAGAGTTGGACAATGCTGTGATGCACTGCGCAGACCCCTTGAGTATGCAATCTATGATAGTTAAAAGAGGGGAACTGTCTACTTTAGTGCAGAATTTAGAATCAAATATAGTATTGCTGCGCCAGTCAATAGACGATGTGATAGCAAAATTAACAGCTTTAAATGTTGACGTTGACAAATTAGTCTCTTTACCTGAGTATATTAAGAAAGACAGAGAAGACCAGACCCAGGACATGGAAGGTGACCCAGAGGTGGTGGAGGAGGAGATCCAGTCAGAGGAAGAGGACACCGGTGACCACGGGAAAAACCTGATGCAGGCGAAGGTTACTCCGCTGTTCCAAGAGGGATCGTCTCCAGAGGTGAAGCCTGCAAAACGTCAAAAGAGACAGAACGAAGAGGATGAGGCTGAAGGGACGATGGCACAGCTTGCAAAGAGTGACTCGGGTGAGTCTTTTCCAGCTTATCGTTATACACTGCCGTCAACCTCCCACGATGAGCTAGTAGATATGTTACAGGGAAAGTTGGATGACACGGAGGATGATTCAGAAGATTTACCCACTCTTAAGGACCCGCCAGGGCTTACTCTTAGGCAGAAATCTGCTAGTGACTCTCACGTTGGGCCTACGATAGGAACCCCAGGAAATCGCCGGATGGGCAGGGAGGCACGTTTAGCCATGGAGTGAGCAAGATGGAGAGTTTTACCGATGTCAGAAGGCTTGCAGTTGCTGGTCCCACAGGATCTGAAGCAGCTGGACCTTACTAGATTTTGGGGTTTCATCCTCGCACATATAGGCCTACCAGATGTTCATACAGCAGCTCTTAATAAAAGAAGCAGAGATTATGTTTTGGATCTCTTGAGTGATTTTAAATCCACACTCTTGAGTTTTCTCACAGACAGAGGGGAGAAGTCACCTGCCTTTATGGACAGGACAATCTATGCTAGAGCCCACTCTCTGACAGTGAGAGATCGCCTAGTCATTGGACGTAGAGTGTGCACCTCCAAAGGAAACAACCCAGCGTGACTGACAGAGCAGGGAATGACAGGCATGTTAAAAGATATTCTGCAGTCTTGGCAGTCCTTCACCCCAGGGCAAGTCACGGATTTATACGATGACCCAGAGCAGAGAAGGCAGGAGCTTACACCTCAGGAATGGATGGACTGGTGCCTGCAGGCGATCCACGTCTTAAAGGTCCGTACAGATAGATTGAAAGGAGAGAAGAATTGGCTCTGGAAAAAACAGATGACCGACACCGATACTGGCCAAGGCCAGAATCCGGCCAACCCTCCTTCTAGGCCGATACTTAGGAGTAAAGGGAAAAAAGTCCAAAAGGAGGAATTGACTGATTTCTTAGTAAGTCCAATGCAGGTTTTGCGGGATGCTGTGAATCCAGAACCCCTGATGACATCTGGTTCAGAGGGTAGCAGACAACCGGGAAATCGGAGGCAGCGGAGAAGCGGAGGATCGATAGCGGAGCGGGATGCGGTGGCGGAGAAGGAGATCGGGATGACGGAGACTTCGAGGGCCTTACATATTCAGCAGGGAGACCCTGCGCCTCGGGGTTCCCCGCAAACTAGTGAGGACCGTGGCCTGTTCCAGGAGCGAGACCTAAACCGGGACCGCCCATCCGAGGGGAAGGCATTGGAGTCTAAAGGGGAGGGAGGGACGGGTCCACAGAAAGCTTCACCCACTTATAGGGAACCGATGCACAGTGATATTTCCGGGGTAGAAACCCTCAGTGATAGTGATATGGAATATTGTGATGCATTAGAACCAAGTGAGGAAGAGGGAAAGGGAGCAGATGAAGTGGAGGAGAGGAATAAAGGAAGGCAGGAGCGAGATCAGAGGGTAGAGGGAGAAGAAAGGGGAGGTCTGAATAGTAGAGGGAGGGAGATGTTAACACACTTCAGGGCTTTAGTACCTCCAGTACTGGCTCCCCCCCATTTTCTTGCATCAACAGTTTCAACCTTGAAATCTGTTCCTGACCTGCCAGAGGATGGTCCTACAGATGGAGATACGGAAATGGAAGTCGGCCAAACAGAGGGGCGACAGGTGACTCTGTCTGATGGAAAGGAGACTGAGACTTTGGGGACTGGGACCTTCGAGACTGAGACCCTCGAGACTGAGACGAGGACTACCGATCATCTACTGTTGAACTCTGTGCCCCCACTGTTAACCCCACTTCCTCAACGAGTGGGAGGGAAGACGGCCCGACTTAAATCTGTGACTAAGGCTGTGATGGAGATTTCAATGGAGGACTCTCTGCCGTCTGAACCTTTCGACTGGCAGACCACCGTGGGACCCGAGGACACAACTGTTACTGTAAGTCAAAATGTAGAGCCCCCTGCACCTACACAATCTGTAAACCTTTCCCCGGGAAGCCCTGCGCTCCCAGGCAAAGGGCTCTTTTTGAACCCTGAACGTCTTACACCGTGACGCCGGTCGATGGAGTACAGTAAAGAGGACCTCCTCTTTGTGAAGGTTTTAGAGGAGGGGGAAAAAAGAGCGATAAGAGAGAGAGGTAAGGAGCAGATGCAAATACAAACACAACAACAGGTACAAGCACAGTTACAGCTACAGGAACAAACCCAGTCACAGTCACAGGTGCAATCACGGAAAAGATCTAGGGCCCTTTCCCTTCCCGATATTTCAGACCCCACTAAGGGAGTCCCAGAGATACTGCAAGCACCACACACGGTTGTTAGGAAAAGGGGTCAGATCGAAGATAGGGGAGTGCCACAGAGTGACACTAGGACCAAAATTCCACAGGAAAGGTCAACCTCGGCCGACGATAGCACTAGGGTGGAGAAGGGAGCTTCGCTTGGGAAGAATCCGGCCCCGAGTAAAGATCTACGTACTGAACCGGGAACGACGGAAAGAGTCGTGGGAGGAACACGGCCCGCGCCCCTTTCCTATTCGCAGATACTTAGAGGGGGGAGATCTACTCAGGGAGGAACCAGAGGTAGAGAAGATGGCGAAAGAGCGGAAAGGGGGTTTAGAGACCGAGGGGGAGGCACGGACAGGGATGCGAGGGATCTTCCACAAAGGGGTTTTGATTATGAGCAGGAAAGACAAGAGGATGAGATCCTTTTGGAGGATTTTTTTGCAGAGAAGGGAGAGGCGGACGACCCGAGGCAGAGATACGTCATCAGGTTTAGATACAAGGGTTTAGAAGGGAAGAAGCTGTCTGAGGATTACATGGTGGGTACCCTGTTATTGAATTACTTGGGAATCCCTAAGGAAGACATATTGGTGGTAATTATGCCCCCCGGTCTCAGAGAGACAGATGTGTGTTTACAATCAGAGAGAGCCTACCAGAGGACGTGGGCGAGGATTAGGTATGGCATTAGACACATGAGTGAAATACTGGAAGAATACGATATTATCCCATTGTTCAGAGGGGAATCTAGAGTACTCACCGTCTCATTTCGGACAACTAATATACCGGAAGAGGATGTAGAGAGGTGGCTCCAGAGGTTTTGTAAGATCCTCATGCCCCCGCGGAAAAGACTGAACCAATATGGTGTTTGGAGCAGGGAATATAAGGCGGTGATTTCTCTACACAGAGACAGTAGGAGTAACCTGCGCCATTTGCCCAAATATTTTTTTCTCGGTGGGGATAGGGGTATAACACGATACAGTGGTCAACCCCCAGCATGTTTTCAATGTGGGGGATATGATCATATCAGACAACATTGTGCCACCCCCCTGTGTTCTTCCTGCGGGAAGCATGGGCATACTGCTGTGGTTTGTAGAGTGGGAATCGTGTGCAATCTATGTGACACCCAGGGACACACGTATTTGCTCTGCCCAAAAGCCTATTATAACTGGAACTTCCCGAGAGCATACGAGCGGGCTAAGGCCTCACATTCCCACTCTGGGGAGGGAGAAACAAAGGAAAGGGAAGAACCTACTACCCCATCCAGCCCCACACAGGCATCCCCATCGACCCGACTTGAACATGTGGCAGAGAAGGGTGAGAGTGGAGAGAAGGGATGGACCCAAGTGGGGAACAATAAGAAGAGGCTTCAAGGGGGACGGGTGGTCCAGGGATTCTACTGACCCACACGGGACACGACATCGACAACAAAGAGTAATCGTTTTGCCCTATTGGAAAATGTGGACACAGAAGGGAACACAGAGGAGAGGTCCATGGAGGTGGAGGAAACTGAGAATTCAGAGTCAGAGTCGGAAGAGGGCAGGAGGAAAGTGGAAAAGGGACAGAAGGCGGGAGGAAAGAAGGAGAAAGAAAAGGAGGGGAGAAGAACGGCAGAAGATAGAAAACAGGAGAAAGTTTCTACTAAATTGAATTTCCAGACACTAGACACCTTGACGTTATCGGAACTGGACATCTTGATCGGGGATACCAGGAAGGTCATCAAAGAGGCACTATTGAAGAGGATCGTGCTAGGAGATGACCCGGATGATTGCCGAGAGGAACCCCCGGCATCCATGGAGGAACCGGCCCGCAGCGCATGTCGTCACCTGCGTAAGAAACTACACTTCCTTCGGAATAAGATGGCCATAATCTCCTGTGAAAGAGACAAAAGAAACGACGAACAAAGTGAACAACAACAAGCTATGGAATACCAGGAGAAAGGAGAAGAAGAGGAGGTAAGAGAGACTGAAGATGGCGAAGCGGGAGGAATGGACACCACGGAAGGTGAGGAGAGTGTGGACGGTCAGACCCTCCCTCCCAATCAGGAATCATTCCTCGCCCAACAGCAACGGCAACAGCAATTGGCTCGACAATTACAAGAGGAGCGTCGCAAGCAACAGAAACACTATTATCCACCTCCAGTTAACCTTCTGGTTGCCGGAGATGAACCCATCGCCGGTTCCATGATTTGTAAGGCCACACCTGTTGGTACTCGAGAGGGGGTGGAGGAAAAGGATAATGCAGTAGGAGTGGAGGAAAGACGGGAGGAGATGCAGGAGGAGGTCGAGAGGAAAGATAAAGCGTTGAAGGAAACGCCACGGATAGAGGATACATAGATAACAGCCGGAATATTTTTTCGGGAACATCCCTTTGGATCCCATCCTTTCCTGATTAACATGGAAATAAATATCGTCACATGGAATTGTAGAGGTCTTCGCCAGATGGGACGAAGAGAGGATATCCTTTTTCATCTGAGTAAATTGAAAGCGGACTTTGTGATTCTACAGGAGACCAACATTTCCAACCCACGGGAATGCAGCCATGCACAGAGAGCGTGGACCTGGGATCCTTCGATCTGGTCATTGGCGACGGAAGGAGAAGGGGGATTAGCAGTGCTCCTAAGCTCCGTATCTAAATGTATAGTTCATAAAGTGATTGAAGCCATCCCGGGCCATTTGTTGATAATGGACTTTGACGTACAAGCTACCGCAACTAAACCGAAAGGACGATACAGGTTGTGTGTCCTTTACGCCCCGGTTCACAGGCAGCGGAGGAAAGCAGTGTGGGAAGCACTGTGGGATTACG
The DNA here is from genome assembly GCA_029375565.1 of Gekko gecko. Lineage (NCBI taxonomy): Eukaryota > Metazoa > Chordata > Lepidosauria > Squamata > Gekkonidae > Gekko > Gekko gecko. The sequence continues at coordinate 91,639,759 of JAPDNY010000003.1, forward strand.
TGGGGACAGATAGAGCGCTGATTGTGGCCGGTGACTTTAACATCCGATCCGAACAATCGGATCGGATTGATCTGAGGAAACCTCAGGAGTGGCAAAACAAGCCCCTGACGGTGGAGGAAAGATTGCTCAGGAGTTTTCTACAGGAAACCCATCTATTGCAGGACTCGGCGCTCCATGTTCTCAATGAGATGGATTATCTGCCAACCCACCACAGGGCAGCCTTTCAGAAGAATTTCACCTGTCCCACGGGCGCGATGGCGACGTACTACCATCCCTTTACTGCCAGTCGTCTGGACAGGATATGGATCCCACATTTTACAACGTCACAGCGCTGTCTCTTATTGGCCAGTCCATGGTCTGACCACGTCATGTTCCACCTGACCTTGGCTGTGGGGGACGCGTGGGACCATCACCGGATGCGACCTTGTTGGATTTTGCGGGATAGGGACGTAGTGGCTCACAGACTCAAAGCCAAGGTGATTTTGGCGATCAAGATGTGTAAGAGAGCGAGAGGGGAAGCTGACCCTGTGACATGGTGGGACAACCTGAAGCGTACCATCAGACGGTTTCGTGTCAGAGCGAAGCGCAGCAATGTGACGAGGGAGCTTAGAGACTATCACGCCGCGATCCAGAACACACTGACGACGAAGTGGCAGATGGCAAAGGGTCTCTCTTACGATGAGACGAGGTACCGGAAGAGTCAGCAGACCATCTCGACCTACCAGGGGACGCAGAGAGAGAAGAGGCGGGCGAGTCAGATGGCTAGGAGCACCGGTCCGGTACTTAGGAAAGGAGAATGGGAGAAGGACAGGATACCGGCAAACCACCAGAAATTGACGGGTCTGAGAACACGACCCAATGAAGACACACGCCACACGACGTCCGGGATAATGGACACCGTCTCATCCTTCTACACACACCTCTACGCCGCGAGAATGGAGAGACCTGCTGAGGAGTTGACAGAGATGTACCTGGGAGGACGGAGGATCCACAGAACGGACTTTGAAGAAGAGGAACTGCGAAAGGTGTCGGGCCCGATAACGGAGAAGGAGATCACGGAAGCACTGGCAGTAGGCAGACGATCCTCGACGCCGGGACCCGACGGGATCCCCTACGGCCTATACAGGGACCTGAAGAACTATTTTGTCCCTATCTTTGTGGAGGTGTTCAATTACATCTGGACGACAAAACAGGTGGGGAGGAGTTTTTTGCAAGGAGTCATGATCCTCTTGTATAAAAATGGAGACCCAACATTAGTTACTAATTGGCGACCCATAACACTCACAAACGTGGACTATCGGATCTTTGCTAGAATTTTAAACTCCAGACTCAAACGGGTCGCCCACAGGATGGTATCCCCGGGACAGACCAGTGCGATCCCGGGGAGGTGGATGATCCACGCGACGTGCCTCTTCCGTCAGATCTTTCAGGCCATACGTGAGGAGAGGAAAGAGCAATGGCTCCTACAGTTGGATCAGCACAAAGCTTTCGATAGGGTGGATCACGATTATCTATGAGCAGTGCTGGATCGACAGGGCGTACCCGAACCGATGATCGAGATGTTTCGCACGCTCTACCGGGGAGCGACCGTCTCTCCCTACGTCAGGGGAACGATAGGGCCATCTGTCGCGGTGATGAGGGGCATATGCCAAGGCTGCCCCCTCAGCCCCCTCCTCTATGTCCTCACTCTGGAACCCTTTCTTTGAGCTATCAGGACTGACGGAAACGTCCAAGGACTGTGGATGGCGGGAGTCGACGGCTCAAGAATCACGGTAATGGCACACGCCGACGATACTTACCTATGGTTGAGGAACGGGGAGGACCTTCGGAGAGCACGACACCATCTGTTGGTCTATGAGAAGATCTCTGGGGCAAAGGTTAATGAGGAGAAGAGCAAGCTCTATGTCATGGATGGAGCGACGGCAGATATCCGGGTGCGAACTATGAAAGGATCCGCCGGGGAGGAGGAGGAGAAAGCCATTTTCGAACCTGTAAAAGAAATTAAGATTTTTGGAATCTATTTTTGCCTGGAGGAAAAGGGATGGCGAAAGAACTGGGATATCTGGCAAGGCAAGGTGGAGGAACGGCTTCAGCGCTGGAAACACTGGCGATTGGTGACGGGACAGAAGGCCCGGTATTTCAACACCTACTGTGTTCTCACGGCAAACTACCTAGCGGGAGTATACCCGCCCCCAGCGCCAGTCATAAAGGCGATAGTGAAGAAGATCTATCAGTGAATCCTGGGGATGGCAACTTTTCCTCTGGCGAGGATCGTCACCCAGAGAAAAGAGTGTGATGGCGGATTAGGACTACTGGATCTTGGCCTCTGGTTCCTAGTCAAATTCCTCCACCTGAACTGCGGACAAATGGAGAACACCCGAATGACAACTTGCGAACCCACGAGTGCCGAAGGACAATCTCTGTCATGGAGAGCTTTCGAGGCCAATTGGAGAACCACACCCTGGGGCCGGAGATGGTGGGAGGAAGATCGTCCGATCTCACGTCTGACACGGAGGATGAAGGACCCCCTTCCTGACTTTGTGGTCGAGGCGACCCTCTCCATACAGAAGTACAAGATTATGGCGGGAGAGGTACGTGCGGCGATCCAACGTTCCGCTTCAATGGGGAACCTCTATAGGCATCTGTTTGGACAACTGAAGGCAAAACCGTACGATGAGGGGAGAAAGTTTAAAACCACACTTTCGGAATACATCCAAGTGCAATCTTTCCCCATCCCGACATTTGTGAATAAAACTATTCCGTACATGTTACGGGATCTCTGGTGGAGGGCCTATCATCAGATCCTTTACGTGGGAGCGAAGAAGATCACGGGGACGGGACGACAACAGCAAGGCTGTCAGCGTCCAGGATGCATCGGAGTGACCACACCGGAGACGATCGAACATGTGCTGAAGATGTGTATCCCGGTGAAGCGTCTATGGAAGGCTGTGACGCGAGCGCTCCGGTGGCCCTACCTAGCAGAGCAGGACTGGGAGACGATCGTTTTGGTTCTGGAACCAGAAGTGGGTTGCGGCCTGCCGGGACAACCGTGGCCACCGATCCCAGATGTACCCCAAGTTACACCTCGGAACCCCTCTAGCGGTATTACACAAAAAATCCAAAACGTTCAAGATTCCCAGGACATTCCAATCAGTACCCAACCACCTCGTTCTACGACAACACGGAGCCCACCTTGCCCGTTGATTCGACTGGTAAATCTGATTGTTGTCCACACCATCTTTAGGGACCGCAGGACTGAAGCCCACTTAAAAACTGCAGTTTCCATCCGGAGCAGCATTGCGTACATCCTAGGCTATCTAGCAAAGATTAAAACATGGGAACAGAGGCATACGAAACCATTGCCCTTCAGTAACCGGTGGAGGTGGTTCCGAGAAATAAACCCCCAGTTCCATGAGTTGATATCACATAACATAACATAACATATAAGAAATAAAGTACTCCATATAACATCATATATTCATACCCGATAGTCTGTTAGCTTGATAGTAGGGTGAAATTGAATACATTTGAAATCTGAAGTTCGAATTTGAATATTTCTATTATTATTTATATTATTTAGAATAATTGAATTATTGGTATTATTTGTATTATATGTATGATCTGTATTTATTATTTCTGTATTCATTATACCTGTACTCTTTTAGTATATTACGAGTAATCTTTTGATATTCCATTGAAATTTGAAGTTTATGGAAATATTGTATATATGGAAACATTGTACTTATAGCATTTAGCACATTTATTGTATTTAATGTATTTATAGTATCTATAGTATTTATATCAATTTCTATGTAATGTAGCATGGAAATATGGTATTGTATTGTACGGTGATTTATGGTGATTTGTTATGTAGTTACAAGTTTGAATCTGAAGTTGGAAGTTGGAAATTTAAATGTTAAAGTTTGATTGTTCTGTATTGATTTAATAGTTTGTATGTAGAATGGTTTAATTTTAATAAAAAATCTATTTTCCTAAAAAAAAATCTATTTTCCTAACCCTAACCCTAACCCTAAGCCCTAACCCAAAACCTAACCCTAAACCTACCATTTTATTTTTAATGGGGAAATGAGAGGACCGGTGTACTAACGTTATTTCTATTTTTTCATATGGAGGCCAAGTCTATTCTCACTATTTACAAAGGAGACAGCACAGTCCAGGTCTACCTCCATGCTTTCCTATGGGAAGTACAGAGCCCTGGTCAATCATTTTATTATTAAAGTGGAAATGAGAGGACAGGTATACTAACGTTTTTTCCTGTTTTTTATATGGAGGCCAGCAGGGGACAGAAGAGTGCAGGTCTACCTCCATGCTTTCCTATGGGAAATACAGAGCCTGTCAGAAAATATGCATTTGATGTTTCTCACTGAATCCATTGTTGTATGTTCCCTACCCCGCTATGCGCTTGCGTAGGTATGCAGGCAGAAACGTGGGAGCTTCTTCCCTGCCGCTTTTCCTTATCACAGTGGCCTTGAATGTAGGCTTTGGACTATTCTTGTTTCGCTGAGAATTTTCCAGTCCTGGGAAGGCAAGGGGAGGGGGGGAGTAGTCTCCCGCTCATCAAGTATTTCTCCCGCCGGGAGTTCCCGCGCGAGTGCTCAAGTTTTATTTGCTAGGCGCTTCATTGCATCACACTATAAGTCAGCTTGCTTTGCTTTGTTCCCCATTCCTGACAATGACCTCCTACTGTGGGTTTATAGCAAGATAATCCAATAAACCTTTCTTTGTGCAAGAATGACTGGATCTACTTGATTTCAACCTGACAGAAATTGTCAGGAATCCCATCATTCCCACTACCGTCAGTTTCCGCCGTCTACCACGATGAGCGGAGCGGGTACGGGAGCTACGGGCGCAGCCCCAGCGACTCCTCCTTCGGGCGCAGCAGCAGCGGCGACTGCTCAAGGGGCCACGGGTGCAGCCGCGGCGAAGTCTACTCCAGCGGCCACAGGTGCAGCGGCGGCGGCCGCTACGTCAGGAGCCACGGTTCCTGTTACCACTGTGGCGGCTGCTGTAGTCACCCTCCCGACCACCACTGTTGTTCCAGTGACTACTACTACGGTTTTGGTCGCACCAACATCACAATCGGGAGCCGGAGTAGTGACCCCACCATTAATCAGCACATTGGGGGTTCAGTACACTCTCCCTGTCTACAGCCCGGCTGGGCAACTACCGAGTCAGGGAGGAGCGATTCCCCGAACCTATGTGCCAGGAGTCCCAACACCATGGGATAAAGGGGTGACCTATCGTAGGTCACGCGATTGGACTAAGAACCTGTTGGATACAACTCAGTCGACCTGGACCATGCCGGGAAGCCAAAGCCGCGACAGTTTGTTGGATCCCCGAGGCAGTTTTGGACTTCCCCAAGGGAGGATACCTCGAGGCTCTCCTAGAACTGGGTCTGGGCCAGACACTGACGCTCGCGTGGACTCTATCCAAGAGGATACCCGACGGCTGGTAAGGGACATGAGCAAGCTAATGCAATCCCTACCCCAGATGATGGACCAAGCCATTCGGGCTCATCCGCTGACACAGCCTAGACCGGCACCAGCCCCGGCACCACCGCTGCTACCGGGTCGTCCACCTCCTGCTCCTCCGGGCCCGAGACCGGGCCAACCAGCACCTCCGGGTCCAGGGCCGGGCCAGCCAGCACCAGCACCTCCTCCACCGGTCGTTCCAGCACCAGGACCAGGGCCAGGCCAACCAGGGCCGCTCCAGCCGCCAGCTGTGCCTCCGCCTCAACTCCCTGCCCCAGCACCTCTCATGCAGCCGATCCCGGTTATGGCGCCGGCCCCCCCAGTGATCCGTCCTAAGGACATGCTTGAAATCACATTTGATGGAGATCCAGAGACTGTGTCCTTTTTCATATTGCAAGTCGGAAAATTTGTGCAAAGATGGGGCTATGTTTTCCCAGATGAAGAACAACAGGTGGAGTTTATCGCATCCAGATTTCGAGGGAGCGCTACCAGCTGGTATGTAGCGCTTCATGATCTGGAGGCTGCGGAGTTGGGGAATGTAGATGACTTCATGTGGGCTCTGAGAAACCGTTTCGAGGACCCGGGGCGGCCGAAAAAGCCGAAGCCTTCCTTCGTACCTTCAGACAAGGCAAACTCTCAGTGCGAGAGTACTCAAGGGAGTTTCAAAGGCATGCTGTGAAAATTCGGGACTGGACGGATGCGGTCTTGGCCCAACAATATCGAATGGGTCTAGCTGTGGATATCCGCAATAACATCCTCAGCTCTCAGCAACCCCGCACCCTCCAAGGTTGGATGGAGGAAGCCGAGAAGGCCGAGAGCCGCCTACGCATGATGAAACTGGATTTATCGTTCGGTAACAACCGCCCGAGTTCGGCGGCGGGCCAAGCCAGACCTAAACCGGTGTCCACCCCAAGTGGAATGAGAGATCAACGTATGCGGCAGGGGCTCTGCCTACGGTGTGGGGAGAAAGGGCACTTTGCCGCAGCCTGCCCGAAAGGAGACCCCAACCGGGGTCTACCACAAGACGAGCCCAGAAGGTGGAGTCCCAACCCAAAGAAAGGCACCGCAAAACCACGCAATACACGGGCTCTTTTCGCGGGTCCTGACCAAGTGGATACCTTGTTGCTGGAGGAAGAGAATGAAATGCAGGGAAATGAAATGGTCCTGTTTGTGAATGGCGCTACACAACAGGACCCAACACCTGAGGCGCCTAAACTGGTGAGCAATTACCCCTCTCTCTTCTTTGTGACTGTCCTAGTAATGAACCCAGCAATGATGACCCACATTCGGGTTCGAGCCCTCATTGACTCTGGGTGTGGGAGGGACCTTATAAACCCATCTATTGTTGTAGGGCTGGAGGCAGCCGTGGTCCATTTGAAAGACCCAATAACTTTCACACAAATGGATGGGTCTCCAATGAAAGAACCATGCCGATTTGAGACTGTTCCTTTAAGAATAGGCATTGGTGACCACTGGGAGCTACGTTCGTTCGTGATAGCTCCTCAAGCCCAATTTCCCTTAGTGTTGGGTAGCCCTTGGTTACATGGACATAACCCTTACATTCTATGGGAGGAAGGGAATGTTCAATTTATCTCACCGAAATGTAATGAACACAAATGGGACCCAGGGTGGGGAAACCCTCCCTGCAATGAACCTCCCCGTGCTTGTTTGGCAATGGAGGACCTTAACCGCATCCCCGAGGATTACCACTATTTGACTAGGGTTTTTGAGGAGGAGGAGGCTGATGAACTACCCCCCACCGTAACTCTGACTGCGCTATTGAAATTCTTCCGGGACAGAAATTGCCAAAAGGGAAAATTTATGCCATGAGTCCCAGTGAGAAGGAAGAACTGCGCCGCTTTATTGATAAAAACCTGGCTCGTGGATTTATTAGGCCAGCTTCATCCCCTTTCGCAGCACCTGTGTTGTTTTGTAAAAAGAAAGATGGGGGGCTCAGACTATGCACGGATTACCGGGGACTTAACGCAGTGTCTGCAACCAATGCCTACCCGATGCCTCTTATCAAAGACTTATTGGCAGAGGTGGCAAAAGGGAAAGTGTTTTCTAAACTGGATTTGAGAGATGCCTATTTTCGAGTTCGCATCAGAGAGGGGGATGAATACAAAACCGCATTTAATACCCCGCTGGGGCAATTTGAATATCGGGTTATGCCGTTCGGTTTGCAGGGGGCACCCGGGGTCTTCATGAACTTAATCAATGAGGTCCTACACCCCTACTTGTTCAAGGGGGTGGTCGTTTACTTGGATGATATCCTGGTCTATACCCCAGACCTACAATCTCACACCATTCTCATGCGAAAAGTGTTGGAAAGGCTATTGGATCACAAACTGTTTGTTAAACTTTCGAAATGTGAATTTCACCGGGAGTGTATTGATTTTCTGGGGTACCGCATATCCTCTGAGGGGTTGGAAATGGACCCAAAGAAGGTCCAGGATGTGGTAATGTGGGAGCCCCCAAAACCAGACGACAGCTTCAGAGTTTTCTCGGTTTCGCCAACTTTTACCGGCAATTCCTGCCCCACTTTGCCCAAGTTGCCCTTCCCCTCACTGAACTTCTAAAGACTAAGGGGAAGGGATCCAAGGCTTCAGTGCCAGGGGCCCCTTTGAACTGGACCCCGCAGTGTCAGGACGCGTTTGAACAATTAAAACGTCTGTTCACGTCTGAGCCAATTTTAGCACACCCCGATGAGACAAAAAAATTTGTGGTCCAAGTAGACGCATCGGATACTGCTATGGGTGGGGTGATTTTGCAAGAGAACGCTCAGGGACAACTACAACCTCTAGCTTATGTATCAAGAAAATTCAATGATACCGAAAGGTTCTGGCCCATTTGGGACAAGGAAGCTGCGTCTATACGTTTAGCATTGATCACTTGGAGACACTGGTTAGAGGGGTCCCAAGTACCTTTTGAGATATGGACTGATCACAAAAACCTTGAGGTACTGCGAAAACCCCGTAATCTAAATGCTAAACAATTCAGGTGGGCTGAGTTTTTCTCCAAATTCCAATTCACTCTCCACCATTTCCCAGGGAAGGCTAATCATTTGGCGGATGCTCTTTCCCGTCTTCCCCAACATTTCTGTAAGAGGGTGGAAGTACAAGAGTCTATGTTCACCCCAGAACAACTGGTGGGTGCGGTTGTCACCCGTAAAGCCAAACTAACATCAAAGAACCCCACCCAGACATTCCCCTGGGAAAAACAATTTCTCACCGACATCACCCCACAAGAAATAAGTGAGTTACAAGTCAGGGATGATGTGAGATGTGATCCAAATGGGTGCTGGTTTAAAGGAAATAAAATGTTTGTTCCAGAAGCTACTCGATCCCAAATGTTGCAAACAGTTCATGACTCAAAGTCTGCGGGGCATTTTGGATATGTGAAATCATTGAGACTTCTGCAACGTGGGTTTTGGTGGCCCCGAATGAAACAGGATTTATCGCTCTACATACAATCATGCACAACGTGCAACCGTTGTAAAGCCAGGCCGGGGAAACCACCAGGTCTCTTACAGCCTCTACCCACTCCAAGCCGACCCTGGGAAGTAATTTCGATGGACTTTATTACTGATCTTCCCCCTCTAGACATATGACGGTCATTTGGGTGGTAGTGGACTTGTTCTCAAAACAAGCTCACTTTATACCGTTCCCAGGTTTGCCAACCGCCAAGGCTTTGGCCAAAGCATTTCTTCAACACATTGCCAGGCTACATACATTGCCACTCAAAATAATATCCGATAGGGGAAGTCAGTTTGTTTCTAAGTTGTGGTCAGAGCTAATGACCCTAATGGGTATTGAACGGGCTCTTAGTACTGCCTATCACCCCGAAACCGATGGGCAAACGGAGAGAGTAAACCAGACATTAGAACAATATCTGAGATGTTTTTCTAATTATCAACAAGACAATTGGGTTGATTTACTGCCATTGGCGGAGTTTGCATACAACAATTCATGGCACGCTTCAACAAAGATGTCTCCATTCAAAGCTGCCATGGGTTATGACAGCCCCCTCTCCCTTTCTTGAAACCTGGTGAAAACGTGGGTAAAGCTTCAGCATGGTGTAAAACTTTCCGCGATTCTTGGCCCCTAATTGTTGAGACTTTGAATGAAGCCAAGTCACAGTATAAAAAACAAGCAGATAAAAAAAGGGCCGGGGGCTGGAATCTGAAACCAGGGGACTCGGTCTATCTGTCGACAAAGAATCTAAAGCTGGCGCAGCAGTCCAAAAGACTGGCTTGGAAATATATTGGTCCTTTCAAGGTGCTAAGATGTATAAATCCAGTGACTGTACAGCTAGATCTGCCAAAATCTCTTAAAGCAATACATCCAATTTTCCATTACAGCCTCCTCAAACCGGCGTTACCCCCGACTAAATGGCAACCTGCGATGTCGGAGCCTCCCCCGCCTCTGATGGTTGACGATGAGGAACACTATGAAATTGCGGAAATTCTAGACTCTAAGATTTTGCGGGGACAACTCCTGTACCTGGTCCAATGGGTACACTTTGGGCCCCAACATAGAGAATGGGTGAAAGTTTCAGATATCAAAGCACCTGACCATTTGAAACGCTTTCACATTCGATACCCTAACAAACCTGGGGGGCCCACGTTCTCTCCTTCCTGAGTGGTGGGTGGGTGGTATTTTGGGAAGGGCAGAATGTCAGAAAATATGCATTTGATGTTTCTCACTGAATCCATTGTTGTATGTTCCCTACCCCGCTATGCGCTTGCGTAGGTATGCAGGCAGAAACGTGGGAGCTTCTTCCCTGCCGCTTTTCCTTATCACAGTGGCCTTGAATGTAGGCTTTGGAATATTCTTGTTTCGCTGAGAATTTTCCAGTCCTGGGAAGGCAAGGGGAGGGGGGAGTAGTCTCCCGCTCATCAAGTATTTCTCCCGCCGGGAGTTCCCGCGCGAGTGCTCAAGTTTTATTTGCTAGGCGCTTCATTGCATCACACTATAAGTCAGCTTGCTTTGCTTTGTTCCCCATTCCTGACAATGACCTCCTACTGTGGGTTTATAGCAAGATAATCCAATAAACCTTTCTTTGTGCAAGAATGACTGGATCTACTTGATTTCAACCTGACAGAGCCCTGATCAACCATTTTATTTTTAAAGGGGAAATGAGAGGACAGGTGTACTAACGTTTTTTCCTGTTGTTTATAAGGAGGCCAGCAGGGGACAGCAGAGGGCTGGTCTACCTCCATGCTTTCCTATAGGTGATACAGAGCCCTGGTCAACCATTTCATTTTTAAAGTGGAAATGAGAGGACAGGTGTTCTAACGTTTTTTCCTGTTGTTTATATGGAGGCCAGCAGGGGACAGCAGAGTGCAGGTCTACCTCCATGCTTTCCTATGGGAAATACAGAGCCCTGGTCAACCATTTTGTTTTTAAAGGCGAAATGAGAGGCCAGCTGTTCTAACGTTTTTTCCTGTTGTTTATATGGAGGCCAGCAGGGGAAAGTAGATTGCAGGTCTATGTCAGGGTCCTTAGTTAGTCAGCCAAACACCAGGCCTTGTTCTTGGTTCCTTTCGCCCCCCCGGGCGGCGTAGAAGCTCCGGGGCAGCTCGCGGCGAAATGGCCTGCCTCTCCGCACTTCAGACAAAGCCCTTGTTTCATCCTGGTCTCTCTCGTGCCGTCTTTGGGTCTGGGGTTCGATGGCTGGGTCTTCCCTCTTGGGGTCGGAGGTGGGCCCGATTGGCCTCCCTTCCCCAGCGCCGCCGCATCATCCAGGCGGATGGTTCTCAGGCGGGTCTCCATAGTGACTGCTGATTGCATCCAGCCCGCCAGTGTGTCGGGGTCGTGTCCACGCGTCACGGAGCGGCGGATCTCGGAGTTGAGCCCCAGTCGAAACTGCTCCGCCAAGACCCCGTCAGGCCACCCTTGTATCTTCGCGGTGAGCCAGTGGAACTCCGCTATATATTCGCGGACTGATCGGGAGCCTTGTTTGAGAGCGCGTAAGGCCGCTCGGGCTGTCTTGTTTGCGTTGATGTCTTCAAACTGCTCCTTCATAGCCCACATAAACGCATCGATCTCTCGTAACTCTCGCCCATCTGCTTGGTGCAAGGCTACGTACGAATCAGCCGCCGTCTCCTTCAGGTGCAATGCGATGGTGTCTACCATACGGTCCTCGCTCTGGAACAGGTGGCCCCAGTTCTCGATGAACTTTTCCGTTCTCACCAGGAAAAACGAGAAGTCTGCGTCAAGGAGTTCGGCCGGCTTCGGCGGGAGGAAACCCCAGGGCCGCTGCGGATGCGGTGCTGGTGGCTCCTGCCCTGGGGGTCCCACTGGTTGGTCTGGGAGCCCCGCTGGTTGCGCGGGTGGACCCACAGGCACGATTCGCTGGTCAGGAAGTGGTTGTCCAGGGGGCGCCTCTCGCTGCCTCCGATCCATCTCCTCCCGAATGCCATCCGAAATCATCTTAGGGATGCGGGAGAGGGACTCGTCCAACATGCGGATTAAGCGATCGTGGCTTGGATCGCCGCTTCATCTCCGGCTTCCTCTGGGTCCCTCCTCACCTCTTGACTCTCTGGTCAGGTCTTCCATCCCTTCCGCTGTGCTCAGTCGGTGTATCGATCGCTCGTAGCGGCTCTCCCTCACCGAAGCACGCGGGGTGTAGAACCACGTCTCATGCGTCTCAGCCAAGGGCTTCACCCAGTCTCTTCGCTGCTTGGGCTGGGTTGTCACGCCACCGTAGGCTGCTCCATAAGGGTCCCCATAGGGCCCCCCCAGGTCGTAGTCAGAGCCCCAGGTTACCGGTACGTAGGTACTGGGAACGTCCGCGGGCACGACTGCGGTGGTGCTCGGCACCGTCGTCACAGGAGGTTTCTTGTCCTCCTGCTGGTCGTCCTGCTGATCTTTCTCGATCGGGAAAGTGTCTTCTTCACCGTCACTCATTGTGGAGTAGCGGGTTTCAGACCAGTCCCGACAAAAAGTGATTCTTAACAAACTGTCAGGGTCCTTAGTTAGTCAGCCAAACACCAGGCCTTGTTCATTGAAACAAGAATAGTATTTATTAAGCTGCAAGACTAGGTCACTAGAACAGAAGCATTGTTAAGAATAACTTGGATACATGAAGCATTGGGTTATACTCTAAAGGGGGGAAAGGGCCCCCACCTTTCTACCAATAGATGGTCAGCGCGCGCGTGGGAACCCCAGAAAGCTGTAAATAATAGTCTACCCTCCATCCCACCATTCCCAGCCTAGCTGTTGTCTTTAGAAAGCGATAGGAGACGCTCAGCCTGGCATTCAAGGCCAGTCTTGGCCTGGGAGATGAGATATGGCCCGGTTGCCCAGGCAACATCGGCAGCTCCCCACATTCCATCCCACCAGTTCAAATACATCAATTAACACCATACAGTCCCATCCTCCCTCCCTTCTCCATCCCTTATGGCAGGGATACCTGACAGTCTACCTCCATGCTTTCCTATGGGAAATACAGAGCCCTGGTCAATCATTTTATTTTTAAAGAGGAACTGAGAGGACTGGTCTACTAACGTTTTTTCTATTTTTTGATATGGAGGCCAGGTCTATTCTCATTATTTTCAAAGGAGACAGCAGAGTGGAGGTCTACCTCCATGTTTTCTTATGGGAAATACATACCCCTGGTTAACCATTTTGTTTTTAAAGGGGAAATGAGAAGCCAGCTGTACTAACGTTTTTTCCTGGTTTTCATATGGAGGCCAGCAGGGGACAGAAGAGTGTAGGTCTACCTCCATGCTTTCCTATGGGAAATATAGAGCCCTGGTCAACCATTTTATTTTTAAAGGGGAAATGAGAGGACAGGTGTACTAACGTTTTTTCCTGTTTTTTATATGGAGGCCAGCAGGGGACAGCAGAGTCCACGTCTACCTCAATGCTTTCCTATGGGAAATACAGAGCCCTCGTCAATCATTTAAAGGAGTTGCCATGATGAGTCAGGGAAAGGAGGATGCCATACACAACCTTAACGAACCTTCTGAAAAATAATGGGATCATGTTTCGTTGGTTGATACCAGAAGGAGTTTTGTTTTCATACAATGGTCAAAGACAAAGGATAGACTCTTCATTTAAGGCTGAATTTTATTTAGATAAATTTGGAGAGGATTTAGGTCTGAGAAAGGAAGACGTAGAAGAAGAAGAGAAGGAGGAGGAAGTGGAGGAAGAAGAAGAGATGGAAGAAAAGAATATTAGGCAAGGGGTACAAAAAGGAACAGGGAAAGAAGAAGCAAAAATAAACCAAATAAAACAACGTACCAATATATGACTAGGTTTAAGTACAAAAACAGAGGGAAAAAACACTAAAAAGTAAGATGCTTAATATCAAAAAAATTAAATTATCTCTATAAATATTATTGGTCTTAACAGTCCCCAAAAAAGAAGAAAAACATTCCACCAGCTACAAAAAATGAAACTAGATGTCGTATGTTTACAAGAAACGCATATTAAGAGGTATAATGTGAAATACCTAGAATGTAAAAAATTAGGTAAAGAGTTTACAGCACTTGCTGATGAAAAGAAACAAGGAGTGGTGATATATGCGAAAGACGCACTAGACCCAGAGTTGATCTATTGTTCTGATGACGGGAGGATAGTGACAATAACAGTGGTAAGAAAAAGGGTAAAGATATTAATAATTAATATTTATGCGCCTAATCAAAGTCATACCCAAAAAGTCTTCTTTCAAAAATTAGAGACAGTTTTAAGCTCAATAGAGGTAAATAATATTGTTATTGTGGGTGACTACAATTCTGTGTTAGATTCAAATATCGATAGAAAGACGAATAGGAAAAGATGGAAAAATGGAAATGTAATAGTAAAAGATTTTATGCAAATGGCGGAAGAATTTAATCTAATTGATGCTTGGAGAGTTAGGAATATAGGTAAAAAAGATTATACTTATTGCTCAAACAGGCATGACTCCTGGTCTAGGATAGACATGGTATGGATGACTGTCAATATGTTACGAGAAACAATTGAATGTGAAATATTACCAAATACTTTTGCGGACCATAGTCCTGTTTTGTTGGTGTTAAAAGAGATATGCAGGGATAAGAGGAATTTTGTAAATTTAAAATTATTAAGAGACACGAAATTTGTTGAGAAATGTAAAAAAGAAATGGTAGCGTTTTTTCAGATAAATATCAACTCTGAAACTCCAATGGAAATAGTTTGGGACACCTTCAAAGCGTACGTGAGAGGCATTTTTATTAACCAGAATGCTTGGAGAGTTAAACAAGCAAAAAAGAAACATGATCAAATAACTAATGAAATTAGAGTGCAAGAAAGTATAACGAAAAATGGAGCAGTTAATAAATCAGCGCATATGAAATTAAAATTGCTGCATCATAAAATGAATTTAATGTTGAACTATGAGATAGAGAAAAGAATGGAGTACACAAGACAGTATTATTTTGAGAATATAAATAAGCCAAATAGGTGGCTGGCATATAAGATAAGAAAAGAAAGAGAAAAACGTATAATAAGGCAACTAAAAATGATAAAGAGGTAGTAAAATGTGATATACAAGATTTGAAAGACATAGTGGAAAATTTTTATAAAAAATTATATCATAGAGAAGAACAGGAAAATGATTTAATAACAAAATACTTGGAAGGGAATAGGAAAAAATTCAATGAACAACAGATAAATACCCTAAATAATCCTATAACAATGTGCGAAGTGACAGAAGCAATTAAAAAACAGAAAAAGAAGAAATTGCCAGGACCGGATGGTATCCCGGCAGAATTTTATCAAATATTTGAAGAGCAGATTAGTATTCTGTTCAAAAAATTACTTCAAAGAATAGGTAGACATGGGAAGATTCCAGAATCACGGAACCATGCGTTAATTACGTTGATCCCCAAACCCAATTCAGATCATGGGGAAATTAAGAACTATAGACCTATATCCCGGCTTAATGCCGACTACAAAATATTTGCAGGTATTTTGGTGGATAGGTTAAAAAAAGTCTTATCGCAAGTTATCCATCAAGATCAAATGGGGTTTTTGCCCAAAAGACAGATGAAAAATAATCTGAGAATAATAATGAACGTGCTAGAATTTTATGAGGCACGCCCAGACAAAGAGCCAGTGTTATTGTTCCTAGATGCAGAAAATGCATTCGATAACTTGTCATGGAACTTTATATTGGAAAAGTTGAGAAAGGTAGATTGTGGACAATATTTCTTTACTTTGGTTAGTGCTATTTACAAGACAAATTTCGCAAAGGTAATAGTAAATGGGGAAGTAACAAATAACATTGAAATTCAGAAGGGTTCGAGGCAAGGATGCCCGTTGTCGCCATTACTGTTTATCTTAGCGTTAGAATCTTTAAATGATGCAATTAGGGGAAACCCACTCATACAGGGTTTAAAAATAAAAGGGGAAGAATATAAGTTATTGGCATTCGCTGATGATCTTGTATTTATATTGGAGGAACCGGATGTATCTATCATACATTTGATGGATACTATTAAACAGTATGGGCAGGTGGCAGGTCTCAAGATAAATTATAGTAAATCTAAAATCCTAACTAAAAATTGTTTACCTACAACGATACAGAAAATGCAAGAGATTACAAATATAGAGATAGTGAAGAAGGTAAAATATTTGGGGATCAACTTTACAAATAAATGTAGTTCATTGATAGAGGACAACTATAACAAGCTATTGGATGAAGCTAGAAAAGATTTGTGGAAGTGGAATAAGATACCATTGTCATTCATGGGCAGAATAGCTTTGGTTAAGATATTGCCCAGATTTTTATTCCTTGCACAAAATATACCGATTTTAAAAAATAAGAGCTTTTTCGAAGAACTGAATAAAATTACAAGATGATATATATGGCACTACAAAAGATCTAGAATATCTTGGAAGATTTTACAGGATAAAAAAGAAAGGGGAGGATTACAAGTTCCCAACTGGTATATATATTATCAAGCGACCGCGCTGGTTTGGGTCAAGGAATGGTTAACATTGGAAAATAGGAGAATTTTGACACTGGAAGGCCATGACCTATATATGGGGTGGCACGCGTACATATGGTACGGAAAAGATAAAGTACATTCAAACTTTGGGAGACCTATGTTAAGAGGAGCATTGAATAAGATATGGTCTAACATAAAAGAGAGATGGTACAGAAAAACTCCTAGATGGGTCTCCCCTCTGGAGGCATTCATAGCACCAACATTATTAACGAGTAAGAAAGAAAGTTATCAAACATTGTTAGGTAGAAATAATAAATTGAAAGCAGAGGAAAAACTTGCTAGTGAGAATAGATTATCATGGTGGGAACAGATAATGTTAAGGGACAGATTTCAGAAAGACCTAGTAAGGGGGTTTGAAGACCAAAATAACGAACTTGATAAGATTTGGCTCTCATCAAATGACAAATTAATACAGAAATTATATGGTTTCCTGTTGGATGAATATGAGCAAGATGAGGCAATTAAAGCAGTGATGGTTTCATGGATGAAAGATTTGGGTGATAATGTAGAAATAGATCAGTGGAACAAGATATGGAAATCAATTAGATTTATGAGAGCTGTTGCATATAAAGAAAATGTATATAGGGCCCGGTCACACGGGCCAGAAAACACGGGGGAGAGGTGTCGCAACTTGCCCCAGTGCTAAATAAGGCGCAGTAGCCCGATCAGACACCCGCCAATGTTCCGTGGGCAGCACGTGGGCAGCCTGATAATGGTCGATCACACGGCGGTACCGTAGCGCGGCAAAAAAGCGGTGTGGTGTGATCACACAGCCGGTCGTTTGGTGCCGCTCCCGAAGGTTTTCTATTTTTTCACTTACCGCCGTCCGCATGTGCATGATCGAGCGAGTGGACTGGTCGAGCATGGAGCATGCGCACACCCAGACACCAGCTGAGAGGGGCATCCTGGCGAGAGAGGGGCATGCCGGCGACGGGGATACACGGACCCGGACCGCGACAGAGCACCGAGCCACAGCTAATGGCGGACGAGGTGGAAGTCCTGCTCATAGCCATCGTCACCACCTGTGCGGCTGTGGCAGCAGGGAGCCTCCGGGTACGTCAAGCATGCCTACAGGGGGAGGGGATGGCTACTGCAGCCAGGAGACAGAGGAATGCCATGGACATGACACAGCTAGTGAGCAGCCAACGCCGCATCAGGCGGCACCAGGCAGACAGGTCGAGGCACACCCAGCAGCTAAGCTGCCTCGCCGCGCAGTACCCAGGCTGCCGCTGGTGGGTGTATCCGAGGGGCCAGGAATGGTGGGCAACCTTCGTCACCCATGTCTGGGGCAACGAGCAGTGGTTCGAGCACTTCAGGATGTCCAGGTCATCTGGGAGCCGTGGTCACAATGTCAGGGCCCGCCATGCACAACCCCCAGCGGAGGGACCCATGGCCAGGGGCACAGGGATGCCAGTAGCCCAGCCGGCCAGAGAGCGCGCCTAGCACCCGGTTCGCGGACAGAGAGTGGTGCCGCCGTACCTCCACCATGGCAAGTCAGGAATCCAGGAGCCCTGGCCACAGGAGCCCTGGCCACAGCGTGAATCACGGGGCCCAAGGGGCCCACGGGCCCACGGCAGGACAGCTCACGGAGGGTGGAAGGGTTGGGAGGACAGGCCCCATGACCTCGGCACCCGGAGTGAGGCACCCGACCGAACACTGTATTCACAGGTCAACATTCATGTGGCTGGTGGATGCCCTCCGGGATAGACTGCATCGAGAGCAGACGGTAATGCGGGAACCCGTGTCAGTGGAGGAGCGTGTCGCGGTCGCCGTGTGGTGGATGGGCAACACCATGTCCTACAGAACCATTGGGCAGCAGTTCGGTCTTGTACGGTCCACCGTGGCTGGCATCGTCGTGGAGGTCACACGAGCCATCACGGAGGAGCTCCACCGGCGAGTGGTGTACCTACAGAACCCAGACAGGGTGAGCACGGGAAGGGCCAGGTGGCGCTGCGGGAGGGGAGGGCAGAGCAGGCCGCACTCGGAGAGATGGGGCGGACGGAGGATCTGGTGTGCGCGACGGCCCCCTAGCAGGTGGCGACACACCCCGCACGTGTCCCCAGGCAAGACTGGCACCTGCCAGACCCGTCAATCCCAATGTTTCGCCGACGGGTCATGAGGGCCTTCACCACCAGGGGCTTCCCGCAGTGTGTCGCGGCCATGGATGGATGCCACATCCATGTCTGAGTACTGGTCCGCCTTGCCCAGTACTACATGAATCGGAAGAACTAGTGCTTGATCATCCTGCAGGCCACCGTCGATTATGTGGGCCAGTTTGTTGACATAGTGGTGGGGCAAAGCGGCCAGAGCCACGACACGCATGTCCTGCAGTGTTCGAACATCATGGCCGCAATGGACGCAGGACTGTGGGTGCCAGGAAACCCTACCCGCACCATCGAGGGCGTCCAGGTGCCGCCACTCATTCTGGGGGATGCGGCATACCCGCTCCAACGCTGGCTCATTCCTCCCTACAAAGGGCGACTCGATGCGCGGCAGGCGCACTTCAACAAAGTGCACAGCAGGGTCTGCAATGTTGTGGAACGAGCATTCGGTCACCTGAAGGCACGGTGGCGGTGCCTGTTACTCCAGGTGCCACTGGAGCTGAGGAACGTAGAGGCGGTCGTTGCCGCCTGCATAGTCCTACACAATGTGTGCGAGAACCGCGGGCATGCAGTCCCGGAGGTGCTCGTCGTGGAGGAAATATGGGCACGGCAGGAGGACGAGGAGCCCATCCCCGACCCTGTGCAGCCGCCGGAGGCCCCGGGGGCATGGCAGTGCATCTGGCACTGACCACATGGCTCTGGAGGCGTGCGAGACCCCGCTAGGGGGGCCAGAGATGTGGGCAGGGGTTCCCGAGGGCGCCCTCTTTGCAGCCACTGCTGCTGTCCCGATGTGCTGAGCACAGACTCGGCCGCCTGGGGGCCCATGGCAGCATGCGGTCATGCGAAACTCCGGAGCCATGAGCCCAAGGATTTTCGCATGTCCACAGCCTGCCACAAGGACATCCGACGGCCAGGGCCACAACTGGGGTTTCTGGACTCCATGTCCACCATCAGGCACGAGATACGGAATCGCCGTGGTGACAGGGGGGGCGGGGGACCAGGTGCGAACGGCGGCCATGAGCCGGTGGTGTGATCGCGTACGATGGCACAAATAAACATCCGTCTTGGCAGCACCGCACCCGTTTCTGTTCTCGTCAGTGTTGCCCCTCCACTGCCGCCGGGGGGGCGGGATCTGGCGGCGGCCCCCTCCCGGCGCATCCATGCGACGTGACCTGGCTGTGGCCGTGCTGTACGTTCCTGATTGGGAGTGGGAGACCACCCAATGGGTGACACCACTGTAGGCAACAGGGGGACACCGACATGGAGCAGGGGCGATGTCGGCACCCAGGTGGGCAGCCGGGGGGAATGAGTGATGCTGCCTGAGCCCGGGGAGGTTCCCTGCAGGATCATGCATGGCTCCAGACACGTCCCCGATGACCAGCCCCCTACTGCACCCGGGAAGCCGTGATCCTGGGACAGGTCGCGCGGTGACACGCCGCCCCAGGCCCCTGGATCACGGCCCTCAATCATCCCCCTCGGCCACGTGACACCTGTGGTCGAACCGTTCCCTGCGCGGCCCCTGCCTCCACATCCCCTGGGCGGCACCCACCCTCGCCCACAGACCGGGAAGGCATGTTTGATGGCACCTGGCCAGTGCACGCACCCAGTGGTGGCCAGGACACATCCCGATAGTGGCCAGGGGCCAACGGCTGTTCCCCCGAATGAGAGCGTGGCCCGCCAGCCAAGGACCAGCGGCATGGCCGTGCAAGCCCCCCCCCGGCCTCAGGACGGGCACGCCCCTAGCCCCCCCGTACATCACGGCTCAGGGCCGCTCCGGTGGCCGAGAAGCCTTCAAACATGCGCTTCACTGCGCATGCCCGTGTGTCGCCTGGCGCACAGGCAAAAGGCGACACAGCGCAGGCGGGCACATACGCATTCTGTCCGAGGCACCCACAGAGTCACCATGGCCTTCCCGACCAAGGGGTTGCTGTGGCTCCCGGAGGAGGTGGAGTGCCTCCTTCAGACACTCCACCAACTGGAAGCCGGACCTAGGAACATGACCTCCACCCATTTGGAGACCCTTGGGGTTTTCGAGGAAGCCAGCAAGCATCTCTCGGCCCGGGGGTACCGACGCACGGCCGCCCAATGCCGTGCAAAGTTCAAGCACGAAAAGGCTGTCTTATTTGATGCCCTCGAGGACTGGGAGGGCATTCTGCTACAGGGGGAGCGGCCTCCCCGGTTCCAGCTCCTCCGGGCACTCTGGGAACAGGGCGGCCAGCCCGGATGGTGCTATTGCACCCCCAACAGTAAGTAACCCCTGCCCCGCCCACGGCTACTCAGATGGTCTCCAACTGTGCCATCCAACCCTCTGCTCTATCCCCTGCAGGGCGACCATGTGCGCACCGGATGAGGGCGGCGTACCCCACCAGGGATGAGGAAGTGCCCCCCCTGGCAGGACCCGGACAACGAGGCTCAAGGTATGGTCATCGGGGTGGCATTGCCACACGCGCGTGCCCATTGTGCCCTCAATGCCTGCCACCACATGTCAGCGGTGGCCAGCGTCTTGCGAGGGCAGCACGGGGGGAGGCGCCTGGCCAGGTCACGCTTGATGGGTGCCAGCGTTTGCATCTGTGAGGGGATGGCCACCCATGCCCCCTGGTGTGCAACAGGCTTGGGCCACAACCCCCTCCCGCTTCATGTGTGGCTGCTTCCCTCCCCCCACAGCACCTGTGGTCATCAGCTCCCTGCAGGGGTCTCCTGGGGCCAGCGAGGCATCGGAGCCAGGTAGGCTGCGGCTGAGGGCCCCCACTGGGGAGGCCAGGCTCAGGGGCCCTGCCAGCGACCCATCCTCTGGTCAGGGCCCAGGGCCCTGGGCCCCAAGCTACACATGCGAAACAGTGACCTGGGGCCCCACCTGTGGCCTGCCTGCGAGGCAGGTCGCCCATCCACGGCCCACAGTGGCATGACAGCGTACTGAGGGCATAGGCCCCCCTAATGGCCCCATTGTCCCGTGCAGGTGCCCAGGCACAGGAGGAGGCAGCAGCGACCACAGCTGGGTCTGCTGTGGTCATCAGCTCGTCCACCGAGACTGATGCAGGTATGCCCACCTCCCTTTGACCTGGTGGACGCCCCGCTGTTCTGTGCTCATCCCCTGCCATGTCCCAGGACCCGCGGGACGGACAGTCTGCCGGCGGCTGGATGTGCTGGAGGGCACGGTGGCTGAGATGCGGACAGCAGGTGGGTCGACTGCAGCCCGTCAGGGCAGTGGTCGGGTGGCTGATGGCAGGGGGGCCCCCACCCCCCGAATCTCTGGTGGCAAGACCTATCTTGGCATGCTCGCCGCGGTTGAACCCGGTGCCCCGGTGACACACGCCGGAGATGGAGCATGCCCCTTGCAGCGCCCCCACTTCACATCTGCTGCCCCTGTCTTCTGTGGCCCACAGTGGAACAGTATGGGCGGGTCCTCGAGGTGGTCCAGCAACGTCTGAGCCAGCTACGGCGCCTGTTCCTCGAGCTGCGGCTGGACACCGCCCTGCAGGAGCAGCTCCAGGAGGAGCAGGAGCGGCGACGGACGGCCCAGGGACCCCTGCCAGCAGTGCAGGCGGGGGATGGTCAGGAGGCGGAGGGGGAAGGGGAGGAGGAGACTAGCAATGGGGGGGTCAGAGATATCCACCTCGGATGACACCGAGGGGAGGAGGCTGAGGGACCACACCAGGCCATCCCTCAGGACCCCAGGGAGTGCACCGACACGGGGGTGGAGGGGGACAGCTCCGATTAGGGCAGGGGTCGTCATGTGACACTGTTGGTTGAATGTTTAATAAATTTGATTCTGTTCAATGCTGGTGTCTCTGTTCCCTGGGGGCCCCCTCCCTCCTCCATCCCCAGATGGACTGAGTCCACAACAGGCATGTGTGCGTGTCTTACAGCACCTTTATTCCACTGGGTACCAGTGAACAAGAGGGGGGTGGCATCACCTGGGCCACAGGTCCGTGGTGTCCTGGCCTCCCCAGGGAGCCCAGTGATGCCTCATGTCTCCATCCCGGCCATGCCGCAGGCCACCACCCATGGCCGCAGCTCCGGACCACCCCTGGGGGGGAGGCAATGATGGCACAAAGGCAGCCTTCTGGTCATAGCCACCGCCATCTGCGGAGGCCCACCTCCCAGCACGTGGCCTGACATGTGGAGGAAACGTCGTGACTGGGTGGGGCTTGCCATGCCACAGCGGCGTCGGGGGTGGCAACTCCCACTGGCAGAGCGGACGATGTTCCGTCTACTGTGGAGGGATGTAGGGCTGCGGCTTCCTCCTCTTTCGCGTAGGCCTCCCGCTGCCACTGGATGCCTCGGGGATCTCGTTGGTCGCTGGTGGCTGCACAGACGGGGCTGTGTGGGGCCCAGGGTTCGGTGTGCGGCCAGGTGCCTGCACGTCCTGGACCACAGCCACCCCTGGGGCCACCACACGGCCAGCTGCTTCAACTGGCTGGGCTGCAGGGGCCCCTGGGCCCGTGCCATGGGCAGTCGCCTGCACAGCCTGGGCCAGGGTGGTCCCTGGAGCCACCATGTGGCCAGCTGGCCGCACTGCCTCGACCACGGGGGTGCGTGCACATACAGTCTCGACGCGCAGGGTGACTGCACGTGTCAGCTCGACCATTGCATCGGTAGATGTGTCCATGGACCTCCTCATTGTAGCACAGTCCTCCCGGTCCGCCGCATGGTCCTCCCGGTCCGCCGCATGGCCAGCCCTCAGCTCTGCCAGGATCTCCTCATGCTGCCTCTGTGCTGCCCTCAAGGCTGCTCTGTTCTCCTCCCTGCCCTGGGCAGCTAGGTGTTCCCCAACGCGTTCAACAGCAGAGACCCACTTCCTCCTGGCGGTGATGAGTGCTGCCCTTTCCAGGGCCATGAGGTCACCCACGTTCACATCTGGAGGCAGACCTGGGGGGTTGGGGCGACATGGGGCTCAATGTGCTGGAACAACAACCATGGGGACCCCTGCATGGCATGGGCGGCCGCCCCCTGCCCCCGTACCATGCTGCTACTCACCGTCTGGGTCCCGCGGGCCACACTCTCTGGGCCGTGGCACCACCTCATCCCCATCCAGGGGATCGTTGCCTGTGCCTGGGGGGAAGACAGCTGGCTGTCGTGTGTGGCCCATGCACCCCAGGGGACGGTCCCTGGCTCTCAGCATGTCCTTGGCAGGGTTTGCCATGCTGATGGCCTAGGGGGGTCCCGCCCTGCCCATCGTACTCACCTTGGTGCGGTGGCTGGTCCGTTGCTGGCTCCTCGCCATCACTCTGCTCTCCGTGGACACACGCTTGCTGGTCTGCACACTGGAAGCCTGCGCCTGGAAATGGGAGGGGCCACAGGTTACTGAGGCTGCCCCTGGGGGCGGCTCCCGTGGTGGGTGCTGGTCAGGTGCCTTCCAGTGCCTTCCGCATATGGGGCCCGTGGCCTCCTGGGGACAGCTGTGGGACCCCGATGGCTCCCCCCTGGGGGGTGGGCACTGTGGTAAGAAATTTCAGAAATATAGAAGGTTTGGGTTTTAAAATGAACCAAATAGTTTATAAAATCCATGTATCTGTCTCTGTTTTTGCTAGCAGGAACCCAACAGCCTGCTTTCACTGAATCAAATCCCATGAGTCTTTGCAAAACCCTTGTTCCAGGCAAAGCACCCCTCTCTGTCACGTACAAAGTTCACACATTCCATTCCCAGGATCTAAATCAATGTAAATTCCCTTAGGTGTGAGACCCACTATATCCATTTAGCCATAAAAGCCCATCTGGCAGGAAAAGCTTTTTGGGCAGTGACAGACTTCAATCCATCTGATGCAGGGATTCACACCCCTACTCCCATCCCAGAGATAACATGAAAGAATTGTTTGATCTTCAATGCTGGGAAACTCCAGGAAAAACACAATAGCACCATTCCTGGTCCTCTAAACAAAAGGCAACTTTTGTTGTGTGAGACACAAGAAAGCAATTTCCTTGCAAAAACCCTCAACTTCAAGATTTCAATTTACAACTGTAATTTAATTATTGCAGACCCCTTTGATCATGTGGTACAAATGCTAGTCAGTTCCAACAGACTTTCGCTGGCTCTTGAAGGAACCAGGAGAGATTTTACTCTCTGGAGACTTTGGGAGTCAGCCCGAAAGGCCTTTCGTTTCTGCATGCTTTGGGGGGGACGACTTTGCTTTCATGTATTGTCTGTGTTTTCACTATCAATGTTTAAGAAATAGGATTGTACAGTGTTGGCATCTGGTCTGGCGTCTTGCCAACCATCTTGCCTGGTAAACTTTTGGATGTTTTCTTAGTGAAGATAAGTTTTATTTTAAGAAGAGACCTTTTTGCTAAGAATGTCTCTGCCAGCGTTTGGGGGGTTTCCTAGCTTGCATCTATTGCCTTTGGTAAGGAGGCGACACTCAGGGAACACACGAACCAAGAGGGAGAGGTGCGAGTGGCACGGGTGAACACATTCACAAGACACGTGCAGCCCCATTATTCTCACAACAGGCACGTATTGGCATGCTGTCCCAGGGGGTTCCCCCCTGTCCCCTGTCCTGGTGTGCTCCCGTGCTGTGCAGGACCCCTGGATATCTATGGCCTGGCTCAGAGTCCGCTGTACTGTCCAACCCTCCCAGGGGGTGTCTCTGGGGGCTCTCTGGCATCTGGCCTCCCAGGACATCCAGCACTGGTGGTGGTCACTGGGGGCCCCCTGGTGCCGATCGCCTGAGGACAGCAATGTGTACTGGGTGGGATGCTTCGCCTGTCTGATGGGGTGACATGTGGGGTGGTGGCACATGTGGGACATGGTGTTTGCCGCTGCTTCTATCTTGGAGGCCCTGGGATGCTGCCTGCCTCTTGGCCCGAACACCTGGCCTGCCGCACTCCCACCTACCTGCATGGCTGCTGGTGGCTGGCCATGGCTCCTGGTTGCCCTGCGAGTCGTCGTCAGAGAGCTCCAGGGATGGCTGCTGGGAGGCGACAGAGGGACCCCAGGAGGTGTCTCTGGCGGTGGCTCCCTGGCTGCTGGTGGCCGGCCATGGCTCCTGGGTGCCCTGTGAGTTGTCGTCGGACAGCTCCAGGGACGGTTGCTGCGAGGAGGTGGAGGGGCCCCGTGAGGTGTCTCCAGTGTGAACTGGAGCTGTCGTTTGGAGCAGGTCTTCCATCCATATCTGCTTCTCGGTGTACAGGATTCTGTCGAACTCCTCGTAGAACGTGCATGTGTGTTTGCAGCTGCCGGACTCTGCATTCTGTGTCACGGTCTTCTTGTATCTCAGACGCATGTCCTTAGCTTTGGAGTGGCACTCTTCAGCGGAACGTGTGTGCTCTCAGGCAGCCATGCCGGCGGCCACCTCCTCGAAAAGCTCCATGTTCCTGTGGGACTGCCTCAGGGTGGTCTGGATTGCCTTGTCCCCCCAGAGGTCTAAGAGGTCCAGGGTCTCTGGCTGCTTCCATGAGGGCCCACGCATCCCATGTGCCTTACACTTCTGCTGTGTGGGTCGTGGGGTTCCTGCCACTTGTGTGGGGGCTGCCATGGTCCCTACTCGCTGTCTGGGATTGCCGCACGGTGTTTTCGCTGTCCGCTTCATGGCGGGTTGCTGCGGCGGATTGCGGATGTGCGCATGCGTGGTTCTGCGGAGCAGTGGAACTTTGGTTTCGCGGTCGAATGCATGCGCCCTGCCGCGAAGCAATGGTAGTTTCGCTTTCGCTTCTCTGTGCGTGCGTGCTTTCTCGCCCATGCACATCTCGCGTCTCCCTGCGAAAACATCCGGGCTGCCGCGGAACAGGGACAGGCGTCGGATGCGACGGGATTCCTGCTGGCCCATGATCAGGCGCCCACTCCTGCCCCGCGGCATCCGGAAACTAGTACTTTGAACCTACTTGTTGTATGTTAATCTCCAGTAGCTAGATCATTAGGATCTAGGATGACAGCTACCTGTCAGCTACTG
The DNA here is from genome assembly GCA_029375565.1 of Gekko gecko. Taxonomy (NCBI): domain Eukaryota; kingdom Metazoa; phylum Chordata; class Lepidosauria; order Squamata; family Gekkonidae; genus Gekko; species Gekko gecko. The sequence continues at coordinate 91,666,220 of JAPDNY010000003.1, forward strand.
TCAGCTGATGTACTCAGAGGACAAGTCCCAACTTGTTCTGCCTGGCACTGAACAGTGTGCAGTCACTGTGACTCAGCAGTCCACTGATTGGTGGAGGTTTGTATATAAGTCTTTGTACTACTGCCATACTTTTTCCTTCTGTATATTGGATGCCTGGTGTAGCACTTTGCTTGTGAATACTGTGAATAAAACTCTTGTATATAGTGTACCACTGGACTGCCTTTGTGTGGTTACTATAAGAGGTTCCTCTGCTGGATCTGCAGTGCAAGCAGGTGAGAGACTGGTGGCTGGGAAGTCCTAGTAAAGGTTTGGGGGCTTGAACTGTTAAGACACACACCCCGCAACAAGGTTATGGGCCCAGACCATAACGGGTTCGAACCTAGCCTGCTAAGGACTCAGCCCAGTCTGAAGGAGAGCCAGCTTGGTGCGAACAACCAGCTCTGCTTTCCAAGGAACGCCGGTGAGCCATGCTGAAAGGTGGTGTGTGCAGCTGTGAGTCCAGGATCTGAGGTGGACGATTACTGCATTCTCCAGGAGTGGGGGAGTGACCTGCCCAGATAAGCCTGTGTGCAGCAAGAGCCACGCCAGAGAACAGACGGCAGTTCCAGCTTGTGCGTGTCGGTGAGTCGGGAGTGAATTATGGCTCTCATGCCAGCTATGCAAGTGGTGGACAAATTAACCTCTACAAACTACGACGTTTGGGCTTTTAAAAAGAAGCATTACCTCATTAGAGAGGGGATTTGGCTGTATGTTGAGGACCCTCCTGATCCTGTGCCTGTGGGAGACCAGCCGAAGGCTAAACGAGCCCTGGCATGCATTGTTTTGTCGGTGAGTGACGATCAACTTATTCATATTACGTCAGCAACTGATGCACGGGAGGCTTGGCAATCACTTAAGGATGTTTATATTCAAACAACAGCTGGGACAGTGATGTCTTTAACACGTCGTTTGTACAGAAAAGTTCAAGCTCCAAATGAATCAGTTCGGGAGCATGTCAACGTGCTGACTGAACTTTATCAACAGCTTGAAGGCAGAGGTAAACAGATTGATGCTCAGGATAAATGTTATCTGTTACTCAGTTCATTAAACGAGGCCTACGACCCCCTTATAGTAAATTTGGAGGGGCTGCAGCCTGCCCAATTGAACCTCCAGCATATTATTGGGAGAGCTTTGGAATATGGAGCGAAACTAAAATCTCAGCAGTCTCTGTCTGCTCCGGTTGCCTGCCAGCGAACTAATGACTGTGTGGGAGTTGCCAGTGGGAGTAAAAGCTTCAGCAGAAATTTAAAAGAGGAAAGATAGAGCCAGCTAAAGCTCTGCGAGTAAAACGCTGTTTTTTGTGTGACTCAACAAAACATTTGAAAAAATTCTGTCCTTCAAACAAAAGGAACAATCTTGGTGGTCGCTCTGACACGTTGTTGAGTTGTCCTTCTGTGTCTCTTGTCACTACCAAAGAGGAAGACAAGTGTAAATGGGTTTTGAACAGTGGAGCAACTGTCTCAATTGTGAACAGTCCTGACATGCTGATGAATGTGCAGGACACACAATTACAACACATAAGCCTTGCAGATGGTCATGTTGCCGAAGTGATTTGTTCTGGAGAACTGACACTGCAGTGTCTAAACCACACCTTCCAGAATGTAATTTGTGTTCCAACTCTAGAAAGTAATTTGCTTAGTGTTCTGGCACTGGATCGTGCCAACTTTGAAATTATTTTTTGGGGGGAGCAATGTCTTATTAAGAAAGGTGGAAGGGAAATTGCAAAAGCTAACCTTGTAAATGGGGTGTATGTATTGAATAGCTCTGTTCTTGCAGCTACAGCAAGTGTTCCTGGAAATAAGGATCCACATCATGAGTGCCTACATCTCCTCCATCACCGGTTAGGCCATGCCTCCTTCAAGACAATTAATGAAACCTTTGCTTTAACAGGTAAAGAAGGTGTTAAGGCTTGTAATACTTTTCTTGATTGCCAAATATGTAAACAGGTTAAATCTCATGCTTACCCTGTGGCACGTATAAGTGAAAGGGAGTCAACTTATCCTTTGCAACTAGTACATGTTGATATCATAGGTCCTTTTGCACCCAGTGTGTCTAATAATCGCTTTGCCCTGACGGTGGTTGACGATTATTCGAAATATGTTTGGACTCATATTTTAAAACATAAGTCTGATGCCTTTGAGTCACTGAAATATTGGTACAAGAAGGTAAAGAACCAATTAGGGGATCTCAAAGCTATACAAACTGACATGGGTTCAGAATTTATGTCAAACAAAATGAAACAATGGTTAAGAAATCTAGGGGTGAAGCATCGTGTGGCAAATGTAAGCACGCCAGCTGAGAATGGGGTTGTTGAAAGAAAAAATGCTACTTTACAGATGGTTATGTATGCCATGCTTGCTGATGCACAATTGCCTAAACAGTATTGGGCTGAAGCCTTAAAATATGCCACTTTTGTTACAAATAGGCTGTGGACAAGAGTAACAAATTCCATACCATATGCAATGTTGTACCAAAAAATGCCAAAGTTAGACTTTCTGCGTGTGTTTGGTTCCCAAGCATGGGTAAATGTAGCATTGAATCAGCGCAGGAAGGGTGGTCAGAGATCCAAACTCTTGACTTTCATGGGATGCCAGTCTGGTATGAAGGCTTATAGGTTTGTCAATGATCATAATCAATTCAGTTTTAGTAGGTCTGCCAACTTCACTGAGGGAAGAAATTGGCACAAGATTCATGGTAACACACTATTTGAAAAGGCAATGTTACCACTGTCAGGTGATCAACAAACTGTGTCAAATTCTGAGGAGTCCCAACCTGGCTCATCTTCTCAGTCTACTGTTTCAGGTGATGTACAGGCTGAAGCCAGTACTCTTGGAAGGTCTGAAAGGAGCAACAAGGGTATTCCTCCTCAGAGGTATGGTTTTGAAACACAAGTTGTAAATATGGTCTGTGTAAAAGAGCCTACATGTTATTATGATGTTACTGTAATGCCTAAAGATGAAAAACAAGCCTGGATACAGGCGATGCAAACTGAATATGATTCATTGTGTTCAAATGATGTGTTTGAACTGGCTAAAGCACCAGAGGGTAGCAGAATCATAGGTTGCAAATGGGTGTATAAATTAAAACCTGTACAGGGTGGTCAACCTCAAAAGAAAGCTAGGTTAGTAGCTCAAGGCTTTTCTCAACTTATTGGCGAAGATTTCGATGAAACATTCGTGCCCACATTAAAAAGTCATACTTTAAATGTGGCCCTGACTAAGGCAGGTATAGAGGGAATGCATGTTCAACACTTTGATTTCACTACAGCATATTTGAATGCAGACTTGAAAGAAGCATTGTACATGCAAGAAATCCCTGGTTTTGTGAATGAAAATCCAAATTTGGTATTAAAACTAAAGAAAGATCTTTATGGTTTGCGTCAATCAGGTCATCTCTGGAACCAATGCTTAACAAATACTTTGACTGATATGGGGTTCAAACAGAGTCTTGCTGACCCATGTATGTTCAGTAAAGTGATCAAATGGAAACAAATGTTACTTGGTACTTTTCGTCGATGATGTGTGTTTTATCTATGGGCAAGCAGAAGAACTGACATGGTTTGAGTGTACAACAAAACAATATTTCAAAATGAAAAATCTTGGTACAATCAGTCATTATCTGGGAATGGATATCAGCAGAAACTCTGATGGTTATTTTGAAATATGCCAAGAAACAAAATTGTTAAATTGTTGGAAAAATATAATATGCTTGATGCAAAACCAGTGTCCACACCAATCTCTAATAGCTATGCTAGAGAACCTGAAGATGAAGTTTTTGAACAGAAACAATTGTACCAGTCATTGATAGGTTCTTTAAACTATTTAGCTACATGGTCTCGGCCAGATATTTGTTATGCTGTTCATGCACTTAGCCAAAAAAGTGCTAAACCATACAAACGGGACTGGAATGCAGCAAAAAGGCTTTTAAGGTACTTAAAGGGAACCAAGAAATGCAAACTTGTATTGGGTTCAAACAATGCACAACAGGTTCTGGGTTATAGTGATTCAAATTGGGGCTCCAATCATGATGCAAAGTCTATAACTGGTTATGTAATCTTTGTGCATGGATCATTGGTGATATGGAAATCTGTAAAACAGAGTCTTGATTCGACCAGTACGTGTGAGTCCGAATTTGCGGCATTGAATGAATTGACTGTACAAATGGAATGGCTACAACAACTGTTAACAGACTTTGATGTAAAGCATGATATGCCTATGACTGTAAAATGTGACAATACTGCAGCTGAAATGTTAGCAGATGCCCACGGTATAAGGCCTAAATCTAGGCACATAAACATTAGATACCAAAATGTTAGGGATACTGTCCAAAGGAAAATAGTGTCATTACAACACTGTATGTCTAGTGAAAATGTTGCAGACATGTTTACTAAGGGCTTGAATGAAGCACAATTCTTGAACCTTAGGGGGAGACTCAACATGATCCTACCTACTGAAGCTTAAGGGGGAGTGTTGTATGTTAATCTCCAGTAGCTAGATCATTAGGATCTAGGATGACAGCTACCTGTCAGCTAGTGTCAGCTGATGTACTCAGAGGACAAGTCCCAACTTGTTCTGCCTGGCACTGAACAGTGTGCAGTCACTGTGACTCAGCAGTCCACTGATTGGTGGAGGTTTGTATATAAGTCTTTGTACTACTGCCATACTTTTTCCTTCTGTATATTGGATGCCTGGTGTAGCACTTTGCTTGTGAATACTGTGAATAAAACTCTTGTATATAGTGTACCACTGGACTGCCTTTGTGTGGTTACTATAAGAGGTTCCTCTGCTGGATCTGCAGTGCAAGCAGGTGAGAGACTGGTGGCTGGGAAGTCCTAGTAAAGGTTTGGGGGCTTGAACCATTAAGACACGCACCCCACAACACTACTAGTTTTTAAATCCGTGTTTTCGGAAGGAAACCGCGGGTTGGCCACGGAAGCGCTACGCCTCCCAGATGTTCTCATATGATCGCGCACGGAAACTCCGCAGGGCTCCTGTGCCTTCAGCAGGGCAAATGCTCCATGTGAACGGGGCCATAGAATGTTTTATAGGTGGTATTGGTCTCCAGATAAATTAGCTAAATATTATACAGGTTATTCCGGCCAATGTTGGAAATGTAAATCAAATGTGGGGACCTTTTCCCACCTATGGTGGAAATGTGATAAAGTTCAAGGATACTGGAGAATGGTACGAAAGATGATGCAAGAAATTTTGGAGAAGGATGTTGCTCTAAGACTGGAATTATATCTGTTAAATATAATACCAGATGGATTCAACCAACAGGAAACCTATCTAATATCCTATATAGTAACGGCTGCTCGTTTATTACTGGCGAAAAGTTGGAAATTAGATATTATCCCCTTAAGAGAGGAACTAGTTTTGAAACTGCTAGAGTTAGCACAATTAGATGAGGTTACAAAACAAAAAGGAAAAGGTACATGATAAAAGATGGGTAAGAGTGTATAAATGGATAGAAAGCTTAACAAATGTATAAGACTCCAAATTATATGTAATCTGTATGATGGAATGTAAGGTAATGATAAGAAAATGAAAATAAATTATTTTTTTAAAAAAGGAAATACAGGACTCTGGTCAAACATTTTATTTTTAAAAGGGGAAATGAGAGGCCAGGTCTACTAACTTTTTTTCTATTGTTTCTATGGAGGCCAGGTCTATTCTCATTATTTTCAAAGGAGACAGCAGAGTCCAGGTCTACCTCCATGTTTTCCTATGGGAAATACAGAGCCCTGGGCACCCATTTTATTTTTAAAAGGGAATGAGAGACCAGGTCTTCTAACATTTTTTCCTATTGTTTATCTGGAAGACAGGTCTATTCTCATTATTTTCAAGTAAACAGCAGAATCCAGGTCTACCTCCATGCTTTCCTATGGGAAATACAGAGCCCTGGTCAACCATTTTATTTTTAATGGGGAAATGAGAGGCCAGGTCTACTAACATTTTTTCCTATTGTTTATATGGAGGCCAGGTCTATTCTCATCATTTTCAAAGGTGTCAGCAGAGTCCAGGTCTAACCCGGTCTAGCCCTATTATTTCAATGGGGACAACAGAGGCCAGGTCTACCTACATGTTTTTTTATGGGAAATACCGAACCCCAGTCTAGCCCTATTATTTTCATTGGGGACAACAGAGGCCAGGTCTACCTACATAATTTCCTATGGGAAATACAGAGTCCAGGTCTAACCCTATTATTTTCAAAGGGGATAGCAGAGGCCAGGTCTAGATATGTTTTTTCCTATGGGCAACACAGAGCCCAGGTCAACCGTTTTATTTTTAAAGGGGAAATGAGAGGTGAGGTCTAGAAACGTTTTTTCCTGTTGTTTATATGGCATACAGGTCTACCCTTTTATTTTCAATGGGGAAATGAGAGGTTAGGTCTAGGAACGTTTTTTCCTGTTGTTTATATGGAGGCCAGCTCTCTCCCATTATTTTCAAAGGGCACAGCAGAGGCCAGGTCTGCCTCCATGGTTTCCTATGTAGAATACAAAGCCCAGGTCTACCCATTTTATTTTTAAAGGGGAAATGAGAGGTGAGGTCTAGCAACCTTTTTTCCTAGTGTTTATATGGAGGCCAGGTCTTTCCCCATTATTTTTAAAGGGGACAGCAGAGGCCAGGTCTATCTCCGTGGTTTCCTATGGTAAATATAGAACCAAGCTCTACCATTTTTTTTTTAAGGCAAAATGATAGGCGTGGTCTAGCAACGTTTTTCCCTGTGGGAGTTAGGTTTCCAAATGGAGAGGCCGGGGTCCTGTGGGAGTGGTGCCAGAGTGCAGGGTAGTGAGGTTTCAAATGGAGGCAAAAAGTGCTGTGGAGCCCAGGTCTACTGCTGTTGTTTCCTATGGGGAAAGGAGACCCCAGGTCGGCTCCCATTGTTTCCTATGGGGAAATCATTTGGGGTGGCCATTGTTTCCCATGGGGACAGTAGAGTCCAGGTCTATCCCCCCTTGTTGCCTATGGGAAATAGAGCGTCCATAAGAACATAAGAGAACATAAGAGAAGCCCATCCAGTCCAACACTCTGTGTCACACAGTGGCCAAAAATGCCAGGTGCCATCACCTCTGCTCCATATCTTTATACTATTTCCCAGAGGTTTTTTTTTTGTGCAGATATCTATTCCCACCAACAGGGGGCTCACTCTCCCCCAACAGCTTTTCCTACATAGTCAGTAGACTTCCTGGGTTTGTAGAAAAATCCAAAAACTAAAATAATCCCTTCTCGGACAGTTGAATTCCCCCAAAAGGCTTTTGAAATGGCCTCTGCAGGGACCTAACTCCAGGGATCAACGGTGAGAGATTAGAACATTGAAGGGAGGGAGAGGCTTCTAACCGGCTCTGTCCGTAAAAGGGTGAGGGAAGGGCCCTTTCCAGGCCTGGCCTTGAAGGGAGGGAGGGAGCCTTGGGGCCAGGCTGGGGAATTCCTAGAGGTTTTGTGGTGGAGTGCAAGGAGGGCAGGATTTGGGGAAGGGAGAGACCCCAACTGGGTATCATGCCACAGAATCCACCCTCCAAAGCAGCCATTTTCTCCAGGGAGACAGATCTCTGTTGTTCACAGAGGGTGCAAAATTAAGCTCGGGGGGCGTGGGAGCAGGTGGGAGCAGAGACCAGAGAGGTGGGGTTCCCGAGGGGGTGGCGCCAGGGTGCAGGGCTAGTGAGGTTTCCAAATTGAGGCGAAAAGTGGTATTGAGCCGAGTTCTACTACCATTGTTTCCAAGGGGTAAACTGGGCAGCCAGGTCTACTCCCATTGTTTCCTATGGGGAGACCAGGAGTCCAAGTCTACTGCCGTTGTTGCCTATGGGAAATAGAGATTCCAGGTCTACTGCCGTTGTTTCCTATTGGGAAAGGAGACTCCAGGTCAGCTCCCATTGTTTCCTAAGGGGAAATCGTTTGGGGTCGGGCTGGGGAGAGATCCAGGGGGGAGATATATTTTTGAAAGGCCTTCAAAATGGAGAATTATTCACCTTAGTTTCTATATATGCTCCGAATTTGGGACAATTAACTTTTGAAAAGAAACATTTGGGAAACTACAAAAGTTCAGAGAGGGGAAGTTTGTGGTCGGAGGTGATTTTAACTATGTTGTTAACTCTGTGCTTGATTGCTCCCCCAGGTTTAACTCTCATATCAACGCATATAATTCATCAAAAAACGACAAAGTATTAAGTGATATTTTAAAAGATAATGGCTTTTGTGTCATATGGAGAATCCAACATGGGTCTGAGAGAGATTTTCCTTATTTTTCCTCCAAATATAATTCCTGCAGTAGACTTTATTACATTCTTATATTTGACTCTTTACAAGACCAAACCTTATCATCTTCAATCGGTATAAGACAATCGGTATAAGACAATGGTCTAATCATGCACCTATGGAGGGTATACTTAGAAGAGAAGAGAAAATGCATACTAGTTTTACATGGCTCTTAAATAAAGCTTTATTGTCAGATCATGTCGTGTCATCAGCATTGGAAGTTGCTATAAAAGACTTCTTTGAGCATAATCTAAATGGCGCAGTCCCATTAGAAATTGTTTGGGATACTCTCAAGGCAGTCATTAGGGGAAAGTGTATTGTGTAATCCTTAGCCTATAAAAAAGAAAAAAAGAGGTTAATAGCAGATCTGACACAACAAATTAAATATTTAGAAAATATTCACAAACAAACATGTAGAAAGGAAGTTTACCAGCAGCTTCTAATACTAAGGAAAAAGTTAGAAGCTTTGAAAATTACAAAAATCCAATATATATATATATATATATATATTACTGAAGCATAAATACAATTATAGAGGCCCAAATTCTTTGTTTTTTGTCTTGGAAGCTTTGCAAACAACGTTCTGACCATAAAATAACCAACAAGGGCAATCTGCAAAGCTCTTCTACAGGGATACTCAAGTCTTTCAAACAATACTATGGCACTCTATATGATACTACCAATGCTGTTAAAGAAAAAAATTCAGAGTATTACAATCTAATTTAAATATAAAACAACTTTCACCTATACTGCCTTAATCGCTTATCCAGAAGTTTGCTTAACTCACTGTTTAGGCGAGTTTGTTCATTGTAGAAGTTATTTTCACTTATTGTCTGCTCGTCCGGGGGTCAGCTCTGGTCACCATACTGGTTCCGCGGTTTCAGGACCTCTCGGGGACAGGCAAGCCTCGATCCCTAAGCTGCTGCCCTGGGAGAGGCTTGTCCCAGCTCCTCAGCCTGGGAGTCTCCTACAAAGACTCCGGGGGTGTGTGTGTCTGGAACCAGCCAACACCCTTCCTGGTCACCCCGGCTTGGTGCGTTTCTATCAGAGGATGAATGAAACATGTCTAAGTGCAAGCTGCCAAAAACCAGAAGTTGATTTGAAGTATATTGTATAGTGTTAAGATTTCTTCAATAAAAATAATTTTTAAAAAGTTACAGTGCAGTGGAGGGAGGTGGAATTGTAGCTGATTGCTTGCGGGGCTGTGTCCATGGTGATTCCACTGCATCGTGGCCTTGCGGCATACTGTCAAGGTGGGGGCAGCATGAGGGGAGGGGCACTTTGGGTCAATGGGAGTGGTGTCATGTAACAGGCCTATTGGTCTGTAAGTGTTTGCATAGATAAGGCAGCAGTAAGTTGTAGCAGATCCACCTGCATGGAAAAGGGTAACTTTTGACAGCAAACACCTGTTGCCCATAACCAGTAGTAACATTCCATATAGCTGTGAACTGTCAACTTTAATTGTGACTTGCCAAGATCTTGACAGTTCATAATCTAGAGTCACCACCTGCTGGGTAGCAATTACCTCTAATTGTTTGACAGCTGAGCTACTATTTAATGGGAACAGCTCAGATTAAAGCAGCAGCCAGGGAGGTCAGGTACAAGGTCAATAGCGGTGTCAGATATTGGTGCATCAGCTCAAGCTATGCTGGGAAGAAGGCTGAGATTTATGCAAGAGGACTCCACCACCCTTTCAAGCAAGTGCATGGTAACTGGGGACCGGGACCGTAGCAGAGAAAGGAGGAGAAGCTGCCTCTTGGCAAGAACCCAAGCCTATTAGTGCTGCTGTGAGCTCTGTGCTCAAGATTATGGATGTTTGTAGCTAGTAAGAGAGGGGGGGGGTTGTTTTATTTTGTGCTCTGTATATTTGTCCTTGCAAACTTCAGCGGACAGCGGACAGCGGAAGACAGGAGGGCCTGGCGTGATCTGGTCCATGGGGTCGCGAAGAGTCGGACTCGACTGTGCGACTGAACAACAAAAATATTTGTCCTTTCCCCTATTTGAACTTTTTAACAATTTTTGCTCTTTCAAATAAATATATATATTTTAATACTGGACAAAGTCTCTAGCCCATGAGTCATGCCTTTGAAGGTATTCAGCTACCAAGAAGTAAAAGCAACCAAATTGTTTTATATACTTTATTACTGTGCTGGTTGAACTGACCCCAATAAGGGTGAATTATAGCCTGAGTCTCTAAGGCAGCCTGGGGAAAGGGCATTGGTGGAGAGGCCATAGGGCGAGGGGGTCATGACAAGTGGCCAGTCCCAGGGCAGATGCCATTGCATGGGACAGTTGGGGATGGGGAAGGGCAGCTTGGGAAAGCCCCATTCTCCCCTCCCACCCTGCCCCCTGATAGAGACCCCTATTGATTAAAGGTATGTGGTTGCCATCATTTGTTTGCCCTGCATGCCAGCATGTTCCACAGGCAAGCCACCCACAAATACTTTGAGTCCACCCACTGCAGGGGCTCCCTCTACCACTGACTCAGGGAGCCCCCTGACCTACTGCCCCCCAGTGCTCCTTCCCCCTGGGTGCCAGAGGAACCCCTTCCTGAAGCAGACACTAAGTTAGGAGCCTCATCCATGCATTCATTCCATTAGTGACACCCCCTCCCAGTCGGTTGAAGCATTTCCTTCTTCTCCCCTCCATGCTCACAACAACCCCATGAGGTTGGTCAGGCTGAGAGTGTGCATCTGGCTCAAGGCCACCCACTTAGCTTCCATGTAACCAGTGGGGAATGGAAGCTGGGACTCCCCAGTCCAGCCTCATGCTATAGCCAGTGCAATGAGGTGGCTCCTTCACCTAGACCATCATCTGACCCCACTATATTTCACACAGAAGCCTGCGAGGCGAGTGAGCCCTCCCTCTTAGACATTCTCTTGGGAATCCCACAGGGGGAGTGGCAGATGGGGTGGGGAGCATGTGGGGCAGGGAGTGGTGGGAAGCTCTGGCCATGTAGCAGAAACCAAGCAGCAGAGACAAAGTTGGACTACAACACATATTGCACTGGAGGGTGCAAATAAGCCAGGAAAATTTTTAGCATGGCAGTTGAAAAACAGAAAAGAAAGAAATTTTATAAATAAAATAACAGAAGATGGAAAAGACATTGTGGATTTGAAAGGTATAAAAAGAGCTTTTTTAAAATATTATGCAAATTTGTTTAAAAAGAAAGGAATTGACCAACAGAGACTTAAGAATTATTTGGAGAAAATTGATATACCAGAGCTGGGACAACAAACTAAAGAATTACTTAATGGTCCAATTAAAAAGGAAGAAATAATAATGGCGATAGAAGATGCAAAGTTGGGCAAAGCTCCAGGTCCAGATGGCTTTACAGCAAAATTTTATAAGAAATTCAAGGAAGAGCTAACCCCAATTCTGGTATTTCTGTTAAATGACATAAGAATGGCCAAACAAATCCCAGACTCATGGAAAGAAGCAAATATCTCACTCATACCCAAAGAAGGTTTGGATTTAACTAATGTGAAGAATTACAGACCAATATCGCTATTGAATAATGATTATAAATTATTTGCAAAAATAATTTCTGAAAGGTTGAAAAAACACTTGAAAGATGTTATAGCGGAAGAACAAGCTGGTTTTTTACCAAATAGACAAATAAGAGACAATTTGAGAGTGGTGATTGATGCAATTGAGTATTATGACAAACATCCAGAGAAAGAAGTTGGGTTCCTCTTCTTAGACGCGGAAAAAGCTTTTGATAATTTGAATTGGGATTTTATGCTGCAAGTAATTGAAAAATTGGATATAGGACAGTTTTTTTAAAATATGATTGTGGCAATATACTCAGAGCAAAAAGCAGCTTTGATCATAAATAAGGAGAAAACAGAATTCTTTAAAGTTCAAAAGGGAACACGTCAAGGCTGCCCATTGTCTCCGTTATTGTTCATCTGGATATTGGAAATATTACTGGCAGAAATAAGAAGAGACAATGATATTAAAGGACTTACAGTAAAAGGCTTTACGTACAAATATAGAGCGTTTGCAGATGATGTAATGTTTATGATTCAAGATCCAATTGAGAACATACCACAATTGATGAAAAAAATTGAAGAATTTGGAACAATTGCTGGTTTTTATGTTAATAAAAATAAGACGAAGGTGATGTGTAAAAATATGACGAAACAGAGACAAGTTGAACTCCAGGAGAAAATTCAATGTGAAGTTGTAACAAAGACCAAATATTTAGGTATTGAATTGACTATGAAAAATATTGACTTGTTTAAAAATAATTATGAAAAAGTCTGGTATAAGATTCAGCAAGACATCAAAAAATGGGATACCTTGAATTTATCATTATTGGGAAGAATTGCAACTGTAAAAATGAACATTTTGCCTCATTTGATGTTTCTATTTCAGACTATTCCAATATTAAAACAAAGTAAAATATTGGATACATGGCAGAAAGAAATATCGAAGTTTGTATGGGCAGGAAGAAAACCAAGGATTAAAATGAAAATTTTATGTGATGCAAAAGAAAGAGGAGGATTACAATTACCGAATCTTAGGCTTTATTATGATGTCGTCTGCTTAACATGGTTAGAGCAGTGGATTAATCTCGAAAATATGAAGTTGTTGGCTTTGGAAGGTCACGACAATAAGTTTGGATGGCATGCATATTTATGGTATGGAAAATCAAAAATGGATAAATTTTTTAAACATCATTTTATAAGACGATCACTGTTCGAGACGTGGATGAGATACAAAAAGTTCTTCTTGGAAGAACGACCACTTTGGATAGTGCCAGCTGAAGTGATTAATCCATATTCAAGGAATCAAGGTTTAGATTGGTTACCTTACAAAAGGCTTTTAAAATTAGAAGGGAAAAACTTTGTCTTAAAAGATAGAAATGATGTTGAATATTATTATGATTGGTTGAAGTATAGACAGATTTATGACTTATTTAAGACCGATAAAAGAGAACATGGTTTTAGAGAAAATAATAATGAAATTGAAATTGTATGGGCTGAAAAGGGTAAAAAAATGATTTCAAAACTGTATAAGGTCTTATTGAAATGGTATACTGAGGATGAAACAGTAAAAGAGCAAATGATAAAGTGGGCTGTAAATATAAATAATGAAATAACTATGTCATCTTGGGAATATTTGTGGAAAAAGTCAATGAAAATTTCAACTTGTATAAATGTGAAAGAAAACTGCTATAAAATGATGTATAGATGGTACATGACCCCCCAAAAAATTGCTATTATAAATGATAGCATGTCTAACAAATGTTGGAAGTGCAAGAAAAAAGAAGGGTCATTTTATCATATGTGGTGGACTTGTGATAAAGCAGTAAGATATTGGACTGAGATCCACAATGAGATACAAAAAAAATTGAAATGTACTTTTAAGAAAGACCCACAGATGTTACTGTTAGGTCTTAAAATGGAAGAAATAAATATAACCAAGAGAACATTGCTATGGTACTTGGTGACAACAGCCAGAATGACTTTTGCACAATTCTGGAAGCAAGAAAAAATACCGGAAACATGGGAATGGATTAAGAAGATGCTGTTTATGGCAGAAATGGACAAATTAACAAGAAAATTAAACAATGAGGAAGATGAAAACTTTTTTGAAGAATGGAAGACTTTCAAGAATATTTATTGAAAAGTTGGGATGTTAAACATGGTTTGATCTGTTTTGATAGTTATTAAGGGGAAACTTTAAAGCGATTAGACTTTTAAATTGTTACCATTAGTAAAGAAAGTAAAATTAGTAGTTAATGAATGAGAGAGATATTAACGGGGTTGGAGCATTGCGGGAAGCCTTGTTTGGGGAGGGGAGGGGGAAAATGGAAGGGATATGTATTTACTTGTTTAAGTTGTATGAGCATGTGGAAAATATCCAATAAAAATTGTATTAAAAAAAAAAAACATATTGCACTGGAATCCATGGCAAGGGGTGATGACTCTGTCCACTTCCACTCTGGGGACTGAGGGTGCCCGGCATGGCATGACCCCGGGGGAACTTGGAAAGGTTTGCTAGGCATGAAGCTCCACTTCAAGGGGAGGGCTGGAACAGCTGACTGAGTGGAGTGCACGGGGGGACGGGGACTTGCAACACCCACAAGCAGGGCCAGTGCCAAGGTTTTTTTGCACCCTCCAATTTTCAAACATAAGTGCATTTGTCAGGGTCTTTGCAGCAGAAAAGATCCAAAAGGAAGATCTTATAGCAACAGTGCTTACATTATGAGAAACTCTACTGTTATTTAACATGCATTTTTGAGACTGCAAGACATAAGCATGATGTGATTCCTGCCCAGAAGGCTGGCACCCCGGGTCTGTTTGAGGAGATCCCAGAGAAGTGTGCAGCCAAAACGTTCAACCAGGACTTTGAACAGACGCAAGATGGAACCCCTCCTGGGGTACCAAGTGACAAAGTACAACTGGGGGAACAGGGATCGTGAATCACCATTTGCTAAGCCAAACATTGCGGTCATTCTTCCGTTTGTGCATGTTCTGAAGGGGGCACCCCTGGATGTGCTAGGCTGATTCATGTGTTACACATCAGTCCACTATGTGGTGTTTAGCAAGCATATTCCAGTGAAGCCACTTCCTCACAGTATTTACAGGAGTCAGCATTTCTCCTTCATGCAGCTCGGCATTCATTGTGAACTGCCACATCTCCTGTTCTCCCCAAAGCAGCATCAAATCAGTAGCTCTACCTTGAACTCCCACAAAGTACAACCAAAACAAAGTACAGCCAGGATAATTAATTTGCAGTAACTATGCTTCCATCTACCCTTAGCCTGTGAATATGCTGCTGAAAAAATTCCCCTGCCTTCCTGACCCTAAGCAGAAGTAAATCCTATTATATTCAATACTCATGCACACGTTTATACAGATTTGTTTATACACTGCAGTCAATGGTCCTTAAGCAAATTTAGGATTATACCATAATAAACAATGCTTTTCCTATTAACATCACTGGTTTACTCCCCCAGTGCATTCATCCACATCATGTAATCCCATCAGGGATGTTAGCAGCTGAGCTACAAGTCTCAGAACTGGTAACAAGTGTGAAGACTTTTTAGAAGTTAATCACAGCTACCCATTGAAAAAAGGGGAGGTGAGCACACTTCAGTCCTCCATCCTAAAACCCACTGGCTTAAAGGACAAACCCAAAGGGTGATTAATCCTGATGGAGCCCAGGCTTCCATTTCAAGGCTTCCAATCCCAGCCACTACAGATGCTGGGATTTGGCCCTGGCAGTTGAGCTCATATTCCTCACATCTTCGGCTAGGGAGAGGGGAATAAGCTCCAAACAGCATCTGACCTTGCCAGGGTTGCCCTAGCTGAAAGAACAGCTGACCATGTTGGGCAGCCCAACTATGCAGCAAAGCAGGGGGAGCGCACCTCCAGCCAGACCCGTTTTTCCGCGGGAGAGTCCCAGGCTCTTCCCCTTCCTGCCCTCTCCTCTCCTGCAAGCCAAGGCAGCCAGGGAGGGGCGCCAGCCCAGGCACGCCCATTAGAAAACCGTGCTCCTGGGATGCTGCCAGTTACTCCTCGCCAGTGCCCGGCAGCCCCCCCTGAAGGGGCCTGGTCTGCCTCCCCTCGGCTGGAGTGTCACAGCAGCGGCAGTGGATGGACTTTGATGGATGGCTGCTGGCGGTGGCGGGTGGCTTTGGACAGCATGCTGGGACTAGCGGTGGGGCTCCTGCACAGTAATGTAGACTGTCAGTTCTGCGTTCCTCTGAGGTCTGCCCCCTAGGAGGCCGCCTAGGTTGGCCTAATGGTAGCACCGGCCCTGCCCACAAGCCTCTGTGTTGAATCTCCACCTGCAAGACAGTGAAACAGAGCCATGGCAATCAGGTGTGAGTGCCATGGCAGCCTCAGCCATGGATGTCTTGTCCTGACCGGATTTGCAAATACAGCCCCGGGGGGGGGGGCTCACCACAACCCCCCCTTGAGACTCATGATGGAACCTGCCAACTCACAGTCACCTGTCCTGTGTCAAAGTGCAATCCATCCCCTGCAGGAGCTCCAGCTGAAAGCTGTGAATCAGCAAGAGATGGTTTAAAGGGACACTTGCCAAGCTGGTGCACCGCAACCAGTGGAGTAGCTGCCAGACCCCCCAACCACAGACATACCCTGTACCCTGCTGAGTCTCACAGAAAACTTTCCAAGGAAGTTTTCCCATGACATGTCAGGGGCCATGATGCTGCGCAGCGGTGGCTTGCACCACCCCACGCCTGAACCATGCTGAGCTTGGATGCTGGAGACGCTTTCATGGCACCTCACTTCAACTGGGGACAGCATGGCAGCCAGTTTGGGATGCTTGCCCGTGCTTACCTGTCAGTGTGCCGAGCCTCCAAAGGGGTACCTGTTCAGGTTTTGAAATGGGAGAGGTTAGCCACAGAGTACAGATTTCGCTTTCCTCTTGGGAGTCAGCACCAAGTGCTCACTCTGAAGTGCTAAAATGCCCTCTCTGAGCATCACCCGCCACCAAAGTGCCTTGCCCCTGCTCTAAGTCTGCATGACAAGGAGCTCTGAGACAGAGTTCTATGCCTCGCGCCAAAACTACTGTACAAGATCCTGGGTGGAAGTTTCTGTAGGATGGAGGGGGCCCTGATTGGGTGCTGGGGAGGGGCCTTGGCTGCCACGGGGAGGGAGAGGATTGGCTGAGGCTGTAGTTGGCATCTGGAGCTCCTCCAAGGCTCCTCCAATGGGTGGGGATACAGCAGTGGGAGATCTTATTTTTGCAATCCTTGGGCACCTATGGATTATGCTTGGCATAGGCGTAACTTTCCGTTTCTGGCAGGGGCCATTCCCAGGCTGAAAGGGCTCAGGGAGCTGACTAACTCAGGCTGTGCCCCCGACACCACCCACATGCCAGCACAGGGGCCTATGCCTCAGTCATGCCAGTGACTGGCTGCTGCACCCCACGACTGGTGCCCACGAGCAACACGGCCCTGCAGCAGCCCTCCAATGTAGGAAGTGCCAGTCACACAGACATAACTGGACTTACCCTGACTTAGCTGAGACTTATGGCGACATCAGGGTAAGTTGGCTCCCAGAGCACTTTCGTCCCCCGTCCGTCCGTCCCCCCCCAATCGTGCTGCCACTACCTGGAATGTGTCTATAGCATACAGCAGACCTATACCCTAGGCACCATAACGCTACAACAATTATACTAATCAGTACTTGGCAAATATAAGCTGAATATCATGGGATGTGATATTTCTTCCTATTGAGATTTCTTCCAAGAGATTTCTTCCTATTGATCAAAAACCACCACCCACATTTCTTTAAAAAAGCATGAAAAGACACAGCCTTTGGAGCAAGAGTACAATATGAACAAAGCTCTGCTTGCCTACAGGTAAGGCTGAGACTGTTCAATCACACTTAATTCTATATATCGTGAGTCCTATGTCTAAACCTAGTACAAAAACAGCACCAGAGAAAGTAGAGTCTATTGTTTGCTGTAAGAACAGAAGCTATGTTTCATGGTTACTGTTTCCTTCTTAATAAATATAGTCAATTAATTCTGGTAGCTTAGAACCAGTGAACAACTGGATTTCAGTAGTGCAATTTATAGTGCTTAGTCAATTATGACAAGTGAATTAAGAAATAAAAGTTATAACATTTCATATTAACAATGAGGTTTGGGGAAATGCTTCTTTTAAAGTTAAAATACATTGGATAGTGTCACAAGTCTCCTCAACTACATTAGTTTCTGCTTCTCAAAATAGTTAATGTGGTTAAGTACAAGGCATCTGGCAAGCAGTGAGCCAGGGCATTTTATCACCTTTTTTCTCTATGTCATCCTCAGTCTTTTATAAACCTTGTGATTTCCAGAAATGCTAGGCTCTTGGTTTACCTGGTATAAATTTGGTGTTTCCATAGACCCTGTCAAAATAACAACCTTGTAATTTCCCATCCTGCTACAATTTTATCAGGATCTTTGACTGTTTATTGAGTAAGCAATCGTTCCTTTCTTAATACCATCCCCAACAGTCTTCTTAATCAGGACCTTTGGCGGTGAAGGCACTGGGAAAGAGGCTGCGTAAGCAGGATTTTGACAGTTTCGAAATCCAAACAACAAGGTGTTCAAATACATATATTTGTTAACAGACAGACAATTAGGTTTTTTTTCTTTTTTAGATAGTAAAATATTAATCAATTGAAGATTCCTAGGCAGACTTCTTAGTGAGCACCTCATAAAATGCATAGAGAATATAGCTTCTGCCAGTATCTGTTTCCTTGGAAGTAACTCTTGCTGAATTCACTGGCACTCACTTTTTAAAGTCAGAATCTCAGTTCAGAGTCATGATCGCTCTGGCATTAGTACATCAGAAGCATTTGGGAATGGTGCTAGGCTTATTACCAAGTTCACACATGCATGAGGTCACTAAGTGAGCCAGTTACAAATTCTTTATGTAGACATTATACTTTTGAGTTCCTGAATCTTTGATCGGGAGGTAATTTCATATACAAGTAAATCAACAGATGGTTACTAGATGCCAACTCCATTCAAAAATGCATTAACTGATTTAACAACACTTGTACCCTTCCTGAGGCGGGGTTCCAGTCTCTCGAAGGGAGGCTGTGTGTGCTGAATGCTCTGCACACAACAGCCTATTTCACACTCTCCCAGGCGATTTTAACGCCTCATAAGGCACTTGGAATAGAGTGCTAGGCGGGGGGGGGGTGGCTGTGTCATTTTCAGGGAGAAGGCAAAGCTCTAAAGATGTACAGAAGACCCTGAAGCAGGAGACGTGGAGAAGCTCGCCTTGAAGCTGAGCAGTAGAGGAACCTGAAGGAACCAATGGAAGTCTAAAAGAATTAAAAGCCTGGAAAAGAAATACTGTAGCTAAGTATCAACAATCACTGTTTTTGTCCTTTTTCTTTCGGTGTTGGGCTTATCTTGAGTATATTTTTTCCCCTTTTTTTCTGTAGCTGGTGGTGGAGTAGGGATGAAGGACGTATCATTCAAAAGGACTGAGAGAAGGGGGAGGACTTATAGTGGGAGAAAGGCTATTTAGAATTTACCCCAAAAAGCTTAAATAAACCGTAAGGAGAGGTAATAAAAGAAAAAGGCAGTCCATTAAATTAGAAAGGTGATAAATCAGGGTATAATTTACAGTTTGATTGTTTTTTCTCTCCCCCCTCGCCCCTGCTCTGGGACTGGCGTACTGCGGCTTTAAGAGATTACTGCAGTCATCAGAGTGACGAAGCTGAAGCCGAGAGGAGTGGAAGCGTGGAGAAAGAGTGAGGGCTGAGAAGAGAGAGAGAGCCGACGGTGGTCGAGAGGAGGAGGTGAAGTGCTGGCAAAAGGTGGAGAGACGGTGCAGGCAGACCAGGCGGAGGCAGAGTGGAACAGACAGATGGGAAAAGAAGGAGACGGCGAGAGAGAGTGAACTGGAGCAGTAAAAACGGAACGAGAGGCTGTGAGTGGAGAGAGAGAACTGGAGCAAAGAACTGACTGACTGTGAAAGAGGAGAAGGAGCACGAGAGAGACAGAGACAGACGGAGGCAAACAGACGGAGGAGAAGTAGCACGAGAGAGACAGAAAGACAGAGGCGAAATAGGATCTGAAAAATACAACGAAGGGAAATAGAGGGTGATATACTGTAAGGCATAAGTCTGGACAAGGGGGAAAAGTTTAAAAAGACAGGGAGAAGAAGTTTGGATAAAGTGGAGAGAAGTGGGGGGAGCGGGTAGAGGTGGAAAAGTACAAGAACTGTAAGGGTGCTTTGGAAACTATTGGTGGTTGATACATATTAGTATAAGTCTATTGCACATTGTTGTTTATTGCTGTTATGTCTACTGTTTATTGTTGATAACAGTCTGACTTAAAGGTTAGATATTTAGTTTGTAGATAGTGAAAGGGGTGGCATTTTTGAACTGGTATAGTTGGGCCAGAGATAGAAGCTCCAAAAGTTATAAGAAGCAGAAGAGTGGTAAATAAATAAAAATTAAAAATAGAGTAAATAGCGGATGGCTAGTGGAGGAGGAGGAGGTGGCAGTAGAAAATCCTCAATTTCATCACCTGGACAGACTCAATTGAAATTTGCCACAATGAGTATCACCCAGCTATCTATCAAAGATTTGAAATCTATGATTCAGGAGTCAGTGGCCCAAGCTATGAGAAAGGAAATTGACCCTATACATAATAAAATAGATGCTCTAACAGACCAAATTAAGAAAGAAACAGAGGAGATTAAGAAACAAATAAATGATAATAGACAAGAAATACAAAACATTACAAAATGGGGTTACAAAACAGAAAAAAAGGTGAATGAGCTAGAATATGACTTTCAAGAGTTATAGCTAAAGAGTGATAAAATAGAGGAAACCCTGATCCACATGGAGATGGATAAAGCAGTGTTAATCCTACAGTGCCAGAATATCCCCGAAAATCTAGAAAAAGATTTAAAAGAGGTCTTGGTAGATAATTTAGTGGAGCAGCTGGAGATAGGAACAAAAGAGGAGGTCTCAAGTGAAATTGAGGCAGTCTACAGGAGGAATTCAGCCTATGCGAGAAGAAATCAAAAACCAAGAGAGACACATATAAAATTCTATAAACGGGAGATGAAAGAGAGAATCCTCAAGGCCACAAATGAAAAGAAAGTAACAATAAAAGGGGAAGAGATTCTTTTTTTAAAAGAGGTACCTTGGCGTGTCAGAGAAAAACGACAAGGATATGGAATACTAACTAAGCTTCTAAGGAAGAATACGATCCCCTATAGATGGTTGATCCCGGAAGGCCTACTTTTTACCTACGGCACCCGAAGACAAAGAATAGACTCTATCTTTAAGGTAGAAAATTTTTTGGAGCAATACGGAGAGGAGTTGGGGTGGCAGAGGGAAGCAGAAGCAGAAGACGGAGTAGAAGAAGAAGAGGATAGGGCAGAAGAAGAGGTAGAAAGTCACAGGCAAGAACTAGGGAAAAAGCCAGCTAAAAAAGGGAAAAGAGGCTTAAAAGTAACTCCGACGCATATGCAAACAAGACTTCAATTTAAAAGTAAATCACGTTATTTTAAGAAATAAACATGTTAGATAGGAAACAATTTAAAATAGTATCGGTAAATGTTAATGGTCTCAATGGCCCGCAGAAGAGAAGACAAATATTACACCAAGTAAGTAAACTAAAAGTGGAAGTGGTCTGTCTACAAGAAACCCATATTAAGAAAGAAGATGTTAAGTATTTAACATGCAGAAAGCTTGGTAAAGAATTTATAGCGGCAGATAGGAGTAAGAAGAGAGGGGTAGTGACCTATGTTAAGGAACAGCTTTCTCCAGAACTATTAATGGCTTCGGAGGATGGAAGAATTGTAGTAATAAAAATAAGAAGATTTGAAAAAGAAGGTATAATAATAAATATCTATGCCCCGAACCAAACCCAAGAACCTTTCTTTAGAAAAATATATGAAATTGTAAATGAATACCAAGGTGTATTCATGACCCAGAAATAGATAGAAAGTCGCAGTTACAGAAAAAGAAAGTAGGACAGATCTTGTCAAAAATATTTCTAGATATGGCAGAAGAATATGGACTATATGATGTGTGGAGAAGTAGAAATATAGGGACCAGAGATTATACATATTACTCAGCTAGGTATAGGTCATGGTCAAGGATTGATATGGCATGGGTCTCCACCGGCTGGGTTCAAGAAGTGCTAGAGGCGGAAATTCTGCCAAGAACTTTTGCGGATCACAATCCCCTGCTATTGATATTTAGGGAAAAAAGGAGAAACACATGTTGGAGAATGAATATAGCCCTTTTGAAGGACCCAAAATTTATAGAGCTTACTAAATGGGAAATTCAGGACTTTTTTAAGAGGAATCTGCAATCAGAAATAGCCATAGGAACAGTATGGGACGCGTTTAAAGCCTTCATGAGGGGCTGGTGTATTAGTCAGGAGATCTGGAGAAAGAGAAGAAGGAATGAAATATACACAAAACTAAGGGTGCAAATAAAAAAAGAAGAAGACAAACTGAAAGAATCAGAGTCTAAAGACAGGAGAGATAGACTAAAGATGCTACAGCACGAAATGAATTTAACGTTAACACATGAGATAGCTAGGAAAATAGAGTACACAAAACTGTACTATTTTGAAAATGCAAATAAGACGACCAGATGGTTAGCTTATAGACTCAGGAAAGAAAGAGAGAAACGGTTGATATCTGCATTGAAAAATGATAAAGGAGAAATAAAATATAACTTACAAGAGATTGTCAAGATAGTAGAAGGATTCTATAACAACCTCTATGCACAGGAACCACAGAATAAAGAGTTAATAAGTAAATATCTGAAAGAAAGAACTCATAAAAAACTAGAAGAGAAATACAGAATAATACTAAATGAAAGAATCTCAATGTGTGAGGTAGTAGAAGCAATTAAGAATCAGAAGAAGAAAAAAACACCTGGACCAGATGGCTTACCCGCAGAGCTATATCAAATTTTTGAGGAGCAGATCAGTTTACCATTTAAAGAATTGATACAAGATATAAGAATAAAAGGGAAAATACCGGATTCTTGGCAACAAGCAACGATTACTTTAATTCATAAACCGGCTACAGGTGATAAAGATATTAAAAACTATAGACCCATCTCACTCTTGAACACAGACTATAAGATCTATGCAAACATCCTAGCAACAAGGTTAAAGAAAGTGCTAACGAAAGAGATTCATCGAGACCAAGCGGGTTTTCTCCCAGGAAGGCAAAGTAAGAGCAATGTGCGAATAATTTTAGATGTTATAGAATACTATGAACAACATCCAGAGAAACAAGTTGGCATTAATGTTTTTAGATGCAGAGAAAGCGTTCAATAATATCTCCTGGGAGTTTATAGTACAAAAACTAAGAAGTTGGGAGTGTGGAACCCAATTCTTGACAATGATACAAGCAATATACAGAAAACAACATGCCAATGTAGTGGTTAATGGAGATAAGACATCAGTTATTGAAATCCAAAAGGGCACCAGACAAGGATGTCCTCTATCACCTCTATTATTTATCTTTGCCCTTGAAACACTGAATGAAGAAGTTAGGAAGTGTGAATTAGTTCAAGGCTTGAGGGTGAAGGGTGAGATATTTAAGTTACGAGCCTTCGCAGATAATGTTGTATTTATAGTGGAAAATCCGATGGAATCATTAGGACCCCTATTAGAGCTGATACAAAAATTTGGTTCTGTAGCCGGGCTTAAGATAAATCAGAGGAAAACTAAAATGATAACAAAAAACTGTAGACCTAAGATAGTACAAGAAATCCAAAAAATTACAGGAGTAGAAGTCGTTAAGAAAGTGAAATATCTAGGAATCATAATATCAGGAAACAACAATATGCTCGTAGAAGATAATTATTATAAATTGCTTGAGGCAATAAAGAAAGACTTAGAGAGGTGGAAAGGTATACAGCTATCCCTAATGGGAAGAATAGCTACCATTAAAATGAATATCTTGCCGAAGTTCCTCTTTGTAACTCAAAATCTACCTATACTAAAAAATTTAAAATTCTTTACCGAACTAGATAGACTTACCAAAAATTTTATATGGCATCCTAAAAGAGCTAGGATTAAATGGAAGATACTCCAGAATAGAAAGGAAAAAGGAGGGTGTGGGTTGCCCAATTGGAGGTTATATTATCAAGCATCGGCTTTGTGTTGGACTGGCTAACGTTAGGAGATATTAGGACTTTAAATTTAGAGGGCCACGACCTACTGATGGGATGGCATGCCTATTCATGGTATGGGAAAGATAAGATCCACTCTAATTTTAAAAATCATATTGTTAGAGATGCGCTTCTAAAAGTTTGGAATGAAGTTAAGGAGAGATATTATAGTAAAACGCCAAAGTGGGTTTCACCCTTAGAAGCATTTGTAAAGCCTTCCCTTACCAGCATGGAGGATAGAGCATGTTATGAGATATTATTGGATGAGCATAATAACCTGAAATCAGAGGAAGTTTTGTTAAATATCTATAATATAAAATATACATGGTGGGAAAATATACAACTTAAATCTAGGTATGTCGATGCGATGGTAGGTTTCCAGGACTCTAAAACACAGCTGGATAAAATCTGGTTGTCGACAAATGATAAACCAATACAAAAGCTGTATAAGCTATTATTAGAGGACTATATGCAGGAAGAGGTAATTAATTCATCAATGTTAGCTTGGATGAAAGATTAGTCTGATTGTGGACAAATGGGCAGAGACTTGGAAATCCTTATAATATATGAAAGCGACCAATTACAAGGAAAATATATATAAAGTATTCCATAGGTGGTATTGGTCACCTGATAGGGTAGCAAAATGTAACCCGATGTTATCTAACAACTGTTGGAAGTGCAAATCAAATGTGGGAACTTTTTTTCACATGTGATGGCGGTGTGGAAGAGTCTTTAAGTATTGGAAAATGATACAGAAACTAATTTTAGAAATATTGAATATAAGTATAAATTTATCCCCAGAAATATTTTTACTAAATATGATTCCTGGTAGCCTTAAACAGAAAGAAAAGTACTTGTTGGTCTATATTATGACGACTGCCAGAATACTTTTAGCTAAATATTGGAAACAAGATGAGCTCCCCACCAAGGGAGAAGTGATTTACAAATTATTGGAGATGGCTGAAATGGACAAGCTAAGCTTGGCTTTACAGGGCAAAAGTGATGATATCTTCTATGCGAGATGGGCACGTGTCTATAGTTGGGTGAACATGATGTGAAAATTTAGACATATTATTGTAAAGTTAAAAATGGAGGAATGTTTGTTGTAACTTGGAAAAATAATAAATAAACCACATTAAAAAAATGCATTAACCATTTGTCAACTTAGCAATTTAAAGGGGTAGTTGGGCAGCCAATAAAAATCTTGGGTGGTTGCACCCATTCATAATCTAACTGCTGTCTTGCTGTCTGCTTTTGCACTCAGTACTGAATGGATACCTCATGAAGTTTGGAGTTGCCACATTTTGCAATAATTCAAGGAATAACTTAGGTCATAAGAAAGTGTCCTTGAATATTCTGAATAAAAGCTGGAAACTATTGTCAACTGTTTGTTTCCCTAAATTCACAGTTCAAAATCATTTCAATTTTTCATTATTGTTTTTTCAGACTGATAAATTTTGTTCTGATTTTAGATGTTATTCCTATGAATAATCCTACTGAAAGAATGCAAGAGGCAAATTGGACTCAAGTGCCTGAATTCATTCTCTTAGGATTCTCAGATCGATCAGAAGTGCAAATAACTTTATTCATGCTCTTTCTACTAATTTACTTACTGACTCTAATAGGAAATATGGGTATGATTGTGCTGATTCAGACAGATTCCCTCCGACACTCTCCAATGTATTTTTTCCTCAGCAATCTGTCCATTGATATCTGCTACTCTTCCAGTATCACTCCCAGGTTTCTATATGATCTCCTTGTAGGTAGGAAGGTGATTTCATACGTTGCCTGTGTAACCCAGATGTTGTTCTTTGCAATTTTTGCCACTACTGAGTGCTACCTTTTAGCTGCCATGGCTTATGATCGCTTTGTGGCCATCTGTAATCCACTTCTTTATCCAGTCACCATGACCAAAAACATCTGTCTTCAGCTTTTAGCTGGCTGCTATGTGGCGGGGATTGTGACTTCAATAGTCCATACCAGTGTTACATTCCGGCTGTCCTTCTGCAGCTCCAATGAAGTTAACTCTTATTTCTGTGACATTCCCCCTTTGCTACGACTCTCCTGCTCAGATAATTATGTATCCAATCTCCTACGCTTATATCCTTTCCACTATCTTGAGAATGCAATCTTCCACAGGCAGGCAGAAGACCTTCTCTACCTGTGCCTCACACTTGCTGGCCATTATATTTTATTATGGGACACTGACCTTTATGTACGTTCAGCCTGGAGGACTTGAGGCTGTGGAGCAAGACAAAATAGTGTCTATAGTCTGCGGAATGAGGAGGTGAAGAAAGCCCTGAAGAAAAAACTGAATCAGAAAATCTTTCTTCAGCAGCCCAAGTTGTGAGTTATTATGTCATGCTCAATGCAACAATGTGCTCCTCATCTTCTGGCTTCTCCAAGAAAAGCAAAACCTGGGTATTCAATGTATTTCATGCCTAAAACATATGTTGTACTGGGTATACACCATAATGGCAGCTACATTTTTCAGACAGCTTTCACTTTCTGGTGTCCTCTTTTAGGAGTCACTGTACAGTGCAGGCTTTCCCCGTGGTAGGTACAGTCCTCTAATGAGGAGGGTGCCTTCACACTGCATTGAGAACGGCATATAAGAGCAGAGAGTGCACTGTTTTGGTATATCTGTCTGTGTTTTCAACCTTTTTCCTCTTGTTCATCAATTGTTATTCTTTTGTGTACTTTTTGTTTGTTTGTTAACTGCTTTGAGACTAAGGAGATCAGGCAGGATAAAATATTTTAAATTCAAAAATAGAGTCCCTCAAAAGCTCTTTGGGCATCGTATGGTTATGAAAGGAAAGTGGAGCTCTCAGATGTTGGAAACTGGAGAAGAAATACATTTCCCCCTAATTAAAAAGTTTGCTCAGTTTTAGAATTCCTATTTAATTTTATAAATAGCAACCATTTTGAAATGTTGCTTTGGAAATAGGAATTTTTGTTATGAACACTGTTTTTCAATTTTAGGGTGCAATGTTAACTGAACCAATTAAATATTTTTGCATTTTAAAATACACTCCTAATTGATCAGTATCTATCATTGGATATTTTTTTTTTAAAAGGGAGAATATTAATTTCAATATCTGCATGCAAAATTATATTAGAATTTCTCTGAAAATGAAAATGTTGCTAAATTCAAATCTGTTTGCTATGTTGCAGAATGTTCTTGCACTTCACATTGTTATATGGAACTGATCTATACTTGGCACTATTTTATTTATTTAAAACTGTTGTTGGCCACATTTCTTCCACACAGAGCTCAAGTTGGCTTACAACACAGATACATACATACATACATACATACATACATATATATATATATATATATATGAAAACACCTTAAAACATTTATTTATTTATTTATCATATTTACACCCCGCCCTTCCCACAATGTAGGCTCAGGGCGGCTCACAGTCAGTACATAAAATACAGTTAAAACAACATAAAATCATATAAAACAATTCCATTATTAATACAGTTCATAAAGTGCTGAAGATAGTTACTCAAGAAGGCTTATTTCAGTGTACTTTCTTAGAATCCTTCTGCTCAGGGTCTTCCTGCAGCTTAGGCTGGATGTTAAAACCAAGAGCCAGGGCTCTATAATGGTGGTGGCACCCTAGCTGAAGGCCCAGCAGAAGAGCTCTGTCTTGCAGGCCCTGTGGAACTGCAAAAGGTCCCGCAAGGGCCCTGATCTCCTCCAGGAGCTCATTCCACCAGGATGGGGCTGCCACCAAGGAAGCCCTGGCCCTGGTAGTAGCAAGTATAGCCCTTTTAGGGCCAGGGAGGGTCAATCAATTTTGAGACCCCGACTGAGGTGCTGTCTAGTGTATCTATGGGGAAAGGCGGTCCCGCAGGTATGCTGGACCCTGGCCATATAGGCCTTTAAAGGTAAGAACCCCAAAATTTAAAATCATAAATGAGGATTTCTAGAAACTTAATCAACTGCTGTCCTAAATAAAACTGTCTTCAACTGCTTCCTAAAGATTGAAAGTGAGGGGGCCAGGTGCATGTCCCTTGGGAGGTTGTTCCAGAATCATGGGGTTCCTGTTGAAAAGGCCCTTTCTCTCATGCACCCACCAAAAAGCTTTTTTGATTAATGGGACAGTCAGGAGGGCCTCTTTCTGTGATCCTAGTACCCTGTCAAGATTGTCTGTGGCCCCGGAGCCAAGGGGAGGGGGTGAGGTGTGTGCCCAAGGCAAAAAGTCCCTCTATACCCCAACTAAATCCTAACCCTGTTCACAGCTTTAATTGAAATAACACACATGCACACACAGTTATCAGAAAAGTGGAATAAAATTGGCCACAACTTTATTGGTTACAGCTGTAGTATGTTTTGGCACACCAGGGGGTAGTGGATCTTGTCAATCAACTGATCCCCTGCCAGTTGATGATCTGCTGCTCACCTTGGGATGACAGGTCTCTGGTTCCCACAAGGGCAGATGCCCTGAGGTGGTCTCCCCTGCCACCTGAGCATGAGGGTATTCCCTGGCCATGCCCCTGGGCTGGGTGTACCAATTGATCCTCACACCAGAATCCCTTAAGGGGATCCCCAAACTCAGGAAAATGGGCATGCAGGCCAGCTTTCCTGATAATGGATCTGGCCCCATGGTGATACTGGCAGGCACTAACAGACCTCAAGATGGCTGTAATCTCCATATACTCTTTCCTTTTTTCTCTCATTCTTCATGAGATTTATTTTAAAATCTTTATTTCCATATCTTCTATATGTAAAGATGTTTCATTTGTTGCTTTTAGGATTTCCTCTCCTGTAGGTCTCTTATGAAATGTCACATGTACTTCTCTGGGGAGTTGATTTTTTCTCACATGTGCTGAGTTCATTCTAAACACAGTATCAATCTCCTCATGGACTTCTTCTATTTCCTCTGTGTTCATGTACTTTGCCAGTGTATTGTCAGATTCTTCAGTCAGTCACACAACACAAGGCTTCTCCGGAAGACAGTGTTTAATAATGGAACAGCACTAAAGACACGTGTACATTCTCTGTGTCAGTAATGACTAGATACAGCAGCGTCTACTAGGTTATAATACATTCAGACACCCCCCCTTCAGCAGAAGCCAATTGATACAGTTCGTGCACACAGGAAGCTAAAGTGAGCTAAGAAGCAAAGCATTCTAGGAACTGTTATAATTCCCAGCGAGACTCCTGCAGCTGGAGCAACAAGGCCAGGGGCCTGGTAAGAGACTCTGTTGAAAAATATCAGAGGAAAGGAAAGAGTCAGCAACACTCCTTCTGCATACCATTGACATGACAGGGCTACCTGACATCCTGCCTGCCTAAAGGCCCCCCCCCCAGGTTTGTTCAGGTAGAGGCAGTGAAACTTGCAAAGAAGGTGGGGGGCTTTGATATGTTCAATTGTGACCCATTCCCTGTATTGGGGCCCAAAGTCCACCCACTCCACAAGATAATACAGTTTATTGCATTTTAGTTTAGAGCCCAAAATGTCAGCAACTTCAATATGCAGTTCGCCTTGCACCATAAGCGGGAGGGGGTGTAGCTCGTTGCGGTCACCAGGCGTCCAGGATCACACCTTAACAATCTGAAATGGAAGACAGGATGTAGAAATTTCAATGCTTTAGGCAGTTCAAGTTCTACAGTGACATCATTGATCATACGTTTGATGGGAAATGGCCCTATGAACTTCCAGCCCAATTTCCAATTGGGTTGGAGACCCTTGATGTTTTTTGTTGATACATACACAGAGTCCCCTGGTTTGAGATCCCAATCTTTATCACATTTCTTATAAGCTTGCAACTTGTAAGCTTGCTTTGCCCCATCTAACCTTTTACAGAGACGCGGCCAGGCCGACTGCAAACGCTTGCACCAATCTCCCGCCTCCCCTTCAGGCAACCCAATGTCAGAAAAGGCAGAGTGGGGCTTCATACCCATAGACCACCATGAAAGGAGATACACCTGTATATGAATGGCAGGCATTTTTATAGCAGAATTCCACTAGAGGCAGGAGCCCCTCCCAATCGTCCTGTTGAAAGTTAGTAAAACAACGAAGGTATTGTTCCAGAGTCTGGTTAACTTGTTCAGTTTGTCCATCAGTCTCTGGGTGGTAGGCACTACTGAGGCCCCTCTCGCCCCCAAGAGGTGCATTAGTTCACTCCAGAATTTAGAAACAAATTGCGTGCCCCAGTCGGAAATTATCTTCTGGGGCAATGTGTGCAGTCTAAAAATGTGTTGCAAGAATGCTTTAGGATTTAAATGGAACAAAATGGAGAACAAATCCACCATGACCCAGATAACCATTTTTCCCTTGCTGTAATAAAATCCATGGATATGACCTCCCATCGGTGACTGGGAGTGGGCAGGGGTTGGAGGAGACCAGGAGGCTTTCCGGGTCTCGATTTGCTCATGAGACAGGTCTGGCATGATTGAACAAAGAGGGAGAGATCCTTCCTCATTCCCAGCCACCAGAACTGGTGTTGTAGGAGGTGCAGAGACTTAACAAACCCCAAGTGCCCTGCCAGCTTGCACCCATGTACAGAAGACATTATTTCATCCCGCAATGTTAAAGGTACAAACAATTTTTGACCACAGTACCAACAACCATTTTCCTTTTCTTCCACCTTCTCCTCTTTATTCAGCTCTGCGCAGTCAGCATCAGAGATGGCCGAAGTGAACTTCAGTTCCCAAGAGTCCACAGGTGGGGGGCGGGCTTTAGCTTCGGCATGTGTAGTTACCACCCCACCCAGTTGGGAGGGGGTGAACATGGAATTGAGGACCTCCTCCCGGCATCTGTCATGTTGTGGGAGGTGGGACAGAGCATCAGCCAGTGAATTAGCTTTCCCCGGGAAATGGTGGAGTGTGAAATCAAACTTAGAGAAAAAATCAGCCCACCGAAGCTGTTTGGCATTGAGGTTTTGGGGCGTTCTCAGGACTTCTAAGTTCTTGCATTCAGTGAACTTCTGAGAGATATAAGCAAGGGGGTGTAACTTCCCATCCTCCCCCTCTTGCAAGATGGCGCCACCCATAGCAACATCCAAGGAATCGACTTGTATGATAAACTTTTCATTTGGGTGCGCCAAAACAGGTTCAGAAGTGAACAAGGCTTTTAGGCACTTTGGTACTCTGGCATCCAGTCAAGTTTAGCCCCTGGTTTACTACTGTCCAGACCCTTCCCTTTTGTTTTCAGGAGGTCTGTAAGCGATAAACTTACTTGAGCAAAATTCACGAGAAATGATCTATAAAAGTTTGCAAAAAGTCTTCGGAAGTTCCCGTCCTACCACCTCTTGGACCTTGGCAGAGTCCATTTCAATTCCTTGAGGGGAGATTCGATAGCCTAGGAAAGCGATTTTGGTGCAATGAAACTCACACTTTGAAAGCTTAACAAAGAGTTTATGTTTGTGCAACGTTTTGAGACCACAACGTGGGATTCTTTGTCGGGGGAATATAACAAAATATCATCCAGATAAACAAGAACTTTGTTTACCAGGTTCATAAATACCCCAGGAGTGCTCTGAAGGCCAAAGGGCATCACAGGGTACTTGAACTCAGGGGGGTATTGTATGCAGTTTTGTATTCGTCCCCCTCTTTAATCCAGACCTGGAAATAGGCATCATGTAGATAAAGTTTTGAAAAGATTTCCTCTTGTGAGACTGCTGCTAAGAGGTCTTTGATCAAGGGGAGGGGGTAGGCATTGGTGGACAAGACAGCGTCCTGACATGTATGTGCCATCATCTTCTTTGTATCTTCATCTTTCTCTTCTGGAATGTTTTGAAATCTTAAAATATATGCTGCCTTGTCAAGTTCAAGTTTGATGAGCTCTGCCTCCATGGAAGTCTGCTTAGCTTCCATTGTTTGGAATTTAGAATCTGCTTCCTCTGCTTTACCTTCCAGTTTAGAAGTTGTTTTATTCATAACAAGAATCTCCTGTTTAGCATTTTTCAATTGTGTCTGTAGCTCCTCCATCTTATTTGTGAGCTGCTGTGACATCTCGTTCATTGTATCATGAATGGGATCTACAGCCTCTTTGACAGCTACTTTTACAGCATATGTGACCATTCCTTGAATCAATAATTGAAGATCTTTTAATGTAACCTGCGGTAAATTAGAAGCTACAGATTTTGTTAGACCTGGTGAACCAGTCCCTTGTACGTTGGGAGGTCTATTAGTGCCTGCCATTTTAAAATAATCTATTAAGTAAAGAGAATTTCTGAAATGTTTTTCAGTAAACCTTTACAATCACACCACCTCTATTGTTTACCAAACAAACCTATTATAGACAAATAAAAGATAAAACAATATCAAGCAACAAGCGACCAGCAGGTTTATCAGTTGTATACAAAACAAGCAGAACAGTATGTACCTTTGTAGTTACAACAAGCAGAATCGGTATATGTTATGGGAATAATTTTTTGGCAAGTTCCAAAGAAAGTCCTAATGGCTCCTCTTGTTCCCTCATTTCTTCTTGTAAAAATTTGTAATCCATATATTGGAATAGGGTCAGTAATAATCCTGCTGTGGTATATTTTAATCTCAGTACCTTAGCTCCAAATGATTTATTTATAATTCCAGGAGAAGTATGGTAGTTCAAAATCAAATACAACCAGTAGTGCTGATGCATCTATAGAAGCCAGAACCAGCCAAGATTTAAAAAGAAAGAAAGAAAGAAAAATAATTGTAATCCACTTTATGGTTTAAAAGAATTAATCACAGACATAGGTATGTCACTTGGCCCTCAAAATATTTGAAATATTGTTGTCAGTTCTTTTCCCAGCTGTTTGGAAGAAGGAGGTGGGGGGGAGAAACTTCTTTTGTCCTTTTAAAGTTTAAAGGGCCAAATGCAGAGGGATTCTCTAATGTTATTGCCTTAGCAGTTACTCACAGTGTTCTTAGGTTGTTTAGGTAGAGTTCTCAGGGTCCCTGTTAGTCAGGCAGCCATGGCTACATGTTCATGGCTGCCATAGAATGTTCTTCGTTGACCCTCGCTGGGGACGATCCAGGACTTCCACCCACTCGCCACCGCTTGCAGGGGGCCTGGATCCAGTCCCTTGTTGATGCTATCTCACATGGAAAGCTCACTGGGGTTCAGGATCTCCTGGATTCCTCTAAAGGAATTGATGAGCCAGCAGCTTCCTGGGACCGAGTCCTGATGCCAGCCATCTTGCAGCGCCACAACGCGCTCTCCTTTTCTCTTCTGGATCAGTTTTTGAGATGTTTCATTAACTATCAAGGATAATTGGTTGGATTTCCTCCCCTGTGTGGAATACAGTTATAATAACTGTTCATAGTTCCACAGGGGCCACCCCTTTCAAAGTGGTGCGCAGATATGAGGCAGTGGCAACAGAACTGATGGGACTGATGGACTTACAAACCTGGTGGGCTGACTTAACTCAGCAGTGGTCCCTAATCCAACAGACTCTGACCAAGGCAAAAGAGGATTTTAAGGCACAAGCTGACAAGGGCCAGGCACCCGAGTGGGACATGCACCCTGGGGACTCTGTATACATTTCTACCAAGAACCTTAGGGGGTTGCAGCTGGAGGCCCTTTTAAAGTTGTAAGAGTGATTAACAAAGTTGCAGTTGAACTGGAATTGCCTAAGAATTTATGACACATCCATCCTGTTTTCTATTTCAGTCTGCTGAAGAAGGATCCTGGACAGTAGGTGGGCTGAATGAATGGTACTGAAATCCCTCCTGCAGCTCTTGTGCAGGCTGGATGATTCCTTGTCTGTGGACGGTTCTTCCTCTCATTCCTCTTGCATCTTGCCCAAGTCGGAGTCATCTTGAAAAGTACAGGAGACTCTATGCTGTTCCTGTTCATACCGTCCTTAAGCTCCCCAGAGCCCCGGGGTGGCCCCCCCCCCACCTGGCCGGATCATCCCAGTGATCGGGGGGGCTGGAAAAATACTTGCTTCTTTGGATGGGTGCCTGGAGTCTTTGCAGACTTCTTCTTTTGGAGGTCAGGCAGCAGGTTCTCAGGTTCTCAGCCTGCCCCGCTATTTCCTTCTCCATTCCCCATTCTGGAAGAGGGGGTCTCTGGTAGGAAGACAAGTCAGTTCTGACGACCTGTCAGGGTCCCAGTCAAATCACTCTTCACACACACTTTCTTGGTTGAAAGTTTTATTGGAAGATATGGGAAGTTCAGGGAATGAACTCTTTGTCAGAACTGGGGTGTAAAGGCAGGAAAGGTGCGAATAGTTACAATCACACATTCCATTCTTACATGTCAGCAATACTACCCAGACCGTGAAAAATATATGGTCCATCCCTACCTAATCAAAGATGTTTCTCCAAGGACACCTTCCCATGTGAAAGATGTCTTGTTGGGGCCTCATGGAAGAGTTACAACAGCAAGCATCTCTACTCCTACATGCACGCACGCACTCCCTCCCCCAAAGGAATGGGGTCGGTGATAAGGGCTCTGAAATAACACTCTAAGGGGAAGCAGGGAGGGCAAGGTTAAAAACAAAGGAGAGATACATCAGTGATTCAAGGAAGTAATATAACAGGTACAGACAGTCAACCAACCCAAGCCTGACAGACTCCAGGATGGGCCATTTTCCCAGGCCTGGTTGGGTTCCTATGTGACTAGTTCCTCTAGGCTTCCTTTCCCCCACTCAGTTCACCAGGTAGATGGCTGCCTGGTTGAGCTGGAGGGGGGGGCACTGTGGCCCCCATGGCTGCTTTTCTGTCTCCCCGAGCAAGCAAAAGTGACTTTGGCTGTGGACTCGGGACAGGCAGAAGGAAGTACTTTCAAACAGCCATGGAGGAGACTGTAGATTTCTGGTAGGGGGCCCCTTTCTCCGGCTCTTCTCATCACCGTTTTATCTTTATTTTTTTGTGACATTGGAAGTGATGTTGTGTTCCCCAGTGCCCCCCACCAAAATTTTTCTGGTAATAGGCCTGGTCTGATCCCTCTAACAGCTAAATCACAGTTGTCCTCCTTCAAGTCTGTCCACTCTATAGTTCTGTCTCAGCACAGCATTTTTTTCTAGCCTGTTCTACCTGGGTAGACTTTTTCTGATACATGATAATTGATTACAGCTGTGGACAATTTGGGACTGGAGATTTGATAAGACTCAGATCAGTCCAGCTTCTCCATAACAGTCCTTTCTGGCTTAGTCCTCAATTATTTTGTTCATGGATTGCCAAGGTTAGGACCTAGCATGATGGTTCTTAGACAGACCTGCAGATACAATGTCTGGCTTAGTCCTCAATTATTTTGTTCATGGATTGCCAAGGTTAGGACCTAGCATGATGGTTCTTAGACAGACCTGCAGATACAATGTCTAGATAGCTGTTCTTTCCAGCGGAAGCCCCCTTCTCAGTTAAGTGTTACCAGCAGATGCCAGCTTCATCCGGGCTTGCTTCTTCCACCCCTCCACCTTCCCTGTTGCTTCTGACTCAGTTTTAAGCTTCAGAAAGCTGTGGGGATGTTTTCCACCCTTCCAAGCCTGGTGATGTGCCATTTCCAACCAATTATTAACCTTTTTAATTTAAAAAAAAATCCCAACATTTGTAATTTTTAAAGAAAAAATATTTAACAGGAAATATTTGACTTGCTTTAAAATTTGGGCTACACTCAAAAACATATGGAAATAGAGAGTATTATCCTTCATGAGAGTGACGCTTCTTCCCTCTCCATTAGCTGTCTTACATTACCAAAACAGCTGTATCATTCTTTCTTTAATATATCATATTTTACATAGATTTCAACAGATGATAATATTCTTGCACCATTACATAACATGCCATAACAAAAGGCATATGCTATATTTGTTTGCATAGCCCTTTGAACCTATCATTTCATAACAAAGAGGAAATGTCACTGGGATAAAACTTTCTTGCTGATAACTCTTCTGAAAGCTTCCTTCACATCTTTGTTCCTCAGGCTATAGATCAGGGGGTTCAGCGTTGGGATCACAACGGTGTAGAACACAGAAGCCCATTTGTCCTGATCTAATGAGTAGCTGGATGTTGGCCTCAGATACATGAACATAACTGTCCCATAAAACAGTGTGACCCCAGTGAGATGGGAAGCACAGGTGGAGAAGGCCTTGCGTCTGCCCTCAGCGGAATGGATCCTCAAGATGGCAACAAAGATGAAGAGGTAGGAGATCAGGATAATGATGATGGTGCTGAACTCAATGAAGCCACAGAGGCTAAAGAGGAGGATCTCATTCACGTAGGTGTCAGAGCAAGACAGTGCCAGGAGTGGAGGAATCTCACAGAAGAAATGGTTGATGATGTTGGAGCCGCAGAAATTCAAGCTGAAAGTTAAACTGGTATGGGATACCAAACTTATGAGACCTATTACATAGGAACCAATCACCAATGCCAGACAGACTTGCTTTGACATGACTGTGGTATAATGGAGAGGACGGCAGATGGCCACATAGCGATCATATGCCATGGCAGCCAAGACATAGCATTCAGCATCCACAAAGCCCACAAAAAATGCAAATTGTGTAGCACAGCTGGAGAAGGAGATGACTTTGTATCGGCGTAGGAAGTCAGCCAGCATTCGGGGGGCAATGGCGGTGGAGTAGCCTAAGTCCACCAAAGAGAGGTGGCAAAGGAAAAAATACATGGGTGTGTGGAGCTGCTCATCAAGGATGATCAGGAGAATCATGCCCACGTTTCCCACCACATTTGCCAGGTATATGAAGGAAAACACCACAAAGAGGGCCATTTCTAGCCGTGGATTGTCTGTGAAGCCCAAGAAAATGAACTCTGTTACTGAGGTATGATTGTCCTTGTACATCCTCAGAGAAAAAGATCAGAAGGGGACTGAGGTGTGAAAATAAAACAAAAATCACCTCTCAGGAGGAAATGTGGAGGACCAGAGTAGACTGGGACAACAGGATTCCTTCTCTGGATGTGTTCCCTTATCACCGAGTGTCTCCTGTCAACCGATTAATAATCAAATGGAAGCATAAACCATTGTATTCTGTGACTCTCCCTAAAGAAAAGAAAGCAGTTCTTATGTTAAATGTAATTATAGAAGGTTAATAAGTATTAACATAATTAAAAGTAAGTATTTAACCATTTTATGTGCTATCTTTTAAATGAGAGCCAGCTTGGTATAGTGGCTAAGAGTGGCAGACTCTATAGTCTGGGAGAACTGGGTTTGATTCCCCCCCCAACTCCTCCTCTGCCTGAAGCTTGCTGGGTGCCCTTGGGGCCAGTCACAGTTCTCTCAGAACTCTCTCGGGCCCACCTACCTCATAAGGTGCCTGTTCTGAGGAGAGGAAGGGAATGGGATTGTAAACTGCTCTGAGACTCCTTAAGGTAGAGAAAAGCAGGGTATAAAAACCTTCTCTTCTTCTTCAAATGTGAGTGAAGAATTGTCCTTTAAAAGCACACAAAGGGGGATCCTGCTTTAAAAGTCTAGATCTTTCTCACTCTGCAGTACTGTTTCATTTCTTACCAAAACCCCAACACAGTCATACTGCATTCTGGAGCAACTGGGGTTAGATGTGCAGATAAAGAATGAGAGACTAGTATGCCTTTGTAACCCTGTGTAAACAACTTCCTTCATGGTGTACACTTTTCAGATACAACATAGATCCATTTGATGCAGATAGCATTAAGAGCTCTGCTGGATCAGATGAATGATCCATCTAATCCACTCTACTGTTTCAGACAGTAACCACGGAGTTGTTCTAGAAGGCCAACAAACAGATGCATA
The DNA here is from genome assembly GCA_029375565.1 of Gekko gecko. Classification (NCBI taxonomy): domain Eukaryota; kingdom Metazoa; phylum Chordata; class Lepidosauria; order Squamata; family Gekkonidae; genus Gekko; species Gekko gecko. The sequence continues at coordinate 91,703,837 of JAPDNY010000003.1, forward strand.
GAGGCCAAGGCCTTCCCTTGGTGCTGCCTCTACAACTAGAATTCAGAGGTCTGATGCCTTTGTATACAGAGGTTCCTTTTACTTACCATGGCTAGTAGTTGCAGCGGATGGATTGCAAGCAATTTGGGAGCACTTCAACACAGGGCAGGTGAGCGTGAGTTGGCTGGTTCCATCATGCACCTCAAGGAAGGATTCTTGGGGAGCCTCCCCATGGGGCTGCATTTGCAGATCCTGTCAGGACAAGACATCCATGGCTGAGGCTGGCATGGCACTCATGTCGAGTTGCTATGGCTCTAGTTTTCTGTCTTGCAGATGGAGATTCAACAGAGAGACTTGTGGGTATACAAAGTCCCACCCCCCCCACAAACACTCTTTGCAGTCCACTGTTCCAGCCCTCCTCTTGAAGCTGACCATCGCACCTGGCAAGTCTTTCCAAGTTCCACCTGCAATGCCAATCACCTAGGCATATGCCATGCTGGGGATCCCCCATCCCCAAGGTGGAAGTGGACAGAGTCCTTACCCCTTGACATGGATTCTAGTACAATAAAGTCTATGTTGTGTCACAACTGTGTCTCTGGTCTTGGTTTATGCCACACTCCAGAAGCTCCACACCCCTTCCTGCCCCACTCACTCCCTCCCCACCCCGTCTGCCACTCCCCCTGTGGGCTTCCTGAGCAACATGTCCCAGAGCAAGGGCTCTCAGATGCAGTGAGTGGCTGTGGAGGATTGCGCGGGTCCCACTGGTTGTAGTGATCTGCCATACATAGCAGGGACCCAGTTGCACAGACATGTTCCTTCGCTCACCTCACAGGCTTCTGTGTGAAGAGGGGTGGGGCTAGAGGTGGGTAGAGAATGAGGCAGGACCTGGGAGACTCAGATTCCATTCCTGGGATGTACTTAAAGGAATGACAGGATTGCCCATTGGAAATAATGGGAGGGGACTGAAGGCCCCTTGGAGATCATAAAAGCCAGGAATGCCAATTGACTTGCATGGGCTCCATTGCAATATGATACTGCACACAAAAAAGTGGCAAATAAAACACGGAATGGATTTCCTTTAAGTTCTCTGGGTCCAGATAGACTACTCTGGGACTGGAATGACAGCCCCTAGAATGGAATGACAGTCCCTCGCAATACAATCTGTGCTCTGGGATTGGAATTGGAGGTCTTCAGTGAGCCAAAATCATAATAAACTTTGCTCAGTGCGTCGGAATAAAGAGATCATGAAGGAAGTAATAGTCTAAAAAACTGTCCCAAAGCCTGTCAATTTAAGGCTAAAATCTCCATTCATTCTTCCCTGGAGGAGAACTTAGGTGTAAAGAATGAATTGACAAAATTTTTCCAGCCATTATATGCATCCTATGGACTGACCAGGAACTTTGGCCAGGGCAGGCAAAACAATTGGTTTGATCCTGATTGCAGGGCACTTAAAAGGACAATTTGCTACATGCACTGACAATTCAAACTATTCAATGACAGAGACACACTGAAATGGATTTTTTTTGTTGAAATGTGAATTCAGAATGCTCATCAAAAGCAAAAAAAGAACTGATTTAATTTCCTCCTGGAAACATCTAATCTGAGTTTCCAAGCAAAAAGACATTAAAAGCTTTTGGGATATGATTGCAAATGAACTAAACACCAGATCTCCACTAGGGATGTGCAAAAAAAAATAATTTGGCCCGATTCGGTTTGGCTGAATTGGGCACAATTAGTTTCGGAGGGCAGAAAGGCTCCCCCATGTCAGTTTTGGCAGGACCAACCAATGGGGAATCCTTCCACCAGCCGAATGTCAATTTCAGTCCCATTATATCCTATGGGCCATTGAAGTCAATGGTGAAAACATAGGGTATATTCTGGGGGCTGGAGGGAAGAGGGTTTGAGGGAGAGGCTCCAATCTCACAGGATAGCTGATGGAGCCTCTACCCAATATACCTACCAAGTTTCAAGAACATTGGACCAGGGGGGCCAATTCTATGGGGCCCCAAACAGGTTGCCCCCATCCCCTCCATTGTTCTCTATGGTGGGAGAAAAAGTTTCTTTTTCCCACAGTGCTGTTAGCAGCTCTGGGGGGGAGGGGGTTTGAGGGAGAGGCTCCAAATTTTCAGGGTAGCTTCGGGAGCCTCTCCCCACATACATCCCCATATTCCAAAGCAATTGGACCAGTGGGCCCAATTCTATGGGCACTCAAACAGATTACCCCATTACCTCCATTGTTTTCAATGGGGAATCCCAGCCAGCAGCACTTAAGTCAGGCAAGCAGGCAGCACCAGCATTCAGACTCTCCCAGAGAATCTCAGGGAAAGTGAACTGTCTTGTGAGGTGCTTGTTTGCCATGAGAACAAGTGGCATACTCCAGAACAAGTGGCACTGTGGCAGTGCAAGCATGTCACAGTATCACACAGAAACCATAGCTGTGCTGCTGGCCCAGTTTAGCCACACTCCCACCCCATATTTGTAGGAAACTGATTTCCTTTATTAGATTATTTAACTTCTCACAATGTGGGTTCTAGAAAATTGGTTCATATGAACTTACTTAATATCTGATTGCTCGGATGGTGTTTTGAATATGTAGTTATGTCCCAGTTCTAAAATGTAACATAAATGAGAAGTGTTTTCGTAAAAAAAGGGGGGGGTATGCCCTCCCCCAAATTCAATGCCCAGGCCAAACCCCTGCACCAAGAAACCGAAAATAAGGGGAATGCATTCCTACCATTATGTCAACCCCCTCCCATGAAGAGATTTCTGAGAAACATGACCCCTAAGGGGGTAAACAAGGGGCAAAATGTGTTCCCCCAATTATTTTCCATGTACTTGGCAGGCTGCTGCCTCCTTGCCTGCCCCTTACCCCGATTGGTCAGTTTTATAGTTCAGAGTTCTGAGGTAAAACCTGCCTACTTGCTCCCACCTCCCTCTGATTGCTCAGCTGTGGATCTCAATGTTCTGAGTTAGAAGAGACTGCAGACAGTTGAGGACAGTTACAGAAATCAGCTATTCAAGACTCCTGAACAGACATTTTTCAAAAAAGCCAGCCTGGCAACTGAGTTAATGACTGTTCATGGGGAGATAGTAAAGGACCTCTCTAGGAGCCATTTCAATGCATGCCTCCCTCATGAACCTGAAGAAATGTCCATTGAAACACCACTCTCTCACACCAACTTCCCCTCACACCTCTCACCTCTTATTGCCTCCAAGAAAGCTCCTGGGAAACGTCGAGCCAGATACACCAACGCTATAAGGAGGAGGCAACTTAGGAATGCGGCAAAGACATTTGCACATAGTACTCCTGTAGAGCACTGAGTTGCACAGGCCAAGTACCAATGAGATCATCCTGAGGTGCTCAGAACAACAGTCTCCATATGAGCAAAACAATCCAGGAACACAAGGAGAGAGGCCATCACTTTAATGGAAGGTGGCAGGAGTTGACAACAGACGACTGCTTCTTAAATGGACAGTTCTATGTTGCCTGCTCCAGAGTGAGCTCATCAAGCAGCCTGATTATCCTAATACCTGAGGGCAGAACCACCAATGTAGTGTAGAGAGAGGTCCTTCAGTAGACAGAAAAAAGTACATATGTCTCACTTCAGTTTTTACACTACAGTCTTCTCCATTAGAATTCCTATAACAAATGTTACGTTTCAGATTTCACATCATCAGTATTATAACTGGATTTACGGAACTTAAATACCGTAGCAAAGCATGGGTAGGCTAGTTTATATATACAGATGACTTAACTTCTCACATATCTGGAAATGAATTTCATCTACCTTGCCTGGCCCATGTTAAATTACCCTGTCTCTTATATGCAGATGATTTTGCCCTTCTGTCAAGATCTGTGATTGGCCTACAAAAGTTCATAGGTTCTTTCTTGGAATATTGTTCCAGAGAGGGCTTACTTATTAATGTTGCAAAGTCTAAGGTTCTTCTTTTTAGTAAAAAATGGAAGATAAAGAAGTATAAGTGGTTAGTAGTAGAGCAAGTCGAGCAAGTAGAGCATTTAAAATGTTTAGGAATCATCTTTCAAGCAAATCTTTCCTGGAAGGTGCACTTGAACTCTACTGTTAGAGCCACTATGAGTACTGGGAAGGGCATCTCAAGATTTTATTATTCCACAGGTGGCCAGCATGTTCCTGCAGCAGTCAAAGCATTCAACACTAAAGTTGCTGGGCAGATGCTATATGCCACCGGGTCTGGATCAGTGCAGTAACAGACAGTATTGACAGGCCTCTATTAAGAACATAAGAACATAAGAGAAGCCAATGTTGAATCAGGCCAATGGCCCATCTAGTCCAACACTCTGTCACACAGCGGCCAAAATATACCACATGCCATCGAGGTCCAGCAGTAGGGCCAGGGCACTAGAAGCCCTCCCACTGCTGCCCCCTCCAGCACCAAGAATAGAGTGCATCACCTGCCCCAGACTGAGAGTTCCCATCTATACCCTGTGGCTAATAGCCACTGATGGACTTCTGCTCCATATGTTTATCTAATTCCCTCTTGAAACTGTCCATGCTTGTAGCTGCCACCACCTCCTGTGGCAGTGAATTCCATATGTTAATCACTCTTTGGGTGAAGAAGTATTTCCTTTTATCTGTTTGCCTTCTGTATTTTTGTTATATTATCTACCTGTTAAAAGTCAGTATGCAGAAAAGGCAAAAATGTGTGGCAATGATGACACTAATAATATAGCTGCAAAACAGACTATTTATGAAAATCTGAAGCATAGAACAATGGATATAAATATAATTGTACCCATCAGAAGTAAATATCATTGTATGTTATAAACTAAGTTAAAAAAAAAATAGTGTAATAAAGGAGACATTGGAGAGAAACATTATTTTGTCTTTATTATTTGGTTATATATAATCATCTATGATATATTTAATTATGTTAGGTAACTCCTTTTTTCTTTCTGTATTTTTTATATTATTTTTCTGTTCTTTCAAAAACAAAAAATAAAAAAGAACTAATACAATACATAAAGTGAGGTGGGGATACAACCTCCTGTTGAGCATAATAGAATTTGAGAATAATAGTAGGATGGCAAATGAGGGCCACGTGGCAACTAAGGAGCTAAGGGAGGTGAGGATTACTGGAGGTGGAAACATTGTAGGTGTCTTTATGCCAATGCTAGAAGTTTCTGAGCCAAGATGGGGAAAATGGAGTGCTTGGTGCTCAATAAAAATTTAGATATAGTAGGTATCTCAGAAACATGGAGAAACGGGGAAAATCTATGGGATACAATTGGGGAGGTGTTGTGTTGTACATCAAAAAGGTCATAGAATAAAATGTTAGAAAACATCAGGCGTTTAACTCCCCAACAGCCCTAAGAATTACTTAAAAGTGGGGTATACTTTTGCCGACCTGATCAAACCCTTGAGGCTGATCTTTAGATGAAGAAGAAAATAAAGGAGGTGACTAAAGCAGATAATGTTATTGTACTGGGGTACTTCAACTACCCTCACATTGATCAAGTAAACATGTGCTTGATTCCTGTTGTAGAAAGGAGATTCCGAAACATCAAAAATGACTGTGCCCTGGAACAGTTAGTCACAGGGTCAACTAGAGCAGCAGTAACCTTGGACTTTGTTCTGAGTGAGAGATGTAGAGGTTGTTGTGCCAGTTGGGACTAATGACCACCATTCCATTAAGTTCAGCATTCAGGTCAATAGAAAGTTACCCCTAAAATCCCAAAACTGTAACATTTGATTTCAAAAGAGGGAAATTTTAAAAAATGAAGGGAATAGTAAAAAGGAAGCTGAAAGGGAAACATAAGAGAGTCAAATCCTTAGAGGATGTTTGGAAGCTATTTAAAACCAAACTAATTGAAGCCTAGATAGAATGCACTCCACTGGTTAGGAAAGTCACTGCGAAGTCTTAAAGAAGACCTGCATGGCTAACAATGCAAGTCAAAGAAGCTATAAAAAGAGGTTTCTTTTAAAAAGTGGGTCTGTCCCGTTGAATTGAACAGGAGGGACCACAGGCTTTGGCAAAAGAAATGTAAGTAAATAATTAGGCATGCAAAAAGAAATTTTGAGGAGTGGGTTGCTAAAAGTGTCAAGACAACAAACATTTTTAAAATATATTGGGAGCAGGAAACCAGCCAGAGAAGCAGTGGAGCCTTTGGATGACAAAGGAATAAAGGGATTGCTAAGGGAAGATGAGGTGTTAGAGAAGCCCAATAACTTTTTTGTTTCTGTGTTCACTCTGGAAAGTGTGGGGCACAGACCCATGCCACAGCCCCTATTTTCAGGAAGGGAGTCTGAAGCTGAGCCAAATTGAGGTGACTAGAGATGACATTCTAGACCTATTAGGAAAATTAAAAACCAAGAAGTCTCCAGGTCCTGATGGCATACACCTGGGAGTTCTTAGGGAACTCAGATGTGAGATGGCTGATCTACTAACCTGTTTATGTAGCCTATCACTAAATCCAGCTGCTGTACCAAAAGACCGGAGAGTAGCAAACGATACACTGGTTTTTAAAAAGGGATCAAGAGGGGAACCAGGAAATTACAGGCCAGTCAGCCTAACGTCTGTCCCAGGCAAATTAGTAGAAACTGTAATCAAAGATAGAATTGTTAGGCACATAGAGGAACAAAGCCTGCTGTGGGAAAATCAGCATGGCTTCTGCAAAGTGAAGTCCTGCCTTTGGATAGTTCTCACAATGGAGGGAAATAAGCAGTGGGGTCCCACAAGAATCAGTATTGGGACTGGTGCTATTTAATTTATTCATAGATGATCTGGAACTAGGGGTGAGTAGTGTCGTGGGTAAGTTTGAAGATGCCAAAGAATAATTCAGGATGGTGAAAACCAAGGCTGACTGTGAAGAGCTCCAAAAGGACCTCCACAAACTGGGTGAGTGGACAGCAATGTGGCAAATGAAGTTCATTGTTGGTGTCAGGTGATGCACATCAGGACAAAAAAATCCCCAACTTCAAGTATAGGCTAATTGGGTCTGAACTTGCTAAGAGGGGAAAAGATCTTGGGGTCATAGTTAATAGTGTGAAGCAAGTATGAAAAAACAAAAACTCTATCAAGAAAGAGATTGAACATAAAATGGCTGATATTATAATGCCCCTGTATAGATCTGTAGCGTGGTCATTTGGAACACTGTGCACAGCGTTGGTCACCATGCCTCAAAAAGGACATTGCAGAGCTGGGAAAAGTACAGAGGAAGGTGACCAAGATGATTCGGGGGTTGGAGCACCTTAATGAGGAAAGGCTGAAGCTGGGATGTATCAGTTTAGAGAAGAGAAGACTAAAAGGGGACATGATAAAAGGTTTATAAAATTATGCATGATGATGTAGAGAGAGAAATTTTTTCTCCCTCTGCCAAAATGCTATAACTCGAGGGAAATATTTTTTTACATAGTGATTAAAATTCACTGCCAGGGGATGTAGCAGTGGCCACAAGAATAAACAGCTTGAACAGAGGATTAGATAGATTCATGAAGGATAGGTGGCCATGGTGATTGGTGGAGCCTCCACATTCAGGGGCACTAAACCTCTGAATCCCAGAGCCAAGAAGCAATGTTGCCATGCAGCCACTTTATAAAGCATTTCTAAAGACTCTGAAATATGACTGCAAAGCTGAACTGTGAAACAGATCAGTTAAGGACATGGACTAAATGATAGCCGTGAGACAGTGCCGTTCTACTGGACTGAAGGCAAGGAGAAGCTTGTACTGAAGCAGTGTGCCAAGCCAGACATGGACCCATGGACTACCAGATTCCTCTTGCTCCTGCGCCCCTGCAGCCATATGCCAGAAGGCAAGCCTCCCACCCTGACCCCTCAACACATGGAACCAGCAGCCAGTCACTAAGAGGAGCTATGCTCTGCAGAGAAAACCAGGATATTCCTACACAGATGCCATGAAAAGCTCTCTTTTCCATCGTGCAGGCATTCCCCCCTTTGCATATTAGCATCACCCAGTGAAGCATGTACTCCTCTTCAGCCTAAACAAAAGAATCTACTCCATGATGGGATGGATGAGCAGTCACGTCCTCCAGCTGCCCATCGAGATAGCACAGCTGTTAAACATCCAGTTGTTAACTACTGGCAATAGGGCCAGGACATTACTCTTTTTTTCTCTCCTTTGTCTCCCCCCTTCTCCCTGAGAGGTGTGTCTACTAGTCCAACTATTATTTCAATTGCCCAATGATTAATCCCTTTTCCCGATCTATTAACAGTTTATGTTTCTTAATGTTTCTGGGGACTATGTGACCAACAAGGCATCTGCCTCAGGTCACCTTTTCAGGAGCATCCAGCCATCTCTCTCTCTCTGTCTCTATCTCTCTTTGTCTCTGTCTCTCTCTCTCTGTCTCTCACTTCCACCTTCCTAACCCCACCCTATCTTGCTGGTTCCATTCTTAGCACTGTTTGGAACCTTCCATGTGTGTTGCTGGTCAACTCACAACCCTCTTCCAGTTTTTATCCCTTTTCACTGCAGAGTCGCTTTGCCTTGTCGAACAGGTAACAAATCACCCATCCAGTGATATCTCCTGCTAATGCAACTGTCTCTGTACCTTTCTATCTGTATTGTGTGTGTATGCTTGATTGATGGAAACGTGTTTGAATCATTAGTAAAGAAATCACTGCTTTAATACATCTAGTCTCAGTGTCTATTTCTAGGACAGGTTATTGGTCCTATAGTTAATGCCTATTGCCATTTAATATTCATAATTCCCCAAGCTATTATTAATAAATTAAGGCAATTTGGCTAATAGCAACATCAGGGGAAGTTCTCAGCCTCTATGCCCTGTTGTTGGCCCTCCAGAGGAACTGGTTGACTGCTGTGTGAGACGGGAGGCTGGAGTAGTCTGATTCAGCAGGTCCCTTCATATGTTCACTGGAATATGACCACAGCCTTTATGGCACTTTGTTTACCTGTCATATTCTAACTTCTATTTTGGCTGTATGGTTGAAACAAATACTCCCTGTGGTGACTCCTTGTGTTATTCACTCTGCCAGAGAATAAAGAGGCAGTTAATCTGCCAATATTGGATTATCATGCTTCAAAGTATATTAAACATTAGGTGATCATATTCTTTAGATTGTCCTTGGAAAAACACTGCTCTATAGCTTGCCAGAAATGCCCAGCTGTGCTGACCTACTGCCCACTTCGGTTGCATCCATCATTCAAGAAATTCATGCATGATTCCAAGGTGGAACTGCGTGGGTATTCTAAGGAAGGCATCATATTTAACTTCAGCTTTCTCTCCTAGTTTGGTTCTTGTTAAGGATATTCTTCAATGCCTTACATTCTCTAGAAACCTGAAGAATAATCCCACGGATCCTGGCTTCACAGACCTCTTTAAAATTGTTCTCACCTGAAAGTTGTGGATGGAATCTTCACCCCCTATTGTTTGGAGATCTCACCTCATCTGCTTGTTATGTCTGTGTGGTGTTATTTATTCAGCTCAGAACCCCATTGGACTGATGCAAGGTTTGCAAGTGCTCACAGAGGGTGATCTTCCCCAAAGGATTTCCATTTGAGTGTTCTGTCCTGTTTATCCTTACGGACTTTCACTGAAGTTCTGTTTCTTCTGAAACTTTTTTCCCAGCAGAGTAAACTGTGTACTAGCACCCAGAAAGCCATTCATGGCACTGACGCAATCCCCAAAAGAAAGCCCAGTCATTATCCTTGTTATATAGGCCAGTCCTTCCTTAGGAAATGTTCTGAGTTTCTGTTCTGGAAGTAGAAGTGCCCCATTCAAAGCAAATTTCATTTGGTATAAAACAAATCTTATTTGCTATGTGTTCATCTTGGCATATCTATATTATAGACATAAATCAGTTTTATACCACCATAATTGTCATTACTTCTCCTCCATTTTACCTGTTGAGGGCCATGGAACTGGAAGGAGGAACAAGATACTGGAGGTGAATGGCTGGTTACGTAGATGTTGCCATCGAGAGGGATTTGGCTTCCTGGACCATGGGAGACTGTTGGCACCTTACAAAGAATGGGAGGAATGTCTTTGCTGGAAGACACTGTCAGGCCTTGATTTAATCCACTCTCAGTCCAATAGTCTTTTATGAAAGCTTTATTAGAAACAGATTTAGATGTGCACAAGAGAGATCTCTTGTTCAGACTAAAGGACAGATCAAGGGTTACGTATTGTATAGGCAATAGGTCAGTATCCCACAATGCAATGGTAATGCAGTGGGCCTTCACTGTCTTCCCCTCTTTTATACTACCCAGCACTATAAAAGTTTATTATCCAGCAACCAATGTTTCCCCAAGGATGAGAGGTTCTCAATGGCCAGACACCTTGTGGCCCATTCTCATGGGAAAGTTGTTACAACCTAATCACCTCAACACAGAGACAGAGATACTTTAGCATTCACACCTACTCCTCCCATCCCTCGGAATTTATGGCAAAAAGGGATGAGACCAAATGGTCGAAACAACCTAAAAGTGAAAGTACACTATAAAGACGGAAACAAATGAAACAAATGGAAACATTAGTCAACATGACTGTCATCAGAGCCCGATTCTGACAACTTGTGAACCTGATCAGAAGGGCTTTAAACTGAAGCCATCAGGGGTGGGAAGGAAAAGCCTGATGTTATGTGGCATCCCCAACACTAAGTTTAAAAAAGGGAGGGACCAGAGAATAAATGAACAGGAGCGAGGTGAGTTCAGTAATTTTCAGGTAAATTCAAAGGGACCTATGGCAGGAAAGGATGTCTGTAATCTGAGATGTCTTCACACTATGGTAAATAAACAGGGTGAACTTGAACTTCAAATACTGGAAAGTAAGTATGATCCGATAAGTATCATTGAGACTTGGTGGGATGAGTCTCATATATGGAGCACAGCAATTGAAGGATATACCTTGTTCAAATGGAAAAGAATAAACAAAAAGGAGGCCGGGTGGCACTATATGTCAAGAATGAATACGCTTGCACTGAAATTCAGGATTTTGAGAGTTGCCCTGTTGAAAGTGTGTGGGTAAGGATAGAGCAAGGGGAAAAAAGAAAGGGATATTGTTCTGGGGGTGTACTACAGACCTCCGAACCAACTGGAGGAACTGGATGATGAATTTATACAACAGCTTGCTAAACTTTCACAGAGACAGGATGTAGTGGTTATGGGAGATTTCAGCTATCCAGATATTTGCTGGAAATCTAACTCTGCTAGACATGGGGCATCCTGCAAATTCTTGAATAGTCTTGCGGACAACTTCATCTCTCAGAACGTGGAGGTGGGAAGCACCTCTGCTATCCTGGATTTAATCCTGACTAACAGGAAATAACTGGTTGATGAAGTGAATGTTGTGGGATCCTTGGGGAATAGTGACCATGTCAACTTGGAATTTGACATAGAGAAGTACGACTCATATCCAGGAAAGCTGATTTCAAAAAAATCAGAGAAATATTAGGTAGGATCCCATGGCTGGAAATGCTGAGGGGGAAATCTGCACAGGAAGGATGGCTGATGCTGAAAAATGAAGTGCTTTAAGACACAATCGTAAACTGTCCCAGTGAGAAAGAAAGGTGGGAGATGGGTAATGAAGCCGAGGTGGTTGAACAAGGAACTCTCTGAAGAGCTGAGACTAAAGATCTGTGGGGGGGAAGGGTTGATGAATTGCCTGTACTCTGTTGGAATGTTAAATTTCATTTTTCCTTGCCTTGTCTTATCTGCTAGCTCAGGCCTGTGACCTTGGTACCATGCTATTGCCGCTTCTGCTGGGAACACAGACCTGTTAGCTTAGGCAGGCTTCAACCTAATTCCTGATTGGCTCAGACACCCCGGTTTGAAGTGTGTATATCTTTCGATCTCGCACGTTTGCAATCAGTTCTGACTCTGTATGCATGCACAGATGACCTGCCTTTACTGTACTCAATAAACTTGGACCTTCTGAAGGAATGTTGTTGAGAACTGATTACTGCAGGATTCTGACAGAAATTTACTTTGATTAAATCAGAAGGTGGTCAGAACAGATGCCTTTCCCCTGCCCTATAGGCACGCATAACTTAATAAATTGATTACTCAGGATTTATGCAAAACATCTCCAGAAGACTTTGCTAGCAACTCAAGCAAAAAATTATTCCAACCCCCCTGCTTTTGCATATGCAAGATCACTGTTTCCTCTTCGCTATCACCTAAGTGCAATTTAATCCCTTTACCTCAGGGTCACCTATCAGGTCAAGCCTTCCTGGTCCATCAACAGGGCCATTAGTGGCCATCAAGCCACAGCCCCAAAATTTGTAAAGCAATCATCATGTCTGTCCTCTAAAAGTTTCCCACTGGAAGGGACACATGCCTTTCCACAGCCTCAGGACACAATTTTCCTGTAAGAATCGGCCCCAAAACCCCGGTCAGTGTGTGTTGCTTGTTCTTGGCACTGCCCCCCCCCAGTCCTTGGGCTTCTCTTTCTCTCTTTCACAGAATGAAATGCTAGTTGTTTTTCTCCAAATCTGCTGCTTCCGTGAGCCTCTCCAGGACTGGTAAATATCACCCAGTTCCCAAAATCCTATTTCCTGCTCCTCCCTGCTTTCCAGTTAGCTCTTGAATGGTGTATGTTTTGCTGAATGAACCTTTTTCTCATTTTGTTAATAGAAAGACTCTTTAATTTGAACAAATTGCCTGTTTATTCGTGAGTTCTCACAGGGACAATCCCCATAAGCATTGGTGTTTAGGTCCTGGTTGCCCCCCTCACACAGTCTCCTATGCTAATTCCCCCTAACTAATTGGAGACTGCCTCTTTGAGTAACAAGAGTGCTGCACCTACTATCCATTGATTTTTAGTTGCTAGGGGGGCATTGTCCTTAAGCCAGGGAGAGCCAGTTTGGTGTAGTGGTTAAGTGCACGGACCCTTATCTGGGAGAACCGGGTTTGATTCCCCACTCCTCCACTTGCACCAGCTGATGTGACCTTGGGTTAGTCACAAGCTCTGGCACAGCTGTTCTCTCAAGGACAGTTTCTGTCAGAAGTTCTCTCAGCCCCGCCTACCTCACAGGGTGTCTGTTGTGGGGAGGGGAAGGGAAAGGAGTTTGTAAGCCGCTCTGAGACGCCTTTGGGCAGTGAAGGGTGGGGTATAAATCCAAACTCTTCTTCTTCTTCTAAGCTGATGGTTCGGACGTTGAAGCAGCCATGCCAGTCTATGGGGACAAATACGATTTTCAGGGTTCTGCCTGCCTTCAGAGATCATGCCAGAGTATTTCATGGGCACTTGTTCTGTTCTTAGTGGTAATGAATGCAGGTCGCTTCATCATTATGGGTGGGGGCTGACTGGACAGCAATGGCTGCCTGTAAATAGATATATATATATATTTATACGCATTTTGTCTGAATGTCTCTGAGTCATCAGCAGATGATTGGTGTGTGTGGTGGGCAAGGCGACACTGCAGTACAGAGAGAAGAAGTGGACTTGGCAATTATCTCTAGCTCTGGGGCAATGTGGCATTACCATCCTGTGGTTTCTTTACTCCTCCTCCATATCATTGAGTAGCATAGGCAGGAGTGGCAGACTTGGATCATAGTACTAGAAGGAAGAGAAGGAGAAAGATGCATGGGAGTGCCGCTTTTGGTTATAGCCCAGTCACTGCCATAACATCCCTCCTTCCCCATACTGGGGGAGAAACACATTGGCTGAATTAGGTTATCCTTTGGTTTTGTGACATATGGTCCTGAGTATGTGTTAAACGGAAAAATTATTAGAGAAAGTAATCAAATGATGGAGGCTGGTGAGAGGTCAAAATTCTGATACTGAGGATTATTTTACCTCCATGCACATACGCTTACTTAGAAACCATTCGTAAAATTTGGCACTGATCCATTTTACATCATTTCACAGTGTGAAAAACACTCTCAGAATCATTTTGTTATGGGATAAACAAACTGCTTGGGGAATAATTATGAAGTGTATTGCAGAGTTTTGTATGTTGCAATTAAAAATAATAGGACCTTCTAAATAGAGTGTGCCAACATTTATATTTTGCTAATAATGCTTCTCTTCTCTTGGATACCATATAGATGCAATCATATATTTATTTTAATAAAATCTCACTAGGCCATTGAGAAAGTTGCTAATTAGACTTAGAACTGTTTGTTGAACATAATGCCTACAAAAGGCCTCTGGTCATAACTGTAGTCAATCAGTTTGCTGTATTTGTTGACTTCAATATCCTGATTATTATCATACAAGATACAATACGGCCTGTGCTTTGAGATCTTACAGGCCTAAATCAACGTACAAAATGACATTCATACTCAAAGCAGAATACAGTTAGACAATTCAGCACCATTTTCTAGTTATTTGCTACCTCATCTTCATTAGGGAGGGCTGCCTATATTTCCTGTAGTGTCTCAGTACCACATACACCTTGCCTCTAATTGTGGATAAGGTCCTGAAATGAATATCTTGCATTTTTGTGTGTGGATTAGCATCACAGGCCTGCTATATGTCAAAAATCTTTATTTAATTGTCCATTTTACTGAGAGTCTGCATAAGGAAAGGGTAGAATAATGATGGCGCAGTTGGCCAACATGATGTGACAAAGGGAAATAATGGCAGGAAGATTTGATAAACTGGTGGAAACTGTTATTAAGGAAAGAATTAGTAGGCACATTGATGAACAAAAACTATTGACGCAGACTCAACAATGGATTCTGTAAAGGAAGATCTTGTCCCACTAATCTGTTAAGTGTTTTTTGAGGAAAGAGAAGAAGAAGAAGAGATTGGATTTATACCCCGCCCTTCACTTGGAGTCTCAGAGCGGCTTACAAACTCCTTTCCCTTCCCCTCCCCACAACAGACACCCTGTGAGGTAAGCAGGGCTGAGAGAGCTCTAACACAAACTACTCTTTCAGGAACAGCTGTGCCAGAGCTTGTAACTTACCCAAGGTCACATCAGCAGGTGCAAGTGGAGAAGTGGAGAACCAAACCCAGTTCTCCCAGATTAGAGTCCACGCACTTAACCACTACACCAAAGGAGTGAACAAACATGTGGACAAGGGGTACCCAATAGATATTGTTTACCTTGACTTCCAGAAAGTTTGATAAAGCTCCTAAATAAGTCCTTTTGTGGATCAAAAACTGGCTAATTAATAGGAAACAGAGAGTATAAATGGGCAACTTTCTCAGTGGAGGGTGGTAAGCAGTGGGGTACTGCAGGGATCAGTACTCGGTCCGATGCTTTTTAACTTGTTCATTAATGATTTGGAGTTGGGAGTAAGCAGTGAAGTGGCTAAATTTGCAGATGATACAAAGTTGTTCAGGGTGGTTAAAAAGCAGGGAGGATTGTGAGGCACTCCAAAGGGATCTGTCGAGGATGGGTGAGTGGGCATCAACGTGGCAACGGGGTTCAATGTGGCTAACTGAAAGGTGATGCACATTGGAGCCAAAAATCCTAACTATAAATACATGTTGATGGGATCCGAACTGGCAAAGACTAACCAAGAGAGAGATCTTGATAACTCATTGAAAATGTTGTGATAGTGTGTGACGGCAATAAAAAAGGCCAATGCTATGCTGGGGATTATTAGGAACGGTATTGAAAACAGATATCGTAATGCCCCTATATAAATCAATGGTGCGACCTGATT
This sequence comes from Gekko gecko, assembly GCA_029375565.1. Taxonomy (NCBI): domain Eukaryota; kingdom Metazoa; phylum Chordata; class Lepidosauria; order Squamata; family Gekkonidae; genus Gekko; species Gekko gecko. Next base: position 91,719,393 of record JAPDNY010000003.1, read on the forward strand.
TGGAATACTGTGTACAGTTCTGGTAACCACATCTTAAAAAGGATATTATAGCTTTGGAAAAAGTGCAGAAGAGGTCAACTAAAATGATAAAAGGGTTGGAACACTTTCCCTAGGAAGAAAGGTTGAGGTGCTTTGGGGCTCTTTAGCTTGGAGAAACGACGGCTGAGGGGTGACATGATCGAGTTTGATAAGATTATGCATGGGATAGAGCAGGTAGAGAAAGTGGTACTTTTCTCCCTTTCTCATAATACAAGAACTCGTGGGCACTCAATGAAATTGCTGAGCGGTTGGGTTAGAATTGATAAAAGGAAGTACTTCTTCACCCAAAGAGTGATTAACATATGGAATTCATTGCCACAGGAGGTGGTGGTGGCTACAAGCATGTATGGCTTCAAGAGGAAATTAGATGAGCATATGGAGCAGAGGTCCATCGGTAGCTATTAGCCACAAGGTATAGATAGGGACTCTGGGGCAAGGGATGCTCTGTATTCTTGGTGCTTGGGGGGGTCAACAGTGGGGGTGCTTCTGGACCTCCTGATGGCACCTGGTATTTTTGGCCACTGTGTGACAGAGCATTGGACTAGATGGGCCATTGGCTTGATCCAGAACCTGACAAAGGTTAGTCAAATGTAGGAAAGGGGGGCAATGTTAAAAACTTGATAAAGGAAATATAAAAATACATGTATTTATTGATCACAACTTTAAAAATATATAAGGGCCCAGTCACACGTTATGTATAAATAACAAACGATAAAACACAAGGGCTTATAAATCTGACCTGACGCATTTCGGCCTACATAGGCCGTCCTCAGAGGTCAATAGTGAGGAACATATTGGCTATTATAAAAACATATAATACAATCATATACATACAGAGCATGAATACAATAAGGACCAGAAGCAAGTTGTTTCAAGATACCCCACCAGGCATAGAGCAAGAAAATACAAATGAGGCCTCTATTAGTGCAATCACATGCCAAGTGGTTCTCAGATATAAACTTCTGGTCCAGGAAACACCTTCCTATGATTGTAGAGCCAAATTATCCTCAAGCAAAGAGCAGTGTGATCAATAAATACATGTATTTTTATATTTCCTTTATCAAGTTTTTAACATTGGCCCCCTTGACTAACCTTTGTCAGGTTCTGGATTCTAGTTTTTAGGTTCAGGTTTTTTTCCCCTCCCCCTTTTTTTGTCCCATTGGCTTGATCCAACATTGGCTTCTCTTACGTTCTTATGAACCATCTACCACCCCACTGCTTAGGGCAATCAACCTTTTTTTAAAAGTCCGGTCACCTTGGTATGGCCTGTTGCACTTTTCTGTGGATCACTGTCAGAACCCAGAATGATAGGTCCAGGTGGTCAGCCGTGTGGGTCTGAAGCAGTAGGACAAATTTTGAGTCCAGCGGGGGCACCTCTGAGGCCAACAAAACTTTATTCCAGGCATGAGCTTTTGTGTGCACCCAGAATGGTTAATGATGCGGGGGGTGTAAAATCAATTTGGGCCGGGGGGGTTGGGTTCAGGAGAAGACCTAGTAAAAGAGCTGTCTTCTTATGGCAGGTGTATTGCTAAAGAAAAAGCCAGCTAGGGAGTGGTGTGGAAAGGAGTGGGGGAAGAGAAGCAAACAGATTTGGCCTTTGCTTTTCTGGTACCAGGTCAGAAAAAGAAAATGGCCACCTAAAAACACACAACCCCTTCGGCTTCCTGTGGGAATTTTTGGTGGGCCACCATCCTGGAGGATTGCTGGAGGCCCAGAGCAAGCCAAGATGAGCTCTAGCAACACTGGCAGTGTTGCATGCCCAGGGAAGCCCACAAACGCGGTCAGGCGAAGGACCCCACCTTCGCCTCTAGAGACAATAGCCTGAACGGGTCCGAGCACATACCTATCGGGAGGTTAGGATCCTGGGAGGGACCTATGGGTCCAGGGGTGCACTGTAAATGTCCAGTCATGGGTGGGTGGGTGTGTTTGGGTGTGGTGTCAGTTGGGAATATAAATTGTCCTGCGAGCCGGCAAAAGCATCTATTCTATATAATCTACAACAAAGTATGAGCTGAATTCACTCTGCCATGCATCAGTCTCAGTACTTTATACGCAGAGACCCAGAGGCCACTCAGCTTGGACCCCATTGGTGGCGACAGGCTCACTTATTGCATGCTCCCATGCCAGTAAACACAGAGGGTGATTTCCCACTAAAGCTGCCTCAGGGTTGTGCCGCCGTTTGCCCCGAGATTTTAAGCAGAGCCGCTTGGAGATGAGAGTTGAGCTTATACTGCTCATGACTACTAGCGAGTTCCAAGCCAGTCTCAGTAGTTTCTGTTTCTAGCCTGTTTTTACCTGTTGCAGTCCTTATTTCTAACTGTTGACAGTGATAATTATTTTCCCATTTTTTAAACTGATGATAGCTTATATTGTATGTTTGTTGTCTTTATTGACAGAATAATAAACCACCTTGAATATTTCAGTAGAAAAGTGGAATATAGATCTTTTAAATAAATAAATGCATATTCCTTCTTGATACACTAATTACATTACAGTGGCATGGGGGGGGGTGCAGGAGACTGCAATTATACCCTGGTATCCAAGCCGAACGAGGGAGGGTGTCTGCTTGATCTGTGAAATCTCTCTGCTGGCATGTTTCCTACCATTCCAACTCCAAGATCTTGGTAACTTTTCCAGGAACTTTCCCAGTCAGCAAATGTTAGTCAGGGAGTTTCCAGGCTAATAAATCTCCCCGCCCCCCCCCCATCTTGCATTAAATCTGATGGACTGCCCTCTGTTCCACAAACAAGCCTGTTTACTGCAAGACTCCAGTCGCTCCACCAAAGTATCCATTTTGCAAAATGTCCTTTCGGGACAATGCTATTTGTCTGCCACAGAAAAATTTACAAGCTATTATTTATTTATTATTTTCAATTTATATCCCGCCTTGTCAGCAAACTGGCTTATAAAAATATCAAGCCTTTTAGCAGAGGCCTGCTTCGGTCATTCACATTCCAGGCCTATCTCCTTCAGAGCCTACGATGACATGCAGAAAGCAAGAACATATAGGAGGCAGGTATAACCTGAATTCCTGCACCATCACAGGGTCAAGCAGTACAGTGATATTTGGACCAAAGGTCTGATTCAGAATAAGGCACTTCCCTACTGTCTTTGCAAGGAGCAATACCAAGATACCTTTGCTATCTGAACCCCTACTGTTATGTACTGAATGTGAATCGCTCCTATCTATTCACATGTTAAGCTTGAGTCTGAACGTGGCTCTTCAGATGTCGCATTGCTATTGGCCGGTTTCTGCAAAACCTGTGTAATTACCCAATCACTGAGTGATATTGTTGCAAAGAGGAAACGGTCCTGATTGGCCTTGATCCCTGTATTCTGATTGGTCTTTAACTTGTAATGGGTGTGGCTTTGACAGCCCAGGAGAGTTTAAAAGAAGGAGCTGTGCTCCCCTTATTGTCGTGTGTTTCTGGCTTACAGTTGCTGTTTAATAAAGTTGAAATCACTTGAAGCTGAATCCTTTGTTGAGTCTCATACTTAACACCTACAGCAGAGGTTCCCAAAGTTATTTGGCCTACCACCCCCTTTTCAGAAAAAAATCAACTACTCAGCGCCCCCTTGGAAATCTACCTTCAAGAAATGGACAAAAAGGTGCAGTTTGTGGCTCTGCACCTGGATCATTCCAGCCCACCCGGATCATTCCAGCACCAGGGGGCAGTGTTGCCCACTTTGGGAACCAGTGCCAATTGGCAAGCAGAAAGAAATGCTTGCTGAACTTTGCTGCTGTTCGACACCAGCAGGATCTTTTTGCTTTTTGGCCGAGCAGGATAAGGTGAACTGAGGAGCCAATGAGGCTCAGGGCACACAGTTGAGCTTAATACAAGAGGCTCGCAGGGAGGTGTGGAGAATTAAATAACTACATTTTATCTATCTATCCATCCTCATTCTGCTCTAAGACGGTTTAGCTCTATTGAGAGTCTCTCAGAGATTAAGCTCTTCTCCCAAAGTGGGACAAAAAGCTGGATCCATAATGAGCCCTGTAATATTTCCCACTCCAGAGTGTGCCAGGTCACTCTCTCTGCCGCCAGCCAGCCAGCCAGCCAGCCAGCCAGCAGTCTAGTAAGGCACAACCCTGCACAGAAGCCGGGAAATTGCCTGCAGGAAACCCACCCTTCCTCATAGGGTTCCCTCTCTCTTCCCCGGCTTGCTCTTAAGGCACTGCGGTAGAAAATGTGGCGGCATTTTTTTCAAGCTTTTGAAATATGTCAGAGTAGTTGCAGTTTGATGGTGAAGAGCTATGAAGTCTCCCCTAAATTGCTTTGTAGATCAAGACAATAAATGATCTTCCAAGTCTGAACAAGACAACAGTGTTAAAAATGAGATAATTCTCATACTGAAGCTTTCGAGTATCTTTGGTTCCTAATTAATGCTTGTTTACATTCCCCACAGCTTTCACCAGAATAGAATTAATACAACAACAACATGGCAATGGGGAGGAAGAGAAGGGAATTATGAGTTAAGAACATCAAAGGGATAAATATCTGTGTGCAAATTATCTTAGTGGCAATTTAAGACTTTATTTAAAACTTTCCATTTTAATGACTATATGAGCCTCTAATTCTCCTCACAGCAGTCTGTTTCTTCTGTAATAATCAAATTATCTCTGGGAATATCTTTGTTATCAGACTTCCTGATCACTATAATCACTAAGGGTCACTGAGTCAAAAATATACATGAAAATTGCTGTTTCGGGTCATTACCCAGGTTTCCTGAACAGTTACACAAATCCAGGCTTCTTAGGTATTTACACACGCCTGCAAAATTCTTTTTAATTTTTCATGTTTGGGTGTTTACTATCAGCAGTAACAGGACTCTTGTTTTATTTTGATTCTCCAAATTCCCCAGGCAGAGCCCCCCAGGGAAGGTGGCTCCCATCCATCACAAACCAGACAGTCCTGGCTCACTCCTTCCCCCTCTCTTAAGCCTCAACCTGGGAGGCCACAATGAGGAACTGACCTTTCCCAGCTTATCGACTCATTCCCTTTTACCAAACAGAGTTTACTCTCTGCCGTCTCCATCTGGCCATCCATAGAACTGATTGTCTGCTATTCGACTCTCTGTAAGAAAAAAATCAGCCATTGAGAATTTCAGCCACAAACCCACTTGTAAAAATATGACGAGGCGGGGAAAAATATAAGGCCACTTAGCATGAAAAAAACTTGCCAATTATAGGTTTTATATTGGGAATTTGATTTTGCACACTTCTTTATGGTGTGTGCTGAAGCAGGATTGTGGTCAAGGGAGGCCATGAAGAAATGCATCATTCATTCATTCATTCATTCATTCATTTATTCATCCATTTCTCAAAGTTTTACCCTGCCCCTTTATCAAGGAGCTTGTTGATGAGATGGAAACGTTCTACTGGTTTTAATGCTATATGGTCTCCTATAGCTTTCAGTAATGATAGAGAAAATGCTGCTACTGTCCACAAGAGAGACGAAATAGACAAACTGGCCTCAGCCTCCCACAGTGTATGTTGCAATTAGAGCCGCTAGCTGCCTTCCTCCTGTGCATTTTATCATGGTCTGATCTTCAGAAGTCAGCAGGACAAACTGCACAGGAACAGCAGGAAGATAAGCTCTACTCTCTGATGGTTAAACTGCTGCTTTTAGGCATCAAAGCAGGAGACCACAAAACAAATGGCAGCTGCATTTATTTATTCATATATTCATTCACTTATTTGTTATATTTTCATCCTTTTTTTCACCCCAATGGGGACCCAAAGCTGCTTAAAAAAAAATCACTTTTAGACAAATGCACATAAAGCACAATATAAAAATAATCACAACACAAAAAGTACGAGAAATCCTGGGCTGGCAGCCATGAGGTTAATTCATCTGCCCAGACCACGAACTGCAATCCCAAGGGGCCTTGCAATACCCCAGCTAGAAATAAATGAAGCAAAACACTCAGCCTAGGAGTGTCAAGAGGTCAGCCATCTTCCCTCAATTCCTTCTCCTGCTGGAAGTGTGAATGTTGAAATATAGGAAAAAGGCTGAAAATGTGTCCTTCTTGGTACTGCAGTAGGTACATTCGTGATTTGTTCAGCTTCAGGCCTTACTGATTATTTCCCTTTGATTATAAGTCTCTGTAACATCAATTTTTCCTAAGGCTGGACAAGAAGCTGCTTGCTTGGCATGACATTTCCCTCGGCCCCTGAGGGGGCCTCTGCATAGCCAGGTCTCAGCGCATCAGCACAAGAGGTTTCACTTCCAAGGCGAGAGCACTGGATGTCCACTGTTAATGCAGCCACGCTGGGACAGTTTCAGCCAGGGAGAGGTGAGGTGGAGGTTCATAACCTCCAGCTGGGAGACCTGAAAACGTTTGTTTCTTATTGCGTTCTGCCAAAAGGCAGGTGCTGTCAGGTAACGCAACTGTGACCTGTGTGCCATGGGATCTGTAACAGCCAGTATGCCATGGGACCTGTAACAGCCATTTTGCTTGACAACCACCAAATGACAACCACCAATCAATGCTTTAACTTTGCTCTGTATAAAAAACTTCTGCTTCCAGGAGAGAAGCAGGGAATGGCCTGAATGCTGGCTGCATTCCCTCTTATCCGCACAGATAATAAAATAAGTACTTTAAAATCTCCTCACTGATTTGACTCCATTCTTTCAGAAGCAGATTGGCTCAGCTTTAGGAGGAAGCACGGGCTCCAGTGCATCAGATGGCCCCCCAGGTGGGATAGCGTCCTCTGCTGGCTAGTTGAAGGAACTGCATGCCAGCTCATGATGATTCCAAGGGGACACATGCTGGGCCACCTTGTTCTGCCTGTCTCCAGGCTCTTGTTGTTTGCCTGTAAAAGCAGTGAATTCACAGAGCTAGCAGATGTCTTACCCCCAGGAGTCCAGGGATGAGATTCAAGAGGCAGGTTGACCTGGGTAAAGCTTCCCGGTAAATCTTCTGATGAGAAGGGGGATGCCAAGGTCTGCAAAATGGGCAATAATGCTAACAAATGTATAGGAAAGGAGGTACCAAAGAAAACACCATTGGATTGCACTGTGTCTAATTGGGAAAATGTTGTGGGGCAGCAACATGTGGAGGATTACCCACCAAAGCATTTGATTTATTATAGCACAAATGTCTGGCCTGATTATCCCCACTGAGAACTTATGATCCATATTCATATTGTGTTGATAATGGGGAAGATAGTTAGACTTTCGGTTTCGGCAGAGCGAATGGCAGTTGCCTCTCGGGATGCTCCCGGAGATGATCAGCCCATGCACGGTCAGGGGGGTCTTCGCACAAGCGAAGGACCCTAGTGAGCCTTAGTTAAAGGCTCTGAACCAGGGGGCACTTGGGGAGCAGCCTCTTTGCCGGCCTGACGGCCGGGAAATTGAGGCTTTCCCCCCGCCCCAGTGCCCCCACTGTGTTGTGCCCGTATGGGACCTAGCAACGCCACCGACTTCCCGGAGTGAAGCAGCGGAAGATGAATTAAAAAGGAAGAATCGGCAGCAAACCATGAGTTGAAGATCTGCTTGGAAGCATCTTAAATGCGCTCCCCCCTGTAATCACACAAACACACGGGAGGAGGGAGGAATCCCCCCCCTCAGAAAATGGAACTTATAAATGAGAAAGGAAGGGGGGCAGAGTGAAAAAGCAGATTAGCGAAGATACCTTTTGGGGTTTTATTAAAGCAGAAGAAAATAGCTTGTCTCCTGAATTGCGCGGCATGGACTGTGTAAAAGTAAACAATAAAACTGTTGGGGCAGAAGAAGGTCCCGGACAAGCTGGCAAAGAAGTTGGGAGGGACTTCCAGTTCTGGTACCCTCCCCCTGGAGTCAGCTGTCAATCAGCAGAAAAGTGAGATGCTGCGCCCTCTACTGGATCAAATGCAAAATATCAGCAAAACTCTTTGTAACATGGAAAGTGTCCTCAACAGTCAGCAGAAGCAACTTACAGCTAAGAAGATGGAGGAGATCGCAAAGAAATGCCTGATCTCAACGGAGGACACCAAGAAAGTTAAGAAAAAGGTCAACAAAATAGAGAAACATCAAGAGATGCAGGAAAAAAGGATATTAATGCTTCAGATGGAAAAATCAAACTTAACTCTCCATTTTCAGGGCATAAAGGAAGAGGAGAAAGAAGATCTCAGAGGTATTTTGGCGAATGTCTTGGCACCAATAACTGGCAAAGAAGCGCAAAAACTAAGCAAAGAGATGGATTTGGTCTACAGGGCCTATTCCAACTTTACAAAGAAAAATAATTTGCCAGCAGAAGTGGTTGTCAAGTTCACTAAGCAACGTACTAGAGATCAAATTCTATGAGTGACTTCAACAATGCCCTTGAAGATTGGTGAGCAGAATATCAGGATTTTAAAAGATGTTCCATATGAAATTCGTATGAAAAGGAAAGCATACAAAGGATTGACCTTGTTTCTACAAAAATATCTAATCAGCTACAAATGGTGGATCCCCGAAGGACTGGTCTTTAAGTTTAATGACAAGAGAGAGAAGATCAACTCCGTCTTCAAAGCTCAAGAATTCCTGAAGCGGCACGCCAGTTTAGAGGAAGATGCAGAACTCGCTAAATGGACAATGTTAAGCAGCAAAGAAGACAGTGGCCCAGAGGAGGAAGAAGAAACGGAAGATGGAAGAGCAAAGAAGGGCCCATCATACAATCTGAGAGATCTGAAAGGAAGACACCCCAAGATATGACATTTGTTCATGATGCGCAAAAATGGAGTATATTAATAACTAACCCCAAAGGACTTTACTAATCTATTTAACAGGCTTGTTTTGGACTTTCAGTAAGATGAAAAGAAGATATTTCAACCACGGTAGAAGCCAAGAACTTTATTTTTATTAACAAAAAGATTAACATACTAACAGAGAATGCACTCACCTCTTTTCTTTGTCCCCCTGTATACCCTTCCCCTTTTCTTTATAAGTAAAGGTAAAGGTTCCCTTGCTCGAAAGCCAGTCGAATCTGACTCTAGGGTTGCGGTGCTCATCTCCGTTTCAAAGCTGAAGAGCCAGCACTGTCCGAAGACATTTCCGTGGTCATGTGGCCGGCATGACTAAACACCGAGGTGCATGGAATGCTGTTACCTTCCCACTTATGCCCTTTGTCTTTTGTCTTGTGTGAAGTATAAATAAACGCGTCTTCTCTTATACTTTACACCTCCAACCTACTGGGGAAACTCCAGCCAGACCACAGCCCTGGGAAGCCCCTCCAATGAATCTGCTGCCAGTTTTTCAAGATCGCCCAGCAGGGCCACCTCCCGCCTATGCATCAGAGAGCACGCAGCCTCGTCTGTGAGCCCAAACGCCCAAACACTTTTGTGTATGTGTGTGTGTGTATAAATTTCACTTAATAGTTGGATTTTACGTTTTTTCCCTTTGTTCTTTGTTCTGTTTTTAAAGGAAAAAAATATTTTTAAAGAACTGTATGTGTATAAATTCAAATGTATTCCCAATTTCAATATGTAAAGGTGGCCCAGTTGCATCTTTGTGCATTATATTAATCGTTCTAAGTACTCCGAGGATTGTAATTTGGCTCCCGTTGTCTTCAGTGCATCATTAATAGCAGTAAATGCACCTGGGAGTGTGTGTCTGGCTGAGATACCCCACAGACGAGATCTCAAACTCCAGTGTTTCACCACAAGCTTTGCTTTTTCTTTTATACTCCCAGAGATGGCAGAAGAAATGTGTGTTCATACTTTGCTCTTCGTGAAGCTTGTCTGTTGGTCACCGGAATACACTTGGATTTCCTCATGCCACTAGAAAGGTTTTCCTATTTGTTACTTGTGGAAACAGCCATTCTTCTATCTGCTTGAAAAATACATGTGACTTCTAAAATCTTGCCTATGCTATTGAACTAAAAGACGATGCATTAAGGAACTATTCAGAAAACAGTCGCAGAAGCGCAGGAGAAAAAGTGCAATGGAATCTGGAATTAATTACTGACAAGAGACAGATCAAGGCAATCAGTTTGAAATATATTACATTTAAGGGAACCTTTCTACACTGCTTGCCTGGTGAGAAGCCAAGTATACCTGCCATACAACTTTTGCATGCTGAGCAACATTTCTAGGCACATTCTGGGATCCGATTCATGTAAGTCACTAGCCTGGACAGCTGGGCTATACCATTGGCTCCTGTGCACTCTTGAACACACCCAATAATTTCCTGTGACTTCTCATTGCAGGAGAAGGTAGGTAGTGGTAGAAAAGCTGTTTTAGAAAGAGGCTTGGCTGATATTACTGACTTGTTCACTGAGGAACCCCAATGTTGCATGGAACAAGACTGGGAAACCTAGATAGTAAAAAGTAAATGTTCCCTTGCTTTATCTACTTGCAATTTCTTGCTTTCAAACTGCTAGGTTGGCAGGAGCTGGAACTAGAGATGGGAGCTCACTCCGTCATACAGCCACTCAGGTCTCGAACTGCTGAACTACTGATCTTCCACAGCCTGCAGTTCAGTGTCTTAACCACTTGAGCCACCACAGCTCTGGAAACCTAGCTAGAAGATAGGAAATTTAGAACATTCAGATGAATTCGTGTTAATTTTATGCTTAATTGGCAGTGGTAGTTAAGAAGGAAAATATAAAAATGCAAAAATCAGAAAATAAAATGTATTTGCTTTGAACTAAATTTCATTTACCTGGTAGGATTTGCTTCAAAATAAAAAGGATTGCTGCATTAGAAATAAATTTATTTTAATGAATCAAGAACAGTGGATTAGGTATTGCTATTATAAGAAAAGGGAGAAGGTAGACAACACTACCGATGAAGATCTGTAACAATGAACTGAAAGTCTGTATGTGGCTTCTTAATTAAAATGATTTTGAGGGAAAAGAGACTCCTTTTAGATCAGAGGCCAGTTCTTCCAATCCCTTGAGCCCATAAAAGCATGTTTTAGCCAGCAAATAACTGACTTTCAATCATTCTGCCCAGAAGCTGAGCCAAGCTTATGTGTATTGATGAACACAGCCCAGTTCAAGTGTTGATGGCTGGTCACTCCTATCTAATGGGGCGCGGGGGGGGGGGGAATCAGTCTTCAGTGGAAACTGGCAGGCACGCCCGTGACTAGATCAGCAACATGGCTGGAAGCTGGCACAGGGCACTGAATACCCGCGCAGCTCCCACGAGTCTGAGGAGATCTGTCTCCTGCCTGCCATTCTGAAACTAGCTGCCCCTTGCTCAAGAAGGAGAAGAGAACAGCTGTCGGATTGTTTACCAAAAGTATATCACAAAATGGGTCAGAAATAAAGGAAATGGTTGTTTCTCACACAACCATTTATTGCTTGCAGGTAAAGTATAGGTCTGCTGAGTGTAGTCTGAGGTCTTCATTAGGTGAGTTCTTTTTTGATAAAAGTTTTGGGTTACAGGTACAATAAGCTATTTCCTTGGCCCTTCAGGCTTCCAATCTGTTTGCTTTGGTGCACTTCCCTAGTAGAATTCCTTGTCCAGACAGACCCTCGGGTAACAATCTAACTCGGACCATAATTAGACCGCATTTTCCAGAACAGTACATTTTAATTAATCTAAAACATAAGAACATAAGAGAACATAAGAGAAGCCAATGTTGAATCAGGCCAATGGCCCATCTAGTCCAACACTCTGTCACACAGCGGCCAAAATATACCAGGTGCCATCAGGAGGTCCAGCAGTGGGGCCAGGGCACCAGAAGCCCTCCCACTGCTGCCCCCCAGCACCAAGAATAGAGTGCATCACCTGCCCCAGACTGAGAGTTCCCATCTATACCCTGTGGCTAATAGCCACTGGTGGACTTCTGCTCCATATGTTTATCTAATTTCCTCTTGAAACTGACCATGCTTGCAGCTGCCACGACCTCCTGTGGCAGTGAATTCCATATGTTAATCACTCTTTGGGTGAAGAAGTATTTCCTTTTATCTGTTCTAACCATTTGTCTAAAGCATTAATTTGTTGCAAAAAACCTTCCTCCTTCTCATGAATACATCTGTGGAATACTTAGGAAATAACATTGTTAGAAGTCATATTGTTATAAAATCAAGGGGCTGCAGTGGCTTAGAGGTTAAGATGCTGAGCTGCAGACCGGAAAGTCTGTAGTTCGGCAGTTCGAGACCCTAGTGCCACGTGACGGTGTGAGCTCCGGTCTCTGGCCCTAGCTCCTGCCAACCTAGCAGTTTGAAAGCAAGAAATTGCAAATAGATCAACAGGTACTGCTTTACATGCACCTCGAAGTTTAGTCAAGCTGACCACATGACCATGGAAACATCTTCGGACAGTGTTAGCTCTTTGGCTTGGAAATGGAGATTAGCACCATCCTCTAGATTCGGGTTCAACTAGCTTTCAAGCGAGGGAAACCTTTATCTTTACTGCTATAAAATCACTGTGGAGACAGCATGTTACAAGAAGTAACATCTGCTTCTGAGGAAGCATCCCATTTCACTGTCCATTCATCCCTCCGCAGTTCTCAGAGATGGACTTGGGTCCTTATGTCTTTTTCTTTCTTTTAAAATATTACTTATAAATATGTAGAGACCCCTATGTCTTTGTTGCACTACTACTATTCAAGTTGTTAAAAGGAAAAAAAGATAACTTCTATTTCATTTTGATTTCCTCAGTGTCAGCATGCAAAGGAGAAATTACACACTCGTGATGGAATTCATGCTCACAGGGCTGACAGATATTCCAGAGCTGCAAATCCTCCTGTTTGTAACGTTCATTGCTGTTTATGCCATCACCTTGGTGGGTAATTCGGGTGTGATTGCCTTGATCAGATGGTGTCCTCAGCTCCACACTCCCATGTACTTTTTCCTCTGCCATCTGTCTTTCCTTGACATTTGTTATTCATCATCTGTCACCCCCAAGTTGCTAACTGATCTCTTAAAGGAAAAGAAGCTGATTTCTTTTGCTGGTTGTTTCACTCAGCTCTACTTTTATGTTGCATTTGCCACCACTGAATGCTATCTGCTGGCTGTGATGGCTTACGACCGTTATGTGGTTGTTTGTAGCCCACTGCTCTATTTAGCTATCATGTCTCTAAGAAAGCGTGTGTGCCTAATAGCTGCTTCCTATGCTGCAGGGTTTACAAATGCCTTAGTCCATACAGTTGCTGCTTCTAGAATATCTTTCTGTGGTCTAAATACCATTAATCATTTTTACTGTGAGGGCCCTCCACTGTTTGCTCTTTCATGTTCTGATGTCGGTCTCAATGAACTGTTGATGTGTGTGTGTGTTGGGTTCAATTTGATATCAACCATGGTTACCATTCTTATCTCTTACACCTGCATCCTGGCCACCATTTTAAAGATCAGCTCTTCCAGGTGCTGTCAGAAAACCTTCTCCACTTGCTCATCCTACCTCATGGTCATCATCATTTTCTTCGGAGGTTTTTTCATCATGTATGGACGTCCTAGCTCCAGGCAAACTCACAACCTAGATAAAGTAGTCTCTCTGGTCTATATAGTGGTTACTCCCATGCTGAACCCCATAATATATAGTCTGAGGAATACTGAGGTAAGGAATGCCTCCAGAAAATTCCTGGGGAGATCTTTTTTCCAGTTCATGTGACCATACATGTTTTATGACAGTTTTCCTTCTGATATACTTTACCGAGGTAAAACGAAAACACACATAACTTCAGGTAAAAGCAATTCTTGTTGGATGCCTGTCAAAGCATTCAGTCACTTAATATGTGAACATGGATGAGGTGTGGATGACTGGGGGGACCCAATGGTTCCCTAGTTTCAAAACACCTAGCATACGTGAGTGATCCCTTGACCCATCTCTCCATAACTGGACTTTTATTTACTTGCTCGTCTGTCTTTCTGGACTTATCTCATCCCACCCACTTGGGGAAGAAAACGTTTGTGCACAAGACAGGAGTCACTGGGGAAGATGAGGTGAAAGGTCTGTAGGCATGGTGGACGGGCAGTTGCCTATGACTGGTGATTTGCTGATGACCTCGATGAAATCTTTGGGAGCTTCCTGCTCCCAAATCAGGTATAGGGTGTGTATGAGACAGCATGATTCCTACATATGAGACCAATGACATATGATTGTGTTTTTATATTATCCAGATTGACAATGGAAACTTATTGCATAGTAATGAATATAGTAGCAGAATTATCCCAGGATTCTCACCTGTGTCTTCATAGTGTAGTTATTCTACCATCAGTCATCTGATTCATAATCCATCCAATCAAGAGGAACCTGACCAATGATAGAAGGACGTATCTGATTCCCACAGAAATTCTAACCAGAAGATGTTACTTCCAGAATGAATTGCATACATGTTAGTAAACTATTCAAGATGTAGGTAATATAAATTGTAACAACTAATTTTAACATCTATTGTTAACGTCTATTGTTGGGTTTTTTTGTGTGTTTAATACTTAAGGGGGAAGATGTAGAGACATTATCTTACATGGGGCACTACTTAACATAAATAAATACTAGTATGTGATCATGCCCTAAGGTCACATGGGGCTTGAAGGAAGCAGAGGCCTGAAGAGCACAGTACAAGTTGTTGAGCCCTTCTTCTGATTAACGGCGTCTCATTTGTCTCATCTATGTTTATAAATTCAAGAATGTTACAGGAGGGAGGGGGAACTGTTGGAGATCATCAATTGGTTACCACCATCCCTACATTCAAGCTTCGTTGGGTCTTTTTATATATTTAGGGTTGGCAGCTGAAGTTTCCAGTCTTATCTCAGTCCAAGGGTACAGCAGACATGTATTAGGCTGACTGATTAATTCAAATCCGAGTCCCCCTCATGGTTCAATTGTACAGGAACTACTTAGTGTGGTCAGAATACTAATCTTGTTCTATAAACTGAGCTCTTTCAACATTTTCATCAGTAATAAAACAGTGGATATTTACATTTTATCTATTTACAGCCTGCCTTTCCTGCTGAGACTCAAAGGTGATTAAACAGTATAAGCCAAACACAAGCAACAAAATAGGGCATTGAATGAAAAAAAGCAACATTGTTCGGTTTGCAGAACTCTGAAAATGGAGCCTAATTCATATGATACATTAAACAATGTAGAAATCACAGATAGTCATACATACAGCAACAAACAGTACATACTATGAGCAGTAGTCTAGTCCACAGTAAAGTTTGCCAGGTGTCCAGTATTGACCCTAACAGTCCAGTATTTTCACTGACTGTCCGTGGGGTGGGGGGGGGACCCTGAAAAAACTACCAGACATCTAAACATCACCAAGCATGAGTGTAAAACAGCAGTTGCTGCAATGCACTCAGGCTGGGTAATCTTCCCAGCACAAAAAGCATGCTTCACACTGTCTGCCCTTAGAGAAGGCAACGCTGAGTAGGGATGTGCATTTGGGTGTATCCAAGCCCAAAAAAATACCCCAAGGTGCTGCCATCTCAACCTCTTCCTGCTCAAGCATCTCTTCCTATCCCTCCAAGACAGTGTGTCTTTCCTGAGCTCCTCACAGCAGGCCGCTCCAGGGATGTCTGCAGCTGAACATGTCAGCATGGGTGCCCCTACACCTCCATAGTCTGGAAGAACTTCCGTGCATGGAGGATCCCCACTTCACACAGTGCCAGCTGTGTATGGCCCAGATTGGCTGAGGGAGAAACTTAGGTAGGGATGGGCACAAACCAGCTCATGAAACATTGTTTGTGATTAATTTTGGCCGGTTCATGGTTTGCAAAACTGCAAACTGCAGCCCAGCCACGAACCTCCATGAACTTTTAAGGCAGTTTGTGGGGAGCAAAACCCATGGGTTTAAACCCCCACTTTCTCCTCCTTGTGAAAGCCACCAAAACAGCTAAGTGGCAGGAGCCGGCTGCTCCCAGCGGCTCAGCTGTTTTGGACTCTGAGCCTGCTGAGCCTGCTCGCCCTGGGGCTTGCTGCCCAAGAAAGCCTCTTTAAACAGCTGAGCCATGAGGAGCAAACTTCATCCCCACTCAGCTGTTTAAAGGGCCTTTCTTGGGCAGCCAGTCCCTGGGTCTTACTGCCCAAGAAAACCCCTTTAAACAGTTGAACCTATCCAACAATACCTTCTGAATACCACCTAATAGTGAAAACTATGGAAAGTGCAGAAACAGACAAATTGACTTTGATGTTAAAAGGGCAAATTGAAGATTTTGTTGGATTATGGCCTCCATTTTATAATTGGATAGGAAAGAAGTTCAAAAGCATGAAGAAGGCTTTATGAACTTTTAAAATCTCACAGGCTATCACTGTGTAATGTGAAATAGTAAGTAGAGATTTATATGCAGTATTTTTGTTCCTTTCCCCTTCCCCTTCCCCATCTCTGTATTACCCTAAAAACTTAATAAAACATATTTTACAAAATAAATAAACAACCAGTTGAACCACCTGGAGAAAACTGCTTCTCGTGGCTCAGCTGTTTAAAGGGGCTTTCTTCGGTTCAGCTCCAAGCCATTTAAATCAAACAGCTGAGTGCCACCTAAGTATTTTGGAGCTATTTAAACCCCTGCTTTCTGCTCCCCATGAAAAGCAGAAAGCATCCCATATGAACTGGTTTGGTTTGCCAACTGACCTCCCAGTTTGTATAGGTATATATGCAGTTCATGCCCGTCTCTAGACCTGGGTCCTCTCTCAGCTACCGCCCTGTGGAACCACCTGAGGAGGCACTGCCAGCTGGTGTTTCATTGGGGGGGGGAAGAGAGTGTGCTGCTGGGGTGACCCTGGAGTCACCACCAGCCCACCAGGAGGTGAGTCGTCTTGTGACCACTTCCAGTGCTGTTACTGAGCGATCTCCAGCAGGGAAGAGAGATGAAGTCATGGTAGTCTGTCTGTAGCAGTATAAAAGAGTAAGAGTCCAGTAGCAACATAAGACTAACAAAATTTGTGGTGGGGTATGAGCTTTCGTAAGCCACTGCTCACTTCTTCAGATAGGTAGGGGAGGGATGCCACGATTCCGCAAGATCAAAGACACTGGCTTCTGCCGGCTACTCCAGGATGCCTCTCCCTCGGACCCAATCCCGGCTTGCACCGTGTTGAGCAGGGCCATGTTGAACTCATTGTACAGGGCTACCAGGGACAATATGAAGGCT
Source organism: Gekko gecko (assembly GCA_029375565.1). Classification (NCBI taxonomy): domain Eukaryota; kingdom Metazoa; phylum Chordata; class Lepidosauria; order Squamata; family Gekkonidae; genus Gekko; species Gekko gecko. Next base: position 91,736,439 of record JAPDNY010000003.1, read on the forward strand.
CAGTTGTCCTGTGCTCACAGGAGAACTGTGCACTTTATGCCTGACATCTGGACTTCCCTCAGGCACATCATGCGTACCTCTCACCGACTCTGCACTGGTGGCAACCTGACAATGTTCTGGGTGGGGCTGAGGAAACCAGATTTAGGTAGGGTTAGTGCAGCTGGGCTCTGCATTAGTATCACCAGGCTCTGCTCCATGCCAAGGTTCTCAGTGAGGCATACATGGAGGACAACATCTCTGCTGCCACCTGAAGTGGGCAGCAAACACATGGGGTGTATGCACACACACTTCCAGTACTGCTATGAAATCTGCTTTATAAAGGCACAATTAAAAACAAAGAACACATTCTGAAATCAAAGAAACAACCCCCCCCCCTTTTTGATGGCTACGTCTCCTTCAGAATTCAAACTACAATCTTGCTTTGGTGCTCCTTGGCTGGACCCTTGAGCAAGGGCCCAGGACTTCAGCCCCCAACGCTGGCCCTGATTGTATCTCTATGGAAACACGTTGTGCATTCTAGCTAGATGTAGAACACCCTGCACCCTCTTTACGTGACAAAAGTCTAATTCAAATGTCAAATCAATTTCAGGAATAAACAGTTACAGTAAAAAATAAACACACCAATGCTTATATTATCAAAATGGCAACACTGCAAAAAAGCTATAAGTTTGTATATTGTCTTGGTATTTAATATTCCAAAGTATCCTAAACATTATCTATTTTTCAGTAAATTGGTCAGTTCCCCGGTATCTTCCTGGCAAAGAGTACTCACATGAGAAGCAGGATCTTTCCATCTTTCTATTGGGCGGGGGAGACTGGCCATTTCAGTTACTAGGGGGAATTCCCATTAGGTTGCCAAAACAACCTCAGCCTCATTCTGCCCCCCTGCCAGCTACTGGGATACAGCCCCCCTCCTTGGCCCTCACTAAGCCCTCATACACGATCTGTGGCTCTGCCATGGTGCAATGGTGCACTTCTTCTTCAGAAGTGAAGTTTATTGGTACAGTATTGGCAGAACATCTACATTTCAGGATCTGTGATAAGACTAATGGAACAGGTGCAGGGATGGGAGATATACTGGGTTCCAAGGGACACCTTAATGGTATGTAGCCAATCAAGGCATTAGGAGGAGCCTGCCAGAAGTCATGGGCCCTGGCATTGTGAGAGTTCTCAGGGAATGTGTTACAGCTAGGCACTCAAGGTCAGGCACATAAAACACATAGATAACAATATTGTCAGGCAGTAAGAATCGAAAGTTAAAATACTAGGCAGTGGTCTCTCCCCTCTCTATATGTCAGCTCCCTGACATCCTGTCCCCCGAAGATCACCCTCCCCCTGGCTTGTCAGGATACAGTCGGTGAAAGGCACAAATAAGTTTAGGGGCTTTTACATGGCAAGCTTGGACCCACTCATTATGCTCCAGACCGAAGTCCTTCCATTGGATCAGATAGAACAAGGTCCCTTTCTTCAGTTTGGAGTCCAGGATTTGAGCAACTTTATGATGCAATTCACCCTTCACTATCGGAGGAGGAGGGGGAGGTGGGTGTGATCTCCACTCATTTGGGCTGGGGTCCCGTTTCAGCAGGCTGAAATGTTTAGTGATTTGGGGAGGTCAAGTTCAACAGTTGCCTCATTGATTTTGCACAGAACTTTGAACGGCCCCACATACTTCCACCCCAACTTCCAGCAAGTTTGGGGGCCCTTGAGGTGTTTGGTGGACAGGTAGACCATGTCCCCCATCTGCACATCCCACACTGGTGCCCTTCCCGGTCAGCATAATTTTTGTAAGCCTGCTTAGCTTTGTCCAAAGTCTTTTGAATGAGGCTCCACTGTTCCTCCAAACTGTTCCACCAGGTGTTCAAGTCATCCGGAGGGGTGCCCGGGCCGGGGGGCTGTGGGGAGGGGCTTCCCCTCATAACCATACAAAGCCTTGAACGGAGATATCCCAGTGGAGCTGTGCACAGCATTATTGCAGCTGTACTCAGCATAAGGCAGCAAGTCCACCCAGTCATCCTGCTGGTAATTTGCAAAGCAGTGAAGGAACTGTTCCACTACCTGATTAACCCTCTCCATTTGGTGGTTGGTTTCTGGGTGGTAGGCACTGCTTAGCCCCTGCGAGACCCCCCAGTACTTGTAACAGCTCCTTCCAGAACTTGGCAATGATCTGAGGGCCCCTATCTGAAATTACTTTACTGGAGGTTGAATGGAGTCTTACCACATTCACCATGAAGAGCTTAGCTAGATCTTTGGCTGATGAAACTTGCTTACATGGGATGAAGTGGGCTTGCTTGGTCAACAAATCAACCACCACCCAAATCATCGATATCCCCTTACTGTGGGGTAAGTCTGTGATAAAATCCATGGAAATAACATCCCACAGCCGACAGGGGGTTTCCAGCGGCTGGAGTTTCCCCAGAGGTTTCCCAGGACTCTTTTTACTCATCAGACACATCTGGCACAACTCAACAAATAGAGAGATGTCTTTATGTAAGAGCGGCCACCAGAACTGCCTTTGTAAGAGGTGGAGGGTTTTCAAGAATCCATAGTGCCCCACTAGTCGGGATTCATAACCCAGCTGCAAGATCTCCCCCCGAAGTGCTTTGGGAACGAATAGTTTATTTCCCTGGTACCAACAAATCTCTGAAAAGGAAGTGTTGTTGAGAGTGACTTGGCCAGTAGTCTGATACTTTCTTTCGATGTTTTTTCAGGGGATAGGTTACAGGCACAAGCTTGTTTAAGCTGTGCCTTTAATTTGATCTGAGTCCTGGCACTACTTAGCGTCTTGTTACGTAAATCAGAAAGTTCAGCAACCTCATTCCTTATCAGTTTAACTTGGGTTAAACTGATGAATGTGCCCAAAGATAAAATCCACTGTTCTGGCAATCAAGCAAGCTGGCTGCACTCCATATGCATAGCCACTCCTCCAAGGGGAATACTCCGCTGTTCAGGGGACCATGCCCTTAAAGCCAAATTATCATCATCTAGCTGGGTATCTTCTTCACCACCTTCCCCAACAGATTCCAATGGAATAAAACGATTTGTAGTCTCAACATTATAAGAGGAATTACCACTCACATCTTCAAAAATGAGGAAGAAACCATCTAATTTAGATTGCTTTGAAGCTGGAACACACAAAACACCAACCATTTCTCTTGGACTTTTGCCAGGTGCCATGAAACCTCCTGCAACGTTATAAGTTGCTCTCATCCTGATATTTTGACTTCTTAAGACATAAGCTCCCCAGCAAAATCAGACTTCATTACTCCTGTAGTCTCAGAGTGCCTGACTTGGGAAACTTAATTAGATTATTATCTCAAACGGAGCTGGAAGCATAAGTCACCAGTAGAGGCGATAAATGTCCAAGTTTTTAAGCCAGAAGGAGACACACCAGTTTAAACTTAATAAGGCTGCATCTAGAATAATACAGTTTCCGGTTAAAAATCATTTATTTATTTATTTATTTATTTATTTATTTATTTATTCGTGCTTTTACCCCGCCCTCCCAGCTGCAACAAATAAAACCTCAAATAAATTTTAAAATCCATGGAGCATCCTGGTCCTGGAAGCAGAAGTCCCGCCAAGAAAACATGCAAGTTGTTTCATTAGCATGTTGTCCTTTTCTACACAGGAATATTACATTTAAAAAACCCTAATGAAGAACATTCAAATATTCTTCCCCACTTACAGTCTGAAGTAAAAAGTCCAGCAAAGAGCTAGAACTGCATGGTACAGTTGTCTGAGCAGGTATACATCTATTTTAGCATGAGGTGTTGCATGGCACACGTTGCTCTAAAGATACTGGGGGGGGCTGAAAGTGAAATTGGATCTAACAGCAATACAGGTTCTGGTGTTATTGCTCACATTTATTTAGAAACACAAGCAGCTATCTAGGACACTCACAGAGGAATTCAAAGGCTGCTTGCAATTCCAGTTCTTTATGTAGTCTAGCATATTGGATACTTCATATATTATCAGATGGGGAAATGGTTGCACACAAACAGTCAGCATAAAATAAGCCGCCTTGGCGGGAGGGTGGGGTAAAAGACAGAGACATCATAAGCATTATCATCATCATCTCTGTCCACCAGAATCACCTCTGCTCTCCGCTCAGTTCAGAAGCCTGTCCTTCTTGTGATCACCTTCTTCAGAGCATTTTTCACATCCTTGTTCCTGAAACTGTAAATCATGGGATTCAGCATGGGGAAGACCACTGTGTAGAACATGGAAGCCCATTTGTCCCTCTCCAAAGAATAGCTGGAGCTGGGGCGTGAATACATAAAGAGGATGGATCCGTAGTACAGAGTGACAGCTGTCAAATGGGAAGCACATGTAGAAAAGGCTTTGCTCCTGCCCTCAGTGGAACGGATCCTCAAGATGGCTGCTAGGATGAAGGCATAAGTGGCGAGGACGAAAGCTGAAGGGGCAATGATGCTAGAAGTGAGGAGGAAGTACAGCACAGACTGGTAACTCTCAGTCACATCACAGGAGAGCTTTACCAGAGGTGGCACATCACAGAAGAAGTCATCAATGATGTTGCCATCACAGAAAGTCAATGTGAAAGTTTCACTGGTGAGAATTGTGGCATTGATGAATCCCCCTAAATACGAGAGGGCCACAAGGCCTATGCATAGCTTTCTAGACATGGCAGTGGTATATAGCAGTGGAGTAGCAATGGCCACGTAACGATCATAAGCCATGGCTGCCAAGAGGTAGCACTCACTATATGCAAGACCAGTAGAGAAGAAAAACTGGGCAGCACAACCCCTGAAGGAAATGCTTTTGTCCTCTGAGATACAGTTCACCAGGATCTTTGGTGTATAGACAGAGGAATACCAGACATCCAGGAAAGACAGATTCCCAATGAAGAAGTACATGGGCATATGGAGGTGAGAACTGCTGATGATTAGAACGATGAGAGTAAGGTTTCCTGCTAAGCTAATTATATAGATTAACAGAAATACTACAAACAGGCTCAGCTGCAGCTCGGGGTTACTTGTGAATCCTAGAAGGATGAACTCAGTCACGGTAGTATGATTTCTTCCTTCCATAAATCTCTTAGCGGTCATCTGCTGAAGTACCTGGAAACAAGTACAACGGACATTGTTTGTGATGTTAGCACCGTGTTTCACCAGAATGCTGAGCCAATTTTACTAAATTTTCCAGATCTACAGATTTTATAAGAAAAATAAATAGAGAAATAAGGAAGTGGTAGCCAAGATGCACTCTGCTAAGTGAGAAGGGATACTGGAGTAACTAACCAGTTACTCCCAGCAGAAAGTTGAATAGGGAGCTAACTGGACTCAGTTTTACATAGATTTCTCATCCGTATCTATAAGTCTGGTCACACGTTTTGCTGCCCTTCAAAATTTGCATGGGCAAATGAATGAAAAGACACATCCTGCTAATTGTTTGGAGGCTTGAATGCATCTGTGGTGAGAAAGAAACCCCCCTTCGAAATGTGGATTTCTCTTGCTGGATTGGGTGGTTGTGATATGAAAGATTTAGCTGTGCTGTTTGATATCTAATGGCTATTTTCTTCGCGCAAGTCACTATTTGACGCTGCTGACAGGCGTGTGTCACAACAGTACAAGGAACAGAAAAGAAACTTCATGCCTTTGTGATTCTAACTTGTTTGTGCCATATCTTGTAATCATCATTTAATTACATGGACTTTAAATATACATATGGTCTTTGAAATATATATATATATTTCAAATATATATATAAAAAGCTAAATATATGTAAAGCCAACTTCAGCCTTACTCTAAGACCCAAAGCTGTACTAAGAACATGAGAACATAAGAGAAGCCAATGCTGGATCCAGCCCATCCAATCCAACACTCTGCCACACAGTGGCCCAAAATACCAGGTGCCACCAGGAGGTCCACCAGTGGGGCCAGGACACCAGAAGCCCTCCCACTGTTGACCCTCCCGGGCACCAAGAATACTCACTTTCAGTGTCTCAGCTTTGGTTGGCTGACTTTGCCAGGTCCAGCCAAAGAGAACAGAAGTTGTTCATTCCAGATATTGCATATCTTTCAGAGACAGAAGAAACAACGGTTAGATGAAACTGCAGGAAAACTGGATGGTGCCTTAAAGTGTGCTCTGTTACATGGGTTCTGTTGCTTGGAACAAATAGACAAAATTTTAAAACCCCGAATATCCAATGCAATTCCTAAATGAGATTGATTACTCTTGGAGCAAGAAGCATAAAGAGTCTCATTGTACCTAGGTTATTTAAAACTGCCGGAGTTAGGAAGGGCATTTTAAGAGATTAGGCTCTGGGCAAAGTTATGGGGTCTAATCTAAGATACACAATGTATCTTTTGAGGGATTCTAGGAATTTGGAGTTCTAAAACAGCCTTCTTTATTCTCACAAGAAGCCGTTGTGAGCGTGCACAGGAGGAGTCCATTCCTTCTTCCATTGCTTCAAAGAATGCTGATGGGAAAGGCCTGATGATGTCTATTTATTTAAAACGTTATAGGGGTCCTGAAGGCCTCAATCCCTGTAGCATTTCCACTATGATTGCACCTTGGACCTAGTGCAATTAAGATGTTACATCAGGTGTTTGTTCCTCTAACGTGACCTGCCTCATGTGACCTGAAGTTGTGCGATAATTTGTTTACTGCTTGACTTTCGTAGGGAGTGTCTTTTGGGAGCCAATTCCCTCCAGCCCATTACTTTGCATTATGCTTAGAACCCCCTTTTACTGCCATTGTCTGTATTACTTTCAACTGAATATGCTTTAAGGACAGTTTGTACGTTGAATATCTATGCCATTTAGGAAATGTGTCTGATAATTGGGGGTTTAAAATTTTGTTTTGATATTTACGTTGTCCGTTTTTGTCAAATGTTTGCAAAAGTTATGTTTTGTTCTCCACACACACACACACACACACACCCCCCCTCAGCAATAACGTTGTCGTTTTCAGCCGTTCGGTTTGCCGGTGTGACATGGCACCTGTATTGGAAATGGCTCTCCTGCTCTTCCTCCTTCATACATTAGATTAAGCAGAGCTCATACCCACAGGGTCCAAAGAAGCCAGCTCAAGTGAAGACTGTTTTATTCTAAATCAATTTTACAACCACTCACAGCATAACTCAAAATGTGAGTCCCAAGGTACTTCTCCAGGTTCTTTGCTGATTCCAGGCCTGGGCCAGGCAATCAATGAGGTGGCCACCCACAGCCTCTCCCACAGTTACCTTCTTCACATCCACGTCCACGCCCACCTCTTCCTCATCCTCTGCCTGCTGCTGCTGGTCTTCCAGATGTTTTCACCTCCAGGACTTTGGGCCGAGGCCATGCCTTATGCCTCCCTCGGATGATCTGGTGGGTTCTGCTTCCTCCCCCTATACCCACCACTCCCATTCTCAGTCATGCTATCAAGTGAAGAGGATCCCCTGCACACACAAACCTAGAACAGGTTTAATGGGGCCAAAAGGGATCTTTTAATATGGTACATACACCAGTCCCAATCTGGCACGATAAATCCTCGAGAAGAGAAAGATGGGAGGGAGATGAGCTCTTAACCAGCAACTTGCTTCATTGCCTTGTCCAACATACAGAAAAAAGAAGCAGCGTAAGTCAGTGAGCAATTGCGATAGGACCTTGGCGATTTATTAACTACAACCCACTTGTCCAATCCTAGTGCCCACTTGTGTATTTTAAGCTGAATACCCAATTAAGGTTACTTTTATCTGATTAAAGCTTTTATCACGTGGCTAGCCAAGAGTAAACTGACCTTAAGAGAGTGAGGGATGCAGTGGGGAAAGACTGGTGGACTGTAGCGCAGACTGGCCAGGAATGGGACTTAGAGGAGCTCAGGAACATGGGGTGGGCAGTAAGAGGTGGATAGTTAAATTTGGGAAGGAGAGCAGAATGGGAGAAAACATACTTCGCCTCCTTGAAGTGGAAGGGTTTGGTGATTTTACACCAATCGTTCTGGAAGAAGGTTTGGGAGCAGAACCAACTGTAAAAATGGAGAGCACAAGATACCCTTTTATGCTCCTGATTTATCTAGGCTCCAATGGAAGAGCCCTGCTATTGGCCCCATTTCATGCAGAGTTAGAATCTGTGATGGCATTGGGTTCAAAACTGCAGGATCTGGCTTTGTACTGGTGGGATTTGGGTTGCAGTCTGATCAGTGCGACTTTAAGATCCTAGACACTATTGGGGAAGGGGACAGTAGTCAGGTGGTCAAGGACAGTTCAAACTTTCTGTTGACTAGAGGATATACCAAAGTGATGCAATGGGGACAGAAGTCGGTCCTGGTTGCACTCCTGTTCCCAAGGTGATTAGTCCTTGGGGACTTCAATGCCCCTGCTGATAGGGCTGCCACCTCCACTCGAGCCTCCGACCTGGTGTCTTCCATGGCAGCACTAGGGCTCTCCCAGTCTGTATCAGGACCCACGCATTGAGTGGACCACACACTGGATTTGATCTTCGGATTGGGGTTGGAAGTTGATCTGATTGCAAAGGAAGAGGTGCCATGGTCAGATCGCTTGGTCTTGAAGGCCCAGCTGGATGTTCCAAACCACCCCCACCCCCATCTAGGCGGCAAGCAGATTTTTGCTCATCCACGGAGACAAATGGGCCCAGTTGGGTTCCAGAATGCTCTGAGGGATCTGATGCCTTCCGGTGACTCATTGGATGAGCTGACTGAAGACTGGAACTCAGGTCTTTCTGAAGCAATTGATGTAGTTGCTTCCTGAAGTTCTCTTCACTCCTGCCAAAGAACATCCCCTGGTATGCTATGGAACGCAGGGGGATGAAACAGGAGCTCAGATGACTTGAGTGAGTTCGGCGGCATTTTCACGACAAAAGAGAGAAATTCTATTCAGCCTCCATTGCTTCTGCTAGTTCATGCCCAGCACAATTGTGTAGGGTCACAGAGAGGACTCCCCAAAATTAGAAATTCGGCCATTAGCTGTGAGGCATTTGTGAGCAGACAGAACCTTGTCGCTCTGCCGTGACCTACCCTTCAATATCGGTGAATTGGAGGCCCCTTGGCTGCCTTTGAATCCAGTTCTTGATAGCCTGATCTCCACTGCTGATGTTGAGCAGATCCTGGGTGCTGTTAGGTCAACCTCGTGCCTCCTAAATCTGTTTCCCTCGTGGCTAATTAAAGCTGGTGATGAGAGGATACGGGCCCTCTGCTAGACATTCTTAACCTGTTTTTGGAGACATTCTTAGACATTCTAGACATTCTTAACCTGTCTTTGGAGACGGAGGGCTTAAAGAAGGCTGTCATAGTACTGCTCATGAAGAAGCTATCTCTGGACCTGAAGGATCCTGGGTAAGTTGATTGAGTGTTAGCCGAGCAGCTCCAGAAATTTCTGGATGACACATTAGCACTGGATCCATTCCAGTCTGGCTTCCACCCTGGTCACAGGATGGAGATGGTGTTGGTTGCCCTGACTGACAATCTTTGTTGTCAGCTAGATTGAGATGGGTCGGTGTTGCTGTTGCTGTTAGATCTCACACTGGTGTTGGACACAGTCAATTACGATCTTCTGGTTCACTGCCTCGCCAACGTGGGAGTGCATCAGATGGCCTTACAATGGTTTACCTCATTTCTCCATGGTTGGAAACAGAAGGTGACTCTAGGGGAGAGGTGGTCACCTGGGTACCCCTGATGTGTGGGGTACCCCAGGGAGCAGTCCTCTCCCTGATGCTATTTAACATCTATATGCACCCCCTTGCCCAGCTGATGTGGAGTTTCAGGGTGGGGTGTCACCAGCACACTGATGACACCCAGCTATAACTGCTACTGGATGGCTTGCCCGTATTCTGCCCCCGACAATCTGGCCGAGGGTTTGGAGGCCGTGATGGGGTGGTTAAAAAATAGTAGGCGGAGACTGAACCTGGTAAAGACAGAGATTCTGTGGTGGTGGTGGGCTTCGGGGTTGGGGCATGAACTTCCCATTCTTGATGGGACGTCACTGGTACCGTCAGGAGTTTGGTGTGACTCTAGATGTTCCCTTAACTATGGAGGCCCAAGTCACGAATATTGCCAGGCTGGTGTTTTTCCATCTATGCCAAGCTCAGCAATTAACCCCTTTCCAGCAATTAACCCCAACCTAGCCACTGTAATCCATGCAATGGTCACCTGCAGGCTAGACTACTGTAACTCACTCTACACTGGCCTGCCCTTGAGACTGACCTTGGAAGACTCAGCTGGTCCAGAATGCAGCTGCTGTAACCAAATATGTTAAACTCCGAGAATGGGCTGCATCTCAGACACTCCCAAATCATATAAAAGTTCCACCTATTACAGCGAAAATGATTCTGGTGACTGAGAGAATGTTCTTAGAGGTAGTTTCTGTGTAATTTAGAATTGGCCTTGATAATATTATTCTAACATTGATAGATATACTATATTCAAACTACAGGGAGCATTTCGCTGTGCTCTTTATCTATGATTTCTTAATTTCTTGTAGCTTATTATCCCGGATGGGAGACCAAGGTTAATCCTGTGGGAGGCTTGAAAAGTTTTTTCACTGTTTCATTCAATATAGAATCATTTTCACTGTAACAGGTGAGTCATTTGACATTTTTGTTTCACAGGGACTGAAGAAGAACTCTTATGGAAACAAGGGAACTGTTACTGTTATCTCTGAATGTATTACTCCTCATTGTTACTGTTATTTCTTAATGTAATTATTATGCATTGTTCTTGTTAATAGCATTGGAAAAAGTGCAGAGAAGGGCAACTAGAATAATAAGAGGGTTGGAACACCTGTACGAAGAAAGGTTAAAAAGCTTGGGGCTCTTTAGCTTGGAGAAACGACGGCTGAGGGGTGACATGATCGAGGTTTATAAGATTATGGATGGGATTGAGCAGGTTGAGAAAGAAGTACTTTTCTCCCTTTTCACAGTACAGGAACTCGTGGGCACTCCTTGAAATTGCTGAGCAGTCAGGTTAGAACAGATAAAAGGAAATACTTCTTCACCCGAAGAGTGATTAACACATGGAATTCACTGCCACAGGAGGTGGTGGCAGCTACAAGCATGGACAGTTTCCTGAAACAAATTTTTTTATTGGGATGTATTCAACATTGTTAAACATCGTTGCCAATACAATTTAAAAAGATTTTCATCCCATCCCCCCACCCCCTAATAGGCTTCCAACACTGCTAATAACAAAAAAGAAAAAGTTAAAAGGTAATCAAGTTTAGACTTGTAACAATCGACAAACCAGGTAACCCAATTCAGATACATAAAAGCCTGACTTTTACAAACATAATTTCCAATAAAGGTACAGTACAATCAAGTGTTCATTTCATTTCTCATTCAATTTCAATACAAATCAAGATTGTTCATTTTCCCTTTCATTCTATATTCGGTTTCCACATACAATTTCAGGCCTTCCCAGTCTCTTAAGTATTGTTCTGCCATTTGTCCATTTAGTTTTTTCGTCATTTTGTCCATTTCGGCTAAAAACAGCAGTTTTCTTAACCAGTCATGTATATCTGGCACCTTCTCTGCTTTCCATTGTTGAGCAAAAGCCATTCTCGCCGATGTAATCATATACCATAATAGTGTCCTTTCTTCTTGTGGAATTTTTTCCATTGTCAAACCTAAGAGAAGAAGTTCTGGACTTTTCCTAATAGGAATTTTTAATATTTTCTGCATATCACAATGTACAGTCAACAAGGTTTTTATAAATCTTTGATATCATTTTTCGCTCTTTTTTCAACCATATATCTTCAAACGCATCGTTATTAGCTCTAAAACCAACCTCTTTACAGTCTTTTTTTTTAAATATCCCGTATTTGACAGTATTGTAACCATCCATACTCAAATTCTAATTCATTATTTGGTTTTAAAACGTATTTTTTCCCTTCCTTTTGAAGCAACTCTTGGTATTTCAACCAATCGTTACCTTTAGATTCAGAAAGGAGATGAATAACTGCAGAAGGAACAATCCACAAAGGCCTCTCATCGGGAACTGTGTTCTTGTATCTGGTCCATGCATCAAACAATGTTCTCCTTACATAATGATGCTTAAACATTGAGTCTACTTTATTTTTCCCATGCCAAAGATAGGCATGCCAGCCAAATCTGCAATCGTGACCCTCAAGGGCCAAAAGTTTTCTATTTTCCAAATTAACCCAGTCAGTTAACCAAGACATACATACAGCTTCATGATACAAACGCAAATTCGGGACGGAAGCCACCTCTGTCTTTAATATCATACATTATTTTCATTTTAATTCTTGGCTTCTTTCCTGCCCAGATAAATTTAAAAATTTCTCTTTGCCATTTCACCAACACTTTCACATCTTTTACAATTAGTATTGTCTGAAACAAAAACTGGGCAGTACATTCATTTTAACAACGGCAATTCTTCCAAGAAGAGATAATCTAAGTTTTTCCCACTTTTCTAAATCACGCTTTATCAAAACCCACAATTTTTCATAATTATTCTTAAACAAATCAATATTTTTCATTGTAATGTCAACTCCCAGGTATTTAACCATTTTAACCACTTCACATTCTGTCAGATTTTGTAAGATTTGTTGCTTTGTAGCTATCATGTTTTTACACAGTATTTTGGATTTATTTTTATTTACATAGAACCCTGCGAGTTCACCAAACTCTTTTACTTTTTCAAACACCAAAGGCATGTTATTGACAGGATCTTCAACAATAAACATAATATCATCAGCAAATGCTCTTAATTTGTATGAGAAACCTCTAATACTCAAACCTTTTATATCATCATCATCTCTAATCATTTGCAGCAGAATCTCCAAAATCCAGATGAATAACAATGGCGATAGGGGACAGCCCTGTCCAGTCCCTTTTCTGACCCGGAACACTTCTGTTGATTCTGCATTTACAATCACCGTAGCCTTTTGTTCTTTGTATATTGATTTAGTCATTCTTGTAAATTCTGCGCCCATCTGCAATTTTTCAATCACTTTGAACATAAATTCCCAATTCAAGTTATCAAATCTTCTCAACCCTCATATTGTCTTTTATTTGCCTACCTGGCAAAAACCCAGCCTGATCTTCGGCAATAGTGTCTTTCAAATACCTTTTAAGGCGTTCTGCTAGAATTTTTGCATAAATTTTGTAATCATTGTTCAAGAGTGAAATTGGTCGATAATTTTTAACATTAGTTATATCTTGAGTTTCTTTCGGTATTAAGGTGATTGCAGCTTCATTCCAGGAATCTGGAATCTTCCCGCTTTGTCTAATTTCATTTAAAAGAATCTCTAGAACCGGTACCAGGTCTTCTTGAAGTTTCTTGTAGAATTTGGCTGAAAAACCGTCTGGTCCTGGAACTTTGGAGATTTTTGCTTCTCCTATTGCTTTGCTGATTTCTTCTTTAGTTATCACAGCGTTTAACATTGCTTTTATTTCTGAGCTTGGTTGTGTTAAATTCACTTTTGATAAATAGTCTTGAATTTTTTGTTGATCCATCTGTTTTGCTTGAAAAAGAGTAGCATAGTATTTATGAAATTCTCTCCGGATCCCTCCTGGGTCTATGATTTCTCTATTCCCATCTTTCAGTTTAATTATTGTTTTGTTCTCTCTTCTTTTCTTCAGTTGCCATGCCAAGTATTTCCCAGGTTTATTCGCTCCTTCAAAGGAATTCTGTTGCAATTTTTTCAAATTCCAATATACTTCTTTATTTAACCTCGCGTCCTATCGTTCCCTTAGGATCCTAAGCTCTCTCAAAATTTTCTTTTTGCCAGGTCTCTTCTTGAGTTCTGCTTCTTTCTTTTGGATATTTTCCATAATTTCTTTATCTATTTTGAATTGTTGTTTTCTTTCATTGTTGTTAATTGCAATTAGATGTCCTCTCATCACAGCTTTATATGCCTCCCATACCGTTTGCGTCTGTACATCTTTATTTAAATTTAGTTGAGAATACGTTTTGGTTTCCGTCCTTATTTTGTCCACAATATTTTGTTTGTCCTCATTGAGTCTCCATCGAAATTTCTTTCTTTTGACATATGTTGACCACTTTACTGGGCTGTGGTCAGAAAGAATTCTAGGTAATATTTCAATTTTACGTGTTTGCAAGATCAAGTTCTCGGTCATCCACATCACGTCTATTCTTGAGAAAGACTCATGTCTTGATGAGTAAAAAGAATAGTCTTTGTCTTTAGGATTTTTAGTTCTCCATGCATCTTCCAGGTGCTCATGTTTTGCCATTTGAAAAAATACTTTCGGAAGTTCACCTATACCTTCATTTCCTTTTTTTGATTTTCTATCAATAGCATTATTAACAGTACTATTAAAGTCACCCATCAATATCATTTGCTCATAGGTTAACTGTTGTAATTGTTCCCACAAATCTTGAAAGAATTTTTCCTTGGCTCCATTCGAGGCATAGGGATTTACAATTAAGGTCTTTTTATTCTGAAGCATATCCACTGCCAAGAATCTTCCTTCTTTGTCTTTAAAAATTTGCTTTGGCTCCACTCCTTTTTTTACATATGTAACAACTCCTTTTTTCTTTTGTGAGGAGAGGGAGTAAAATTCCTCTCCTAATCTACTTTGAATCAGAAATTTAACATCAGTCTTTTTAATATGTGTTTCTTGTAAACAAACGTCACATTTTTGTTTTTCCAACCATAGCCTAATATTTTTTCCTTTTTTGGGGTGAGTTAAGTCCATTAACATTCCAAGAAATAATTTGACTCTCCATGTTGGCTTTGTATTTATTTATCAGAGTCTTTAAAATTGTCTTTAATGAACTTGGTCATTTGCTCTACTGACTTGATGGTGACTTTCTTCTGTTTAAATAAATGGGAAACTTTCTCAGTGGAGGGTGGTAAGCAGTGGGGTACCACAGGGATCAGTACTCGGTCCCATGCTTTTTAACTTGTTTATTAACGATTTGGAATTGGGAGTAAGCAGTGATGTGGCTAAATTTGCAGATGACACGAAGTTGTTCAGGGTGGTGAAAACCAGGGAGGATTGTGAGGCACTCCAAAGGGATCTGTTGAGGATGGGTGAGTGGGCGTCAACGTGGCAAATGGGGTTCAATGTGGCCAAGTGCAAAGTGATGCACATTGGAGCCAAAAATCCTAAATATAAATACACGTTGATGGGGTCTGATCTGGCAGAGACTGACCAAGAGAGAGATCTTGGAGTCGTAGTGGATAACTCGCTGAAAATGTCTACACAATGTGTAGCTGCAATAAAGAAGGCCAACGCTATGCTGGGGATTATTAGGAAGGGAATTGATAACAAATCAGCCAGTATCATCATGCCCCTGTATAAATCATTGGTGCGACCTCATTTGGAATACTGTGTACAGTTCTGGTCACCACATCTCAAAAAGGATATTATAGCATTGGAAAAAGTGCAGAGAAGGGCAACTAGAATGATAAAAGGGTTGGAACACCTTCCCTATGAAGAAAGGTTAAAATGCTTGGGGCTCTTTAGCTTGGAGAAACGACGGCTGAGGGGTGACATGATCGAGGTTTATAAGATTATGAATGGGATTGAGCAGGTTGAGAAAGAAGTACTTTTCTCCCTTTCTCACAATACAAGAACTCGTGGGCACTCTATGAAATTGCTGAGCAGTCGGGTTAGAACAGATAAAAGGAAATACTTCTTCACCCAAAGGGTGATTAACATATGGAATTCACTGCCACAGGAGGTCGTGGCAGCTGCAAGCATGGACAGTTTCAAGAGGAAATTAGATAAACATATGGAGCAGAAGTCCACCAGTGGCTATTAGCCACGGGGTATAGAATGAGAACTCTCAGTCTGGGGCAGGTGATGCACTCTATTCTTGGTGCTGGAGGGGGCAGCAGTGGGAGGGCTTCTGGTGCCCTGGCCCCACTGCTGGACCTCCTGATGGCACCTGGTATATTTTGGCCACTGTGTGACAGAGATGGGCCATTGGCCTGATTCAACATTGGCTTCTCTTATGTTCTTATGTTCTTATGTTCTTAAATGTAAAGCTGACACCTTTTGGAATTTCCCATCTGTATCTAATGCCCTCTGTTTTCAGTTTGTCGGTCAGATCTTTAAAAAGTCATCTGTCCTGAAGAATTGTTCTGGGTAGTTCCTTTAGTATCATAATTTTCTTTTTTTTTTTGTAAATACAATTTATTATTGGATATATCGCAAGTTCATACAATTTAAACATACCAATACATACCCAATTTTTCTTTTTTCCCTTTGTCCCCCCCACATCAGGCTTCCCGCACTGCTCCAACCCCATTAATATCTCCCTTTTTCCATTACAATTACTTCTAAACTTATTTTCTCTTACTAACGGTAACAATACAAAAGTCTAATTCTCTTTCCATTTCTTCTTAATAACTGTCAAAGCAAATCAAACCACTTTTAATGTCCCAATTTTTCAACAAATATTTTTGAAAGTCTTTCCAATCTTTAAAAAAGTTTCATCTTCTTCGTTGTTTAACTTTCTTGTTAACTTGTCCATTTCCGCCAAAAACAACGTTTTTTTAATCCATTCCCATGTTTCAGGTACTTTATCTTGTTTCCAACATTGAGCAAAAGTCAGTCTTGCTGCTGTAGTCAAGTACCATAATAGTGTTCTCTTGGCTACATTTATTTCTTCCATTTTAAGACCTAACAATAACATCTGTGGGTCTTTCTTAAAAGTACAATTCAAAATTTTTTGTATCTCATTGTGGATCTCTGTCCAATACTTTACTGCTTTATCACATGTCCACCACATATGGTAAAAAGACCCTTCATGTTTCTTACATTTCCAACATTTGTTAGACATACTTTCATTTATGATAGCAATTTTTTTGGGCGTCATATACCATCTGTACATCATTTTATAACAATTCTCTTTAACATTTACACAAGTTGAAATTTTCATTGACTTTTTCCACAAGTATTCCCAAGATGTCATTAATATCTCTGTATTAACATTTACAGCCCATTTTATCATTTGCTCTTTTACAACTTCATCCTCAGTATACCATTTCAATAGAACCTTATACAGTTTAGAAATCATTTTTTTCCCTTTCTCAAGCCATACAGTTTCAATTTCAATATTCTTTTCTCTAAAACCATATTCTCTTTTATCGGTCTTAAATAAATCATAAATCTGTCTATACTTCAACCAATCATATTCAAATTCAACATCAAATCTGTCTTTTAACACGAAATTTTTCCCTTCAGATTTTAAAAGATTTTTATAAGGTAGCCAATCTAGCCCTTGATTTCTTGAATATGGATTAATCACTTCAGCTGGTACAATCCAAAGTGGTCTTTCTTCTGAGAAGAATTTTCTGTATCTCATCCATGTCTCGAACAGTGATTGTCTTACAAAGTGGTGTTTAAAAAATTTATCCATTTTTACTTTTCCATACCATAAATATGCATGCCATCCGAATTTATTATCATGCCCTTCCAGGGCCAATAACTTCTTATTCTCCAGATTAATCCACTGTTCCAACCATGTTAAACAGACGGCATCATAATACAGTCTTAGATTTGGTAGTTGTAGGCCTCCTCTCTCTCTTGCGTCACATAAAATTTTCATTTTAATCCTTGGCTTTCTTCCTGCCCATACAAATTTGGATAATTCTTTCTGCCACGAATCCAGTACTTTCCTTTGTTTTAGTATTGGAATAGTCTGAAATAGAAACATCAAACGCGGCAAGATATTCATTTTTACAGTCGCGATTCTTCCCATCAATGATAAATTCAAAGTGTCCCATTTCTTCATATCTTGCTGAATCTTGTGCCACACCTTTTCATAATTGTTTTTAAACAAGTCAATATTTTTCATGGTTAATTCAATTCCAAGATATTTAGTCTTTGTGACTACTTCGCATTGGATTTTCTCTTGAAGTTCTGTTTGTCTTTGTTTCGTCATATTTTTGCACATCACTTTGGTTTTACTTTTATTAACATAAAATCCCGCAACTGAACCAAATTCTTCAATTTTTTCCATCAATTGTAGTATTTTCTCAATTGGGTCTTGGATCATAAACATTACATCATCTGCAAATGCCCTGTATTTATAGGCAAAACCTTTCACTGTAAGTCCTTCAATACTGTTATCTTTTCTTATCGCTGTCAATAATATTTCCAATATCCAAATAAACAACAACGGGGATAACGGGCAGCCTTGACGTGTTCCCTTTTGGACTTGGAAGAAGTCCGTCTTTTCTTTATTTATATTCAAAGCCGCTTTTTGTTCTGAATATATTGCCACAATCATGTTTAAAAAGGACTGTCCAATGTCCATTTTTTCAATAACTTGCAGCATGAACTCCCAATTTAAATTGTCAAAAGCTTTTTCCGCATCTAAGAAGAGGAATCCAACTTCTTTTTCCGGATGCTTGTCATAGTATTCAATTGCATCTATCACCACTCTTAAATTGTCTCTGATTTGTCTGTTTGGTAAAAATCCAGCTTGTTCTTCCGCTATTGTATCTTTCAAATATTTTTTCAGTCTCTCCGAAATTATTTTTGCAAATAATTTGTAATCGTTATTTAATAGCGGTATTGGCCTATAATTCTTTACTTGAGTCAAATCCAAACCTTCTTTAGGTATCAATGAAATATTTGCTTCTTTCCATGAATCTGGGATCCGTTTGGTCTTTCTTATCTCATTTGACAGAAGTACTAAAATAGGGGTTAGCTCCTCTTTAAATTTCTTATAAAACTTTGCTGTAAAGCCATCTGGTCCTGGAGCTTTGCCCAACTTTGCATCTTCTATCGCCATTGTCACTTCTTCTTTCGTTACTAAACCATTTAATAATTCCTTAATTTGTTTTCCCAGCTCTGGAACTTCAATAGTCTCCAAATAACTCTTAATTCTCTGTTGATCAATTCCTTTCTTTTTGAATAATTTGGCGTAATATTTAAAGAAAGCTCTTTTTATGCCATTCAAGCTCATAACATCCTTTCCATCTTCAGTAATCTTAGATATAAAATTCCTTTCTTTTCTATTTTTCAGTTGCCATGCTAAAAACTTTCCTGGTTTATTTGCACCCTCAAATGCTTTTTGCTGTAATTTCTTCAAATTCCAATATAATTCTCTGTTTAATAAAACATTCAGCTGATCTTGCAGAAAGTGGATCTCTTTAATAATCTTCTTCTTCCCTGGTCTTTTCTTTAATTCCTTTTCTTTTTGTCGAATTTTTTCATGAAGGTCTTTCTGTTGTTGGATCTTTTGCTTTTTGTCCTTGGAGTTCAGAGAGATAAGCATACCTCTCATTACCGCTTTGTACGCATCCCATACAACTTGTATATCCGTACCTTTATTCAAATTCAGTTCAAAAAAACTTTTCGTTTCCTTTTTTAAGATTTCATTAATTTGTTTTTGATCCAATAAATCTTCATTAATTCTCCAATATAACTGTTTAGGTTTTGCTTTAGATATCCAAAGTAGGGGATTATGATCAGAGTTAGTTTTTGGTAAAATTTGTATTTTATAAGTTTTTTGCGTCATCTCCTCTGACATCCAAATCATGTCAATTCGAGAAAAGGAGTTGTGTCTATTCGAATAAAACGTATAGTCCTTAGTCTTAGGATTCCACTTCCTCCAAACGTCTTCCAGTTTCTCTTGCTTCATCAATTGAAAGAAATTTTTTGGTAACTTTCCAACTGTCTCTCCACTTGCCTTGGATTTTCTATCCAATGTGTTGTTCACTGTACCATTAAAGTCTCCAGCAAGAACAATTTGGTCATAATTTAAACACTCCAACTCTTTGGTCAAATCATTAAAGAAAGTCTCTTTTGCACCATTGGGTGCATATATATTTACAAGCAATATCTTTTTTCTGTTCATCCATATTTCCACGCCAACATACCTTCCTTCTTTATCTGAGAAGATTTGTTTAGGATCCAATTCTTTTGAAATATAAATCACTGTTCCTTTTTTCTTATTAATTGCTGAAGAATGAAATTCTTCTCCCAATTTTTTATTAGTCAAATATTTGTTGTCTTGTTTTCTAATATGTGTTTCTTGTAAACAGATTATATTACATTTTTGTTTCTCCAGCCAATGATTCACTAATCTTCTTTTATTTGGTGAATTTAGTCCATTTACGTTCCAAGATAAAAATTTGTAATCCATAATGGTGTTGAGTTAAATATCTTTAAAATCATCCAGATTGCTCTCTTTAAATCTGTATAAATCTCCTTCAGATTTAAGAGTAAATCTCACCGAATTGTACATAAATGGAAGTCCATATGGAATCTCCCATCTGAACCTAATGTTCATTTCTTTTAGTCTATCTGTCAATTTCTTGAATTTCTTTCTGTCTTGTAGAATCGATCTCGGAATTTCTCTCAGAATTATTATTTTCTTTCCATTAATTTCCAACGGTTGTGTAAATTGTTTCTTGAAAACGTCTTCCTTCATCTTTGTTGTCACGAATTGAACAATCACATCTCTGGGTAATTGCTTTCTTTTGGCATAAGCTGAATTCACTCTATAAATCAAGTCAAAGTCTGCATCCAAATCTCCCTCATCTTCCCCTATATAAGTTGTCAATGTCTTAATTACTAGAGACCGTAGATCCTGATCTTCCTCCTCTTCTATCCCTCTCAATCTCAGATGATTCTGAGTAGCCCTATATTCCATCATGGTCTCCAGCCTTGTATTTTCTGACAGGGTTTTTTTAACCTTTTGTTCCATATCTTCAGATTTTGTCACCAGACTTTTGACTTCCTTTTTGAGTTCTTCTGTATCTTTTTTTATCCCTGACACTTCTGTAAGTACCAGTTCTTTCAGTTCTTCCATATTTTTTTTCTGTACTTGGACTTGCACTTGTTCTATTTGCTCCAATTGAATTTGCAGCTGTTGTTGCAGTTGTTGTTGCAGCTGTGATTCTATTTGTTTTCCAAAATTCTGCACCACTTCGGTCATCCGTTTTTCCATCGCTTCCATAGCTGCTTGCCACTCTTTTTTTCCTTTGCAGTCATTCTTGGGCTAGGTGATGAAGCAGCTCTGGGTCTTGACCTCAAATCCGTCTTGGAGGCAACTTCAATACTAGTCAGTCTTTATATTAGCAGTCTTCAAGCCAAATCGCCACCTTTAAAACTTGTTTAAACGCTTTTTCGGCTTGAAAATAACTTTTTAAAATTTAGTCCTCCCCAAAATGTCGGGCGCAATTTCTCTATGGTTTTCTGGCTAGAGTAGGCTCCTTCCAAACTTCCTGTTCATCTGTCCGTCTCTGTAATCCAACTTCCGGTAAGGGTGGTGTCACACAATAAAATGTCCATCCGTTTCCAGCACAACAGCCTCTAAAACCTCCACTCTAGCCCACTTCCTGTATCATAGAGTCACAGTTAGTTTCGTTTCTGCTACGTAAAGGTTAGACTTGACTGACCACAGGAATGCAAAACAAAGTCACTTTTCAGCCTTTTTCTCTAAAGGAAAGCTTTCGTTTTACTTTTAATTCAAGCGGAATAGTTCCTTAAAGGTTTCAACGCTTATCCGTATGTTTCAATTCCACATTCTTCTTTAAACCGGTAAGCGCTTATTCGTTTGTTACCTTGCTTGTAATCTCGGGGTTTCGTGGTGCTTCTTCTGTAAACGATGTTAATCTTGATGATAAAGAGATCGGTAGATGGCGAATTTATGCTGAATTCTCAGCCCAGCTGGCATCTGTAGAGTTGATTTGCAACTGCCCTCTTCACGGAAGGAGATCAAAGTGTAAACAAGCTTCCTCCGAAGCTTATCCACACCGATCTCAACTCCCCCTCAGGCTTCGCTGCTTGCTTGCCACTCCTCCGCCTGGAGAGTGCTGCGCTGGGCCAGATAAAGCCCAGACTGTCATCAGATGCCGCAGTACACTCTGCACAACTCGCAAAGTGTGTCAATTCGCCATTTTACTCCGACCGGAAGCCTAGTATCATAATTTTCTTGTTGTCAATTGTGAAATCTTCCTGAAATTGTTGCTTAAACAAGTCTTTCAATCTTTTGGATATAAACTGGACATCTCTGGGTAATTTTTTCTTTTGTGCAATCGCAGAGTTGACTCTGTATACCAAATCTATATGTGCCGCCACTCTTCTAGTTTTAAAAAATCTGCAACAGCATCCACCATGACTGAGTGGATATTCTCATTTTTATCTTCAGGGATTCCCCTAAATCTCAGATGGTTAAGCATTCCGTTGTACTCCACCATTACATTGGCTTTTGATGCTTCTTTAGCAACCTCAGATACACCAGTTTCCACTCCTTTCACTCTCTCCTCCACCTCATCTGTTCTTTTGTTCAGCATCTGTATTTCCTTTGTAATCCCAGCCAAGTCTTTTTTCAAGTCAGTTACTTAATCAGCCACTTTTCCTAGAGTTTTTTCCTTTTTTTGTATAGCATCCATCACCCGTTTTTCCATGGCTTCCATCATGCCCTGTAGTTTCTTCTCCTCTTTAGCAGCCATTTTCGGGGAGGACCAAGAGTTCGCCCTCTGTCATTGCCGAAGATCGTAAGCTGTTGTTTACAGTTATCACAAAACTTACATCAAATTAAAGCTCTTCTTGTGCCCAGTTAAACCGCTCTATTTTCACTTTTTTCTGAAGTCTTTTAGCTAAAATCCGAATAAATCGTTTCGACCTTCTCAAAATGGCGGGTGTAATTTCTCTATGGTAAATAGCTCTTCCTGTTGTTTAATTCCTGTCCGGCAATCGTCCCCCTTGACTTCTGGTTTCCTCCCTTCTTCCGGCCTCCTTGGTCATCTCTAGGAGATGCTACTTGTCTGGTCTGAGGTCACTTCCTTGTTCTGGTGATTTCTGTCGCAGCTTGAGTAATTTTCCACACTGATTGGTGTTAGTTTCTATTTTAAAGTCAATATCCCGACCGCAGGAATGATCAACAAACCGGCTTTTTGGCCTTTTTTTGCTGTTTAACCGCGTTTTCCGGAGTCGGTGTTAGTACACAGCTCATGCGCTGCATTGGATGTTGTTTATTCTCGGGATCAGCACGTTTCCGGTGAGCAATTTTGAAAAGTTACCTTCAAAGTCCGTGTCTTGTTATAGCAGTGTTTCCTTGGTATCAGTTTCCGTGGAATGTCTTGGAGGTCTGGGTCATGCGTTCTTATGTTGAGAATCCAACTCGGTGGGGTCTTTTAGAGAAATTCCGAAGTGCCCTCTTGGGGGAGGGGATCAAGGCTGGTCGCGGCGCTCTTTAAAGCCCCGCTATCAGCCGATCTCAACTCCCACTCGGGCCAATGCTCGTTGCTAGTCACCCCCTGCCTGGGGAGATCTGCGGCAGGCTGTATAGCCCACCCTGTCATAAAGACCCTCCGTATGTTCTGGGAGCAAAGCCAGAACATGTCAGGACGCCATGTATCCCAGACCGGAAGCCAAGCATGGACAGTTTCAAGAGGGAAATAGATAAACATATGGAGCAGAAGTCCATCAGTGGCTATTAGCCACAGGGTATAGATGGGAATTCTCAGTCTGGGGCAGGTGATGCACTCTATTCTTGGTGCTGGAGGGGGCAGCCGTGGGAGGGCTTCTAGTGTCCTGGCCCCACTGCTGGACCTCCTGATGGCACGTGGTATATTTTGGCCACTGTGTGACAGAGTGTTGGACTAGACGGGCCATTGGCCTGATTCAACATTGGCTTCTCTTATGTTCTTATGTTCTTATGTTATGAACTGGTTTGGCTCGCCAACAGACCTCCCTGTGGAACCACCTGAGGAAGTACTGCCAGGTGGTATTTCATTGGGAGGGGAGAGAGTCTGCTGCTGGGGTGACCTTGGAGTCACCACCAGCCCACCAGGAAGGTGAGTCGTCTTGTGACCACTTCCAGTGCTGTTACTGAGCGATCTCCAGCAGGGAAGAGAGATGAAGTCATGGTAGTCTGTCTGTAGCAGTATAAAAGAGTAAGAGTCCAGTAGCAACATAAGACTAACAAAATTTGTGGTGGGGTATGAGCTTTCGTAAGCCACTGCTCACTTCTTCAGATAGGTAGGGGAGGGATGCCACGATTCCGCAAGATCAAAGACACTGGCTTCTGCCGGCTACTCCAGGATGCCTCTCCCTGCACCGTGTTGAGCAGGGCCATGTTGTCCTCATTGTACAGGGCTACCAGGGACTATATGAAGGCTCAGTTGTCCTGCGCTCACAGGAGAACTGTGCACTTTATGCCTGACATCTGGACTTCCCTCAGGCACATCATTCGTACCTCTCACCGACTCTGCACGGGTGGCAACCTGACAATGTTCTGGGTGGGGCTGAGAAAACCAGATTTAGGTAGGGTTAGTGCAGCTGGGCCAGCTATCGCCAGGCTCTGCTCCATGCCAGGGTTCTCAGTGAGGCATACATGGAGGACAACATCTCTGCTGCCACCTGAAGTGGGCAGCAAACACATAGGGTGTATGCACACACACGTCCAGTACTGCTATGAAATCTGCTTTATAAAGGCACAATTAAAAACAAAGAACACATTCTGAAATCAAAGAAACAACCCCCCCCCTTTTGATGGCTACGTCTCCTTCAGAATTCAAACTACAATTTTGCTTTGGTGCTCCTTGGCTGGTCAGAGACATCATCAGCATCATCATCAGCATCATCTCTGTCCGCCAGAATCACCTCTGCTCTCCGCTCAGTTCAGAAGCCTGTCCTTCTTGTGATCAGCTTCTTCAGAGCATTTTTCACATCCTTGTTCCTGAAACTGTAAATCATGGGATTCAGCATGGGGAAGACCACTGTGTAGAACATGGAAGCCCATTTGTCCCTGTCCAAAGCATAGCTGGAGCTGGGGCGTGAATAAACAAAGAGGATGGATCCGTAGTATAGAGTGACGGCTGTCAAATGGGAAGCACATGTAGAAAAGGCTTTGCTCCTACCCTCAGTGGAACGGATCCTCAAGATGGCTGCTAGGATGAAGACATAAGTGGCGAGGACGAAAGCTGAAGGGGCAATGATGTTAGAAGTGAGGAGGAAGTATAGCACAGACTGGTAACTCTCAGTCACATCACAGGAGAGCTTTACCAGAGGTGGCACATCACAGAAGAAGTCATCAATGATGTTGCCATCACAGAAAGTCAATGTGAAAGTTTCACTGGTGAGAACTGTGGCATTGACAAATCCCCATAAATATGAGAGGGCCACAAGGCCTATGCATAGCTTTCTGGACATGGCAGTGGTATATAGCAGTGGAGTAGCAATGGCCACGTAACGATCATAAGCCATGGCTGCCAGGAGGTAGCACTCACTATATGCAAGACCAGCAGAGAAGAAAAACTGGGCAGCACAACCCCCGAAGGAAATGCTTTTGTCCTCTGAGATACAGTTCACCAGGATCTTTGGTGTATAGACAGAGGAATACCAGACATCCAGGAAAGACAGATTCCCAATGAAGAGGTACATGGGCGTATGGAGGTGAGAACTGCTGAAGATTAGAACAATGAGAGTAAGGTTTCCTGCTAAGCTAATTATATGGATTATCAGAAATACTACAAACAGGCTCAGCTGCAGCTCGGGGTTACTTGTGAATCCTAGAAGGATGAACTCAGTCACTGTGGTATGATTTCTTCCTTCCATAAATCTCTTAGCAGTCATCTGCTGAAGTACCTGGAAACAAGTACAACGGACATTGTTTGTGATGTTATCACCATGGTTCACCAGAATGCTGAGCCAATTTTACTAAATTTTCCAGATCTACAGATTTTATAAGAAAAATAAATAAAGAAAGAAGGAAGTGGTAACCAAGATGCACTCTGCTAAGTTTGAGAAGGGATACTGGAGTAACTAACCAGTTACTCCCAGCAGAAAGTTGAATAGGGAGCTAACTGGACTCAGTTTTAAATAGATTTCTCATCCGTATCTATAAGTCTGGTCACACGTTTTGCTGCCCTTCAAAATTTGCCTGGGCTTTCAGCTTCTTAACTCGGAACAAACCCATGTTATTAGTAAAAAGGTAAAGGTAAAGGTTCCCTTGCTCGAAAGCCAGTCGAATCTGACTCTAGGGTTGCGGTGCTCATCTCCGTTTCAAAGCCGAAGAGCCAGCGCTGTCCGAAGACATTTCCGTGGTCATGTGGCCGGAATGAGTAAACACCAAGGCGCACGGAACGCTGTTAACTTCCCATCGAAGTGGTACCTATTTATCTACTTGCAATTTCTTGCTTTTGAACTGCTAGGTTGGCAGGAGCTGGAACTAGAGACGGGCGCTCACTCCGTCATGCGGCACTCTGGTCTCGAACTGCTGAACTACCAACCTTCCACAGCCTGCAGCTCAGCGTCTTAACCACTTGAGCCACCGCAGCTCCTTGTTATTAGTAAGGTCTTTGAAAATTAACTTTTAATTTTTTGTCTAAATTCTTAGCTTTATTATTTGTCTTTTAATGAGCTTCTCTCTTTATTTTGTAATTATCTCAATAAGAAATCCAAAGCATCTAGTACTGGCAACCATTAACTTTTAAATTAATACCTCCTTCTGAAGGGTTCTGATTTCTAGAGATCAGAAAAAATAGTCCAGAGAACTGGAATGGAAACACATTGGTTATACAGTTATACAGTATTTCTGCTTGTATAATCTGTTTTGTCTAATTCAAGTCACTTTGCATTGCACGGTCCTTTCTGTATGGAAAACAAATCAATCATGCCTATGCCACAGCGTAACATGCACAGATCTTCCAAAGCATGGCGGTGCACTGGGAATACCATTTGCCAGGCCTTCCACATCCTTTTTGCTGCTGTTTCTGATGATGATCCTGTTTTCCTTTTGCATAATTTATATGAGAGAGATACACACACACACACACAGTTGATATGCTATTAGACTTATACATACCACTTATATGCAAGTGATGCAACACTAACATTAGAAAACATGCTGATTATTCCAGGATAAATCTGGGGTGGAGAAAGAAGAAATGGTGCAGAAAGAAAGACCTATAAATTTATTTTGAATGGAAAACAAAATCAAAAGCGGGATTTCTGAATTGCAACAGACAGCTTTCAAAATTCAGTCTCATTATTTAACAGCAAAGGATGTCAGGAGTCAGGACTTTAGTTTCATTTCTCCGTGAAAACAACCAACAGATCCTTAGTCCTCCTCTTTCTTTTTACTTGACCAGGAATCAAGACAACCGGCCACCATTATGTATAAGAGCCAAACGTCAGCCCGATGGCCTCGGTCAAGTACTTGGGTGGGAGGCCTCCTTGGAATACCGGCAGTTGGGAGGCGGGGGAAGGCTTTATTCAGCCACCTCTCTGAATATCCTCCAGGCCCCCAGTAGGGGTCAGTCACCAGAGGTTGCCATGACTTCCAGGTGCACACACATTCACACACTCACATACACATATGAAAAATATACCCCCCTCCAAAGGAGAAGGTCTTGGCCTAGAACTGGTCACACACAACTGGTAGGCTCAGCTGGCTAAGGTATAGCCCCATCTGAATGAAAAGACACATCCTGCTAATTGTTTGGAGGCTTGAATGCATCTGTGGTGAGAAAGAAACCCCCCTTCGAAATGTGGATTTCTCTTGCTGGATGGGGTGGTTGTGATATGAAAGATTTAGCTGTGCTGTTTGATATCTAATGGCTATTTTCTTCGCGCAAGTCACTATTTGACGCTGCTGACAGGCGTGTGTCACAACAGTACAAGGAACATAAAAGAAACTTCATGCCTTTGTGATTCTAACTTGTTTGTGCCATATCTTGTAATCATCATTTAATTACATGGACTTTAAATATACATATGGTCTTTGAAATATATATATATATATATATATATATTTCAAATATATATATAAAAAGCTAAATATATGTAAAGCCAACTTCAGCCTTACTCTAAGACCCAAAGCTGTACTAAGAACATGAGAACATAAGAGAAGCCAATGCTGGATCCAACCCATCCAATCCAACACTCTGCCACACAGTGGCCCAAAATACCAGGTGCCACCAGGAGGTCCACCAGTGGGGCCAGGACACCAGAAGCCCTCCCACTGTTGACCCTCCCGGGCACCAAGAATACTCACTTTCAGTGTCTCAGCTTTGGTTGGCTGACTTTGCCAGGTCCAGCCAAAGAGAACAGAAGTTGTTCATTCCAGATATTGCATATCTTTCAGAGACAGAAGAAACAACGGTTAGATGAAACTGCAGGAAAACTGGATGGTGCCTTAAAGTGTGCTCTGTTACATGGGTTCTGTTGCTTGGAACAAATAGACAAAATTTTAAAACCCCGAATATCCAATGCAATTCCTAAATGAGATTGATTACTCTTGGAGCAAGAAGCATAAAGAGTCTCATTGTACCTAGGTTATTTAAAACTGCCGGAGTTAGGAAGGGCATTTTAAGAGATTAGGCTCTGGGACAAAGTTATGGGGTCTAATCTAAGATACACAATGTATCTTTTGAGGGATTCTAGGAATTTGGAGTTCTAAAACAGCCTTCTTTATTCTCACAAGAAGCTGTTGTGAGCGTGCACAGGAGGAGTCCATTCCTTCTTCCATTGCTTCAAAGAATGCTGATGGGAAAGGCCTGATGATGTCTATTTATTTAAAACGTTATAGGGGTCCTGAAGGCCTCAATCCCTGTAGCATTTCCACTATGATTGCACCTCGGACCTAGTGCAATTAAGATGTTACATCAGGTGTTTGTTCCTCTAACGTGACCTGCCTCATGTGACCTGAAGTTGTGCGATAATTTGTTTACTGCTTGACTTTCGTAGGGAGTGTCTTTTGGGAGCCAATTCCCTCCAGCCCATTACTTTGCATTATGCTTAGAACCCCCTTTTACTGCCATTGTCTGTATTACTTTCAACTGAATATGCTTTAAGGACAGTTTGTACGTTGAATATCTATGCCATTTAGGAAATGTGTCTGATAATTGGGGGTTTAAAATTTTGTTTTGATATTTACGTTGTCCGTTTTTGTCAAATGTTTGCAAAAGTTATGTTTTGTTCTCCACACACACACACACACACACACACCCCTCAGCAATAACGTTGTCGTTTTCAGCCGTTCGGTTTGCCGGTGTGACATGGCACCTGTATTGGAAATGGCTCTCCTGCTCTTCCTCCTTCATACATTAGATTAAGCAGAGCTCATACCCACAGGGTCCAAAGAAGCCAGCTCAAGTGAAGACTGTTTTATTCTAAATCAATTTTACAACCACTCACAGCATAACTCAAAATGTGAGTCCCAAGGTACTTCTCCAGGTTCTTTGCTGATTCCAGGCCTGGGCCAGGCAATCAATGAGGTGGCCACCCACAGCCTCTCCCACAGTTACCTTCTTCACATCCACGTCCACGCCCACCTCTTCCTCATCCTCTGCCTGCTGCTGCTGGTCTTCCAGATGTTTTCACCTCCAGGACTTTGGGCCGAGGCCATGCCTTATGCCTCCCTCGGATGATCTGGTGGGTTCTGCTTCCTCCCCCTATACCCACCACTCCCATTCTCAGTCATGCTATCAAGTGAAGAGGATCCCCTGCACACACAAACCTAGAACAGGTTTAATGGGGCCAAAAGGGATCTTTTAATATGGTACATACACCAGTCCCAATCTGGCACGATAAATCCTCGAGAAGAGAAAGATGGGAGGGAGATGAGCTCTTAACCAGCAACTTGCTTCATTGCCTTGTCCAACATACAGAAAAAAGAAGCAGCGTAAGTCAGTGAGCAATTGCGATAGGACCTTGGCGATTTATTAACTACAACCCACTTGTCCAATCCTAGTGACCACTTGTGTATTTTAAGCTGAATACCCAATTAAGGTTACTATTATCTGATTAAAGATTTTATCACGTGGCTAGCCAAGAGTAAACTGACCTTAAGAGAGTGAGGGATGCAGTGGGGAAAGACTGGTGGACTGTAGCGCAGACTGGCCAGGAATGGGACTTAGAGGAGCTCAGGAACATGGGGTGGGCAGTAAGAGGTGGATAGTTAAATTTGGGAAGGAGAGCAGAATGGGAGAAAACATACTTCGCCTCCTTGAAGTGGAAGGGTTTGGTGATTTTACACCAATCGTTCTGGAAGAAGGTTTGGGAGCAGAACCAACTGTAAAAATGGAGAGCACAAGATACCCTTTTTATGCTCCTGATTTATCTAGGCTCCAATGGAAGAGCCCTGCTATTGGCCCCATTTCATGCAGAGTTAGAATCTGTGATGGCATTGGGTTCAAAACTGCAGGATCTGGCTTTGTACTGGTGGGATTTGGGTTGCAGTCTGATCAGTGCGACTTTAAGATCCTAGACACTATTGGGGAAGGGGACAGTAGTCAGGTGGTCAAGGACAGTTCAAACTTTCTGTTGACTAGAGGATATACCAAAGTGATGCAATGGGGACAGAAGTCGGTCCTGGTTGCACTCCTGTTCCCAAGGTGATTAGTCCTTGGGGACTTCAATGCCCCTGCTGATAGGGCTGCCACCTCCACTCGAGCCTCCGACCTGGTGTCTTCCATGGCAGCACTAGGGCTCTCCCAGTCTGTATCAGGACCCACGCATTGAGTGGACCACACACTGGATTTGATCTTCGGATTGGGGTTGGAAGTTGATCTGATTGCAAAGGAAGAGGTGCCATGGTCAGATCGCTTGGTCTTGAAGGCCCAGCTGGATGTTCCAAACCACCCCCACCCCCATCTAGGCGGCAAGCAGATTTTTGCTCATCCACGGAGACAAATGGGCCCAGTTGGGTTCCAGAATGCTCTGAGGGATCTGATGCCTTCCGGTGACTCATTGGATGAGCTGACTGAAGACTGGAACTCAGGTCTTTCTGAAGCAATTGATGTAGTTGCTTCCTGAAGTTCTCTTCACTCCTGCCAAAGAACATCCCCTGGTATGCTATGGAACGCAGGGGGATGAAACAGGAGCTCAGATGACTTGAGTGAGTTCGGCGGCATTTTCACGACAAAAGAGAGAAATTCTATTCAGCCTCCATTGCTTCTGCTAGTTCATGCCCAGCACAATTGTGTAGGGTCACAGAGAGGACTCCCCAAAATTAGAAATTCGGCCATTAGCTGTGAGGCATTTGTGAGCAGACAGAACCTTGTCGCTCTGCCGTGACCTACCCTTCAATATCGGTGAATTGGAGGCCCCTTGGCTGCCTTTGAATCCAGTTCTTGATAGCCTGATCTCCACTGCTGATGTTGAGCAGATCCTGGGTGCTGTTAGGTCAACCTCGTGCCTCCTAAATCTGTTTCCCTCGTGGCTAATTAAAGCTGGTGATGAGAGGATACGGGCCCTCTGCTAGACATTCTTAACCTGTTTTTGGAGACATTCTTAGACATTCTAGACATTCTTAACCTGTCTTTGGAGACGGAGGGCTTAAAGAAGGCTGTCATAGTACTGCTCATGAAGAAGCTATCTCTGGACCTGAAGGATCCTGGGTAAGTTGATTGAGTGTTAGCCGAGCAGCTCCAGAAATTTCTGGATGACACATTAGCACTGGATCCATTCCAGTCTGGCTTCCACCCTGGTCACAGGATGGAGATGGTGTTGGTTGCCCTGACTGACAATCTTTGTTGTCAGCTAGATTGAGATGGGTCGGTGTTGCTGTTGCTGTTAGATCTCACACTGGTGTTGGACACAGTCAATTACGATCTTCTGGTTCACTGCCTCGCCAACGTGGGAGTGCATCAGATGGCCTTACAATGGTTTACCTCATTTCTCCATGGTTGGAAACAGAAGGTGACTCTAGGGGAGAGGTGGTCACCTGGGTACCCCTGATGTGTGGGGTACCCCAGGGAGCAGTCCTCTCCCTGATGCTATTTAACATCTATATGCACCCCCTTGCCCAGCTGATGTGGAGTTTCAGGGTGGGGTGTCACCAGCACACTGATGACACCCAGCTATAACTGCTACTGGATGGCTTGCCCGTATTCTGCCCCCGACAATCTGGCCGAGGGTTTGGAGGCCGTGATGGGGTGGTTAAAAAATAGTAGGCGGAGACTGAACCTGGTAAAGACAGAGATTCTGTGGTGGTGGTGGGCTTCGGGGTTGGGGCATGAACTTCCCATTCTTGATGGGACGTCACTGGTACCGTCAGGAGTTTGGTGTGACTCTAGATGTTCCCTTAACTATGGAGGCCCAAGTCACGAATATTGCCAGGCTGGTGTTTTTCCATCTATGCCAAGCTCAGCAATTAACCCCTTTCCAGCAATTAACCCCAACCTAGCCACTGTAATCCATGCAATGGTCACCTGCAGGCTAGACTACTGTAACTCACTCTACACTGGCCTGCCCTTGAGACTGACCTTGGAAGACTCAGCTGGTCCAGAATGCAGCTGCTGTAACCAAATATGTTAAACTCCGAGAATGGGCTGCATCTCAGACACTCCCAAATCATATAAAAGTTCCACCTATTACAGCGAAAATGATTCTGGTGACTGAGAGAATGTTCTTAGAGGTAGTTTCTGTGTAATTTAGAATTGGCCTTGATAATATTATTCTAACATTGATAGATATACTATATTCAAACTACAGGGAGCATTTCGCTGTGCTCTTTATCTATGATTTCTTAATTTCTTGTAGCTTATTATCCCGGATGGGAGACCAAGGTTAATCCTGTGGGAGGCTTGAAAAGTTTTTTCACTGTTTCATTCAATATAGAATCATTTTCACTGTAACAGGTGAGTCATTTGACATTTTTGTTTCACAGGGACTGAAGAAGAACTCTTATGGAAACAAGGGAACTGTTACTGTTATCTCTGAATGTATTACTCCTCATTGTTACTGTTATTTCTTAATGTAATTATTATGCATTGTTCTTGTTAATAGCATTGGAAAAAGTGCAGAGAAGGGCAACTAGAATAATAAGAGGGTTGGAACACCTGTACGAAGAAAGGTTAAAAAGCTTGGGGCTCTTTAGCTTGGAGAAACGACGGCTGAGGGGTGACATGATTGAGGTTTATAAGATTATGGATGGGATTGAGCAGGTTGAGAAAGAAGTACTTTTCTCCCTTTTCACAGTACAGGAACTCGTGGGCACTCCATGAAATTGCTGAGCAGTCAGGTTAGAACAGATAAAAGGAAATACTTCTTCACCCGAAGAGTGATTAACACATGGAATTCACTGCCACAGGAGGTGGTGGCAGCTACAAGCATGGACAGTTTCCTGAAACAAATTTTTTTATTGGGATGTATTCAACATTGTTAAACATCGTTGCCAATACAATTTAAAAAGATTTTCATCCCATCCCCCCACCCCCCTAATAGGCTTCCAACACTGCTAATAACAAAAAAGAAAAAGTTAAAAGGTAATCAAGTTTAGACTTGTAACAATCGACAAACCAGGTAACCCAATTCAGATACATAAAAGCCTGACTTTTACAAACATAATTTCCAATAAAGGTACAGTACAATCAAGTGTTCATTTCATTTCTCATTCAATTTCAATACAAATCAAGATTGTTCATTTTCCCTTTCATTCTATATTCGGTTTCCACATACAATTTCAGGCCTTCCCAGTCTCTTAAGTATTGTTCTGCCATTTGTCCATTTAGTTTTTTCGTCATTTTGTCCATTTCGGCTAAAAACAGCAGTTTTCTTAACCAGTCATGTATATCTGGCACCTTCTCTGCTTTCCATTGTTGAGCAAAAGCCATTCTCGCCGATGTAATCATATACCATAATAGTGTCCTTTCTTCTTGTGGAATTTTTTCCATTGTCAAACCTAAGAGAAGAAGTTCTGGACTTTTCCTAATAGGAATTTTTAATATTTTCTGCATATCACAATGTACAGTCAACAAGGTTTTTATAAATCTTTGATATCATTTTTCGCTCTTTTTTCAACCATATATCTTCAAACGCATCGTTATTAGCTCTAAAACCAACCTCTTTACAGTCTTTTTTTTTAAATATCCCGTATTTGACAGTATTGTAACCATCCATACTCAAATTCTAATTCATTATTTGGTTTTAAAACGTATTTTTTCCCTTCCTTTTGAAGCAACTCTTGGTATTTCAACCAATCGTTACCTTTAGATTCAGAAAGGGGATGAATAACTGCAGAAGGAACAATCCACAAAGGCCTCTCATCGGGAACTGTGTTCTTGTATCTGGTCCATGCATCAAACAATGTTCTCCTTACATAATGATGCTTAAACATTGAGTCTACTTTATTTTTCCCATGCCAAAGATAGGCATGCCAGCCAAATCTGCAATCGTGACCCTCAAGGGCCAAAAGTTTTCTATTTTCCAAATTAACCCAGTCAGTTAACCAAGACATACATACAGCTTCATGATACAAACGCAAATTCGGGACTTGGAAGCCACCTCTGTCTTTAATATCATACATTATTTTCATTTTAATTCTTGGCTTCTTTCCTGCCCAGATAAATTTAAAAATTTCTCTTTGCCATTTCACCAACACTTTCACATCTTTTACAATTAGTATTGTCTGAAACAAAAACATTAACCTGGGCAGTACATTCATTTTAACAACGGCAATTCTTCCAAGAAGAGATAATCTAAGTTTTTCCCACTTTTCTAAATCACGCTTTATCAAAACCCACAATTTTTCATAATTATTCTTAAACAAATCAATATTTTTCATTGTAATGTCAACTCCCAGGTATTTAACCATTTTAACCACTTCACATTCTGTCAGATTTTGTAAGATTTGTTGCTTTGTAGCTATCATGTTTTTACACAGTATTTTGGATTTATTTTTATTTACATAGAACCCTGCGAGTTCACCAAACTCTTTTACTTTTTCAAACACCAAAGGCATGTTATTGACAGGATCTTCAACAATAAACATAATATCATCAGCAAATGCTCTTAATTTGTATGAGAAACCTCTAATACTCAAACCTTTTATATCATCATCATCTCTAATCATTTGCAGCAGAATCTCCAAAATCCAGATGAATAACAATGGCGATAGGGGACAGCCCTGTCCAGTCCCTTTTCTGACCCGGAACACTTCTGTTGATTCTGCATTTACAATCACCGTAGCCTTTTGTTCTTTGTATATTGATTTAGTCATTCTTGTAAATTCTGCGCCCATCTGCAATTTTTCAATCACTTTGAACATAAATTCCCAATTCAAGTTATCAAATCTTCTCAACCCTCATATTGTCTTTTATTTGCCTACCTGGCAAAAACCCAGCCTGATCTTCGGCAATAGTGTCTTTCAAATACCTTTTAAGGCGTTCTGCTAGAATTTTTGCATAAATTTTGTAATCATTGTTCAAGAGTGAAATTGGTCGATAATTTTTAACATTAGTTATATCTTGAGTTTCTTTCGGTATTAAGGTGATTGCAGCTTCATTCCAGGAATCTGGAATCTTCCCGCTTTGTCTAATTTCATTTAAAAGAATCTCTAGAACCGGTACCAGGTCTTCTTGAAGTTTCTTGTAGAATTTGGCTGAAAAACCGTCTGGTCCTGGAACTTTGGAGATTTTTGCTTCTCCTATTGCTTTGCTGATTTCTTCTTTAGTTATCACAGCGTTTAACATTGCTTTTATTTCTGAGCTTGGTTGTGTCAAATTCACTTTTGATAAATAGTCTTGAATTTTTTGTTGATCCATCTGTTTTGCTTGAAAAAGAGTAGCATAGTATTTATGAAATTCTCTCCGGATCCCTCCTGGGTCTATGATTTCTCTATTCCCATCTTTCAGTTTAATTATTGTTTTGTTCTCTCTTCTTTTCTTCAATTGCCATGCCAAGTATTTCCCAGGTTTATTCGCTCCTTCAAAGGAATTCTGTTGCAATTTTTTCAAATTCCAATATACTTCTTTATTTAACCTCGCGTCCTATCGTTCCCTTAGGATCCTAAGCTCTCTCAAAATTTTCTTTTTGCCAGGTCTCTTCTTGAGTTCTGCTTCTTTCTTTTGGATATTTTCCATAATTTCTTTATCTATTTTGAATTGTTGTTTTCTTTCATTGTTGTTAATTGCAATTAGATGTCCTCTCATCACAGCTTTATATGCCTCCCATACCGTTTGCGTCTGTACATCTTTATTTAAATTTAGTTGAGAATACGTTTTGGTTTCCGTCCTTATTTTGTCCACAATATTTTGTTTGTCCTCATTGAGTCTCCATCGAAATTTCTTTCTTTTGACATATGTTGACCACTTTACTGGGCTGTGGTCAGAAAGAATTCTAGGTAATATTTCAATTTTACGTGTTTGCAAGATCAAGTTCTCGGTCATCCACATCACGTCTATTCTTGAGAAAGACTCATGTCTTGATGAGTAAAAAGAATAGTCTTTGTCTTTAGGATTTTTAGTTCTCCATGCATCTTCCAGGTGCTCATGTTTTGCCATTTGAAAAAATACTTTCGGAAGTTCACCTATACCTTCATTTCCTTTTTTTGATTTTCTATCAATAGCATTATTAACAGTACTATTAAAGTCACCCATCAATATCATTTGCTCATAGGTTAACTGTTGTAATTGTTCCCACAAATCTTGAAAGAATTTTTCCTTGGCTCCATTCGAGGCATAGGGATTTACAATTAAGGTCTTTTTATTCTGAAGCATATCCACTGCCAAGAATCTTCCTTCTTTGTCTTTAAAAATTTGCTTTGGCTCCACTCCTTTTTTTACATATGTAACAACTCCTTTTTTTCTTTTGTGAGGAGAGGGAGTAAAATTCCTCTCCTAATCTACTTTGAATCAGAAATTTAACATCAGTCTTTTTAATATGTGTTTCTTGTAAACAAACGTCACATTTTTGTTTTTCCAACCATAGCCTAATATTTTTTCCTTTTTTGGGGTGAGTTAAGTCCATTAACATTCCAAGAAATAATTTGACTCTCCATGTTGGCTTTGTATTTATTTATCAGAGTCTTTAAAATTGTCTTTAATGAACTTGGTCATTTGCTCTACTGACTTGATGGTGACTTTCTTCTGTTTAAATAAATGGGAAACTTTCTCAGTGGAGGGTGGTAAGCAGTGGGGTACCACAGGGATCAGTACTCGGTCCCATGCTTTTTAACTTGTTTATTAACGATTTGGAATTGGGAGTAAGCAGTGATGTGGCTAAATTTGCAGATGACACGAAGTTGTTCAGGGTGGTGAAAACCAGGGAGGATTGTGAGGCACTCCAAAGGGATCTGTTGAGGATGGGTGAGTGGGCGTCAACGTGGCAAATGGGGTTCAATGTGGCCAAGTGCAAAGTGATGCACATTGGAGCCAAAAATCCTAAATATAAATACACGTTGATGGGGTCTGATCTGGCAGAGACTGACCAAGAGAGAGATCTTGGAGTCGTAGTGGATAACTCGCTGAAAATGTCTACACAATGTGTAGCTGCAATAAAGAAGGCCAACGCTATGCTGGGGATTATTAGGAAGGGAATTGATAACAAATCAGCCAGTATCATCATGCCCCTGTATAAATCATTGGTGCGACCTCATTTGGAATACTGTGTACAGTTCTGGTCACCACATCTCAAAAAGGATATTATAGCATTGGAAAAAGTGCAGAGAAGGGCAACTAGAATGATAAAAGGGTTGGAACACCTTCCCTATGAAGAAAGGTTAAAATGCTTGGGGCTCTTTAGCTTGGAGAAACGACGGCTGAGGGGTGACATGATCGAGGTTTATAAGATTATGAATGGGATTGAGCAGGTTGAGAAAGAAGTACTTTTCTCCCTTTCTCACAATACAAGAACTCGTGGGCACTCTATGAAATTGCTGAGCAGTCGGGTTAGAACAGATAAAAGGAAATACTTCTTCACCCAAAGGGTGATTAACATATGGAATTCACTGCCACAGGAGGTCGTGGCAGCTGCAAGCATGGACAGTTTCAAGAGGAAATTAGATAAACATATGGAGCAGAAGTCCACCAGTGGCTATTAGCCACGGGGTATAGAATGAGAACTCTCAGTCTGGGGCAGGTGATGCACTCTATTCTTGGTGCTGGAGGGGGCAGCAGTGGGAGGGCTTCTGGTGCCCTGGCCCCACTGCTGGACCTCCTGATGGCACCTGGTATATTTTGGCCGCTGTGTGACAGAGATGGGCCATTGGCCTGATTCAACATTGGCTTCTCTTATGTTCTTTTGTTCTTATGTTCTTATGTTCTTAAATGTAAAGCTGACACCTTTTGGAATTTCCCATCTGTATCTAATGCCCTCTGTTTTCAGTTTGTCGGTCAGATCTTTAAAAAGTCATCTGTCCTGAAGAATTGTTCTGGGTAGTTCCTTTAGTATCATAATTTTCTTTT
Organism: Gekko gecko; assembly: GCA_029375565.1. NCBI lineage: Eukaryota > Metazoa > Chordata > Lepidosauria > Squamata > Gekkonidae > Gekko > Gekko gecko. The sequence goes on from JAPDNY010000003.1 coordinate 91,774,480, forward strand.
TTTTTTTGTAAATACAATTTATTATTGGATATATCGCAAGTTCATACAATTTAAACATACCAATACATACCCAATTTTTCTTTTTTCCCTTTGTCCCCCCCACATCAGGCTTCCCGCACTGCTCCAACCCCATTAATATCTCCCTTTTTCCATTACAATTACTTCTAAACTTATTTTCTCTTACTAACGGTAACAATACAAAAGTCTAATTCTCTTTCCATTTCTTCTTAATAACTGTCAAAGCAAATCAAACCACTTTTAATGTCCCAATTTTTCAACAAATATTTTTGAAAGTCTTTCCAATCTTTAAAAAAGTTTCATCTTCTTCGTTGTTTAACTTTCTTGTTAACTTGTCCATTTCCGCCAAAAACAACGTTTTTTAATCCATTCCCATGTTTCAGGTACTTTATCTTGTTTCCAACATTGAGCAAAAGTCAGTCTTGCTGCTGTAGTCAAGTACCATAATAGTGTTCTCTTGGCTACATTTATTTCTTCCATTTTAAGACCTAACAATAACATCTGTGGGTCTTTCTTAAAAGTACAATTCAAAATTTTTTGTATCTCATTGTGGATCTCTGTCCAATACTTTACTGCTTTATCACATGTCCACCACATATGGTAAAAAGACCCTTCATGTTTCTTACATTTCCAACATTTGTTAGACATACTTTCATTTATGATAGCAATTTTTTTGGGCGTCATATACCATCTGTACATCATTTTATAACAATTCTCTTTAACATTTACACAAGTTGAAATTTTCATTGACTTTTTCCACAAGTATTCCCAAGATGTCATTAATATCTCTGTATTAACATTTACAGCCCATTTTATCATTTGCTCTTTTACAACTTCATCCTCAGTATACCATTTCAATAGAACCTTATACAGTTTAGAAATCATTTTTTTCCCTTTCTCAAGCCATACAGTTTCAATTTCAATATTCTTTTCTCTAAAACCATATTCTCTTTTATCGGTCTTAAATAAATCATAAATCTGTCTATACTTCAACCAATCATATTCAAATTCAACATCAAATCTGTCTTTTAACACGAAATTTTTCCCTTCAGATTTTAAAAGATTTTTATAAGGTAGCCAATCTAGCCCTTGATTTCTTGAATATGGATTAATCACTTCAGCTGGTACAATCCAAAGTGGTCTTTCTTCTGAGAAGAATTTTCTGTATCTCATCCATGTCTCGAACAGTGATTGTCTTACAAAGTGGTGTTTAAAAAATTTATCCATTTTTACTTTTCCATACCATAAATATGCATGCCATCCGAATTTATTATCATGCCCTTCCAGGGCCAATAACTTCTTATTCTCCAGATTAATCCACTGTTCCAACCATGTTAAACAGACGGCATCATAATACAGTCTTAGATTTGGTAGTTGTAGGCCTCCTCTCTCTCTTGCGTCACATAAAATTTTCATTTTAATCCTTGGCTTTCTTCCTGCCCATACAAATTTGGATAATTCTTTCTGCCACGAATCCAGTACTTTCCTTTGTTTTAGTATTGGAATAGTCTGAAATAGAAACATCAAACGCGGCAAGATATTCATTTTTACAGTCGCGATTCTTCCCATCAATGATAAATTCAAAGTGTCCCATTTCTTCATATCTTGCTGAATCTTGTGCCACACCTTTTCATAATTGTTTTTAAACAAGTCAATATTTTTCATGGTTAATTCAATTCCAAGATATTTAGTCTTTGTGACTACTTCGCATTGGATTTTCTCTTGAAGTTCTGTTTGTCTTTGTTTCGTCATATTTTTGCACATCACTTTGGTTTTACTTTTATTAACATAAAATCCCGCAACTGAACCAAATTCTTCAATTTTTTCCATCAATTGTAGTATTTTCTCAATTGGGTCTTGGATCATAAACATTACATCATCTGCAAATGCCCTGTATTTATAGGCAAAACCTTTCACTGTAAGTCCTTCAATACTGTTATCTTTTCTTATCGCTGTCAATAATATTTCCAATATCCAAATAAACAACAACGGGGATAACGGGCAGCCTTGACGTGTTCCCTTTTGGACTTGGAAGAAGTCCGTCTTTTCTTTATTTATATTCAAAGCCGCTTTTTGTTCTGAATATATTGCCACAATCATGTTTAAAAAGGACTGTCCAATGTCCATTTTTTCAATAACTTGCAGCATGAACTCCCAATTTAAATTGTCAAAAGCTTTTTCCGCATCTAAGAAGAGGAATCCAACTTCTTTTTCCGGATGCTTGTCATAGTATTCAATTGCATCTATCACCACTCTTAAATTGTCTCTGATTTGTCTGTTTGGTAAAAATCCAGCTTGTTCTTCCGCTATTGTATCTTTCAAATATTTTTTCAGTCTCTCCGAAATTATTTTTGCAAATAATTTGTAATCGTTATTTAATAGCGGTATTGGCCTATAATTCTTTACTTGAGTCAAATCCAAACCTTCTTTAGGTATCAATGAAATATTTGCTTCTTTCCATGAATCTGGGATCCGTTTGGTCTTTCTTATCTCATTTGACAGAAGTACTAAAATAGGGGTTAGCTCCTCTTTAAATTTCTTATAAAACTTTGCTGTAAAGCCATCTGGTCCTGGAGCTTTGCCCAACTTTGCATCTTCTATCGCCATTGTCACTTCTTCTTTCGTTACTAAACCATTTAATAATTCCTTAATTTGTTTTCCCAGCTCTGGAACTTCAATAGTCTCCAAATAACTCTTAATTCTCTGTTGATCAATTCCTTTCTTTTTGAATAATTTGGCGTAATATTTAAAGAAAGCTCTTTTTATGCCATTCAAGCTCATAACATCCTTTCCATCTTCAGTAATCTTAGATATAAAATTCCTTTCTTTTCTATTTTTCAGTTGCCATGCTAAAAACTTTCCTGGTTTATTTGCACCCTCAAATGCTTTTTGCTGTAATTTCTTCAAATTCCAATATAATTCTCTGTTTAATAAAACATTCAGCTGATCTTGCAGAAAGTGGATCTCTTTAATAATCTTCTTCTTCCCTGGTCTTTTCTTTAATTCCTTTTCTTTTTGTCGAATTTTTTCATGAAGGTCTTTCTGTTGTTGGATCTTTTGCTTTTTGTCCTTGGAGTTCAGAGAGATAAGCATACCTCTCATTACCGCTTTGTACGCATCCCATACAACTTGTATATCCGTACCTTTATTCAAATTCAGTTCAAAAAAACTTTTCGTTTCCTTTTTAAGATTTCATTAATTTGTTTTTGATCCAATAAATCTTCATTAATTCTCCAATATAACTGTTTAGGTTTTGCTTTAGATATCCAAAGTAGGGGATTATGATCAGAGTTAGTTTTTGGTAAAATTTGTATTTTATAAGTTTTTTGCGTCATCTCCTCTGACATCCAAATCATGTCAATTCGAGAAAAGGAGTTGTGTCTATTCGAATAAAACGTATAGTCCTTAGTCTTAGGATTCCACTTCCTCCAAACGTCTTCCAGTTTCTCTTGCTTCATCAATTGAAAGAAATTTTTTGGTAACTTTCCAACTGTCTCTCCACTTGCCTTGGATTTTCTATCCAATGTGTTGTTCACTGTACCATTAAAGTCTCCAGCAAGAACAATTTGGTCATAATTTAAACACTCCAACTCTTTGGTCAAATCATTAAAGAAAGTCTCTTTTGCACCATTGGGTGCATATATATTTACAAGCAATATCTTTTTTCTGTTCATCCATATTTCCACGCCAACATACCTTCCTTCTTTATCTGAGAAGATTTGTTTAGGATCCAATTCTTTTGAAATATAAATCACTGTTCCTTTTTTCTTATTAATTGCTGAAGAATGAAATTCTTCTCCCAATTTTTTATTAGTCAAATATTTGTTGTCTTGTTTTCTAATATGTGTTTCTTGTAAACAGATTATATTACATTTTTGTTTCTCCAGCCAATGATTCACTAATCTTCTTTTATTTGGTGAATTTAGTCCATTTACGTTCCAAGATAAAAATTTGTAATCCATAATGGTGTTGAGTTAAATATCTTTAAAATCATCCAGATTGCTCTCTTTAAATCTGTATAAATCTCCTTCAGATTTAAGAGTAAATCTCACCGAATTGTACATAAATGGAAGTCCATATGGAATCTCCCATCTGAACCTAATGTTCATTTCTTTTAGTCTATCTGTCAATTTCTTGAATTTCTTTCTGTCTTGTAGAATCGATCTCGGAATTTCTCTCAGAATTATTATTTTCTTTCCATTAATTTCCAACGGTTGTGTAAATTGTTTCTTGAAAACGTCTTCCTTCATCTTTGTTGTCACGAATTGAACAATCACATCTCTGGGTAATTGCTTTCTTTTGGCATAAGCTGAATTCACTCTATAAATCAAGTCAAAGTCTGCATCCAAATCTCCCTCATCTTCCCCTATATAAGTTGTCAATGTCTTAATTACTAGAGACCGTAGATCCTGATCTTCCTCCTCTTCTATCCCTCTCAATCTCAGATGATTCTGAGTAGCCCTATATTCCATCATGGTCTCCAGCCTTGTATTTTCTGACAGGGTTTTTTTAACCTTTTGTTCCATATCTTCAGATTTTGTCACCAGACTTTTGACTTCCTTTTTGAGTTCTTCTGTATCTTTTTTTATCCCTGACACTTCTGTAAGTACCAGTTCTTTCAGTTCTTCCATATTTTTTTTCTGTACTTGGACTTGCACTTGTTCTATTTGCTCCAATTGAATTTGCAGCTGTTGTTGCAGTTGTTGTTGCAGCTGTGATTCTATTTGTTTTCCAAAATTCTGCACCACTTCGGTCATCCGTTTTTCCATCGCTTCCATAGCTGCTTGCCACTCTTTTTTTTCCTTTGCAGTCATTCTTGGGCTAGGTGATGAAGCAGCTCTGGGTCTTGACCTCAAATCCGTCTTGGAGGCAACTTCAATACTAGTCAGTCTTTATATTAGCAGTCTTCAAGCCAAATCGCCACCTTTAAAACTTGTTTAAACGCTTTTTCGGCTTGAAAATAACTTTTTAAAATTTAGTCCTCCCCAAAATGTCGGGCGCAATTTCTCTATGGTTTTCTGGCTAGAGTAGGCTCCTTCCAAACTTCCTGTTCATCTGTCCGTCTCTGTAATCCAACTTCCGGTAAGGGTGGTGTCACACAATAAAATGTCCATCCGTTTCCAGCACAACAGCCTCTAAAACCTCCACTCTAGCCCACTTCCTGTATCATAGAGTCACAGTTAGTTTCGTTTCTGCTACGTAAAGTTTAGACTTGACTGACCACAGGAATGCAAAACAAAGTCACTTTTCAGCCTTTTTCTCTAAAGGAAAGCTTTCGTTTTACTTTTAATTCAAGCGGAATAGTTCCTTAAAGGTTTCAACGCTTATCCGTATGTTTCAATTCCACATTCTTCTTTAAACCGGTAAGCGCTTATTCGTTTGTTACCTTGCTTGTAATCTCGGGGTTTCGCGGTGCTTCTTCTGTAAACGATGTTAATCTTGATGATAAAGAGATCGGTAGATGGCGAATTTATGCTGAATTCTCAGCCCAGCTGGCATCTGTAGAGTTGATTTGCAACTGCCCTCTTCACGGAAGGAGATCAAAGTGTAAACAAGCTTCCTCCGAAGCTTATCCACACCGATCTCAACTCCCCCTCAGGCTTCGCTGCTTGCTTGCCACTCCCCCGCCTGGAGAGTGCTGCGCTGGGCCAGATAAAGCCCAGACTGTCATCAGATGCCGCAGTACACTCTGCACAACTCGCAAAGTGTGTCAATTCGCCATTTTACTCCGACCGGAAGCCTAGTATCATAATTTTCTTGTTGTCAATTGTGAAATCTTCCTGAAATTGTTGCTTAAACAAGTCTTTCAATCTTTTGGATATAAACTGGACATCTCTGGGTAATTTTTTCTTTTGTGCAATCGCAGAGTTGACTCTGTATACCAAATCTATATGTGCCGCCACTCTTCTAGTTTTAAAAAATCTGCAACAGCATCCACCATGACTGAGTGGATATTCTCATTTTTATCTTCAGGGATTCCCCTAAATCTCAGATGGTTAAGCATTCCGTTGTACTCCACCATTACATTGGCTTTTGATGCTTCTTTAGCAACCTCAGATACACCAGTTTCCACTCCTTTCACTCTCTCCTCCACCTCATCTGTTCTTTTGTTCAGCATCTGTATTTCCTTTGTAATCCCAGCCAAGTCTTTTTTCAAGTCAGTTACTTAATCAGCCACTTTTCCTAGAGTTTTTTCCTTTTTTTGTATAGCATCCATCACCCATTTTTCCATGGCTTCCATCATGCCCTGTAGTTTCTTCTCCTCTTTAGCAGCCATTTTCGGGGAGGACCAAGAGTTCGCCCTCTGTCATTGCCGAAGATCGTAAGCTGTTGTTTACAGTTATCACAAAACTTACATCAAATTAAAGCTCTTCTTGTGCCCAGTTAAACCGCTCTATTTTCACTTTTTTCTGAAGTCTTTTAGCTAAAATCCGAATAAATCGTTTCGACCTTCTCAAAATGGCGGGTGTAATTTCTCTATGGTAAATAGCTCTTCCTGTTGTTTAATTCCTGTCCGGCAATCGTCCCCCTTGACTTCTGGTTTCCTCCCTTCTTCCGGCCTCCTTGGTCATCTCTAGGAGATGCTACTTGTCTGGTCTGAGGTCACTTCCTTGTTCTGGTGATTTCTGTCGCAGCTTGAGTAATTTTCCACACTGATTGGTGTTAGTTTCTATTTTAAAGTCAATATCCCGACCGCAGGAATGATCAACAAACCGGCTTTTTGGCCTTTTTTTGCTGTTTAACCGCGTTTTCCGGAGTCGGTGTTAGTACACAGCTCATGCGCTGCATTGGATGTTGTTTATTCTCGGGATCAGCACGTTTCCGGTGAGCAATTTTGAAAAGTTACCTTCAAAGTCCGTGTCTTGTTATAGCAGTGTTTCCTTGGTATCAGTTTCCGTGGAATGTCTTGGAGGTCTGGGTCATGCGTTCTTATGTTGAGAATCCAACTCGGTGGGGTCTTTTAGAGAAATTCCGAAGTGCCCTCTTGGGGGAGGGGATCAAGGCTGGTCGCGGCGCTCTTTAAAGCCCCGCTATCAGCCGATCTCAACTCCCACTCGGGCCAATGCTCGTTGCTAGTCACCCCCTGCCTGGGGAGATCTGCGGCAGGCTGTATAGCCCACCCTGTCATAAAGACCCTCCGTATGTTCTGGGAGCAAAGCCAGAACATGTCAGGACGCCATGTATCCCAGACCGGAAGCCAAGCATGGACAGTTTCAAGAGGGAAATAGATAAACATATGGAGCAGAAGTCCATCAGTGGCTATTAGCCACAGGGTATAGATGGGAATTCTCAGTCTGGGGCAGGTGATGCACTCTATTCTTGGTGCTGGAGGGGCAGCCGTGGGAGGGCTTCTAGTGTCCTGGCCCCACTGCTGGACCTCCTGATGGCACGTGGTATATTTTGGCCACTGTGTGACAGAGTGTTGGACTAGACGGGCCATTGGCCTGATTCAACATTGGCTTCTCTTATGTTCTTATGTTCTTATGTTATGAACTGGTTTGGCTCGCCAACAGACCTCCCTGTGGAACCACCTGAGGAAGTACTGCCAGGTGGTATTTCATTGGGAGGGGAGAGAGTCTGCTGCTGGGGTGACCTTGGAGTCACCACCAGCCCACCAGGAGGTGAGTCGTCTTGTGACCACTTCCAGTGCTGTTACTGAGCGATCTCCAGCAGGGAAGAGAGATGAAGTCATGGTAGTCTGTCTGTAGCAGTATAAAAGAGTAAGAGTCCAGTAGCAACATAAGACTAACAAAATTTGTGGTGGGGTATGAGCTTTCGTAAGCCACTGCTCACTTCTTCAGATAGGTAGGGGAGGGATGCCACGATTCCGCAAGATCAAAGACACTGGCTTCTGCCGGCTACTCCAGGATGCCTCTCCCTGCACCGTGTTGAGCAGGGCCATGTTGTCCTCATTGTACAGGGCTACCAGGGACTATATGAAGGCTCAGTTGTCCTGCGCTCACAGGAGAACTGTGCACTTTATGCCTGACATCTGGACTTCCCTCAGGCACATCATTCGTACCTCTCACCGACTCTGCACGGGTGGCAACCTGACAATGTTCTGGGTGGGGCTGAGAAAACCAGATTTAGGTAGGGTTAGTGCAGCTGGGCCAGCTATCGCCAGGCTCTGCTCCATGCCAGGGTTCTCAGTGAGGCATACATGGAGGACAACATCTCTGCTGCCACCTGAAGTGGGCAGCAAACACATAGGGTGTATGCACACACACGTCCAGTACTGCTATGAAATCTGCTTTATAAAGGCACAATTAAAAACAAAGAACACATTCTGAAATCAAAGAAACAACCCCCCCCCTTTTGATGGCTACGTCTCCTTCAGAATTCAAACTACAATTTTGCTTTGGTGCTCCTTGGCTGGTCAGAGACATCATCAGCATCATCATCAGCATCATCTCTGTCCGCCAGAATCACCTCTGCTCTCCGCTCAGTTCAGAAGCCTGTCCTTCTTGTGATCAGCTTCTTCAGAGCATTTTTCACATCCTTGTTCCTGAAACTGTAAATCATGGGATTCAGCATGGGGAAGACCACTGTGTAGAACATGGAAGCCCATTTGTCCCTGTCCAAAGCATAGCTGGAGCTGGGGCGTGAATAAACAAAGAGGATGGATCCGTAGTATAGAGTGACGGCTGTCAAATGGGAAGCACATGTAGAAAAGGCTTTGCTCCTACCCTCAGTGGAACGGATCCTCAAGATGGCTGCTAGGATGAAGACATAAGTGGCGAGGACGAAAGCTGAAGGGGCAATGATGTTAGAAGTGAGGAGGAAGTATAGCACAGACTGGTAACTCTCAGTCACATCACAGGAGAGCTTTACCAGAGGTGGCACATCACAGAAGAAGTCATCAATGATGTTGCCATCACAGAAAGTCAATGTGAAAGTTTCACTGGTGAGAACTGTGGCATTGACAAATCCCCATAAATATGAGAGGGCCACAAGGCCTATGCATAGCTTTCTGGACATGGCAGTGGTATATAGCAGTGGAGTAGCAATGGCCACGTAACGATCATAAGCCATGGCTGCCAGGAGGTAGCACTCACTATATGCAAGACCAGCAGAGAAGAAAAACTGGGCAGCACAACCCCCGAAGGAAATGCTTTTGTCCTCTGAGATACAGTTCACCAGGATCTTTGGTGTATAGACAGAGGAATACCAGACATCCAGGAAAGACAGATTCCCAATGAAGAGGTACATGGGCGTATGGAGGTGAGAACTGCTGAAGATTAGAACAATGAGAGTAAGGTTTCCTGCTAAGCTAATTATATGGATTATCAGAAATACTACAAACAGGCTCAGCTGCAGCTCGGGGTTACTTGTGAATCCTAGAAGGATGAACTCAGTCACTGTGGTATGATTTCTTCCTTCCATAAATCTCTTAGCAGTCATCTGCTGAAGTACCTGGAAACAAGTACAACGGACATTGTTTGTGATGTTATCACCATGGTTCACCAGAATGCTGAGCCAATTTTACTAAATTTTCCAGATCTACAGATTTTATAAGAAAAATAAATAAAGAAAGAAGGAAGTGGTAACCAAGATGCACTCTGCTAAGTTTGAGAAGGGATACTGGAGTAACTAACCAGTTACTCCCAGCAGAAAGTTGAATAGGGAGCTAACTGGACTCAGTTTTAAATAGATTTCTCATCCGTATCTATAAGTCTGGTCACACGTTTTGCTGCCCTTCAAAATTTGCCTGGGCTTTCAGCTTCTTAACTCGGAACAAACCCATGTTATTAGTAAAAAGGTAAAGGTAAAGGTTCCCTTGCTCGAAAGCCAGTCGAATCTGACTCTAGGGTTGCGGTGCTCATCTCCGTTTCAAAGCCGAAGAGCCAGCGCTGTCCGAAGACATTTCCGTGGTCATGTGGCCGGAATGAGTAAACACCAAGGCGCACGGAACGCTGTTAACTTCCCATCGAAGTGGTACCTATTTATCTACTTGCAATTTCTTGCTTTTGAACTGCTAGGTTGGCAGGAGCTGGAACTAGAGACGGGCGCTCACTCCGTCATGCGGCACTCTGGTCTCGAACTGCTGAACTACCAACCTTCCACAGCCTGCAGCTCAGCGTCTTAACCACTTGAGCCACCGCAGCTCCTTGTTATTAGTAAGGTCTTTGAAAATTAACTTTTAATTTTTTGTCTAAATTCTTAGCTTTATTATTTGTCTTTTAATGAGCTTCTCTCTTTATTTTGTAATTATCTCAATAAGAAATCCAAAGCATCTAGTACTGGCAACCATTAACTTTTAAATTAATACCTCCTTCTGAAGGGTTCTGATTTCTAGAGATCAGAAAAAATAGTCCAGAGAACTGGAATGGAAACACATTGGTTATACAGTTATACAGTATTTCTGCTTGTATAATCTGTTTTGTCTAATTCAAGTCACTTTGCATTGCACGGTCCTTTCTGTATGGAAAACAAATCAATCATGCCTATGCCACAGCGTAACATGCACAGATCTTCCAAAGCATGGCGGTGCACTGGGAATACCATTTGCCAGGCCTTCCACATCCTTTTTGCTGCTGTTTCTGATGATGATCCTGTTTTCCTTTTGCATAATTTATATGAGAGAGATACACACACACACACACAGTTGATATGCTATTAGACTTATACATACCACTTATATGCAAGTGATGCAACACTAACATTAGAAAACATGCTGATTATTCCAGGATAAATCTGGGGTGGAGAAAGAAGAAATGGTGCAGAAAGAAAGACCTATAAATTTATTTTGAATGGAAAACAAAATCAAAAGCGGGATTTCTGAATTGCAACAGACAGCTTTCAAAATTCAGTCTCATTATTTAACAGCAAAGGATGTCAGGAGTCAGGACTTTAGTTTCATTTCTCCGTGAAAACAACCAACAGATCCTTAGTCCTCCTCTTTCTTTTTACTTGACCAGGAATCAAGACAACCGGCCACCATTATGTATAAGAGCCAAACGTCAGCCCGATGGCCTCGGTCAAGTACTTGGGTGGGAGGCCTCCTTGGAATACCGGCAGTTGGGAGGCGGGGGAAGGCTTTATTCAGCCACCTCTCTGAATATCCTCCAGGCCCCCAGTAGGGGTCAGTCACCAGAGGTTGCCATGACTTCCAGGTGCACACACATTCACACACTCACATACACATATGAAAAATATACCCCCCTCCAAAGGAGAAGGTCTTGGCCTAGAACTGGTCACACACAACTGGTAGGCTCAGCTGGCTAAGGTATAGCCCCATCTGAATGAAAAGACACATCCTGCTAATTGTTTGGAGGCTTGAATGCATCTGTGGTGAGAAAGAAACCCCCTTCGAAATGTGGATTTCTCTTGCTGGATGGGGTGGTTGTGATATGAAAGATTTAGCTGTGCTGTTTGATATCTAATGGCTATTTTCTTCGCGCAAGTCACTATTTGACGCTGCTGACAGGCGTGTGTCACAACAGTACAAGGAACATAAAAGAAACTTCATGCCTTTGTGATTCTAACTTGTTTGTGCCATATCTTGTAATCATCATTTAATTACATGGACTTTAAATATACATATGGTCTTTGAAATATATATATATATATATATATATATTTCAAATATATATATAAAAAGCTAAATATATGTAAAGCCAACTTCAGCCTTACTCTAAGACCCAAAGCTGTACTAAGAACATGAGAACATAAGAGAAGCCAATGCTGGATCCAACCCATCCAATCCAACACTCTGCCACACAGTGGCCCAAAATACCAGGTGCCACCAGGAGGTCCACCAGTGGGGCCAGGACACCAGAAGCCCTCCCACTGTTGACCCTCCCGGGCACCAAGAATACTCACTTTCAGTGTCTCAGCTTTGGTTGGCTGACTTTGCCAGGTCCAGCCAAAGAGAACAGAAGTTGTTCATTCCAGATATTGCATATCTTTCAGAGACAGAAGAAACAACGGTTAGATGAAACTGCAGGAAAACTGGATGGTGCCTTAAAGTGTGCTCTGTTACATGGGTTCTGTTGCTTGGAACAAATAGACAAAATTTTAAAACCCCGAATATCCAATGCAATTCCTAAATGAGATTGATTACTCTTGGAGCAAGAAGCATAAAGAGTCTCATTGTACCTAGGTTATTTAAAACTGCCGGAGTTAGGAAGGGCATTTTAAGAGATTAGGCTCTGGGACAAAGTTATGGGGTCTAATCTAAGATACACAATGTATCTTTTGAGGGATTCTAGGAATTTGGAGTTCTAAAACAGCCTTCTTTATTCTCACAAGAAGCTGTTGTGAGCGTGCACAGGAGGAGTCCATTCCTTCTTCCATTGCTTCAAAGAATGCTGATGGGAAAGGCCTGATGATGTCTATTTATTTAAAACGTTATAGGGGTCCTGAAGGCCTCAATCCCTGTAGCATTTCCACTATGATTGCACCTCGGACCTAGTGCAATTAAGATGTTACATCAGGTGTTTGTTCCTCTAACGTGACCTGCCTCATGTGACCTGAAGTTGTGCGATAATTTGTTTACTGCTTGACTTTCGTAGGGAGTGTCTTTTGGGAGCCAATTCCCTCCAGCCCATTACTTTGCATTATGCTTAGAACCCCTTTTACTGCCATTGTCTGTATTACTTTCAACTGAATATGCTTTAAGGACAGTTTGTACGTTGAATATCTATGCCATTTAGGAAATGTGTCTGATAATTGGGGGTTTAAAATTTTGTTTTGATATTTACGTTGTCCGTTTTTGTCAAATGTTTGCAAAAGTTATGTTTTGTTCTCCACACACACACACACACACACACACCCCTCAGCAATAACGTTGTCGTTTTCAGCCGTTCGGTTTGCCGGTGTGACATGGCACCTGTATTGGAAATGGCTCTCCTGCTCTTCCTCCTTCATACATTAGATTAAGCAGAGCTCATACCCACAGGGTCCAAAGAAGCCAGCTCAAGTGAAGACTGTTTTATTCTAAATCAATTTTACAACCACTCACAGCATAACTCAAAATGTGAGTCCCAAGGTACTTCTCCAGGTTCTTTGCTGATTCCAGGCCTGGGCCAGGCAATCAATGAGGTGGCCACCCACAGCCTCTCCCACAGTTACCTTCTTCACATCCACGTCCACGCCCACCTCTTCCTCATCCTCTGCCTGCTGCTGCTGGTCTTCCAGATGTTTTCACCTCCAGGACTTTGGGCCGAGGCCATGCCTTATGCCTCCCTCGGATGATCTGGTGGGTTCTGCTTCCTCCCCCTATACCCACCACTCCCATTCTCAGTCATGCTATCAAGTGAAGAGGATCCCCTGCACACACAAACCTAGAACAGGTTTAATGGGGCCAAAAGGGATCTTTTAATATGGTACTGTAAGAAAAAACTTGCGTTTGATGTTTCTCACTGAATCCATTGTTGTATGTTTCCTAACCCCGCTATGCGCTTGCGTAGGTATGCAGGCAGAAACGTGGGAGCTTCTTCCCTGCCGCTTCTCCTTATCACGGTGGCCTTGAATGTAGGCTTTGGGCTATTCTTGTGTAGCTGAGAATTTTCCAGTCCTGAGAAGGCAAGGGGAGGGGGAGTAGTCTCCCGCTCATCAAGTATTTCTCCCGCCGGGAGTTCCCGCGCGAGTGCTCAAGTTCTATTTGCTAGGCGCTTCATTGCATCACACTATAAGTTAGCTTGCTTTGCTTTGCCCCCTATTCCTGACAATGACCTCCTACTGTGGGTTTATAGCAAGATAATCCAATAAACCTTTCTTTGTGCAAGAATGACTGGATCTACTTGATTTTCAATACCTGACAGAAATTGTCAGGAATCCTCATTCCCATTACCGTCAGTTTCCGCCGTCTACCAAGATGAGCGGAGCGGGTACGGGAGCCACGGGAGCAGCTGCGGCGGCTACCAGTCCAGGAGCCACAGGCGCAGCAACAGCAACAACTACTCCAGGGGCCACGGGGGCAGCAGCGACGACGGCTACTCCAGGAGCCACAGGCGCAGCGGCGGCGGCCGCTACCTTAGGGGGCACGGTTCCTGTTACCACTGTGGCGGCTACAGTGGTCACCCTCCCGACCACCACTATTGTGCCGGTGACTACTACCACAGTTTTGATCGCACCAGCATCACAATCGGGAGCGGGAGTGTTGACCCCGCCAGTATTAAGCACATTGGGGGTTCAGTACGCTCTCCCAGTCTATAGCCCGGCCGGGCACCTGCCATCTCAAGGAGGAGCGCTTCCCCGAACCTATGTGCCCGGAGTCCCAACGCCATGGGATAAAGGGGTGACCTATCGTAGGTCACGCGATTGGTCAAAGAACCTGTTGGATACTACCCAGTCGACATGGACTTTGCCGGGGAGCCAAAGCCGAGACAGTTTGATTGATCCCAGAGGCAGTTTTGGCCTTCCTCAGGGGAGAGTACCTCGAGGATCTCCCAGAACTGGGTCGGGGCCAGATACCGACGCTCGCATGGACTCTATCCAAGAGGATACCCGACGTCTGGTGAAGGACATGAGCAAGCTAATGCAATCTCTACCACAGATGATGGACCAAGCTATTCGGGCGCATCCGCTGACACAGCCTAGACCAGCACCGGCCCCGGCGCCACCGTTGATACCGGGACGACCACCTCCTGCTCCTCCGGTCCCGAGGCCAGGCCAACCAGCACCTCCGGGTCCAGGACCGGGTCAACCAGCACCTCCGGGTCCAGGACCGGGTCAACCAGCACCTCCGGGTCCAGGACCGGGCCGGCCGGCACCAGCTCCGCCTCCACCAGCCGGACCAGCACCAGGTCCAGGGCCAGGCCAACCAGGGCCACCCCAGCCGCCTGCTGCACCTCCGCCCCAACCACCTGCTCCGGTCCCTCTTATGCAGCCGATCCAGGTTATGGCGCAGGCCCCCCCAGTAATCCGACCTAAGGATATGCTGGAAATCACATTTGATGGAGATCCAGAGACTGTGTCTTTTTTCATATTGCAAGTCGGAAAATTTGTCCAAAGATGGGGCCATGTTTTCCCAGATGAAGAACAGCAGGTGGAGTTTATCGCATCCAGATTCCGAGGGAGTGCTACAAGCTGGTATGTTGCTCTCCATGATTTGGAGGCTGCGGAGCTGGGGAATGTAGATGACTTCATGTGGGCTTTGAGAAACCGCTTCGAGGATTCGGGGGCGGCGGAAAAGGCAGAAGCTTTCCTTCGTACCTTCAGACAAGGTAAACTCTCAGTGCGAGAGTATTCCAGGGAGTTTCAAAGGCATGCTGTGAAGATTCGGGATTGGACTGATGCTGTCCTGGCCCAACAATATCGAATGGGTCTAGCAGTAGACATCCGCAATAACATCCTCAGCTCTCAGCAGCCTCGCACCCTCCAAGGTTGGATGGAGGAAGCCGAGAAGGCCGAGAGTCGTCTACGCATGATGAAACTGGACTCATCGTTTGGTTACAACCGTCCGAGTTCGACGGCGGGCCAAGCCAAGTCCAAACCGGCAACCACCCCAAGTGGAATGAGGGATCAGCGTATGCGGCAGGGACTCTGCCTGCGGTGTGGGGAAAAGGGACACTTTGCAGCGGCTTGCCCGAAAGGAGACTCCAATCGGGCCTTACAACAAGAAGAACCCAGAAGATGGATGAACCCCACCCCGAAGAAAGGCACCGCAAAACCACGCAACCCACGGGCCCTTTTCGCGGGGCCGGACCAACTGGATACCTTCTTGCTGGAGGAAGAGAATGAGGTGCAGGGAAATGAAATGGTCCTGTTTGTGAATGGTGCTACACAACAGGACCCAACACCTGAGGCGCCTAAACTGGTGAGCAATTACCCCTCTCTCTTCTTTGTGACTGTCCTAGTAATGAACCCAGCAATGATGACCCACATTCGGGTTCGAGCCCTCATTGACTCGGGGTGTGGGAGGGACCTCATAAACCCGTCTATGGTGGTAGGGCTGGAGGCAGCCGTGGTCAACTTGAAAGACCCAATAACTTTCACACAGATGGATGGGTCTCCAATGAAAGAACCATGCCGATTTGAGACTGTCCCGTTAAGAATAGGCATTGGTGCCCACTGGGAGCTACGTTCATTTGTGATAGCTCCTCAAGCCCAATTTCCCTTAGTATTGGGTAGCCCTTGGTTGCATGGACATAACCCTTACATTCTATGGGAAGAGGGGGATGTTCAATTTATCTCACCGAAATGTACAGAACACAAATGGGACCCAGGGTGGGGAAACCTTCCCTGCAATGAACCTCCACGCGCTTGCTTAGCAATGGAGGACCTGAACCGCATCCCTAGGGATTACCAGTATTTGACTAGAGTCTTTGAGGAGGAGGAGGCGGATGAACTACCCCCCATCGCAACTCTGACTGTGCTATTGAAATTCTTCCGGGGCAGAAATTGCCAAAAGGGAAAATTTATGCCATGAGTCCTGGTGAGAAGCAAGAATTACGCCGCTTTATTGATAAAAATCTGGCTCGTGGATTTATCAGGCCAGCGACATCCCCTTTCGCAGCACCTGTATTGTTTTGTAAAAAGAAAGATGGGGGGCTCAGACTCTGCACGGATTACCGGGGTCTTAACGCAGTGTCTGCAACCAATGCCTACCCAATGCTCCTCATTAAAGACTTATTGGCAGAGGTGGCAAAAGGGAAAGTGTTCTCCAAACTGGATTTGAGAGATGCCTATTTTCGAGTTCGCATCAGAGAAGGGGATGAGTACAAAACTGCATTTAATACCCCGCTGGGGCAATTTGAATATCGGGTGATGCCATTCGGTTTACAAGGGGCACCAGGGGTCTTCATGAACTTAATCAATGAGGTCCTACACCCCTACTTATTCAAGGGGGTGGTCGTTTACTTGGATGATATCTTGGTTTATACCCCAGACCTAAAATCCCACACCACCCTCATGCGAAAAGTACTGGAAAGGCTTTTAGACAACAAACTGTTCGTTAAACTGTCAAAGTGTGAATTTCATCAGGAATGTATTGACTTTCTGGGGTACCGCATATCCTCTGAGGGGTTGGAAATGGACCCAAAGAAGGTCCAAGATGTTGTAATGTGGGAGCCCCCAAAAACCAGACGACAGCTCCAAAGTTTTCTCGGTTTCGCCAACTTTTACCGTCAATTCTTACCCCACTTTGCCCAAGTTGCCCTTCCCCTTACCGAACTTCTAAAGACTAAGGGGAAGGGATCCAAGGCTTCAATGCCGGGGGCCCCTTTGAACTGGACGCCTCAGTGTCAATATGCATTTGATCAATTAAAACGGCTGTTCACGTCTGAGCCTATACTAGCACACCCCGATGAGACAAAGAAATTTGTGGTCCAAGTTGACGCATCAGATACTGCTATGGGTGGGGTGATTTTACAAGAGAACGCGCAGGGACAGCTACAACCCCTAGCTTATGTATCAAGAAAATTCAACGATACTGAAAGGTTCTGGCCCATTTGGGATAAGGAAGCTGCATCTATACGTTTAGCATTAATCACATGGAGACACTGGTTAGAGGGTTCCCAAGTACCGTTTGAAATATGGACTGATCATAAAAACCTTGAGGTACTGCGGAAACCCCGAAATTTAAATGCTAAACAATTTAGGTGGGCTGAGTTCTTCTCCAAGTTTCAATTTACTCTTCACCACTTTCCAGGGAAGGCTAATCACCTGGCGGATGCTCTTTCCCGTCTTCCCCAACATTTCAGTAAGAGGGTGGAGGTACAAGAGTCTATGTTTACCCCAGAACAACTGGTTGGTGCAGTTGTAACCCGCAAAGCCAAACGAACTTCAGAGAATCTTATCCAAACCTTACCCTGGGAGAAACAATTTCTCACTGACATCACCCCGCAAGAGACAAGTGAGTTGCAAGGCAGGGATGATGTGAGATGTGATCCAAACGGTTGCTGGTTTAAGGGGAATAAGATGTTTGTCCCTGCAGCCACTCGATCCCAAATGTTGCAAACAGTTCATGACTCAAAATCTGCAGGGCACTTCGGATATGTGAAATCCTTAAAACTTCTGCAGCGTGGGTTCTGGTGGCCCCGAATGAAACAGGATCTATCACTCTATATACAGTCATGCCCAACATGCAACCGTTGTAAAAATCGACCGGGGAAACCTCCAGGTCTCCTGCAGCCTCTCCCCACCCCGACCCGACCCTGGGAAGTAATTTCGATGGACTTTATCACTGATCTTCCCCCTTCTAGACAGATGACGGTCATTTGGGTGGTGGTAGACTTGTTCTCAAAGCAAGCGCATTTTATACCGTTCCCCGGTTTGCCAACTGCCAGGGCTTTGGCTAAGGCATTCCTTCAACACATTGCCAGACTACATACATTACCACTGAAAATAATATCCGATAGGGGAAGTCAATTTGTTTCTAAATTATGGTCGGAATTAATGACCCTCATGGGTATTGAACGTGCTCTCAGTACTGCCTATCACCCTGAAACTGATGGGCAAACGGAGAGAGTAAACCAGACATTGGAGCAATACCTGAGATGTTTTTCTAATTATCAACAAGACAATTGGGTTGATTTACTGCCATTAGCGGAGTTTGCATACAACAATTCATGGCACGCTTCAACGAAGATGTCACCATTCAAAGCGGCCATGGGTTATGACAGCCCCCCTCTCCCCTTCTTGCAACCGGGGGAAGGAGTGGGGAAAGCTTCAGCATGGTGTAAAACTTTCCGCGAGTCTTGGCCACTAATTGTTGAGACTTTGAATGAAGCCAAGGCACAGTACAAAAAACAAGCAGATAAAAAAAGAGCAGGGGGATGGAATCTGAAACCAGGGGACTCTGTCTATCTATCTACAAAAAACTTAAAGTTGCAGCAACAGTCCAGAAAACTGGCTTGGAAATTTGTTGGTCCTTTCAAGGTGTTAAGATGTATAAATCCAGTGACTGTTCAGCTAGATCTGCCTAAGTCTCTTAAAGCTATACATCCAATTTTCCATTACAGCCTCCTCAAACCGGCGTTACCCCCGACTAAATGGCAAACTGCGATGCCGGAGCCTCCCCCCTCTGATGATTGATGATGAGGAACACTACGAGATTGCAGATATTCTTGACTCTAAAGTTTTACGTGGACAACTTTTGTACCTGATCCAATGGGTACATTTCGGGCCCCAACATAAAGAATGGGTGAAAGTTTCAGATATCAATGCACCTGAACACTTGCGAAACTTTCACAATCGATACCCTCACAAACCCGGGGGTTCTCTCCTTCCTAAGTGGCGGGTGGGTGGTGTTTTGGGAAGGGCAGAATGTAAGAAAAAACTTGCGTTTGATGTTTCTCACTGAATCCATTGTTGTATGTTTCCTAACCCCGCTATGCGCTTGCGTAGGTATGCAGGCAGAAACGTGGGAGCTTCTTCCCTGCCGCTTCTCCTTATCACGGTGGCCTTGAATGTAGGCTTTGGGCTATTCTTGTGTAGCTGAGAATTTTCCAGTCCTGAGAAGGCAAGGGGAGGGGGAGTAGTCTCCCGCTCATCAAGTATTTCTCCCGCCGGGAGTTCCCGCGCGAGTGCTCAAGTTCTATTTGCTAGGCGCTTCATTGCATCACACTATAAGTTAGCTTGCTTTGCTTTGCCCCCTATTCCTGACAATGACCTCCTACTGTGGGTTTATAGCAAGATAATCCAATAAACCTTTCTTTGTGCAAGAATGACTGGATCTACTTGATTTTCAATACCTGACAGGTACATACACCAGTCCCAATCTGGCACGATAAATCCTCGAGAAGAGAAAGATGGGAGGGAGATGAGCTCTTAACCAGCAACTTGCTTCATTGCCTTGTCCAACATACAGAAAAAAGAAGCAGCGTAAGTCAGTGAGCAATTGCGATAGGACCTTGGCGATTTATTAACTACAACCCACTTGTCCAATCCTAGTGCCCACTTGTGTATTTTAAGCTGAATACCCAATTAAGGTTACTTTTATCTGATTAAAGCTTTTATCACGTGGCTAGCCAAGAGTAAACTGACCTTAAGAGAGTGAGGGATGCAGTGGGGAAAGACTGGTGGACTGTAGCGCAGACTGGCCAGGAATGGGACTTAGAGGAGCTCAGGAACATGGGGTGGGCAGTAAGAGGTGGATAGTTAAATTTGGGAAGGAGAGCAGAATGGGAGAAAACATACTTCGCCTCCTTGAAGTGGAAGGGTTTGGTGATTTTACACCAATCGTTCTGGAAGAAGGTTTGGGAGCAGAACCAACTGTAAAAATGGAGAGCACAAGATACCCTTTTATGCTCCTGATTTATCTAGGCTCCAATGGAAGAGCCCTGCTATTGGCCCCATTTCATGCAGAGTTAGAATCTGTGATGGCATTGGGTTCAAAACTGCAGGATCTGGCTTTGTACTGGTGGGATTTGGGTTGCAGTCTGATCAGTGCGACTTTAAGATCCTAGACACTATTGGGGAAGGGGACAGTAGTCAGGTGGTCAAGGACAGTTCAAACTTTCTGTTGACTAGAGGATATACCAAAGTGATGCAATGGGGACAGAAGTCGGTCCTGGTTGCACTCCTGTTCCCAAGGTGATTAGTCCTTGGGGACTTCAATGCCCCTGCTGATAGGGCTGCCACCTCCACTCGAGCCTCCGACCTGGTGTCTTCCATGGCAGCACTAGGGCTCTCCCAGTCTGTATCAGGACCCACGCATTGAGTGGACCACACACTGGATTTGATCTTCGGATTGGGGTTGGAAGTTGATCTGATTGCAAAGGAAGAGGTGCCATGGTCAGATCGCTTGGTCTTGAAGGCCCAGCTGGATGTTCCAAACCACCCCCACCCCCATCTAGGCGGCAAGCAGATTTTTGCTCATCCACGGAGAC
Source organism: Gekko gecko (assembly GCA_029375565.1). NCBI lineage: Eukaryota > Metazoa > Chordata > Lepidosauria > Squamata > Gekkonidae > Gekko > Gekko gecko. Next base: position 91,795,275 of record JAPDNY010000003.1, read on the forward strand.
AAATGGGCCCAGTTGGGTTCCAGAATGCTCTGAGGGATCTGATGCCTTCCGGTGACTCATTGGATGAGCTGACTGAAGACTGGAACTCAGGTCTTTCTGAAGCAATTGATGTAGTTGCTTCCTGAAGTTCTCTTCACTCCTGCCAAAGAACATCCCCTGGTATGCTATGGAACGCAGGGGGATGAAACAGGAGCTCAGATGACTTGAGTGAGTTCGGCGGCATTTTCACGACAAAAGAGAGAAATTCTATTCAGCCTCCATTGCTTCTGCTAGTTCATGCCCAGCACAATTGTGTAGGGTCACAGAGAGGACTCCCCAAAATTAGAAATTCGGCCATTAGCTGTGAGGCATTTGTGAGCAGACAGAACCTTGTCGCTCTGCCGTGACCTACCCTTCAATATCGGTGAATTGGAGGCCCCTTGGCTGCCTTTGAATCCAGTTCTTGATAGCCTGATCTCCACTGCTGATGTTGAGCAGATCCTGGGTGCTGTTAGGTCAACCTCGTGCCTCCTAAATCTGTTTCCCTCGTGGCTAATTAAAGCTGGTGATGAGAGGATACGGGCCCTCTGCTAGACATTCTTAACCTGTTTTTGGAGACATTCTTAGACATTCTAGACATTCTTAACCTGTCTTTGGAGACGGAGGGCTTAAAGAAGGCTGTCATAGTACTGCTCATGAAGAAGCTATCTCTGGACCTGAAGGATCCTGGGTAAGTTGATTGAGTGTTAGCCGAGCAGCTCCAGAAATTTCTGGATGACACATTAGCACTGGATCCATTCCAGTCTGGCTTCCACCCTGGTCACAGGATGGAGATGGTGTTGGTTGCCCTGACTGACAATCTTTGTCGTCAGCTAGATTGAGATGGGTCGGTGTTGCTGTTGCTGTTAGATCTCACACTGGTGTTGGACACAGTCAATTACGATCTTCTGGTTCACTGCCTCGCCAACGTGGGAGTGCATCAGATGGCCTTACAATGGTTTACCTCATTTCTCCATGGTTGGAAACAGAAGGTGACTCTAGGGGAGAGGTGGTCACCTGGGTACCCCTGATGTGTGGGGTACCCCAGGGAGCAGTCCTCTCCCTGATGCTATTTAACATCTATATGCACCCCCTTGCCCAGCTGATGTGGAGTTTCAGGGTGGGGTGTCACCAGCACACTGATGACACCCAGCTATAACTGCTACTGGATGGCTTGCCCGTATTCTGCCCCCGACAATCTGGCCGAGGGTTTGGAGGCCGTGATGGGGTGGTTAAAAAATAGTAGGCGGAGACTGAACCTGGTAAAGACAGAGATTCTGTGGTGGTGGTGGGCTTCGGGGTTGGGGCATGAACTTCCCATTCTTGATGGGACGTCACTGGTACCGTCAGGAGTTTGGTGTGACTCTAGATGTTCCCTTAACTATGGAGGCCCAAGTCACGAATATTGCCAGGCTGGTGTTTTTCCATCTATGCCAAGCTCAGCAATTAACCCCTTTCCAGCAATTAACCCCAACCTAGCCACTGTAATCCATGCAATGGTCACCTGCAGGCTAGACTACTGTAACTCACTCTACACTGGCCTGCCCTTGAGACTGACCTTGGAAGACTCAGCTGGTCCAGAATGCAGCTGCTGTAACCAAATATGTTAAACTCCGAGAATGGGCTGCATCTCAGACACTCCCAAATCATATAAAAGTTCCACCTATTACAGCGAAAATGATTCTGGTGACTGAGAGAATGTTCTTAGAGGTAGTTTCTGTGTAATTTAGAATTGGCCTTGATAATATTATTCTAACATTGATAGATATACTATATTCAAACTACAGGGAGCATTTCGCTGTGCTCTTTATCTATGATTTCTTAATTTCTTGTAGCTTATTATCCCGGATGGGAGACCAAGGTTAATCCTGTGGGAGGCTTGAAAAGTTTTTTCACTGTTTCATTCAATATAGAATCATTTTCACTGTAACAGGTGAGTCATTTGACATTTTTGTTTCACAGGGACTGAAGAAGAACTCTTATGGAAACAAGGGAACTGTTACTGTTATCTCTGAATGTATTACTCCTCATTGTTACTGTTATTTCTTAATGTAATTATTATGCATTGTTCTTGTTAATAGCATTGGAAAAAGTGCAGAGAAGGGCAACTAGAATAATAAGAGGGTTGGAACACCTGTACGAAGAAAGGTTAAAAAGCTTGGGGCTCTTTAGCTTGGAGAAACGACGGCTGAGGGGTGACATGATTGAGGTTTATAAGATTATGGATGGGATTGAGCAGGTTGAGAAAGAAGTACTTTTCTCCCTTTTCACAGTACAGGAACTCGTGGGCACTCCATGAAATTGCTGAGCAGTCAGGTTAGAACAGATAAAAGGAAATACTTCTTCACCCGAAGAGTGATTAACACATGGAATTCACTGCCACAGGAGGTGGTGGCAGCTACAAGCATGGACAGTTTCCTGAAACAAATTTTTTTATTGGGATGTATTCAACATTGTTAAACATCGTTGCCAATACAATTTAAAAAGATTTTCATCCCATCCCCCCACCCCCCTAATAGGCTTCCAACACTGCTAATAACAAAAAAGAAAAAGTTAAAAGGTAATCAAGTTTAGACTTGTAACAATCGACAAACCAGGTAACCCAATTCAGATACATAAAAGCCTGACTTTTACAAACATAATTTCCAATAAAGGTACAGTACAATCAAGTGTTCATTTCATTTCTCATTCAATTTCAATACAAATCAAGATTGTTCATTTTCCCTTTCATTCTATATTCGGTTTCCACATACAATTTCAGGCCTTCCCAGTCTCTTAAGTATTGTTCTGCCATTTGTCCATTTAGTTTTTTCGTCATTTTGTCCATTTCGGCTAAAAACAGCAGTTTTCTTAACCAGTCATGTATATCTGGCACCTTCTCTGCTTTCCATTGTTGAGCAAAAGCCATTCTCGCCGATGTAATCATATACCATAATAGTGTCCTTTCTTCTTGTGGAATTTTTTCCATTGTCAAACCTAAGAGAAGAAGTTCTGGACTTTTCCTAATAGGAATTTTTAATATTTTCTGCATATCACAATGTACAGTCAACAAGGTTTTTATAAATCTTTGATATCATTTTTCGCTCTTTTTTCAACCATATATCTTCAAACGCATCGTTATTAGCTCTAAAACCAACCTCTTTACAGTCTTTTTTTTTAAATATCCCGTATTTGACAGTATTGTAACCATCCATACTCAAATTCTAATTCATTATTTGGTTTTAAAACGTATTTTTTCCCTTCCTTTTGAAGCAACTCTTGGTATTTCAACCAATCGTTACCTTTAGATTCAGAAAGGGGATGAATAACTGCAGAAGGAACAATCCACAAAGGCCTCTCATCGGGAACTGTGTTCTTGTATCTGGTCCATGCATCAAACAATGTTCTCCTTACATAATGATGCTTAAACATTGAGTCTACTTTATTTTTCCCATGCCAAAGATAGGCATGCCAGCCAAATCTGCAATCGTGACCCTCAAGGGCCAAAAGTTTTCTATTTTCCAAATTAACCCAGTCAGTTAACCAAGACATACATACAGCTTCATGATACAAACGCAAATTCGGGACTTGGAAGCCACCTCTGTCTTTAATATCATACATTATTTTCATTTTAATTCTTGGCTTCTTTCCTGCCCAGATAAATTTAAAAATTTCTCTTTGCCATTTCACCAACACTTTCACATCTTTTACAATTAGTATTGTCTGAAACAAAAACATTAACCTGGGCAGTACATTCATTTTAACAACGGCAATTCTTCCAAGAAGAGATAATCTAAGTTTTTCCCACTTTTCTAAATCACGCTTTATCAAAACCCACAATTTTTCATAATTATTCTTAAACAAATCAATATTTTTCATTGTAATGTCAACTCCCAGGTATTTAACCATTTTAACCACTTCACATTCTGTCAGATTTTGTAAGATTTGTTGCTTTGTAGCTATCATGTTTTTACACAGTATTTTGGATTTATTTTTATTTACATAGAACCCTGCGAGTTCACCAAACTCTTTTACTTTTTCAAACACCAAAGGCATGTTATTGACAGGATCTTCAACAATAAACATAATATCATCAGCAAATGCTCTTAATTTGTATGAGAAACCTCTAATACTCAAACCTTTTATATCATCATCATCTCTAATCATTTGCAGCAGAATCTCCAAAATCCAGATGAATAACAATGGCGATAGGGGACAGCCCTGTCCAGTCCCTTTTCTGACCCGGAACACTTCTGTTGATTCTGCATTTACAATCACCGTAGCCTTTTGTTCTTTGTATATTGATTTAGTCATTCTTGTAAATTCTGCGCCCATCTGCAATTTTTCAATCACTTTGAACATAAATTCCCAATTCAAGTTATCAAATCTTCTCAACCCTCATATTGTCTTTTATTTGCCTACCTGGCAAAAACCCAGCCTGATCTTCGGCAATAGTGTCTTTCAAATACCTTTTAAGGCGTTCTGCTAGAATTTTTGCATAAATTTTGTAATCATTGTTCAAGAGTGAAATTGGTCGATAATTTTTAACATTAGTTATATCTTGAGTTTCTTTCGGTATTAAGGTGATTGCAGCTTCATTCCAGGAATCTGGAATCTTCCCGCTTTGTCTAATTTCATTTAAAAGAATCTCTAGAACCGGTACCAGGTCTTCTTGAAGTTTCTTGTAGAATTTGGCTGAAAAACCGTCTGGTCCTGGAACTTTGGAGATTTTTGCTTCTCCTATTGCTTTGCTGATTTCTTCTTTAGTTATCACAGCGTTTAACATTGCTTTTATTTCTGAGCTTGGTTGTGTCAAATTCACTTTTGATAAATAGTCTTGAATTTTTTGTTGATCCATCTGTTTTGCTTGAAAAAGAGTAGCATAGTATTTATGAAATTCTCTCCGGATCCCTCCTGGGTCTATGATTTCTCTATTCCCATCTTTCAGTTTAATTATTGTTTTGTTCTCTCTTCTTTTCTTCAATTGCCATGCCAAGTATTTCCCAGGTTTATTCGCTCCTTCAAAGGAATTCTGTTGCAATTTTTTCAAATTCCAATATACTTCTTTATTTAACCTCGCGTCCTATCGTTCCCTTAGGATCCTAAGCTCTCTCAAAATTTTCTTTTTGCCAGGTCTCTTCTTGAGTTCTGCTTCTTTCTTTTGGATATTTTCCATAATTTCTTTATCTATTTTGAATTGTTGTTTTCTTTCATTGTTGTTAATTGCAATTAGATGTCCTCTCATCACAGCTTTATATGCCTCCCATACCGTTTGCGTCTGTACATCTTTATTTAAATTTAGTTGAGAATACGTTTTGGTTTCCGTCCTTATTTTGTCCACAATATTTTGTTTGTCCTCATTGAGTCTCCATCGAAATTTCTTTCTTTTGACATATGTTGACCACTTTACTGGGCTGTGGTCAGAAAGAATTCTAGGTAATATTTCAATTTTACGTGTTTGCAAGATCAAGTTCTCGGTCATCCACATCACGTCTATTCTTGAGAAAGACTCATGTCTTGATGAGTAAAAAGAATAGTCTTTGTCTTTAGGATTTTTAGTTCTCCATGCATCTTCCAGGTGCTCATGTTTTGCCATTTGAAAAAATACTTTCGGAAGTTCACCTATACCTTCATTTCCTTTTTTTGATTTTCTATCAATAGCATTATTAACAGTACTATTAAAGTCACCCATCAATATCATTTGCTCATAGGTTAACTGTTGTAATTGTTCCCACAAATCTTGAAAGAATTTTTCCTTGGCTCCATTCGAGGCATAGGGATTTACAATTAAGGTCTTTTTATTCTGAAGCATATCCACTGCCAAGAATCTTCCTTCTTTGTCTTTAAAAATTTGCTTTGGCTCCACTCCTTTTTTTACATATGTAACAACTCCTTTTTTCTTTTGTGAGGAGAGGGAGTAAAATTCCTCTCCTAATCTACTTTGAATCAGAAATTTAACATCAGTCTTTTTAATATGTGTTTCTTGTAAACAAACGTCACATTTTTGTTTTTCCAACCATAGCCTAATATTTTTTCCTTTTTTGGGGTGAGTTAAGTCCATTAACATTCCAAGAAATAATTTGACTCTCCATGTTGGCTTTGTATTTATTTATCAGAGTCTTTAAAATTGTCTTTAATGAACTTGGTCATTTGCTCTACTGACTTGATGGTGACTTTCTTCTGTTTAAATAAATGGGAAACTTTCTCAGTGGAGGGTGGTAAGCAGTGGGGTACCACAGGGATCAGTACTCGGTCCCATGCTTTTTAACTTGTTTATTAACGATTTGGAATTGGGAGTAAGCAGTGATGTGGCTAAATTTGCAGATGACACGAAGTTGTTCAGGGTGGTGAAAACCAGGGAGGATTGTGAGGCACTCCAAAGGGATCTGTTGAGGATGGGTGAGTGGGCGTCAACGTGGCAAATGGGGTTCAATGTGGCCAAGTGCAAAGTGATGCACATTGGAGCCAAAAATCCTAAATATAAATACACGTTGATGGGGTCTGATCTGGCAGAGACTGACCAAGAGAGAGATCTTGGAGTCGTAGTGGATAACTCGCTGAAAATGTCTACACAATGTGTAGCTGCAATAAAGAAGGCCAACGCTATGCTGGGGATTATTAGGAAGGGAATTGATAACAAATCAGCCAGTATCATCATGCCCCTGTATAAATCATTGGTGCGACCTCATTTGGAATACTGTGTACAGTTCTGGTCACCACATCTCAAAAAGGATATTATAGCATTGGAAAAAGTGCAGAGAAGGGCAACTAGAATGATAAAAGGGTTGGAACACCTTCCCTATGAAGAAAGGTTAAAATGCTTGGGGCTCTTTAGCTTGGAGAAACGACGGCTGAGGGGTGACATGATCGAGGTTTATAAGATTATGAATGGGATTGAGCAGGTTGAGAAAGAAGTACTTTTCTCCCTTTCTCACAATACAAGAACTCGTGGGCACTCTATGAAATTGCTGAGCAGTCGGGTTAGAACAGATAAAAGGAAATACTTCTTCACCCAAAGGGTGATTAACATATGGAATTCACTGCCACAGGAGGTCGTGGCAGCTGCAAGCATGGACAGTTTCAAGAGGAAATTAGATAAACATATGGAGCAGAAGTCCACCAGTGGCTATTAGCCACGGGGTATAGAATGAGAACTCTCAGTCTGGGGCAGGTGATGCACTCTATTCTTGGTGCTGGAGGGGGCAGCAGTGGGAGGGCTTCTGGTGCCCTGGCCCCACTGCTGGACCTCCTGATGGCACCTGGTATATTTTGGCCGCTGTGTGACAGAGATGGGCCATTGGCCTGATTCAACATTGGCTTCTCTTATGTTCTTATGTTCTTATGTTCTTAAATGTAAAGCTGACACCTTTTGGAATTTCCCATCTGTATCTAATGCCCTCTGTTTTCAGTTTGTCGGTCAGATCTTTAAAAAGTCATCTGTCCTGAAGAATTGTTCTGGGTAGTTCCTTTAGTATCATAATTTTCTTTTTTTTTTTGTAAATACAATTTATTATTGGATATATCGCAAGTTCATACAATTTAAACATACCAATACATACCCAATTTTTCTTTTTTCCCTTTGTCCCCCCACATCAGGCTTCCCGCACTGCTCCAACCCCATTAATATCTCCCTTTTTCCATTACAATTACTTCTAAACTTATTTTCTCTTACTAACGGTAACAATACAAAAGTCTAATTCTCTTTCCATTTCTTCTTAATAACTGTCAAAGCAAATCAAACCACTTTTAATGTCCCAATTTTTCAACAAATATTTTTGAAAGTCTTTCCAATCTTTAAAAAAAGTTTCATCTTCTTCGTTGTTTAACTTTCTTGTTAACTTGTCCATTTCCGCCAAAAACAACGTTTTTTTAATCCATTCCCATGTTTCAGGTACTTTATCTTGTTTCCAACATTGAGCAAAAGTCAGTCTTGCTGCTGTAGTCAAGTACCATAATAGTGTTCTCTTGGCTACATTTATTTCTTCCATTTTAAGACCTAACAATAACATCTGTGGGTCTTTCTTAAAAGTACAATTCAAAATTTTTTGTATCTCATTGTGGATCTCTGTCCAATACTTTACTGCTTTATCACATGTCCACCACATATGGTAAAAAGACCCTTCATGTTTCTTACATTTCCAACATTTGTTAGACATACTTTCATTTATGATAGCAATTTTTTTGGGCGTCATATACCATCTGTACATCATTTTATAACAATTCTCTTTAACATTTACACAAGTTGAAATTTTCATTGACTTTTTCCACAAGTATTCCCAAGATGTCATTAATATCTCTGTATTAACATTTACAGCCCATTTTATCATTTGCTCTTTTACAACTTCATCCTCAGTATACCATTTCAATAGAACCTTATACAGTTTAGAAATCATTTTTTTCCCTTTCTCAAGCCATACAGTTTCAATTTCAATATTCTTTTCTCTAAAACCATATTCTCTTTTATCGGTCTTAAATAAATCATAAATCTGTCTATACTTCAACCAATCATATTCAAATTCAACATCAAATCTGTCTTTTAACACGAAATTTTTCCCTTCAGATTTTAAAAGATTTTTATAAGGTAGCCAATCTAGCCCTTGATTTCTTGAATATGGATTAATCACTTCAGCTGGTACAATCCAAAGTGGTCTTTCTTCTGAGAAGAATTTTCTGTATCTCATCCATGTCTCGAACAGTGATTGTCTTACAAAGTGGTGTTTAAAAAATTTATCCATTTTTACTTTTCCATACCATAAATATGCATGCCATCCGAATTTATTATCATGCCCTTCCAGGGCCAATAACTTCTTATTCTCCAGATTAATCCACTGTTCCAACCATGTTAAACAGACGGCATCATAATACAGTCTTAGATTTGGTAGTTGTAGGCCTCCTCTCTCTCTTGCGTCACATAAAATTTTCATTTTAATCCTTGGCTTTCTTCCTGCCCATACAAATTTGGATAATTCTTTCTGCCACGAATCCAGTACTTTCCTTTGTTTTAGTATTGGAATAGTCTGAAATAGAAACATCAAACGCGGCAAGATATTCATTTTTACAGTCGCGATTCTTCCCATCAATGATAAATTCAAAGTGTCCCATTTCTTCATATCTTGCTGAATCTTGTGCCACACCTTTTCATAATTGTTTTTAAACAAGTCAATATTTTTCATGGTTAATTCAATTCCAAGATATTTAGTCTTTGTGACTACTTCGCATTGGATTTTCTCTTGAAGTTCTGTTTGTCTTTGTTTCGTCATATTTTTGCACATCACTTTGGTTTTACTTTTATTAACATAAAATCCCGCAACTGAACCAAATTCTTCAATTTTTTCCATCAATTGTAGTATTTTCTCAATTGGGTCTTGGATCATAAACATTACATCATCTGCAAATGCCCTGTATTTATAGGCAAAACCTTTCACTGTAAGTCCTTCAATACTGTTATCTTTTCTTATCGCTGTCAATAATATTTCCAATATCCAAATAAACAACAACGGGGATAACGGGCAGCCTTGACGTGTTCCCTTTTGGACTTGGAAGAAGTCCGTCTTTTCTTTATTTATATTCAAAGCCGCTTTTTGTTCTGAATATATTGCCACAATCATGTTTAAAAAGGACTGTCCAATGTCCATTTTTTCAATAACTTGCAGCATGAACTCCCAATTTAAATTGTCAAAAGCTTTTTCCGCATCTAAGAAGAGGAATCCAACTTCTTTTTCCGGATGCTTGTCATAGTATTCAATTGCATCTATCACCACTCTTAAATTGTCTCTGATTTGTCTGTTTGGTAAAAATCCAGCTTGTTCTTCCGCTATTGTATCTTTCAAATATTTTTTCAGTCTCTCCGAAATTATTTTTGCAAATAATTTGTAATCGTTATTTAATAGCGGTATTGGCCTATAATTCTTTACTTGAGTCAAATCCAAACCTTCTTTAGGTATCAATGAAATATTTGCTTCTTTCCATGAATCTGGGATCCGTTTGGTCTTTCTTATCTCATTTGACAGAAGTACTAAAATAGGGGTTAGCTCCTCTTTAAATTTCTTATAAAACTTTGCTGTAAAGCCATCTGGTCCTGGAGCTTTGCCCAACTTTGCATCTTCTATCGCCATTGTCACTTCTTCTTTCGTTACTAAACCATTTAATAATTCCTTAATTTGTTTTCCCAGCTCTGGAACTTCAATAGTCTCCAAATAACTCTTAATTCTCTGTTGATCAATTCCTTTCTTTTTGAATAATTTGGCGTAATATTTAAAGAAAGCTCTTTTTATGCCATTCAAGCTCATAACATCCTTTCCATCTTCAGTAATCTTAGATATAAAATTCCTTTCTTTTCTATTTTTCAGTTGCCATGCTAAAAACTTTCCTGGTTTATTTGCACCCTCAAATGCTTTTTGCTGTAATTTCTTCAAATTCCAATATAATTCTCTGTTTAATAAAACATTCAGCTGATCTTGCAGAAAGTGGATCTCTTTAATAATCTTCTTCTTCCCTGGTCTTTTCTTTAATTCCTTTTCTTTTTGTCGAATTTTTTCATGAAGGTCTTTCTGTTGTTGGATCTTTTGCTTTTTGTCCTTGGAGTTCAGAGAGATAAGCATACCTCTCATTACCGCTTTGTACGCATCCCATACAACTTGTATATCCGTACCTTTATTCAAATTCAGTTCAAAAAAACTTTTCGTTTCCTTTTTTAAGATTTCATTAATTTGTTTTTGATCCAATAAATCTTCATTAATTCTCCAATATAACTGTTTAGGTTTTGCTTTAGATATCCAAAGTAGGGGATTATGATCAGAGTTAGTTTTTGGTAAAATTTGTATTTTATAAGTTTTTTGCGTCATCTCCTCTGACATCCAAATCATGTCAATTCGAGAAAAGGAGTTGTGTCTATTCGAATAAAACGTATAGTCCTTAGTCTTAGGATTCCACTTCCTCCAAACGTCTTCCAGTTTCTCTTGCTTCATCAATTGAAAGAAATTTTTTGGTAACTTTCCAACTGTCTCTCCACTTGCCTTGGATTTTCTATCCAATGTGTTGTTCACTGTACCATTAAAGTCTCCAGCAAGAACAATTTGGTCATAATTTAAACACTCCAACTCTTTGGTCAAATCATTAAAGAAAGTCTCTTTTGCACCATTGGGTGCATATATATTTACAAGCAATATCTTTTTTCTGTTCATCCATATTTCCACGCCAACATACCTTCCTTCTTTATCTGAGAAGATTTGTTTAGGATCCAATTCTTTTGAAATATAAATCACTGTTCCTTTTTTCTTATTAATTGCTGAAGAATGAAATTCTTCTCCCAATTTTTTATTAGTCAAATATTTGTTGTCTTGTTTTCTAATATGTGTTTCTTGTAAACAGATTATATTACATTTTTGTTTCTCCAGCCAATGATTCACTAATCTTCTTTTATTTGGTGAATTTAGTCCATTTACGTTCCAAGATAAAAATTTGTAATCCATAATGGTGTTGAGTTAAATATCTTTAAAATCATCCAGATTGCTCTCTTTAAATCTGTATAAATCTCCTTCAGATTTAAGAGTAAATCTCACCGAATTGTACATAAATGGAAGTCCATATGGAATCTCCCATCTGAACCTAATGTTCATTTCTTTTAGTCTATCTGTCAATTTCTTGAATTTCTTTCTGTCTTGTAGAATCGATCTCGGAATTTCTCTCAGAATTATTATTTTCTTTCCATTAATTTCCAACGGTTGTGTAAATTGTTTCTTGAAAACGTCTTCCTTCATCTTTGTTGTCACGAATTGAACAATCACATCTCTGGGTAATTGCTTTCTTTTGGCATAAGCTGAATTCACTCTATAAATCAAGTCAAAGTCTGCATCCAAATCTCCCTCATCTTCCCCTATATAAGTTGTCAATGTCTTAATTACTAGAGACCGTAGATCCTGATCTTCCTCCTCTTCTATCCCTCTCAATCTCAGATGATTCTGAGTAGCCCTATATTCCATCATGGTCTCCAGCCTTGTATTTTCTGACAGGGTTTTTTTAACCTTTTGTTCCATATCTTCAGATTTTGTCACCAGACTTTTGACTTCCTTTTTGAGTTCTTCTGTATCTTTTTTTATCCCTGACACTTCTGTAAGTACCAGTTCTTTCAGTTCTTCCATATTTTTTTTCTGTACTTGGACTTGCACTTGTTCTATTTGCTCCAATTGAATTTGCAGCTGTTGTTGCAGTTGTTGTTGCAGCTGTGATTCTATTTGTTTTCCAAAATTCTGCACCACTTCGGTCATCCGTTTTTCCATCGCTTCCATAGCTGCTTGCCACTCTTTTTTTCCTTTGCAGTCATTCTTGGGCTAGGTGATGAAGCAGCTCTGGGTCTTGACCTCAAATCCGTCTTGGAGGCAACTTCAATACTAGTCAGTCTTTATATTAGCAGTCTTCAAGCCAAATCGCCACCTTTAAAACTTGTTTAAACGCTTTTTCGGCTTGAAAATAACTTTTTAAAATTTAGTCCTCCCCAAAATGTCGGGCGCAATTTCTCTATGGTTTTCTGGCTAGAGTAGGCTCCTTCCAAACTTCCTGTTCATCTGTCCGTCTCTGTAATCCAACTTCCGGTAAGGGTGGTGTCACACAATAAAATGTCCATCCGTTTCCAGCACAACAGCCTCTAAAACCTCCACTCTAGCCCACTTCCTGTATCATAGAGTCACAGTTAGTTTCGTTTCTGCTACGTAAAGTTTAGACTTGACTGACCACAGGAATGCAAAACAAAGTCACTTTTCAGCCTTTTTCTCTAAAGGAAAGCTTTCGTTTTACTTTTAATTCAAGCGGAATAGTTCCTTAAAGGTTTCAACGCTTATCCGTATGTTTCAATTCCACATTCTTCTTTAAACCGGTAAGCGCTTATTCGTTTGTTACCTTGCTTGTAATCTCGGGGTTTCGCGGTGCTTCTTCTGTAAACGATGTTAATCTTGATGATAAAGAGATCGGTAGATGGCGAATTTATGCTGAATTCTCAGCCCAGCTGGCATCTGTAGAGTTGATTTGCAACTGCCCTCTTCACGGAAGGAGATCAAAGTGTAAACAAGCTTCCTCCGAAGCTTATCCACACCGATCTCAACTCCCCCTCAGGCTTCGCTGCTTGCTTGCCACTCCCCCGCCTGGAGAGTGCTGCGCTGGGCCAGATAAAGCCCAGACTGTCATCAGATGCCGCAGTACACTCTGCACAACTCGCAAAGTGTGTCAATTCGCCATTTTACTCCGACCGGAAGCCTAGTATCATAATTTTCTTGTTGTCAATTGTGAAATCTTCCTGAAATTGTTGCTTAAACAAGTCTTTCAATCTTTTGGATATAAACTGGACATCTCTGGGTAATTTTTTCTTTTGTGCAATCGCAGAGTTGACTCTGTATACCAAATCTATATGTGCCGCCACTCTTCTAGTTTTAAAAAATCTGCAACAGCATCCACCATGACTGAGTGGATATTCTCATTTTTATCTTCAGGGATTCCCCTAAATCTCAGATGGTTAAGCATTCCGTTGTACTCCACCATTACATTGGCTTTTGATGCTTCTTTAGCAACCTCAGATACACCAGTTTCCACTCCTTTCACTCTCTCCTCCACCTCATCTGTTCTTTTGTTCAGCATCTGTATTTCCTTTGTAATCCCAGCCAAGTCTTTTTTCAAGTCAGTTACTTAATCAGCCACTTTTCCTAGAGTTTTTTCCTTTTTTTGTATAGCATCCATCACCCATTTTTCCATGGCTTCCATCATGCCCTGTAGTTTCTTCTCCTCTTTAGCAGCCATTTTCGGGGAGGACCAAGAGTTCGCCCTCTGTCATTGCCGAAGATCGTAAGCTGTTGTTTACAGTTATCACAAAACTTACATCAAATTAAAGCTCTTCTTGTGCCCAGTTAAACCGCTCTATTTTCACTTTTTTCTGAAGTCTTTTAGCTAAAATCCGAATAAATCGTTTCGACCTTCTCAAAATGGCGGGTGTAATTTCTCTATGGTAAATAGCTCTTCCTGTTGTTTAATTCCTGTCCGGCAATCGTCCCCCTTGACTTCTGGTTTCCTCCCTTCTTCCGGCCTCCTTGGTCATCTCTAGGAGATGCTACTTGTCTGGTCTGAGGTCACTTCCTTGTTCTGGTGATTTCTGTCGCAGCTTGAGTAATTTTCCACACTGATTGGTGTTAGTTTCTATTTTAAAGTCAATATCCCGACCGCAGGAATGATCAACAAACCGGCTTTTTGGCCTTTTTTTGCTGTTTAACCGCGTTTTCCGGAGTCGGTGTTAGTACACAGCTCATGCGCTGCATTGGATGTTGTTTATTCTCGGGATCAGCACGTTTCCGGTGAGCAATTTTGAAAAGTTACCTTCAAAGTCCGTGTCTTGTTATAGCAGTGTTTCCTTGGTATCAGTTTCCGTGGAATGTCTTGGAGGTCTGGGTCATGCGTTCTTATGTTGAGAATCCAACTCGGTGGGGTCTTTTAGAGAAATTCCGAAGTGCCCTCTTGGGGGGAGGGGATCAAGGCTGGTCGCGGCGCTCTTTAAAGCCCCGCTATCAGCCGATCTCAACTCCCACTCGGGCCAATGCTCGTTGCTAGTCACCCCCCTGCCTGGGGAGATCTGCGGCAGGCTGTATAGCCCACCCTGTCATAAAGACCCTCCGTATGTTCTGGGAGCAAAGCCAGAACATGTCAGGACGCCATGTATCCCAGACCAGAAGCCAAGCATGGACAGTTTCAAGAGGGAAATAGATAAACATATGGAGCAGAAGTCCATCAGTGGCTATTAGCCACAGGGTATAGATGGGAATTCTCAGTCTGGGGCAGGTGATGCACTCTATTCTTGGTGCTGGAGGGGGCAGCCGTGGGAGGGCTTCTAGTGTCCTGGCCCCACTGCTGGACCTCCTGATGGCACGTGGTATATTTTGGCCACTGTGTGACAGAGTGTTGGACTAGACGGGCCATTGGCCTGATTCAACATTGGCTTCTCTTATGTTCTTATGTTCTTATGTTATGAACTGGTTTGGCTCGCCAACAGACCTCCCTGTGGAACCACCTGAGGAAGTACTGCCAGGTGGTATTTCATTGGGAGGGGGAGAGAGTCTGCTGCTGGGGTGACCTTGGAGTCACCACCAGCCCACCAGGAGGTGAGTCGTCTTGTGACCACTTCCAGTGCTGTTACTGAGCGATCTCCAGCAGGGAAGAGAGATGAAGTCATGGTAGTCTGTCTGTAGCAGTATAAAAGAGTAAGAGTCCAGTAGCAACATAAGACTAACAAAATTTGTGGTGGGGTATGAGCTTTCGTAAGCCACTGCTCACTTCTTCAGATAGGTAGGGGAGGGATGCCACGATTCCGCAAGATCAAAGACACTGGCTTCTGCCGGCTACTCCAGGATGCCTCTCCCTGCACCGTGTTGAGCAGGGCCATGTTGTCCTCATTGTACAGGGCTACCAGGGACTATATGAAGGCTCAGTTGTCCTGCGCTCACAGGAGAACTGTGCACTTTATGCCTGACATCTGGACTTCCCTCAGGCACATCATTCGTACCTCTCACCGACTCTGCACGGGTGGCAACCTGACAATGTTCTGGGTGGGGCTGAGAAAACCAGATTTAGGTAGGGTTAGTGCAGCTGGGCCAGCTATCGCCAGGCTCTGCTCCATGCCAGGGTTCTCAGTGAGGCATACATGGAGGACAACATCTCTGCTGCCACCTGAAGTGGGCAGCAAACACATAGGGTGTATGCACACACACGTCCAGTACTGCTATGAAATCTGCTTTATAAAGGCACAATTAAAAACAAAGAACACATTCTGAAATCAAAGAAACAACCCCCCCCCTTTTGATGGCTACGTCTCCTTCAGAATTCAAACTACAATTTTGCTTTGGTGCTCCTTGGCTGGTCAGAGACATCATCAGCATCATCATCAGCATCATCTCTGTCCGCCAGAATCACCTCTGCTCTCCGCTCAGTTCAGAAGCCTGTCCTTCTTGTGATCAGCTTCTTCAGAGCATTTTTCACATCCTTGTTCCTGAAACTGTAAATCATGGGATTCAGCATGGGGAAGACCACTGTGTAGAACATGGAAGCCCATTTGTCCCTGTCCAAAGCATAGCTGGAGCTGGGGCGTGAATAAACAAAGAGGATGGATCCGTAGTATAGAGTGACGGCTGTCAAATGGGAAGCACATGTAGAAAAGGCTTTGCTCCTACCCTCAGTGGAACGGATCCTCAAGATGGCTGCTAGGATGAAGACATAAGTGGCGAGGACGAAAGCTGAAGGGGCAATGATGTTAGAAGTGAGGAGGAAGTATAGCACAGACTGGTAACTCTCAGTCACATCACAGGAGAGCTTTACCAGAGGTGGCACATCACAGAAGAAGTCATCAATGATGTTGCCATCACAGAAAGTCAATGTGAAAGTTTCACTGGTGAGAACTGTGGCATTGACAAATCCCCATAAATATGAGAGGGCCACAAGGCCTATGCATAGCTTTCTGGACATGGCAGTGGTATATAGCAGTGGAGTAGCAATGGCCACGTAACGATCATAAGCCATGGCTGCCAGGAGGTAGCACTCACTATATGCAAGACCAGCAGAGAAGAAAAACTGGGCAGCACAACCCCCGAAGGAAATGCTTTTGTCCTCTGAGATACAGTTCACCAGGATCTTTGGTGTATAGACAGAGGAATACCAGACATCCAGGAAAGACAGATTCCCAATGAAGAGGTACATGGGCGTATGGAGGTGAGAACTGCTGAAGATTAGAACAATGAGAGTAAGGTTTCCTGCTAAGCTAATTATATGGATTATCAGAAATACTACAAACAGGCTCAGCTGCAGCTCGGGGTTACTTGTGAATCCTAGAAGGATGAACTCAGTCACTGTGGTATGATTTCTTCCTTCCATAAATCTCTTAGCAGTCATCTGCTGAAGTACCTGGAAACAAGTACAACGGACATTGTTTGTGATGTTATCACCATGGTTCACCAGAATGCTGAGCCAATTTTACTAAATTTTCCAGATCTACAGATTTTATAAGAAAAATAAATAAAGAAAGAAGGAAGTGGTAACCAAGATGCACTCTGCTAAGTTTGAGAAGGGATACTGGAGTAACTAACCAGTTACTCCCAGCAGAAAGTTGAATAGGGAGCTAACTGGACTCAGTTTTAAATAGATTTCTCATCCGTATCTATAAGTCTGGTCACACGTTTTGCTGCCCTTCAAAATTTGCCTGGGCTTTCAGCTTCTTAACTCGGAACAAACCCATGTTATTAGTAAAAAGGTAAAGGTAAAGGTTCCCTTGCTCGAAAGCCAGTCGAATCTGACTCTAGGGTTGCGGTGCTCATCTCCGTTTCAAAGCCGAAGAGCCAGCGCTGTCCGAAGACATTTCCGTGGTCATGTAGCCAGAATGACTAAACACCAAGGCGCACGGAACGCTGTTAACTTCCCATCGAAGTGGTACCTATTTATCTACTTGCAATTTCTTGCTTTTGAACTGCTAGGTTGGCAGGAGCTGGAACTAGAGACGGGCGCTCACTCCGTCATGCGGCACTCTGGTCTCGAACTGCTGAACTACCAACCTTCCACAGCCTGCAGCTCAGCGTCTTAACCACTTGAGCCACCGCAGCTCCTTGTTATTAGTAAGGTCTTTGAAAATTAACTTTTAATTTTTTGTCTAAATTCTTAGCTTTATTATTTGTCTTTTAATGAGCTTCTCTCTTTATTTTGTAATTATCTCAATAAGAAATCCAAAGCATCTAGTACTGGCAACCATTAACTTTTAAATTAATACCTCCTTCTGAAGGGTTCTGATTTCTAGAGATCAGAAAAAATAGTCCAGAGAACTGGAATGGAAACACATTGGTTATACAGTTATACAGTATTTCTGCTTGTATAATCTGTTTTGTCTAATTCAAGTCACTTTGCATTGCACGGTCCTTTCTGTATGGAAAACAAATCAATCATGCCTATGCCACAGCGTAACATGCACAGATCTTCCAAAGCATGGCGGTGCACTGGGAATACCATTTGCCAGGCCTTCCACATCCTTTTTGCTGCTGTTTCTGATGATGATCCTGTTTTCCTTTTGCATAATTTATATGAGAGAGATACACACACACACACACAGTTGATATGCTATTAGACTTATACATACCACTTATATGCAAGTGATGCAACACTAACATTAGAAAACATGCTGATTATTCCAGGATAAATCTGGGGTGGAGAAAGAAGAAATGGTGCAGAAAGAAAGACCTATAAATTTATTTTGAATGGAAAACAAAATCAAAAGCGGGATTTCTGAATTGCAACAGACAGCTTTCAAAATTCAGTCTCATTATTTAACAGCAAAGGATGTCAGGAGTCAGGACTTTAGTTTCATTTCTCCGTGAAAACAACCAACAGATCCTTAGTCCTCCTCTTTCTTTTTACTTGACCAGGAATCAAGACAACCGGCCACCATTATGTATAAGAGCCAAACGTCAGCCCGATGGCCTCGGTCAAGTACTTGGGTGGGAGGCCTCCTTGGAATACCGGCAGTTGGGAGGCGGGGGCAGGCTTTATTCAGCCACCTCTCTGAATATCCTCCAGGCCCCCAGTATGGACATACCAGGGGAAGTATTGATCCAGGGAGGAGTTAAACAAGGATGTCCCTTCTCCCTGAAGTTATTTGCCATAGCAATGGAACCATTGGTGGACAGAATTAGAAATAGTATTAGAATAACAGGGGTCTAAAGTAGGAAAGGAGGAAATTAAATTAAATTAATTTGTGGACGATATATAACTGGTTTTCCGGAATCCTTTAGAAGCTATGAAAGAATTAGCAACAATTTTAGAAGACTTTAAAGCATGTTCAGGTTTGGGTGTAAATATTAGGAAGTCAGAAATAATTAGTAAGGTAGATGTAAAGGAACAAAAAGAAATAGCAAAGTTAATAGGTATGAAGCTAGGAAATAAGAAATTGAAATATTTGGGAGTAATAATAACAAGAAACGTTAAGAATCTGATGAGGATAAATTATAAAATAATATGGAAGAACATACAAAAAAAATTAAATCAATGGAATAATAAGTACTTGAGTATAGGAGGGAAGATCAGGGCACTTAAAATGTTCATAATGCCTAAGTTATTGTATTTGTTTCAGGTACTTCCAGAATGGGTATCTAAGAAGTAGTTAACAATATGGGATGAGGAATTAAAAAATTGGGTTTTTGGAAAGAAACAAGTTAGAATACCAAGGAAAGTGGTTTATTCATCAAAGGAACATCTAGGATGGGGTACGCCACAATTGGAAGGATGTTATGAAACATTTTGAATCAAAATGTTGCTGGAAATGTATGGTAAAAGTAAGGATAAATGGGTCCGATGGGAAGCTAGTATAAATGGAGGGAAAGGCAGGTTTGGTATATTTACACAAAGATTAAAAAAAGAGATTGAGAATACAATAGGTCCAAGACAGATAGCATTAAAAATATGGGGGGGGGGGAGACAGGTTAAGTGGATGCCTCCTCTTTCCAAGTGGGCTCCACTTGAATCATGAAATGAGGAATTTAAAAATTTTGAGACAACTTTTTGGAAAGAGCTAAGGAGAAAGGACTTATGGAAAGTGAAGGATATGTATAATGCTCAAGGGAATTTAATTCAGATGCAAGAAAGTAATGGGAAGAGTGGGAGAACAATATTGGTTGACGGTTGTTAGTTTATGTAATACCTTGAAACAAACAAAATATGCTGGAATATTAAATGAGGACACCCCGATGGAAGAATTGTATACAATTAAAGAGGATAATAAAAAGGGTATTGTAAGAAAGAAATATAGCAGATTGACTGAAGATAAATATTACATGATTGGTGTAATACAGTCAAAATGGGAGAAAGACGTAACGTTATCAGAAAATGAGATAAATAAAATGATGAGAGGTATTAGTGATATAAAAATGAAAAGAATCAGAGAAATGAAGATGAAATTAGTTTTGAAATGGTATAGAATGCCATATTTTGTTTCCTGGTCCAAAGCGCGGTTCTTGTGCCAGCTACTCCAAAGTGTGCTGCCCCCAGGGCAATCACATAGGCAGACACTGGGGCCGAGCTGCACCCCAAAACAATCTTTGGACCACCCCAAATGTCACATCACAGCGCTCTGGAGACTGTCCCCTGGAAGATGACATACAGTGATGTCCAGTCCAAACACTGGTTCTGGCACCACGAGCTTCTACTTGGAATACCTCCCAGAGGCCTGTATTTCAAAGGTGATTTGAATAAGGAACTAGTTTGACAGTAGGGCTGCCAGCCTCCAGGTGGCACCTGGGGATCCCCTGGAATTACAGCTCATCTCCAGGCTACAAAACTCAAGTTTCCCTGGAGAACATGGATGCTTTGGAGGGTGGGCTCTCTGGCCTTGCACCCCCCACTGAGGCCCTCCTCAGGTCCTATTCCAAAACCTCCAGGAGTTTTCCAACCTGGAGCTGGCAACCCTATGCGATGGCTTGCCTTCTGCACCCCAGAATAAGGTCTGGACCGCCACATGTCAGGCCCAAAAGAGACAATCGCATAACACCACTAGTGGTCACATATAGCTCTCTACTCAAACCAGTTCAACGCATCATCACTGAATTGCCACCTTTCCTGGATAATGACAGTTCTCTTTCAGAAGTACTGGGGGGGGCAAACCTTTTCTAGTGCACTGATACCCCCCAATCTCAAACCACTCCTCACCCGCAATAGTACAGCATCTAATTTGGACACTGGGACCAGAGCTTGCAACACACCCTGATGCCAACTTTGCTGCCATGTACATCCAGATAACACAATCACTGGACCCAACAACATCAGCTACGCCATCTCAGGCTTATTCACCTGCTCATCTTCTAACACTGAATATGCCATTAAATGCCAACAGTGCCCTTCAGTTTTCTACATAAGACATATGACAAACCTTATGCCATAGGATAAATGGACACAAATCTGACATCAAGAATCACAAAACGGATAAACCTGTAGGAGAAAAAAGAGAAGAGAAGATTAGGTTAGATTTATCTCCCGCACTTCACTTTCCAAAGGTGTCTCAGAGTGACTTACAAACTCCTTTCCCTTCCCCTCTCTACAACAGACACCCTGTGAGGTCGGTGGGGCTGAGAGAGCTCTGACAGAAACTGCTCTTTTTCAAGAACAGCTGTGCCAGAACTATGGCTTGTCCAAGGTCATATAGCAGCTACAAGTGGAGGAGTGGGGAAGCAAACCCGGTTCTCCCAGATTAGAGTTCACGCACTTAACCACGACACCAAACTGGTGAACATTTCAACTTCCCAAGGCACTTAGTGCAGGACCTCAAAGTAGCTGTTTTATTTCAAAGAAGTTTCAGAAACAGACTGGAATGGGAGACTGCTGAATTGAAAGTTATTACACCACTCAGGACAATGGAACCCCCAAGGCTTAACAGAGATATCAGCTTCTTATCTCACTACACATGCTAAGTCATTTTGTTCTTACTTATACCCAGAAATTAAACTTTGTTGGTTTTACAGAGGCCACTGGACTCAAACTTGGTTCTCACATCTGTTGTTAACTCCTTTATTATCTGTATGCCAACTGGTGCAAGTTTCTGTGGGGTGCCTTTGGGCCTGAAACAACTTACTAAACATAATCCACAGTGACTGTTTGAGGTAGGATTACTTTTCCGAAATTATTTCAGGAGCGTACTTAATGCACATTTTTTTACTGCACTGTGACCTCATCATGGATTTGTGGAAATACTTTCCTTCCCCAAATAGAATTGGTCTTCTGATATCCTTCTTTCTGTAGCAAAGATAGTGTTGTAAGAATGCACATGATGTTGGCAGGACCATCCTTTCTGGCTTTCCGGAAGCACCAGTCAAATATGGCTTAGTTCCCAATCACTGAGGAATCACACACACAGAATGTCCACAGTAGCACCTTTGAGATCAATTCAGGTGGGGTAGCCTTGTTAGTCTGAAGCAGTAGAACAAAGTCTGAGTCACAAGTGGAGACACCTGGAAGACCAACCAAGTTTTATTGAAAGCGTAAGCTTTTGTGTGCAAAGCACAGTTCTTCAGACAAATTGGAATGAAGTCTCCTCAAAGGCTACTTACAGGGGGAAAAGGGGGGCAGCCATCCGTCAGGAGGAGCCACCGCAGGCGTCCAGACCATGGTGATGTGTCATTTGGGGTGGTCCAAAGATTCTTTTGGGGAGCAGCCTGGCCCCAATATCTGCCTCTGTGACTGCCCTTGGGGGCACCGCTCTTTGGAGCACCTGGAGGTATATGAAGTGTGGCAGTCCAAACCTTATTTTGGATGCAGACGGCACTTCCTTATTCAAAACTTCTTTGAAAATACAGGCCTCTTGGTGGTAGCCCAAACAGAAGCTCGTGGTGCCAGAATCGGAGTTTGGACCAGACACTGCTGTATGTCTTCTTGCAGGGGTGAGTCTCCAGAGCATGGGGATGTGTCATTTGGGGTGCAGCTTGGGGGTGGTCCAAGGATTATTTTGGGGTGCAGCTTGGCCCCAGTCCTGGGGGCACCGCACTTTGGAGCAGCTGGCACAAGAACCGTGAATAGGAAACAGCTCATGTCCCCTCGAAGGGGAGTGTCCACTGAACATGGGGGTGCATGAAGTCTTTCCTATTCAAATCTTCTTTGAAATATAGGCCTCTGGGAGGCACTCCAAATAGAAGCTTGTGGCTCTAGAATCAGTGTTTGGACCGGGCACCACTGCCTGTCTTCTTGCAGGAGACAGTCTTCAGAGTGTGGTGTGGTGTCATTTGGGGTGGTCCAAATATTGTTTTGGGGTGCAGCCTGTGTGGTCTGCCTGTGTGATTGTCCTGGGGGGATTGTCCTGGGGGCACTGCACTTCGGAGCAACTGGAACAAGAACCGTGCTTTGGACTAGGAAACAGCTCATGTTGTCTCAAAGAGTCCACTGAACATGGGGGTGTATGAAGTGTGGTGGTCCAAACCTTATTTTGGCTGCAGAGGGCACATCCTTATTCAAACCTGTTTTGAAATACTGGCCTCTGGGAGAGACTCCAAATAGAAGCTTGTGGCGCCTAAACCAGTACTTGGAGTGAGCACCACTGCATGTCATCTTGCAGGGGACAATCTCCAGAGTGTGGGGCTGTGTCATTTGGTGTGGTCCAAAGATTGTTTTAGGGTGCATCATGGCCCAAGTGTCTGCATGTGTGATTGTCCTGGGGGCAGCTGGCACAAGAACCGCACTTTGGACCAGCATATGTCCCCTTGAAGGGGGGGGGTGTCCTGTGAACTTGGGGGTATATTGTCAGCTATGCTGCCATTGCAGGTGGTGGGGGAGAGGCGGCTGATGCAGTGGTTCTTGTTCTGCTGGAATTTTAACTTTCACTTCTCCATGCTGAGTCTTATCTCATAGCCTGAGTGTCTGACCTTGGTACCTCTCTCCTGATGCTTTGCTGGGAATATGAACCCCTTAATTTAGGTATGTTCTAGCTAATTTCCTGATTGGCTCAACCTTGTCTGGGGACCCCACTTCGAATC
Organism: Gekko gecko; assembly: GCA_029375565.1. Lineage (NCBI taxonomy): Eukaryota > Metazoa > Chordata > Lepidosauria > Squamata > Gekkonidae > Gekko > Gekko gecko. Next base: position 91,818,788 of record JAPDNY010000003.1, read on the forward strand.
CCGTATATCTTTTTTTTTTTTTCCGAAGAGTAATGACTTTGACGCAGGGCAGGAGAGTCAACCAAAGGAACTTCCATTGCCATTTCCTTGTTTCTGAGGGTTGCCCAACACAATCCCTCCAGCAAGACCAGCCAAGCCAATGGTTTTCTGCTCTGTGTTTTGACAAATGCTACTGGACCCTCCTAGGTCAGGGGTCCACAGTGCACACCATGGAGCCTGTCAACACCTTTCCTTTTTTTTTTTTGTATAGTATTTCTGTCATTTGGGCAGAAATGGGTTATTAGTTTTTTTTGTTTTTTTTAATAGGTTTATTTTTTTAATTTTCTATATATTACACAATATCTTTTGTCTCCTTACTTTACATAACTCAATAAGTTCCCCCCTCCCTCCCTCTACCCCTTGTTTGTTGATCCTTTATTCACAGCCACGGGCACAAAATCTGAATCTTCCACCGAATGTCCTGTCTTCCTTCCACTGTTATCCACTTTAGATAGGTCTTCCATCTCACTTTAATTTCTTCGGCTTTATCCTCCCATGTGGTCTTCTGGCGCAATTTCTCGATGATGTCCAACTGCACAAAATCAAACAAATAAGTGTGCCTTATTTCCTAATATACCCATTAACATTAGTTTAAAGTCTACATTCAATGAGATTCTACATATTTTCTTTATAATTTGTATTATTTTTGACCAAAAGACTCTCACCTCTGGACATTCCCACCACATATGGGAGAACCAACCCTTAAATTGTTTACAATTTACACATAGAACTCGATCCCAGATACATGTTTGCTATCTGCGCTGGTGTTTTATACCACTTTGTGAAAAATTTATGTTCCAGTTCATTAAATTTAATAATTTTGGTTTCTTCTATTCCCTTCATTATTCTATTTGCATTGTTTTCCGATATCTGGCCTTCCTTACACCATGTTTTCTGTAAATATAGTATCGCCTTATCTTTATTGGATAACATTTTCTTGTAAATATATCCTGCTAATCCTTGTTTAAATTTTTGCATCCTATTATGTATTTCTTCAATTGATTCTTCTGTCCAAATATTTCCTTTTTCATTAACTTCCTTAATCATTCTATAAAGGCTTGTAGTTTTTAACCAATATTACTTGCCTATCTCCGCAATTAATTTCTGTGCTGGTTTTAGAGTGTCTCCTCTAAATAAGTCTCTTAGCCTATAATATCCCTTTGATCTCAGGAGTTCGCACCATTTATTTTCTTCTGTTTCGTTATAGAGGGACTTTAGTGGTGCCCATTTTGAGGTTCTTTTAAGCCATGAGGGCTGCCACTTGTTCCACACTGTTAGTGTTGAATACCTAGGTCCCTTAACATATAAGATCTTTATGTCATTTTGGAGAATACCCCAAAACTCCCTATGTTATTATTGATTTCGTTCTCAAAACTCACCCATTTTAGTCCCTCTCCATCGCCTATCTCCAGTATCGATTTTATTTGGAAGGCTTCGTAATAGCCTGACCTTGGTACCTCTCTCTTGAACCCGTTAGTTTAGGTGTGCTCCAGCTAATTCCCTGATTGACTAGACCTTGTCAAGGGACCCCACTTCGAATCCCGTATATCTATCCCCCTCCTGCCTTTAGGGCTAGTTCTGACATTGAATGTATGCACAGATTACTTGCCTCTACTGTACTCAATAAACTTCAACCTTTTTGACAGAACGTTGTTGAAAACTGATTGCTGCAAGACTCTGACAGAGTGTCAGAACTCCTCATAGCCTTCGACCCTGTACCTCAACATGAGTGACAAGGAAGGTGAGGGTGTGCCAACTACTACTACTGCAGAAGAGGTCCCCATTATGATGGACGAGGCCTCTGCCACAACTGTTGCACGTGGTGGGCTGGATTATGGGAAACTCTGGAGGGACCTGTATTCATGGGCCAGTTTCTCCACCAAGACTCAAGAATCATGGATGACTACCCCTTGGCCGAGGGGCATCAGCTGCTATGATTACCTTCCCTACCAGGAAAATGGCCATGATTTTGGGAGGTATGGTGGTCGGGGTAATAACCAGCTGGAATGGGTCCCAGTGCCAGTTGCAAGCCCAATAAGAGGAGACATGGAGGGAGCTGCCGGAGATGATTCTCAACCTGCCCCATCTACGTGCTAAGATGGTCCAACATGAGCTGCAGCTGCAGCAACCTGCTGCACCCATGGTTTCCCCAGTTGGGCAGGCACCTCCCATCCAGCAGGTGCCTCCAGGGCAAGCACCACCAGTGCAACAGCCAGTTCCTGCAGGACTGTGCATCCCAGCCAGTCTGCCCAGGCAGGCACCTGTGGCCCCAGGGCTGGAATGGCCCAAAGCGTTACTGGATGCCACATCTGATGGCAACCCCGAGAAACTCGCCTTCTTCCTACAGGAAGTGCAGAAGTTCCTCTGGGATTAAGGCCACCTGTTCCCCTTGGATGAGCCCCGAGTGGATTCCATCAGGTCGCAGCTGAGATAGCGGGCAGCTGACTGGTATGCCAGCCTGCACAACCTGTGTGGGCCCAAGCTCCAAGAGGTGCAAGCGTTCATGTGGACTTTGCGGAAGCAATACAAGGACCCCATGGAAGCAGAGAAGGCCTGCCCCAACCCACGAGCTCTGAAGCAGGGAACCCGCTCGGTGTGGGAGTACTCTGATCCAGGGGTGGCCTGAAGCCATGCTCTTGGAGCAGTACCGCATGGGGCTGAACCACCAGATACTAGGAACCGTGCTTTGCAGCGTTAACCCGGTGTCTCTGGCTGCCCAGGTAAGAGAAGCAGGAGACACAGAAAACCACCCCCAGATGATCAAGATGCACACCCCTAAAGTCTATCTGAAGATTCCAGGTGTTGCCTCAAAGACCCTGCACATCAAACCGGAAGATCTGGTGTGCGATCAGCGAATGCAGCAGGGGCTCTGTCTACATTGTGCTGAACCGGGCCACTATGCTGCTTTCTGCCCTATGGTCATCAAACCCCCAGGAAGCAAACTGCTAGAGTGGACAAGTTCCGAGACCCATGCGAAAGGGGGCGATGTCTGCCCTAAGCAGCCAAGGCCCTCCAGTTGGAGCCCAGCTGGATGGTACCTCTTCCAGCAGAGACGAGAACCCCCAGCCAGCAGGAAAAGGCTGGGACGTATTGTAAATGATGTAAAACAATAGGTCCAAGAGCATCCCATGCCATAGCAACTACCGCCCTTTGTTCTTTGTGACTGTTTCAGTAATCCATCCGGAACTGGGAACGCAGGTGCTAGTAAGGGCTCTCATAGACTTGGGGTGTTCCAGGGACTTGATCAGTCCTTCCATTGGGACAGGGTTGAGGGCCCTGGTACAGAGACTGCCTGAGCCATTGGTTTTTACCCAGATAGATGGATCCACCATGAAGGAACCCTGCAAATATCAGACCGTGTCCCTTGTCATGGGAACGGGAGACCACTGGGAGCATCAAGCCTTTGTTATTAACCCTATGAGTAGTAATGGGGTATACCTTTCTTCAATTCAGAGACCGGAAAAACGTTTGACAGCTGCCCCCCATCCCCCTGCGGAAGCCATGCTTCCGCTAAGGGGGGGCCATGCTTCAAAAACAGGGATGGCCAAGATGGCCGCCAGTGTCAGCCCAGAAGGGAATGGAGGAGGCTGTGCTATGGGGCTGTTAGCAGCAGGGTGTTTGCAGTGGGGAGAAGGAGTCTGGTACAATGGCAGCCATTTGTATTGTTGTGCTTGGTGCAAAAACTTCAGGCGGTAGGGACAGTAAAGCAGAGAGAATTTCCAAGGGAAGCATGTGTGCAGTTTATTTATTTATTTATTTTTAACATGTGCTGAAATGTGTGTTTGGTGTAGGTTTCAAACTTTGCCGGCGCTCTCACGCTGGAGGCTCAGGCTGGCAAGAAAAGAAGAAAAAAAGTTTTCCTCCTCTTCTTGAAAAAGGAGAGCTGAAATCACCATGCCCCCCCTTCACCACCCACCTCCCCCCTGAGAAAAGGAAAGACTATTGATTCTAACGTATATCTACTAACAAAAAAAAGCACATTTTGCAGACTGTGAAAATTGGGCACAACAACACCCCTTTTTTCCCTTTGGGTTGTGTGTATCTCTGTGTTTAGTGCAGACTCCTCAGGGTCTCAGAAGTCACACACACACACACACACACACACCCAGCCAGCTGATTTCCACTCTTTGCAAGCCCCCCAGAGAGCAAAGGCACCCAGTTTGCTGCAAAGGGGGAAAAGTGTCCTTTTAAAAAGTGAAATGGCTGCTGCATATCACAGGAATAGGTAAGGAACAAATAAAGAGAGAGAGAATCTTTAAAGCCTGCTCTCTCTTTCTGCAAACGTCCCCCCCCCAAGGTACACACACAAACACACACATCGCAAAAAAACAGCTTGATTGAAGCAAAGGGAAAGAACAAATAAAGAGCAGACCCCCCACACACCCCTTTAACATCTCAGCAACAATTTTAACCCATAGAAAGTAGTGTTAATTTGAAAGCAAGCAGAGAGAGAGAGATTGTACTAGAGAATCTCAAGCCATGAAAAAAAAAAAAAAAGACAAGCTGCTCACTTACCCAGAAAAACATAGGGAATGCCAGTCTCCAGTTCCCCCCGTGCCCCCACCTCAAGTTAAAGCATGCAAGCAGGAAATTCCCCCCACACCCCGGTTTCAATCCTTTTTAAAAAGAAATACAGTGTGCAAAACCAGAGAAAATTCTTCTGGGCAAAAAATGCCCTTAAAAGCAAAAAGTTTTTCCAGGCAGTTGTGTGTTGGAAGGAAGACAGCAAGCTTCTGTACTTCCGACAGAACAAACAGCTCCAAGGGGGCGGAGCGAAGATTCCTAGCCCAATCCTAGGCTGTTTTCAGCCCCGGGAAGTTTTGAGCTGTGGCAGTCAGCCAATCCAAAAACTACTCAAGCACTTGTCAAAACTCTGAATGGGTGGAGGTTTTTCCCAGGAGTTCCCTACACACCCCACCCCCAGTCAAAGTTGGGGTGTTTGGTTTATCTATGAAGATATCTGGCGTTAGAGCTAGCGGTCAACAGGAAGATGACATCATTGCTGCTCCAACCTAAAAACAGGATATGCCTAGTGCGAAAAACAGGAAAATTGCATCATTTTAAAAAGATTGGAGGGGGGATTTTTATATCTCTCCACTGATTTCACTCAAAATGTGTGTCACAGTTTTAAAAACCTGTTTTATTTAAGATATGAGAATGTTTAAGCACACTGACCATTTAGAGCAATATTCCGTGTCTCTGGTGAAAAAAGGTTAATCACATATGATTGTGGCATAATAGCACGAGGCATTTTAGGGTCCCCATTGGTCAGAACCCACCTACAATGTGTAAAGGAGAGAATGACATCGATACTGCACACACACCCCAAATACCAGCACATGTATTTTGAGACAGGGACAATATAATGAGAAAATGTGGTCACTATTGTGTTCGTGCCCACCCTCTTTCCCTTCTGTGTGAAGTGAAATAAATCATAGGGGAATTGCAATAAACAAAACGCAGGTCCCGCAGTGTGCGCCGTGGTATAGAGGACCCCAGCCTTCTAGGAGAGGTCAGGGGAGTGTCCCGAGGCGGCACGTGTGATTTGGGGGCTGTAGGAGCTGTTTTGGCGATTTTAGCCTACGCCGACCCTGCGAGGTAGAACACCCAAGCGGCACATGATTTCATTTTGGGGGTATCGAGTGACCCCTCAGCAGACTCGCCTCGACGAGGGGGACCTCTGGGCACTATTATTGGGGTGATTGGGGGTACCCCCATAATTTCGATTTTGGGGCGCCCTCCTCCGTCACGCGGTGGAGTGTCTGGCGACATTTAAACACACCAATGAGCAGCGGAAGGGGGTGGTTCCAGGGGTAACAGAGATAAAAGGGGCAGGCCGCGCTGCACACCTCTCCACGCTATCTTTAAAAAGCTACCAGCTTTCACATTCCTCTCTGCCAGAAGCAAAGAATGGATTATTAGGATCTGAACACACACCCGCAGCATTCCAGCTTCCTAAAAGGCACACAGATTAAAACTACAATCACTTTAAAACAAGTATCTATAACACAGGCGTTATCATTATGCAGGGGAATGAATGTGATCTGTGCAAAATTAAGGGAAACTTCTGACAAAGTTAATACAGCTGCCCCCCACCCCCCCCCCAAAAAAAAAAAAAAAACTGAAAGAAGACATATTGCTTTGCAGCACATGAACGTTGGTTTTATGAAAATGTATTTTATCTGCTGTAGCAGGAGATCCCAACAGCTCATGTTAATTTTTATATCACAGCAAAATGCTTATGTAAAATACTCTCATGCTAATTCTAAAAAGAAACAGCTGCAACAGTTTGCTTGTAATCCTATACCAGTTCCCATGTTCTGTTGCCTCCAGTATGACTGGAGATTCCTGGAGGTTTTGTGTCAACTTCAGGGTGTGGAACAGGGGGTCATCAGGGTGGTGTGGGGGAGGCATTTGTGAATTTCCTGCATTGTGCAGGGGATTGGACTAGACGACCCTGGAGGATCCTTCCGGCTCTATGATTCTATGATTCTGTCATGGTTTGGGGAACGCCAATATAGGCTGCCTATGAACGTGTACATAGGGCTGAGTTTCCCGAGTACTTCAACCCCCCCCCACGCGTACATGTTAGCATGAGCAAAGACCCCCGGTGCACAGAGAGGGAGTTTGAAACACAGACATCTCTCTTAAACAAGCAAACTTTATCTGCTACAAGTTATTAAACTAGAGCACAAGATAAAGGGAAATGACAGTTGTGTCTACTAGCTACACAGATTTGAGGAAAGAAACAGCAAAATCATATCACCCAAGCTAAACTTAACAGTATAGTAGTTATCAATACACCTTGCTACAGATGTTCATGGAGCAAATACATGCGGGGTAACCCGGATCCTAGCATTTGGTCAAAGAATACATTCAAATGACTTATCCTGAAATTAGTGGGATTTTTAAAAGTTGAACCGTGGCCCCTTCAGCTTATGCCTATCAGACTGATTTAATATCTAGAAATGGCATTCTTCTAGACATAGATGTATTCCATACAAACCCATGATAGTCTGTATGGTTTTGGCCTGAATTATTATATACAGAATTTCACACAAATCATCCATAATATATTTTTGTTTTAAAAGAGTAATAGGATATAGAAAGAAATAATTGTATAAAATTCATATTATGTATAAGACAAAAAAGAGATAGTCCAGTTTCTTTTTGCATAGCTCTCTAGATTACTATTTCCTTAAACTGAAGTTCTACACACGCACACACATAAATTTAGGCCCACCCCACTTTACTTATAGTATGAATCAATTATCTAAGAGCAATCATTTAGCGTATGCATTTTTATTTTCTACTAGTGGAATAGTTTAAAAAAGAACCGCAGCAGATCTTCACTAAGAATCTAGGCATTACCGTTTGGATCAGGTGGGAAAGTAACTTGTTGCAAGATATATTATGATTTACTAATATTTCTAATCTTTTGCACGGGGCCTGTAATCTATGGGGCGCATACATTCTTTACAAAAATAGCATTCGTACACAATGTATGTTACACATACCATGAATAAATGGAAGCAGTTCTAGAAAATAGCTTGTTTGAAGTTCCAGTTTTAATACACAGGTGTTCAAATGGTTCCTTAGCGGTAGTCTCTAAAGCATCATTGCAAATCAGTGTTTTGCAACGGACCCCGATTGTTTTTGATTTTGCCTTCTGAGCAAGCATCACGGCCAGTCACAGTACTCATCACTGAAAGAAAATATAATATGTAGTCACGCTGTAGAAAACTAGATAGCCTTGTTACTCTATGATTTGCCAATCGGTAGTATGCTTAATGGATTAACAATAGAATGCATTGTGGCGGGCGCTAAATAATACAATCTATTCCTGCAATTACATAGTTTTGGTTTGTTTTCAGTTAGGGTGTTGGCGTTTGCTGTACAAATGTGCAGGTGGGAGCATCAGATGTGTTTCTGTTCAACGCAATGGGTAGTTTTTACTTTAATGATCTATATCAACGGTTTAAAAATTATAACTGGATATAAGTACCGCCGGCACGCCGGTATGTTTGTAACTCCGACCTGGGTCCACGGAGTCATTTTATACCGACTTTTTAATTTGAGCGTATAAAAATAGCACGGTATTTTACTTATTTTATACCGTTCTCCAAAGCCGACCCCTGCACGAATTCATCTCGACGTGCCACGGCCAATAAGAGAGTTGTTGCTGTTCAAACGCACCAATGAGTGCCCGCGGGCTTGGCAGGGGATTCTCTTTAAAATGGGAGAGACGGGCGCCGTGTTGCAGGTCACCTGCCGCTGCTGCTGCTGGTTTCCTCACACCATGCAGAGCACACCAGCAAATGTTTTTGAACCTGTGGCCCCCAGAGCACCGATGAAGAAAAAAACCACTGCCAGAAGGCGCAAGGTTAGCAGCGATTCGAACAAGGAAAATGAATTAGATTGTCATCCAAAGCGGCTTTTTACTTCACCAGAGAAAAAGAAAGAAGAAGGGACTGAAATCTGTACTCCTGTGAAGGGGCAACATTTCCAGAGTGGGGAGAGCTCTGCTTTGAGTCAACAACCAGAGGTGCTATTCCAGGTGTGTATAGCTGAATGGATTGCAACACACATATTTTAAGTTCTCTTCATAAAAAGCCGACGGCCATGTCAAACATTCGTGTGCCAGCTGAGCTGGTTCATCTAGCATGCAACCTTCACATTTGGAGTAAGAGAGGTCATTGGCACAGTAATTGATAACTGAATAAGCTGCCGCTGTAATCAGTTTGTACATTGCTGAACGTGACATTTGTCTCTCCACAGGTGGGATGTCATCAGCGGTCATTCCCACATATTCTTGTAGGACTCTGTGAACCGGACCATGATTCTCAACCAAATCCACAAGGCGGCATTTCTAAAAATAAACAAACACGAAAAAATGAGGGAAAAGCTCCATACCGCATCCCCAACAGCCTTCACACGTATTTTCCATTCAGCTATACACACCTGGAATAGCACCTCTGGTTGTTGACTCAAAGCAGAGCTCTCCCCACTCTGGAAATGTTTGTATTATTTAGCGCCCGCCACAATGCATTCTATTGTTAATCCATTAAGCATACTACCGATTGGCAAATCATAGAGTAACAAGGCTATCTAGTTTTCTACAGCGTGACTACATATTATATTTTCTTTCAGTGATGAGTACTGTGACTGGCCGTGATGCTTGCTCAGAAGGCAAAATCAAAAACAATCGGGGTCCGTTGCAAAACACTGATTTGCAATGATGCTTTAGAGACTACCGCTAAGGAACCATTTGAACACCTGTGTATTAAAACTGGAACTTCAAACAAGCTATTTTCTAGAACTGCTTCCATTTATTCATGGTATGTGTAACATACATTGTGTACGAATGCTATTTTTGTAAAGAACGTATGCGCCCCATAGATTACAGGCCCCGTGCAAAAGATTAGAAATATTAGTAAATCATAATATATCTTGCAACAAGTTACTTTCCCACCTGATCCAAACGGTAATGCCTAGATTCTTAGTGAAGATCTGCTGCGGTTCTTTTTTAAACTATTCCACTAGTAGAAAATAAAAATGCATACGCTAAATGATTGCTCTTAGATAATTGATTCATACTATAAGTAAAGTGGGGTGGGCCTAAATTTATGTGTGTGCGTGTGTAGAACTTCAGTTTAAGGAAATAGTAATCTAGAGAGCTATGCAAAAAGAAACTGGACTATCTCTTTTTTGTCTTATACATAATATGAATTTTATACAATTATTTCTTTCTATATCCTATTACTCTTTTAAAACAAAAATATATTATGGATGATTTGTGTGAAATTCTGTATATAATAATTCAGGCCAAAACCATACAGACTATCATGGGTTTGTATGGAATACATCTATGTCTAGAAGAATGCCATTTCTAGATATTAAATCAGTCTGATAGGCATAAGCTGAAGGGGCCACGGTTCAACTTTTAAAAATCCCACTAATTTCAGGATAAGTCATTTGAATGTATTCTTTGACCAAATGCTAGGATCCGGGTTACCCCGCATGTATTTGCTCCATGAACATCTGTAGCAAGGTGTATTGATAACTACTATACTGTTAAGTTTAGCTTGGGTGATATGATTTTGCTGTTTCTTTCCTCAAATCTGTGTAGCTAGTAGACACAACTGTCATTTCCCTTTATCTTGTGCTCTAGTTTAATAACTTGTAGCAGATAAAGTTTGCTTGTTTAAGAGAGATGTCTGTGTTTCAAACTCCCTCTCTGTGCACCGGGGGTCTTTGCTCATGCTAACATGTACGCGTGGGGGGGGTTGAAGTACTCGGGAAACTCAGCCCTATGTACATGTTCATAGGCAGCCTATATTGGCGTTCCCCAAACCATGACAGAATCATAGAATCATAGAGCCGGAAGGATCCTCCAGGGTCGTCTAGTCCAATCCCCTGCACAATGCAGGAAATTCACAAATGCCTCCCCCACACCACCCTGATGACCCCCTGTTCCACACCCTGAAGTTGACACAAAACCTCCAGGAATCTCCAGTCATACTGGAGGCAACAGAACATGGGAACTGGTATAGGATTACAAGCAAACTGTTGCAGCTGTTTCTTTTTAGAATTAGCATGAGAGTATTTTACATAAGCATTTTGCTGTGATATAAAAATTAACATGAGCTGTTGGGATCTCCTGCTACAGCAGATAAAATACATTTTCATAAAACCAACGTTCATGTGCTGCAAAGCAATATGTCTTCTTTCAGTTTTTTTTTTTTTTTTGGGGGGGGGGTGGGGGGCAGCTGTATTAACTTTGTCAGAAGTTTCCCTTAATTTTGCACAGATCACATTCATTCCCCTGCATAATGATAACGCCTGTGTTATAGATACTTGTTTTAAAGTGATTGTAGTTTTAATCTGTGTGCCTTTTAGGAAGCTGGAATGCTGCGGGTGTGTGTTCAGATCCTAATAATCCATTCTTTGCTTCTGGCAGAGAGGAATGTGAAAGCTGGTAGCTTTTTAAAGATAGCGTGGAGAGGTGTGCAGCGCGGCCTGCCCCTTTTATCTCTGTTACCCCTGGAACCACCCCCTTCCGCTGCTCATTGGTGTGTTTAAATGTCGCCAGACACTCCACCGCGTGACGGAGGAGGGCGCCCCAAAATCGAAATTATGGGGGTACCCCCAATCACCCCAATAATAGTGCCCAGAGGTCCCCCTCGTCGAGGCGAGTCTGCTGAGGGGTCACTCGATACCCCCAAAATGAAATCATGTGCCGCTTGGGTGTTCTACCTCGCAGGGTCGGCGTAGGCTAAAATCGCCAAAACAGCTCCTACAGCCCCCAAATCACACGTGCCGCCTCGGGACACTCCCCCTGACCTCTCCTAGAAGGCTGGGGTCCTCTATACCACGGCGCACACTGCGGGACCTGCGTTTTGTTTATTGCAATTCCCCTATGATTTATTTCACTTCACACAGAAGGGAAAGAGGGTGGGCACGAACACAATAGTGGCCACATTTTCTCATTATATTGTCCCTGTCTCAAAATACATGTGCTGGTATTTGAGGTGTGTGTGCAGTATCGATGTCATTCTCTCCTTTACACATTGTAGGTGGGTTCTGACCAATGGGGACCCTAAAATGCCTCGTGCTATTATGCCACAATCATATGTGATTAACCTTTTTTCACCAGAGACACGGAATATTGCTCTAAATGGTCAGTGTGCTTAAACATTCTCATATCTTAAATAAAACAGGTTTTTAAAACTGTGACACACATTTTGAGTGAAATCAGTGGAGAGATATAAAAATCCCCCCCCCAATCTTTTTAAAATGACGCAATTTTCCTGTTTTTCGCACTAGGCATATCCTGTTTTTAGGTTGGAGCAGCAATGATGTCATCTTCCTGTTGACCGCTAGCTCTAACGCCAGATATCTTCATAGATAAACCAAACACCCCAACTTTGGCTGGGGGTGGGGTGTGTAGGGAACTCCTGGGAAAAAACCTCCACCCATTCAGAGTTTTAACAAGTGCTTGAGTAGTTTTTGGATTGGCTGACTGCCACAGCTCAAAACTTCCCGGGGCTGAAAACAGCCTAGGATTGGGCTAGGAATCTTCGCTCCGCCCCCTTGGAGCTGTTTGTTCTGTCGGAAGTACAGAAGCTTGCTGTCTTCCTTCCAACACACAACTGCCTGGAAAAACTTTTTGCTTTTAAGGGCATTTTTTGCCCAGAAGAATTTTCTCTGGTTTTGCACACTGTATTTCTTTTTAAAAAGGATTGAAACCGGGGTGTGGGGGGAATTTCCTGCTTGCATGCTTTAACTTGAGGTGGGGGCACGGGGGGAACTGGAGACTGGCATTCCCTATGTTTTTCTGGGTAAGTGAGCAGCTTGTCTTTTTTTTTTTTTTCATGGCTTGAGATTCTCTAGTACAATCTCTCTCTCTCTGCTTGCTTTCAAATTAACACTACTTTCTATGGGTTAAAATTGTTGCTGAGATGTTAAAGGGGTGTGTGGGGGGTCTGCTCTTTATTTGTTCTTTCCCTTTGCTTCAATCAAGCTGTTTTTTTGCGATGTGTGTGTTTGTGTGTGTACCTTGGGGGGGGGGACGTTTGCAGAAAGAGAGAGCAGGCTTTAAAGATTCTCTCTCTCTTTATTTGTTCCTTACCTATTCCTGTGATATGCAGCAGCCATTTCACTTTTTAAAAAGGACACTTTTCCCCCTTTGCAGCAAACTGGGTGCCTTTGCTCTCTGGGGGGCTTGCAAAGAGTGGAAATCAGCTGGCTGGGTGTGTGTGTGTGTGACTTCTGAGACCCTGAGGAGTCTGCACTAAACACAGAGATACACACAACCCAAAGGGAAAAAAGGGGTGTTGTTGTGCCCAATTTTCACAGTCTGCAAAATGTGCTTTTTTTTGTTAGTAGATATACGTTAGAATCAATAGTCTTTCCTTTTCTCAGGGGGGAGGTGGGTGGTGAAGGGGGGGGGCATGGTGATTTCAGCTCTCCTTTTTCAAGAAGAGGAGGAAAACTTTTTTCTTCTTTTCTTGCCAGCCTGAGCCTCCAGCGTGAGAGCGCCGGCAAAGTTTGAAACCTACACCAAACACACATTTCAGCACATGTTAAAAATAAATAAATAAATAAATTGCACACATGCTTCCCTTGGAAATTCTCTCTGCTTTACTGTCCCTACCGCCTGAAGTTTTTGCACCAAGCACAACAATACAAATGGCTGCCATTGTACCAGACTCCTTCTCCCCACTGCAAACACCCTGCTGCTAACAGCCCCATAACACAGCCTCCTCCATTCCCTTCTGGGCTGACACTGGCGGCCATCTTGGCCATCCCAGTTTTTGAAGCATGGCCCCCCCTTAGCGGAAGCATGGCTTCCGCAGGGGGATGGGGGGCAGCTGTCAAATGTTTTTCCGGTCTCTGAATTGAAGAAAGGTATACCCCATTACTACTCCTATGGTCTGCTTCTCCATGGTACTAGGAAGCTCTTGGCTCGGGTCTCATAATCCCTACATCAAATTGAAAACAGATCAGCCAGTATCACAATGCCCCTGTATAAATCATTGGTGTGACCTCATTTGGAATACTGTGTACAGTTCTGGTTGCCACACCTCAAAAAGGATATTATAGCATTGGAAAAAAGTGCAGAGAAGGGCAACTAGAATGATAAAAGGGTTGGAACACTTTCCCTATGAAGAAAGGTTAAAACGCTTGGGGCTCTTTAGCTTGGAGAAACGATGGCTGAGGGGTGACATGATTGAGGTTTATAAGATTATGCATGGGATAGAGCAGGTTGAGAAAGAAGTACTTTTCTCCCTTTCTCACAATACAAGAACTCATGGGCACTCCATTAAATTGCTGAGCAGTCAGGTTAGAACAGATAAAAGGAAGTCCTTCTTCACCCAAATAGTGATTAACACATGGAATTCACCGCCACAGGAGGTGGTGGCAGCTACAAGCATGGACAGTTTCAAGAGGGAATTAGATAAGCATATGGAGCAGAGGTCCATCAGTGACTATGACCCACAAGGTATAGATAGGAACTCTCAATCTGGGGCAGGTGATGCACACTATTCTTGGTGCTGGGGGTGGGGGGCAGCAGTGGGAGGGCTTCTAGTGTCCTGACCCCACTGCTGGACCTCCTGATGGCACCTGGTATTTTCAGCCACTGTGTGTCAGGTGATCCTGCCATGAGATGGATGGGAGGGTAGGAGGGGTAGATGGTATGTAACTTTTCATGTCTGGAATGTGGGGAGGTGTGCAGGTTTTCTAGGCAACAGAGGATTTCACAGCCTGGGCTATCTGCTATCACACCAAATGTCCTTGGTCTCACAGTTCTTGTTTTCTTCTTGTTTTCTTCTGCGGAGACAGCTTTGAGCCATTTGGTTATTTACTGCTTTACAACTTTTGCACCCCTTTTCCCACGTGCAGGCTTGGTAGTCATTGTTAGATTGAAGGGGGGGACGACCTGCGGGTATAACTGTAGAGGCTTCTTTGTAGGGCTTTATCTCTGACAAGGAATTGTTAATGTGTCTTTAGAACTTCTTTCAACAAACACTATCTTCTTCATGAAGCCTGGTGTTTGACTGACTTTCTGAAGTACCTGACACTATGTGACAGAGTGTTGGAACAGATGGGCCATTGGCCTGATTCAACATTGGCTTCTCTTATGTTCTGAAATGGAGTGAGGGGGTGGTGCACTTTGTAGCTCCCAAGTGCAAAGTTCATGCATGGGTACCTGAGTGGGGGGAGGTGCCCCAGGCCCTCTTGGTCCATGTGTGCTTGTCCAGAGAGGAGCTGAGTACTATCTCCATGCAGTGCAGAGATTTAGTCAGGGTGTTTGAGGAGGAAGAAGCAGACGAACTCCCCCACCCCACACCGTAATACTGACTGTGCCATTGAGATCCTACCAGAGCACTCACTGCCAAAAGGAAAACTGTATTCAACGAGCCCAGCTGAGAAGGGGGAGTTACAGAAGTTAACTGACAAAAACCCTGCCCATGGATTTATCCACCCCGCCTCCTCCTCATTTGCAGCTCCCGTTCTCTTCCAGAAGAAGAAGGACAGAGGGCTAAGACTGTGCATGGATTACCGAGGTTTGAATGCTGTTTCCACTATGCATGCTTACCCTTTGCTTTTGATTAAAGATCTCCCGGGCCGAGCTGCAAAGGGAAAGATCTTCTCAAAGTTGGATTTGAGAGATGCATACCTCCAGGTGCACATTCGCAAGGGGGATGAGCCTAAAACGGCCTTTAATACTCCCCTCGGCCAATTTGAATACTCGGTGATGTCTTTCAGACTACAAGGGTCCCCAGGGGGTGTTTATGAACTTGATCAATGATGTTTTGTACAAGCACTTGTTCAGGGGTGCCCTAGTTTATCTTGATGATATCTTATTGTATTCAAAAGATAGAGTCCCACATCAAACTAGTGCAGGAGGTCCTCCAGACTGTATGACAATAAGCTGTTTGCAAAGCTGTCTAATTCCATCAGATCAAAATAGACTTCCTGGGCTATCGTATATCCCCTAAAGGTTTGGAAATGGACCCACACAGCGGTTTTGGGATGGGAGGCCCCTCAAACCCGATGGCAATTCCAATCCTTCTTAGGATTCACTAATTTCTATAGAGCATTTATCTCCAATTTTGCTTGAGTGAGATCACAGATCTGCTAAAAACCAAAGGGAAGGGGCAAGACAGCACCAAACCAAGTACCCACTTAGAGTGGACTGGTGAGTGCCAAGAGTCGTTTCATAAACTCAAAGCGTTGTTTACATCTGAACCCATTTTGTGTCATCCTGATGAAAATAATCAGTTTATTGTGCAGGTGGACGCATTGGATGTTGCTATTTGGGGGGGCAATCCTACAGTAGGGGCCATCTGGGAGATTCCACACCCTAGCTTATGTATCTAAGAAATTTAACACCACTCAACAGAATTGGACAGTGTGGGGCAAGGAGGCGGTGGCCATCAGGTTGACTTTGACCACTTGGCTTCATTGGCTTGAAGGGGCACAGGTGCCTTTTGAGGTCTGGACTGATCATAAGAACTTAGAACTTAGCACACCCCCTGGAATGTCAACGCCAAACAACTCCAGTGGGCAGAGTTCTTTTCCAAATTCCGCTTCACTCTCCACGATTTCCCTGGGAAGGTGAACACCCTAGCTGATGCCCTGTCATGCCTCCCACAACATGCCAGCCAGAGGGAGGAAGTAGTGGACTCTATGTTCACGCCCTCTCAATTGGGAGGGGCAGTGTTGGGGGGGTTGGCCCCCCAAAGGGGATTTGGGAGGGGCAGTGTTGACCCACAGCCAGGCGAAGGTGGAGATTGGGCAGGGGGGAATTAGCCATGGCTTGCCAAATTCGAAGGGGCATTTTCTAAGATGGATGAGGAGGAGATCATGCCTGATGCAACTGTACAGCTGGGGCTGAATGGATGTTGGTATCGAGGGGGGGAAACTGTACCAAAATCTCTCCATGGGGAGATCTTGCACTTTGGTCATGAATCCAAACTGGCCAGACATTACGGCTATTTAAAAATTCTCCACTTGCTGCAATGCCAGTTTTGGTGGCCACATATGAGGTCAAATGTTTTGCAATATGTTGTCAGAAAGTGATGCCTTTGATGTTTCTCACTGAATCCATTGTTTTATGTTCCCTACCCCGCTTTGCGCTTGCGTAGTTATGCAGCCAGAAACGTGGGAGCTTCTTCCCTGCCGCTTTTCCTTATCACGGTGGCCTTGAATGTAGGCTTTGGACTATTCTTATTCTGCTGAGAATTTTCCAGTCCTGGGAAGGCAAGGGGAGGGGGGAGTAGTCTCCCGCTCATGAAGTATTTCTCCCGCCGGGAGTTCCCGCGCGAGTGCTCAAGTTTTATTCGCTAGGCGCTTCATTGCATCACACTATAAGTTAGCTTGCTCTGCTTTGCTCCCCATTCCTGACAATGACCTCCTACTGTGGGTTTTAGCAAGATAATCCTAATAAACCTTTCTTTGTGCAAGAATGACTGGATCTACTTGATTTTAAACCTGACAGAAATTGTCAGGAATCACATCTTTCCCTCACCGTCAACGTCCGCCATCCACCACGATGAGCGGGGCGGGAAAGGGAGCCTCGGGCACAGTCCCGTTGATTACCACCTCGGGAGCCTCCGGGGCAGTTCCAGCGATCACTACGGCGGGAACCACAGGTGCCATTCCAGTGACTACTGCGTTGGGAGCCACGGCTCCCGTTACTTCTGTGGCTGCTCCGGTGGTTACTATTCCGACTACCACCGTGGTTCCAGTGACTACAACTACAGTGGTGACGACACCGACTATCTATTCAGCAGCCGGGTTGGCTACCCCACCATTGATTGGCACAATTGGAGCCACGTACACACTCCCAATCTACAGCCCGGCCGGGCCGATACCAAGTCAGGGAGGTGCGGTTCCACGAACCTATGTGCCAGGAGTCCCAACACCTTGGGACAAAGGGGTGACTTTTCGCAGATCGCGCGATTGGACTAAGAACTTGTTGGACACTACCCAGACCACCTGGACTATGCCGGGAAGCCAGAGCCGTGACAGCCTCCTGGATCCCAGAGGTAGTTTTGGTCTTCCCCAAGGGCGGGTGTCCCGGGGATCTCCCAGAACGGGGTCCAGCCAAGACACTGATGCCCGCATGGATTCTATCCAAGAGGACACCCGACGGCTGGTAAGGGATATGAGTAAACTAATGCAGTCCCTACCCCAGATGATGGACCAAGCTATTAGAGCCCATCCGCTGACACAACCCAGACCTGCACCCGCCCCGGCTCCAGCCCCGGCGCCACCGTTGGTGCCGGGACGGCCACCTCCTCCTCCTCCGGGTCCGGGGCCGGGCCAACCAGTACCACCGGGTCCAGGACCGGGCCAGCCAGCACCAGCCCCACCTCCAGTAGTTGCCCCAGTACCGGGAGCGGGGCCAGGGCCACCAGGACCTATCCAGCCGCCAGCTGTGCCTCCGCCTCAACCTCCGGCTCCAGCACCCCTCATGCAGCTGGTACCGATCATGGCGCAGGCCCCCCGGTAATCCGCCCCAAAGACATGCTTGAGATCACATTTGATGGAGATCCTGAGACTGTGTCCTTTTTCATATTACAAGTTGGAAAATTTGTACAAAGATGGGGCTATGTATTCCCAGATGAAGAACAGCAGGTGGAGTTTATTGCATCCAGGTTCCGGGGGAGTGCTACTAGCTGGTATGTAGCCCTTCATGATCTGGAGGCGGAGGAGTTGGGGAATGTAGATGACTTCATGTGGGCTTTGAGAAACCGTTTTGAAGATCCGGGGCGGCCCAAAAAGCTGAAGCCTTCCTTCGCACTTTCAGACAAGGCAAACTCTCAGTGCGGGAGTACTCAAGAGAGTTTCAAAGGCATGCTGTGAAAATTCGAGACTGGACTGATGCGGTGTTGGCCCAACAATATAGAATGGGACTAGCCGTTGACGTCCGCAATAATGTCCTCAGCTCTCAGCAACCTCGTACCCTCCAGGGTTGGATGGAGGAAGCCGAGAAGGCCGAAAGTCGCTTACAAATGATGAAGCTGGATTTATCCTTGGGTAACAATCGTCCGAGTAGTGCGGCGGGCCAGGCCAGACCCAAACCAACATCTACTCCGAGTGGACTGAGGGATCAGCGTATGCGACAGGGGCTCTGCCTGCGATGTGGGGAGAAAGGGCATTTCGCCGCTGCCTGCCCGAAAGGGGATCCCAATAGAGCTCTACCACAAGAAGAGCCCAGGAGGTGGACAACCCCTACCCCGAGAAAAGGTACCGCCAAACCACGCAACACACGGGCTCTGTTTGCTAGCCCCGACCAAGTGGATTCCTTGATGCTAGAAGAGGAGAGTGAGATGCAGGGAAATGAGATGGTCCTGTTGGTGAATGGCGCTACACAGCAGGACCCAGCACCTGAGGCGCCTAAACTGGTGAGCAACTACCCCTCTCTCTTCTTTGTGACTGTTTTGGTGGTGAATCCAGCAATGATGACTCACATTCGGGTCCGGGCTCTCATTGACTCAGGGTGCGGGAGGGATCTCATAAACCCTTCTATGGTTATGGGGTTGGAGGCAGCCGTGGTCCACTTGAAAGACCCAATAACTTTCACACAGATGGATGGGTCTCCAATGAAAAAACCATGCCGATTTGAGACTGTTCCTTTAAGAATAGGCATTGGTGACCACTGGGAGCTACGCTCATTCGTAATAGCTCCGCAAGCCCAGTTTCCCTTGGTGTTGGGTAGCCCCTGGTTACATGGACATAACCCTTACATTTTATGGGAAGAAGGGGAGGTACAATTTATCTCCCCAAAATGTACAGAACACAAATGGGACCCCGGGTGGGGAAATCCCCCATGCAATGAACCTCCACGAGCTTGTTTGGCAACGGAGGATCTTAACCGCATTCCTGAGGATTACCAGTATATAACCCGGGTGTTTGAGGAGGAGGAAGCAGATGAATTGCCCCCCATCGTAACTCCGACTGTGCAATTGAGATTCTTCCGGGTCAAAAATTACCAAAAGGGAAAATTTATGCCATGAGCCCAAGTGAAAAGGAAGAACTTCGCCGTTTTATTGATAAAAATCTGGCCCGTGGATTCATTAGACCAGCATCATCCCCTTTTGCAGCACCTGTATTATTTTGTAAAAAAAAGGATGGGGGCTCAGACTCTGCACGGATTACCGGGGACTTAACGCAGTGTCTGCAACTAATGCCTACCCGATGCCCCTCATCAAAGACTTACTGGCAGAGGTGGCTAAGGGGAAAGTGTTCTCTAAACTGGATTTACGAGATGCTTACTTTCGGGTTCGTATCAGAGAGGGGGATGAATACAAGACTGCATTTAATACCCCGCTGGGGCAATTTGAATACCGGGTGATGCCCTTCGGGTTACAAGGGGCACCAGGGGTCTTCATGAACTTAATCAATGAAGTGTTACACCCCTATTTATTCAAGGGAGTGGTTGTTTATTTAGATGATATCTTGGTCTATACCCCGGATCAGGAATCCCACACTACCCTTATGCGGAAAGTATTGGAAAAGCTTTTAGAACACAAACTGTTTGTTAAACTGTCAAAATGTGAATTTCACCAAGAGAGCATTGACTTTTTGGGATACCGTATATCCTCCGCGGGGTTGGAGATGGACCCAAAAAAGGTCCAGGATGTATTGAGATGGGAGCCCCCCAAAACCAGGCGCCAGCTCCAAAGTTTTCTCGGCTTCGCCAACTTTTACCGTCAATTCCTGCCACACTTCGCCCAAGTAGCCCTTCCCCTCACGGAACTGCTAAAAACTAAGGGGAAGGGATCCAAGGCTTCAGTCCCAGGAGCCCCTTTGGACTGGACCCCGCAGTGTCAGCAAGCGTTTGAACAACTTAAACGGTTGTTCACGTCTGAGCCCATACTAGCACACCCTGATGAGACAAAGAAATTTGTAGTGCAAGTAGACGCATCAGACACTGCTATGGGTGGGGTGATTTTGCAAGAGAATGCTCAAAAGCAGCTACAACCCCTGGCTTATGTGTCAAGAAAATTTAATGACACGGAGAGATTTTGGCCCATTTGGGATAAGGAAGCGGCGTCTATCCGTTTAGCATTGATCACATGGAGACATTGGTTAGAGGGGTCCCGAATACCTTTTGAAATCTGGACTGATCACAAAAACCTTGAAGTATTGCGAAAACCCCGAAATCTAAATGCTAAACAGTTCAGGTGGGCTGAGTTTTTCTCCAAATTTCAGTTTACCCTGCACCATTTCCCAGGGAAAGCCAACCATTTGGCGGACGCTCTCTCCCGCCTTCCCCAACATTTTTCTAAGAGGGTCGAAGTTCGGGAATCTATGTTCACCCCAGAACAATTAGTTGGTGCAGTTGTAACCCGGAAAGCTAAACAAGCACCAATGAGTTCCATCCAAACATTGACTTGGGAAAAGCAGTTTTTATCTGACATCACCCTACCAGAAACAAGTGAGTTACAAGCCAGGGATGATGTGAATTGTGGCCCTAATGGCTGCTGGTACAAGGGAAATAAAATGTTTGTCCCAGAAGCTACCCGAGCCCAGGTTTTGCACACAGTTCACGATTCAAAAGCTGCGGGACACTTTGGATATGTAAAATCCTTAAGACTTCTGCAACGTAGCTTCTGGTGGCCCCGAATGAAACAAGAGTTGTCTCGCTATATACAGTCCTGCCCAACGTGTAACCGTTGTAAAACCAGACCAGGAAAACCTCCAGGCCTCCTGCAACCACTACCCACCCCGAGTAGACCCTGGGAAGTAATCTCTATGGACTTTATCACTGATCTTCCCCCTCTAAACATATGACGGTCATTTGGGTGGTAGTGGATTTATTCTCTAAGCAGGCTCACTTCATACCGTTCCCCAGTATGCCAACAGCAAAAGTCTTGGCCAAAGCATTTATTCAACACATTGCCAAATTGCATGCGTTGCCCCTCAAGATCATTTCCGACAGGGGGTTCCGTTTGTTTCCAAATTTTGGTCTGAGCTAATGACTCTAATGGGTATTGAACGTGCTCTTAGTACTGCCTATCACCCTGAGACTGATGGCCAGACGGAAAGGGTGAACCAGACGTTGGAACAATATCTAAGGTGTTTTTCTAATTACCAACAAGACAATTGGGTAGATTTGTTACCATTGGCGGAGTTTGCATACAACAACTCATGGCACGCTTCCACGAAAATGTCACCGTTCAAAGCTGCCATGGGCTATGACAGCCCCCTCTTCCCTTCTTAAAGCCTGGTGAGAATGGTGGTAAAGCCTCGGCATGGTGTCAAACTCTCCGTGACTCCTGGCCCCTAATTGTCGAGACTTTGAATGAGGCCAAGGCACAGTATAAAAAACAAGCAGATAAAAAAAGGGCCGGGGGATGGAAATTGCACCCGGGAGACACTGTCTATCTGTCGACTAAGAACCTAAGACTAGCACAACAGTCCAGGAAACTTGCGTGGAAATATATTGGTCCTTTCCGAGTGCTAAGATGTGTGAATCAAGTAACTGTACAGCTAGACTTGCCTAAATCTCTTAAAGCAATACATCCAATTTTCCATTACAGCCTTCTCAAGCCGGCCTTACCCCCAACTAAATGGCATCCCGAGACGTCGGCTTCTCCCCCCTCTGATGGTTGAAGGTGAAGAGCACTACGAAATCGCTGATATTTTGGACTCTAAGATACTTCGTGGACAACTCCTGTACCTTGTGCAATGGGTACACTTTGGGCCCCAATACAGGGAATGGGTGAAAGTTTCTGATATCAATGCACCTGATCACCTGAAAGACTTTCACGCTCGATACCCTAATAAACCTGGGGGCCCTCGTTCGCTCCTTCCTGAGTGGTGGGTGGGTGGTGTTTTGGGAAGGGCAGAATGTCAGAAAGTGATGCCTTTGATGTTTCTCACTGAATCCATTGTTTTATGTTCCCTACCCCGCTTTGCGCTTGCGTAGTTATGCAGCCAGAAACGTGGGAGCTTCTTCCCTGCCGCTTTTCCTTATCACGGTGGCCTTGAATGTAGGCTTTGGACTATTCTTATTCTGCTGAGAATTTTCCAGTCCTGGGAAGGCAAGGGGAGGGGGGGAGTAGTCTCCCGCTCATGAAGTATTTCTCCCGCCGGGAGTTCCCGCGCGAGTGCTCAAGTTTTATTCGCTAGGCGCTTCATTGCATCACACTATAAGTTAGCTTGCTCTGCTTTGCTCCCCATTCCTGACAATGACCTCCTACTGTGGGTTTTAGCAAGATAATCCTAATAAACCTTTCTTTGTGCAAGAATGACTGGATCTACTTGATTTTAAACCTGACATATGTGGGGTCATGCCAAACACGTTTGATGTGTAAGAGGCACCCAGGCAAGCCACCAGGGAGGCTATGGCCCTTGGAATCTCCCAATCACCCCTGGGAGGTGATATCCATTGGATTTTATTACAGAATTACCCCCTAGTAAGGGCAAGACGGTGATCTGGGGGGGGGGACAGACTTATTTTCAAAGCAAGCACATTTCATCCCTTTCAAGCAACTGCCCACTGCCAAGACCCTTGCTAAGATGTTTATTCATCACATTGTTAAATTGCATTCAGTGCCAACCACGGTAATATCCGACAGAGGGGCCCAGTTCATTGCTACATTCTAGAAAGAGCTTATGCAGGTACTAGGCATTGAACAAGGTCTCAGCAGCGCCTACCATCCTGAGATTGACGGACAGACCGAAAAGGTCAATCAGGTGGTAGAGCAATTCCTCCACTGTTTTACCAACTACCAACAGGACAATTGGGGTGACTTCTTACCCTATGCAGAATACATTTATAACAATTCTGTTCACAGTTCCACTGGGCTCTCACTTTTTAAAGCATTGTATGGCTATGAGGGGCCCTCTTTGCCCACAGTAGGGCTACCTGATCCCCCACCCCTTGGGATCTCCAGACTTGTTGGCAAGGACTGAAAGAACACTGGCCAAAAGACTCTGAATAAAGCCAAAGTGGATTATGAGGCTCAGGCTGACAAAGGCAGAGCCCCAGAATGGGACATACAACCTGGGGACTCAGTTTACTTGTCTTAAAGGGTCTTAAAGACTTAAAAGCTCTCCAGCCTAGTCAGAAACTGGGTTGGCAATATGTGGGTCCTTTTAAAGTGTTACTTAAAATCAATGAGATGATTGTTGAACTTGACTTGCCTAAATCTCTGAAGGGCGTACATCCTGTTTTTCATTTCAGTCTACTCAAACGGGACCCTGGGCCCAATGCTTGGAGACCTCAACCTCCAGCCCCTCCTCTTCTGATGGTGAATGGTGAGCCCCACCATGAAGTCACCCAAATCCTGTACTCGAAGGTCAAAAGGGGCCAGCTTCTCAACCTGGTTCAATGGAGGGATTTCAAACCCTCCCACAATGAATGGGTTGATAAATGTCATGTCAATGCTCCTAAGCTGATTTGTGCTTTTCATAAAGTGTATCCTGGCAAACCTGATGGGGGGTGTCTTGGGGGGCAGAATGTCAGCTATGCTGCCATTGCAGGTGGTGGGGGGAGAGGGGGCTGATGCAGTGGTTCTTGTTATGCTGCAATTTTAACTTTCACTTCGCCACACTGAGTCTTATCTCATAGCCTGAGTGCCTGACCTTGGTACCTCTCTCTTGAACCCGTTAGTTTAGGTGTGCTTCAGCTAATTTCCTGATTGACTTGACCTTGTCAGGGGACCCCACTTCAAATCCCGTATATCTATGCCCCTCCCACCTTTAGGGTTAGTTCCGACACTGCATGTATGCACAGATGCCTTGCCTTTACTGTACTCAATAAATTTAAACCTTTTTGAAGGAACGTTGTTGAGAACTGATTGCTGCGAGATTCTGACATGCATGTTGTGTGCAATGCTCCCTCTAAGCTGTGGAGTCTTGTGAGCAAAAATTCTACTTTGTCAGCTACCGGCTTTAAAGTTGTGAGTGAGCGATTTGACTACTGCATAACTTAGTTTGCTCTGGAGCCATCCTTCCTGAGCTGAGACAAAAAATGTGCGAGCCGGAGTCGACAAAACTGTGAGCTAGCTCACACTAACTCAGCTTAGAGGGAACACTGGTTGTGTGGAGGTCCAGATCTTATTTGGGGGTTCAGAGCTTTGAAACTCCTCAGTATTTTTGGTTGAATTCATGAACAAGGCATAAATAAGGAACTGGGAATAAGGAACCAACTTCAGCCACATGGAAAACACAGTGTGACCTAATATGCTAATGAGTTTCTGCTGTTGGGTGTGGCCTATTATGCTAATGAGTTCCTGCTGGGCTTTTTCTACCAAAATAGCCCTGGCTGATGCATACAATTCACTGGAAGTTCCATGCTTCCCAGGTGTGTGCAGGCCCAGTTCAGAATTGGACCTCACCACACATGGAAAAGAGGCTTCAGCCTTCCCTCCTCCACACAGTTTTCCTCACCTGAGATGGCTCCAGGGAGCTGCTATCTTCTCTGTTGGAAAAATTATGGGTAGCTGTCATTAAGTTTCCCAGTGAAGCTACCTCCTGACATTGCATCATAATATAAGGGCTGCATATTCTACATTTGGTTGCTGTTCAGAGAAAAGTCCACCAGGTGGCAATAGTGCACCACAACATTTGCTGCTCGCAAGAAAATTTTATCACCTAAGGCTCCCTCCCTTCCTTCAACAATGCCTCTCCTGTGAGTAGAAGACTGCTGTCGGCCTGTCAGCTTGTTTACCAGAGGGCAACTGATGTGAATCGCTCCTGGCTTGAGCACTGGCAGGGTGTGCATCTGCTAGTGAATTCAGAATTAAAACAAACAACCACCTACTCAATCCTTTTCTTTGAAGAGCATGCCTTTTAAAATAAAATAAACTTGCTGACATTTATTTTACAACTTGAAATTTACTTCACACACCTCTCTTCCCTTTGAGACAAATGTCTGCTCTTCATTAGGGCCAGTCAATGCTGCCCATCAGCTTCCGTGCAGGTCTCCCGTTGAGCCCCATGAAGAACTGGGCAATGGGGGCCAGTAGAGCAGGCCAAGTAAATGCTAAGCTGATGAACTTCTTCTGAACACAGCACAGCCAAAGCTTCCTCCAGTTGTCGTGCTACCAAGAATATCACTAGGGAAAGAGATCTTCATGAAATCTGCTTTTAGATTTTTATAGACATTGCCAAGAATATAAGTTAAGAACATAAGAGAAGCCAATGTTGGATCAGGCCAATGGCCCCTCCAGTCCAACACTCTGGGTCACACAGTGGCCAAAAATGCCAGGTGCCCTCAGGAGGTCCAGCAGTGGGGCCAGGACACTAGAAGCCCCTCCCACTGTTGACTTGGCCCTCCAAAGTTATACTTTCATTTGGATATATTATATTATTCGATTTTAATATATTGATTGTTTTCTGTTTTTCAGCTCTGCAAGCAAAGACAACTCTTTTTTTAATCTTCACCTTCATACAAGGACACACCATGTCACCATAACAATAATCCAGGACAGCTGAGTCTCATCGGAGCACAAACCTGGGAAAACAGGGTCCCTTACACTTCCTGACCAGTCATCACAAAAGTCTTGGGCCTTACGGGCATTAATGCAGCAAAACTAGGATTCGATAAAGGAGAAATATACTTATATGAAGAAATTGGTGGTTGGTGGATAATTTTGTTGGTGGAGAAATTACAAATCTGATATTGCATGACGTGGAACATCCTTGGTCAGAATTCTCATCTGCTTTCTAACATCCGAATGCAGTCAGTTGGGATTGTAGCCAGAGTGTGGGTAGAGACAGATTAGCCATCTTGCCCATGTCCTTTTCTTGACAGAAACTGTCCAACCCACCTAAACTATTATTAGCCAATAAGGAGCATCTTGTACATGTTCCCCATTCGCCCCCCCCCAATCAGGACTTAGTAATAGTTCTGATTATAAATTCTGCATTGCGAACAGAGGTGTTTATCCTAGGTATGGCGGGAAAGGGGCAGAGAGGATCGAAACTGAGTTTAAAATTCTACACTTAAATCTGCACCAGGGCCACTCTGGATCAAAGGAGAGCCTGGGCAAAACAGGACCCACATACCCTGGGGCAATGGCCGTCCGAACCCCCGGGGTGACCACAATGTAATGCAGAATGGACAAAGAAAAGAGGGGTAGAACTTCAAAATCCCAGAGCTCGTGTTTCAGCTGCCCAAGGCCCAATCTGCAGTCAAAAGGATGGCTAGAAGTGCCAGACTAAAACAAATGGCTTTGCTTTATATTTAGCTGCGCAGAGCTGGTCCAATCCTGTTTGGCCCATCAGGTGTGTTGCTGAGACAGGTGTCCACATACCTCTGCAGCTGACACCTATCCATAATCAAGTAACCAGGGCCGGTGCCAGGCTTTTATGCACCCTAGGCAAGGCTAATGACTTGCGCCCCTCCCCCATTGCTAGCCAAGCCACTGAAGATGCACTGCAGTCTGGAGGGCACGCAGCCCCTCCCCAGGAAGCTCCAAGAGAGACGGGACAGGCAGAGGAGGTTTCAAGGATCCAGATCGCCTTCGCTTTCACCCCTCTGCCTCTTTTGCCTTAGGGCCTACCCTGGCTCAGTGGTAGAGCCTCTGCTTGGCATGCAGAAGGTCCCGGGTTCAATCCCTGGCAGCAGCTCCAGCTTAAAAAAGGATCAGGTGGGAGGTGATGGGGAGGACCTCTGCCTGAGACCCGGGAGAGCCGCTGCCATTCTGAACAGACAAGACTGACCTTCGAAACACAGAAACCACAGAGCTGGAAGGGACCCCTAGAGTCATCTAGTCCCATCCCCTGCACCATGCAGGAAATCCACAGCTATCTCCATTCTCGCTCCTCCAGGGACCCTGCTCTGTACTCATAGAAAGGCAAGAGACCTCCAGGATTCCTGGGCCAATCTGGCCTGGAGGAAAAGTCCTTCCTGACCCCAAAGTGGTGGTGATGGGTCTGACGCAGGGCATGCAAGGAAGGGCCACTCTGAGAGCCCCTTCGGGCCCTCTCTCTCGTCTAAATTCACAGAATCTGCATTGCTGTCAGGTGGCCATCGAGCCTCTGCTGCTTCAAATCCTCCAAAGCAGAGTCCAATACTTGAAGAGGGCAGATCATGCCACCTCTCAGTCATCTCCTCTCCAGGCTAAATCTACCCAGCTCCTCCCACCTTCCCTCATGGGACTTGATCTCCAGACCTCTCACCATCTTTGTTGTCTTCCCCACAGCCCCCAGGACTGATGAAGCAGCAGTGGTCTGATGATCCAATACAACGCAGCAGCTTCGAGTGCCTCCATTTATCTAACGCTTGGGCTGTGTTCTGGGGCTCTTGAACCCGGCAACAGATACATCAGCACCAGGGCCTTTTCTCATTGGCTGCCTGGGTCTCACTGTCCTTTGCACAAATCCCCCCCCCGCCTCCCTCCATCTGGTGTCAGTTCTGCACACCTCTGATGCCTCTGCACTCCGGGCCTAATTTATTTATTTATTTATTATTACATTTATACCCCACCCTACCCAGCTATGGCCGGCTCATGGTGACTTACAGAGAGAATAAAAGAGAGAATAAAAACAGCAATAAGTAATTTAAGTAGTCCTAAAACCATAAAACAATTTCAACATTAAAAAGGTGCTAACAGATTGACAATTTAAGTTAAATTTAAGATGGCGGTCGGCCTTCATTATACCATCCTATACCATCCTAGTGATCGACCCAGATCTAACAATGTGCAGCTGGCACAGGCTGTCCAAGGAGCATTGTCCTCCCTCAGGGCCAGTCCTAATTGAAAGCCCGGTGGAAGAGCTCTGTCTTGCAGGCCCTGATCTCCTCTGGGAGCTCATTCCACCAGAGGAGCCACCACCGAGAAAGCCCTGGCCCTGGTAATAACCAGCCTGGCATCCTTTGGTCCGGGAACGGTCAGTCAAAGTTGGGACCCTGATCACAGTGGTCTCTGGGGAACACGTGGGGAAAGGCCGTCCCTCAGGTATGTAGGTCCCTGACCATAAAGGGCTTTAAAGGTAAGAACCAGCACCTTGAAGCAAATTTGGTATGCTATTGGTAGCCAGTGCAATGCCTTCAGCACAGTCTGAATGTGCGCAAGCATTGGGAGGCCCATTAGAAGCCTGGCTGCAGCATTTTGTACCAGCTGTAGCTTCTGTGGCAAGGGCAGCCCCATGTAGAGAGCATTACAGTAGTCCAATCTTGAGGTGACCATTGCATGGATCACTGTTGCCAAGTTGTTGCATTCAAGGAAGGGAACCAGCTGCCTAATCAGCCAAAGATGGTAAAAGGCCAACTTGGAAGTGGCTGCTACCTGGGCTTCCATTGTTAAGGAGGCATCCAAGAGCGCTCCAAAGCTCCTAACACCTGGCACTGGCACCGATGGAGCCCCATTGAAAGTCGGGATTGGGATCCCTACCCCTGGTCCACCCTGACTCAGGCACCTCTGTCTTGGTCTGATTCAGTTTCAGCCGGCTCAGCCCCAGCCATCCAGCCATGTCTTGTAAATGTCCTGTCTAGATCTTTCAGTTTGGAGCCAGATTGACCACCTGACAACAGATAGAGCTGGGTGTCATCTGCATACTGGTGACATCCCAGCCCATGTCTCCGCACATTCTGGGCAAGGGGCTGCATGTAGATGTTAAATAACATCGGGGACAGCACCACCCCTTGAGGCACTCCAAAATCCAGTGGGTACCTACGGGAGAGATGTTCCCTCAGTGCCACCCTTTGTCCCCGACCCTGGAGGAAGGAGGTGAGCCATTGCAAGGCAGGCCCCTGGATCCCAGTGTTGGCGAGGCAGTGGATCAGTAGCTGATGGTTGACCGTGTCAAACACCGCTGACAGATCCAACAACAACAGCACTGCCAATCCACCCCAATCCAGGTGCCTCCGGAGATCATCTGTGAGGGCAACCAGTGCCGTCTCCACCCCATGACCCGGACAAAAGCCAGACCAGGAGGGATCTAGAATGGAAGCGTAATCCAAAAAGTCCTGTAGCTGCACTGCCACAGCCCTCTCTATTATCTTGCCCAAACAGGGCAAGTTGGAAACTGGCTGGTAGTTCACCAATTCAGTTGGGTCCAGAGATGGCTTTTTAGAGAGAGGACATACCACCACTTCCTTGAGTGCCCCCGGGAACAGTCCCTCCGAGAGGGACTTGTTGATGATTTCCCTTAGGGCACCTTGAAACCCAACGCAGACAGCTTTGGTTAGCCACGAAGGGCATGGATCCAGAGAGCATGTGGTGGGGCGTACAATTAGGAGCAGTTTGTCCCCTTCCTCTAGGCTGAGCAGATGGAAATGACCATTACCTGACCAGAAGACATGCAAGGAGGTCACAGCAGAGTGACAAGACTTTATCTGCAAAATAGCTCGCAAAAGCCTCACAGTCAATATCCAATTCCCTAGCATTTGGCTTTCCTTGTCGCAATGTGGTAATAGACTGGATCGTTCTAAACAATTGGCATGGGTGTGAGCTCACAAACACAATCATAGCCGCAAAGTACTCCTTCTTCGCAGCTTTGACTGCCATCTCATAGGACTGCCATCGTCACGGGCACGGTACCACTGTCTCTCTGTCTTAGCCCTCGCTTCATTAGCCACAACTCCTGGGTAAACCAGGGAGCAAGCTTAGAGCGAGGGCGCAGAGGGCATCGGGGAGCAATCTCATCGATTGCTGATGAGAATTGGCTATACCAATCCTCTACTAACTCAACTAATGTGCTGCCAGGGGGCATTGGATCCTGGAAAGCCATCTGAAGCTGCATTGGGTCCATTTGGCTTCACAGGCAAGCTAAAATATGCTCGCCGCCCAAACAGGGTTGGGGTGGGATATTCAGTTGGGCCCTCAGACCATGGCACTGCCAAAGCAGTGATCCAGTCCACTGTTACCCCTGCGGCAAAGATCAAATCGAGTGTGTGTCCAGCCCAGTGGGTGGGGGTCGTTACATATTGGGAGAGTCCTAGGGCTGCCATGGACGACACCAGATCCATTGCCTAAATAGAGGTCGCATCATCAGCATGGATCTTGAAATCGCCCAGGACTATCAGTCTGGGGTGTTCCAATGCCCAGCCTGATACGGCCTCCATCAGGGATGGCAGGCCATTGGCTGGTGCCTTGGGCGGCCCTGTTAGTATCTGGTTGGGCAGCCCTGCAAGCAACCGGCCCTGCAAGTAACTTTCCCATGTCTGCGCTTATGAGATGGAATGTGAGTGTGGTCTCTGGCCTTGAAGCTCTTAGGCCCATGATCTCATTTGCAGCCATGTCTGACTCTATCTCATCCCTTTACTCTCTTTGGAAACTGTAAGTCAGCATGGCATTAAGGAGCCTCCAGTGACTTAACTAAGCCCAAAAGCCAGAACCAAACTTTGAAACGTCAGTTTTCTGAAAAAGTGCCCTGTCTGGCAGGAAGCTATGACACTGGTCTCTCACATGTTGTCTAGGTCAGCATTCGGCACCTTACTTCTGGCTTGGGAAGAGGCCAGCCCAAAAGGGGATTCATACAATACCACCAGCTCTGCAGAGACACCGAACGCTTCCTCTTTGTAGAGCCCTCCCTTCTGAAGATATGAATTATCAGTCCACAAACACACATCGCCTTCAGCAGCACCCCACACTTCTCTCAGACGGGACAGCAGCTCCCTGAGGTCAGAGACTCAGTTTATGAGGCAGCCGTTGGGTTGACTTGTCGTTTCAATCCCTGAATTTCCTCTCTCAGAAGTTCTAATGTAAAGCGTAATTCTGCTGCATGCACACACACACACACACATGTAAAGTGAAAAGTCACCTAACATTATGATAACACCAGATAAAAGATAAGGAAGGAAAATATACAACAGCTATGCACATATACCTGCAGGTCAGATGCCCAGCATAGGTACACAAAAGGGGTATATCTATGCTACAAACTGATAAAAGTTTAATAACATTTTAACTGCCATGTATTTATTTATATTAAATAGTTTTATCATACATTTGTCCTATTTTTTTTTTCAATAAAGGGTCTCAGGGTGGTTTATAACAAGAAAATGAAAACAAGAATTGAGATTAGAGGGAACCAGAAGAGCAGAGGCCTAGAAGCCATCTACTGTTTGTTGCCACTGGGCAGACTTCTGGCTGCTGAATGAGAGGCCGTGCTCAAAGAGCCCTTCTTTTACATCAGGTGGCTTCTTCCCCATTGTTTTTATTAACCCCTTTTAACTTCATTATTTCTTGTCTTAACTATTTTACCACTTGTACCATCTATCAGTTAGATGGTTCTTTTTTGCTATTTTTAAATGAGAGAACAAGATAAGAAGCCTTGCCTTGTCGGACGCATCCCTCAGCTTTTAAGAATTTTACCATCTTTCTATTTTTAATTAATGAATCCCTCAGCTTTTAAGAATTTTACCATCTTACTATTTTTAATTAATGAACACCGAGTGACCTCAATTTCTCTTTGTTTGCAGACTTCCTGCCTGGTGGTAATTTTCTTCTCTCTCTCTCTTGTGAGACAGAATACTCAGTAATTTGCAACTGATTGTTAAGGAGCCGGTAAGAGCAAGTGAAGGGCGGCTCCCGACAAAGACGCTGGAGCATGGAGTAAAGTGTTTATCCTGGATCGGACCCAGCACCTTTAAAATAGTTGATACTTAGTTTTTAAATTTTTTAATTGAACCAGGGGTGACCTTGGAAGAGCAACTCATGGTACCAGCTAAAGCAATTAAGAACTGAGCGCGGAGCTGTTAATAAGCAGTCTATGTTTAATAAGCAGTCTACAGTGTGGTTTAGATTCTTGCAGCATATTGCCAGCCGTATTCTGACTTTTACTGGCCTCATGATGAATTCGAATAAGAGTTCCTGCCTTCATCAAAACAATTAAAAATTGATGATTATTATTTTCCTCAAATTTCCACTGCAAACTGCCTTGCTGTGCTAGAAAGCAGGGGTGGGGGGAGCTGGTTGATTACCTGGATATGATGGTGTCTGGTGGTTCAAGGTCTGGGGAGAAATCAAAGTGTGATCTTCAGATAAGGAGAACAAAAGAGGCATTGTGACCTACATAGAAGAACAATTTTATCCAGAAATGGTCTTCGCCTCAGAAGATGGATGGATTTTATTGGTGCAAATACAGAGACAATCCAAAAAGACCCTTATCATAAATATCCATGCACCAAATCAACACCAGGAGAAATTCTACAGGAACTGATCTCAAAACAGATGATGAACTTTGCATCATTGGAGACTATAATGACAGAACTGCAGACAGAAAATCTGTTACTGGAAAATGGAAACAAGGAAATGAACTTCCCCCAACATTTTATCAAGTAGCAGAAGAAAATGACTGTGTGGATGCCTGGAAAGTGAGAAACCCTCAAAAACAAAATTATACCTTCTATTCAGTGAGGCATAAGTCCTGGTCAAGAATAAATGTGTGTTGGATTTCCACCACAATGGCAAATGTTATATTAGAAGCAGAAATTCTACCAGCAACTTTTGCTAATCATAACCTGATTACCCTTGAAATACAAGACACTCCCCCAAAAAATAGATGGACATTGAATACTTCTATTTTAAAGAATGAAAGGTTTGTAAGAGAATCCAAAAAATAATTTCAAATGTTTTTTGAACAGAATATTCAACCAGGAACTTCTATAAACATTGTATGGGATGCTTTTAAAGTCTTTGCCAGGGGATGGATGATTCAGTATATCTCAAGAAACAGAAATCAGAAAAATATTCCCAGATTCAAGACCAGATTAAAAAACAAGAAGAAAAGATAAAACAGGATTCTTCAACTGAACAGAGAAAATCTAAACTTAAGCTTTTGCAACATCAAATGAACTGCCTATTAACACAGGAAACAGCCAAAAAAAAAGCCAAAGAAAATTATTTAAAAAATGCTAATAAACCAACTAGATGGCCAGCTTATAAACTACATAAAGAAAAGGAAAAAAGATATATAAAAACACTCAAAAATGAAATTGGAAGATCTGAAAAAAATGTGGAATTATATTATGAAAATTTATATAAGAGAAGAGAAGCACCACAGGAACAAATTAAAAAATACTTTGAAACTCATAAACCTAAAACATTCACAGAAGATCAGAGGAAAATACTAAATGATTCAATATCTGTAGCTGAATTGACAGAAGCACTGAAAAACAAAAAAGGAAAAAAGACAGGCCCAGATGGATTCCCAGCAGAATTTTACCATGTTTTTGAAGATCAATTGAAAAAATCATTAAAAGCTGTATTACAAAATATAATAACTGAAGGCAAAATTCCAGATTCATGGAATGAAGCTCTGATAACACTCATATATAAACAAAACTGATGAAAAAGAAATTAAAAATTACAGACCAATTTCCTTGTTAAATGTGGACTATAAAATTTATGCTTCCATCTCAGGTGCAAGAACAAAAAGAGTTCTTTCCCAAGTGATTCATAAAGATCAATCAGGTTTTCTTCCTAAAAGACAACTTAGAAATAATGTGAGGATGATAATGTTTTAGAATATTATGAAGCCCATCCAGAAAAACAAATGGTTTTAATTTTTCTTGATGCAGAAAAAGCCTTTGACAATATCAGCTGGAGCTTTATGCTTGAACTACTTTTGAACTCCCAAACTGGTACAGAATTTTATAAAATGGTTAAAGCAATCCTTATTCTAATTCCCAGACTTTTTTTTTCTGTGTGGATACCTATTCCCTCCAACAGGGGCCTCACTCTCCCACAACAGCTTTTCCTGCATAGTCAGTAGACTTCCTGGGTTTGTAGAAAAATCTGAAAAGTGGGGAAATCCCTTCAGGGACAGTTGAATTCCCCCAAAAAGCCTTTTGAAATGGCCTCTGCAGGGACCTGACTCCAGGCAGCAACGGTGAGAGATTAGAACATTGGGGGGGGGGAGGAGGCTTCTGACTGGCTCTGTCAGTAAAGGGTGGGGGAAGGGCCCTTTCTTTCCCGGCCTCTTTCGGCCTTGGAGGGAGGGGGAGGGGGGAAGCCTTGGGCCAGGCTGGGGGATTCCTAGAGGTTTTGGGGTGGAGTGCAAGGAGGGCAGGATTTGGGGAAGAGAGAGGCCTCAGCTGGGCATCATGCCACAGAATCCACCCTCCAAAGCAGCCATTTTCTCCAGGGAGACAGATCTCTGTTGTTCACAGATCTCTGGAGTTCACCCTCCAGCAGGCCCCACTTGGAGGTTGCCAACCCTAGGCCTGGCAGCAGTCTAGGGTTGCCAGGTCCCCCCATGGGCACTGGCAGGGGATGGGGGTAGTGGGGTTGCCAGCTCCAGATCTGGAAACTCCTGGAGATTTGGGGATGGAGCCTGGGGAGGACAGGGACTTCAGTGGGGTACAATGCCCTAGAGTCCACCCTCCAAAGCATCAATTTTCTCCAGGGGAAGTTATCTCAGTAGTCTGGAGCTGAGCAGTAATTCCAGGGGATCCCCAGATCCCACCTGGAGGCTGGCATCCCTAGGCAGCACCCTCTGGGTGACTTGATGCCACCTAATTTGCATGACTCAACTTGGCCTGGCTGCTTGCTGCTGTTCAGCAGCCACCCTATGAAAGCCAGCAGTGGTGCAGCAGTTAGAGCCTCAGAGTAGGGTCTGCAAGACCCAGGTTCAGATCCCCATATTGCATTGGAAGCTGACTGGGTGATTTTGGACCAGTCACATACTTTCAGCCTAACCAACCTCACAGGGTTGTTGTGCAGATAAAAAGGAGGTGAGAATAATGTAAGCTGCTTTGGTCCCCACTGTGGAGAAAGACTATAATTTTCCTTGGTAGAAGCTGTGGGGGAGGGGGTGGAGACAAAAAGCTGAAGACAGATAAAGGCAGATAAAGGTTAAGTTGGCTGTTGGGTGGGAAGGAAATAGGGTTGCCAACTCTGGATCCTGGGGGTGGATCCTGGGGATGGTGGGGTTTGAGGAGGGGGGACTTCAGACCAGTTTAATGCCATAGACTCCACCCTCCAAACCAGCCATTTCCTCCATGAGAACTACCATTGCCAGCCTCTGGGTGAGGGCTGGAGATCACCCAGAATTACAACTGTTGTCCGGGTGACAGAGATCAGTTCCCCTGGATAAAATGGCTGCTTTGGAGGGTTGAGTCTATGGCTCCACCCCCAGAAGGGAGAAAGAGTGTGAGATAGGTAAGGGTAGAGGGGAGGAAGCAAAGGTGTGAGGAATGGGATGACCATCCCGCAAGTTTCTTGCGGGTCTCCACTTGTTTACACTAAACAACAAGCCAAGATTCTTATTAATGGAGACTTATCATGAAATATTGAGATATATAAAGGAACTAGACAAGGATGTCCCCTGTCACCTTTATTGTTTATTTTTGCTCTTGAGGTTTTAAATGATGTAATTAGAGCAGATCAGCAAATTAGAGGTCTTAAACTAAGAGGGGAAGAATATAAACTTTCAGCATTCACAGATGACTTAGCATTCATTTTGGAGAATCCTTTGAATTCCATAAAACAACTGATTACTTTGCAAGACTATGGAGAAGTGGAAGGACTTAAAATTAATTTGTAAAAAAATCAAAAATGCTTCTTAAAAACATGACTAAATCTCAAGCCCACCAGCTGTAAGAATTAGCAGGTCTAGAAATTCAAATGAAGATTAATTATTTAGAAATAAATATAACAAACAGATCTAGTTCTCTGATGGAAAACAATTACATGGAACTGATGAAAGAAATTAAGAAAGACCTGGAAAAATGGAAGAATCTTCAAATATCCTTCGTGGGAAGACTTGCTATTATTAAAATGAATATATTACCAAGACTGATTCTTTTATTTCAAACAATACTGATCCTTCAAAATCAAAAATATTTTAAGGAACTTGACAAAATAATGATTCAATTTATCTGGCAAGGCAAAAAAACAAGAATAAAGCTTAAAGCATTACAAGATGCAAAAGAGATAGCTGGCTTCTCTGATCACATTGGTTACTTTATTATAGAGCAGCAGCTTTGACTTGGATTAAAGACTGGCTTACTTTAGAAAATATAAGGCTTTTGAAAATAGAAGGACACGATCTTTTGTTAGGATGGCATGCCTTTACATGGTATGGGAGGTACCCTTAAATATTTTAAATAATATTTCATTAGAGCCTCCTTATTGAAAATATGTGAACAAATTAAAAATAACTTTTACACTAAGATTCCAAGATGGGTTGCTCCATTAGAAGCATTTACAAATCCCCATCTACACCAAGAAGAAACAACTTTAAGATATGAAGACCTTCTCGATACGAGAAACGAAATGAAATCAGTAGAAACTGTCTTGGTGGCAAAAAATTCAAATTGAATCTAGATATAGCAAAGATAAGGCAACAGGCTTCTATGACAAAATAGTAGAAATTGACAAGATATTGATGCATGTTGATGAGAAACTTATTAAAAATTTATGTATTGCCCTTAGAAAATAAGACTCAAGATGAAATGGTTAAAAATGTTATGATAAAATGGGCACAAAACTTGGAACATAACATTGAGCTAGATCAACAGTTACAGGTGTGGAAAAAATGTAAAAATCACAAAAGCAATTTCATATAAGGAAAAAAATATATAAGATGTTTTATAGATGGTGTAAAGGATTAAGTGTTATGGGGTTTGGATGTGGCAGCAGTGTTTAGGCTTTCTATGAGTTCCTCTTTTCTTAGGCCCTGTGGAAGGTAAACTCTTTAAAAGTTGAGGTGGCCTGAACCTTTACTTTGGTAGTAACAGCTGTGGCCAATTAAGGCTGAGATAGCTTAATAGGTGGGCGTTTTGCTGTCTGGAGTTAGTCGTCATTAGTCATCGTTAGAGAGAGCGGAGAGACTCTTGGATTATGTTCCCTGTTTAGAAACCTTGGACGAGGAATTTATTTGAAGCCTGGGGTGGCTGTTTGTGGTAACTGCTGTGAAGTTTTGGATTTTAATTGCACCAGTTATGGGACTGTTATTTTGGTTTTCTTGTTTCTTCTCCTGCTTTGTCCTTGGAGATAGTAAATAAAGAGAACCGTTTACTTGTGAATATGGAGTTCCCTCCTTTGTGCAGCAAATAACCCATGGCCAGGACAAAGAGCGCTACCAGAGTGAGCCTGTGGTGTTACAACTCCTTTACAGATGGTACATTACACCTGATAAATTGGCTAAGTTTGATTCTAAATGTTCAAATTTCTGTTGGAAGGGTCAAATAAGGTTGGATCTTTTTACCATATGTGGTGGTTATGTGATAAAGCTAAAAAATATTGGGCTTGGATTCATGAAATTTTACAAAAAATCTTGAAATGTCCTGTACCCTTTGTATCAGAAATATTGTATTTTACCTGAAAACGGAAAAAAAATGATTATTATCTTATGCTGCATTTGGTTACAACTGCCAGAATACTCTATGCTAAATATTGGAGAAGAACAGAAACACCTATGAGAGAAGAAATTATAAATAAAATTTTGGAAACAGCAGAAATGGACAAATTAACTTTAATTTTGAAAGGATGACCTGAAAATACATGGTCAAGATTTTACAATTGGTTGGAAGATTTTGTTAGATAAATAATACAAGCATCTAGAATTTGTTGAGGACATTTAAAGTATAAATTTGATATATTTGCAGATGATATTTTTAATGATATAAGATGAATTATATAAATCTATGATTAATTAGGCATGAACGTGTTAAAAAATATAATGAAAAGAAAGTTCCCCCATATATGTATGTATGTATGTATGTATGTTATGTGTTAAAAATAAAAAATATTGTAAAAGAAAAAGAAGAATGGGTGATGTTCCCGCAACATCTTCCACAGTTCCAACTCCATCTTCAACTGTTCCAAACGCCAGTGGAATTGGCTCCACTGAAGTTAACCCAACTTAATTTCAATTGGTGGCATGGATTTTTGAGAAATAAGTTGCAAATATTTGGGGCTGAAGTTGTAAAACAAAAGACTCCCCATCAAATGACCCAGAGAAAAGTCCATTTAAAAGTCTTTGCAAAGTCTTTGATTATGGGTTTAGTAGATTGTCATGATGTGCCTAGCCTGTATACCATAGAAACCTCCAAGCTAATGATTGAATATCTGAAAGAAAAATATGGAGGGGAGTATGATTTATTACTTGAAGTCTCAGATTTTTGATTTTAAAGTGAAGGAAAGTGACTCTTTGCCCAAAAAATTAAAGAAACTAATGAGGACTTACAATCAGCTTAAAGAAGTAGGCAAGACTCCTGATCAGTTAGACATGATTGCTGCAATACTTAATGGCCTGCCTGGAAGTTACAAAGGACTAGGTATGACTCTAAGGTACCAAAAGGGTCTAACACTTGAAATCTTGCTGATGACTTTAAAGGAAGAATATTACTCAAGATCTAGTCAGGATGCTTTGTCTAATGAGATGTCTGTTCTGAGTTTGCCACATGGGTGCAGATTTAAAAGGGAAAAGAAAATTGAATGTTTTATATGTCGTGCACCCCAAAGCTTACACACCGATGGAGGTGGAGAATATTGCAATGCAGAAGTTAAAAAAATTCTAGAACTTGAAGGGATTGAACACAAGGTGTCTATCCCACACTCACCTCAACAAAATGGGTCTTCTGAAAGGCTGAATAGAACACTAGAACATGCGTAGGGCTATGCTAATGTATTCCAGACTGTAGAGCTATACAAATACAAAGCATGCCTAGTAGCCAAAGGCTATTCACAAGAATATGGGACTGACTACTTTGAAACTTTTGCTCCAGTTACCGATCAAGCAATGTTCAGAACACTTCTTAGTGTTGCAGCATCAAGAGACATGATTGTAGAGCATCTCAACATAAAGACTGCATTTCTCAATGGAGAACTATCTGAAGAAATTTATATAGAAGAACCTGAAGGTTGAAAAGTCAAAGGACAAGAGGATTATGTTTACAGACTCAACAAAGGACTCTATGGGCTAAAGTAAGGAGCAAAGGCCTGGTATGACAAAATTATTGGACTACTGCAGAAGCAAGGCTTTGAGCTAGGGAAAGCTGTACCTTGCCTGTACACTAGAATTAAAAATGGACAATACCAGTATGTTCTTGTTTATGTTGACGACTTGATCGTGTCGTGTCAAAATAGAGAGGATATTAAAGAAATAGCTGATGGACTGAACATCTATGTACAAAACCAGCCCTCTAGACCAATAGTAAGAATATAAAGCCCTGCTGGATCAGACCAGTAGCCAATCTAGTCCAGCATCCTGTCTCACACAGCTCTGGGATTAAGAGGTTTAGTGCCTCTGAACATGGAGGTTCCACTCAGTCACCATGGCTAGTAGTAGGTCTGGGTGGTCTGGGTGGGGTTTTCCCCACTTTTGCAGGCCCCTCCCCACTTGCAAAGGCCCCCAAATGCGGCATGATGACCTCACCTGGAAGTGACATCATCATGCCGCTGATGTTGCATGGTGAGGCTCTAGGTTTTGGGCAAAACTCTATGGTAAATTTGGGCTCAAAACCATAGAGTTTTGCCCAAAACCTAGAGCATCGCCATGCAACGTTAACTCTGGGAGATGTCATTGCACAGTGTTTGGGGGCATTTGTGGGTGGGGTTTCCTCCCACTGGCCAGAGGCACTAACGATTTTGTGTCATCTGCAAACTTGCCCACTACACTACTCACCCCTTCCAGGACTTATGAATACATTAAGTAGTACTGGCCAATCCTATTGGGACCCCATTGTCCATTTATTCCTGCTTTGGTGTAGTGGTTAAGTGCGCAGACTCTAATCTGGGAGAACCAGGTTTGATTCCCCACTCCTCCACTTGCATCTGGCTAGATGACCTTGGGCAAGCTGTAGTTCTGATAAGAGCTTCCTTGAAAAAGAGCTGTTTCTGTCAAGAGCTCTCTCAGCCCCACCTACCTCACAGGGTGTCTGTTGAGGAGAGGGGAAGGGAAAGGAGTTTGTAAGCCGCTCTTTGGGTAGTGAAGGGCGGGGTATAAATCCAATCTCTTCTTCTTCTTCTTTGCTTCCTGTCATTTAACCAATTTTTAATCCATGAGAGAACCCATCCTCTTATCCATGATTGCTAAGTTTACTCAGAAGTCTGTGGTGAGGTACCTTGTGAAAAGCCTTTCGAAGGTCCAAGTATATAATGTCTACCAGTCACCATTGTCTACATGCTTGTTCACTTTCTTAAAGAACTCAAAAACGTTGGTGAGGCAGGACTTCCCTTTGCAGAAGCCATGCTGATTTTCCCTCAGCAAGCTTTGTCCCACTATGTGCTTAACAATTCTATCTTTGATTACAGTTTCTGCTAATTTGCCTGGGAAAGATTTTAGGCTGACTGGCCTGCAATTTCCTGGGTCCCCTCTGGCCTCCTTTTTAAAAATGGGTGTAACATTTGCTACTCTTCTGCCTTCTGGAACAGTGCTGAGTTTAGTAACAGTTTACATATATGGGTTAATAGATCAACTATTTCACATTTGAGTTACCTAAGAACTCTCGGGTGTATGCCATCAGGACCTGGAGACTTATTTCCCCAATAGTTCTAGAATAGGTCTTGTCACCTCAATTTGACTCAGTTTTTCAGAATCCCTTCCTGAAAACAGTGGCTGTGGCATGGGTGCCACAAAAAAGTCATTGGGCTTCTCTGCTAACCCCCCATCTCCCGTTAGAAATCCCTTTATTTATGATGTTAGGTAGCTGTTATTTATATTTTATTGTATTTTATTGTGTTCACTGTTGTGTTGTTTTTAATGCTTGTTTGCCGCCCTGAGCCAGTTCCCTAGCAAGGTGGGATATAAACTGAAAATAAATAAATAAATAAATAAATAAATAAATAAATAAATAAATAAGTTCCTTTGTCACCCAGAGGCCTATCTGCTCTGGTCATGATCCTAGGCCTATGACAGTTGCCAGGTCCCCACCTTCTGCTGGAGGGGGGATGGGGCTTCCATGTCGGGATCTTCTGGCGTGCACGCATCACCCGGAAGTGACAT
Organism: Gekko gecko; assembly: GCA_029375565.1. Classification (NCBI taxonomy): domain Eukaryota; kingdom Metazoa; phylum Chordata; class Lepidosauria; order Squamata; family Gekkonidae; genus Gekko; species Gekko gecko. The sequence continues at coordinate 91,860,200 of JAPDNY010000003.1, forward strand.
CATCACACTAGGCACATTGCCAGGGGGATGCTCTAGCATTCAGCCAGAAACTCTATGGTTCCTCTGGGTGACGCCATCGCACCAGACACGTTGGTGCGATCCTGGCACTTTGGGGGTGGGATTCCCCCATCAGCTGGATCTGGGCAGGTGGATTGGGGGCCCCAGGGGAATGGCAAGCCTAGGCCTGCAGGCTCTAGGGAGGCCTAGTGGCTCCAGGGAAGCCTATACTGGAGTAGCTATCAGGGCCTACATTTCCCAGGTTCCTTTTGGACCCTGTGATTGGCTAACAGGGGGTTTGGAGGGAGAACTTACACCAGTAGAGGAGAAGAGGGTGGTGCCTGGGAAGAAGGAACAAAAGGCCTTGCCCCCAAGTGGGGGGTGGTTCTCTCTCAGGGAGCGGGGCTGGGTGAGGGGTCCCTCATCCAAAAGGGGTGGGTCAGTCTGAGACCAGCTGCCCAGAGAAGGCTAGGACAGTAGAGGCAGCTGCATTAGGATTTCTTATTTTGCTGGTTTACTGTGCACCTTTGCTGGTTTACTGTGCACTTACTGTGCTCATTGTTCCTACATATTTTTGAACTACAGTTGTTCTTAAATCTCTGCAATAAAGCTAGTTTGTTACTTGGGTCCTCACACTTCATTTGGTCCTGCATCGAGGGACATTCCCCTTATGGAGTCCTAGCCCACCAGCTGAAGAATAACATTGTAGCGTAGCTCACCCTTTCTCAAAATTACAGCACAATACAAGCCAGTACCTTATGGGATCTGTGATACGACAGACAAAAAGCACACCATGAATCAGTCCCAGACTGAACAACTGAATTGGGGCCTTTCTGCTGATCTGGGGGTTGTCAATGAAAACACAGCATATAACTTCAGTACTAACAAAAGTATCTCAGAAACTGCACCTATAAACTGTGTGCAGCTTACTACACAGATGAAGACAGTCTATAAGTATTTTAGCAAACAAAGTAGAATACGTTACCACCAGCAACCCTCATTATGTGGCTTTCTCTTTTCCCGTGCCATTATGCTCCTGTGCTGCTGCTTCTTGGTCTTTTTGCTCTCAGTTCCTTGCCTCCATAAGCCTTGCCTTGAAAAGAAAGTGAGGTTGCACTTACCCGTAACCGTTGTTCATCGAGTGGTCTTCTGTGCAGGCAGGAAAGTGCCAGAGGGAGGAGGGAGGAGGGGCACTCCAATTCTATTAGAAAGCTTGTAAATCTTTTCCATGGCTGGCCTGAGACTGCACAGTCCTATGTGGGACTGCACAGAAGCCACGACGATGAACCCTGAGGCTTTCTAGGGTTTTTGGCTGATGCCAGCACAGTCTAGTTTCCAAGCTGTCATAAAACTGCTGGTCCATGAAGGGTAGTGGCAGGTACAACTAAGAGAAAGACAGAGGAATCCAAAATGAAAATGTGAGGGGAACGGATGGGAGGATACGGCAAGGAAAGCCATACAATAACACAGTACATGGTTTTACTCCTACAAAGCTGTAATCTGGACAAGCCCACCCAGTATATTCTTGTAAGTCATTTAAACAGCTCTAGTTAAGACTCTTCATTTGGTACCAATTACATTAATTGTTCCAGTAACAAACAAATGAATCCCACCCTTTCTCAGAACTGCCAACTGTAAACTGCCAAGGGCAACTAAGCATTGTGAATGTGTTTAAATGCCTTGAGGTGGATCGTAAGACTCCATCTGCTAGGACAAGGGACTTCTACTTGCACTTAATGTTCACTGATTCCCTCTGTAACAGACAGCTAACTGTTGATGCATTATACTGAACTAGCGGCAAAGCCTGTTGCGATATCCTATACAACAGGCGCTAGCTGGGTCCCTGCCTAAGGCCCTGTCAGGGTGAGGCTGCCGCCACTGTCCTCCCCCTTGCCTCCCTTCCTCGGTGCCCCAGCACTGGCCATTCGCGGCGGCCCCATGCATGCCCCACAAGCCGCCATGCCAAAGGCCCTGTGCTCCCCTTGCTGGCTCCCCACCACTGGTCAGTCGTGGCGGGCCTGCGCACGCCATGTGAGCCGCGGCGCTGAAGGCCCCATCCTCCCCTCACCGGCTGGCAACACGAAGTGCCGATCATCCCCCTTGGGTCCCTCCGTCAGCGGCCCGCCTCTGTCCAGTGATGGCGGGCCCAGGCTCGGCCACCAGCCGCCGCCCCGAAGGTCCCATCCTCGCCCCTGGCGGGCTCGCATTGTATGAGGTGGCTGGCTGCAGACTGAGTTCGGGAGGCTGGCTGCGTGGGCGGTGTCAAGCCCACGCAGCCAGGCACGGCAGCCAATGGCCAAGGCCCCAGGTTTGAGTGGCAGCCCCCACGGCCAATGGATTCTGCCGCGCATTTTCCCCTTATATGGTCAAGCTGGCTGACCACTACTCTTTTATATAATAGGGAAGGATTCTACTGTTGACCTGAGGGAGTGGCAGTTGTATGACTTATGTATATGTATGTGGCTGTTTTTTATTATGGCTGTTGTTTTTCTATGATTTATAGCTGTTTGGAGCAAAACGAACACCATTTTGATTTCGGAGCTGTTGCCACTAATATTAGGCCTCTGACAGTTTCCTATGGTCCAGGAGACAGAGACATTCCTTTTTTTTTTTTTTAATCCCCCAAAGGGTTTTTTTAATTGCATTTTCTAGATATCAACAGAAAAAGGGAGGGGTACTAACAAACATAACTACAAGAAAGGGGAGATAGGAAAGAAGGTCCAAAACGTGATGATTATATGCAGTGCTTACAAATGTGGCATTAACAAATAAAAACTTTCAGTTGTTAACCTCGAAGGTGATAGTTGAGTACATTGCTTATGAAGCTCTAGCTCATACAGACTGTTTGGAGTATACTTCTGCAATACACTAACATTTCTTTTATACAAACATCAGGCACTCTCATCATCTTGTTGCAATAATTTCTGCCTATTACTTTCTGCCCCTCTAACTCTTTAAAATTTTTATCAATCAATACATGCAATCCAATAGCATTTAAATACCGCTATTAAAAAACATCCAAGTTAGGCTTAAACATGTTTCTCTTAAAAGAAAACTCTCTATTTACCCTCTTATTAAAAAAGAAAAGAAAGACAGACAAACTGGAACCTCCATATGCATCACATAACACCCCTTTTCCCTCTTCCTTTTATGGAGTTAGCCTAAATTAATAAAATCCTTTTAAAATTGATTTAAACATTCATTATCAATTTCTGTATAAACCGTTTCCCTTAATTTTTCCCAACATACCCCCTTAGCCAAAAATCTCATCTCTAGAAGGGGTTCTTCACTGTAGAATCTTCTCTTCAGTCTTCTTTAGCTCACAGTCCATTATTGTTAACACATAACCACCTTTCACCCAACATTCTATTAGCTTTGTCCCCCCATCAAAATATATAGTAACTTTATTTTTTAGGAGGAGAGTTTCCCCTCCCCCCCGCTTTCACATTGCTGTCCCATCCAACTTCACAACTACTCAGTTACTTTCAAGTTCCTAATGAAGATTCAGTTTTGTTTTTAATTTTTACTGCGACACAGATGCCATATCCAAAGATGCACTCCAAAGCCTGAGGGTCTGTTTATCTTCTCTTTGTTATCAAATTGCCAGGGTCCCATAAATCCATCAAATCGTTTCGCCTCCTCTAAAAGTTCTCTAAATTAGTCAGCCTTATTTCCAGCTCATTCTGAATTGTTTTCTTTTTAGGTGGAGGGAAGCTTCCCCCCCCTCAACCTTTCACAGCCACCACTTACAGAGATATTTAGAGTTTCTTTAAGAAGAAAGAGGGTTCTTCAGTGCCTAAAAAAATTGCTTTCAGATGTTTGCACAGTCCCTTTATCTTTCAAGAGGGGGGTTTCCCACCCTCCGCCTACTAAAAGAGGATTCTGCATCGTTTCCAGCCGACACTCAGAAAACACTTCAAGCTAATGTGAGTTTCCATTTCCATTCAATGCTTCTCTCTTTTCTATTATGCTTTTTTATAAGGGACTTCCCCTGTCCCTTAAAAGCTTCATTTTTATATTGTTATATTGTTATGCGGGGGGAGGGAGTTCCCTTTCCCCTGCTTCTTTTTTGAGGGGGAAGGGGAAGACTTTATTCCAACTCAGTCTCTCACTATGATGTTACCAGTCTTTAAAGGAAATTCCAGTTCTTCCTTCTAGCCATTTCTAGCTAGCCATATAAAACGCTCTCAAATGCTGTTTTTAAAGTCCCAAATATTTACTTGTGTGTTACTCAGTTCATAACTCTCAGTATTCCTCCATCACAGTCCCTTCATTTTCCATTTCTCCTATGTTAATTTCCTTTATCTAGTCCTCCATGGGGGGGTCTACAATTGTCTCCCCCACCCATGCTTGCAAGAATATACTCTTCCCTCTGGTGCTTCGTTAACTTGTACTCACACTTCTTCAGTAAGAAATCAATTCAGCCAGTCGCTTGATTACAGCTTAATCACCATCCGCTTGGTTTCCGGTACGCAAAGCCTTGGCCATTACTGGAACACAGCAGAGAGACCATCGGGGCTAAAAGCCAGGGGAGGGGCGAACCTCAGGGTTCATCCTGAACCCTGGGGAAGAGCGTACGATTGCCCTTCCTCTCTACCTGCTGGTCTGCAGACCATCCCCCCAAGAGAAGGGGAAAACGGCTGCCATCAGCTGCCAATCTGGAAATGCAGAGCCGAGACAGAGACATTCCTGAGGAGGGAAGTATTGAAGCCAGCGAAAAATCAGTTTGTGTGTTTCTATAACTAAAAAGTTTGTCTACTAGTCTGCTGAGCACATAGGTGTCGGCGTAACACAGCTGCAGACTAACACCTAGCTAAGCAACGAAGTAATTAATGCAGGCACTCTGAATTCCTGACTGTGCCTCTTTAACCAGCCAGGAGGGTGTGCCAAATCACAATCTCACCATCCATGTTGTAGAAATGCTGTTTGCTACATTTTGTATAGAACTTGTGCTTTTTCATTGCCGTCTTTGGAGCAGTTGATTTTACCCAGAGGGGCTGCCCTCCTTTTTCATTGCAATTTTAAAAGTTTCTTTGTTCTCCACTGACCCCGTCTCTCTGGGTGTGTGTGTGTACTGGGGCAGCCACACTCATGGAGAGAAATCACCCTTTGCCTGTAACACAGTTCAGGAGATTAAAGGATCAAAGAGGATCTGGAAATGGGGAAGTGGAACCAGCAGTTCTTCCCTGAGGGGAACGGCCAGGAAAGGCTGTGTGTGTGTGTGAGATCCTTATCAGGTGTTAAAGAAGGAAAATTGGAACCTATTTGTATAATTCCTGCCTCCACAGATTTTAATAATTTTCACTAAATTACTGTATTTTTGCCACATGCCAAACTCTAAATGTCTCAAGCAAGTCAGTAAAGCCTTTCCTAGGATGGCAAAGATATAAAATTAACTCAGTGTCATCAGCAAGCCCACTGTTAAGTATGAGACTCAACAAAGGATTCAGCTTCAAGTGATTTCAGCTTTATTAAACAGCAACTGTAAGTCAGGAACACACGACAACAAGGGGACCACAACTCCTTCTTTTAAACTCTCCCGGGCTGTCAAAACCACACCCATTACAAGTTAAAAACCAATCAGAATACAGGGATAAAGGCCAATCAGGACCGTTCCCTCTTTGCAACAATATCACTCAGTGATTGGGTAATTACACAGGTTTCGCAGAAACCGACCAATAGCAATGCGACATCTGAAGAGCCACATTCAGACTCAAGCTTAACATGTGAATAGATAGGAGCGATTCACATTCAGTACATAACAAATTCCTCCCCCCTAAGATGGAGCATTACCCTGCCTAACATAATCTTTTTTTTTTTTTTTTTTTTTTTTTTGGTTTTAACTTTTTATTTAGAACTTCAACAAATACAAAACATCAAGTAAAAACAGGAACAACTAAGTAAGACAATATATAAAAACAGGTAAGTAATACATCAGCAATGAAAATAGTAACAGTAAAAATAAGAGTGTGCACCACATATTATTACATTTAAATTACAAGAAGCCTACAACAAAACTTGTTTGAAAAAGATATTACAGCTTAGGAGTAGACATTATAAGGTTAAAATAATCTCCATATACCTTTTAGGGATAGAATCTGTAGGTACAGTATTGCTAAAATGAACCGCTTCTAAAAAGGGTGACCATTTAGAATAAAATAGAGACTGTGCCTTGTAGGTGCTAGAGGAAGATAAGGAGTAAGCTATTTTCTCCATTGTAAAGTATTCCCATATGTTTACATACCATTGGTGTAATGTTAGTGAGTTGGTACTCTTCCAATTTCTGGCTATAACAGATTTGGCTGCCATTAATAACACAGAAATTAATTCTTTGTTCGCTCTAGTTATGTCTATGTCATCCCAGAGGTCAAGGAGCACAAGAGGAGGTGAAAAAGGTAAGTTAACTCTGGTAATTGTTTTGATGGCTTGTAAAATAGAGAACCAAAAAGAACTAATTTTATTGCAGGACCACCAACAGTGGAAATATGTTGCAGTTTCGCCACACTGTCTCCAGCAAGAAGAAGGGTATAAGGTATTAATGTGATGAAGTTTAGCTGGGGTAAGATACCATCGTGTCATCAGTTTAAGGGCTTGAGCTCTAACATTTAAGGATTTGGAGGACATACTAGGGGATGACCAGATTTTGTGCCACACAGAATCGTCTAAAGGAATTGAACAGTCATTATACCATGCGGTCTGGTATGATGTTGGTTCCCTAGAGGAATATAAAAGTAGTATTTTATAGAGAATAGCAATCATACCATTGCAGGAAGTAACATCTTGTGAAAGGATTTTTTCGAATGTTGTAAGTGGTTGGAGTGTTGTATTTTTAAAAATAGATTTCCAAAGATCACTAACTTGAAGGTATTCAAACCATTGGATCTTGCAATCGTAGTGCAGTTCTAGAGCAGATTTAGATAAGATAGTAGAGTTGTTGCAGATGTCTTTAAACCTTAAAATGTTGTTGTTTCTCCAGGTTTTATAGGATGTGTTTGCATATCCGGGAGGAAACCAGGATTGACCAACAAAAAAGGTAAGTAAAGAGGGGGAAGAAACCAAAATGGTTTTCCATTTGTCCCAAACTTTCATAGAGTTGTGTAAGAATAGATTTTCATGTAGAGTTGAAGGACGGCGAGTTGGTTTGTCCCAGAGGATCTCCTGAAACGATTTTGAATTCAAAAATGAAAGCTCCAATATCTTCCATTGAGCTTGGTAATTCTTGCTATGTTGTTTTATAATTCCTGTTAGTGTTGAAGCTTCATAATACAAGGATAGATCAGGTAAGGATAAGCCACCATTCTTCGGGAGTCTGCGTAGCGTCGAAAAGCTGGTTCTATGCAGGGATTTGTTCCATATGTATTTCAGCATGGCCGCCTGCCATTTCTTTAATATATGCTGAGGAATTAAGATCGGAAGAGCTCTAAATAAATAAAGAAATTTAGGAAATACAAAAGACTTGACGGTTTGTATTTTTTCAATCCAGGTCAACAAAGGTGAAGATGTTGAGTTGGGTAGTGATTCCAATGATTTGGTTAACGTTGTATAGTTGCAATTTAAAAGATCAGAAAATTGAAGAGGAATGGAAATACCTAGATATTTCCAATAGTCCTTAACCCAACTGAAGTTATAATTCTTTTTGATGAAGTCACTGTGTAAGTCATTCAACAAAATAGGATAAAGAATGGTTTTAGAATGATTTATTTGTAAACCTGCCACTAATCCAAACAAATCCAATAGTTTATTTAAGGCAGGCAAGGAACACTTTGGGTTTGACAAAAAAAGAGTTAAATCATCAGCAAAAAGGCTCAATTTAAATTGGTGGTTATCCAACAATAAACCATGAATATCTTGGTTGGAACGGATTGCATGCGCTAGCGGCTCAATGGCGATTGCAAACAATAAGGGGGAAATAGGGCAACCTTGACGGGTGCCTCTGGACAAAGTAAAGTCTTCAGAACAAGATCCATTAATTTGAATGCACGCTGAAGGAGACTGATAGATTGTATTAATTAATGATAAAAATTTTGGTCCGAAATTCATGTTCTGCAATAAAGAGTTTAAGTATTGAGTTTCTACCCTGTCAAAGGCTTTTTCAAAATCGACTGATAAAATAAAGGAAGGTTGAATATTATGTTTCCTACAGTATTGGATTACATTTAACACTTTACGCGTATTGTCTGTGATTTCCCTATGTGGAATAAAGCCAGACTGGTCGATATTAATGTAGTGCTCAATGATGTGGTTAAGACGAAACGTCATTGCTGCCGTACAAATCTTGTAATCCTGGTTCAATAAGGAGATAGGTCTATAAGAACTTGTCAAAGTCAGGTCTTTGTCAGGTTTAGGTAAGAGTATAATTTTAGCTTGGTTCCAAGACGGAGGCATAATTCCTTCTTCTAGGACCTGATTACATGTGAGTGCTAAAGGATCGGCCAAAATATTGCTAAATTTTTTATAAAATTCGGCTGTAAAGCCATCTCTCCCTGGAGACTTATTAGGCTTGAGCGACTTGATAACTGCTTGTATCTCTTGTGGTGAGATTGGTTCTTCCAGCCATTGTTTGTGTTCGGGCGATATATTTGTGGGGAGAGGAAATTGGGATAAAAAATCATCAATTTTAGATTGTGGTGGCAGGTCAGAAGTATATAGAGATTTATAATATTGAAGGAAGACTTCAGAGATATCTTTATTGCTGTGTTTTAATAAGCCAGACTTGGTTCTGATGGTATGGATTGCATTTACAGCTTGTTTTTTCTTGAATTTCCAAGATAAAAGTTTTAGTGAGTGAGGAGTTTTAAACCAGTACTTTTGTTTAATATAAGCTATTCTTTTTTGAATTTGGGAGACTTCTATGGATTCAAGTTTTTTCCTTTCCAATAATAATTTCTTGTACGTGCGTTTTCTACCATAAAGTTTAAATTCGTCTTCTAGCGTTTTGATGTTCGTTGTCAGTTCCTGAATTAATTTGTTTTTCTCTTTCCTATAGGTTGAGGATATTGCGATAAGTTTGCCGCGTACAACTGCCTTCAGAGCATCCCACACGAGGTGTTGAGACACCCCACAAGATGCATTGAATTGCAAATATTCTTTAATTTCAGATTCCATAGAGTCTGTGACGGATTTTAAAAATAAAAGTTTTGGGTCAAGTCTCCAAGTGTAAGAGTTTTTTGTGTTTTCGCCAAGTTCCAGAATGGAGTCAATCCAGGAGTGGTCGGACCATATTCTAGCTCCAATTGAGGCTTCAGAAAAGGAATTAGAAAGGGCTGAGGATGCCAAAATAAAGTCAATTCTCGAGTGAGACTGGAATCTGGGCGAAAAATAAGTGAAATCTTTTACAGAAGGGTTTCTTAAGCGCCAAATATCAACAAGGCCGAAATGTTTTAATATTGGTGCCAATTCAGATTGGGCTGAGGAAGTATTTCCTATGGCATTATAACGTTTGTTCATTGGCTTCAAATTAGTTTTATCCAGATTGTAATTGACAACATAATTGAAATCACCGCCTATTACATATGGGTTTGTGCTGAAAGCTTCTAACTTGCAAAAGGTGGTTTTAATAAAGTTGATCTGGTCATTATTAGGCGCATAGATGGAAGCAAAAGTGATAGGAGAGCCATTAAGAGAGCCACTCACAAAAATATATCTGCCGTTGGGGTCAATTTCAGTTTTATCAGAATAAAATCTCACATTCCTGTTGACCAAAACTGCTACTCCACGTGATTTAGAGGTTCCTGGGGCCTGGAATTGTTGGGAGAGCCTATGAGTAGGTAAAACTAAATTGTTGTTGCTTTTAAGATGGGTTTCTTGCAAGAAAACTACTGCAGGATTTTGCTTTAAAATAGCTGTCATGACCCTGCGTCTTTTAATAGGCGAATTCAAGCCTCTACAATTAAATGAAAGGAATCTTAACCGGTCATTGAAAGACATGGTGAAACAAAATTCAAATGCTTATTAAATTCAAAAATATACATTTTAAAGATTAGTGGTGTTATGAATAAAACCTGGACTGCTATGCTAGATTCCAGAAGTGTCCAATAAACATGGTGATAGTTAAATATCAATAATAGAATTAGGTGTATGAAAGAATTCTTTATAACAGTACTAACATTAACTAGCAACAAAGAACACAAACAAGCCAGAGCCGGCTCATGGGCTCTGAGGTCCTTTTCCTGTAAGGACAGTATCATTAGAAGACAAATAAAAAAAGACATTAGCACTAAGGAGAGCTAGGCTATTGCCCCCTCTTACTTCCTTCCTCCTTGCAAGGTAAATAGAAAGACAAAATTAAAAATTATTTAAGATACTTTCTTATATGTAAAATTCCTAAACCAACCTATGGATCTATAGTGTCATATAATGCAATTCTGATTAATTTGTAGAATAGGAATGAACCAAACCTGTAACAGGAGATAGAAAATGATATTAGTGAAAGCAAGTGCATAAGCAGTTGTATCTCCATATAATACGGGACTTCAAGTGGTGATGGATAGCCAAGATGAGTTAGCAGAGTATTCCGTGTCCCAAACGGTCAGGTCTGAAGAGTCCGGTTAAGTGTTCACTCAGATGAACTTTTCTACGAAAACAAAGTCATAAAGATTTTCAACTCAGTGACTTAAATTCTCCGATTCAAAAGAATTTAATTTTGCGTTCCCGCTTTGAACGAGCCGTCTGCCATCGGGTGGTTGTAGAGTCATGCTGCTGGGGTACGTCGTCCTGAGGGAGATCTGGTGGAATCTGGAGCCCTAGGTCTTGAAGGAGTTTGGTTCCCGATTCTTGATCCGACGCTTGAAGAATGGAGCCATTATGCAGGACTTGAAGTTTGTAGTAAGCAAACCATTTATATCGAATTTTAGCGTTGATAAGAACTGTAGTAATAGGTTTCAGGGATTTACGCCGTTGCAACGTTTCTGCAGACAAATCTTGTAGGATTTGAATTTTAGAGTCCTCAAATCGCAGATAGCCTGCTGGTCTAGCCATAGTTAACACCTTGGTTTTGGTTCGAGAGTCCATAAACTTAACAATGATATCCCTGGGAACATTATTCTGGCGGGAACGTTGGGAGCCTGCCCTGTAAGCAAAGTCAATCAAGGGAGCTACACCCGCTTCAAGTTGTAAGATTCCCGCCAACCAAGACGCAATAAAAATTTTTAATTCAGTTGTTTTTTCCGCGTCCTCCGGAATCCCTCTGAATTTAAGATTATTCGCTTTCAGTTGATTTTCAAGGGAGATAATTTTGTCTGTGGCCCATTCGTCTTTTTTATAGAAGAAGCATGCATCATCTTGAAGCACCAAACTGTGATCCATAGCAAGATCAGCGGTTTGCGCTATTTGTTCCACAGTTTGTTTAAGATCATTTAGCTGTGTTGTTAAAGGTTTCAGAAGTTCAGTGAGGGTGACGGACATGCTTTTTTCCAGTGAATGTAGGGAGTCGTGGAACTCTTGTTTAGAGACCATGAGGCCTTCTTGTTGTGGATTGTCGCGACCCTCCGCCATTTTAGGAGAAGTAGGATCGGTTTTCCCCGCGGGCCCAGGTTTATCGGGAGGACGAAAAAGGAGGAAACTCCGTTACTTACAGTCGTGGCGTTTCTAGTTTTTGGCCCGTAGTTTTTCCCCATAACAGGCAATCGTTTTTGGGGATCAAGAAGAGTGTTAAAGGTTGGTTTGGATGCAAAGTAGGTGGAAGGTTTCAGGGAGCAAGATACTCAGGCGTCCATTGCCGTTCGCGTCGACGCCACGCCCCACCCCTAACATAATCTTTCAGGTGGTGGTGGGGGCTCGGCTTTGATTCGACCGGCGCAGCGGTCTCTGCTCCGTTGGACTTGGAGCGGCACACTCTTCTAGCTCTCTCGCATGAGAGACAGGGGGAACACAAACAGGGATCACAGGCTCTGGAGTTGGGCTCTGCCCAGACTCCGAGTCCCCTTCTGCAGCACTCACCTCCTCAGCGGGAGGCCCCTCATGCTCGGGGACCAGCTCAGGTTTGGGCACTGACTCGGCGCTGGAGTCTGCCCAACGCTCCCTGAGCTGGTCTATGTGGTGGCGAATCTCCCATCCACTGGGAAGCCGGACCACATACAGCCTGGACCCTGCAACTTTGGTGACTATGGCTGGTAGCCACCGATGACCTTCCCTGTAGTTCCGGGCAAAGACCTTGTCCCCACACTGGAACACTCTCCCCTGTGCTGGTTCCTCAGACCGTTGCTTGGACTGGTCCAAGTCAGGGTGCAAACGGTCGAGGAGGGTAGATAGCTTTCGGCCCATCAAGCGTTCAGCTGGGCTCCGCCCCATTGCTGAACAAGGGGTGATGTGTTGCCTCAGAAGGAAAGAGGCCAGCTTCTGATTCCAGTCCCCGCATGTCAGGCGCCCAAGCAATTCTTTTGTCGTCTGAACCATACGTTTGTCCTGTCCATTAGAGGCCGGATGGAATGGGGCCGATGTTACATGGCGTATAAGGTTGTCAGCCAGGAACCCCTCAAATTCTGCTGAAATGAACTGTGGCCCATTATCGGGGACGACACAGTCTGGCAGCCTGTGCGTGGAAAACAGTTTGTGCAGGGCATGAATCACAACACCAGAATTCATTGATCTCATATTTACAACCTCCAACCATTTGGAGTAAGAGTCTACACATATGAAAAACATTTGCCCATGGTACGGGCCCGCAAAATCAATATGGAGGCGGGACCATGGCCTCCTTGACTTTTCCCAGGGCTGCACAGGAGCATAAGGTGGTTCTGGCCAGGACTGTTGGCAGGATATGCAGTTCCGAACCCAAAACTCAATGTCCGCATCAATGTTCGGCCACCACACGTACCCTCTGGTGAGGGCCTTCATATGAACCATTCCTGGATGGCCCGCATGCAAGGCCTCCAGGACTCTTTCCCTTAGCTTAGAGGAAATTACAACTCTACTCCCCCAAAGCCCTTAGTCACAGATAATTCATTTTGGCGGGAAACAAACAGTTTGAAATCCGCCTCCAATTTCCCAGCCGGCCACCCCCTCCACACCCAATTGAGAACTCAGGTGATTAAAGGGTCCTTTGCCGATGCAGCGGCAATGTCTGTGGAGGTGACTGGTGCCTCCGGGAGCTCTTCCAGCGCCAAAACGTCCAGTTCTGGATCCTCGTCAGAGTCAGTTAGTGGTGCAGGGCAGCAGCTAATGGCGTCTGCGTGCCCAATAGCCTACCCTGGACGGTGCTCCAACTCGAAATCGTATGCCGACATAAAAACCATCCACCTTAGCATCTGGGGTGATAGAATGTTCGGTGTCAGCCGGTCTGGCAAGAAGATGCCCAGGAGAGGTTTGTGATCAGTCACAAGGAGGAACCGCCGCCCATAAACAAAGTAATTTCTTTATTCCTGCGATTAGGGCGAGGCCCTTCTTGTCGATCTGGGCATAGTTCTTTTCTGCCTTAGTGAGGGATTGGGAATAAAATGCAATCGGTGCCTCAGGTGGCTGAGAACAGCACCCACCCCATAAGGAGACGTGTCAGCTGCAAGCACCAGCAATTTGTTTTCATCGAAGTGCGTCAGGACTGCACTCGATGACAAAAGTTCCTTCACTGAAGCGAATGCACGTCTCTGCCACTCACCCCATTGCCATTTAGCGTTCTTGCGGAGCAAGGCGTGCAGAGGTTCAGCGACCGATGCCTTGTGTGGCAGAAAGGCACCATAAAAGTTGAGTATTCCCAAAAAGGACTGGAGGTCTTTCTTGGACTGGGGTGGAGGCGCGTTTTGGATTGCTGCCACCTTGTCGGGTGTGGGGTGGACCCCGTCTGCATCTATGAGGAACCCCAAGAACTCAACTCTTTTTACCTCGACAACACATTTTGAATGCTTAACCCGCAGCCCGGCATTTTTAAAATGACTCAACACTGCTCTTAAGCGAGCCATCAGTTCACAATCACCTGTGCCCGCAATTAAAACATAATCAAAATAGGGCACGACACCGGGTAGCCCACGAAGGGGCCCCTACATTAGCCCTTGAAAAATGCCCGGGGCGACATTTACTCCAAATTGTAATCGTTTTACCCTGAAAGTCCCTTTATGGGTAACGATTGTTTGGGCTTCAGCAGTTGCGTCATCCACCGGTAACTGCTGGTAAGCTTGAACCAGGTCAAGCTTGGCAAAAACTTTTCCCCCTCCCAGTGACGCCAGTACGTGGCTGATTACCATAACTGGATAGGAATGCTGCTGCAGAGCTTTGTTAACTGTACATTTGTTGTCTGCGCATATTTGTATAGACCCGTCGGCCTTGACAGGCATCACAATTGGAGTCTCCCACTTTCCGTAGGGTACCGGTTCAAGAACCCCCTGACTGACCAATTTATCTAACTCTGACTCAATTTTTGCTTTGAGCGCGAGTGGGACCTTCCTATACTTCAGTCGTATCAGACAAAATGAAGGGTCCAAATCAAAAGAAACTGGGGGGGGCGGTGTACGTGCCGAGCCCCTCACCAAACACTTCAGGAAACTCGCTATACAATGAGTCCTGTTTATTTACACAAATTTTGTTGATACCAGTGATCACGATCCCCAATGCCTCAAACCAGTTGAGGCCCAACAGGCTAACCTGCTCACCCTCTGCCACCAGGAGAGACAGCTCAGCCTTACGGTCTTTGAACTCAATGTGGAAGGTCGCCTTTCCCGCCAACGGAATGCGCCGTCCCTGGAAGTCAGTCAAGCGGGTCGACACTGGTACCAGACGGCGGCGGCTTCACCTCGGGAACAAGCGTTGCCACGTCTCCGTAGAGATGACGGTGACAGACGATCCGGAGTCCACCTCCATGATGCAGGGAACGCCATCCAGATGAACCATCACGTAGATTTTCTTGCTGGGCTTGCCTCCGGTGGCCAGGATCGTTGATGGGCAGCAGCAGGAGTCGGTCTGATGACAGCCAGATGCCTTGTCATCATTTCGAACACAAACCCTGGGGTCTGCAAGTCGCGAAGATGGTGGAGATCCTTTGGTGGCACGACAGACTTGGGCCAGATGACCCTGCTTGCCACAGGAGCAGCAGATCAGCTCCTTGGCCCAACAGAGGTCTCTGTCATGCTTGTCTCCGCAGCTGGTACAGGAATGCGCTACTGGAGTCTTCGGTCTGGTCCGCGGTGGGCGTGTCTCCCTGGTTCTGCATACGCCGTCAGCCTCGCCGTCGGACTCACTGGCGGATTGCTGGTGGACTGCAGGCTCTTTAACCATTGGTGGTGGTCGTTGTCGCACCTCTCAGGTTGATTTGTCGGTGGCCTCAGCGGTGACGGCCTCAGCATAGGCCACAGCATATGTAAGCTCAGAGCGTGTGAACAGGTGCTGCTGGAGGCACTCGTCCCGAAGGCCACACACCAGTGAGTCGAGGAGGGCCTCTTCCAGGTCGGTGAAGCCACAAGGCCAGGCCGCCTTCCACAAGGCGGTGACGAATTCGGCTATCGATTCAGCCATGCCCTGGCACCGCTTGTAAAGAGCATGCCTGCAGGTTATCTTTGATGGCTGCAGTGCGAAATGGCCCTTGAGCTTCGCCGTGATATCAGCCCATGTAGCTGTGCTAAGCTCGGTGGGCGCCACTAGGGACCGAGCGATGTCGAAGATGGCCTTGCCACAGGAGCTCAGTAGCGTCGCCGTCTTCCTTGCCTCATCCGTGATCTGGTTTGCCTGGAGGTGAAACTCAAACCATGCCAGGTAAGAGTCCCAGTCCTCCGTCGCCGGGTCGAACACCAGATTTATGGCCATCTGGGCTGACGGTGCTGCCACTACTGCTCGTGGAGCCTCAGCTGACTCGACCGTGTGTGTCCTCGTTGCTGTCTTGGTTCAGTGGGGCTGCCTACCCGCTCTAGTATCCCATCCTCATCGCCAATTGTTAAGTATGAGACTCAACAAAGGATTCAGCTTCAAGTGATTTCAGCTTTATTAAACAGCAACTGTAAGTCAGGAACACACGACAACAAGGAGACCACAGCTCCTTCTTTTAAACTCTCCTGGGCTGTCAAAACCACACCCATTACAAGTTAAAAACCAATCAGAATATAGGGAAAAGGCCAATCAGGACCTCTTTGCAACAATATCACTCAGTGATTGGGTAATTACACAGGTTTCGCAGAAACTGACCAATAGCAATGTGACATCTGAAGAGCCACATTCAGACTCAAGCTTAACATGTGAATAGATAGGAGCGATTCACATTCAGTACATAACACCCACCTTACAGAGAAATCACTCCCTGATCCCAAATAATTATGTCAAGTGGGTTGTCAATTCTGCTGTGTTTTCTTTCCCACCACCACACACACAGAGAGAGACACACACCCCACAATTCCAGGCATACAGATTTCCCCTCTTAGAGTTTATCCTCACAACAACGAGATATTTTTAGCTGAGAAAGAGTAACTGGCCCAAGTTTACCCATGGAGCTTAATGGTTTAGTGGAGATTTGAACCTAGCTTTGCAACCACACTGACTCAGTCCTCAACTATCTTCAGCTTGAAGAGCTCCAAAACTTGGCCCTCCCCCTCCCCAGTCCTCGCACCTGCCGTTCTCCTGAGTTTACTGCCACCAGCATCACTCTGCTCGGACCCCACAGGACGCTCTGGCAGACGGCGTGTGCAAGAGGTCCAAGGAAGACCAACACAAGAGGTATACGGGTCAGAGCATTTCAGGATAACAGACAGCAGTGTCAGGAGACGATCTGATTGCTGAAGGGTAAACTAATAAAGCCCTTCTAGAAATAAAAGTTAGTATTTATTTTGCTACTTGTCCGAACAAAAGAAGAATAAATTGTACAAATTATGTTAATATTTCCTTGATTTGCATATTGTGTTCATGCAGGAGGAGTCAGTAGATTTTCTCAGTACAAAGCAGAAATGCATAGCTGTGGAGCCACTACCAAGAGGCCCTGACACTCATCACCACCCATCTCACTTCAGAAGAGTAAGGACACATGGTATGCAGCTCTCCGGAAAATCTCAGTGGACCATGTGGTAGGCCAATGATCTCATGTGGTTACATATGTTTGTGCCTTTATTGAGAGCCAGTTTGGTGTAGTGGTTAAGGGCACATATTCTAATCCGGGAGAGGTGGGTTTGATTCCCCACTCCTCCACATGCAGCTGCTGGATAACCTTGCGTAAGTCATAGTTCTGTCAGAGGTGTTCTTGAAAAGAGCAGTTCCTGTCAGAGTTCTCTCAGCCCCACCTACCTCACAGGGTGTCTGTTGTGGGGAGGGGAAGGGAAAAGAGATTGCAAGCTGCTCTGAGACTCTGGGTGAAAGGCAGGGTATAAATCATAGAATCATAGAATGTTAGAGTTCGAAGGGACATTGCAGGTCATCTAATCCAACCCCCTGCACTCTGCAGGAGCATAGCCGAAAGATAGCCCTACAACATACCCAAAAGATGGTCGTCCAGCCTCTGCTTAAAAATGACCAATGAAGGAGCATCCACCACCTCCCAAGGCAGTCTGTTCCGCTGCTCAACCACTCTTACAGTTAGGAAGTTTTTCCTGATATTTAGCCAGTGACGACTCCCTTGTAATTTCCACTCATTAGATCTAGTCTTGCAATCTGGAACAGGAGAGAATAGATCTGCTCCATCTTCTACATGACAGCCCTTCAGATATTTGAAGACTGTAATCATGTCCCCTCTAAGCTTCTCTTTCCAAGGCTAAACATACCCAACTCGTTCAGCTTTTCCTCGTAAGACTTGGATTCCAATCCTCTCACCATCCTGGTTGCCTTCTTCTGGACATGTTCAAGCTTGTCAACATCCTTCCTAAAATGTGGTGCCCAAAACTGGACACAGGACTCCAGGTGAGGTCTGACCATAGCAGAATAGAGCAGAACTACCACATCCCATGATCTGGACGCAATGCTTCTGTTAATGCATCCTAAGATTGCATTAGTTTTCTTTGCAGACACATCGCACTGCCGGCTCATGTTGAGCTTGTGATCAACCAGAACACCCAGATCCCTTTCACCTGTGCTGCTGTCAAGCCAAGTCCCTCCCATTCTATATCTGTGCCTTTAATTTTTTTGTACCTGTGTAGGTACAAAATCCAGTCTCCTCCTCCTCTTCTTTTTTAATGTTTATTTTATCATTTTTAATGTTTATCATTTTTAATTGTTCAGATGTTTAAATGTTTTATGTGATCACCTTGGGAACCCTGAATGGGTGAAAAGGTGACATATAAATCTTTTAAATAAATAAATAATATTCATCATGGCTTGAGATAAATTCCTTGGTGTTTCTGTACTGTGAACCCAAACTCTAGTTTTCAAGTCTTGGTTATCACCAATAGCCAGGGGGAAAAGGTAAATATCATCAGGGACACTAGATGACATTTGGAAGGCTTAGCTAATGGTAATCCCTAATGAGATTTCTAAAAAAGTACATCTGAAGAGGAAATGTGGAGACATTTGCCCACTACTGCATCTTTTGAGGTTTTACTGGAACATCTACATTTCTGGAGTCCAGTTCATGCGGGAGATTCCTTTGCAACCCAGTGGGATCTTGCAGAGAAAACCAATTAATATCTAACCCAGGGAGAGCTCTGAGCACACACACAAAAGGAAACTTCTCTCCTGAGTGTTTGCTCCATCTGCCTCTCCATCAGATGCCAGCAAGACAGGAATGAGAAAACAGACATGAAACATCCTCAAGTGCCAAGCCCCCACAGTGAAAGAAGAAAAATAACACCCCCCAGTGTGGGGGGTGATAAATAACTAATCAAAAGCTCCTGGGGGGCAATGGTAGGCCACAAACAGACTTGAAAGGGGGGGGCGGAATATAGCTGCTGGATCGTGAGTCTGTTGCCTCGGGCTGTTGGGGCATGAACAAGAATAGCTCTTCAGGCAGGAGGTGCCCTGCTAAGGCTGCCATTTCCAGTAAGATGCATGCGAGGGATTTCCTCCTATCTTTAGATTTGTAGCCCTGTGCATCGCCTGTCAGGGGCAATGAGAAGCTGCCTACCTAGCATCTCTTATTTATTCTCCGCCTATTTCTCCCCCATTTTTCTCTCTCTGTGTGTTTTGGCGAGTCTGTCTGTGTGTGTGTGTGTATCCCTATCTGCCTTATCTTCTTCTGCCCATCATGTCTGTCTCTCAGATCTCCAGCCGCCTCCCTGGTTCTGTCTGATGCTGCTGTCCCCCTCCCCCGGGACGTGTGTCCTCAGTCTCTGGGATCCCATGGGTGGGCTTTTTATTCCATCGATTTGCTTCATCCTCTTCTCCCCCCCCCCAGCTCAGTGGGGTCTGCAGCCAGCTCTCCTGTTGCTCAGAGATGAGGAGGCAGTTGCTAAGAGACAGTGAAACGTCAGTACCTGGCCCTCAAGGAAAAAAATAGAGGGGGAGTCGGAGGAGAAGGGAATAGGAGGTGGGGAAAGACCTGGCTGAAATCACACACACACACACTGCAAGAGCAGCTGCAATTCTGTGGGAGATGCTGAAATCCCCTCGGCTTCCCTGCCTTCAAGTGGTGCAGATGAAAAAAGGGTGAAGGGAGGCAAGGAGCACGGCCGGAGAAGGACGAGAATTGCCAGTGTCGTCGAGAAGAAGAAGAAATCCCTTAATGGATTTAGGCAATACGAGTCAGCCCCAGAACTGAGCCGAGCTGCAAAAATCCTCATCTCTCAGAGTAAGTATCTCCTTTGAACAAAAATAGATGGTGTGGTGGAGAGAAACAAAGAAGGGAATGCATGCTGGCAGTCTGGCTGTAAGAGAATTAAGATTTTGGTGATCACCAAAAATGACCAGGGTGCGTCTTCAGAGTATGAAGGTGAACAATGCATTTGAAGGAAAGACGCGCCCTCGTGTCAGGAGAGAAGGGGGACAAATGTGTGCCAAGACATGGGAAGGATGTGCAGTGACAGCAAATGGGATATAAGTTCTTCAGGGCAGCTGGGTCTGTGGTTTTACTTGCTTGTTCAGAGGAAACAGAAGATGAAAGAAAAGAGGCAAGACAAAGAATGAGAGAGGGATGGTTATAGTCATTCAAGAGGAAGAAAGCGACAAAATGAGACATATCAAAGAGAGAGTCAAGAAAAGAAATGTATGTTGAGGCTCAGGAAGAACAGCGAGGGATGTAGGGACTCTAAATTCACACAGGCCAGTTCTCCAGCCGAGTATATTTCAAGTGCTGAGATTGCACAGAGGCCTGAAACCACTACATAGCTCAGGGTATTGCAAGGGAATTAAGATGCCTCAAAAGACCTCTGTGGATGGGTGGTGCCCTTCAGCCAGGCCAGAAATAGTAAGAGATGATGCAGGGCATTCTGACTAGGGCATGTGGACAAGGTTGTATGGAATCCCAGGGCTAGAGAAAATGTGGAACTGGGAACTGTTAAGCTTTCTCTTTCTCTTAGGTTGAGTAGAACCTTATAGTTTATATCTTAATTTGTTTCTTAGGCCATTATCACAAATTTTACACCTTGGACAAGTGGAAATTGTAAAAGCTTCCTTTTACTTTCTAAGCTCTTCTCTGATCATAAATCTACAGCTACAAGGTCAGAGGCAAGGATTCTGAATGAAATTTGTAAAGATTGGAGAGAACGGAGAAGGAAATAAACTAAAAGTATAAGAAGGAAGCCTGGATTCTAGTAATGTCAGGAAAAGTCATGGAAGCAATGGCAGGTTTACCAGCTCTTTTGATCCCCTTTCTCTTTCGTTTCAGGTTGCACACGCAAATTCCTGTCACTCTCTACTGGGAAAGAAAACCAGGTTTAAAGCACAACAATTTGTATTCTGTTCTGTTCTGAAGCCTTTCTGTTCCACCAGACATTATTTCTATTATTATGGTTATGATGATGATTATTATGTAGACATTATTTCTCCTGTATGTGGGAGACCTTACCACTTTTCCCACCAGCATTTCAAAGCAAGGAACACCATGGACACATGCAACCAGTTCCAAGGAAGTCAAAGCTTATTAGATAATTATACAGTCAAAAGGCTTACTTAAACTGAGTAAGGACAACCAACCCTCTTCCAAACCAACTTACTTAAACTGAGTGATGACAACCAACGCTCTTCCCGACCAACAAAAACTATGGACTATTCAATGGCTCACGTCCAGCCCCAGCACCTCCTGACCTTTCCAAGAGATCCTCACCCCTTCCAGTTTAGTGGTACATTATCAAGAGCATCTTCTCCTGACTCAGGCCCCTGGGATACTGAGCAAGAGACGGCATAAAGATGTGCAATTAAAATGTTTTTGTTTTGTTTATATCTGTTCTCTTCTGAAGGCACTTCAATGACTACAGGAGAAGGCACAATTCTGTAGAACTTCAGAGGGATTTACTGGATAACACAGTTTATTGATGATATTTCACAGGATATTACACCTTTAAGAAGCATCTGCAGGTCTATGTTTCCACCAGACAACATACCAAGAGGAAATAAATCTTCTTGCAATTCAGGTTCAAGAAACCTGGTAATCAACAAACACCTATTAAAAGCCACCATCTGTATTTGTGTATGGTCCTTTGGAGAAGGTATTTTTGGTATTTCTGTAGACCAAGGTGGTCATGTGTGCATATGCAGGTAAACTTCTACTGCATCCATCCCAAAGGGGAAAAGTGATATAGGCAGTTAACAGACAACTAAAAGGTCTTATGCTTGTGACCCAATGAGCCCTTCCACAGTACGTACTTCTTCTCAAGGTGCCTCAAGATCAATACAAATTTTGGTTCAGGGTCCTACCTTCCACCCAGCCTGAATGTAGCAGTTTTTCTGCATTAGTGGCTCTCATTCCTTGGGCTGAATCCCCACCCACTGCTCTCCCATTCCCGAGTTCTTGCCCTCTCTTGGCCATGTAACTCCAGCTGGCCAAAATGAGTGTAGACTGTGCCCAGTTGGGAGGAGAGCCGTTCGCACCCCACTGCTGCCCTGCCATGATACTGAACCCTCTCTTTGTAGCAGTGGTGGTGGTCTTTGCTAGTGCTGTCACCAGCTGCCCTGTCCTGTGCACATGCCGCAACCAGGTTATAGATTGTAGCGGACTTCGGCTCTTTTCTGTGCCACCAGATCTTCCATTGGATACAAGAAACCTCAGCCTAGCACACAACCGCATCACTGCCATTCCTCCTGGATATCTAACATGTTACTCTGAGCTGCGGGTGCTGGACTTGCGGAACAACTCACTTTTTGAGTTACCCGTTGGACTATTCTGGACATCCAAACACCTGTCGCACTTGGATTTAAGCTACAATAACTTCAGCCATGTGGTGGCAGATATGTTCAAGGAAGCCTACAGTCTGGTGCATATTGACTTGAGCCACAACCCCTGGCTGAGAAAGGTGCACCCTCAGGCTTTCCGGGGTCTGGTCCAACTTCAGAACCTTGATCTCAGCTATGGGGGTCTTTCATTCCTCAGCCTGGAAGCTCTAGAGGGCCTCACAGGTTTGGTGACTCTTCAAATTGGAGGCAATCCCTGGGTGTGCAGCTGTACCATGGAGCCACTGTTGAAGTGGTTGAGAAACAGGATCCAGAGGTGCATGTCAGGTAAGTAAAATCAAACGATGGCCCAGCAGTTAGCTTCCGATTTGGGGTTCTCTCCTTCTCTATTTTGCCACCAACTCCCTGTCTCAGCTTGCAGCAAGAACATAGTAGCTCTCTTAGAGAGAGGCCATAAGACTTAGAAAGGTAAGGATTATTGTTGAATCCTGGAATCTTGATCCTCAGGAGGACCTCGTACTCTTCTCTATTCAGTCCAGATCTGTTGCTTTGTAAACAAAGCATTCCTGAAATTTGCTTTTCTGGGACAATTTATTAGAAATGATAAAACAGGCAATAAGAATAAAGGTGCCAGAGTTACAAATTAATAGATACTTTGAAGTTTTGGCAAGAACACAGAGAAAAATCATTAGATTTCAGTACTTAAACCCATCCCTAGTTACATTGAGTTAAGATTGCTCAAAAGAAATTCACGTTAAAAATATATGGCTTGGTTAAATAAACTGCCATTTCTCCTTTCCAATTGTCCCGCTTTAAGTTGCCATCCACACTGTTCTAGAACTGCAAAGGCACGGCAAACCACTGTAGTATCCGGGAATAAGCAGAGTGGGCAGGAAAGGGCAGGAGGAGAATCTAGCAGCAGACCGAGGGTGAGGCAAGTGGCGGAACAGACTGGGGCTGAGGGTGATTTTTCACAGGAGCAAGTGTAGTGTGGGAGCTACTGAAAAACCGTGTGGGAGCTCCTGCCATATGGAGAGCCAGTCATCCCTACACTCCAGCCACATGGTGAACTGAACTCTGCCACCTCCCTGACCTTTCATTCCCATGGATCTCCAAGGGCACAGTGGTGGTCTCCTCACCATGTGACTCAGACCACTGTAGACCACTGGCTCTCAGGGTAACTACAGCCACCACACAGCAAGTCTGTAAGGGCAATTAGCCATGGGGGTGGGGACCTGTCAAGGGAAGTGTGGGTGGTGGCAGCAATGCTTACTGGAGGCTAATGACGTCTGGGTCAGTGGGCCACAGGGAAGTTTTTAAGAGTTTGCCACTACACTGAAAATGATCTTTGGAGTCCACTCAGAGACTTTCTGTCTGTTAAAACTTGGTGTCAGAGACTGACCGATGTTCTAAACATTCTACCTCCGTGATTTGCTGTCATGGTATTCTGCTCATTCCCTGTCCTTGCAGTGGAAGCTTGAACAGGGAGTCAAAAATTACC
Organism: Gekko gecko; assembly: GCA_029375565.1. Classification (NCBI taxonomy): domain Eukaryota; kingdom Metazoa; phylum Chordata; class Lepidosauria; order Squamata; family Gekkonidae; genus Gekko; species Gekko gecko. Next base: position 91,883,853 of record JAPDNY010000003.1, read on the forward strand.
ATCCCTCCCACTCCCTGCTGATTTCTTCTGGCATTTGTCTTTTCCTGACCTTCTTGCTTATCTCACGAGCTGCAAATGAGAGGCCCTGAAGACAGGAAATCTTGCCCGTGTAGAGTCAGCAGAAAGCAACCCTGTTTTAGCAATCACCCTTGTCCTTTAGCATCCTTAGTGTATATTTTCTATGTATATTTTCCAAACATCCCATTGATTGATGCATAGCAGACAAGGAAGGGCAGGGTATGCATGTTTTTCTCATTTGGAGGATGGTCAGATGTTTAGGTCTGAATTGGTGCCTTCACTCATTGGGTGCAAAAGCATAGGTCTGCATACTGAAAAAACACCAGATTTTCTGGTACATCTATACCTGTTTTGTTAGGGTACCAAGGCACACTTTCCGGTGAGCTTTCATTAATATTGCTGCTATTTAATTGGTATTTTTGCTGTTTGCAAAGCTTAGTACAGAACCTGCTATGCTTAGACCCAATCCACACATGGCAGCTGAATCACATGATACTATATTTTTGCTGGACTGCACCATTTCAGGTTGACAGTGAGAACTGTCAGTTTGTATATTCAACCCACACAAAACAATTCTCTGCACACAGAAAAATAGCAGGCAAACGTTTTCTTGGAATCCTTCTCCTGGGCATATTAGATTTCTATAAGCCTGGCTTTTTTCATGAAGGGCCACTGAGATGTGATAATCACATATACAAGCCTGCAGTCTGTGGTTGTACAATCCAGGGTAAGCGGTACCATTGCAAACAGCTACATGTGCAAGTTGATTCTTACTATCTATGTTCATCCTTACCATCCAATGATTTGGGTGTGGACAGAAGAGGAGGGAAAGAGGCAAGGGGATGCTGAGATAATTTAAGAAGAAGGCTTCAAGAAAAGCCCCAGGAAGCCACAAGTGGTACTGTACATCCTAATAAACATATTGTGGCTTGAGCTTTCGTGGGCTATGGCCTGCTTCTCCAAATGTACCGTGAGGCTTGGAAAGCTGCCAGGTTTAAACACCGGCACGGGAGCACGCAGGCATAGGTTTATGCATCACCGTTGTGGTTAAGAGAGGCAAACGATGCAAACAGTTCCACATGTGCAGTTGAACCGGAATTTGACCCACACTAGGACAACTGATAGTTGAACACCCAGATGAGCTTGGAGCTAACCTGATCCAAGCAGAGGCGCATCCCTTCCCACTGAAAATAAAAAAGGGGGCCTGCTTTAGTTGTACCGTGACCCGGTACATAGACAGGGATCTGCAAGACCTATGCCTGCTCATGTAAAGATAAGGGAATCATTCTCCCTTTGCCTCATTTTTCTATCTGTTAAATGGGAACAATACTGGCCTCCCTTGGAGTGTTCTTCTGAAGGCAAACATAAAAGTTTTCACAAATAGAAAGTGCCATATAAAAACAATAAGTAGTAGAAGAGAAATCAGTAAAGGACGACTGGAAGAGGTTACACGTAGAGACAGGGTTGCGTGTTCTAGAGACAAGGAGTGCATGAAAGAGGGCAGAGAAAACTGGGCGGTTGGATGTTGACAAAACTGTTTGGAAGCACTAAATACCATCAGCACTTGCAAGTGATAGCTGCCCACATGTCCCTTTGGGTGAAATTCTTGGCATTCAGAGAACTAGGCATGTCATGAAAATTTCAGAAAATGTATGGACATTTTAAAAATCTCAGTTATTCAATCAATTCCAAGATTACTGGTGAAGACTCAGATACGGGGACACGGGCTAGGAAGACAAGAGGAATCTCTCCTTGTGCATGAGTGTGGTTGCATTAAAGACACTGCTTCTTGTTGCAGATACTCAGCCGGCTGAGTGCCGGGCACCCCCTGAAGTAGAGGGAGCCCCTTTGGTTTCTCTGACCGAGGAGAGCTTCAAGGCCTGCCACCTGACCTTGACACTGGATGATTATCTCTTCATTGCCTTTGTGGGCTTTGTGGTCTCCATCGCTTCAGTTGCCACCAACTTCCTACTAGGCATCACTGCCAACTGTTGCCACCGTTGGAGCAAGGCGAGTGAGGATGAGGAGATATAGCCACGTGGCCTGCTCCTGTGTTGCCCACAGTCAGGGGGAAGCCAAGGGCTACCAAGTTCAGGGAAAGAAGATCACTTGTCTTTTCCCTGCTCTGCCATTTTCTTGAGCCTTCCTCCCACCAACCACTGAATGGCCGCACAAGACTGCCATTTATCAGTCCTTCTCGTCAGGGGTGAGGAACCCGGCCAGCGAGGGCAGGGAGACTGACGTGTGCCTTGTACGATTCTCTTCGCACTGGAAACAGCCAGTGAACCATGGCCTGAAAAGTGACAGAAACACATCAGTGGATGCTTCAAACCATTCTTCATCCATTGCCTTCCTCGCCCCTCTTTGCATACACACACATGCACACAACACACTAACATGCATTTGCTGCACTTTTCTAAGTGAATGTCTCGAACACACAGTCATCATAACAAATAGACACACAGATCCATGCTAACACACATCCTGTACCTGACCATGGGTGCACCCTGGAAGATCACATTTTCCCTCTTGGGAGATATGAAGCTCTCATCTCTCTGACCAACCCGAGTCCTATTTGATGTAGCTGAGAGAACACCATTATTAAACACATGAAGGCAATCTGGATCACTGTTAAGAGTGGGAGATCTGCACTTAGAACTAGGCCAGCAGTTCATTCTTTATATATACAGACTTTTTTGTTCTGTCAAGATCTCCAAGAAGATTTCGGAAACAAAACTGAGGGCCAGCTGAACTCTCAGCAAAACTATTTTCCATCCCACTTGCTAATGATTTGGCATAGATGGTGCTATGATATACACAGTTATCTGTTGTCTACATGATTGGTCTCTTACTAGCCACGTGGCTGAAGTTCTGTCTCCTGCCAGGGATGCCTGCATTCCAAAGGGCACCTGTTGTATAGATGGCACCCAGATTACCATTATGTTACAGTATAGTGGAACCTTACAATAAGTCACATTATAAAATATGAAATTGTGGTGTAGCTCATACCGGAGGTGATAGTTTACAGTCTATCGCATCTGGAATCACATTGCTGATACTGGACCCCACATCAGGACTGAGGGTACAGGCGGGCTTGCTTCGAGAAGATGCATCGTGGGTCAGATTAGCTGTGGAGGCAGTGCGCAGCCTGTGAAGAAAAACAAAAGATGCAGCTTGTTGAGAGTAAAGTTTTTAAGAGAATAACATTATAAGAAGTTATTCTTGATGAAGGCAACACTGCTTGAAACAGGAGGGTTACAATAAATTACTGATCAATACTTCATATCTCCTGCAGCTTTGTTTTTCTTCAGCAGTCAGCTGCTCATTTCCACACTGCAAACTTGTCTCGGTTTTATATCAGTTAAATAGTTGTGGTTTCCCCCCAAAACATCCTGCAGTTGTGGTTTCGTGAGAGTGCTGGAAAATGTTCATTATAGTTCCTTTGCCCCAGAGAGAAAGATCCAGGCCAGTAGCTAAAGTGGGGTGTTGGGGGGGCCCTGCCCCCTTAATTAAAAGCCACCCCCCCACACACAAATAGCTGTGCCAGAAACCTTATGGAGGTTAGGGGTTTTTTTTGTATTTTTTAAAAATATGTGCATGTGCAAGAAAACTTGTTTTTGAGGAGAGACCTCCCCCCCACAGGCAGCAGCACTGGTGCTGACCCTCAGACTTCCCTCTCCCTCCCACTGTGGAATTCTAGGGGGGGAGTGTAATAGGACCTGGGGAAAGGAGTAGCACCTGTCCCCAACGGTCCCCCTTTCCGCTGGCCCAGTCCTGCCGTAAACCACCCAGGTCACGGTGAGTCTTTCAAAAGCATTCCCATGAGACTTTGGGAGACATGCAAATTAATTTGCATGTTTTGCAAAGGCTTGTGGGAACGCTCTTGAAAGACTCGCCATGATCTAGGTGGTACACAGCAGGACTGGGCTGGCAGAAAGGAGGATGGTTGGAGATATATTGAAGGTGCCACTTCTGAGTGCCCTTCTAAGCTTTCTTGTCCCGTGGAAGAGCACTCAAAAGGCATTCAGATGCTGTCTCTGAGGGGTTTTTCCCCTAGGAATTGGTGCACTTGCTGCCCCGTCCCTTGGGGGAAAAGGCTAGAAACAGGCTTGAAGCCGCCTCCTTTAAAGACAGGTATTCAGATTAATTGAATTAACCGTAATTTAACTGCCCCTTAAATATTCAAATGTCCCCTCAACTTAAAAAACCCCCTGGCTACAGGCCTGGGAAGATCGTTGTCTAAGACCCGTTGGAGCCGGTAGCAGAAGGGCGGCTGTCAGGGGGTCTGTGGGGACTGGCTTCGGTTTCCTCCTTCTGTCTTCCACTCAACACTCTAACAGCAGGTGGTGCTACAAGTCAGGACTGGAAATGCCTGGAAGTCCATATGGCCCAAGTGGGTTACGGGGAGACTGGAACGAACCCCACCCACGGCTCAGCACTCGCAGAGCACCCTGAAAGGCAGCACTGAAGAGCATGGAAAGTGGTTCTGGAAGTGGTTCTGTGTGGTTCAGTCCTGCTGCTGCCCAACTATGCTTAGCATTTCTCCAAACCCACCCTAAGAACATTTCGTGTTTACCTTTTTTCCTGAGCAGAAGGGCTTATTCATTGGGGGGGGAGAATAGGGCAATGGATTTCTCCAGACTGCACAGGAAGCCAATATCAGGAGTGAGACCAGCACATAACATGTCTCGTGTTCAGCCCCTTTCACATGAGCATTCTAGAAAAAAGTGTGAAGACTGGATGGACTGGACCAAGGATATTCACTGATGATGCGTCATTTTTGCATCCAGCCCCACCATGCTCTTAGCTAAAGCTGGACATGAGATGCCTGTTTGGCAAGTTAAACGATAAGACCACAGCCAATGTTCCCAGGAGGGGAACCACCTTATAAAGCCTATAACGATCTCCTAGAGATTTCTGTGTGTGCTGATTATACTTAATGTATTTTGAAACATGTAAAGTTTTATTTTTGCATAGAAATAGGACCAAACAAGATACTGACTGCTGCTGGGGAGGGCTGGGGAGAGGGAGGGGCCAGAGTGCCTTCTTCACTGTTCCCGCTTGGGCTCACCAAAATCAGAAAGATGGCAGGTAAATCTGTTCTCGAAGGGCAGGACCTTTTCAGAGGGTGCTCACATAATCTTTTCCTATCATGATGCTGAGATTCCCACCCCCCACCCCCACCCCCAAACACTCCATGGTGAGATCTTCAGGGAACGGAGCCTTCTAGCATCATCTCGAGATGATCCTGCCTTCAGGCAAAGTGAAATAGCCTGCCTAAGGCAGGAGATTTGGACAGCAAGTGTCAATTATTTTTTGATATGATGTTTTCTCCACTACATGAGCACTATTGGGATTTTCAGCCTCAGATATCAAAATGTCTTAGGCGATCTCTGAAACGATCATATAAGAACATAAGAACATAAGAGAAGCCAATGTTGAATCAGGCCAGTGGCCCATCTAGTCCAACACTGTGTCACACAGCGGCCAAAATATACCAGGTGTCCTCAGGAGGTCCAGCAGTGGGGCCAGGACACTAGAAGCCCTCCCACTGCTGCCCCCTCCAGCACCAAGAATAGAGTGCATCACCTGCCGCAGACTGAGAGTTCCCATCTATACCCTGTGGCTAATAGCCACTGATGGACTTCTGCTCCATATGTTTATCTAATTCCCTCTTGAAACTGTCCATGCTTGTTCAGGATGCCTATGATATGATCATATGTCAAACCCTTCATATTTTAACATAGATCTCACCACGGAGTATTGGGGGAGGGCAAAATGTAACACTGTGATGAAGAGAAAGCCTATGTCAAATAACCTTAAAAATTATTTTTATGGCATTTTCAGAAGTGACTGGAAATTGGTTGACAGGGCTAATATCATATAGGCCTTCATTTGCAAGGTAGAATCTGCTCATGTTATTGTTCTCATGCTACATATGAAATGCCTGTGTCTTTAAGAATGCTTTAAGGTATAATTAAGAGAATCCAGTTTCAGTACAGTCTTTATTAATAATAAACTGAAGTTGTTACCACTCTAACTGTCATTGCCAAGCAAACAGAGTTTTCCTTGAGTGATGCAAAGCTGGCTGAGCTCTCTGTCCGCACCCACAGTGGCAGCTTTAAGTGAGCTATCAGAAATTCTGTCTGGGTTTCTCTCTGGGTATCACAGGAGCCGCTCCAGCCCAGAATGTTCATGCCATCATATTGAAGCAATTATTTGGAGATCTTTCTACTCGTCAAAAAACATAAGTTCTGAAAAAGAATGACTGTATAGAAATGACATCTAGCACTTCTTTTCCCTTACGTACACTGAGGATAACAACTAGTTGTCCGTAATTAACAAGTGACTTTATTATTTCTGGTTTTGCACAGCTATAGGCTCTGGGTGATTTCCCACTAAAGCTGCCTCGGGGTTGCGCCGCCGTTTGCCCCGAGGCTATTAGTCAATTTCACACCCGAAGCCGCGGGGCTGCATTTTGACCCGCGGCTTCGCCCGATTTCCCCGCAGTTTCGTAATCCTGTTTTTTGAGGATTACGAAACTGCGGGGAAATCGGGCGAAGCCGCGGGTCAAAATGCAACCCCGAGGCAGCTGTAGTGGGAAATCACCCAAAGAATCATTCCCAAGCAAGAACCGGGAATCTGCTTCACTCACCCAAATTTACTCTGATAAGCAGCATCACTTTTACATGAAGGTGCCATCAAATGCCTCTCAGGCTGTGCCTTCTTTTGTGGTTATTTTGGCACTCTTGTTGCTTGTTTAAAGAAGAGTGGTGTGGTACAGAAACAGGAACATCCTGATTCTGCTCCGGAGCCAAAGACCAAAATAGCATTTTAGGTGGAGTGGTTCCATACAGCATATGCTAAGGTGGCCATGTGATTGGTCCTAAGGTGGCCAATTTGTAACTCACCCATATTTCCTGCTGAACCTGGATTGCACTATGGAGCAATAAGTGTGTGCTGAGTTCTGAGCTGGGCAGGCATTGAAGTGTACACAAAACCATCTCATCACATGCCAAACTCTGCACGGCGCCTCTCAGTTCACAGTTGCAGGAAGTGAACTGTCCTAGGCACAGCGCGGCAACCAGCTTCCACCACTACCCTCTACAGCCCTAGTCACATGGAGTCACTGCACAACTAATATGCAGCTAAACTGAAATGCTGTGCTGATGCAGACACAGCTGTGAAAAATAAAAAACTTTTCAGAAAATCTAGTGCATCGTGATCTCAACAGCTGAGATCCACTTGCCACATTATATTACTTAAAGGTATGCATGCCCTCACCCGTATCAAATCCACGCCAGAGAAGAGGGGGAAATGTGGTGGATGACAATAAACACAAATGACTCCAAGAACACAGAACATTAAGAGAATGAGCTCTTAGCTGGTTACATGTATTGTCATTCTCCCATTACATATGTTTGCAAACATGATTATTTGTAAGATCACTTTTGTGTTGAAAAGTAGCCCTGAAAACAGCTCTTAGTTGAAAGGGAAGTGAATTATTTCGTTTACAAATGGAACACATTTGAAAAGGCAGCCCTATAAAGACATGAAAGCTCCGTTTCACGTGTGCCAGTGCTACAAGTGGAATCACAAATCCTGTGTTCAGTGTATGTCCATGCAGCCAGTGTGTGTGTGTTCCTTAAAACGTGCCATGATCGGTGCATGATTAGGTGCATGATTACGTGCATGATTAGGTGATCCTGGGTGTCTTTTACTACATGAAGGAACAAGCAGTGCCACCTGATTGAACCCCTTTATGACATCTCTCAGCGCTGAGGAGCTTGAATTGCTCCACGGTTCATTCACAACTGCAAATCTCTCCTCAATGCAGCCACCATTGAGAGAAACATGAATGCACGAAGGCAGCCCCTTTTCACTAAGGAGTCTTGCTCTTGCTCTGCTGTTCTCGTGGCAGTGATTGTGGAAAGGTTTGGGCTGGTCTTGTTCACTCTGCACGGGCATTATTTAGGCAACTGTTAGTAGTTCTTGGGAATACAGCTAATCTGCATTTTTGGAGTAAGCTCGCTTCTGTCTCATGCTCCCTCTCTTTTCCAAATATGTCACTGTTTGCTTTTGAGAGATATAATAACATTGTCATGAATCTGAGAAGACATAAACATTGCCAAACTGATGCTTTGGAATTGTGGTTTCTGATCCATGGACTATGCAGTGCAGCCAGATGCATTTTGTAAGAGTGCACTTTCTACGAATTCCAGTATTAAGCCTTCGGAACTTTATGAACCAAAGGCATCTGTTCTCTGAAGATAAGGAAAGCCAGGCTGTTTGTTCACTGCAGATACACAGATTAGTCATGGTGCCTTTTACATAGCTTAGGGTCCGGTCACACTGCCGTTTTGATCGGGATTCGCTGCTGTTTACTTGCGCATGTCAGTTTCACGTTCACACGGGCCAATCCACCTCCCGCCGCGAAGCGGGCTTACTCCCGCAATGCTTCCAGGTTTTCCTGACCCCTAGAAAAACTAGTGTTTTCCTGGCACTTCCGCTTTGATTGCGCAATTTCGCTTATGTGGACAGCCCCTCTCTCGCAAAGATTGCGATTAGGGCTGTCTGAACATTCTTGGGGGGGGGGTTGTTTTTTTAAAAAAAGCTTCCGGTTTGAGCGCTTGAGCAAACATGCGCTTAATAAATCCATTTAAAGTTTAATAATGGATTTATTAAGCGCATGTTTAGTCAAGCGCTCAAACCAGAAGCTTTTTTTTTTAAAAAACGCACAACGACGGCCCTGGAGGTGGGAATGAGAGGCGGGGGCTACGGCAGCCTGGATGGGGCCGGCAAGGAGGATGGCGGAGACGGCAGCTGCCCAAGCCTCCCCGTGGCTGGCAGGATCGCCTGGAAGGACGGCGCAGCAGCAGGCAAGTGGGTGCTGGGAAAGAGGGGCTGGCTGCATGTAGACAGCCCAATGCGAATAAAAATGTTCCCAGTTTAAATAAACTGGGAACAAAGCACATGTCAGTTGCAGTGTGACCAGAGCCTTAAGTAAACTTGTAAAACCAAATTCAGATTTTGCGTGTTGGAAGGAGCACATTTCAGAATTATAACTTTGATATGAAACTTAGTCCAGGCTTCACTCATGTTACCTAAGGGGCCGAACCAGAATTATGCCGTCTAGGATCTGCTTTCACCCATTCAATTTGAATTTTGTGAAGTTCCGGTTGTTCCGATATGCATTCATGTTTGTCAGTTTTGAATTTGGGCAAAATGCTGAAAAATGTGGGATTTGTTGTTGTTGTCAGACCGCATCTTTCTCCTCTGCAAAGCTCTGCAGACGTGTCTCATCTGTTGTGTTGGTGCTTCATGGATCACTGTGATGGAAATACAGAACTCTTACAATCCAAAGCATCGAGCAACTGCAGGATCTGTGACCGAGGAGGAACTGTGTGTGTGCAATAAAATCTGGAGGTCAAACTAGAAACCAAAAAAGTTTAGAAGCAAGTTTTTCAATAGAAGGGAAAATGCCTTTTTTTTTTCTTTAAGAGGAAAACCAGGCGTTCCGGCAGGATTTGGGTTCTTTGGATTCTTTCACTCCCTTAAAAAGCAGGAAGGGGGACATAAAGCCCAGCAGGGACTGGCAGGAGGGAGGCAGTGCTGATCCCTTCCTCCATCCTTCATACTCCTCCTCCTAATCGCTTGAATCCAGCCTGTTTTGTCCTCAGAGAGCTCCCCAATTAGGGTTCTCATTTGCCCACTTAAGGTGGGAGACCTCCAAGGAACGGTGGCCCTCACTCACCAGTCCTGACCTGGCTGGCAGGCAGAAACTGAGGCCAAATGGAGGCCGGGTGGGGGGGAGGACGTGATTGTCCTGGGGAGACACATTAAAAAGAAAGATAAGGCCTTGCCTACATACAGAAAGTTCTGACCACAGAGTTCTGGGTGATTCCTAGAGCTACTCAGAAGTGACCAAGGGTAGCTGCAGCAATCACCAGACACTCTACAGGAAGATCATCTGATTTTCAGAATATTATTGTAAAGCAAAGTGAAAACGAGGGATTCTTCTTCCTCACACAAGAACTTCCTCATGCCTTTCAATGGAAGGAAAGGACCTGGGCAAGCAATTTTCTTTGCACAGCCCCAGATTGTATCCTTCCATTACAACACATGAGGATTTTAGCATGGGGAATTCTGCCGTGTGGGTGGAGGCTCTGTTTCTTCACTTAGTGTTTTGAGCCAAGACTTGAGGTTTGCTAGGAGGGGCCTTGTGATCTCCCAAAAATTAGAATTTAATTCTGGTGACAGAAATCAGTTGCCCTTTGGAGGGTAGATTCTGTGGCATTTATACCTCACTGAGTTCCCACCCTACCCCAAACCTCTCTCTCCACAGTTTCCACCACCAAATCACCAGGTATTTTCCAACCCATGGTCAGAAACCCTACAACACACTGTAACCCATTTCCCTTCTACATTAACTTTCCTTCCCACATTAGACTTTTCGTTTCCCCCCCTGTGTAATTCCCTGGGGCTATGTTCCAATATTTATTCAGTCACACAAATTAATGCAGTTTAAAGTATGTAATTTTTTTCCAAAGTGAGTCCAAATTTCTATAAACTTTGATCTGCATCATCAGATAATAAAATTATCTCTTAGTCCTGTGTGGTAATTTGAGCTATGTAGACCTATATGCTACCCCTGGTCTTCATCACATCTCTAGGTGTCTGAGGCCTTGTCTGCCCAGGGGCTTACACACATACATCCCACTCATGTTGCTCTGAAAATGGAAAATACGGACTGCGTGCACTTAGGTCCATGTGCAGACAAGACCTCAAATATGTGGAAGTCAAACACAATGAGAGAGCCAGATGATTTTGGGTAATCCCAATTCATCCATCATGTCTATGAAGATTAAACCTGTACCAGGTTCTTAATTCTGGAACAACCTTTACATTTGATATATACAGATGGATCTATGATCTCTGGGTATGAATATAGCTGATGGTCTTACCTTTACTATTCTAGTTACTGTAATCAAATATTCTATTTTATAATTGTCTATGTTGTGATAATTTGTGTAGGAATTAAATCAGAAAAGAAATTGTGATTTGAAAACCATACCACCAACTCTAACTGGAAGGGCTAGTTTTGGTTTCATTTCCCCTCCATATTTCATTTTCGGGAGAGAAAAGTGGAAAAAGTCAGGGAGGCAGAAGTCTCCTTTTGTCCGTATTCAAGCAACTTTGTATCATTGTCACATGGTGGCTTTCCCCTATAATTTCCAGGTAGTCGGCAGTTTCATTAAAGTATCCCTGCTCCGCATTCTGAAATTGCAATTCATTGTCATGCAGCTTTGTTCTTGAACAGAATTTGTAACATAATAAAATACAAAAACACATGGAAGTACTTTCACGCACACACAAAATGCACCCTTACTAAAGGAGAACGGGATGGGAAAGTCACCACATGGAACACTTTTTGTCAAAAATGCTTCTTTGTATCACATTATTTCCCTTTTCTGTTCTCTCACCTTTTCTCATAACATGAAAGAGAACCAGAAGAAAGACAAAAATTATTTTTAAAACTCTACAGCACACTTTTATTTGTGAGGAATGAAATAAAGATTACAACTAGAAATATTAAAAACTATGGGCTGGGTCCTAATTTTCTGGTCTGCTAATGGCAGAGCTTTCTTCCAACATAAGGAGCCTCCTGTTTGCAGAACATGTTTCTTTCACAGGAACCAGTTTCCTTGCATCAACCGAAGGCTCCTTGCACTGGGCTTCACCACTCGAAACACCAAGGTCTTGTGGATTTGGAGGTAACAGGGGTAGTCATAACAGTTGAAAGAATTCCCCAAGGCCACCTGCTCTCCAGTATGAGCAGAGTCAACACCAGCCCAAAAGACAAGGCGAGGCAAACAATGGAAGAAACCTGGAAGAAAGAGCCTCAGTTTGTCTCACACAGACTGGATTGATGAACTCTCTGGACCTGTCATTTTTCTAAGAGATTTTAACGCCAGGGTGGTAGTTTGGAGGGAAAAGGTAAAAACCTTTGTATGTAGATTTTATAAATGTGAACTTTTGTAAACTGTGAGATTTTTTTTCATAAATGTACATTATCAATAAAAGTGACTAGTTTAACAAAATGCATGTGTTGTTGACTGTGCTAAAGAATGAAAAAAAGAGAAGTATTCGATATTGTTCACTACTCTAAAGCATCCCTCGTTTTAAGTCAATAGTGCACAACTTGTGACAAACCCAGACCATTTCCACAAGTAAATCTCTAGCACTTTTGTGGTGGAAATGTAAGGCAAAAGACCTATCTCTGCAATGAAAGGAGCTATAGACTGTAAATTCAGAGAACTTTTTATACATATTGTTGTACCCAGGGGTCATTTCCGGCAGGAGTGCACAGGAGCGGAGCTCCGGCAGTAAGGAGCCCAGGGGGTGGGCACATGCAACAAGCCCCACCCCTGCTCCCAGCAGCCCTCAGTCGGGCCACAAGGAGCAAGAAGCAGCCAGGTAAGCTGCAGAGCCCCCACCCCAGCCCGTCTTCAGGTACAAGCTCTCCCTCCTCTGTGAGGGCAGATATGCGCTTCCCCCCCCATAGCTAGCAATTCAAAAGAGTCCAGTGGCAGCTTTAAGACCAAGTTTTATTCAGGTACAAGCTCTCCCTCCTCTGTGAGGACAGATCTGCACGTTCCCCCCCCCCAACAGCATTCCCCCCCATCACTTCCGGTGATGTCAGGGGCGGTGGCACATGCAAATAAATTATGCTAATAAATTATGCTAATGAACTCCTGCACCTCTTTTTCTACGAAATGACCCCTGGTCGTAACGTTGTAGGAATACGATGATATTCAGCTGACAATTAAAAAAAAAAAAAACCTGAAAAGGCCCTGGTGGTGGTTGGTGGTGTGGCTGTTGCTGTTGCTGGGACATCGAGGCAGGGGAACTATAGAGAAACCCGCCATGTGGAAGCCCTGTTGCTGCTGAACTATATCAGCAGCTGCCAGAAAAACTACACATGCCTGGAAAACACCCTAGTGAACAGAAGCAGACAGGCCATTTAGGTCACTGGGGAAATTCTCAGTGGGCCCCTGCCCTGGAGGGCCACCTCCCCCCAAGGTTCTCCTGCCCAGTGTGGTTGACCACCACCACCCCCATCAGATCCTGCCATCAGATCAGTTTTGCCGGCTCCACTTCTGCCACGCTGCAGTCTCAGGGTGAGAGGGTATTTCCAGGTGGGCTCAGCCGTGTTGGTCTGAAGCAGGAGAACAGACTGAGAGCCCCCAGTCGGGGGCACCTTGAAGACCAATAAAGGTGTGAGCTTTCATGTGCAAGGCACACTTCTTCAGATACATTGGAATTGAAGGTGAGAGCTCAAAAGACAGAAGCCGAACAGCAAATTAACATGTAACATGATGAAGATGTTTTAAGATCTGCAACAGTTGTTTTGATTTAAGTAAGGGGGGAAAGGACAGCAAAGCAGTAAATATGTCAAAATAGGGGATAAATGTGTAAAGGTATCTTTTCTAATTGTGAGAAGTAAACTGAGACTCTCCATTCAACTCTTCTCAGGTGTGGAGGCAACTTAACAGCATTTTTTCCTTCTTTGAGGTGGGTGCAGTGCAGGCCCATAGCTACAGTGGGGCATGGGGGGGCGGGCCCCTCCGACTCACCGCAAAGTCCCCTTCAAATGCCTCCTGACTCTGTCCCCAATAAAGAAGCAACCTCGGCCACCCTCTCTGCCCCCACCTCCTGCCACTTGCACTCCCAGCCCGCCCCAGGTTGTGCTCATTGCTCGACTCTCCGTGGCAGCGCCTGCCCAGTTGCATGGAGGCACCTCTTAGGTGGGCAGCAGCTGCGGGGCTCCTCTTGCTGGGGACCTGCCCCCCCCCGTGCAGAGCGGGACTCCATCATATTGCTCCACTTTCAAGGAAGAACCACCCACAGCCACCCTTTGAAAGAGGCGCAACCTGCTATTTTAAATCCTTTCTGCTGTTTTAAATCTTTCTTATCAGAACTAAAACTTTGTTGGTCTTAAAGGTGCTCCTGGCCTGGGCCCATTTTGGCACATTCCCCCACTCCTACGGGAGCTGGGAAGGGTCACGGCAGCTTCTCCAGTCTCCCAGGTGAGTGCCTGAAACTCCTCCTCCTCCTCCTCCTCCTCCAGCTGCCTGGTGCTCCCCCATTGCAGCCAGCGTGGAGCTGGCCGCAGTGAAGGTGGAAGCACTCAGAGGAGACGGGAGAGAAGCCTTGAGCCACCACAGCCGCCGAAGGAGCCTCTCTGGCCATGGAGGAGGCCAGCACTGGCTCGGCCTGTTTTGAAGGGGCACGGGGCATCTGGTGCCAGCCTCGTGCCGGGGGGGGGGTCATGGCAAGGAATGATCCTGGGAGATCTTGAGCACCAGTTGCCTAATCCCTCCGTAGCAAAAAAACCCCACAACAACAACAACCCCCCCCCAGGAAATAAGCACACTTGAAACTTTCCAACCTCCATGGGGGAGGGGGGGAGGCAGAGGGAGTTAATTAAATCACCTTTAGTTAAATTAGCCGGTGCCCCCCGAGAAATTAAAATGCCCCCCTGATTTAAAAAATCCTGGCTACGGGCCTGGTGCAGTGCTCAGTCAGCAAAACATTCAAATTTTCCTTGCATTACATTTAGTATTCTAATATAATATTCTGAAAAAGAAATACATTAAAATACAAAAGGACGTATAGGCATTCTTGTTGAGAATACATATGTAAGGACTGAGTTAGCACAGGGCTACTTTTGGGCAGGAACGCACAGGAACAGAGTTCCGGCTGGCTCCTGAGTTGGCCACGCCCAGCAGGAACTCATTAGCATAATAGGCCACACCCAACAGCAGGAACTCATTAGGATTGGCTACATTAGGGGTGTGTGGCCTGTCATGCAAAGGAATTCCTGCTCCAAAAAAAGCCCTGGGTTTTGACAACAAACAAGGGAAACAGAATAAGAAGCAAAAGTTGGGTGTGGCTGAATGAATACACTTCTGGTAACATGGGGGTGTGACCTAATATGCTAACGAACTGTCGTGTCAGGGGTGTGGCCTAATATGCTAATGAGTTCCTGCTGAGTTCCTGCTGGGCTTTTTCTACAAAAAAAGCCCTGACTTGGCATATGTAATGAGATAAGATATGAGAGGATATGTACAGGTACCCCACACCCCCTTTGGGGCTGGGACAGGGATGGAGGCAGGGCGTGTCCTTCTGGCGTGTGTGGCCTTTGGGGATGGAGGGTGGGTGGGTGGCTAGAGCGGGTGGAACCTGGAGCTGATGGGGACCTGGGATTCGTATTTCCTAGCTCACTCATGGGAGGGGGGTGGCGAAGGGGGTGTGAGTCTGGGTATTCTCAGAGTCTTACACTCTTCTGCCGAGGCACTCTTCAGTCTCTTGTGAAAGGGCCTCGGAATAGGGTGGGGCTTGTAGCCCCCCGCTGTCCTCCTCCTCCTTCCTTTCCAGTCCTTCAGCCTGAAGAGAGGCACCAGGCATGTCCCCCCCCACCCCCGGTTGGATTCTAAGCCCCATACCCGCACACCCGCACACACACCTTCCAGCCACGTGCAGAGTCCGGAGGTTGTGAGCGATCAGAGGAGAGGGGGAGAATGGGGGTGGGGGGCAATCACAGATAGGGCAGCTCCGGCTGAGAGCAGGAGACGACCTGCAGTGGCTTCTCTACCGAGCTCTCTACCGATTTTCTTTCACCCTCAGTCCCGAGCTTCCTCCTTCCCGATCATTCTTGTTTCCCAGGATCTGAAGGTTATTGGGAAGTGTGTGTGTAACTGCTTCAGAACATGCTGTGAATATCTCAAATAATCATTGTTCCTGCACAACTATGGCTTACGCACCAACACAAAGCCCCATCACAGCCTCATGTTGGGCAAAAATAATATGAGAGCAGGAAAAACTGGGGGAAGAAATAATGCTTCGCATCAAGAAAAGTGTATCCATATATCCACCTTACAAGGTAAAGAGAAAGGGGACATTTCGTGAACTGGAATTTTTCTCTAAACTTCTTAAAACACAATCTGTGCCGGTGTTCTCTCGAGTGAGTCCCACTGGAATGATCTCCTGGGCCCCGCCCTTTCACCTGAGCCACTCTTCTCTTTGGTCCAATCAGAGACAGGCAAGGGAGTGCAGTGATGCTTT
The DNA here is from genome assembly GCA_029375565.1 of Gekko gecko. Classification (NCBI taxonomy): domain Eukaryota; kingdom Metazoa; phylum Chordata; class Lepidosauria; order Squamata; family Gekkonidae; genus Gekko; species Gekko gecko. Next base: position 91,899,999 of record JAPDNY010000003.1, read on the forward strand.
TATTGCAGGGCCATTGCAGCCTCCCAGTCCACCTTCCCAGTGAGCCAATTACGCCTCCTCTCCAATGCTGTTTGGCTCGCTAGATGTTTGATGTCCCACCCCCTCTTTCCCCCCTTACAAGGAGGACACAAAAAGAGGAGGTTTTCTGAGGGCCGCCGTACAGAAGAAACAGGTCACAAATTGTGGAGGCCTGTTTAAAGGATCTGAGGAAGACTACCATTCCCTATTGCCATAACTCTCCCTCTCATGTTGCAGCCTGTTGCTCTGGCCAAGAAAAACCCTCCCCACCGACACTCTCTGTGCAATACGTTCTGAGAATGTCCTATATAATGTGCAATAGGTTCTTGAGGATGCAGGTCTGTTTCTATGTGCATGACTGACAGTCTCCCCATTCAACCTGGGTGTCCTTAACTTTGCATACATAATACCTGCATGTATGGATGCTGTTAGTCACACATACCCAAAGCCTTTTGTCTTCCTTGAGCAAGAGGATGTTTTACAAATATCAGGCAGCTTTTTCCTTACTGTGCGTGTGCCTTCCTGCTTGCACAGTGTCTCAACTGCCGACCGGAAAGAAAAGTCCTTCTGCAGCTATAAGGGGAAAAAACAAAAGCCATACGCAGTCTGGAGAAGGAATTAGAAGTGTTTTCTCTGATCCTTTCTCCTAATCATACTTCCTGTTATTCTTACAGTACAGCCTCCCAGTTACAGCCAACCTAGAAAGGAACTGTATGGATGAAACAGATAATGCCAGTGCTCAGAAACATCACACTCAAAGTCTATAGAAAATGGCCTTAAATTTCATCAGCTTTGCCTGGGAGGGTTCATTTTTGGGATCCTTTTCCCTTCCATAGTTCCTCTTCATTTCACAAACTAGGAAGAAAACAGGAAAAGGATGCACAAAATATAAACCATGTTTCCGCCTGAAATTGGGGAACTGTCTTAATCTTTCATATCAGATGCAAAGTCTCCTCATTATTAAACTTTCTTATGAATGTTCCCACCAAATGTGAGGAGATTTACTTTTCACTACCTTTTAAGGGGAGGGGGGACTTGACGAAGGAAGAAATTGCAGGGAGTCACCACATGGAGATTATTTCCTATCAAAAACAATTTGTATAAATTTACCCTGTATGCCTCTGGGCTTGGAGGGAAAATTTGGTATTTCTCAACAACACAAGTGTTTGATCACAATAATTTGTAATTTTTTAAAAAATAAATATAATGGCAACCAACAAGACAAAAACTAGTTTTGCACCAGTACAGTTTGGGTTTAGTCTTTTATTTGGAGGGCAGACAAGAGCACAAGACAGAGACGTGGAAAGTACGGAGGAGACAGATCGACTGAGAAGATCAGAACTCAGCCAAAAGCCTGAAGATCACACCATAAAACACCAGGACATTTGCCAATTAATCTTTCACCAGTATATCAGACTGTTTGAAAACCTTCACTCCAGATATTATCCATGTACAGGCATCAACTGTGTGTAAACTGAACATGTGAAGAGGAGAATGGCCCACCTCCTGACCACATGCATTTAGTGGAATGTCAGCATGTATGCAAGTGTACTTTCATCTATTTGGTGGATGTGGATTTTCACTATAGAAGAGAAGAAGAGATTGGATTTATACCCCGCATTTCACTACCCAAAGGTGTCTCGGAGTGGCTTACAAACTCCTTTTCCTTCCCCTCCCCACAACAGACACCCTGTGAGGTAGGTGGGGCTGAGAGAGCTCTGACAGAAACAGCTCTCTTTCAAGAACAGCTGCGCCAGAACTATATGGCTTGTCCAAGGTCATCCAGCAGGTGCAAGTGGAGGAGTGGGGAATCAAACCTGGTTCTCCCAGATCAGAGTCCGCGCACTTAACCACTACACCAACTCCATTCCCACCTGCATTCTCTTCCAACTCCAAGAAAACTGATTCTTTGGGTTGTAGAATCTACATAGGCTAATGGCAACATGGGTCAGAAACCTCTTCCATCTGCAGAATTCCTGCTGTGAAATGGGAAGGACTTTCTCCTTTCCTCTTTTCATTGCAGCCCCTTGACTCCCATGGTTGTTAGTCTATGTGGTTTTTGTGACCCTGGGAACCAACATTCCTGATGTCAGAAGGGATTGCTGGGGAAGGGAAGTGTGGTAAGGAGTCATGCTCCCTCCACTGATGAATCCGCTAGAACCAACCTCATTCACTAATATTCAGAATGCACCATGTGATTCGTGGATGTTCCAATTACGAAGAAGAGTCTATGTATGCACATTAATGCACAATGGGCTCTATTCAAACAACCTACTAAATGTGCAAAGATTGGGAGGGCAGAGGGTGTTTTTCACTCCCCTCTGTGCGCAATCAATGCTTGCATAACTGCATTACAGATCAAGTTTTGTTGCAATGTCTCAATATTCAAGAGGAATATGGTTTTGTAATGTGTTCTACCTCTTCTGCCACAGGGCAGGCAAAATGTTAGGGAACTGGATATTGGCTGTGAGGCATTTGCGAGCTATTTCTCAGATAAAGTCCTGGTGCTCCACCGTGACCTCCCCACCACAATTGAAACAGTGAGTGAACTCGAGGCCCCTTGCACGTCTCCAGTTCCGGGTTTAGAATGTTTTGGCCTACTCAGTCTAGACGAAGTGGACAGATTGCTGGTATCTGAACGTCCAATCGTGTGTGACCTTGATCCGTGCCCCTCCTGGCTCATTAAGACAGGCCTCGAGGTGTTTCGAGGTGCTATGTGGGAAATTATCAACAAGTCCCCTTCGGAGGGGTGGTTCCCTGGTGCACTCAAGGAAGCGATGGCCCATCCTCTTCTGAAAAAACCATCTCTGGATCCGGCTGAATTGGCCAACTATCGGCCGGTGTCCAATTTCCCCTGTTTGGGCAAACTTATTGGGAGGGCGGTGGCGATACAGCTACAGGGCTATCTGGAGGATGCTTCAGTCTTAGATCCCTTCCAGTCCGGCTTCCGCCTGGGTCATGGCATGGAGACAGCGCTGGTTGCCCTGACTGATGACCTCTGAAGGCATCTAGACTGAGGTAGTGTGGCAGCACTGTTGTTACTAGATCTGTCAGTCGCATTTGATATGGTCGACCATCAGTTGCTGGCCCACCACCTCGCTGACATGGGGATTCAGGGGCTTGCTCTCCAATGGTTTGCCTCTTTCCTTCAAGGTCGGGGACAAAGGGGACCAGCAGTCCCAGAGGTACCCTCTTGATTGTGGGATGCCTCAGGGGATGTTGTTCAACATCTACATGCGCCCCCTTGCCCAGATTACCCAGAGGTATGGGCTTGGGTGTCATCAGTATGCAGATGACACCCAGCTCTTTCTGATGCTGGGCGGCCAGTCGAACTCTGACCTGGGTGACCTTTATCGGGCATTGCAGGCTGTGGCTGGTTGGCTTAGACTGAGTCGGCTGAAACTAAACCCGGTGGAGGTCCTGGGCCTAGGTCGGGTCGGCTCAGGGTTGGGGCTCCCTCTCCCAACCTTCGACGGGGCACCTTTGGTGCCAGCACAGAAGGTTAGGACTTTGGGTGTGCTCCTGGACTCCTCGTTAATGATGGAGGCCCAGGTAGCAGCCACTGCCAAGTCAGCCTTTTACCATCTTCGGCTGGCTCGGCAGTTGGTTCCCTTCCTTGACAGCGATGACCCGGCCACAGTGATCCATGCAATGGTCACCTCGAGGTTGGACTACTGTAATGCTCTCTACATGGGACTGCCTTTGTTGCAAATCCGGAAGCTGCAGCTAGTGCAGAATGCGGCAGCCAGGCTGTTGATGGGCCTCACTAGGCAAGACCATATCCGGCCTATGCTGCAGGTGCTGCACTAGCTGCCAATAGCATACCAGATCCGCTTCAAAGTGCTGGCTCTTACCTTTAAAGCCCTACATGGTCAGGGTCAATGTGGCCAAGTGCAAAGTGATGCACATTGGAGCCAAAAATCCTAAATATAAATACACGTTGATGGGGTCTGAACTGGCAGAGATGGACCAAGAGAGAGATCTTGGAGTCATAGTGGATAACTCAATGAAAATGTCTAGACAGTGTGTAGCTGCAATAAAGAAGGCCAACGCTATGCTGGGGATTATTAGGAAGGGAATTGAAAACAAATCAGCCAGTATCATCATGCCCCTGTATAAATCATGGTGCGACCTCATTTGGAATACTGTGTACAGTTCTGGTCACCATATCTCATAAAGGATATTATAGCATTGGAAGAAGTGCAGAGAAGGGCAACTAGAATGATAAAAGGGTTGGAACACCTTCCCTATGAAGAAAGGTTAAAACGCTTGGGGCTCTTCAGCTTGGAGAAACGACGGCTGAGGGGTGACATGATCGAGGTTTATAAGATTATGAATGGGGTTGAGCAGGTTGAGAAAGAAGTAATTTTCTCCCTTTCTCACAATACAAGAACTCATGGGCACTCCATGAAATTGCTGAGCAGTCGGGTTAGAACAGATAAAAGGAAATACTTCTTCACCCAAAGAGTGATTAACATATGGAATTCACTGCCACAGGAAGTGGTGGCAGCTACAAGCATGGACAGTTTCAAGAGGGAATTAGATAAACATATGGAGCAGAAGTCCATCAGAGGCTATTAGCCACAGGGTATAGATGGGAATTCTCAGTCTGGGGCAGGTGATGCACTCTATTCTTGGTGCTGGAGGGGGCAGCAGTGGGAGGGCTTCTAGTGTCCTGGCCCCACTGCTGGACCTCCTGATAGCACGTGATATTTTTGGCCGCTGTGTGACAGAGTGTTGGACTGGATGGGCCATTGGCCTGATTCTACATTGGCTTCTCTTATGTTCTTATTTTCTTATGCTCCAGCATACCTAAGGGACCGCCTTTCCCCATATGTTCCTCCAAGGGCACTACGGTCAGGGGCGCAACATCTTTGAGTAACCCCAGGCCCCAGGGAGGTCAAACTTGCTGTGACCAGAGCCAGGGCCTTCTCGGTGGCGGCTCCTACCTGGTGGAATGAGCTCCTAGAAGAGATCCGGGCCCTGCAGGACCTTGTGGAGTTCCGCAGGGCCTGCAAGACGGAGCTCTTCTGCCAGGTTTTTAAGTAGAAGCTGCCGCCGCTATTGTACCATCAACACATTGCCACCATGACTTGGGTGGGAACCATCGGCCCTGGGACAAAGACTGGATGGAGCACTGCTATGGAACTGCTTTGGGCTTATATTCTTATTAGAACCCATCTTGGAACTGCCGACAGTAGTAACATCTAGAGCACCGGCACTTCAGTGCTGAATGGGATTTGCTGGATTATGGAGAAAGCAAGAGAGTACCAGAAAAACATCTACTTCTGCTTCATTGACTACACTAAAGTCTTTGATTGTGTGGATCACAACAAACTGTGGCAGGTTCTTAAAGAGATGGAAGTACCAAACCACCTCATGTGTCTCCTGAAGAAACCTGTATAAGGGTCAAGAAGCAACAGTTAGAACAGGATATGGAACAACTGATTGGTTTAGCATAGGAAAAGGAGTATGACAAGAATGTATATTGTCCCCTTGCTTTTTAATTTATATGCAGAGTACGTCATGTGAAATGCTGGCCTGGATGAATCACAAGCCAGAATTAAGATTGCTGGGAAAACATCAACAACCTGAGATATGCAGACGATACCACTCTAATGGTAGAAAGTGAAGAGGAACTAAAGAGCTTCTTGCTCTGGCTGAAGGAGGAGAGCACAAAAGTTGACTTGAAACTCAACATCAAAAAACTAAGATCATGGCATCCGGCCCCATCACTCCTTGGCAAATAGAAGGGGAAGTCATGGAAGGAGTGACAGACTTCACATTCCTGGGATCCAAGATCACTGCAGATGGTGACTGGAGCCATGAAACTCAAAGACGCCTGCTCCTTGGGAGGAAAGCGATGGCAAACCTAGACAGCATAATAAAAAGTAGAGACATCACCCTGCCAACAAAAGTCCATATAGTCAAAGCAATGGTATTCCCAGTAGTAATGTATGGCTGTGAGAGTTGGACTATAAGGAAGGCTGAGTGCCGAAGAATAGGTTCTTTCAAATTATGGTGCTGGAGATCAAGGAGATCTCCTTGGACTGCAAGGAGATCAAATAATTCAATCCTAAAAGAAATTAACCCTGACTGTTCCCTGGAAGGCCAGATCCTGAAGCTCAAATACTTTGGCCACCAAATGAGAAAGGAGCACTCACTGGAGAAGACCCTGATGCTGGGAAAGATTGAAGGTAAAAGAAGAAGGGGACAGCAAAGAATGAGATGGTTAGACAGTGTTATCGATGCAACAAACATGAAATTGAGCAAACTCCGTAGGGCGGCAGAGGACAGGAGGGCCTGGCATGATGTGGTCCATGGGGTCACAAAGAGTTGAACTTGACTGTGCGACTGAACAACAACAACAGTACATAAAATCAACAAACACTGTATAAAACAATATAAAATCACATTAACAGCAATGAGAGCTCTGTATTATGAACACCATAAAAGCTACAATTTTAACTTAATAGAAACAATAAAATATTTCTATCTCGAAATTTATAGAGTGCAGATATTGGCTATATAAAACTTTCAAAGAACTGGAAAATTCAGCTTTTGCTTACTGTATCGTATTTCATCAGTCTAGTAGGTTTCCATCGGTACAGCTTATGCACAAAATACAGCATGCTGTTAGACAGTAACACTGGGAAACACAGAATAGGGTAGGAGCGGAGGGAGGCTATGTTTCTATTTCAAGGTTCCTTTTTTAAATTTCAATCAGCATTTGAGCATTAGCAGAAATCAGAGGTCACCACAAACATTGTGTCTTTGGAGGACAAAAGGGCTGGGAGGTCAAGCAGCAGTTGCCATTCGTGTCCTGGCGGAAGTTGCCTTCCTCAGGCTTGCCCTGCCCTGCTTTCTCCCCAAGGAGGGACACAATATATTATCATCCCCAGATGCTGGATGCTGGCAGCAGATCCACGTTTCCTTGTCCATCTGGATCGTACCTCCCGGTTTCTGGAGGAAGAGGTGAACTATGGGCAGTGATCCTGAGGGTGCGACTTGAGAAAAGCCAAGCTGGGGGGGGGGGGCATTATGTAGCCATCGTCCCAGTTCTTCTTCTTTTTTTTAGTGTGCCTCCTTGCCTATCTTTCTAATACTGGGTTAATTAGCTGCAATTAGCTCCCAACTAGTTAATTGTGTCATTTTCTCTTCTTTCCTTCCCCCCAACTGCTAGGGGTGGGCTCAAACGACAAAATGTGGCCAAGCCACAAACCAAACCATGAATCGAGCTGAACCGCCACAGTTCTTCCTTCTCAGCCGGGCTCACTGAGTACAATTTCCCGTTAGGCAACTGGTGGCCAGTTAGTAATTCAATAGCACAGTCAGTCTTGCAGTGTGTGTGGGGGGTAACTCATCTGCTTCCCGTTCCTCAAACACCTGGGCTAAGTCTCTATATTCCAGTGGGATGAGATTTAATACGTCCTGTGCAAGACAGACTTGCTCCATCACCGGCTGTGGCTCCTCCCCCCATCCAGCCCACCACAGATGACCTTGGCGCTGAGAGTCAAGAAACGTTAAAGTCCCGGTACTCCATTGTACAGAGGGGTCATGTGCTACCAAGGTGCTACCAAGAACCATGGGGAACTTTGCAGAGGGGTTCATAATGAAAGACCTCATTTCCCAGTGGGCAGATATCCCACCAGCAGATGGACAGTACGGTACTGGCAAGCCTGCATTGGGGACCCGTCCATCTGGGTGAATACTGTAGGTTCCTTTAACCTGTGTACTTTGGCCTCCAAACCAGTGACTACGGCTGGGCTAATTAAGTCCTGGGTGCACTCAGAGTCTATTAGGGCCCGCACCCTAATATGCATTCCCCCTTCAGGGTTAACTATAGTTACAGTTAGGTAGAAGAGGGGGGAGGAGGTTCTCACTGATCCTTGCACCACGTTCTTTTGGACCTGCTGGCTGGCACCCTTCACAGCAAGTCCTGTCCTTTTTTCATCAGCTGTGGCAACTCACTCCTGCTGGATGAGGTCTCATCCGAGGTGTCTCAGGTTTCGGCTTGCAGGGCTTTGGGCGCCTTGGTGTGTTTCCTTGGAGTCTTTGGTCTCTTCTCCTTGCTTTCTTCACATTCCTCCCTTTCTGGGCTCTTGGCCTTTGTGCAGTTCACCACAAAGCGCCCTGACTTCCCACATCACAGACACAGCCCCAATCGCATCCAATGCTCTTGATCCACTCCAGGTGCCGAGCCCTGGCCTCACATCGACTTCCCTCTCCCAACGTCTCTCCATGGCATCTTTTGCTGGTGCAGCTTCACCAGGTTGTGCTGGTTCTTGGCTTCACAGGCTACTTGGATCCAGCCCCCCAACGTTAGGGGGTTGTCTTGAGCCAGCGCCTTCTCCAGTATGGTGGTGTTGAGGCCAGCACGGTAGAACTCAATGAGGACTTCTTCCAGCCATCCCTGGATTTTGGCTGCATAGGTCTTGAAATCATTTGAGTATTTTTGTACTGATCAGCTCCCCTGCCTCAATCCATGGACACAGGTTTGGGTCTTCTCCATCTCGAGGGGGTCTTCACACTGTTGGTGTAGTGCTTGCATGGAGGCATCAATGTCATGTAGTTCCAGCCCCCTGACATCGCAGAGCCCCACAAACCAGTCAGCTGCACAGTCGCGTAGTTGGGACCCCATGCAATCAACTCGGTGCTCATCAGAGGCAAAAGTGTTGTCCACACTCTCACAGGAATTTGCACACCTGGATGGTGAAAAAGGCTAACTTCCCGGGGCTGCTATGAAAAGTTGCTTTCATTGCATCTCGAGGTCATTCCCTCTCTGGTCTGGGAGCCATTCGGGGCTCCCTTAGTCAGACCAGCGCTGCTGCTATGGGTTGCTCTTTGGTTTCCTCTTCCTTGGACTCTTCTGACCCTTTCTCCATCAGTTCTTTCACTATCTTTGGGAGGTTCTTGATGAGGAATTGGAGCCCCTCTTTTAACTCCCTCACCTTAGCTTGGAGCTTGGTGTGGCTCCATATGGTGCGGGCCTCTCCTCCATCAATCTCATTCGCTCCAGGTTGTCGTGGAAAGTGTGCGACATCTTTCTCTTCTCTCGATCTGGGTGCCCCTGTGTTCCTTTGAACCCTGAGGTGCTTAGGAACCAGGCAGGGTCTTCCCAGCAGTCGCTGTTCTCTCATCTGCTCTTTGCTTTGAAGAGGACATGCTTCTTAGGCTTGGCCCCATGGCCTTCTCTTTGTGGGTTTTGTCAGGGTCGGTAGCCAGGCTCTCAGTTTCGGAACTGGTACCTGTGCCCATCCTGGTGCCTCCGCATTCATCTGCCATTACCTTGTTGGGGCAATGGTCAGAGAGTAAGGAGAGTTCTAACACTTTGTCAGACTCCCGGCCAAGTTACTCTCAACAACAGTTTCTTTTCAGAGATTTGTTTATTGAGAAAATGAGCACCTTCCAGGTGAAAGCATTGCTGTATTAGACCTAATGATTCTTGGTGGGCCCCTTGATAATGACCAAGGGGTAAAAGGAGTAGTGAAGGATGATAAGGAAATGGCTGAGAAGCTGAATGCATTTTTTGCCTCTGTTTTCACCGTGGAAGAGGAGAAGTGCTTGCCCACTCCAGAAGCACCGATTTTGGGAGAGGGTTTGAAAGACCTGAATCAGATTGCGGTGACAAGAGAGGAAGTCCTCCGACTGATGGACAATTTAAAAACTAATAAATCACCAGGCCCGGATGACATTCATCCGAGAGTTCTGAAAGAACTCAAATGTGAACTTTTGGATCTCCTGACAAAAATATGTAATCTTTCTTTAAAATCTGCCTCCATTCCTGAGGACTAGAAGGTAGCTAATATCACTCCCATCTTTAAAAAGGGCTCCAGGGGAGATCCGGGAAATTACAGGCCAGTCAGTCTGACATCGATACTGGGTAAGTTGGTGGAAACCGTTATTAAGGAAAGAATTAGTAGGCACATTGATGAACAAAAACTATTGAGGCAGACTCAGCATGGGTTCTGTAAGGGAAGATCTTTTCTCACTAACCTGTTAGTGTTTTTTGAGGGAGCGAACAAACATGTGGACAAGGGGGACCCAATAGATATTATTTACCTTGACTTCTGGAAAGCTTTTGATACAGTTCCTCATCAAAGGCTCCTAAGTAAGCTCAATAGTCATGAGATAAAAGGACAAGTCCTCTTGTGGATCAAAAACTGGCTCATAAATAAGAAACAGAGAGTGAGTATAAATGGGAAACTTTCTCAGTGGAGGGTGGTAAGCAGTGGGGTACCATAGGGATCAGTACTCGGTCCGATGCTTTTTAACTTGTTTATTAATGATTTGGAATTGGGAGTAAGCAGTGAAGTGGCTAAATTTGCAGATGGGGTGGGAGAGAAGATGGCGGCTGAGGCAGATGCTTGATGTCGAGCTCCGTGTTTTATCTACTGTTTTTATCTACTGTTTTGTCTTTCTTTGACCCTGGAAGCTGGAAGGAGGACAGGCAGATGGCTTCTTTATCTTTGCACAGTGAGACTGTCTGAACTTTTTAAATTTAACTTCATTAAAAGGCTTTTAGTTGATTAGGAAACCATACCAGGAACTTGTTAAATAGTAGCTAGAGCGGTTTCCTTGATTTCCTTGGCGTTGATAGCTCCTACTTTGGCTAAACAGCTGTCATCGGCTCTCATATCTGAGAGTAGGAGTAAATAAAACTTAAGAGTGAAAAGCCAAGGTTTTTTTTATGACTTCAAGTTCTGGAGCTATAAAAAGGAGGAGAGAAGGGGAGAAAGGAGGAGAGGGGGCAGAAAGAGAAGATGATTTGCAACTCCCAGTAAGCAAACAATCAAAAATTTGTGACTTTTTTGAAAAAGAAAATCCTGTTACCTACAATGTGCCAGTTACAAATTATTTTGCTCCTTTGGCTGAAAGCCATGAGATCTTGGAGCCTGAGTGTGACATACCTGCTGCTGATTGCTATGAAATACAGCGGAAGGAACAACTGGAGTTGCAGGTCTCTGGAAAAGAAATGGCTGGAGAGTCCGACACAATAATCAGCAAGTATGCAGACCTTACAGCTAAAACAGTGACTTTGATTATGGAAAGAATCAGTGAAATACAAAGTAACATCAACAAACTCTCTTAAAAACTTGATCTGCTAATTAAAGATAGAAACTCCCCAGCTGCTTCTTGTTATCAAGAGAGACAGAGCTCATTAGCAAAGGGAGTCAATGTAGTAAAGGGACAAACACAACCATACAGGGCTGTTAGTCCTATAAACCAGTCCTTAGTCCTTCAAAAGGATAAGATATGCCTAATGATATGCCCATATAGAGGCAGGACAATCCGGTGGAAAATGAAGAATGACATCCGCAAACATCTTGGAAATTTACTTGGGAGCAGAATGAATTTTATAGATATCATCAGCATAGAGACTCTTAATAGCCTTCCCCAGGTACAAAAAGTGTTGTTAATATTTAAAACAACAAGAATCCCTGCTCTATTGATGAGACAAAAGAGAAGATTAAATCAAGTGGGGATTTTTCCAGATAGAGTCTTTCATAACCTCAACATTGTTCCCTTGTGTGGATCTTCCCCTATACCCAAGCATCCCTGGCCACAGAGTAAAGACCTCAAGGAAACACATGAAACCCAGGAGAAAGGAAAATCACTGATAGACTCTTTGTTAATGGAAACTGAATATCTTGAAAATACAGAAGAAATAGAATTAATGACGTCATTTAAAGCATTACCAGCAAAAGAACAGAAGGCTATTACTAATAGACTGGATGCCCTGAGGAATAAATTATTAGAAATGGAAGAACTTCCAATGGAAACAGAGGTCCCCTTGAAAAGTCCATTAAAGGATATAAAAGACCTTAAACAAACAACTAACCAGACACAGTCAACTCCTGGTGGTGATAAAATCCTCACACAAAATGCCCTCCCAATAGTAAAGCCTGCACCGGAAAAAGAGGGCTCTTCATCTGGAAATAAAATATCAAAGGCTATTAAGAATGGCTGCATCTTTGATGACGAAGCTGGACATTTGAACCTTATTTCGCTTGAGTGACTAGAAGAACGATCCTTAAGGGGGAGGGAAAAGGGACAATTAGCTAAACTTCTGTGCTGGAATATAGCGGGTTGATCAGCCAATGTATATGATAAGGGGGTTTTGGATTATTTGCGTCAATTTGAAGTTATTTTTTTGCAGGAAACTTGGATGTTGGAAGATTTTGATATATCTGGGTATATATATGCCCAGCTGACCCACAAACTTTTCACTCACCAGCGACGCCGAGTAATAAGGGAGGGAGACCCTCAGGTGGTCTTGCTATTTTTATATCTACTGCATTAAATGCAGAGGCTAAAAGAATTTACTTGCCAAATGATGGGGCTATTGCAATCCACTTGAGTTGCTCAAGATATACTGTGGTGTGCGTAAATTGTTATCTAACCCCACAACGTTTAAAGGCCCAAATAAGAAAAACTTGGAATCTGATGGAAGCTAACATTGCTCATTGTCTACAAACATATCCTAATGCAGAGTTAATTATGGGCGGGGATCTGAATGCAAGGTTTGGGGCAAATGATGAGATCATATTTGATAAGTTTGGGATAAATTCAACGGGTGGGGAAGTTGCGGATGGGTTCAATGATAGATGTTCATTGGATGTTGTTGTGAATTATGCAGGTCTTTGTCTTGCCCAGCTGACCCACAAACTGAATCTTAGGATCTTAAATGGAGTAATTCAAGGTGATCACCCGGGGCAATATACCTTCTGGTCTAGTAACAGACATTCTACTATAGATTATTTGATAACCACCAGTGATATGTTTGAAAGGGTAAAAGGCCTTTATATCGAAGAGGGAGCTGAGAGTGACCACCTGCCTCTTAATTTAAGTTGGGATGTAGGGTTTGTTCCCCTACATAAAGCCCACGGATCCTTCCTAAAAGTAGACAACATAACAAGTAGGCGGAAATCCAACTGGTGTCCCAAGCTGAATGATAAATTTCTAATGTGGACAACATCTGAAATAGGGAGGGATATCTATAGAAAACTATCATCACTAGAGAAGAAAGAGGGTTCTAGATGTGAGGCCTCTATTCTCAATAATTATGCACAACTAACGGCCCATTTATCCTTACTTCTATCTTATGAGATTAATAACTCCCAGTTGGGGTGCTCCTATAATAAAAGTTGGTTTGATAAGGACTGCGTGCAGGCAAAACAGAGTCTTATCAGGAGCCTTAAAGAATTTCATAAAGCCCCAGTGATTGAAAATAAACTAGAAGTACAAGCTAAAAAAAGGCCTATAAGCATCTTCTGAGAAGTAAAAAAAAATTGGCTACACAGCTTAGATGGAATACACTAATAGAAGCAGCCAAGAAGAAGGATCATAGGAAATTTTGGAAAATAGTTGCAGGTATTAACAAAGTAGGTAATGCTAACAGGGAGTACATAATTCCTGCAAGAATATGGGAAAATCACTTTGAAGAACTATTCAAAGGAGAGAATCGGGAACCCTTCCCATTGAGAGAGCTGAACAATTATCCATCCTGGGATCCAGTGTCAACTAAGGAGGTGGAATTTTACATTAAAAATCTCAAAAATGGAAAAGCCCCAGGTAGTGATTATATTACAGCAGAGCTATTAAAAGCTAATTTAACCTGGTGGTCCCCAATGTTGGCCAACCTCTTCACATATATTGATCAGACAGGACAAATTCCAGAAGGATGGGGGCTGGCTATAATAATCCCGATATTTAAGAAAAACAACAGAGCTGACCCCAATAATTATAGACCTATTAGCTTGATAAATATTATATGCAAACTTTATACCAAACACCTGTGTCTGAAACTCTGCAGATGGTTAGAACAAGAAAAAATACTTAAAACTGAACAGGGCGGGTTTATAAAAGGCCGTTCCACCTTAGATCACTGTTTGGTCCTGGGTTATTTAGTTCAAAAATACACGCATAACCATAAGGGAGTTTTATATGCTGCATTTATCGATCTGAAAGCGGCCTTTGACTCGGTTGTGAGGGAAAGGTTATGGGCTAAATTGGATCAGTTAACTATAGATAAGAGATTACTATTGTTGATGTCTAATCTCTATAAAAATACAACTGTACAAATACGATGCACTGCTGATGGTAAGCTATCAAAACCCATTCAAGTCCAAAAAGGTGTTAGACAGGGCTGCCTTCTTGCTCCTTTTCTATTTAACTTGTATGTAAATTGCTTGATAATTGGTCTGCATGACATTGACATCTCAGCCCCCACTTTGGGCATGAGAAGAAAGATTCCTGTTTTAATGTATGCAGATGACGCTGTGCTCCTTTCACTATCTAGAGGAGGACTAAAGAGGGCAATGGAAAAATTTAGTGCACAATGCCAAAAAGAGTTACTTACTGTAAATTATTCAAGGACAAAGATCATGTATGTACTGGCTGCTCTTAAACTATTTTTGAACAAGGTTCTTCCACAAATGATATATGGAACACAAATACTGGCAGAGAGTAAATTTAAAGAACTAGAGCTAGTACAATCGAAATTTCTTAGAGCACTGTTCAATGCCCCGAAAGGTATGGCAAATCTGAGTTTAAGACAAGAAGCAGGCTTATCAACTGTGACACTGAACGTCTGGATACAGAGGTGTAATTATTGGGTTAAGTCCCATCTGAATCCAGTGGGACTTATCCCTGATTTTTTGACATCTACACCATATCCCCAATGGGCTCTTAGGGTAGTAGATAAACTGAAATCAATCGGGCTAGATCCTGAAAATTTATTAGAGGGAGGATTGAAGCATGCAAAGATTTTAATATCACAAAGATTTATGGATATTGAAGCACAAAACGACTATGCAGCCCTACCTTCTTATTATAAGAGACTGAAGTTGGGACCTAGCTTCAGTGCTGCATCTTACCTTGGACTCATGAAAAATCCTAATCATAGATGGGCATTCACTAGAGCGCGTCTTGATGCGCTACCCTCAGCAGTCCTTTATGGTAGATATACCCGGACTCCCATGCATCAGAGGATTTGTTTTTGCTTGTTAGATCAGGTGGAGTCAGTTTCTCATATATTACTCCATTGCCCTATATATGAAGAAGAGAGGCAGCACCTTTTGACACCCCTTCTCTCACATTTTAAACCTTTGGCAAATTATCTCACATATGCCGAGGAACGCCTGATGAAGTTTTTACTGGCTGATAATTATGAATCTGTCTCACGCAATGTTGCTAAATATTTCTATCTGGTAATAAAAAAGCGCAGATTGTACTGTAACTTGAGCCACTAATGATGAAAATGACCGATCTGGTATTTTAGAAAATATGGCTGAAGGGTCTTTTGTTGTAAGATTCTATGTTGTTTTATTGTAGTTTATTTTGCTGGTCTTATGACTGTTTTAATAAATTTGTATTTGTATTTGTATTAAATTTGCAGATGACACGAAGTTGTTCAGGGTGGTGAAAACCAGGGAAGAGTGTGAGGCACTCCAAAGGAATCTGTTGAGGATGGATGAGTGGGCCAAGTGCAAAGTGATGCACATTGGAGCCAAAAATCCTAAATATAAATACACGTTGATGGGGTCTGAACTGGCAGAGACGGACCAAGAGAGAGATCTGGGAGTCGTAGTGGATAACTCAATGAAAATGTCTAGACAGTGTGTAGCTGCAATAAAGAAGGCCAACGCTATGCTGGGGTTTATTAGGAAGGGAATTGAAAACAAATCAGCCAGTATCATCATGCCCCTGTATAAATTATGGTGCAACCTCATTTGGAATACTGTGTACAGATCTGGTCACCACATCTCAAAAAGGATATTATAGCATTGGAAGAAGTGCAGAGAAGGGCAACTAGAATGATAAAAGGGTTGGAACACCTTCCCTATGAAGAAAGGTTAAAATGCTTGGGGCTCTTTAGCTTGGAGAAACGACGGCTGAGGGGTGACATGATCGAGGTTTATAAGATTATGAATGGGATTGAGCAGGTTGAGAAAGACTTTTCTCCCTTTCTCACAATACAAGAACTCGTGGGCACTCCATGAAATTGCTGAGCAGTCGGGTTAGAACAGATAAAAGGAAATACTTCTTCACCCAAAGAGTGATTAACATATGGAATTCACTGCCACAGGAGGTGGTGGCAGCTACAAGCATGGACAGTTTCAAGAGGGAATTAGATAAACATATGGAGCAGAAGTCCATCAGTGGCTATTAGCCACAGGGTATAGATGGGAATTCTCAGTCTGGGGCAGCTGATGCACTCTATTCTTGGTGCTGGAGGGGGCAGCAGTGGGAGGGGGCTTCTAGTGTCCTGGCCCCACTGTTGGACCTCCTGATGGCACCTGGTATATTTTGGCCACTGTGTGACAGAGTGTTGGACTAGATGGGCCATTGGCCTGATTCAGCATTGGCTTCTCTTATGTTCTTATGTTCTTATAATATAGGCGATTCAAAAGGACCCGTCCCCAATAGTTGTCATAGAATCATAGAATGTTAGAGTTGGAAGGAACCTTGCAGTCCAACCCCCTGCACTCTACAGGAGCACAGCCAAAAGATAGCCCTACAATATACCCAAAAGATGGTCGTCCAGCCTCCACCTAGAAATGTCCAGTGAAGGAGCATTCACCACCTCCCAAGGCAGTCTGTTCCACTGCTCAACCACTCTTGCAGATAGGAAGTTTCTCCTGATATTTAGCTGGTAACAACTCCCTTGTGATTTCCACTCATTAGATCTAGTCTTACAATCCAGAGCAAGGGAGAATAGATCTGCTCCATCTTCTACATGACAGCCTTTCAAATATTTGAAGACTAATCATGTCCTTCTCTAAGCCTAAACATACCCAACTCTTTTAGCCTTTCCTTGTAAGAGTTGGATTCTGACCCTCTCACCATCCTGGTTGCCCTCTTCTGGACACGCTCGAGCTTCTCAACATCCTTCCTAAAGTGTGGTGCCCAAAACTGGATGCAGTACTCCAGGTGAGGCCTGACCATAGCAGAATAGAGCAGAACTACCACCTCCCATGTTCTAGACACAATGCTTCTGTTAATGCATCCTAAGATTGCATTAGCTTTCTTCACAGCCACATTGCACTGCAGGCTCATGTTTAGCTTGTGATCAGCCAGAACACCCAGATCCCTTTCACATGTGCTGCTCTCAAGCCAAGTCCCTCCCATTCTATATCTGCACTTTTGATTTGTTGTACCTAAGTGTAGGACTTTGCACTTATCTCTATTGAAATTCATTCTATTTATCTCAGCCCACTGTTCCAGCCTATCTAGATCATTTTGAATCCTGACTCTGTCTTCTTCAGAATTAGCAATCCCACCCAGCTTCGTGTCAACTGCAGATTTGATAACCCCTCTATGTCTTCCTCCAGGTCATTAGGCCCTGTGGCACTCCACTCGAGACTTCCCTCCACTTAGACGCAGAGCCATTTACGAGCACTCGTTGGCTACAATTTTTCAGCCAACCATGAATCCATCCAATGGTTGCACCATCCAGCCCTCACTTAACCAGCTTATCCTCAAGGATATCATGAGAAACTTTGTCATATGCTTTACTGAAATCTAGATATACTATGTCCACGGCATTGCCAGAGTCAACCATTTTAGTAACTCTGTCAAAAAAAGAGATAAGGTTGGTCTGGCATGCTGGCTACTACCAATTAACTCATTCCATTCAAGGTGCTCACAGACAGAATGTTTAATAATCTGCTCTAGAATTCCTCCCATTCTTTCTAAGGTGCACCCCATCCATCGCCAACAGTCCTTTATGTCGGAGGTACATACCATGGTCCAGGAAGCCAAGTCCCTCTAGGCGGCACCATCTATGTAACCAGTCATTCACCTCCAGTATCCTGTTCTCTCTTCCAGCTCCATGGCCCTCAACAGGTAAAATGGAGGAGAACACCACCTGTGCCCCCAGATCTTTCACCTTCTTGCCCAGAGCCTCGTAGTCTTTGGAGATCCATTCAAGGTTTCCTCGGGCTGTATTGTTTGTTCCCACATGGATCAGCAGGAGCGGGTAGCAATCAGAGGTTTTGACCAGTCTTGAAATACTCTGTCACATCTCAGATACATGCTCCAGGAAGACAAGAAATCTTTCAAGATTCCTTGTCCAGTCTGTCACACACACACACACACACACACACACGTCACATTCTTCTTGCCTAGCCATTTGCATCTACCCCCCCCCCCATGGGACTATATGGTCCCACAATCTATGAAGCAAGCAGGCTCCAGAAAGTCTCTGGTCTTCCTCCCATGGGAGGAGGTGCCTTCCTTCAGAAAGTTAAAAGCCAAAAGGTTCAAACACACACCTATCACTCCCCTCCCCTCTGGTATTTCCTCCTCCCCTTTTATTATGACAAACAGAGCTGGTGCAAAGTTTGACACTGAGCGGTGGGGAGCACTCCCAACTGCTCAGCCGTTTTTGCTGCTTTCTGCTGGAGCAGAAAGGAGGGGTTTAAATCCCTGCTTTTTGCTCTGGCCAGGAACTGGCACAAACCCCACAAACTTCCTTAAAAGTTCATGGAAGCCCGTGACTGTGGACCCGTCATGGACTTTGGTTCCTGAACCACAAACAGGGCAAAATTCATCATGTATTTTGCTCCATGGTTCAGTTCTTGCCCATCCCTACTAACTGCACTGCATATACCCTCTAGAAAAACACTGGGAAATAAAGTGTGGTCTAGTGATATATATCTGACCTAATTGATCAACAAACTTTGTACTTTTCAAGGATGTTTATACATTTTGGCAATCACTTAGTATTCATTTAGAAATGGACATTTGCAATCTATGGGAAATGTTCCTGACCACCCCTCCTTGATAGTTTTGTTGTAGGTGGTGGTGGTGGTGGTGGGAAGTGCCTGAGGGGGAGGGGAGGGTGGGCAAGCTCCACCACCAGCTCCTGAGCCCCGCCAGGGTGCTCTTCACTGGCGGTGGTGGTGGGGAGGTGGTGGCAGTGGGGGGGGGGCTTTTGCGGGGGGGTGAGGTGCAGTTTGGTGCCCCTGTGGGCCGGCGCACCTTAGGCGAGCACCTAGCTCACCTAGCAGGTGAGCCAGGCCTGCCTCAGAGAATAGCAAAGTCTTCACTAAATATCCAAGTTGTAAAGTGATGTGGCCAGAAGAACCTCGTTTGGAAAAGGACTCTACAGCTTTGATGTCACAGCAGAAAAGGCCTTGAGATGCACAGCACACAGTTTCCTACAGATGTGGAACACTAAGCTGGACCTCCTGGGAGGTCTTACTAATGAGGGAGGTTATTGATATCTAACATCCATGTAATAGTTTTTTATGCGGACCAACTAAATGGATACCTAGTCAAAGTTCTTGGCATGGGTTTCAGTTGTGACTACCTTGGGACATTGACAGAATGCTTGGAGAGATGCAGCACCAATGACTGATCTTTGTTTTCTTGGCTAGAGAGGAGCTGAGAGAGAAAGCAGCAAGGGTACAGCCTGGTCTCATCCAGCCTCAGAAGCTGAGCAGGGTCAGTACTTGGAAGGGAGGCCACCAAGGAAGACTCTGTAGAGGAAGTTTAATGGCAAACCACCTCTCGTTCTCGCTTGCCTTGGAAGCTCCTTGCCAGGGTCACCATGAGTCAGCTGGGACTTGAGGGCACTTGTGTACACAGGGAGGAGTCACTGGCCAGATTTCAGAGGGAGTGAATGTGTCCTCAGGAGAGGAAACGGTCCTGGCCGTGAGGAAGCTGTGAGACCATGCATAAAGAAGTTATCTGTGAATACTAACGGTTCCTCCAGTTAGTGACCAGTGACAAATCTTGGCTAATGTGACACATTCCAGGCTGTACTGAATGACATTGATAATCTAAACTGGGTCATTTCAGTTTTGTGTCCAATCCAGTTACAGAGTTAAAACTCTTTTTGTAGTTCTGATGGGTGATTTTTGTCCTGTTCTTCTTCAAAGGAACTCACAGCAAGTTAGACTGACAGAAAGAGGCTGGCTCAAGGGTCACCTGGCGAGCCTTGTGTCTGAGCAGAGGTTTGGACTCGGGCCTTCCCAGTCCTCGCCTGGTCCTCCCGCCACTGCCCCACACTGGCACGAGACCTGAGCAGAGCAGCTTCGTTCATTCTCCTGGGTCTCTCATGAGCTTTCAGTAGCACCAGCCGTGGTATCCTTTTGGGCCACTCATCGAAGACGAGGCCCGCGGATTCTGTGCTAGTGGTTTGAGTCCTATAAAGTGTGGGAAATGGTGCCGGGAAGGAACTCTTGCTCAGCCCTGGGGCAGTCGTACAGTTTTGTTCCTTGTGGCTACATTTTGTCCCAAGTGCACTTTCTCATCTACATCAGAGGTGTCAAACTCATTTGTTATGAGGGCCGGATCGGACATAAATGTCACTTTGTCAGGCCAGGCCACGCGTGTTATAAAATGTAACACGAGGTACCAGAGATATAAACTTTATAAAGGGGGAGAAAGGCCAGAGGCAGGAAACAGGAAGCAAAGGACCACTGAGAGAGCTGGGGGGAAAGCAAGCTAGGGGGTGGCTGCAGAAGTGGCCCTGGGAAAGGAAGCAAGAGAAGGAAGTTGCTTGTGGGGCTGGTTTTGAGCCCTCTGTGGGCTGGATTCAGCCCATGGGCTGCACATTTGACCCCCATGATCTACATGAAACCTGGAGATTGAGAGTGGCATTTCATCAATATGCAAATGATGCCCAACTCTGTTTCTCCGTTTAATCTGTATCAAGTGAACCAACAGGTATCCTGAACAGGAAACTGGAATTAGTAATGAGAAAAATGAGATCAAACAAAACTGAGGCTCAGTTCAGATGGGGCTGCTAAACAATCGTTTAGTTCAACAAGACAGAGTTTCTCCTGTATTTTATGTTCCCACTTAGGGTGTGGTCACACGACCAGTTTGCCTCAGCAGTATATCAGCTCTAAATAAGCCACTTGAGTTTGGGAGGCTTTGTGTTGATCATGCAGCACCCCCTAAGCCAGCATCCAAGTGCCGTGGGCCCATGGTTGGTCATTCACATTGTTAACATACCACAACCACGGACCTGCAGCTGGGTTGGCTGTGTGTGCACAGAAGCAGGCAAGCAGAAACATGGTCCTGGCCACATTCTATCGGAGCGCTGAAGCGCATGATGGAGTGGGGTTTGGGGGAGGACATGTCGGAAATGGAGTGGAACAATCACACCTCTCATGTGTTTCCATGGCGTGCCTGGGCAATCAGATGCCTGGAAACCCACCATGGAAGTACCACACCAAGGTGGCCACCAGAATTTGCCAGGGGCTACTTAATCCGCGGGGGAGTTGTTTTAGCACAAGGTAGGGACAGGTGGGGCGTGGGAGCCAGACATGCGCGTTTGTTCGTGCCCACTGGATCCGGAGGGAAGGGGTGGCTCTGTCAGGCCCAACTGCTCGTGTGATCTTGCCCTTAAAGATCAGACAAGCAGCACAGGAAACTTTTTGGACAGCCTTGCAACTGGAAGCCCAAGTGGTTAGGGTCATACAAAATACTTCTCACTAGTATTTCAGCTGTACTACCTGTTAGACATAAATTATTTTGCCACAATGGGAAACTGCCTAAAACAAAGGAACCATTAGAAGAAGCAAGAGTAATGTCCTACCGCAACCACCTCCGTCTTGTGAAGCATCAGCTAGAGAAAGGAAATGGCCCCTTCTGTTCCATGGAGGCCATTAGAACTAGAGTTTGGATTGCCATGTTGGGCCTGCCACACATTGCAAACTGCCTGGCGGAGAATCTCCTGTCCCTTTAACAGAACCTTCATGGGATGTTATTTACCAGGCGATGTTATTTACCTCCATGCCAGGAAAAGTTTCAGCTGCCCATTTCCACACATTAAGCATCCATTAAAGGGACTGGTCACTTTTTCTCCAGGCAGTTGGCAACCTTAATATGCCATTACATAAATTGCCTTCATGGTAACTCAGCCTTTATTTATTTATTTATTTATTCTTCAAATTTCTACCCCCCCCCATCCGAAGCGCTAATTCCTAATCATTTGGCTACAACGGTTAGAAGTGCACACTTACCATGTGGACCAGGTCCATTGTATTTCACAGTCCCAGCAGCCAGTGGGAGGGGCAGGATGTCAGCTAGGCTGGCATAGTTTGGGATGTGTGGGTTGTTACTCGTCTCCCTCCTCCTTTCCCCCCTCCCTGCCTCTGAGACAGACTGTTATCTATCCTGTGTCCTCGAAGCTTAGCTCTGCCTGCTCCTAGTTTCCCGCTGAGAATGTAACCGTTGTCTCTTTGCGCACGTTTCCAGGTGCTTGCTTATTGGTTTTGACACAATGACAGGGGGTCATGTATGAAAAGGGTATAACTGGGGTTCCTGGGCTGCCGCCCGCCATTCCTGACACAAGAGTTCATGATGTCCTATGTCCTAGCTCTCAATAAACTGAAACTTCTGAAGGAACATTGTTGAGTGACTTATCTGGGAACCCTGACACATGGAGATATATAACTATGGTTGCCAACATCCAGGTGAGGTTTGGAGATCTCCTGGAATCACAACTGATCCCTTGATAACAGAGATCGGTTCCCCTGGGTAAAATGGCTGCTGTGGAGGGCGGCCTCCACAACACCACATCCCACTGGGGTCCCAAAATTCACTGACCCCAGGCTCCACCCTCCAGGAATTTTCCAGCTCAGAGTTGGCGACCCCACATGCACCCTCCATAGCGTGTACTGCTATATATTGTGACCACATGAAGCTGATCCGCTGCCATGACAATATCACTCTGGCTTTGAGAGCTGGCCGCTTGGTTGGCTATCAACTGGTTTGATCCCAGCCTCGGTCCTAGACCACTGCCAGTTTACATATTCATTTAAATTAACTGAAAAAAGTTCAAATCCAGCCAGGCACTTTTAAGACCAACAAGGTTTTATCCAAGGCATAAGCTTTTCTTCCGGTGTCTGACGAAGTGTGGGTGGCCCACGAAAGCTCCTTCCTTGAATAAAACTGGGTTGGCCTTAAAGGTGCCCGGCTGGACTGGAAGTTTTTTCTGCTGCTCCCGACCAACACGGCTGAACCCACCCGAATCTTTTTAACTTAATTGATTCATGGAAATTAGAAATGAAGCTTACTGGAAGGTCTAATAACCCTTAACCTCCAGTCATACATTTCCATCATGAGCAAAAGGATTTGTCACTGTATGCAAGTCACTCCAAATTGTTACATTCAGCAGCAAAACAGAGAACTGCTGTTACTGCCTTCTGCGTGGTGCTTGTTCTAGCCAGCGATGTTCCCTCTAAGCTGTGGAGTCTTGTGAGCAAAAATTCCCCTTTGTGAGCTCCTGGCATGAAAGTTGCGAGCGAGCGATTTGGCCGCCGCATAAATTAGTTTGATCTGGAGCCTCGGCTTCCTGGGCTAAGACAAAAACCTGCGAGCCAGAAGCTAAAAAACTGTGAACTAGCTCACCCTGGCTCAGCTTCGAGGGAACCCTGCTAGCCAGCCGTATTTGCTTTTCCTGTTTATGTCAGTGAGAAGCCTGGAAGCCCATTTTCTTGAGCCCTCTTTCCTGATTTACTGCTTGCCCTTTCATTCCCCACGGAGCAGCCTGACCCCTAACAGCTGGAGCCCTTTGATGTAGGAAGGAGAGTGCGGAAGCAAGCCTGAAATTCCTCACCTTGCCTCACAAGGAATGGAAAACAACAGCAAAGCATATTATTTCACTTTGGCTTCCCGAAGGCGCATGTTTAATTCAGTTCAACGGCACTTTACTGGCAAGGACCAGGCAATCCGCAGGCCTCTGTCAAAACCAAATGTGACCATTTCAGGGTTGCATCTCACAGAGGGGTGCCTCGCCAGTTGTCCCGTATTTTGGGAGAAATTTCTTATTCCAAACAGCCACATAGGGTTGCCAGCCTCCAGGTGGGGCCTGGAGATCTCCCGCTTTTACAACTGATGCCCAGGTGACAGAGATCAGCTCCCCTGGAGAAAAGGGCGGGCTCTGCAGCGCTGTACCCTGCTGAAGCCCCTCCCCTCCCAAACCCCGCCCTCTCCCAGCTCCACCACTGAAATCCCTGCAAAAATACAGTTTGCTCTTCTGTTGCGGTCTGATAACTCCGTGAGCTGGGTAGTTAACTTTTTTATCATCTGTTTATTTTTCGTAGCCAGCTCAGTGGCCACAGCCGCCGTCTGCTTTGCTTCTTTAAGTTGAGTTGCTAGCTCAGTGACTGCGTCCATTACTGTCTTGATTTCAGATTTTATCTGTTCCTGAGGATCCACCACCAAAGTCTCCAGGGATTTCCCAGCCCAGACCTGGCAACCCTGCAGCCACAGTGCCTAACATACAAACAGGTTTTTAAAAATGAACAGTGATTCCCCCACCCTGCGTCATAAACACTGAGCAGTTCTTGGGGGTCTCTTATTTACAAAGAACAGATCTGGCCACATTTCGGGCCAGACCCTTTGTTCAGAGTCTCATCTTAGGCGCAGACCTGCTTGTCATTGGGCACCCTGCTGCTCCATCATACTGACACTTCCGCTTGTTCTTCCCTATTCTCATGGTTCAGAAGAGACGGATTTTGAACCCTTGGTTAGAAAAAAGATCATTAGACGGATGCAGGGCTATTTTTCGGCAGGAACACACAGGAACAGAGTTCCGGCTGGCTCCCGGGTTGGCCACGCCCAGCAGGAACTCATTAGCATAATAGGCCACACCCAACAGCAGAAACTCATTAGGATTGGCTATATTAGGGCTGTGTGGCCTAACGTGCAAAGGAGTTCCTGCTACAAAAAAAAGCCCTGGGTTTTGACAACGGACAAGGTAAACAGAATAAGAAGCAGAAGGTGGGTGTGGCTGGATGACCACACTTC
This sequence comes from Gekko gecko, assembly GCA_029375565.1. Classification (NCBI taxonomy): domain Eukaryota; kingdom Metazoa; phylum Chordata; class Lepidosauria; order Squamata; family Gekkonidae; genus Gekko; species Gekko gecko. The sequence continues at coordinate 91,924,791 of JAPDNY010000003.1, forward strand.
TGGTAACATGGGGGTGTGGCCTAATAGGCTAATGAGCTGTGCTGCCAGGGGTGTGGCCTAATATGCTAATGAGTTCCTGTTGTTGGGTGTGGCCTATTATGCTAATGAGTTCCTGCCAGTCTTTTTCTACAAAAAAAGCCCTGGACAGATGAACAGTTTACAGCTATTAGCTGTAACTGTTAAGGCAGTCAGAGACAGAATTACCTCTGTTTGCCAGTTATTGTGGGAATAAAATGGCTATGAGCACCCTGCTCAGTTTGTGAGCTCTTGGGGAACACTTCACTGGCTTTGCTGTTCTGTGACATGACAAGTAGCACTTGCTGTTCTTTCTTCTGCACAACTATTAAGAGTGCTTCAGCTTTAAATACAAGAAGAAAGCAGCATAACTAATTGAGGTGCACAAAGTTTGTCAACATTGGATAATCAGGAGGATTCGTTGGGCAGTGATTCAACAATGAACCCATCCAGAGGAACAGAAGACATCTCCGTTACCATGAATCACCACAGAACGCAATAACTGCTCTCCTGAATTAAATCAAGGATCCATGTAATCTGGTGCAGCATCCCGTTTCCTTCAGAGGCCTGCCCAATGTCTCTGAACCGGTGCAGGCAGGCCACGGAGGCAGCAGCAACCCCCACCAGCGTCTGGTCTTCAGAAGGAACGGCCACTCCACTTGGGAAGTTCACTGGAGCTATTTTGGCTAATAACAACAAATAATAATAATAATAATAGATTTGTCTTCTGTGCACTTATTTACACTTAAAAAAAACCCCTTCTTCATATTAGTGGCCATCACAAGAAAATTTCACAAGAAAATTATGCACTGTTAAATAAACTTTTGTTCATTCTGAACCTTCTACCACCGGAAAGGAGACAGCAGATGTGAGTCTGGCCCTTTCTGCACTAACAACTCACTGTAGCTTCCTCCAGGGAATTCAAGCCGTCGAGCCTTAAGGTTAACTTCGTATTTTGTGTACCTGCCTTCTGCAGCATTCTTTTTTCTCCAGTTTATTTTTGTGTAGGCATTCTGCATCTACAACCAAACCCTGCATTTTTTGCTTAATTGTGGTTGACGTCACTCGTGACTTGTGGAGGGGGCATCCAACTGCCACTGACTTGGCCAAGTGTATGAGCACTGGGCACCCTCCCCTCCCCTCCCCACTCTTCCACCCCCTTTGACTAGCTGCCGCTGGGATACTCCAGCCGTGCATGACCCATAGAGAGATGCCAGCTCAGCAACTGGCTGGCTGGCCGGCCTGTCAGAAGGGCTGGCATCCCGAGGGTTTAATTTTTTTAAAACAATTGGCCTTCAAGCCTCTCCCGTTGTTTCTATTGGCCAATCCTGTCATCCCTTTTAATACATTCCCCTCCAAGTTGTGTGCAGATTGGCTTTGGGGAAGGGGAAAAGATCCCTCCCTCCAGTCCAATGCACAAAGGATGGAGGAGGGTGTCTGTTAAATCCTCGGTTCTGGACGCATGGCAGTGATCAGCTCTCGTTTATTTAGTGATTTCAGGAACACAACAAGGACACCCAGCAGCAAGGTCTGAGCACTGCTTATAAAGCCTGCAAGCACCCCACCCCACCCCCACCCCACAAACCCCCATTCCCAAAGAGAGGCTATTTACATGACACTGCCTATCTACCGGTCTACTCCAGGATCCTGGCAAGCCCTTGTTCTAGAGTAGCAAGCTCAACCAGTTCCCGGTATTTCTAGAGGGCTGACTCAGGCTCAATACAGAACAGTGTCAAACACCCCAGCCCCCCAAGCTAGAAGCATCAAATTCACAGAGGACCTCCCCAGGCTGCCCCTCTACCTGTCCTCCGAGTTGTGTGCAGATTGGCTTTGGAAAAGGGGGGAGATCCCTCCCCAGGGTCTTGAAATATACTGAGTTCCGAGGCATAGCATAGCCATCAGCTCATCCTTTATTTAGCATCAGGAGTTCAAGACAAGACAACGGGCTCGGAGGCCTGCTTAAAGCCTGGTAGCATGCCACACCCACACCCGTGATAGGTTTATTTACAGCGCACCCCACTCCCCATAGGTTCCCCCTTGGATCCTGACTGACTGATAGGTCCATTCTAGGATCCGAGCTAGCTATTGTTTAAGGATGCAAAGCTTTGCTCCTTCGCCTGCCCACATGCACAGGCGATCCCGCGTGTGGTCCTCCGTTAGTACACAACAGGTCTAATGTCAAACACCACCACCCCCAAGCTAGAAGTGTCAAAATAGAAGCCAAAATAGGGACAGGGGAATGGGCGGAGATGACGAAAGCTGCATCAGGTAGCCTGCTTACTATTCCCTCTGAAGAGCAAAAAGGTCTGGGGGGAGCCCACTTTCAGATAGCCCCCAGGGCAACACTGTGATGACTCTGAGGTCACCTCTGAATGGCCGTAAGACAATGCAGAATCTGGAAAGCGCTGCAATGCAGGAGGAAAGTGAGTGCAGGATGCAATGTGGAGGGAGATTCTGCTTCCGACGTGGCTGCGGACAAACTGCAGGGGAACAGGAGGGTGCAGAAAGGGTCTGTGGACAAAGCAGTTTAGATTCTGGGAATGACAGAAGGAGAGGGAACACACATTCCTGTGAGATGGCTGAAGTACCTGCCTTGGGAGGTGGTGGATGCCCCTTCCCTGGACGTTTTCAAGCGGAGGCTGGATGACCCTCTATCGGGTATGTTGTAGGTATGCAGGGCTGTCTTTTGGCTGTGCTCCTGCAGAGCGCAGGGGGTTGGACTAGATGACCTCCAAGGTCCCTCCCAACTCTAACATTCTATGATTCTATACCTGGCCTCCACTTGTAGGGTTGCCAGCAGCTTGGAGGGGGGAAACGGCCTGCTCCTTTAGCAGAGGCTTAATGGGCAGTTGAAGGTTTTCCTGGAACTAAGATAAATAACATTACCTGGAAAATAGCATCCCATTAAACCTCTATTGAAGGGAGCACCAACAATATATAAAGACAGCTGTTGAGAAAAAGTGTGTGTGTGGGGGGGAGGCAGCTGTCAGACTCTTGAACAAAGATACTCTCAGCAACGCTCTCTCAGAAGCGATCTGTTTATTGAGTAGTAAAGATGATTCAAGCTAAGACTTCTTTGGGTTGGAACTGAAGATTTGGTGCCAATACCCAAAGATATAGAGTTCATACCAGCCCGTCCCCGCCCTCCCAGTATCCCATCCCATCAGTCCATTCATTCAGCCCACCTACATTTTGTGCTCTTTTATCTCCCCCCCCTTAAGGCACCCATTAGGTTACCTATGTTAGCAGAGCAAGCAGAGACAGCATCCAAGGTCAGTGTCTGTTCTTCCCAGACACAGGGAGGTATCTTAGAAAATAGTTATGTAGCTGCACAACAAAGCATCCCCAGTCATACACACACACAGAAGCCCACCCCCTCCCAGTGGTCTCCAGCAATACACTTTTCCCCTGGCAAACGAGGTGCTGGGTTTGACATTCTGCCCCCCCAAGCCTCTCATCCTCCAGGTTTGAGCGGGTGGCGTTTATGGAAATCACAGAGAAGCTTAGGGGTCTTCTCAAACCAATTCATTATGACTTGGGTTAAAGTCCCACCATTTGATGAGATAGTACAACTGTCCCCTCTTCCCTTTTGAAATATACTGGGTTCGGACGCGTTCAGGTTCTGTGCTGAAACTGAAGGGAAAAGGACGGGGTGGGAACGACATACGGGATTCAAAGCAGGTCAGGGGGTGGAAGGGAGCCAATGAAGGTGGCAAAAAGGGCCTGCCGGAACCATGACGGTTTCAGTGTAATCAGAGAAGATGCTACCAAGGTCAGGCACATAAACTACAGATGAGAGCCTGGGCATTGACAGCTGGAAAGCGAAAGTAACATTCCAAGGAATTCAGTCTCCTCCCCCCCGGCCTCCTCCACCCCCTCCGCAATACATGGCAGCGAGCTGACACATCCCCTTCCCAGCCAGTCCAAAATGCAGGAGAGGACATGGTCTCTGGCGGTGCGGCATGTCACGTCGGAGACCAGTAACGGACGGACGGGGAGGGCCTCCAGGAGCAGGATGTGATGCGCTGGGGCCGGGCTGCAGGTGGGGAGCGGCAGCCTGCTTAGGGCATCGGCATGGCCCGTGGCCTTCCCAGGCCGGTAGACAAGTGAGTACTGGTAACCGGACAGAAAAATTGACCAGTGCAGCACCTTGGGGGACAGCATCTGTGGTGTCTGGCAGTCCAAGGCCAGCATGCCCAGCAGTGGCTTATAGTCAGTCGCAATGGTGAAGGGCTGCCCGTAGAGGTAATTGTGGGATTTCTTGACGCCCGCCACGACCACTCTTTGTTGATCTGAGTGTAATTTCTCTCTGCTGAGGACAAGGTGCGGGAATAATATGCCACAGGAACCTCTCTGCCATCAGGAAGCTGGTGGCCCAGGACCACACCGACCCCGTAGGGGGAAGCATCGCAAGCGAGGATGACCGGTAAAGTCTCGTCGAAGTGTTTCAGGACGGTGTTGACAGCCTGGAATGCATTGGCCTGTCACTGGCTCCAGACCCAAAGGGCTCTTTTGTTGAGGAGCCAGTGCAGTGGCTCCGTGACCGCAGCTTTGTGGGGCAGGAAGGAGTGATAAAAGTTCAGTAGCCCCAAGAAGGCCTGAAGTTCTGGTTTGGACGTGGGGGCTGGCACATTGACGATGGCGCTCACCTTCTCTGGGGCCGAATGGATCCCTTGCGCATCTACGGAGAACCCCAGGAACTCGACCCTCGGAACTCCCAGAAGGCTCTTGACCTTGAGCCTGGCTGCTTGAAATCATTACAGGACTGTGTGCAGCCTCGTGGCAAAGTCCTCCTCTGTGGGTGTGGTGATTAAAACATCATCGAAGAAGGGCTGTACCCCAGGAATCCCTTTAAGGAGAGAGTCCACTAGAGTCTGAAAAATTCCCAGGGCCATGCTGACCCTGAACTGCAGCCTCCACACCCGGAATGCATCCCTGCACTTGTCTGCGCTTCCATCATCGCATCGTCGACTGGGAACTGTTGGTATGCCTGAGCTAAGTCCATCTTACCAAAGACCTTGGCGCCCACCAGAGCAGCCAGGACACGGCTGACCACTGGGACCAGATATGTGTTTATTGTACATTTATAGTCTGTGCAGACGCGGACATCCCCATTGGGCTTTACTGGAGTCACAATTGGGGTTCCCCATGTGGCATGGGGTACCAGTTCCAAAACTCTTTGGGCCACCAGCTTATCCAACTCCATGTTGATCTTAGGTTTAAGAGCGAATGGTGCATGCCTTGCCTTCTGCCTTATGGGCCGAACCGCTAGGTTTAGTTGTAGAGAGACCTGGGGTCCGGTGTAATGGCCAAGCGTCCCAACCTGGGGCCGAACACAAAACAGTCTAGGAGTGCTTCCTCGAGTGTGGCGAACTCACAATGGAGGGCCAGTTTGCGCAGGGCAGCCATGTAAGCCGAGGCCAGTTCACAAGGCCTTTGATTCCTCTTGAAGAATTCCATGCGGTGAGTCATGCAGGTGGGCTTGGGTGTGAAGTGGTCTGTGAGCACCTGGACGAGACCATCGAAGGGGGCAAGCTTTAGCGTGGTTGGCGTGCTGAGGCTCTGGGCCAGCTCCAGGGTATCACTCCCACAGGAGCTGAGCAGGGGAGCCTTCTTTTTCGCTGTGTCATCAGTGCCTTGGAATTCCACAAAATAGGTTAGGCGTTCCACCCAGGGTGCCCACTTTTCTGGGTGAGTGGGGTCGAAATCTGGCAGGATTCCTGGAGCGGCAGCCATTGTCTTCGGAGTGGTGCAATGCTCAGTGCTCAGGGGCTCGGTGTGCGCTGTTGTGCTGGTTGAAGCTGGCTCGCTCATCAGGATCCCATCCTCATCGCCAGTGCAATATCCTGGGTTCAGACGCATTCAAGTGATCAGCTCATAGTTTATTAGTGATTCAGCAAGAGACAGAAGACTGAGAAACCCCTGGCTGAAGCCGGGTATTTATGCCTGAAAAAGGTTACACCCAAAACACACCCCACTCCCAATGATAGGCTATTTACGCAACATTGTTTCCCAACTGGGTTACTCTAGGATCCCTGTCACCCTATTGGTCCATTCTAGGATCCTAGCAAGCTATTGTTATGCATCCCCAAGTGAAGTCCTTTTGCAAGTACAGTTCAGGCTCAATACAGAACAACTTTAGAATCTAATATCTCCTCTACCTCCTGGTGGAGTTCCTCATCCATGATCAGGGGACGAGGTCTCCATTTCAAGGGTTCCGGATTCTTCAGTAGACTGCAATGGAAAACAGGATGGATGTAACACAAGTTCTTGGGCAAATCTACTTCCAGTGCTACTTTATTAATGAGTTTCACAACTTTAAAAGGCCCCAGGTACTTCCACCCCAGCTTTTCCCCAGGCTGCAAGTCCCTGAAGTTTTTCGTGGAAATGTACACAGATTCTCCAGGGTGCAAGTCCCATTCTCGGGCCCAACCTTTATCAGCATATTGTTTGTAAACCTCCTTAGCTTTGGTCAGAGTTTGTTGAATTGAGGGCCACCCCTGGCCTGCATGTGTCTGCCCCACCAGGCCTGCATGTGTCCCCCCCGTGGTCACTGTGGGCAAGGGGCCTCCTTCGTACCCATGCACCACTTTGAAAGGGGAGGTTCCAGTGGATACGTGCACCAAACTGTTATAACTGCAGTCCTCAAAAGGAAGTAAGTCCACCCAATCATCCTGCTGGTAGTTTATAAAGCATCTCATCAATTGTCCTAGGGTTTGGTTTGTCCTCTCTGTTTGGCTAATAAGTCTTTATTAGCGGATCCCTGTATAGGGAACAAAATTGCACAAAACATCAAACTCTACTTTGCAGAGAACATCCAGAGCGCCCCTTCTGCCCCCCCCCCATTTTAGGGCACCATGAAACCTGAGTCCTGAGAGGATCCCTGATCTCCAAGGCAACATACCTAAAAAAGACAAATATTAACACTAAATATTACTGTTTGTTCAAGAGTCTGACATAGTGTCAGAACTCCTGCCCCTCTTCGACTGTTGCACCACCACCACCGTGACGAAGGCGAGCAAACTGGAAAGGGGACTGGGAGGAAGGCTGACAGCTCGGCCTAAAGACGAGGGGAAAGATGCACAACTGATGGGGAAAGGAGCGGCACTGAAGGAGAAGAGAGTGAGGCCGAAGGAGTCACAGCAAGTCTATGTGAGATGGGACGACCCTGATGGATTGCTGACCCCGGGGCTACCAGTGTGGTGAAACTGACCTGATGTAGACTGGAGGCAGGCCTCGAGATCATTCCACGATGACCCGGACCAACTGTGAGTGGCTGGAGCAATGATGGAAGAGCTGGATCTCGAGCAGCTTAGGATGGAGTTGAGAGGAGAGAACCGTGGTGGGACACCCGGGCACTTCTGGAAGACCTGCCCGCAGCCCTATGGGAGAATTTGCAGCAAGAACTACAGGACCGGCCTGCTCCATAACCTGCTCCTGTCCCTTTCGACCAGGCGCCACTGCTGCCGTCTCCTCCAGCACCCCAACCCAGACTGGGCTCTGCTCCTGATTGGGTCTGAGATGCCTTGGAAGCAACCTTCGATGGGACCCCAGAAAAGCTGGTGTTTTTCGTGCTGCAGGTGTGAAAATTTCTGAGAGAGTGGAACCACACCTTCACATTTGATGAGCATCACATGGACTATGTGGGGTCATGGCTGCAGGATCAGGCAGCAGACTGGTTCGGGGGCTGTACAACGTTGGGGACTTGGAGTTCCATAATGTGAATGCCTTCATGTGGGCCCTGCACAGGCAATATGGGGACCCACTGGAGATGCAACATAATAACATAAGAACATAAGAGAAGCCAATGTTGGATCAGGACAACAGCCCATCCAGTCCAACACTCTGGGTCACACAGTGGCCAAAAGTACCAGGGGCCATCAGGAGGTCCAGCAGTGGGGCCAGGACACTAGAAGCCCTCCCCACTGTTGCCCCCCCCCAAGCACCAAGGATACAGAGCATCAAAAATGCCAGGTGCCCTCAGGGGGTCCAGCAGTGGAGCCAGGACACTAGAAGCCCTCCTACTGTTGACTCCCCCAAGCACCAAGAATACAGAGCATCCCTTGCCCCAGAGTCCCTATCTATACCTTGTGGCTAATACCCACAGCTGGACCTCTGCTCCATATGCTTATCTAATTCCCTCTTGAAGTCATCCATGCTTGTAGCCACCATCACCTCCTGTGGCAGTGAATTCCATGTGTTAATCACTCTTTGGGTGAAGAAGTACTTCCTTTTATCCATTCTAACCCGACCACTCAGTGAGTGCCCACGAGTCCTTGTATTGTGAGAAAGGGAGAAAAGTACCTCTTTCTCTACCTGCTCTATCCCATGCATAATCTTATAAACATTGATCATGTCACCCCTCAGCCATCATTTCTCCAAGCTAAAGAGTCCCAAGTGCTTTAACCAGAGGAGGGCAACCAGGATGGTGAGAGGGTTGGAATCCAAGTCTTATGAGGAAAGGTTGAAACAGTTGGGTATGAGGAAAGGTTGAAACAGTTGGGCATGTTTAGCCTGGGAAAGAGAAGGCTTAGAGGGGACATGATTGCAGTCTTCAAATATCTGAAGGGCTGTCACATGGAAGATGGAGCAGATCTATTCTCTCTTGCTCTGGATTGCAAGACTAGATCTAATGGGTGGAAATTACAAGGGAGTCAATACCGGTTAAATATCAGGAGAAACTTCCTAACTGTAAGATTGGTTGAGCAGTGGAACAGACTGCCTCGGGAGGGGGTGGATGCTCCTTCATAGGACATTTCCAAGTGGAGGCTGGACGACCATCTTTTGGGTATGTTGTAGGGCTATCTTTTGGCTGTGCTCCTGCAGAGTGCAAGGGGGTTGGACTAGATGGCCTGCAAGGTCCCTTCCAACTCTAACATTCTATGATTCTATGATTCATAGGGAAAGTGTTCCAACACTTTTATTATTTGAGTTGCCCTTTTCTGCACTTTTTCCAAAGCTATAATATCCTTTTTAAGGTGACCAGAATAGAAGAAGAAGAAGAAGAAGAAGAAGAAGAAGAAGAAGAAGAAGAAGAAGAAGAAGAAGAAGAAGAAGAAGAAGAAGAAGAAGAAGAAGAAGAAGAAGAAGAAGAAGAAGAAGAAGAAGAAGAAGAGGAGGAGGAGGAGATTGGATTTATACCCCACCCTTCACTGCCCAAAGGCGTCTCAGAGCGGCTTACAAACTCCTTTCCCTTCCCCTCCCCACAACAGACACCCTGTGAGGTAGGTGGGGCTGAGAGAACTTCTGACACAAACTGTCCTTGAGAGAACAGCTATGCCAGAGCTTGTGGCTGACCCAAGGTCACATCAGCAGATGCAAGTGGAGGAGTGGGGAATCAAACCCGGTTCTCCCAGATAAGAGTCTGCACACTTAACCACTACACCAAACTGTACACAGTATTCCAAATGAGGTCGCACCATTGATTTATATTGGGGTATTATGATATTGGCTGATGTGTTTTCAATACCCTTCCTAATAATCCCCAGCATAGCATTTGCCTTTTTCATTGCAGTCACACACTGTCTCAACGTTTTCAGTGAGTTATCTGCTACGACTCCAAGATTATGCTCTTGGTCAGTCTCTGCCAGTTCAGATTCCATCAACGTGTATTTATAGTTAGGATTTTTGGCTCCAATGTGCATCACTTTGCACTTGGCCACATTGAACCCCATATGCCACGTTGACACCCACTCACCCATCCTCGACAGATCCATTTGGAGTGCCTCACAATCCTCCCTGGTTTTCACCACCCTGAACAACCTCATGTCATCTGCAAATTTAGCCACTTCACTGCTTACTCCCAACTCCAAATCATTAATGAACAAGTTAAAAAGCATCGGACCCAGTACTGATCCCTGTGGTACCCCATTGCTTACCACCCTCCGCTGAGAAAATTGCCTATTTATACTCACTCTGTTTCCTATTAATTAACCAGTTTTTGATCCACAAAAGGGCTTATCCTTTAATCCTGTGATTTTTGAGCTTACTTAGGAGCCTTTGATGAGGAACTTTATTGAAGGCTTTCTGGAAGTCAAGGTAAACAACATCTATTGGGTCCCCATTGTCTACATGTTTGTTCACCCCCTCAAAGAACACTAACAGGTTAGTGAGACAAGATCTTCCTTTACAGAACCCATGCTGAGTCAGCCTCAATAGTTTTTGTTCATCAATGTGCTTACTAATAACAGTTTCCACCAACTTACCCGGTATCGATGTCAGACCGACTGGTCTGTAATTTCCCGGATCTCCTCTGGAACCCTTTTTAAAGATGGGAGTGACATTAGCTACCTTCCAGTCCTCAGGAATGGAGGCAGAATTTAATGAAAGATTACATGTTTTTGTCAGGAGATCCACAATTCACATTTGAGTTCTTTCAGAACTCCCAGACGTATGCCATCTGGGCCTGGTGATTTATCAGTTTTTAAATTGTCTATCAGTAGAAGGACCTCCTCTCTCATCACCTCAATCTGAATCAGCTCTTTCAACACCCTCCCGAAATCAGCTGTTCTGGAGTGGGCAAGCACTTCTCATCTTCCACAGTGAAGACAGAGGCAAATAATGCATTCAGCTTCTCAGCCATTTCCCTATCATCCTTCAGTACTCCCTTTACCCCTTGGTCTTCCAAGGGCCCCAGTGCCTCCCTGGCTGGTTTCCTGCTTCTAATGTATTTGAAGAAAATTTTATTGTTGGTCTTTATGTTTTTCGCTATATGCTCCTCATCTTCCCTTTTTGCCTGCCTGACCACAGACTTGCATTTTATTTGCCACAGCCTGTGTTCCCTTTTATCAGCCTCACTGAGACTAGCTTTCCACCATTTAAAGGAATCCTTTTTACCTTTTACAGCTTCCATTACTTTGTTCATTAACCAGGCATTTGTGCCTTTCCTAACCTGCAGTATATATATTTTTCTGAGCTTCTAGGATTGTAGTTTTAAATAGTCTACAGGCTTCCCCAATGGTTTTGACCCTTTCTACTTTTTCTTTCAGTTTCCTCCTCACATGTCCCCTCATATCAGAGAAGTTACACTTTTTAAAGTTAAAAGTGGTTGTGACAGTCTTTTGGGCCAATTCCCTATTTATACAAATGTTGAACTCAATAACATTATGGTCACTATTCCCAAGTGGTGCAATCACTTTTACATCTCTCACCTGGTCTTAGGCGTTACTTAAGACCAAATCCAGGATCGCCTCTCCCCTGGTAGGTTCTGTGACCATCTGCTCCATAGCACAGTTATTGAGAGTGTCTAGAAACTCAATCTCTTTTTCCCGACTTGAACACATATTGACCCAATCAATGTGTGGGTAGTTAAAAATCACCTATTACTACACAGTTTTTTTTGTCTAGCTGCTATCCTTAATTCATTCATCATTTTATAATCTTTCTCTATCTTTTGATCTGGTGGGCAATAACAAACTCCCAGGGTTAAGTTTCCTTTTGGACCCACTATTTCAACCCACAGCATTTCCAGAATCAAATCCAATTCTCTTACCCTCTCAATCTTACTGGACTGTATACCCTCTCTGACATACAGAGCCACCCCACCTTCAACCCTTCCCCCCAATATACTACCAGGAATCACCATATCCCACTGATTTTCCTCATCCCACCAAATTTCTGAAATACCCACAATGTTTATCCCCCCCCCCAACACTACACACTCCAACTCCCCAATTTTACCTCGGACACTTCTAGCATTTATATAGAAACACCTATAATTTCCCATACATGTTAAGCCTGCAACCTTCCTTTTGCTGCCTCGAGACCTTGTCAGACAGTCCATATCACTAGCCGCAGTCTCAGTGGACAATTCCAATCCACTTCCCTGTAGAAAAGCAACAGCTACCCCCTCATCTCTCCACGATGAGCCATCCTGAACCCGAGACCATCTCCTGTTGGCTTTCCCCTAATATTCAGTTTAAAAACTGCTCTGCCACCTTTTTGATTTTAAGCACCAGTAGCCTGGTTCCTTCTCAGGACAAGTGGAGACTGTCTCTTTTGTACAGCTCCCTCTTGTCCCAAAAAGCATCCCACAAACTCAAACCCTTCCCTCCTACACCACCGTCTCATCCACGCACTGAGCCTCCTGATCTGTGCCTCTCTCTCTGACCCTGCGCGTGGAACACATAACACTTCTGAGAAGGCTACCTTGGAGGTCCTGGCCTTGAGTTTCCTGCCCAGCAGCCTAAATTTCTCCTCCAGGACCTCACGACTGCATTTCCCCACATTGCTGGTACCGACATGCACCACAACCACTGGCTCCTCCCCAGCACTATCTACCAGCCTATCTAAAACATGCGTAATGTCCACTACTTTCGCACTAGGCAGGCAAGTCACCATACAGTCAGTATGCAGGTTCATCACCCAGCTGTCTACCTGCCAAAGGATTGAATCACCAACTACCAGGAGCCCCCCTCCCACCCTGCCCAGAGATGGTTCCTTGGTGCAAAAGGATATCCGTTCACCAGCTGAAGAAGTCCCTTCAGAGGGCACATTCCCCTTATCCTCAGCATGATGCCCTGTTTCCCCTTGACCCTCATGCTCCCTGATAGTGGTGGGGCTGCCATGTTCAGAGTGGGACATATGTAACAAGTCCCCAAGAGTCTTCTCTGTGTGCCTAATTGACTGTCTCTGCTTCTCCAGGTCAGCCACCTTGGCCTCAAGGGAGCAAACTCATTCCCTGAGAACCAGGAGCTCCTTGCACTGAGCACACACCCAAGACTTCTGTCCAGTGAGCAGATAGTCATACATGTGACACTCCATGCAAAACACTGGATAGCCCCCAACCCCCTGCTGGCATTCTGGCTTCATAATTGCTTTTAAAATAATTAAATATAATCCCACTTTTAAAACCCTTTGTATTTAAGTGGTTCTCCTTGTAGAAGTCTACTTACCTTACTGGGAATACAAGGAGACTAGGGCCTTGGCTTTCTGGCTCTTCCTGGGCTTCTAACAGAACCCCTAGTCTAAGAGTCCCTTAGGATTTATCCAGCCAGCCACCTCCCCATTTGCTGCTCTGGTACTATTCTGGAAAAAGAAGGATGGGGGGTTGAGGATGTGTTCAGACTATCAAGAGTTAAACACCATGTCTAAGTCAAATGCCTACTCCCTTCCATTGATTAAAGACTTACTGGCCGAGGCAGCCCAACAGTGGATTTTTACTAAACTGGACTTAAGAGATGCTTATTTCCAGGTACGCATCAGAGAGAGGGATGAATATAAAACAGCTTTTAACACCCTGCTTGGACAGTTTGAGTACCTGGTGATGCCATTTGGATTGACTGGGGCCCCAGGGGTGTTCATGAACTTGATTAACCAAGTACTGCATGAGCATTTATATAAAGGGGTGCTGGCTTATCTGGATGATATCTTGATCTGTTCAAAAGATAAAGAGTCACACATGCAGTTGGTGCGGGACATGTTGAAAGACCTCTACAAGAACCACCTATTTGCGAAACTGTCTAAGTGTGAATTTCATAGGAAGGAGCTGGACTTCCTCGGATAATGCATTTCTGGGAAGGGCCTGGGCATGTATCCTCTGTAAAGTCCAAGATGTGGTGGGGGTGGGAAGCCCCTCAGATGAGAAGGCAATTACAATCATTCCTTGGGTTCACCTTTTTTTTTTTACCAGTCTTTCATTCCCAACTTCTCCCAGGTCTCCCTACCCCTTACAGGCTTGTTGAAAATGAAGGGAAAGAGGCCAAACTGTAAGAAGCCGGGCAGTAAGTTGCAATGGTCCTCTGAGTGTCAGCAGTTGTTCACCTCAAAGCTACAACACCCTGGTGAAAATAAGCCGTTTGTGGTCCAGATGGATGCCTCTGATGTGGCTATGGGGGGCATTTTGCAGCAGGGGGAGGACAGTAACCTGCACCTCCTGGGTTATGTGTCAAAGAAATTCTCAGCCATGGAACAGAATTGAGCGGTTTGGGACAAAGAGGCTGCTGCCATCAAGTTAGCACTAAGTACCTGGTGACATTGGTTGGAGGGAGCTCAGGTGCCTTTTGAGGTCTCCAAATGTGAGTAATCACTTTCCTCCAGTACTGGGGGTTGAGCCTGGAATAGGGGGAGAATTAGGGATGAAGGCTGTGTGCTGTGATGAGGTGCACACTCTCAATGCCAATTTCTCCCTTCCTGGCACAGAAAGAGAAATTTTAAAGTACCCCCTAAACTTGTGCAGTCTGTCCATCCCTAAATCCCCAGCACACGCACACATCTCCAATGCATTATGCTGACACCTCTCTTATCTCCTTACCTTTTTGCTGTGTGTTCTCTGTTCCTCTCAGGTTTAAAGTCATAGTGTTTTGTTTTCTGTAGCATAGCTTAATTTCTTATGACATCACTTTTGGCCATTACCCTCTTTGAAGGGAAATGGAAAATGATGATTAGATAAGAAATCTAATAGATGCCCCATATCAGACTGAAACAGCCACAGCTTACTTCCCTGAGAGGAAACAGCTGACAAGCACCACTTTCCCACAGAGCACTTTAATTCTTCATCACGACAGTTTGCTCCTGGTTCATAAATAGTTACACATCTTTCTAAAGTTGTCAGATGAACATTAATATATTACATAAAGCATTATATAAGGGGCAAAAGACACAAACTTCCATTGTTCCCCTCCTGTTGGATGGGAGGGCATTTGCCACAACCCTGCAGGAAGGGAACACAGTGAGGCCTGCGGCGTCATGGGAGCAATTAATCAGCCTCCTCCAAGTGATGGCTGCAGCTGAGGGCATTTACCTCCCTGCCTCATCAGCTGTATTGTAGAGCAGGGTCATTCTCTCCCCCCACCCCCCGTAGTAGTATAGGTTTAGGCTGCTTGCTTTGGGACTGAGTGGGAATTGTTTGCCTTCAGGTCAGAAGTTTTTCATCCACTGGAAGATGGCAACAAAAGGAGACCGATGAATCTCTGTGGGGAGAGATACTAGATCTTTGGTGCCCTGACCAAGAAGGCCTTCTCCTGAGTTTCCAGCTGCCTAATCTTGGAAGGTGGGGGTCACCCAAAGCAGGGCCTCCAAAGAGGACTGCAGTGATCAGTCAGGTTCATAAGGGGGTAGGCAGTCCTATGAGTGTCTGTTGTCCTTTTGGGACATTGTTGTCGCAACTGTTTAACTACAGGACTCAGGACCAGATATAATTAGGACACCAGCACAGGTTACATGGATACCCTAAGAAATTTATTAAAGAGCATGGGCAGCTTACTCCATGGAGCCAACATGGCAGAGTAAACTGCCTCAAACCTTAGGACACAACAAAGAGCAGTTAACACGGCTGCCATTGGGCAAGGGTGCCTTCTTGCAGTCCCGCCTTTTTGCCACACAGAGTGATGACGCCAATGAGGACCCCACTGGCCTGGAGCCACATTCCAACTTTGTTAGAACTAACTGACCCAATAGCATTGAAGGAAGCAGCCTCCTTTCCCCAGGGTTGGGTAGCAGGTCAGAGGATCAGGGTGGGCCACTCTGCAGTTGTGTCCTTGTTTAAACTCGGTACGAGGCACCAACTTTTCAGGGGTCCAAGAGCAAGAGAGAGTCTCCAGCTTCTCTTAAGTGAATTACCGCATCCTGCTACAAATAGGTATCATTTCTGTTCTGGGAGTCATTTCACTTGACTTGTTTAAATAAAATGGAACTAATGCTATTTATAGTGAGAGAAAATATTCAGAAATCTATAAACAGAGCTTTATGGGACCTCATGAGAATTTTGCACAAGAAGCATGTTACTGTCTATGTACTTTTGATTGCTATGGTGAGCAATATAAAATGTGATGGGAAGCAACATGCCTGTAAACATGACGCAGTCATGTGCCAGGGACCTGGAGTCAACCACTGCCCCAGCACTTACATGTTTGCAGACACATCTGCTCTTCACACTTAATAGGGCTTGGAGTGAGGCCAACTGCATATACACAACGAGGCTGAAGTTGGTTCCTTATTTCAAGTTCCTTATCCATTCCTTATTCACGTCTTATTCATGAATTCATCCAAAAACAAAGAGGAGAGTCCAAAAGCTCTAAACCCCAAGATAGGATTTGGACCCCTAAACTTCATACACCCCTAAGTTCAGTGGACTCTCCCCTTCAAGGCGACATATGCTGTGTCCTGGTCCAAAGTGCAGTTCTTGTGCCAGCTGTCCAAAGTGAGGTGCCCCCAGGACAATCATACAGGCAGACATTGGGGCCAAGCTGTTCCCCAAAACAATATTTGGACCAACCCAAAGGACTCATCCCCATGCTCTGGAGACTGTCCCCTGCAAGATGACATACAGTGCTGCCCAGTCCAAACACTGGTTCCAGAGCCACAGGCTTCCATTTCAGGTGCACACAAGAAGACTGTATTTCAAGAAAAGATTTGAATAAGGAACTGGTTTGACTATTTGCCCACTGCATCCCAGAATAAGGTCTCGATACACCTCCATGTTCAGTGAACTCTCCCCTTCATGGAGACATATGCTGTGTCCTGGTCTAAAGTGTGGTTCTTGTGCCAGCTGCCCCCAAGGAAGTCACACAGGCATACAGTGGGGCCTGGCTATAGCCCAAAACAATCTTTGGACCACCCCAACTGAAATATCCCCACACTCTGGAGAGTGTCCCCTGCAAGATGACATACAGTGTTACCCGGTCCAGACACTGGTTCTGGCACCATGAGCTTCTATTTGGAGTGCCTCCCAGAGGCCTGTATTTCAAAGAAGATTTGAATAAGGAAGTGCCCCCTGCACCCAAAATTAGGTTTAGACCTACACACTTCATACAATCCCAATTCAGCAGACTCTCTCCTTTGAGGGGACATATGCCATGTCCTGGTCCAAAGTGCGGTTTTTGTGCCAGCTGCTCCAATGTGTGGTGCCCCTAGGGCAGTCACACAGGCAGACAGTGGGGCCAAGCTGTACCCCAAAACAATCTTTGGAGCACCCCCACTGACAATCCCCACGCTCTGGACACTGTCCCCTGGAAGATGACGTACAGTGATGCCTGGTCCAAACACTGGTTCCGGCGCCATGACCTTTTATTCAGCGTGCCTCACAGAGGCCTGTATTGCAAAGAATATTTGAATAAGGAAGTGCCCCCTGCTCCCAAAATAAAGATTGGACCGCCACATGTCATACATTCTCATGTTCAGTGGACTCTCTCCTTTGAGGGGACATAGGCTGTGTCCTGGTCCAAAGTGTGGTTCCTGTGCCAGCTGCTCCAAAGTGTGGTGCCCCCAGGACAATCACACTGGCAGACACTTGGGTCAGGCTGCACCCAAAAACAATCTTTGGATCACGCTAAATGACACATCACTGAATTGTGATATCGTCATTGATTTGTAGAAATGCTTTCCTTGACCAAGCAGAATTGGTCTCTCCTTCTTTCTGTAGCAAAGTATAGTGTTGTAAGAATGCATTTATGATGTTGTCCTCAAAGTCAGGACCATTCCTTCTGGCTTTCCAAAAGCATTAGTCACATGTGGCTTAATCCCCAATCACTGAGAAATCACACACACACACTTTCCATAGTAGCACCTTTGAGATCAATTCAGGTGGGTAACCATGTTGGTCTGAAGCAGCAGAACAAAGTTTGAGTCCAGTGGCCTCTACAAGACCAACAAACTGTAATTTCTGGGTATAAGTAAGAACAAAATGAATTGGCTTGCATGTGTGATAAGCAGCCGATATCTCTGTCAAACCCTGGGGGTTTCATTGTCCTGAGTGTTGCAATAACTTGCAATTCTGCAATGTCCCATTCCAGTCTGTTTCTGAAATTCCTTTGACATAAATAGCTACTCCGAGGTCCCCCGTGGCGTGCCCTGGGCGGTTGAAATGTTCTCCTACAGGTTTCTCTGTTTTGTGATTCTTGATGTCAGATTTGTGTCCATTTATCCTTTGGCATAGATTTTGACCTGTTTAATCTATATAGAGAGCTGAAGGGCATTGTTGACATTTGATGACATATACAATGTTAGAAGATGAGCAGGTGAATAAGCCTGAGATGGAACAGTTAATGTTGTTGGGTCCAGTGATTGTGTTGCCTGGGTGTGTGCAGCAGCAAAGTTGGCATCAGGGTGTGTTGCAAGCTCTGGCACCAGTCTACAAGTTTAAATCGGATGCTGTATTATTGAAGGGGATGAGACCTTTGAGATTGGGGGGCTGTCTGTGCACTGGAAAAGGTTTCCCCTGCTCCTTATTCAAATCTTCTGGGGGGCACTCCAAATAGAAGGTCATGTCATCTTGCAGGGGACAGTCTCCAGAGGGTGGGAATGTGTCAGTGGGGGTGGGCCAAAGATTGTTTTGGGGTGCAGCCTCGTCCCAGTGTCTGCCTATGTGATTGTCCTGCAGGCACTGGTCTTTGGAGCAGCTGGCACAAGAACTGTACTTTGGACCAGGGCACAGCATATGTCCCCTCAAAGGAGAGAGTCCACTGAAGTTGGGGGTGTATGAAGTTTGGGGGTCCAAATCTTATTTGGGGTTCAAAGCTTTCAAACTCTCCTCAGTGTTTTTAAATGAATTCATGAATAAGGAACTGGGAATAAGGAACCAACTTCAGCCTCATATATATCAGTCCTCAGATTGCACTTTGAATCCCAGTACAGTAACTTAAAAATCAAAGAGGCTACCATGCCCTTCCTATTTTATTTTAATACCTGTTATATCATAGTCAAATCAATCCCGGAGGAGCTCTGAATTTGGTATAATCTGCAAAAATAAATCTCTGTGATAAGAAAAGTTGCACAAACAAAGCTGAACGAAAGAAAACTTAGAGTCAGTAACAACCCTGCATCCTTTCCAGGTATTAACAAAAGTCTGAACAATATTATCAGCAAGTATAGGGAAAAAGTCAAATAGCTTGAGGGGGTCGGGAGGACTTGTCACCGGCTGAATTTTCAGCTGCGCCTGGCTAGAGCGGAACTCTTTTACTCATCTCCACACTGAAAGTTCCCCACAGCCAGTTCTCAACTTATGTTGATCTCGTTGTCTGTTGCCGTGGATTATCTACACTGAAAACTCCTGTGAATCAATATAGCGACCACCAAAAGTTCTTATTCTTTCTGTGTAAATGGTACAGCTCTCTCGAAAGGTGGATTTTCCTGTTATACAAGCTAAAGAAAGCCCCACTAACATTTGCCAGTCGTGGTTACTACCTTTCGGTTCATTTGACCTGGTCTTGGTACTCTTTTTATCCTTCCTGGTTTTTCCTCTGGCTTCCTCAGCCCTTTCCACGCTTTGCCAGCCTCATCGGACAGGCCATGGACTGAATGGGAATGTGCAATCTAAGCGGCAGCCTCCAACCTGCAGCTATCAAAACAATGTATGCCTGGTTGCCAAAATGTCTTTGGGACAGTTCACAGGGTATGCTGGTCCTGTTAGTGGTAAGGCGTATGCCCTACCTCACCTGTCTACCCCAGGTATTTATGTGCTGCCGTATCAGCCTATCTGCACTGGATTCATACACACGAGCAAACTTCATACCCATGAGCAAACTGTGGCAGAATCTAGTATTTAACATAGAGCCAAGACATGCTAGACCCGATGATACATCGATGTGGAGTAGATTGGTAGGTAAAGTGAACATCCCACCCCTGCTCACCACTAGACATAGGATACCATCTGACCCTGCCTGGGTTTCGGAAGGCACATGCCCTTCAAAGCGCACCCATGGCTGTAATATTTTGAGCCCACGCGATGCCTCCCAGGAATGTCACGTGATACAGACGCATGGAGGGTGGGTGGCTGTTTAAACACATCACTCCCTAATCGCATCAGCTTCTCCATTACTGTCGGCAGTGTTCTGCCAAGGTGATGTGAAGAACTCACACCTCGTTGCTGTCCGCTGCCTGCTGGTAAGCAAAGGACTGTAGACCCCAAGCACTGTCCATCAACCCATACATTTACTTCAAAACAGTCTTCATGCTGTTGGCCTATTCTGACCGGTTTGCTTGATCTATGAAACTAGAGGGATGTCATTGCCTTATTAGGTTTAATGGTTTTTCCTGTTTTTTTCCCTGTCCCAGATGCAGTCCGTAATCTGATTTCTGTAAGCAACTGTCAGTGGTTTCTATTTTGCCTACTCACAAGAAAAAAGGGGGAGGAGAGCACTTGAACTAACCCAGCTGTAACCTTCAAACACTGATTAAAATGGAAACATGCAAACAGCCCCACAGACCCAAATGTTGTTTGTGTGGGTGCTGGGTAGGAATTAATTGAGGAGCTTCACAGGGCATGTTGAGGCCTTAAACATATATTGTAAGCAAGATTAGACTAGATAGATTGATCCTAATCTTAGTTTGCCTCCATGTAATAATGCCTCCATGCGGTGGCTCAAGTGGTTAAGACGCTGAACTGCAGGCTGTGGAAGGTCGGTAGTTCAGCAGTTCGAGACCCGGGTGCCGCATGGCGGAGTGAGCGCCCGTCTCTAGTTCCAGCTCCTGCCAACCTAGCAGTTTGAAAGCAAGAAATTGCAAGTAGATAAATAGGTACCACTTCGGTGGGAAGGTAACAGCGTTCCGTGCACCTTGGTGTTTAGTCATGCCGGCCACATGACCACGGAAGCGTCTTCGGACAACGCTGGCTCTTCGGCTTTGAAACGGAGATGAGCACCGCAACCCTAGAGTCGGATTCCACTGGCTTTCGAGCAAGGGAACCTTTACCTTTACCTTAATAAGGAAGATGCTGTGAACTGGAAGATGAGAATCCCCAAGATGTTCAAATGGGGCCACAGAGACCGTCTTAGAGAGCAGAGCCACTCAGTCAGGGCTGTGTAGATTTAATGTGTGGATTTGCTTTCTTCAGGAATCAGCATCGTTTTATTCATGATTGCCCCCTAACTACTGTGGTTGTCTGATACATTTTGTCGTGTTTCTTTGATGAGACTGTGGTCCTGTGAATGGCCTCAGTAATCTCAGAGTGGTAAGATTGGGACATAAATAACCTGAATAAATAAATAACATTAAGCCTGTTAAGAAGATTAACAGTGAAATCCCAGTGGGAGTTATAGCATTCTAAGTCAACTGAAGTCAATGGGCTTAAAATGGTGCAACTCTGCTCAGGACTGTGCTGACGTTTTTTTCCAGTCAGCTGTCACCCAGGAATAGCTCCGTGATCTCTTCTGTTTGACCGAGAGATTAGGAGAATTTTAATACGTGCCGAATGGTAAACTATGTGGTAAAATTGTCATTTGTGACCACCTTCTGTATGGTCCAAGTTGTAAAAGGAATTTTATCCCACATCAGGGATAATATGTACAGTGAAACGATCAAGTCTAAGTAACCACGTGTTTACCTGATATGTTCTCACTTAGCAAACTGTAATCTTGGTTCATCCTTCCACTTAAGGGACACAAAATGATGTCAGTCATGATACCCACAGTCACACCTGACAGGTTTTGAAAATTCCTATAGTGGGTATTTAAACTGTTCCCTTGACCCTGAAGCGTCTCTTCCCTTCCTCCACTACCTGTCAAGAAGATGTGAAAACAAAGCCTAGAAAATCAGAGCAGATATATTTTATTTACATTCCTTCAAACTGCATTCCAAAATGTATGAATAAAGATGCCCTCATCCTTTTACATCATACGGCTGAAGATGTAGCTGCCCTTGTGGGGAGGGGCCTCTTGTGAGGAGAGGGAGGGAGGGAGGGTGATGATCAGCCACTTTGAGACTCCTTCAGGCGGAAACCAGCTCTTCTTCATTTTTTTTCACTGGATGGATGATGAATTACGGTTTTAAAATGCAATTATCTCATACCTTAGACCTGAGCTACTTAGTCGTTCAGGTTTAACAACTTATATGTCGGGATGAGCATGAACCAGCTCATGAAGTAAGGTTCATCATGAATTTTGGCCGGTTCCTGGTTCGTGAAGCCATATTTGTGGGAGGGCACCCAGCAAGGACATTTCATGAACTCTGGTACTTTTCCCAGCGATTCATAAATGAGCACATTTCCAGACAGGCTGTCTCTGCTCAATTAAACTGCTTGCAAAATGCCAAGGCAACAGGGGAGCAGAATTCTTCAGCCTTGGAAACACCAGGAGGAGCCTGCCAAAGCTTAATCGGCACTGCTGGAGGCCAGTTATCAGAGTTCCCATTTGCCTCTATGGGACCAGAAAGCTGTATATGCTGTGTTCAGCTCTCAACCCTCCCTTTTGTTGGTGCTTGCAGTTACACAGAAAGGCAGGGAACCTGATATAAAAGCAAACTAGCCGAGCACATCCCATCCTGATTGTGAACTCCTCTCCCCTGCTGGGGTTTGGGGCTGTTAGGTGGACTCTGGGCTCAGAGCCACCCTGTCTTTCTGCTCATGCCAAGCAGTGGGGCTTAGCTAGTGTGTTCCTCAGCTGAGGATCCACATTTTGACTGTGAACTCCTCTCTCCAGCTGGGGTTTGGGGGTGTTGGGTGGACTCCGGGCTCTGAGCCACCCTGTCTCTCTGTTCAGGGGCTTAGCCACTGGGTGCCTCAGCTGAGGACCCACATTTTATACCCTCCCACCCCTCCTGATTGCAAACCCCTCTGTGCCGTGAGGGTGAAAGTGGGTTCAACAGGTGCTCATTGTGGGGGGAAGATGTCCTCCACCACCCCTGTACCACAG
This sequence comes from Gekko gecko, assembly GCA_029375565.1. Classification (NCBI taxonomy): domain Eukaryota; kingdom Metazoa; phylum Chordata; class Lepidosauria; order Squamata; family Gekkonidae; genus Gekko; species Gekko gecko. The sequence continues at coordinate 91,947,368 of JAPDNY010000003.1, forward strand.
GCCCCCCTGTCCCTGGGCATCAAACCCATCCTGCCCGCTCACAGGAGCCTGCCCCCCTCAGCCAGGCATCGCCAGGGGTCTCAGAGCCTCCTTCCCCTGCCATTCCCATGTCCACAGGGGTGCAAACCCCCCATATGTGCCCTCCCCTGTCTTCTGCAGCGGGCACTGCACACCCCACTGTGTTGCTGCCGGAGGAAAAAGTGGCCGCCAGCAGGAGGAAGAAGGAGGCTCACTTCTGCTCCACAGGGAGACATGGGGAGGGAGCAGGAGGCCCCTCCGAGAAAGGCTCTCCCCACATTTGGGGTGAGGTGAGGGTGATATCAAGGCAGGCCACCCTCTCCAAGAGGTCATTCCCCCGGGGGTGTCAACATGAAGGGCCCGGGAAGAAGTCACTAACCTTGTCAGTGAAATGACTGCTGTGGATGGCCAACCCTCCTCCCTCACGGAGAATGTAGCTTTTCGCCAGCTTCTGCTGTTGCAGCACCTGACTCCCTAGCACCCTGTCCCCTCACGGAGGGCCATGAGCCAACAGGTCTTGCCTGCCATGCACCACTTTGCAATGATGGTGGTCAAGGCTGAGCTCTCCAGAGCACAAGGCTGATCCATGCACTTCATGGCAGACCTCCAGAGCAGCCAGCAGCACGGCTGCCTCTCCCTCACTGCCCACTGGTGGCAACGAGAGCACCTCTCTCTCTCTCTCTCTGGACTGTCGGGGCACAGCCCAGGCCCCGGGAGGGGACAGTCCTGCCACCAGGTGACAGAGTGGCTCTGCTCCATGCGCAGGGGACGGGTGCAGACCACATGGTGCAAAACACTGCCACCATGATACATTGCCACTGAGGGAGTGAGCAGGCAGTTGGCTGCAACGTCATGGACACTGGTGCCAATATGCTGGCAGCGGTGAAGGCTGTGCACGGAAGAAGAAGAAGAAGAGGAGGAGGAGGAGGAGGAGGAGGAGATTGGATTTATACCCTGCCCTTCACTACCTAAAGGCGTCTCAGAGTGGCTCACAAACTCCTTTCCCTTCCCCTCTCCACAACAGACACCCTGTGAGGTAGGTGGGGCTGAGAGAGCTCTTGACAGGAACTGCCCTTTTTCAAGAACAGCTCTTATCAGAACTACGGCTTGCCCAAGGTCATTCAGCAGGTGCAAGTGGAGGAGTGGGGAGTCAAACCAGGTTCTCTCAGATGAGAGTCTGCGGACTCAATCATGACACCAAACTGTGTAATGTGTGGCACACGTGCACGTGACTGTGCCACACATGCTCCACCTTGCGGTGAAGGATACTCTGGGGCTGGGGAGCACTGCCAGGGCCACCGGGGATGCTGCCACTCTCAAGACGGAGTCCTTGCTTGAAACCTGCCAGCGCCTGGCCGCCCCCTTCTCATGCAGCATCAGGTCTGCCTGTCTGCTACGCGAGAGGCAAAGGGAGGGGGATGAGCCTGAACATCAGCTCCTCCTGGATTCACCCACCCACTGGAACTCAACCTACGCCATGACTGGCCATTTGGGGGAGAAGAAGAGTGCAGTGCAGGATGTCATCTCCTCTGTGGGCCGTCCTGCACAGGGAAGAGGAGCTCAGCATCAGCTCCATCAACTGGCTGACCCTCTCCCAAATGGTGCATGTCCTCAAGCCCTTCCAGGAGACCTCCGACACGCTCTGTGCCCGTACTGCCAGCCTGGGGCAAGTCATACCCTTGATTCAAGGGCTGGGCCAGGCGGTGGCCTGTCTCTGCACTGCAGCCTGGTCCTGAGGGGACACCTGTTCTCCCATCAGTCAGGGCTCAGAACAGAGGTGGGCATCACTCTCTGCAAGGAAGGAGAGTACAAGCTGGCCTGTATCTGTGACCCCTCAGATAAAGGTCAGCATGGCTCTCCAGAATGCAGAGCTCGTGCAATGGAACATCAGCTCTGCAAAGAAGGGCGGAGGCAACAGGCCAGCAAATGTGGCCAGAGGGAACAGGGGGTGGAAGATGCCAGGGGGGAGGAGGGGGAGGACCCCCAGCCCAGCACCTCTGCCTTAGGGTGGCCAGGTCTTACTTGGCTGCTGGCAGGGGGTCCAGTCTTTCCCCAGGAGTCTTCTTGTGCATGCATGAAGCACGACTGCCACAATGACATCTCCTGAAGATGGCATCATTATGCAGGGGACATCATGTGGGACACGCTAGCATTTGGGCACAAAAACTCTATGGTCACCATAGAGTTTTTTTGCCCAAATGCTAGAGTACCCCCATACGACATGCCTGGCTCAATGACATCACCCCTGCATGTCCCCTTCAGGTGATGTCATCACTCTGGGCCCATCAGGCAAGCTCTTCAGGGGTGGGGCTTCTCCCACCAGCAGCAGATTGGGTACACCAAAATAGGGGGATATCTGCCCCCAATGGGGGATGGCAACCCTCCTCTGCCTCAAAGAGCCCAACCAGGGAGAGACCTGGCTACTGGTTATCAGTGGTGAGCTGGGGGGTCAGGGGCAGTGAGGCTGTGAGGCTTGCAATGGCAGAGGATCCAGCAGAGTTGACGGTGAGGGGGTACCTCCCCTAGTCCTTCTGAGCCCGCCTTCACCTTCTCTGATCCCCTGGAGTACTTACTGATCATGCCAGGCTGCCATCTCACCCAGTCTCTGTCGTGTGGCCATGAGTCTCCTCTCCTGCCCTCCTGTGAGTGTCCAGAGTGTGTGGGTATTCTCCCACCTGGGAGACATTCTCAGCCCCCAGCTCTTGCGCCTGGACCTGGCCAGGGGGGACGAGTTGGCCTTCCTCAAGGTCAGCCCCCCCCCCTCCTGGGCTACCCATCTCTGGACCTCACAGGGCAAGATCCAGGCCTCCTGTTGTCCTCCTGCATGTCCCCACATTCCTCCCCCTCTCTGGGTCACCCGGCATGCAGATTGTGCCCTCGGCGCTGGGGTGGGAGGATGGCTGCCTCTGCCAGGTGGGGGTGGCTCCCTCGCCTAACACCTACCTCACGAAACATCAGCCTCATAACATAACACTTACCTTATGATCATTTTAAGTGGAAAACTCTGATTCCCACTGGTCCGGTGGGTCTGGGGAGCCTGCCAAACTGTCATGGGGTTATTTTGGGGAGCCCCTGTTGGATGTCTGCCTTTCTGTTGTGGCTGGCATCACTAATCACTTTAAGTGGAAAACTCTGATTCCCACGGGTCCGGTGGGGCTGGGGTGCCTGCCAAGCGGTCGTGCGGTTACTTTGGGGAGTCCCTGTTGGAAGTCTCTTGTCATGTCTGCTTTTCTGTTGTTGCATCACTAATCACTTTAAAAGGAAAACTCTGATTCCCACTGGTCTGGCGGGGCTGGGGTGCCCACCAAGCTGTCATGGGGTAATTTTGGGGAATCCCTGTTGAAACTCTGGGCATGTCTGCCTTTCTGTCCTTCAGAACCTGACTTTGGAGATTTGGGGGGCTGCAAGCATAGGGGAACGCTTGTCTTGCTTCCAGTGTCTGGCTGGAGGGAGGGGTCCCCCTGCGTATGGTGCCACAGGCTTATTCCAGAGCCAGTCCATAGACTCCTGTGACGGTAGCTGTCTTTTCCAGAAAGAGCACTGAGGAGACCTTTTTTTGGGGGGGTCCGTAACTGGGACTCCAGAAATGCAATTTGGAGAGATTGTAGAGGAGCAGGCGGCAGGGTGAGGTTCCCTGGGTGTTTGGTGTGCATAGCTTGTAGGGGGTCCATTCTCTACACTTCTGAACCTGTGCCTGACAATTCCCCCAAAGTCCTTTCCTGGCTTGACCTTAGTCCTGTTGACACAGTGGCACTGGTTCTGCTGGGCTTGCAAAAATGCCCCACACCTTCCGTTTATACTGCAGCGAGGCTATGCCAGAAGGTTGATACAGATAGCTAAATGAGCTGGGGGAGGACACACACACACACACACACACACACACACACACACACACACACACACAGAGTATGACTTGCAGGCTGAATGTTTAGCAGTGCCAATCTAACAACCTAAGCAGAATTATATCTTTCTTATTAGTCCACTGAAATCAATAGGTTTAGAATGGTGTAACTTGCTTAGGACTGCAGTGTTGATGGCTTCCATAGTAAAGAGGTGTTTTTTTCAGGTGATGTGAAAGCCCGGTTCTTGGAGAGTGACCTGTGATACCCACCTGGTTCATTCATATAAACCATCACGTGGTGCTGCCATCATAAGCAAGTGTATGTGAACAGATCGAGACGGGTTGCCTGGTGTTAGTCTGTCTGTAGCCGCAGAAAAGTGCCAGGGAGCCCAGGAGCATCTTAAAGACCAACAAAATATGTGGCGGCAGGGGAGGAGCTTGCGTGAGTCACGGCTCAGTCTTTCAGGTCCTGAAAAAGGGAGCAGCAGCTCCCAAAAGCTCATCTCCTGCCGCATATTTTGTTAGTCTTTAAGGTGCTGCTGGGCTCTGGCTCTTTTCTGCAAATATATGTGAAGCTACCCTTGCTGGGCAGGTGTTCAGAGAGCTGTGTACCCTCTAGCATTTCACAGAAAAGTTCTTTTATGCATTTATATTAAGCACATGTCCCTATGGCTGCTGTTATAATCCAAGTTACAATCACACTGAAATAATTTGGAAGAGGATTAAGTTGTTGGCGTAGGGGCACCCATCCACCAGCCCACAGGAAATGTATGGTCCAGACTGCACATTTTGTGCCGGTTCTGACATTTTCTGTGTTACCAGTGTGAACAAATAGGGGACCAGGATGAAGCCCCTTGGCCATGTGGGACATCACAACAGAATCCACTGCTTGGGCACAACTGATTCCCAAAATATAAATTTCCGAGAGTGTGCCTCAAGGAAGCAAAGAGGACATTGTGAAGTCCCTTCTTCACTGATACTACTATATCAACCCATTCATCAGTCAATGACATTTATGTGCCTGTCGAATGAATCAAATTATTCCTGCAATCCTCTAGCATTTCCCTGCAAAGATATTCTGTTCAAAATGTTTATGACTTTGTGTTATGCTTTGAGATTTTATTGCTTTTTCAATTTGTTGCCACATGCCTTGAGGATTCTTTAGTATGAAAAGGCATGTTATAAGTGTGCTTAATAAACAAGTAAAAAGGTAAAGGTAAAGGTTCCCTTGCTCGAAAGCCAGTCAAATCCGACTCTAGGGTTGCGGTGCTCATCTCTGTTTCAAAGCCAATGGTCATGTGGCCAGCATGACTAAACACCAAAGCTCATGGAACGCTGTTACCTTCCCACCGGAGCGGTACCTATTTATCTACTTGCAATTTCTGACTTTCGAACAGCTAGATTGGCAGGAGCTGGAACTAGAGATGGGAGCTCACTCCGTCATGCGGCACTCTCAGGTCTCGAACTGCTGAACTACTGACCTTCCACAGCCTGCAATTCAGCGTCTTAACCACTTGAGCCACCGCAGCTCAATAAACAAATACTTCCCAACATATTCTGAAAAATTAAACAATATAGTAGGTATTAACAAAGGTCTGATATTGGATCTCAAGAAATATGGGATGCATTTGTGATGGTCCAGTAGGAGAAATTAATTAGGTAGCCTGGACAACAGAAGCAGGAGAGAACCCCGCAGTGGAATGATGGAGTCCGAAAGTCCGGAGTGAGGGCTGTCCAGGAGGCACTGATGCAGAGCTCAGAACGATGATGTCTCTGAATGGAAGTTCCCTGTAGGTGTGAGGAACGAGGCCTCGTGTGAATACGCTTGTTAATGGAAGTTCTTGAATGTTGTCCTCTTTAAAAACTCCCACAATAGACCAGAGTTTCAGGGGGTCATGATGAGGCACCGTTTCAAAGTCTGTTTCTCACCCTTTTCCTGCTAGGCAGCCTACTCTACCTGCAGTCAGGCAGTGAAGACCTCTGTGCTGTGGGGACAGCTCCTGCCAGAGCAACTTTTTTACAGACGGGCACAATCAGAAGCACTGCCCACTTTCTATAATGATTGGCAAGTGCCAAGGAAGGTGTCAGCAGGTACCCTACTGCCCATGGGCACCCTCTGGGGGACCTCGGGAGTAAATATACACTGATACAGAATCATTCCTTTGTTTATAACTATCCTGTCAAAACTGCTCTTGTCCACACACATGAACAGGACTGGGTTCTGCCAATAATCCAACGGTGTTTTATAAACGGACCACCTTTGCCCATTTCTTCCTTTGCCTTCCCTCCAAAAAGTGTGTGTGTTGCTTCTCTAGTAGACCTTTAGAAATCTACTTTACTAGTTTTAGCTTCCCTTAGGTAAGAAATTATGATGGGCATCCATAATTGATTTGTGGGAAATCAAGACATAGTGATTTGTCCAGCGTAAAGTCTATGGCAGAGCAAAGTACTAAAGCTAAACAATCTCAGGCAAAAGTTTTGGGAATGCCAGGCATGTTCCTGAAAGAGTTCCTGTACCTTTAAGGGTTACATAGAAGGGAAATTTCCATGAGGTACATAGCTTTTGTTGTCACCACAATCCTATGGGCATGGTGGTGAATGACAGACTTGAAATTCTGCCTCCTGTTCAACTCCTAAACAAGGGGGAGCCCCTCAAAGTTTCATCAGACTTAATGATATGCTTATCCTTTATGTATCCCTTTTCACCAGTGATATTATGAAGACTGAGAGATCGTGGCTTGCTTGAAGGTGACCCATTAATTCTTGGCTGATGTGACTTTTAAACCAAGGACCACCTTTTTTTTTTGCTCTCCACATTGTTCGGCTATTAATATCCCCCATCCCTGTAATCTGAGAAGTGCCAAGGGTTCTTTCAGCCTAGAAGCCATAGAACTCTGGCTCTTGAAACTAGGCTTGCCAGCCTTCAGGTGCGGCCTGGAGTTCCCCCAAAGTTACGATTGTTCTCCAGACTAGAGAGATTAGTTCCACTCGAGGATATGACACATTTAGTGGGAGGACTCTTAACCCTAACCAGGAGAAACAGTGGTCCTAGAGTGATATCACCTCACCACTGAACTCCCCCCAACTCCACCTACCCCCCCAGGCACAACCCTTAGAGCTCCAGGAATCCCCCAAGTCAAGAGTTGGCAGGCCTACTGAAGCCCAACTTTCGGCGGGGTTGGGGAGGGGCTGTTGTGGCCACTAAGCCATCAGAGAAATGTGCTAAGAGGCATATGTCTCTATTATTCTTGAATTCTAGACCTGCCCCCCCCCTGTTCTCAGCACCTCTCTTCCTGCCTTTCACCCACAATTTGTCTTCCCAGTTTCTGTCTCTCTTCACCCACATTTCCCCTCTGCCTCCTTACGTGTTTGCCCTCTTGACGTTTTTTTCCAGTGCCACATCAATGTTTCCTCTGGGTAGCTACTAAGAGTTCACCCAAAAGCATGTGATTAATCAAACTTTGGTATAAAAATGACAGTCACCATTCCCCTCTGAAATGTGACCCTGACATTCCACTCACCATCAGGCTTCTATGGTTCAGGCCATGCACTCGCATCCATGCGCCAAGAGGCTGCGCTCCCCCACCACTCACCATACTGTTGTTGTTATTTCCCACTACCAAAAACAAGCGAGACATCCAGTGCTCAGCCTTTTCAATGAAGGCTCAGCCTTCCCTTGTCCATCTCTCCCAATTTGGGTCTTACACAGCTCATCCCGTACAATCTGCTGAGCTCAGTGTCTGCATACCAACGTGAGTGCTGGGCATTAAAAGAGCCTTCTCTGAAGCTAGAAGGAAGCTGGCCCTTATCTCAACACAACGGATGTAGTTGGACATAAAACCCACAACGGCTTCAAACGCGCTCTCTCCTGTTTTCTGTCCTAGATTCACACTTACACACAAAAGGCAGAGGGAGGTTCAAAGGTGTTATTAGTGACATGGGGGGGGGGAGTCTTTAGTTTTTTGTTTCTATAAATGCGAGAGTATGACCACATGAAACCTCTTACTCCCAGCCCAAAGTGGAGCAACCCAAGAGAAGTTTTAGCACTCGGTTCTGTTAGATGTACGTGTTGGATTACAGTCAGCAGCTTCTACTGCTTGAACAGTGTTGCAGTTGTTTTAAAATGTGTGCAAGGGGGAGTTAACAATTCCCTGTAGATTTATTTAAACTATCCCAGGAAAGACAGCAAATGAGATAAGACCTCATGAGATCTCAAATCAATCCAGCCAATATAAAAAACGACAACACAATGAATACTTTTGTTTCAGTTGGATCGGAATGGGAACATTTGCATTTCTAGGTTTGTTATACTTTATTTTAAACAAAGTATTTTATTGCTAAAACTGTTCTGAAGCATTTATCAAAAGGTTAAAGTTCAGCAAAAGTTTTATATAAATGTTGTTTTGCCGAAATTAAAAATAAAATAAATGGGGTGTTTTACAGAAGGGGGGGGGTTTACAAAAAAAATCATTAGGATATAAAATATTTAGCGCAGGGGGTGGCTATAGGCTTGCCAACTCCAGCTCAGGAAGTTCCAGGAGACCTAGAGGCAGTGGCTGGGGGGGGGGGCAGAGGTCGGGAGGGGGAGGGGCAGGAGGGAGATGAGGCCGAAGAGCCCCCCCCGCAGGAGCAGCCATTCCCTCCAAAGGGGGGCAGGGGGGACTGTTCTGTGCCCTCTGGAGATCAGTTGTGATTCCAGGAGAACTCCAGGCCCTTCCTGGAGGCTGGTAACCCAAGTAGGGAGCAACTGAAAAAGAAATGTCCACTTTTGTGCCCTGTCCCCTGTTTTTAATAAACACATATTATGCACATGTTTCAAACATCCACACCTAAAAACCTGCTAAAAAGGTAAAGGTTTCCCTTGCTCAAAAGCGAGTGGAATCTGATTCTAGGGGCTGCTGCTTATCTCCGTTTCCAAGCCAAAGAGCCAGTGTTGTCCGAAGATGTGTCCATGGTCCTGTGGCCAGCATGACTGAATGTCGAGGTGCACAGAATGCTGTTACCTTCCCATCGAAGCAATCTGCTACATGGCCGTATACTTCAGTCAAGAGACAACCGTGGTCCCTTCTCTCTCAAAGAGGAATTCCCTATTGCTCAAGCAAATACCTCGTCTTATATTGACTGCCAAAAGGAGCCGTTACATTCATTTCCTCACATTCTAGGAGAAACCGGCTCCCAGTGGCTTATGGGAAAGAGTGAAAGCAACAAGGGGGCCGTCCCTGAAAAGCAAAGAAGACCCTGCTGCTGAAGCTCCCGTGTGGGAAAGGGACCCCTCCGGGTCTTCCACACCACAGGAAACAAGGAGGGAAAGGCTGAAGGGAGAAGGAAGGGAAAGGGAGAGAAGAAAGGCTTTTAAAAACACAGTCATATGTCTGTTCCCGCCGTGGGTCTTCTCAGGGCCGCCTCTCTGTCGGAAGAATGAGAGTCTCACAGACAGGCCCAGTGCTGTATTTCTCAGAGCACCTGTTTCTGGAGCTGTGGTCACTTCTTCCCATCGGAGGAGCAGGGCAACTGTGAGCCGCAAAGTGCCGGCCGCTCCAGAGGTCTGTTGACAACAAAAAGAAGAGAGCAGGTGCACTGGGTGGAAAGGTTTCTGAGCCAGGCATTCTAAGCACCAACCAGTTACAGGGAACCACTTAGGAAGTTAATCAGATTTGTAAGTGTTTGGTGTAAATGCTAAGGAGCAGAAGATAATGTGAGGAAACCCATCCTGAGCTTGAAGTCCCTGCCAAGGGCTGCAGTTGCAACTCTTGTGCCCTGACCTGTCTCGTCAGATCTTGGAAGCCCAGCGTGGCCGACCCGGGCAAGTATTTGGATGGGAGACCCCCAAAGAGTGCCGGGGCCAAGAGGCAGACAGGCAGGCAATAGTAAGCCCCCTCTTTGAAACCTCCAAGCCTGGCCAGGGGTTGCCAGGAGTCACCCAGGGGACACACACACACACAAAATACTCACCAAACACCAAATAACCGGATGTACAGTGACTTGCAAGTTAATTCCCAGTACACGTCTTTGGATGCCATTCCCACGGATTTCAGTGGGACTTTGTGCCTTAAGATTACCACTTTACGGTTTTAAGCAAACTTCCCAAATTGAGCGTGAATTATCTTTAAGGCTTTCTGAAGCTCAGACAAGCAAACTGTTCTGTATTACAATGTGGATACTTTTACATTTCCCAGGATTCCTGGTTCCAGAGGGCAGCGGTGTTGCTCTGCAGTAGGATGGAACCACAGCCCTCTTCCTCAGACCCCGGCAGGCTCCTCCCCCGAAAACCTCGTTGGTCCCTGAAGTGCTGCTGGGCTCACCTGTGGCTGACCAAGATCCCTGGGCACCTCTTCCACACACACACACACACACACACACTGGCATGCTATTTCTGTAATGTCAGAAAGTTACCCTGTCTTAAGGCAATGCCTGTGAGAAGCGCTGCTCTCTGCCTATACAGATGGGCAGCAGAAGAACAGAGAGACGAACTTCACGTGCTCCTCAGCAAATGCCGCTACAGGACTCAACTCCACATGGCTGTGGTGGGGATGGACAGTGCCGCCACCAAGTCGCCGCAGGCTTAACAGCAACCCTGTAGGGTTTTCAAGGCAAGAGACCTTGGGAGGTGGCCGGTCCTCGCCTGCGCTCTGCACAGCAGCCCTGGTGTTCCTCGGTGGTCTCCCGTCCACGTACCAGCCAGGGCTGAGCCTGCTGAGCTCCTGAGGTCTGACGAGGCCCGTCCCGCCGAGGCCTGCCAGGTCCGGGCTACAGCCCTGGCCAGCACAACAGCCAGATTCCCAAGTCCCCAAACAAAGAGCCGGCTCTAATTTTTCCTGGGGAGCTGAAGTCAGCCTTGCACAGCAGCACAGTCCTTGATTACGAAGGTCGAGTGGCAGAGTTAGAACCAGCAGCCTGGCAAGAGGAGGGAGGGCGTGGCCTACAGGGGCCGCTGTGTCTAGAGGTGCCAACCTCCAAGTGGGGCCTGGAGAGCTCCTAGGATTATACCTGATCTCCAGGTGACAGAGAGCAGCTCCCCAGGAGAAAATGGCTGCCTTGGAGGGCGGACTCTGTGGCATTATGCTTCATAGAGGGCCCTCCCCTCCCCATACCTTGCTCTCTCCAGGTTCCATCTCTGTCAAATCGCCAGTAATTTCCCAGCCTGGAGCTGTAAAGCCTCCTGCCCTCAGCTTCTCCCTTATCCATCACTCCCTTTTCTGTCCTTCTTGGGCCTACAAGAGCCTCAGAACTGGTCTGCAGCACCCGGTTCCTCCTCCTCCTCCTCTCCATTGGGCCTCTCTGGAGCAGCTTGGAGAGAGAACCCAACCATCTCCTCCCTGGCCTGCTTCTAAGCCCCTTATGAAGCTGTCGCAGCAGGCTGCACGTGCTCAGTCAATTCCCTTGCAGTCCACAAGAACTAGCAGTCTCATGAGACTCAAGGGAGTCGTGGGCAGCTCCTGCAGCCTCTTATCCCCTCCCCTTTACCCCTGTCTAAACTGCCAGCAGCCTTTCCATACAGCAGCGGTTCTCCTGGTTGCCGCTCTCCTCCCAGTGAGCCTCCCTCTTGCTGGCACTGTGAGCTCCCAAGCGGGCATCCTGTGACTCCTGGGTAAGTCCAGGGTTGGCCCTTTTCTGCTCAGGGTAGCCCCAGGGTGGGCCTGCTCCCGGACAGAATGGAATGAGAGAAAGGACAGCGAGAGTCAAAGGAAAACAAACTGCCCTGTGACAGAAGTCAGTAGAAAAACTGAGTAATAAAATAACATTAGAAGGAGAAAGACACGGAAGAGCTGAGTGGAAGACAAGCGTTTCCTGTACCTAAAGTCCTTCGTGGTTGGGTGCCGGTCTCTTCCTCTTACCCTCGGAGCAGGGTCTCATGGCTCTCTGGGCTCTGCTTCTCCCTCTGTGGCTCCCCAGCTTTCCCTGGGTGGTTCTGGCTGTGGCCAGAGGAGTAGCTGGCCGACTTGTCCCCCCCGGCAGCCCCTACAAAATGCCCCGAGGAGCTGCAGAGGACAGCAGCACAGGCGTGTCGGAAGCGAGGGTCAAAGAAGGCATAGAGGAAAGGGTTGAGGCAGCTGTTGATGTAGGCCAGGCCGGTGCAGTAAGGGTGAAGGTTGCTGAGGAAGGCATGGACCTCACAGGACAAGGGCATCACTTCCCAATCCATCAGCATGTAGATGGTTTTCACCAGGTGATAAGGCAGCCAACATACAGCAAAAGTGGCCACCAAGACAATGATGATGGTCAGCAGACGTTTCCTCTTTCTCAGTCCTTCACTGCGCTCCTTTCGGAAGTGGCTGGCAATGGTTCGGGCGATAAAGAAGTAGCAGGTCAGCATAATGGCAAACGGCACCACAAAGCCCATTAAGGTGGAGGACAAGCCTAGCCCTGCCTCCCAGGCGGCCTCTGTTTCATTGGAAGCTACACATGAGTAATCCATGAAGCACGTCACTCTGTTCTCCCCATTGAGTGCTCCTGCGCTCCGGAATATCATGGCCGGCAAGGCCAGAAGAGCGGCCAAGGCCCAGAGAGCCACGGTCACTAAAAGCCCACTGGCTTTTGACCGGAGTTTGGCATTGGCGATGGGTCGGACGATGGCCAAATAGCGGTCAAAGCTGAGCCCCGTGAGGCAGAAGACACTGGCATACATGTTGACGAAGACCAGGTAGCTGCTGAGTTTGCAGGCAAAAGTGCCAAAGGCCCAGTGGTAGTCCAGGATGACATAGGTCGCCCAGAGTGGCAAGGTCACCACAAAGGTCAGGTCAGCCACTGCCAGGTTGGCAACGAATGTATCCGCCGATCGCCGTTTCTCCTGGCCTCCCCGGAATATGGTCCATAGCACCAGACCATTGCCAGCAGTGCCTAGTATGAAAACCAGCACGTAAATGGCAGGAATGAGGACCTTTGATGAGCTCCACTCGACGTAGTCGCAGTAGAGGGAAGAATGGTTGTCACTGTCGTTGCCGGCCTCCATCCCTGCTCTGGAAGAAGAAGGGTGTGCTAAGAGATCCCCCTCCGATCCTGAGCAGCCCTTCACTGTGCTGGGTCCACGTTGCCAAAGTCTCTTCCTTACTCCAGGAGGTGGGGGGGAGACGACTCTGTCAGGGTCTCTCAGCTCATTTGGGACCCTCTTTCTCCTCCTTTTCCTCCGCAAAGTGTTAGGCACATCTGGCTAATACCCAGCTCAGTCTGTGCGTTGTCTCCTGCTCATGGTCCCAGAGATAGCAGTTCCTTCCTTTTGAGTCGTCTTAACTCTGCAAGCTCCAGCCCCCTTTCCCACCCCTCCCTTCGCCTTTCACTCAACATCCTGATGTGAATTGGACAGACTGACCCCTGTGGTGCTGAACTGCTCCATTTGTCACTTGGATTCATGCTCTTAAAACAGAACACCAGTACCTACACACACACACACACACACCAGCTCCCATCCCCAGCACAAGAAAAGGAATGTGATTTAAAGCCAGCCAGAGATGCCTGTGGAAGGATGGATTCTATCGTCTTCCTAAGGCTGATCAGCCTTATTTGGCCTGACGGTTTCATTCGTGAGCCTCTCCCACTTGCAAAAACGGTTCTCTGAGCAAAAACTTTGAAGCATCATTCCAAGTAAATCCAGCTGAGACAACTTATTACTTGTAACGCTCTGTGACTGGATTCATTTCGAGCAGTGTTTGCTCACGCAAATGGACCACAGTGTGTGTGTGGGGGGATAGTACCATCGAGACCAGATGCCTTTTTCTTTCCCAGTGAATTTTTAAATGTTTTTTATCCTTAAGGCTAGACTGGCAGGAAAGGGTGGCCTAGCGGGAGATGTGAAGGATGGGGCAAGAGTCGGCCGCCAAGACAATGATTCAGGAACTGCCTGATTTACCAGCAACACTTTTAGACCAGCTATTCATTGTAAGAAAATTGTGTGGCAGGTCACAGAAAAGTCCTGGGTAAATCCTGGTTTGGTGCACAGGGTGGATTGGGTGGTGAATTTCCAAGTTTCAATGAGAAGAAAGGCTAGCAGGGGAGCCCAGAGCCTTGAAAGGAGGTCATGGAATTGGCAAATTTGGGAAATGACTCTAGACTCGATTAATTTCCCTATCCTGTACCTCTGAGACCAATAACGGCATTGCCTTTCATGCAAAATCAGGGAACCTGGATTAGAATGGAGTTTAAAATTATTAAATATTGACACCCAGGCAGGCTGCAATGAACTTCTGCCATCTTAAAGTCTCCAGTACCAACCTGAACCCGATCCCCTGGACGGGTTTCACCTTGTCCATTTAGTCTGGAAGTGTAATAATTCCTCCACTCATTTTAGTAGAGTTTAAATAACATTAAACTTGGTGCATTACGTGCTCTGTTTCGTTTCTTCTTCTTTTTTTTTTTGAAGGCCACTTCCACTTAGCAATGATTTGGTGTAGCTCTTTTAGAGCCAGTTTGGTGTAGTGGTTAAGTGCACGGACTCTAATCTGGGAGAACCGGGTTTGATTCCCCACTGCTCCACTTGCACCTGCTGATGTGACCTTGGGTCAGTCACAAGCTCTGGCACAGCTGTCCTTGAAAAAGAGCAGTTTCTTTCAGAGCCCTCTCAGCCCCACCTACCTCACAGGGTGCCTGTTGTGGGGAGGGGAAGGGAAAAGGAGTTTGTAAGCCGCTCTGAGACTCCCTTGGATAGTGAAGGACGGGGTATAAATCCAATCTCTTTTCTTCTTCTTCTTCTTTTAGTGCTGTGGATGCAGAAGCAACAGAGTCTCCATGTGGTGCAGTTCCCCCCCCCCACGCACACCCTTTCCTTGCCTCAAACACTCCCCCCACACATTGGAGGGCTTTCTAAAAAAATCCGTAATTTAAATTTTTAATTTTTAAAAAATCAGTCATTGCTATGGCATTATAACATTCTCATACTACACTGGTATAACTCAATTCCTCTGAATTCCCAGCTTTCATTCTAAAAAGAGCCTCTAGTCCTTTTCAGGGCAGAGATACGAGGGGTGCACCTTTCCCCTCATATCTCCCTAACAAAGGGCTAGTCTTCCCTCTTTTTTAAAATGAAAGCTGGGTATTCAGAGGAACTGCAAGGGCGCGTCAGTAGACTAGTATCATATTTTAGTGCTAAAGCTATCTAGCAATTGCCAGGGGGGTTTGGGGTTTTTTTGCCCAGAAAAAGCCCTTAGTTGAGGGCAAGGAAAATGGTGCCTGTGTGGGTGGGCCCTTTAAAAATCCACTTCTTCCTGTCCATGTGGTGAGCAATGGAGCTTTGACTGCACCCTTACCAAAAAGGCCATATCAAAGTCGGGAGAAATCCAAAAAGATTATAATTAGAGGGCAACATTGTGCAGATATTCCACACACAAAAAAAACCCCACTCCAGTATGGATGCCAAACCATGTGGGAAAAAACTTTTTTTTCCTTTCTCTGTTTTCATACCTACTATGCGGTGACATTTTGGCATTAAAAGGGATTGCAGTGACAGCCATCTATGTGTGGATGAGCGAAGGCATTTTTAATGCTGTTGGGTTGTTGACCTGGTTGGCAACACCACATTTCCTGGTCACACTGATATTTTAAAATATCCTCAAACACAGTCCCTTCCCTGTTATTTTTCAGCAGCAAAGGGGAAACAAAACCAGGAAATGTTTAATTAAAGGTCACTGGGGGGGGGGGTTGAGGAAACAGGCGCTTGTCATTCTTTTGTTTCACTTGCATACATGGATTTCACAAAATCATTATTATGCTCGTATCTGCTATTGTGCCATCATGAAGATGGACTACAATGAGACTGCTTGTGCATTGTGGGGGAGACTCTGGAAATGGGATGCATAGGATTCCGATCTGATAGGACAGTAAATGGGAAAGCCAGAGCGGAACAAAACCTTTAGCAACATCTGACCAAGAAGAGCCATGCTGCCAAGGGCAGCCCCGGCCGACTATCGTCGGACTGAAGGAGCCCAGGGGGACCAACAGCAAGGCACTGCAGGAGTAGCAATTTGCGCAGGAATGTGGATTAACACTGCAGACCCAAACCTTGTCACACCCTTCTCAATCCACTGAAGTCAATAGGTGTCGTGGGGTGCAACTTTCTTTGTTTAGAACTGCACTGTAAATGCTAAATTTTTAGGCTTACCAAAGAGGATGTATTTCCTGGCTGACTACTTCACACAAGTGTGACAAATCTCATTTTAAATACCCCCAGTATTTAAGTTGGGGATTGCTACTAACTAGGAATACTCCTAACCTTCCAACCCCAAAAGAGGACTTTTGCATAAGTTTTTTAAAAAGAGCCCAAAAGA
Organism: Gekko gecko; assembly: GCA_029375565.1. Lineage (NCBI taxonomy): Eukaryota > Metazoa > Chordata > Lepidosauria > Squamata > Gekkonidae > Gekko > Gekko gecko. The sequence continues at coordinate 91,963,481 of JAPDNY010000003.1, forward strand.
GGACGGCCACCCCCCCAAAATGGGCCATCTGGTAACACTGGCTAATTTATTCCCTTCTCCTGCAGGGTGCAAGAGGTCTCTTGCCTGGTGCTGCCTTCCTCCATCGCTGGAAGCGTGGCAAACAGTGGGATGTGAGGGTGGCCGGCAGTCAGCAACTGTGAGAATGAGAGACTGCTGGTTGGCCTCCTCCTTGGCCAACTAGTCTTTGCTGATGCCAGTGTCAGGGTTCCAGTCAAATCACTCTTTGCACACACCTTCTGGTTTGAAAGTTTTATTTGAAGATATGAGATATGCAGGCTCCCCCCATGCCGCATCCCACACATGTGTCACACAGTGATGGGACACAAATTTCACGACCCCCTCTTCCCATAGTATGTAAGGGTCGTGGTCATGTAGCCAAGGGCTGCCCAAAACTGGGGTGATGATAAAGGGTCTATGTTCCCAGTGTGAAATGAAAGAGGTGAAGAAAAACATAATTTAATAGAGATGAAGAATAGAGTGGAAATTTTTATAAGAGATTATATCAACAAAATGAGCAGGAGAAGGTCCTAATAAAAGAATATATCAGCAGTAAAAATACAAGGATGTTTAATGATGAGCAAAAATGAATTCTAAATGAACCAATCACAATATGTGAAATCATAGAAGCAATAACGAAACAGAAGAAAAATAAAACTCCAGGACCAGATGGGATACCAGTAGATATACCAGAAATATGAAGAGCAGATTTCACTACCTCTAAAAGAGTTATTTCAGAACATACCAAAAACAGAAAAATTCCCAGACTCATGGAACCAAGCTCTAATAACATTGATTCCTAAACCAAACATGAATGATAAGGAAATTAAAAACTTTAGACCAATATCCTTATTAAACACGGATCATAAAATATTTGCGATGGTAATTTCTACAAGAATGAAGAAAGTATTAACACAGATAATCCATCAAGACCAAGCTGGATTCCTCCCCAAAAGACAAATGAAAAGTAATATTAGGACGATAATTAATGTTTTAGAATACTATGAAGTACATTCAGACAAATTAATGGTGCTAATATTTTTCAACACTGAAAAAGTGTTTGATAATGTAAATTGGGAATTCCTGCTACAAAAATTAGAAGCTTGGAAATGTGGAGCAAATTTCCTGTCAACAATAAAGGCAATCTATAAAACACAGGTTGCGAAAATAATGATAAACAGGGATATGACACAATATATTCAAATATAAAAGGGTACTAGACAAGGCTGCCTGTCAGATAACTGCCATGTATCTTGTAACTTTCCATCTCTAACTTGTACACATGTGCACCTGTTTGCTTCGCTGAGTGACTGTGGGAGATGCTTCTCCGCCAGACACAGCTATCAGTATAACCTTGAGGGGAAGGGAGGGCTTGCGTTCCACTACCTGTGTGAATATTTCTGCTCTCAGGGGGTTGGGGAAGATCTCCCATTCATGATGTAATGTCCCACTGGGAGAATTCCCGTGCACGGGCTTGGATTTCATTTCCTTAGCTAGTTGAAGCATCAGAGTATATACATAGGTCCCTGTACACTAACCATTATTCCTGACAATGTACCTGCACTACTTGGCAACAGAATAGTATTCCAATAAAACATAACTCTTGATGAGAAGTGTGTTTGGACCTGCTTGCTGTTGACCCTGACACTGCCCCTTATCCCTGCTCTTGTTTATATTTCCATTGGAGGCGCTAAATGATCAAATAAGAGAGTGTGATCAAATTAAAGGACTCAAGATTAAGGGTGAAGAATTCAAGCTGCAAGCTTTTGCAGATGATTTGGTCTTTACATTAGAAGATCTGATAGCATCTATGAAACATCTCATAAGGATAATTCTGGAGTATGGCAAAGTGGCAGGACTCAAAATTAATTTTAAAAAAACAAGTATATTAATGAAGAACTGTACAGAATAACAAAGAAACCAAATTCAGATGGTATCCAATATGGAAATAGTAAAGAAGATTACATATCTGGGAATAACATTATCTAATAGAAACATCACATTAATAGAAGACAATTATACTAAATTACTACATGAAATTAAAAGTGATCTTCAAAAATGGAAGGATCTAAAAATATCATTTATGGGGGAAATAGCTATAGTAAAGATGAATATTCTTCCACGATTTCTTTTTCTGGCACAGAACATCCCAAGACTGAGAAATACAAAATGTTTTTATGAACTAGACAAAATCTGTAGTCAATTTATTTGGTACAATAAGAAACCTAGAATCAAACAAAAAGTTATGCAGGACAAGAAAGAGAGAGGCGGACATAGTTTGCAAAATTGGAATCTGTATTACAATGCAGCTGCCCTAGGTTAGATAAAGGAATGGATAATGCTAGAATATACAAGACTTCTAAATTTAGAAGGATTTAATCTATCCATGGGATGGCACGCATACATTTGGTATGATGAGGGGAAAACTATTACAAGCTTTAAGCAACATACAATAAGAGGCGCATTGATAAAAATATGGAAATGAATAAAAAGCTATTTCTACAACAAAATTCCAAAATGGGTATCTCCTCTAGAGGCTCTTATAAAACCAACACTATATAACAAAAATAAAAGATTGACATATGAAAGACTTTTAGATAGAAATGATAATTTAAAAACGGAAGAAGAACTGGCCGTACAGAATATTAGGCTCACTTGGTGGGAAAAGATGCAAGTAAAGACAAGAATCAATAGGGATAAGAAAGTAGGATTTTACAGCAGTAACAATGAGTTGGACAAGATATGGCTCTCAACAAAAGATAAAATTAATTCAAAAACTATATAACTTTTTATTAACTGATCACGTACAAGATGAAACAGTAAAACAACCATGATAACATGGATGAAAGATTTAGAACATAATATAGATATAGACCAATGGTTGAAAATATGGAAGTCAGCTAAATTGATGAGAGCTATACCATATAAAGAGAATATAGTTAAAATGTTTCATAGGTGGCAATGGACACTACACAAAATAGCAAAAAGTTATGGGAATGGAAATAGAAATTGTTGGAAATGTAAAAAAAATGTCAGCACATACTTTCATATGTGGTGGAGATGTGAGAAAATACAAAAATATTGGCAGAAAATATATAAAATAGTGAAAGAAATAACAGGGCTTGAAATACCATTTGTACCAGAAGTGTGTTTATTAAATTTATTTCCAGGACAATGTAATAAGGAAAATTTATATATAATAACATATATTTTTACAGCGACAAGAATAATGTTAGCAAAATGTTGGAAATCAGACATAATACCCTCCAAAGAGGAACTGATAGAAAAACAGCTCGGGTTGGCAGAAATGGATAGGCTAAGTTTAATATTACAAGGGAAAGACCATGATGTATATGAGATAAGATGGGGAAAATGTATTTATGGTTGAATAACACGATGTGGAAAAATGACTCATGATAATATAAGTGTAAACCTGCTAAGGCTGTATAAAGTGTTGAAAAATTATAAATAAATTTTTAAAAAACCCTAAAATATTGACAAAAAGTTGTACCAAAGACCACATACAACAACTACAAAGTATCTCAGGCACTGAAGTAAAAAAAAAAAGTGAAGTATCTAGGAATAATACTGACAAATAGATGTAGTTCTTTATTACAGGACAATTATATAAAAAGTCTGTTAGAAATTAATAATGATTTGGAAAAGTGGAAGGATCTGCAGATATCTTTTATGGGAAGAATAGCTGCAGTAAAAATGAATATTTTACCAAGACTCATCTTTCTATTTCAAACTATTCCAATTTAAAAAAAACCAACAGTATTTTAACGACTTGGACAAACTCATAAGACAATTTATATGGCAAGGGAAGAGACCCAGAATAAAGATGAAAGCACTTCAAGATATGAAAGAAAGAGCAGGATTTGCCTTATCGGACTGGTCTCTATATTACAATGCAGCATCCTTGACATGGATGAGAGAATGGATTATATTGGACAATTCAAGACTTTTGAAATTAGAAGGGCACAACTTATTACTTGGTTGGCATGCTTTTGTATGGTATGGTAGAGACAATACACACAAGTATTTTAAACAGCATATCCTTAGAAGGTCACTGTTGAAAACATGGGAAGAAACAAAAAAGCTCTACTATGCAAAAAATACCAAAATGGGTCTCACCACTTGAAGCCTTTATGAATCCCAGACTATATACAAAACATCCAATGTGGTGGTATGAGGATCTGCTAGACAACAAAAATAATCTAAAAACTCAGGACATGCTCCAAAAACAAGATACTGAATTCAGTTGGTGGGAAAGAGCACAACTAGAATCTGTTTTTTATGAAAAGGCTATAGAATGGGATAAAGTACTGTTATATACTGGTGAAAAACTTATTAAAAAATTGAAATGAAAACACAAGATGAGATGGTTAAATGTTCAATGATTAGATGGGCACAGAATTTAGGACATAATATTGAATTAGATCAATGGTCTAAAGTATGGAAAACAAATATAAAATATACCGAAGCTATTTCACATAAAGAAAATGTATATAAAATGCTTTATAGATGGTATGTTATGCCAGACAGATTAGAAAAATTCTATCCTAATATGCCAAATGATTGGATCCTTTTTCATATATGGTGGACATGTGATAAAAGTAAAAAGTACGGGTCTGGATACATGAGACATTACAAAAAATATTAGAAACAAACATACTTTTTATACCAGAATTGTTTTTATTAAATACTAGGAATAAGGCCCGTTGTGGAAATAAATACAACGGGCTCTAGAAAGAGGCTCTGGGAGAGTGCCCCGGCTTTGGGCACTCAGTGACAATCTGCTGTGGCAATCTCAGCAGGGTATAATGACAGAGTCCACCATTTTCTCCAGAGGAACTGATCTTTGCTACCTGAAGAGCAGTAGTAATTTTGAGTGATCTCCAGCCCACCCCCAAGATTGGTAACAGTGGTTCCCCAGGAGGGAGTGGTTGGTTTGGAGGGTGGAATCTATGGCATTGTACCTGTCTGAGGTCCCACCCCTCCTCAACACTCACCCTCTCCAGGTTCGACCCCTCAAATCTCCAGGAATTTCCCAACCTGGAGTTGAGAACCCTATCTCCCTCCCAGCCAACCATCAACCTACCTTTAGTTTTCCATCTCCTCCCCCATCCCTCCTAGAGAGCAGTTGTAATTTTGAGTGATCTCCAGCCACCACCTGGAGATTGGTAACAATGGTTCCCCATCAGGGAATGGCTGGATTGGAGGGTGGAGTCTATGGCATCGTACCTGTCTGAGGTGCCACCCCCCCTCAAACCTCACCCTCTCCAGGCTCCATCCCTCAAATCTCCAGGAATTGCCCACCTGGAGTTGGCAACCTGATCAGGACTGGGCTCAATGAGTTTTCTCCAAAGGCCAACATAGGTGTGGAAAGGACCTTTTACTGACAGAGGAGAAAGTACAGGTGCCAACTTTGATTAGGGAAATACCTGGAGATTTGGGGGGGTGGATCCTGTGGAGGGCAGCATTTGGGGTGTATGTGGAAGGACTCAGCAGGGTATAATGCGATAGAGTCTACCCTCCAAAGCAACCATTTTCTCCCGGGGAACTGATCTCTGTCATCTGGAGGTCAATTGTAACAGTGGGAGATCTCCAGGTCCCACCTGGAGATTGGCAACCCTAGGGGAAAGTCAGCCGCACAGCGGGGAGTTGAAGAAAATGGTCTGATGGTCGCTGGCCCACCTCGTTAGCCAGCCAGCCATGCTGAAGCTAAGCAGGAGAAAGAGCCTTTTCCCATTTATTCTGACAGGAAAGTGGCCATTGGGGAGGGGGTTATGGGCAGGGGAGGGGGTTATGCTGAAAGTCCTTTGTTTTTTACTCACAGAACCAAGCTTGGCTGCCTACTAACAGCCACTAAGGGGACAGTCCCTCACAGGAGTCAAGAGAACTGTCTTCCTCAGGAGAGAGAGCTGTCTGCCAGGGGGAGTGGGTGGGGAAGAGGAGCAGACCCAGCACCCGGCCAATGGCACACGAGTACTCTTGAGTGGTGGCGGATGGGCCAATGGCTGAGGGAGGACATTTTACAGCCAATGGGAGCGCATGGAATGGGAGTTGCAGCCTGGGGACTCCGTGTGCCCCTCCACGAAAAATCTGAAGGGGCTCCAGCCGGGGAGGAAATTGGGGTGGAAGTATATTGGCCCATTCAAGGTGTTGAGAGTATTAAACAAAGTGGCTGTGGAACTTGATCTACCCAAGACTCTGAGGCATATTCACCCTGTATTTCATTTCAGTTTACTAAAAAGGGATCTGGGCCCGAACAAGTGGAGACCTCGTCCAGCTGCTCCACCTCCTCTAATGGTGGATGTTGAACCCCACCAGGAGGTGGAAGAGATCCTCTATTCTAAGTTAAAACAGAACCGACTGTACTACTTAATTAAATGGAAAGACTTTGATGAATCGCATAATGAGTGGGTGAAATGTGAGCATGTTAGAGCCCCCCTCTAACCCATGCAGTCCAGAACAAATACCTCCATAAGCCAAAGGAGTGAGAGGTCTTGGGGGGGGCAGTATGTCAGGCTCAGTATGCATTTTATCGTTCATCTGCCATAGAGGAAGGAGGAGGGGGAGAGGGTTGTGAAGACCAAATGCTTTCATTTTCCTAAATGCTTTGATGTTACCAAACACTGTGTTGCAGAGACCTGTTGTTTTGTTCTGTTTCTGTAGAGGGGTACATGCCTAGTGGGGGAGGGGTAGTTGAGCGTTATTTCTGGTGGGCAAATGCCGTGGGGTGACTGGGTCCTGATCTTTAGTGCCTTTGCTTGAACACAATATAACTGCAATCTCCATGATTTCACCTCCAGTCCTAACAAAGATCGTGTTCAGTGTGGTATTCTTCAACATCTCAATAAACTAAACTTTCTTCAAAGTGAGTGGTGTTGAGAACTGATTTAACCAGGATTCTGACAACCACTGAGCTTAGTGGACAAGCTAAATGTTCCTGAACAAGAAGGATGGTCTCTCACTAGGTCAAAGGAGCAATATAAGGGGAAGGACACTCTGTCTGGAGTGGAATTGGTCCAAATGTCCCTACATGGTTATGGTGTAAGGGGACTATGATGAAGAGGAACATCGTTGATTCAGCCCAAGAGAAGATACCACTTGAACAGCGGCATCACACTGAAGGGAGGTGCTTTGATGGGGAAAGTATGCCAATGGGAAACGAGCCAAAACACAGCTGGTTCAAGGAAATGGGGAACTGCTGTATGACGGGCATGTTTTCATCCAGGCATGTGAGGGTCCTTTGAACAGAGGTGTGCAGAAAAACTCTCAGGATCTCAGCATAAAGATCTGGTTATGAATCAACTCTCTGTTTCTGTCACATTTTACTGAGTGCTGCAAACGTGTCTGATGTAGGAAAAGATGCCTAAAAGAGATTGTCCGAGGGAAGGAAACGGATTGGAGACAGGAAAGGAAGGCAGGAAAGGAAGGATTTAGTGCCGGGCCCGGCTTACAGTAAGCAAAATATTTATAGCTTGTCTCACTGTAACAATGAAGGGATGTGAGCATCAGAGAGGTGCTGGTTGGATGGGTGAGAAGGAAGTTAAGGAAGATACACACATTATACTATCTCCTTCGACCCAGAGCTGGGTGTTGGCACGAGAAGGCATTTCAGTGCAAGCATGCCATGCCTCAGAAGGCATTATCTTTTGCTGGAGTCTCCACAAGATGTACATTGGGTGGGAAGGGTAATTGCAGATTTGTGTTCAAAGAAATATACAGTATTAATAGAAGAACAGGGAGGTCAGATCGCACATACCCCAAAGGACTTCTTGCCCAGACTTATCGCTCCCTTGGGCCCTTTTTGGAAGCAGGGTAAATGATTTTAATAATGTCCTTGCTTCATTTCAATTCACTCCCATGTTATTTTCAGGTGAGTAGAATTGCTTCAGCAGTCTCCTTGTTAGCAGCTACAATATGCCAATTCTGGGTTGTGAAATCCTTGGGAAATTGAGGATGGAGCCTGAGGAGGGCGGGGCTTACAGAAGGGGAGGGGCATCAGTACGATATAATGCCACTGAGTTGATCCTTCAAGATGGCCATTTTCTCCCAGGGATGCCAGGCAGCCCCTGATAACTGGTGGGCCATGGGAGGGTGAAGGCACAGGGTCGCGGGAGGTGTTTTTTTAAAATATATATATATATATATTTTAAAAAAACAGAAATTGATACAGGAAGTGACAAGGGTAGATCTAGCAATCACAAAAAAAACTCTAGGTTCCGGTTCCGTTGGGCACCAGCTGCAGACGGCTGTTCCCTTGTCTCCTAAAATGCTAAGTGTTTTAAGATATTTTAAATAAAACTTTCTTCAAATACATTAGAAGTAGGAAGCCTGCCAGGGAGGCAGTGGGGCCCTTGGATGACAAAGGGGTAAAAGGAGTAGTGAAGGATGATAGGGAGGCTGAGAAGCTGAACGCATTTTTTGCCTCTGTCTTCACTGTGGAAGAGGAGAAGTGTTTGCCCACTCCAGAAGCACCGATTTTGGGAGGGGGTTTGAAAGACCTGAATCAGATTGCGGTGACAAGAGAGGAAGTCCTCCGACTGATGGACAATTTAAAAACTAATAAATCACCAGGCCTGGATGGCATTCATCCGAGAGTTCTGAAAGAACTCAAATGTGAACTTTTGGATCTCCTGACAAAAATATGTAATCTTTCTTTAAAATCTGCCTCCATTCCTGAGGACTGGAAGGTAGCTAATGTCACTCCCATCTTTAAAAAGGGCTCCAGGGGAGATCCGGGAAATTACAGGCCAGTCAGTCTGACATCGATACCGGGTAAGTTGGTGGAAACTGTTATTAAGGAAAGAATTAGTAGGCACATTGATGAACAAAAACTATTGAGGCAGACTCAGCATGGGTTCTGTAAGGGAAGATCTTGTCTCACTAACCTGTTAGTGTTTTTTGAGGAGTGAACAAACATGTGGACAAGGGGGACCCAATAGATATTATTTACCTTGACTTCCGGAAAGCTTTTGATACAGTTCCTCATCAAAGGCTCCTAAGTAAGCTCAATAGTCATGGGATAAAAGGACAAGTCCTCTTGTGGATCAAAAACTGGCTTATAAATAGGAAACAGAGAGTGAGTATAAATGGGAAACTTTCTCAGTGGAGGGTGGTAAGCAGTGGGGTACCACAGGGATCAGTACTCGGTCCGATGCTTTTTAACTTGTTTATTAACGATTTGGAATTGGGAGTAAGCAGTGATGTGGCTAAATTTGCAGATGACACGAAGTTGTTCAGGGTGGTGAAAACCAGGGAGGATTGTGAGGCACTCCAAAGGGATCTGTTGAGGATGGGTGAGTGGGCGTCAACGTGGCAAATGGGGTTCAATGTGGCCAAGTGCAAAGTGATGCACATTGGAGCCAAAAATCCTAAATATAAATACACGTTGATGGGGTCTGAACTGGCAGAGATGGACCAAGAGAGAGATCTTGGAGTCCTAGTGGATAACTCGCTGAAAATGTCTAGACAATGTGTAGCTGCAATAAAGAAGGCCAATGCGATGCTGGGGATTATTAGGAAGGGAATTGATAACAAATCAGCCAGTATCATCATGCCCCTGTATAAATCATTGGTGCGACCTCATTTGGAATACTGTGTACAGTTCTGGTCACCACATCTCAAAAAGGATATTATAGCATTGGAAAAAGTGCAGAGAAGGGCAACTAGAATGATAAAAGGATTGGAACACCTTCCCTATGAAGAAAGGTTAAAATGCTTGGGGCTCTTTAGCTTGGAGAAACGACGGCTGAGAGGTGACATGATCGAGGTTTATAAGATTATGAATGGGATTGAGCAGGTTGAGAAAGAAGTACTTTTCTCCCTTTCTCACAATACAAGAACTCGTGGGCACTCTATGAAATTGCTGAGCAGTCGGGTTAGAACAGATAAAAGGAAATACTTCTTCACTCAAAGAGTGATTAACATATGGAATTCACTGCCACAGGAGGTCGTGGCAGCTGCAAGCATGGACAGTTTCAAGAGGGAATTAGATAAACATATGGAGCAGAAGTCCACCAGTGGCTATTAGCCACAGGGTATAGATGGGAACTCAGTCTGGGGCAGGTGATGCACTCTATTCTTGTTGCTGGAGGGGGCAGCAGTGGGAGGGCTTCTAGTGTCCTGGCCCCACTGCTGGACCTCCTGATGGCACCTGGTATATTTTGGCCGCTGTGTGACAGAGTGTTGGACTAGATGGGCCATTGGCCTGATTCAACATTGGCTTCTCTTATGTTCTTATGTTCTTATTTTAAATTGCTTTTAACAGTTTTTAATGGTACTTAAAGCTGTAATTTTAAGTTTTTATCAAAGGACTTGGCAGCCCCGGCAGGCTTGGCAACCTCACTTGTGTCTTGTTTTGTTCACATCCGATGCCTTTTTAATTGGAGAGAAGGGTGACTCAGCAAATGAGGGGGCCTGCAAGTTATCTTATTTTACTTATTTATGCAACCCCAATCTTTGTTTTACCATTTTCAAGTACAATAGCTTCTAAATTATAAGGATTTGGTTTGTTCCTGCCCCTTCTTCACTTATCCTCGTGTTATCATTTTGCTAACTAACAACAAGTAAAACTCCCTTAATCCTAGTAATGGGTCTTGACAAGCATCCACATGAGTTGGAGGACTTAAATCTTCAACCAGCCCCAAAACAAACAACGATTGGAGAGTTCTTTTTACCAAAGAGGGAAGACCTAGTTAGCATCCCCATTTTGAATCGTTTTTCCCTTTTGGCAGACACCGAGGACGCTGAAGACGCTGGGAAGGAGTGTGGGGCAGTTCTAACAAAAGCGTTCAATAATGCCTTGGAAGAGCTACCTAGCCTAGCTTTGGGGGGGGGGAAGGACAGTATCACAGTGAGTGATTACCCTGAATTTAAAGCTCTAATCCTAACTCACATTTTTGAATCTTTAAAAGAGCTGAAAAACTCCCTGAACAAGCTGACATGTGCAGTTTCAAGGTTGGCTGTTGAAAAGAGAAGTAACTGCAGGATACTCTCTCCCCTAGTTCAGGGTAGACAGAGAGCCTCGAGATGTGAGGGGCGACCCTCAGACACAGAATACTGCAGGCTCCAGAAAGGGTGGTTTGCAGGGCAATGGAGCACTCAGCATTTAATCTTACATCCGCGAAAGGTGTGCCTTACAATCTATCCATATAAAAACTGTATACTGAAACGGAACTCTAAGCAGCTAGTCTGTAAATATCTGAGAACAGTGTTAAAAGGCATTAACCAACCCCTGGATCTTGTTAAGGTGGAAGAGTTATTTTGCCCAGGGAGTACCAAAGAATTTTGCTCTCTTTTGAGAGTTCTACCTTCCCTTCCCTGATACTAGTCCAGAAAGAGGACTTGTGCCTTAAAGGGATTTACCCGACAAGAGTGTTTGTTGACTCAGAAATCACCCCTTTACTCCCTAGGTCATATCAACTGGCAGAACAGAAACAAGCAAAAAATGCCTCTGAGAAATCAAAAGATGAGCTCCACCAGGAAGCACCCAGTATGGATGAAGAGACAGAACTAATTACTTTGGATGAGGTGCTAGAACATTCATCTTGCGAAGTGGAAACTTCCTCGTTTGACAACTCTATTGAGACAGAATTGTTAAACTCATTTGAAAACCTTCCTGAAGAAGCCCAACAGGATCACAAACTGACTGGAAGAGTTATGTCTGAAATTGCTGAAGATGGAGGGTTCCCCTCACAAACACAGGACGGGCCAGCACTCGACCCTGGCCACTGGCAGTCTAAGTCAACAGCTATACAGCTGAGAGTCAAAACATCTGAGAGTCAAAACATCTGCTGCAGGAGAACTCCACGTTGCAATGGAATTGTCTAAGGACTCTTACAAATCAAGAACGGAAAGCCATGACTCCTTAAGGATGATCAATAAGACTGAGTCTAAGGTTGCTCCACTATCCAGGGCAACAGGGTATAAAGGCTGTATTTTCTTGGATGTGGAAGGGGATCTGGAGGTTATATCATCATTGGAATAACTAGATAATTCAACCCCCAACAAGGTACAGACTTCCCCTACTAGCAGTCAGACCCTTTGCCCCCATATTCGGAATAAAGAGTCAGACACAAAACAGTGGGATGAACTATGGGCCACTTTATTAAATTCACAGTTGAAATAACGGCAAGGGCAAAATATTAAGCGGCACGATCCGGGCCAAGGGTCACGTTGACCCTTCCCCAGTCGTAGGACGCGGAGCCACCCACCCCAGCTTGGGCCAACCTATGTGGCTCTCCGCTGGCGGTCACCATGCAAGACATGCCCTGGAGATCCAGCCCCAACTCGCGGAACTTAAGCGGCTGATCAATCCATGCAGTCCCCAGGCAGTTCACCATCCTTTTCCCCGGGTCGCCCAACCCAAAGGCAGAGTTGGCCAAACTCCTATCGCATGCAGTAATTAATTGGTGCTCCCGTTGGCCGCAACTCATTTATCAGGCCCAATCCTGCCACAGCCAAGGTCAAGCCTCAGCTTAGGCCGATGCCCCCACCGAGAGACCTAATGCCTCTTGTAGCCCTTGCCGTAGATCCTCTAAAAGAATGTCGTTCCCTCTCTCTGACAGGTGTACCCCGTCTGGCCTATAAAGCTCTGTGCATTCGGGATGGATGCGTGGATGGGCCAGAAAGTGGCCTAACCCAGCATCCAGAACTTTCTTAATATCCCTGTTGGCCTTCCGGCGTGCACGGTCAATCCCCACTGGGCTCAAGGCATCGCGCCATACCCTCCTGGGAATCATTGCCGACCACACTATAATGACCCCAGGCCACCGCGCCCGGATGGCCTGCAGGTCGTCAATAGCTTGGATAGTCAAGGCTTTGCCCTTAACCAGCCCCAGGTCATTTCCTCCCAGGTGCACCACCAGGACATCAGGGGGAAGGCCCGCGGGCCCATGAAACAACAAAGACAAGAGGCCCGCCCAGTGAAGCCCACGGCGGCCTCGCCATTCAATTATGGCCCATTGACCAAGGCCCAGCTGAGATCCAAACGAAGTTCTCTTCGCCCGATGTGCTGCCCAAAAGACAAAGCTGTGGCCACAGATGAGAACCCGCTTCCTCTCAGAGGCCCCAATAAAACCTAAGAAGAAAAGAACAGTTAATCCACTGAAAAGTAAACCCGGAAATAGGAAACCTGAGCCCCGAACGGGAAAATTCATGTATGCCCTAAGAGGAAGGAAAAGAGCGCACATAAGTTCTATAGGCGGTGGAACGCCACCGACCCAGACGCTGAATGTCCTGGGAAGAATAACCCATAGCCGATGCCGTAGATGCCGCACCGATTCGAAAGGAATGGGTGCCAAACCTCACTCCAGCCAAGCCCAATTTCGATAGGGCCCGTGTGGTCACTGCCCAAAATTGGTGTCTTGTAAGTGGACTGCCATCTTCATGGCGAAACAACCAGCCATCTGTCCCCCCCGGACTGCCAAGTAGTTAACTAGGGCGGAAACTGGGCATAACTCAGGATCCGCAGATGGGCCCAAACTTAGCGTAGCTCCCCTTTGGTGCTGGTCAGTCTTGGACTGTCGCACCTGGATGAAAGCCCGGCCGGAATGTATGGTAAGGTCTGCCATCAACAAGGCGCGACCAGAGGAGTCCCCCTTGGACTGTGCGACAAGCTCACTGACCCTGAGGGCCCCAAAAAAGGCCACGAGAGCTGCTGCGTGAAAGAGGTGTGCCTCAAAGTCTGAGCTACAGACCTGGCCCCAAACCCTTCTCAGGCCCTTGAGTATAGCTGGCGAAATGGGCTGTCTGGTGTCCACTCGCCGTCCATCCTCCCTAGACCAACCTTCCAGCATTTTTCTCAGCCGAAAGTCATTGGTATCCTCTTGGTATCCCAATACCTTGCTGGCGAAGGCCAGGGCAGAAAGACGACCCTTGATGGAACGCACAGCTAGCCCCTTCCCCTTTAAAACAACGCAGTAATGGAGCAACTGATCCACTGGCAGGGGCCAAATTGCGCGATATCCTACCTCTGACCTAAACTCCTCAAACTGGCGTGTTGCCCGCTCGTAAGATTTTTTGGTACTGGGGGCTATGGCCAGGCCTATTGCCCTGCAGGCCTCTACCTTCCAAGCTGCCACAGCTCCGGGGGGATCCGTGCCGGATGAAGATCGGCTCCGGGGGCCAGCTGACGAAATTTCTCCATCTGTTTGCGAGAGAGAGCATCAGCCACCCCATTATCCACCCCTGGGACGTGCCTGGCTAAAAACAAAATATTAAGCCTCAGACAGCGCAGCGTGAAGGCTCTGGCCAAGACCATGACCCGGGGGGACCTGGAAGACAGCGAGTTGATAATGTGGACCACTGCCAAATTATCACACCAAAAATGAACCCTGTGATTAGCGAAGGCCCCACCCCAGAGCCATACGGCGACCAGTATGCCGGCAATTAACTGCAGGCTCCGCCCCTTGTAGGTCACGTAGCCAGCTAAGCCTACATGCAGACCCGTTCCTCCTTCAATGAAGGCAAAGGCTGCCCCCAGCAGTATGCTTCGCCACCTGCTGGTCTGGCCAGATTCTCTTATATTATGGAACTTAAGGGGCTGGCTATGCAGAACGAAGGAAAGAGGTTCAATTGACTTTATTTCTAAATTTGATATCATCTTGGGTCAGAAAATGTGGCGCACGGGGGGAGATGTTCTTAAATGGCTATAAACCATTTGTCCTGACAGCAGAGGTTTCCTGATATGTTGGAGCTAAAAGTTGTATCCTGATCTCTTCTGCCCTGAAAACATAAATAGTGGAGCTCCCTCCTTCTGAGCAGTTCACTATGGCCCTGTCACTAAAGTCCCAGGGCATAGACTGCCTAATTGTAAATGTTTATCTGCCCCCTGCTAGAGACAAAAGGTTAACTCAGATAATTTGTTCTGGGTTTGAATCTTACCTACAGCATTTAACAATGGCTTACCCTGTAGCCTACCTGATTGTGGGAGGGGATTTTAATGCCCGGATGGGTTCTGATTATTCAAACTTGCCCACGAAGGGCAGCCACCACCTCCAGGGGGCAAACAGTAAAATGCAACTTCTGAACAGGCTCTCGAAAGACACAAAGGTTAACTTTGCAGGTCAATTGCTAAGCCAAATAACAAAAAGAACTTATCTTGTTAAGGTGGAAGAGTTATTTTGCCCAGGCAGTACCAAAGAATTTTGCTCTCTTTTGAGAGTTCTACCTTCCCTTCCCTTCCCTTCACATCTGGGGCAGGTGATGCACGCTATTCTTGGTGCTGGAGGGGGAAGCAGTGGGAGGGCTTCTGGTGCCCTGGCCCCACTGCTGGACCTCCTGATGGCAACTGGTATATTTTGGCCGATGTGTGACTCAGAGTGTTGGACTAGATGGGCCATTGGCCTGATTCAACATAGGCTTCTCTTATGTTCTTATGTTCTTATGTTTAACTAATCTTCAGGTCCTGAATGGGTCTTTCCGATGTGACCGTCCAGCTGAATTTACGTATTGGTCTGGCGACAGAATGAGTGTATTGATTATATAATGGTTTCTGAAGATACAGCCCAATATATAGAACACTTTGAGGTTGCCCCACATTGTGACAGTGACCATCTACCTCTTAGAATTAGACATGCAAAAGGCTGATCTGCGGGTCAAAAAATGACATAACTTCTATTTAGGTCCCTTAGAAGGGGACAGATATTGTCGACCGAAATGGAAGGCTACTCTGGGTAGGACTGTGGCTGAAATGATGCAGCCAGAGCTGAGTAACGCTGCCGCCGATAGATTGAACACAGCCAAATCAGTGGAAGGGAGTAGAAACGCTGTGTAGCCCTAAACTGCTCTACAGTAGAAACTTTATTAACAATATTATCAAATGTCTTAAAGACAATAAATTTAACAATCACTGTTACAACACAAGAGATTATTATACAAGAGAGGATTTGTACAAGAGAGTATTGCAGAAGTAATCGTACTGGATTCATAGACTGAGGACAGTTGCCCCGGAAGGGTTGAATAATAACATTGGTTTCAGTGGTTTTGTCAGGTATCCCTGCCATAAGGTTGGAGGAGGGGGCCGGATGGAACTATAGTGTGATAATTGATGTCTCTGTGCTGTTGTGGTGGAATGCAGGGAGGTGCCGACGTTGCCTGGGCGACTGGGCTATATCTCACCTTCCTGGCCAGAGATGGCCTTGAGTGCCAGGCTGTTTGTCTCTTTCTGCTTTCTTAAGACAACAGCTAGGCCTGGGAAATGTGGGGTGGCGGGTGTAGTATAATTTAGTGGTTTTCTGGTGTTCCCGCACGCGCGTTTGTCCTCTATTGGTAGAGAGGTGGGGACCCTTCTCCCCCCTTGGGGTATATCCCTACGCTTCATGTATCCAAGTTATTCTTAACAATGTTCCTGTTCTAGTGACCTAGTATTGCAGCTTAATAAAACACTATCTTTGTTTGAATGAATAAGGCCTGGTGTTTGGCTGACGAACTGAGGACTCTGACAGTTTGTTAAGAATCACTTTTAGTCGGGGCTGGTCTGAAACCCGTTGCTCCCAAAATGAGTGACGGTGAAGAAGATACTCTCCTGATCAAAGATCCACCGGAGGACCAGCAGACGGAGGACAAGAAACCTCCCGTGACGACGGTGCCGAGCACCACTGCAGTCGTGCCCTTGGAAGTCCCGAATACCTATGTACCGGTGACGTGGGGCTTAGATTTTGACTTGGGGGGGGCCTATGGGGACCCTTATGGAACAGCATATGGCGGAGTGACCACCCGACCCAAGCAGCGACGGGACTGGGTGAAGCCACTAGCCGAGACGCATGAGATGTGGTTCCTCACCCCGCGAGCCTCGGTGAGGGAGAGCCGATTCGAGAGATCGGTCCACCGGCTGAGCACGGCGGAAGGGGCGGAGGACCTGCACAGGGAGTTGAGAGGCGGAGAGGGACCTGGGGTAAGCAGAAGATGGAGCGGCGACCCGAGCCACGATCATCTAGTCCGGCTGCTAGACGAGTCCCTCTCCCGCATCCCCAAGATGATCTCGGACGGTATCCGAGAGGAAATGGACCGGAGGCAAAGAGAGGCGCCTCCTGTTCAGCCACCCCCCGATCAAAGGATCGTGCCCGCGGGGCCGCCTGGGGGTGTCCCTGGGCAACCAGGGGCACCCTTGGACCAGCCAGTGGGGCCCCCACCGCAGGGGCCGCCAGCGCCATGACCGCAACGACCCTGGGGGTTCCTCCCACCGAAACCAGCTGAACTTCTCGACGCGGATTTTGATGGGACCCCAGAAAATTTCTCGTTCTTCCTGGTGAGAACCGAAAAGTTCATTGAAAATTGGGACCACCTGTTCCAGAGCGAAGATTGCATGGTGGATGCGATCGCATCGCACCTGAAGGAGGCGGCGGCAGACTGGTATGTAGCCCTGCACCAAGCAGACGGGAGGGAGCTGCGAGAAATCGACGCCTTCATGTGGGCTATGAAGGAACAGTTCGAGGATGTCAACGCGAACAAGACAGCCCGCACTTTCCTACGAGCTTTCAAGCAGGGGTCCAAATCCGTGAGGGGGTACACCGCAGAGTTCCGGAGACAAGCAGCAAAAGTCAGGGGGTGGCCTGATGGGGTCCTGGTGGAGCAATATCGCCTGGGGCTCAACGTGGAGATCCGCTGTACCGTGATGTGCGGACATGACCCGGAGACGTTGATGGGATGGATGCAAGAGGCGATAGCCACGGAGACTCGCCTGAAAACCATTCGCCTAGATGACGCGGCTGCGTTGGGGAAGGGGGGCCCATCGGGACCTACCCCGGCGCCCCGGGGGAAGGCCCAGCCAACGACTTCCCGGCCCAAAGACGGCACGCGAGAGACAAGGATGAAGCAAGGGCTATGTCTAAAGTGCGGAGAGGCGGGCCACTTCGCGGCGAGCTGCCCTGGAGCCTCCACCCCACCCGGAGGGATGAAAGGTGCCAAGAAGAAATTCGACACATCCACACCCAAGCCGGTGGCGAAGCCAAGAGGGGCTAGAGCCTTACAAATTAACCCGCTGAGTGAAACCTCCGACTCGTCGGAGGAGGAATCCCTGAAGGCGGGAAACGAGAAGGACCTGCTGTAAATAGCGCTGAACAGCAGGTCCCGGACTTGCAAGTGCTGAACCCGGTGAGCAGATCCTCCTCTCTCTTCTTTCTTACTGTGACTCTGATGGACCCGGGTCTACAGACCCATGTGAGAGTGCGGGCTCTCATTGACTCTGGGTGTGGGAAAGACATTATTAGCCCCTCGCTAGTGACAGGGCTGGGGGCGAAAGTAGTCAAACTGGCCGAACCCCTAGTGTTTACCCAGATGGACGGCTCAACGATGAAGGAGCCATGCAAATACGAGACTGTGCCATTACGACTGGGGATTGGGGACCACTGGGAGACAAGGCCATTTGTTGTTACCCCGGCTGCCCGCTTCCCTCTGGTCCTGGGGAGCACGTGGTTCCTTGATCATGACCCACACATTTTGTGGGAAGAGGGGAAAGTCAATTTTATATCTGCAAAATGCAGAGCCCACGTTTGGCAGGGAGGCTGGGGATCCCTACGACTGGGTAGCAACCCTGTGCCGGTGGGGGTGGCGGAAGCAGAGCTGGAGGCGATCCCGCGGGAGTACCGCGACCTGGCAGCAGTCTTTGGGGAAGAAGAGGTGGACGAATTGCCCCCCCACAGGAACTCTGACTGTGCAATCGAAATACTGCCAAACCAAAAATTACCCAAGGGCAAATTATATTCTATGAGCCCGGCTGAGAAACTAGAACTAAGAAAATTCATAGACAAAAACTTGGAGAGGGGGTTCATCAGACCCGCCTCCTCCCTGTTCGCTGCACCCGTTCTCTTCCGGAAAAAGAAGGACGGGGGGTTGCGGATGTGCACGGACTACCGCGGCCTGAATGCGGTATCGGCCACGAACGCATGCCCTTTGCCCCTAATCAAAGACCTCCTAGCTGCGGTTGCGGGAGGGAAAATCTTTTCTCAGTTGGATCTTAGGGATGCTTACTTTCGGGTACGCATCCGGGAAGGGGATGAATTCAAAACTGCTTTTAATACTCCCCTGGGTCAATTTGAATACTTGGTGATGCCTTTCGGACTTCAGGGGGCGCCAGGGATATTTATGAACTTGATTAATGAAGTGTTGCATAAGTATTTGTTCAAGGGGGTCCTCGTTTACCTTGATGACATACTTCTGTATTCCCCCGACCACCGTTCACAAATTTGGAACTCCTCCGTTCGCCCCGCACCCTGAACGCTAAGCAATTGCGATGGGCGGACTTCTTCTCTAAGTTTAGTTTCACCCTGCACCATTTCCCAGGGAAGGCCAATTCTCTGGCTGATGCCTTGTCCCGCCTCCCGCAGCACGACAGCAAACGGGAGGAGGTCCGAGACTCGGTTTTCACCCCCTCCCAACTGGACGGGGCGGTGACCACACGCAAGCAAACGCTGAACCCCTCCCCTAACCCTTCCTACTGGGAGGCGAAATTCGTGTCTGCTATGTCCCAAGTGGACCGGGAAACGCTCGAAGGGGAGGAGGGGGTTGTCAAAGACGAGAAAGACTGTTGGCGAAAAAATGGAAAACTCTTTGTTCCACTGTCCCTCCGGGGTGAGGTGATGGGGTGGGCTCACGGCTCTAAGCTGGCGGGGCACACAAGCTTTGTGAAGTCACTCCAACTCCTGCAACGGCAGTTTTGGTGGCCAGGACTGCGGAAAGATTTGTCTTTGTTTACTAACGCCTGCCAGGTTTGCCTGATGAGCAAGCCCCGACCAGGAAGGCCCCCTGGAGCGTTGCAGCCTCTCCCCACTCCGACTCGCCCCTGGGAGGTGATCTCTATGGATTTTATTACTGATTTACCACCGAGTGGGGGGAAAACTGTCATTTGGGTTGTCGTCGACCTGTTTTCTAAACAGGCCCATTTCATCCCATTTGCTTCCATCCCCTTCGCTAAGAAATTGGCTACCGCGTTCTTACAACACGTGGTGCGCCTGCACACTTTACCTACTAAAGTGGTCTCGGACAGGGGGGTACAATTTGTATCCCAGTTCTGGGAGGAGTTGATGTCACTGCTAGGGGTGGAGAGGGGGGTCAGCAGTGCATACCACCCAGAGACCGATGGTCAAAAGGAAAGGGTCAATCAAACCCTCGAACAGTACCTCAGGTGCTTCACAAACTTTCAACAAGATGATTGGCATTCCCTCTTGCCGTTGGCTGAGTTTTGCTACAATAACACTCAGCACTCCTCCACGGGAATGTCTCCTTTTATGGCGGTGCATGGCTACGAAGCCCCGCCACTTCCGTTTCTGAGCTCTCCCGACCTCTCGGTGGGAGATGCAGGTGACTGGTGCAAAAGGTTGCAAGCTGTGTGGCCCTTGCTGGTTAAAACACTCGAAGGGGCCAAGGCTGCATATAAGGTTCAGGCTGACAAAAAGCGGGACCTTTCCTGGACTCCAAAATGTGGTGACTTTGTTTACCTTTCCACACAAAATCTGAGAGGCGTGCAGCCGAGCCGCAAGCTGGGCTAGAAATATGTGGGACCTTTTAAAATTGTACGTGTGATAAACAATGTAACTGTTGAACTCGAATTGCCTAAACCACTGAAGTCTATTCATCCTGTCTTTCATGTAAGGCTGCTACGACATGCGCCTGCAGAGAATGAATGGAGACCTCATCGCCCCGCCCCGCCTCCGCTTATGGTGTGGGGGGAACCGCATTATGAAGTTGCACAGATTTTGGACTCGAAAGTTTCTCGCAATCGGCTGTATTATCTCATCGATTGGGCGGACTTTGGGCCGGAACAGAGGGAGTGGGTTAGGGCGGAACATGTTCTTGCCCCGAAATTAGTCCGTGCTTTTCATAAATTGTACCCTTTGAAGCCAGGTGGATAGATTTGTTATCAGGAGGGCAGGATGTCAGGTATCCCTGCCATAAGGTTGGAGGAGGGGGCCGGATGGAACTATAGTGTGATAATTGATGTCTCTGTGCTGTTGTGGTGGAATGCGGGGAGGTGCCGACGTTGCCTGGGCGACCGGGCTATATCTCACCTTCCTGGCCAGAGATGGCCTTGAGTGCCAGGCTGTTTGTCTCTTTCTGCTTTCTTAAGACAACAGCTAGGCCTGGGAAATGTGGGGTGGCGGGTGTAGTATAATTTAGTGGTTTTCTGGTGTTCCCGAACGCGCGCTTGTCCTCTATTGGTAGAGAGGTGGGGACCCTTCTCCCCCCTTGGGGTATATCCCTACGCTTCATGTATCCAAGTTATTCTTAACAATGTTCCTGTTCTAGTGACCTAGTATTGCAGCTTAATAAAACACTATCTTTGTTTGAATGTGTAAGGCCTGGTGTTTGGCTGACGAACTGAGGACTCTGACAGGTTTTCTGTGATGCCGTGAGTTCCTTCAGGATCAGTTCATTCTGCCAACATAAGTGTGGATGGTTTGTGAGTGTTGTTATAAAAACAAAATGCAGGTGGGTGTTGTCGAGGCATTCTCCAACTATAGTAGTTACATTTGAGTTATCATCTTTGTTAATATTATCTAGTTGGGAGCCCGTCTATGTGGATCATTATACACCAGACTGTGAACCCTTTGGGTCAGTGATCTGGACAAGTGCAGTATTTAAGAGTTGTTTTACTATGAATGATTACATGATGTTTTTATCATTATTATTGTTGTTGTTAGGTCCATGATAATCATGTGAAATTGTCTTTTTTGTGATATATTGACTGACACAGCAGACATGTGAGTTTTTGCTACTGTATAATTTATTGTTGACATTATATTTGCTTATATACATTGTAGTTTCATTTATGTTTCTGTTTATTAGGATTGAAAAAGATTTCGAAACGAGGCCACATCCGGAATCCTTAGGGAATTTCACATTACCGAGATTCTGCCGGATTGAAGCCGTTTCTGATTCGTCTTGAAGTAAACCGGTACAGGGCTGCCATTTCACACATGGCTTGACCTTACCGGAAAGGAGCCGAATCAGAAGCGGTTTGGCAATTCAGACTGCACCGCTTTGTTTTCCCGCCGCTTCCCGCCGCGGTTCCCCCCCCCCGAATGTTCACTTTAGAGCGCTATAGCGCTATAACGATGTAACGGAACCGTAAAACAGCGCCATAGCGATCCCATAGGAATGCCTGGACTCCACTGGGAGACTTGCGATGGCTACATCTGCCACCTGGAGACAAACACCCCATTGGATAGAGGCTTCCGGCGGGACATCGAGGCACCACTGATTGGAGAGAGAGATGTTGCCAACCCAGCCTGATGAGCCCCCATCCATGCCAAGAAGCAATTGGCTGGCACACAGCTGGACCCAGGTATAAAGGGCAGGGAGGCAAACCCCTCATCTCTGTGGGTTGAAGTTGGTGAGTGGCAGGCTTGGTGGGATAGAGTGCTTTTGTGTGACTGTGAGAGAGATTACTGAGCTCATAGTCATGGTCTCCATAACTACCTTGTTGCAACTGATCCTGGAGGTGTTGCAGATGATGATCAGCAGCACAGCAGCTTTGAATGAGGTGCTTACGCACTACCTCCATCTCTCCAGGAGGAGGGGGAGGAGAACTGACATGCCTGCCATGACCCATGCACCCTTCAGGTACAACCGGAGGGCATCTATCAGGGCATGGGCACCTGTCATTGCTGCCCATACAGTCCCTCGACGTTGGTGGGTGAAAGAGAGGAGTGCGGACTGGTGGGACAGCGATGTGATGGGCAGATGGATTGATGAAGATTGGCTCAAGAATTTCCGGATGTCTAGGGCAACCTTTTTTGAACTGGCTGGCACCCTGAGGCACCGCCTGGAGCGGCAGAACATGCACATTCGAGTCTCCATACCAGTGGAGAAAAGGCTGGGCATCGCCTTATGGTACCTGGCCAATCAGGAATACTTCCGGAACCTCAAACAGCAGTTCGGTGTGGGCCTGTCAACCGGATTCCTTATTGTGAAGGAGGTGTGCCTAGCAATTTTGGAGGAGCTCTTCAAAAGAAGGTCTGCCTTGGCAATGAGGTTGGATCGGTGAGTATGGATTCTTTATTTTCAGGAGGAGTTCAGTGGGGTTCTTTTTGCACAGATGCTTGCCAAGGGTCATCTGTAGGTTCAGTAATAAACCAAGGGGTGGGAGAGAGGGACTAACTGTACTAGTGAGTGATGGTCTTATAGTTCTGGAAGAACAAAACTGTGATTTAGGTTCCACAGATTAATTAGCCCTAAGTAACTCCCTGCTGTTTCCATTGATACTTACTCTCACTATTCTGTAATGGCATTTGTGCTACTGCAATGTGGATATGTGTCATATACCTAGTGGCCTTTGTTTGTTCCCCATTTCTATGTCTGTACTGAAGGTATTGTCACAAGTAGTAGGTAGCTAGTATTCCTGATATTAAATTGAAAACTTATTGCAGATATCATTGCTGTTCTTCCCATACAGATAATGGATGGATTCTCCAGACTGGGGTTTCCAAATTGCATCGGTGCACTCGATGGGACCCACATACCGGTGGCTCCCCCAGCTCATCGGGCACACATTTACATAAACAGGAAAGGCGGTCACTCCATTCTGCTTCAGGGAGCGGTGGACAGCACAGGCCGTTTTATTGATGCTGAGATTGGCAGGTCAGGCAAGAGACATGATGCCAGTGTTTTCAGGGCATCTAAGCTCTGCAGGGCAATGGATGGTGGGGTGTTTGTCCCAGGGAACCCCACCATCACTGTGAATGGAGTGACTATCCCCCCACTGATGCTGGCTGTTGGGGCTTATCCCATCAGAGGGTGGCTTATGACACCATTCAGAACCCCCACTGACCGGATGGAGAAACTTTTTAATAAGCGGCTGTCCAGGGCACGTATTGTGGTGGAGCATGCATTTGGAAGACTGAAATCTAGATGGAGATGCCTCAGTAAAAGATTACGTCTCCAGGAGAAGGACTTCACCCCCATCACTGCAGCATGTGTGGTTCTCCATAACATTTGTGAAGAAAAGGGACACTTTGCTGAGCCCCTGGGCTCAGGGGACATTCAAGTACTACCTGTTCCCCCCTGATCTACTGTCTGATCGCAGACACACAGCACGGGGTCAAAGGGTGCGGGCTGCATTGATGTCTGTGGTTTGTAACACTGAATAAAGTGCAGCTTCCTTTTGCACACTAAGACAGTTCCTAATGGTGGGTTTAGGTGGGTATGGGAATCCTAATTTGTCACTATCTATCTGTTCTGAAATAAAAGTTTTGCCTTTTTGTTTTGCAATCATAAGACTCAGATTCTCCTGTGTGGTCTCAACTCTGCCCTGGTTTGCTAACAATCTGGTGTTCTCTGGTCATTCCTGCCCAAAGTAATGGGGCAGGGGGTTGAGGGGGGTTATCACACTACACTCCTCCTAGGAAATCACAGCAGAGATGCAAGAGGTATCATTGCACAGCAGAGGTTAAAACATATCAAGGGGGATATATCACTTACTGACAACCATGATTCACCTTTTGTAAAAAGTTTTAGTAGGTAGAACAAAATGACAACAGAATATAACAAGAAATATAAATGGTTGGAAAATGAACTATGTACAGAATAATAAACTATATACAAATATCAGTGGCCACCAGCATCCCCCTCTGGTGGGTTCACAGGAGGCCTGACAGCACCCTCCACGGCCTCAAGGCGCTGGTGTATGGCATCCACTGTTGGGGAAAGGCACAGTGGTTAGTTTATAGTGCTGGACTTTACGGTATTCCACCCGCCGTACCCTCTTTAAAGAAAACATGCATCTGTTACTCACAGCTGGCCCGCATTTCTGTGCGGATAGCTTCTAAGAGCTCCACCACCGATGGGCTCACAGGAGGCCTGGCAGCACCCTCCACGGCCTCTAGCCGATGGTGTATGGCATCCACTGTTGGGGAAAGGCACAGTGGTTAGTTTATATTGCTGGACTTTACGGTATTCCACCCATAAGAGAACACAAGAGAAGCCAATGTTGAATCAGGCCAATGGCCCATCTAGTCCAACACTCTGTCACACAGTGGCCAAAAATATCCAGGTGCCAGCAGGAGGTCCAGCAGTGGGGCCAGGACACTAGAAGCCCTCCCACTGTTGACCCCCTCCCAAGCACCAAGAATACAGAGCATCACCACCCACCGTACCCTCTTTAAAGAAAACATGCATCTGTTACTCACAGCTGGCCCGCACTTCCATGCGGAAGGGCTCCAGGACCGCCTCCATCTGCAAATGCCCCGGTGGCCGTTCTCCCCCTTTTGAAAATACAGAGGTGATCAATAGATACATGAACACAGGGAGCTTCTTTGGTGCTTCCAATTCGCTTCCATCCTCTTAGAATGGAAGAGATTCTCATGGTGCACAGGCTTGGGTAGTATCACCTGACACCTTAGGACTGAACCTGGAACTTTCAGCATGGACTGAACAGGCTGTCCTAGCCTGCCATGCCACCTTCCCCTCATTTGTGAAGAAATGGGGACCCGCCCTCAGCCCTGGGAGACTGAGCAGCCGGTCTGTAGCTCACAAGTCCATGTTTTCGCCTGCCCACACTGCCTGGTGGGGCTATTTCCCTTTGTAATTTGGTGCCACTGCTCACTGAATTCACACCATCTTCCTAGAGGGACAGTGAGACCCCTCTGACTGATCCCCCAACCTGGGAAAGCGGGTACCACAATCTTTGGGCACCCCCTGGAGAGTTGGCAACCCCTCTGGTTTGGGCCCATTTTGGTTCCCTGGCCTCCCTTTTGCCTCTGGTAACGTGCAGAGTAGGGAGGACCACGTGGTCAGGGCACATCAGGTCTTGTAACTAAAAAAAGGTTTATTTTAACTATATACAAGTTTGGCACAACCGGGCACAGAAAATAAACAGGATGAAATCACAACTCCTCTGTCCCTACACACACCCCTTTCTACCTCTTGGGGGCTGTGGGCCTCAGGGTGGGATTTGCTTTCCCCCCTCCTTCTTGCTGTTGAGAAACTCCAGCCCTCCTCAGGACTGGTCACCTGTACTGCTGATGGATGCTTACCAAGCGCTGCAGCTCCCTGCGCAGGCTCCTCCTCAGGTTGCCCTGGCTGCTCTTGTACATCTGCATGGAAGACCAGTTCAGAGCAGTGAATTGAGTGACCAGTATTATTTTCCCCAGCTGTCCTATCCACCAACCTGCTGAACATTTGTGTACCTTCAGCCACAGGCTCATCCTGTTCTGGAGGGGAGGGGGGGCTCTGCAGCTGCTGCCTCCTCCTCCTCTTCCTCCTCTGGTGCCTGCTGCTCCTGAGGCCGGCCCCTACGGGCTGCTACAGAGGATTACAGAAACGGTATATGCAAATGAATTGAACCACCAGTTCTTATAGTTAAACCTTATAGTTTCCAGCCCTTTATAGTTCACTACTTACTAGGGTTGCCATCTGGTTTTGGAAATTTTTCATACATGTCATTTCAATTCAGGTGGGGTACCTGTTCTGAAGCAGCAAAACTATTCTTGAGTCCAGTGGGACCTTTCAGACCCAGAAAGATTTAGTTGAGGTAGAAGCTTTTGTGTGCATGCACACTTCACTGTATCTGAGGAAGTGTGCATGCACACAAAAGCTTCTACCTCAACTAAATCTTTCTGGGTCTGAAAGATCCCACTGGACTCAAGATTAGCACTGCACTTTTATTGTTTGTTTACTAATTGTGCAAGATCAAGGGAAATGCAGGCATTTACATATGTTCACTGGATGGACTCCCAGTGATGTCCCTGGTCTGCCCAGGCTCCAGCACCAATTCTCCAGCAGATTATCCCCCCCTGCAAACTACATGGGATCAAGGGTTCTGGATCCCCCCCTTAAGGCACTCTTGCATTTTAGGGAATGGGGAAAGGACAGGAGATACATTTGGGGGGGGGGGCATACTTACAAGCGTGCCTTCTATGGGACCAGTGAGGCCGGTCTGCCTGGTCCCAAAGTTCAGCCAGGAGCGCGAAGTATGGTGGCCTGGCTCTAGTTGGGGGAAGCCCCTCCAGGCCTCTAGGGCACTATAAAAGTCCCCCTTGACCCGCTTGAATTTCGAACGGCACTGAAGTGCCGTTCGATGGTACCCCTGGCCTCCAGTGTCACAGACACCCTCGAGAACAGCCTGAGGTTCTCCTCGTGGGTGCTGTGCATGACTCTGGAGCCCAGGTGACCACCTATAAGGATCTGGAGCATTGCCTCCACCTCCTCGTCGCTCCAAAAGCTCCTCTCCTTCGGCGGGCTGCCATGGTTCTTCAAAGATTTAAAGATTTAAAATTAAAGAACGTGGGTTTCGCTACCGCGTTTTCGCTATCGCGATGTTTCGCGATAGCGTCATAGCGCTCTTATAGGTCATATGTGGAATCGCGCGGTTTTATTGGAGGATTTAAAATCAGAGAGTGAAAGTGCGGGAACGCACGGTTGGAGAGCATTTCTTGGAAAGTGGACAGCCTGCTTTTGCTTTTTCAAGCCCCAAGTCCTTCCAGATTAGCAAAGAGGATCCTCCTTCTGATGACCAGCATTTAGGGATTGACATGACTGGTAATACTAGGTGCGGCGTGGGTGGGATTGGCAGTGCATAAGACCCTGGGATCCCGGACCAGCCCGATCTCAGAGGCTTGGCTGGGTCAGGGCTGGTTAGACCAGCCAGGAAGTCCAGGGGTGCTGTGTAGAGGCAGGCAATGCCAAACCACCTCTGTCTGTTTCTTTCCTTGAAAACCCTACAGAGTCCCCCAGTAGTCACCTCAGCCAGTGTCCACTCTAAGCTGAGTTAGTGTGAGCTAGCTAACAGTTTTGTAAGCCTCTGGCTGACACATTTCTGTCTCAGCTCAGGAAGGATGGCTTCAGAGCAAACTTAATTTATTCAGCAGCCCAATTGCTCACTTGCAACTTTAATGCCAATAAGCTCACAAAGCTGATTTTTTGCTCACAGGTCTCCATGGCTTAGAGGGAGCAATGGAGGACTCCATTGAAATCCCTGTTCTCCCCAGGCTCATTCCCAATATCTCCTGGAGTTACCCAACTAGGAGCTGGCAGCCCCCCCCCCATGACTCTCATCAGATGTACACATGATTTAGTTAGTATTTCCATGCAAAACCATTGAGGGCTCCTCAAGTTATGTCTCACTTAGGACAGGAATTGATTCTAAACCTTTAACTATACAGTCTGATAAACCTCCCCACCTAAATGCAGTCGTGTAGCCAGGAATGACCAGGCAACCTTTTGATAGTTCATGTTGTATATAGATCTGATTTTGACATTTTGATATTTCTTGTTCCAATAGGTGAATGTTTTTTTTAAAAAGTGATCAGCAAATGATATATCCCTTGATATGTCTCTCTCTGCTGTGATTTCTTAGATAACCCCACCCCATCCCCCACCAGTGTTCCCTCTAAGCTGACTTAGTGTGCGCTAGCTCACAGGTTTTTTACCTTTGAGCTCACAGGTTTTTGCCATAGCTCAGGAAGGAGGGGTCCAGAGCAAACCGATTTATGCAGTAGCCAAACTGCTCACTCACAACTGTGATGCCAGTAAGCTCACAAAGTAGGATTTCTGCTCACAGGACTCCAGAGCTTAGAGGGATCATTGCCCCCCGCCCCATTACTTTGGGCAGGGATGACCAGAGAACCCCAGATTGTTAACATATTAGGGCAGGGGAAAAAAACCCACATACCAGGGCAGAATTGAGACCACACAGGAGAGTCTTATGAGTGCAAAACAAGAAGGCAAACTTTTATTTCAGAACAGATAGTGAAAAGTTAGGATTCCCATACCCACCCAACCCCCTTAGGAACTGAGTTAGTATGAACTGTTAGTATAAACGAAGCAACTCAACACTAAACTCTCTGAACAGAACAGATTAGTAATATTAGGGTGAAAGTCTCTCCCTTGGACACCTCACACTTTTTCTTTTCCCCCTTCCACCCCCACGGTTCTCAGGAGCTGAGGTCTGCCTGTTCTGCAGCTCCCTCTCCAGCAGATCCGTGAGCCTTGAGAGAGTCTGGGAGCAGTTCCTTAGCACCTCATTGTGCTGTGTGATGGCTTCACGGAGCAACTCCCTGTCCTCCCTGCTCTCCAGCAACTCCTGCCTCCTCGCCTCCATATGCTCAGCATGGTGGCTGTCCATTTGTTGTAACTGCGCAGCATGCTGCCTGTCTGATTGTTCCATTATTTTATCTGCCACAGCATACAGCCCATATTGTCGCTTCCTCCGTGCTCTTGTGAGCTGCCTGGGTTCTTCCAGGATGGCATGATGTTCTGGTGGAGAACAGTTGCCATGATGAGAGGGTCCTGGCTGCTCCTCCTCATCAGGGATGGTGTTTGGAACTGTTGGGAAATAAAATATAACAGCAAAGTGAAAATTCCTATTTGTGAATGTCCCTGGCAAGCAGTGTTCTGCTGCAACACAACAGTGATTTATTCTGTTGGAATTATATACCCACCCTGTCCCCCAGGTTTGCATTACACCTGTAGTTAGAATCAGTTAGAATTCCAATAAAATAAAAGTGCAATGTGCACCTTTTACTTGAAGGGAGGGCAATTGAGAGAGCAGATTTCTTGCTGACATATAGGATTAAATCAAGACTCACCAATGAACTCCTCTGCCACTGTTTCCTCTGCCTCCTCTGCCTCCTCCAAGGGATCATCTATGAAAGTAACAAAATGCAAATGATTACACAACCAGGTTAATCCCTGACCACACCAGCTATATACCAATAACAGTGTAATAGGCATACACTGACTCCAGTGGCACCTTTAGGACCAAAAAAGTTTATATCTATGCATAATCTTCTGTCTGTCCTTCATAGTCCTCTAACTTGAAGCATGTCTGAATTCTAACATGCTGCCTTGCCTCCCATCAAATACAATTGTGGCAGTGCCTGTTGGCATAGGTGAATTGGTACAGTACAGAGTTTTTGGGCAACCAAAAACCAAACGGTTCCTGCCTTTCTATCACTGCAAGAATACAGTTGGAGAAGAAAATGACATCCCTGTAAGGTAGACAGCACCCATAAACAAGGTCCATTTTAATAAGCCCCCAGTTCAGAATTCTTGCAAGCCACAGAGAGACCGAGACAAAACTAGGGAAGCAACAACTTTCATTCCACTTCACTGAAAGGTCCACCCAGCAATCAAGCAAGGAAGATCTGTACATGCATACTACAGTCATCTGTGCATCATCTTCGACAGTGAACTCACCCCCCCATCCCTTATATACATGACTTACCAGGTCTGATGTCCTCCAGATTCACGGTCTCTGGGCAAAAGAGGTCCTGTGAATGTCTTGGCACCTCGTCCTGGAAGGTGATGGCACTTGCCACCTCCCCCCTTGGCCTCAGCAATCCTTCACCTTTGAGGATTTGGTGAAGCTCCCTAAAATAGGGACAGGACCTTCTCCTATTACCAGGCCTGGAATTCTCATCCAGAACCTGCCTGTACCTCATCCTCATAGCTTTTGTTTTATTCCGGCATTCCTCTGCTGTCCGGTCATGGCCACGTTTGGCCATTTCCAAAGAAATTTTTTGGAATACAGAATAATTCCTCTGGTTAAATTTCAGGACATCTTGTATCCTTTCATCCCCCCACAATACAAGGAGGTCAAGAACCTCCTGCTCTGTCCAAGCTACCCCCCTTGTCACACTCATCCTCCTTCCAATAGATCAGTCTCTCACAGTCACACAAAAGCACTCTATCCCACCAAGCCTGCCACTCACCAACTTCAACCCACAGAGATGAGGGGTTTGCCTCCCTGCCTTTTATACCTGGGTCCAGCTGTGCGCCAGCCAATTGCCTCTTGGCATGGATGAGGGCTCATCAGGCTGGGTTGGCAACATCTCTCTCTCCAGTCACTAGTGCCCTGATGTCCTGCCAGAAGCCTCTATCCAATGGGGTGCTTGTCTCCAGGTGGCAACCTGACAACCCATCCCCTTCCCTAACACTTCTTTGGGCATGGCAGGGTTGGCAACATCTCTCTCTCCAATCAGTGGTGCCCCGATGTCCCGCCGGAAGCCTCTATCCAATGGGGTGCTTGTCTCCAGGTGGCAACCTGACAACCCATCCCCTTCCCTAACACTTCTTTGGGCATGGCAGGGTTGGCAACATCTCTCTCTCCAATCAGTGGTGCCCCGATGTCCCGCCGGAAGCCTCTATCCAATGGGGTGCTTGTCTCCAGGTGGCAGATGTAGCCATCGCAAGTCTCCCAGTGGAGTCCAGGCATTCCTATGGGATCGCTATGGCGCTGTTTTACGGTTCCGTTACATCGTTATAGCGCTATAGCGCTCTAAAACGAACGTTCAAAAAAAAAAAAAGCCGGCGGTCGCGGAAAAAGGCGGGAAAGAAGCGTATCAGGTCCGGGAGAAGAAACCGATGACTACTTGGAAGCGGTTGACAGGTAAAACGCTTCAGCCCTGTTTCTGTGTGAAATTACAAATATATTCCGGTAGAGAACCGGTTCTAAAACGGTTCTGTCTGAAATGCCAGACCAGAAACCGTTTGGGAGCCGTTTCTCTTCCGGATTATATCCTCTGTCTGAAATTCCCCCTTGTCTCATGACTAATGTGTATTATTGATTCCACGGCCGTAATACAGAGTCTAGAGCCACACTGCTTATATGAAGGCATTCACAATGTCTCTATGAGTGCGTTCAGATGCGCCGTTTGAGCCGTTTTCAGCACGGCTCAGAAACGGCTTTTACCTGCGCGTTCACACACCCAACATCTGCCTACCGTCCCCAGCCGTCGCTTTCTGGAGCAAACCCCCTTTGAAACGGAGTATTTTGACACCACTTACCCAAGTGGTGTTT
Organism: Gekko gecko; assembly: GCA_029375565.1. Taxonomy (NCBI): domain Eukaryota; kingdom Metazoa; phylum Chordata; class Lepidosauria; order Squamata; family Gekkonidae; genus Gekko; species Gekko gecko. The sequence continues at coordinate 91,995,249 of JAPDNY010000003.1, forward strand.
TCCATGATTCTCCGTTTCAAGCCACACTTTTCCCTGTCTGATCGCTCCATCCAGCCACTTCCGGGTGCTTCAACCCCCCCTCCCCTCTGGGAAGCTGCCTCCAGCTTCCGGTTTTAGTCCGCCATTTTTTTATCCCCCTTAGTGGTGTGCGCTTGAGCAGAGCTCCGCTCCTAAGTTAAATGAAAAAAAGCTTCACTGGTGCCTAATTTAGGCATTTAGATGAGTTCGGGATCTCGGGGAGGCCATTTTCGGGGAGACAATGTAAAAGGAGTCTTCATTTAAACTTTAAAGGGACCAGTTAAGATCGCTCTTCTGCGCACGCGCCAAACTTCCTGTTCGGGAGAGGGCTGCCTGTGTGCATGCTCAAAGGTGTGGGGAACCCCCCCACACCTGCAGGAGGACGGCAGGGAGCTCCGAAGGAGGGAAGGAGGAGGTGAGTGTGATCGCGATTCTCCAGTTTAAAAAAAAAACGCATCATGCCGGAGCAGTTTAAACCGCTCCAGCACGCTGTCTAAATGCACCCTATAATTGTTTATACGTCGATTCGTACTGTATGGCTCCAGCGTTACGAGCCGGGTTTCATTTATGATTTTTTGCTGTATGTTCATCTTGTAAAATTGATTGTTAAATTAATTTTCTTTAAGACATTTGATAATATTGTTAATAAAGTTTCTATTTTAGAGCAGTTTAGGGCTATACAGCGTTTATACTCCCTCCTGCCGATAGACTGAAGGCAACAGAGAACATTGACTCCTGCCGAGGTGAATACATGCTAATATTGGGAGAACTTCAAAAGGTTCTGAGAAATGGTAATTCTGGTCCTTTGAACTATAAGTATGATCCTTCTAGATCCTGGTCTGATAAAGATTGCAGAAGTATGAAAAGTCACTCAATGTGGATTACACCAAATATAGACTTAACCCAGATGCAGTCGCACTGCAGGACCTAAAACATCAAAAAGCCCAGTACAAGGCTCTTATTAGGTGCAAGACACAGGAAGCCATCAGGCAAGCCTGGGAAGACCTTAGAAAGGCAGCAAGAGAAAAGAACTCAGCTCCTTTCTGGAGACTGGTTGCTGCCCTTACAGATAGGCCACATATTACTTGGAATAACGACATCTTACCTAGCACTTGGGAAGCCCATTACAAGAGTCTGTATGAGGATACAGAAGAAGAAGAAGAAGAGGGGGAGGAGGAGATTGGATTTATCCCCTGCCCTTCACTACCCAAGGGAATCTCAGAGCGGCTTACAAACTCCCTTCCCTCCCCCTCCCCACAACAAACACCCTGTGAGCTAGACGGGGCTGAGAGAGCTCTGACAGCAACTGCTCTTTTTCAAGGACAGCTGTGCCAGAGCTTGTGACTGACCCAAGGTCACATCAGCAGGTGCAAGTGGAGGGGTGGGGAATCAAACCCAGTTCTCCCAGGTTAGTGTCTGCACACTTAACCACTACACCCAATTGGCTCTCACACCAAACTGGCTCTCAGTAGCAAGAAATACAGAACCTGGGGACATTAACAATCTCCCAACCTGGCCCCCAGTGGACCCCCTTGAGGTGAAACAGCTCACTGATACCCTGAAATCAGGAGAAGCCCCAGGCCTAGACCTAATTGCTCCAGAGTTGATAAAACAGAACGCAGATCGGTGGGTCCTGGTTTTAGCTTCACTATTCACACAAATAGATCAAACAGGGAAAATCCCTAAGGATTGGGGTATGGCAGTGATTATTCCCCTTTACAAAGAAGGTAACAAAGATGATCCTAACAACTACAGACCCATAAGCTTGCTTAGTATAGCAAGCAAACTCTACACAAAACATCTCCTGTGGAAATTTAGGGATTGGATGGAGGAGAACTCTTGTTTAGCAGATGAACAGGCGGGATTCAGGGAGGGTCGGTCTGCTTTGGATCATTGTGTGGTATTGGACCACTAGATCTCAAAGTACTCTTCTAATTCAAAAATATCTCTTTTTGCCGCCTTCCTGGACCTGAAATCAGCTTTTGACTCAGTGGCCAAAGATATATTATGGAAGAAGTTAAGGGAGACAAGTATCAACAGACAATTATTATTCCTTTTTTTTTTTTTACATGTCTTTATTGTTTTCCCACAATTGCAAACCACAAAAAACTCAAACCACAACCAAATAAAATGGGATCCATCGCATATTACAACCATATCTCCCAATACCTGCTAGCTTTAAATGCACACTTTAGACATTCTTATCTAGCCAGTCATAAAATCTCAACCAGATATTTTGAAAAATGTTAGTTTTCCTTCCATGCAGCTTCATAGTTAAATTATCAAGTTCAGCCACCTCCATAATTTCACAAATAAAGTCTCTCCTGCTAGGTAATTCTTCTTTCTTCCAGAATTTTGCCAATAAAATCCTTGCTGCTGTCAACAAATGCAACACCAAATATTTTCCACGTTTCTGCAAATTGTCTGGTAGGATATTAAGCAAGAAAATTTCAGGAACTAAAGGTATCTTAAGATCGGTTATTTGAGATACTATATATGTATCTCCTTCCAGAATTTCTTAATTTACTACATGTCCACCAGGCATGATAAAAAGAGCCCACTTTAGATTTACACTTCCAACAGTGATTGGAAGAAGAGGGATAGATGTGAGCAAGTCTATCTGGTGTTAAATACCAGCGATGGAACATTTTAAAAACATTTTCTTTCACCGGTATCACTTTCAGATATTTGATATTCCACCATACCTTCTCCCAATTGTTTAGATAGATAGATTGTCCTACGTTCCTAGCCCATTTTATCATCAAAGTTTTAATCATCCTCCATCTTATAGTCTAACAACAAAGAATATAGTTTCTGTATAAGTTTAGTATCAAGAGTTTATCAAGTTCTGACATTTTCGAAACAAATCCTGTTTGTTTGTCTCTAGAAAATCTAGACTCTAATTGATTTCTTTCCCACCATGACAAATGAATATCCAAAAGTTGTAACGCATCTTGGGATTTCAGCTCATTATTTTTATCTAACAAGACATCATAGCTCACCTTTCGTACCCTAGACATCAAATTTGGGTGTGAAAAGGCTTCTAGGGGAGAAACCCATTTTGGTGTTTTATCATAGAAACGTGTTTTAATTTCATCCCAAGTTTTTTAAAGTGCCGCTCTCAGTAAACGGCTTTTAAAATATGAGTGAGTACTTTGCTTTGCACACCAAATAAACGCATGCCAACCTAACATTAGATTGTGCCCTTTGATGTTGAGAATTCTATGGTTGTTTAGTAAGATCCACTCTCGTACCCATGTAAGAGACTGCTTGGTAATATAGCTGCCAATCTGGTAAAGCTAGCCCTCCTCTCTCCGTTGTTTCCTGAAGAAGTTTGAGCTTTATTCTGGGGGGGTTCTTTTGCCAGATGAATTCACGTACCAGTTTTCCTAAATTTTTAAAGAAAATTTGATTTCTAAGAATGGGTATATTTTGAAAAAGAAATAGCACCTTAGGTAAAATGATGAATATACCAAGGTATTTTATAATTTTTTTAACTTCAAAACCCGTCTTACTTTGAAGTTCCTTAATCTGCCCTAAACCACAGTTTTTGGTCAATAATTTCATTTTTATATTGTTTAATTAACTGACCTTGCCATTCGTGACCATGGAGGAAAATCTGTTTCACCCACTGTGTAGATGCCAAAGAATCTTGTAAGGCAAGGACATGAAAGCCCAGCACCGCAGCTCTTACACAACCACAACACTGTTTGATAGCAAACTGGCTTAGATAGCAGCAAGCCAAACACACCCAAGGCTCAGTTCACAGCTGAATGTGGCTGTTAAACATGGTATGTTTGCTGCTGAACCTGTTGCTGCACGCCTTGCCTACTTAAGTGCATTCAGACTTAAGGGAAGACATATAACTAATACAGATCTTTCTTCCTTTGAGACAGATTCCTCTTGATCACAAAATTTTAAAATGATCTCTTAACTGTTTAAAAAGGTAGATGCACTTACCATATAGTGTGCAACTCCTTGAAACTTGTGCTAAAATAACCCAGAGATCTCTAAAGCACCATAGTATTTTGCCATCTATGGAATTAGAGTCTATTCTAAGAAGCTGGAGATCAGGTTTTAAGATTATGCCTGGCTGTATTCAAAATGGCAGTTATTGGAAGTTTGGCAGTTCCAACAGTTCAAGGAACCAAGATTAGATCTGAAGCTATATTTTTCAATTGGATCTTTCTATTCTATCCAGGCCCCATCCGAATTGATGAAAATGCAACCAGCCCTTATTAGCTTAAGGAGGATGTTGCACAAACTACAGAAACAACCATTTCTGGCATGACAAGATAAGATACAACAAAACAACTGAGCAAGATTTGAGGGGGAAATGAAAGCAGTCTACAGAAATTCTCCAAAACAAGTGGCGTATCAGAAACTAAGTACAGTTGGATCTTAACTAGGCACGTAATCTTCCCCTGTCTAGCACTTTTACCACTTTTGGTTTCTATCACTTTTGCTGCTAGGGCCAGGAACTCTGCCACCCATTCAGTGACTGAGGAGCATTAGTCGGCTAACGAAGGTTCTATGCATTTATTTAACACTAGGAATAAGGCCCGTTGTGGAAATAAATACAACGGGCTCTAGAAAGAGGCTCTGGGAGAGTGGCCCGGCTTTGGGCACTCAGTGACAATTTGCTGTGGCAATCTCAGCAGGGTATAATGACAGAGTCCACCATTTTCTCCAGAGGAACTGATCTTTGCTACCTGAAGAGCAGTAGTAATTTTGAGTGATCTCCAGCCCACCCCCAAGATTGGTAACAGTGGTTCCCCAGGAGGGAGTGGCTGGTTTGGAGGGTGGAGTCTATGGCATTGTACCTGTCTGAGGTCCCACCCCTCCTCAACACTCACCCTCTCCAGGTTTGACCCCTCAGATCTCCAGGAATTTCCCAACCTGGAGTTGACAACCCTATCTCCCTCCCAGCCAACCATCAACCCATCTTTAGTTTTCCATCTCCTCCCCCATCCCTCCTAGAGAGCAGTTGTAATTTTGAGTGATCTCCAGCCCACACCTGGAGATTGGCAACAATGGTTCCCCATCAGGGAATGGCTGGATTGGAGGGTGGAGTCTATGGCATTGTACCTGTCTGAGGTGCCACCCCTCCTCAAACCCCACCATCCCCAGGATCCACCCCTTAAATGTCCAGGAGTTTCCCAATCCAGAGTTGGCAACCTGATCAGGACTGGGCTCAATGAGTTTTCTCCAAAAGGCCAACATAGGTGTGGAAAGGGCCTTTTACTGACAGAGGAGAAAGTACAGGTGCCAACTTTGATTAGGGAAATACCTGGAGATTTGGGGGGGGATCTTGTGGAGGGCAGCACTTGGGGTGTGTGTGGAAGGACTTAGCAGGGTATAATGCCATAGAGTCTACCCTCCACAGCAACCATTTTCTCCCGGGGAACTGATCTCTGTCATCTGGAGGTCAATTGTAACAGTGGGAAATCTCCAGGTCCCACCTGGAGATTGGCAGCCCTAGGGGAAAGTCAGCCGCACAGCGGGGAGTTGAAGAAAATGGTCTGATGGTCGCTGGCCCACCTCGTTAGCCAGCCAGCCATGCTGAAGCTAAGCAGGAGAAAGAGCCTTTTCCCATTTATTCTGACAGGAAAGTGGCCATTGGGGAGGGGGTTATGGGCAGGGGAGGGGGTTATGCTGAAAGTCCTTTGTTTTTTTACTCACAGAACCAACAGCCACTGAGGGGACAGTCCCTCACAGGAGTCAAGAGAACTGTCTTCCTCAGGAGAGAGAGCTGTCTGCCAGTAAATCTGACATGCAAAAGGGGGAGTGGGTGGGGAAGAGGAGCAGACCCAGCACCTGGCCAATGGCACGCGAGTACTCTTGAGTGGTGGCTGATGGGCCAATGGCTGAGGGAGGGCATTTTACAGCCAATGGGAATACATGGAATCTTGCAAAACGAAAAGATAATTATTTATAACAAGAGATTAGAGTAGAGGCTGGGAGAAGTGGTTTAATCAGGCGGCATTGATGGGGAGTGAGCAATGGGCAATCTAATAGAATATGTTGTATAGAATCAGGTTCTTTGCCACACCTGCACAGTCTCTGATCATAAGGGATACCCTTGTACCTGCCAGAAACCACAAATTAGGGGAATATATTGAACCTGGCCAACATAAAGGCTCGGTGTTGGTAAGGATTTATTAAATTTGTGAAATACTGAAGCATACAGTTCTGGGGAAGGGGAAGGCCCAGAAATCAAGGTGAACACGTGCCCTTTTCTCCAGTGATTATTAATTGAGAATCGATATCTCCCTCATGGATCACTGCCTTGTCGTGGTGAGGGGGCTTGCGTGGTTCGATGAGGCTGTGGGCTATGCCGTGGAGGGCCACCCAGGACGGACAGGCCACAGCAGAGAACTCAGACCAAGCGTGATCCCCTGGAGAAGGAAATGGCAACCCACTCCAGTATCTTTGCCAAGAAAACCCCATGGACAGTAACAAAAGGCTAAAAGTTATGACGCCGGAAGATGAGCCCCTCAGCTCGGAAGGTGTCCAATATGCTACTGAGGAAGAGCAGAGGGCAAGTACGAGTAACCCCAGAAAGAGTGAAGCGGCTGGGCCAAAGTCGAAAGGACGCTCAGTTGTGGATGTGTCTGATGGTGAAAGGAAAGTTCGATGCTGCAAAGAACAATACTGCATAGGAACCTGGAATGTAAGATCTATGAATCAAGGTAAGCTTGACGTGGTCAAAAATGAGATGGCAAGAATGAACATCGACATCTTGGGAATCAGTGAACTAAAGTGGACAGGAATGGGCGAATTTAACTCAGAAGACCATTATATCTACTACTGTGGCCAGGAATCCCGTAGAAAAAATGGTGTGGCCTTTATAGTCAACAAGAGAGTGAGAAAGGCAGTATTGGGATACAATCTCAAAAATGACAGAATGATCTCGGTCCGAATCCAAGGCAAACCATTCAATATCACAGTAATCCAAGTATATGCCCCAACCACTGCTGCAGAAGAGGCCGAAGTGGACCAGTTCTATGAAGACCTACAACAGCTCGTAGAACTAACACCAAAAAATGATGTCCTCCTCATCATAGGGGACTGGAATGCTAAAGTAGGAAATCAAAAGGTAACTGGAATAACAGACAAGTTTGGCCTTGGAGAACAAAATGAAGCAGGGCAAAGGCTAACAGAGTTTTGTCAAGAGAACACGCTGGTCATAGCAAACACCCTTTTCCAACAACCTAAGAGGATTTACACATGGACATGGACATCACCAGATGGGCAACACCGAAATCAGATTGACTATATAATTTGCAGTCAAAGATGGAGAAGCTCTATTCAGTCAGTAAAAACAAGACCTGGAGCTGACTGTGGCTCAGATCATGAGCTACTCATTGCAAAATTCAGACTTAAATTGAAGAAAGTTGGGAAAACCACAAGGCCATTCAGATTTGACCTAGATCGCATCCCCGATGAATATACAGTAGAGGTGAAGAATAGGTTTAAGGGACTAGATTTGATAGACAGAGTGCCTGAAGAACTATGGACAGAGGTCCGTGACATTGTAAAGGAGGCAGCACTCACTGCCATCCCAAAGAAAAAGAAATGCAAAAAAGCAAAGTGGCTGTCTGATGAGGCTTTACACATAGCAGAGGAAAGAAGGAAAGCTAAAGGCAATGGGGAAAAGAAAAGATTTGCCCAACTGAATGCAGATTTCCAGAGAACAGCAAGGAGAGATAAGGAGGCTTTCCTGAATGAACAATGCAGAGTAATAGAGGAAAACAATAGATTGGGAAGGACTAGAGATCTCTTCAAGAAAATTGGAGAAATCAAGGGAATGGTCCATGCAAAGATGGCCATGATAAAGGACAAAAACGGTAGGGACCTAACAGAAGCAGAAGAGATTAGGAAAAGATGGCAAGAATACACAGAAGAACTATACAAGAAGGACCTCGACGTCCTTGACAACCACGATGGTATAATCACTGACTTCGAGCCAGACATCCTGGAAAGCGAAGTTAAATGGGCCTTAGAAAGCATTACTAACAACAAAGCTAGTGGAGGTGATGGTATCCCAGCTGAGTTATTCAAAGTCTTAAAAGAAGATGCTGTTAAAGTGCTGCACTCAATTTGCCAACAAATTTGGAAAACACAACAGTGGCCACAGGATTGGAAAAGGTCAGTTTACATTCCAATCCCAAAGAAGGGCAACGTCAAGGAATGTTCAAACTATCGCACAATTGCACTCATTTCACACGCTAGCAAGGTCATGCTCAAAATCCTACAAGTTAGGCTCCAACAGTACGTGGATAGAGAACTGCCAGAAGTACAAGCTGGGTTTCGAAGAGGTAGAGGAACTAGAGATCAAATTGCCAACATTCGCTGGATTATGGAGAAAGCAAGAGAGTACCAGAAAAACATCTACTTCTGCTTCATTGACTATGCTAAAGCCTTTGATTGTGTGGATCACAATAAATTATGGCAGGTTCTTAAAGAGATGGGAGTACCAGACCACCTCACCTGTCTCCTGAGAAACCTGTATAAGGGTCAAGAAGCAACAGTTAGAACCGGATATGGAACAACTGATTGGTTTAGCATAGGAAAAGGAGTACGACAAGGATGTGTATTGTCACCTTGCTTATTTAATTTATATGCAGAGTACATCATGCGAAATGCTGGCCTGGATGAATCACAAGCTGGAGTTAAGATTGCTGGGGAAAAGATCAATAACCTCAGATATGGAGACGATACCACTCTGATGGCAGAAAGTGAAGAGGACCTAAAGAGCCTTTTGCTCAGGGTGAAAGAGGAGAGTGCAAAAGTGGGCTTGAAGCTCAACATCAAAAAAACTAAGATCATGGCATCTGGCCCCATCACTCCTTGGCAAATAGAAGGGAAGTCGTAGAAGTAGTGACAGACTTCACGTTCCTAGGATCCCAGATCACTGCAGATGGTGACTGCAGCCATGAAATTAAAAGACGCCTGCTCCTTGGGAGGAAAGCGATGGCAAACCTAAACAGCATGATAAAAAGCAGAGACATCACCTTGCCAACAAAAGTCCGCATGGTCAAAGCAATGGTATTCCCCGTAGTAATGTATGGCTGCGAGAGTTGGACTATAAGGAAGGCTGAGCGCCGAAGAATCGATTCTTTTGAACTATGGTGCTGGAGAAGACTCTTGAGAGTCCCTTGGACTGCAAGGAGATCAAATCAGTCAATCCTAAAAGAAATCAACCCTGACTGTTCCCTGGAAGGCCAGATCCTGAAGCTGAAGCTCAAATACTTTGGCCACCAAATGAGAAGGGAGCATTCACTGGAGAAGACCCTGATGCTGGGAAAGATTGAAGGTCAAAGAAGAAGGGGACGGCAAAGGATGAGATGGTTAGACAGTGTCATCGATGCAACGAACATGAAATTGAGCAAACTTCAGCGGACGGCGGAGGACAGGAGGGCCTGGCGTGGTCTGGTCCATGGGGTCGCGAAGAGTCGGACTCGACTGTGCGACTGAACAACAACAACAATCTAATATCCTCCTTTTAATCATTTGAAATATATATGATGTGTTGGAGTTTGTCAGTGAGTCTAAGTCAATACCGAGTGACTTGATTTTACCGACTACTAACCTGAACCATTTGGACATGAAAGGATCTGTGGGTAAGAGGGAAACCAGACTATTGGGTGGAAAGTGAAAGAGATGAAGCCAGTATTTGATTGTGGTGGTCCAGACTCTAGTCTACTGTGTGAAGGCCCAATTCAGCACACAGGGTGAAAGAGCACACCAAGTTGGGGGTGCCTAAAATATGATGTAGAAAAGACGTTTTGATTTTTTCAACATTTTGGTCGAAGCATCAGAACCACACAGGAATCCCATAAATTAACTGAGGGAGAAGGGTGGTACAGAAAATCTGTAAAGCAGCCGGAACAAATTGATTACCTTTTTGGTAATGAAAGCGGGTTAATGCCGACAGCTTATTCTTAGCCAAGAGCAGGCCTTGGTCACGATGCATGGACAAAGCTTTAAGCACTGATTTTGCCAAGACAAAGGCAACAGTCCCTTTGGGAAGAGACCTCAAAGACGGAAGTAATCAGTAGATGGTAATTCCCTTAAACGATGTAAAACCTTTAAATATCTCAGGGTGACCTTTAGTGAAACCCTGTCACGGAAAGCCCACTCGGCAATCACAAGATAATTAGTTTTGAGAACCACAGGCGTCGTCTTAATATTTTATGACGCAAAAGGAGGATTCTTGATTGAGCCAACTTTAAAATTGTTCTGGAGTAAGGCCATTCCGCAAATGGTGTCGAGACCTGGAATGACTGTTCGATGATGACCCTGGAACCAATACAAAAATCTCTTTTTTAAAAAAAGAATTTTAGCTTTGCCTCATGATACTTCTGAAGTGTTGGTGCAGGCTGAACTTGGATTACCCTCCATTAGAGTCTGCATGTCTGTCACCCTCCTCAGATTCTGAAGAAAGCAAAGGAATATTGTATCAGTCTGCTTTTAAGGGAAAACATGGTGAGCCTGCACTCAGATGCCACTTGGGCCTCTGGCTTCAACAATATTCTTTCCCATTATTCCCTAGTGGGTGATTCCAGGGGTATCCCCTTGCCTGGTCTCAATATATGAAATTGGATCTTTAAAATCAGTGCTACATTGGACAGAAATACAATCTCTCATTCTAAATTTTCTCTATTTCAAACTGTTCAAAAAGGACCATGGCAGAGCTTCTCATCTGTCCAACTTTCCCTCATCTTGGAATGGCTTTAATATCGGTGCGGTTTCAAACTGTGCCTTCTGCCATTTTATAAGGTCACTATACAAAAATACCAACCACTTAGTCCCTCGTGGAACTTTGGTTGCAGAAAATCCTTCGTATTATATTTTGTTTTGCCCCTTGTATAGAGAGCCCAGACATAAATTTCTTGCTGACATTTTAAAAGGATATAAATTCTTTTCCTGTGGAGGAGAAATTAATTTTCCTTTTTTCTGATTTGGATTGGTATGTTTCTTATACTGGCACAATTCACCTTGGCATCCAAGAAAATATGAGCCAGAGCTGTGTCTAAAGACTGAACTATTTTAATTGCATAATGTGAAAGTGTTTACATGTTTTTAAGAGTTTTTCACATTATTACATTATTGGTTTTGCTACAGTTGTGTATGTCCCTCCATGTGTCTTAACTGTAATGGCCTTTGGCCCTATACAATAAATGTTTTGCTTGCTTGATATTATTATTATTATTATTATTATTATTATTATTATTATTATTATTATTATTATTATTATTATTATTATTATTATTATTATTATTATTATTATTATTATTATTATTATTTATTCAATTAATACCCCCATCCCACAAGTGGGCTTACAACATAAAACAATAAAAGCAGTAAAACCAATAAAACAGTTGATGGCACGATAGGCAATATCTTTTTTAAAAAATTATTAAAATATCAAACAAACCTTGTGCCTCATATCAGGTGAATATAGACACTCCAGAAAACTCCAGTGGCCCAATAATATTATCTGAAACAGCCAGGCACTGGGGAGGGGGTTAGGGTTAGGGGGCTATAAACAGGGGAGGCCAGAATGGTTGGATGCCTGCTTGTTAGCTATCTATATTTTTGATGTTTGAAATCTAACAAAGTGTTCACAATTGGTGAGAGGATTAAAAACACTTATGTCACTGATAAACTGGTATAATATTACATCAATAGATCTTACAAACAAGGCTCTATACCCTGTTTTTCCAGTATCATCTATGGACATCCTTAAATAGAACTGTTGAAGATCTAATTGCAAACAAGTTTGAGTTAGGGTCACTTGAGAGGATCTCCCTCTCAATTAGTTTTAATAACAAAGTATGAATTTTGAAGCAACCCAACATATCATTTTCTTCTAACATATGATCATGCAGAGCCTAAGGAAGAACAACTCCACCAAAATTAGCACTGAAATATTCATAACCAGTTGACACTAAATAGTACAGGGTATCCTGGGCTTCCACCATAATTAGGAGAAAGGGCGGAGTTATCCAGAGAGGATCATCTGCCAGCGTACAGAATCTGCACAAGGAGAAGAAACCAACAAAACTTTGTTTGCCACTCGCTTTTACTCAGTCCTACAGTGTCCTCTGGTGGCCTCAAGGCATACCTTAAGTTACATCCTGATACAGAATGGCGTGTCTAAGGGGCCAATGAAATAGTGCAGCACAGCTTTTCAAAAACAGGACCACTGGGGGGGGGCACTTGAGGCTGCTACACAGTTAAAATGGCTTTCTCTCTTCTATACCTGTTTATTGGAGGATGGATACATCCTTTGGCCAATCCAGGGAATATATAATTAAACTGATCATCTACAACTCCACAGGCCCAAGTTCAGTGCTTGATTTCAGCTTGTGCCATTTGTCTGAGTGATGCTGAGTCAGGGCAGACCCCCAGGGCCACTAGCAGACCAAGAGGGAGCTGCAAGCACCCCTCCTCCCTATTGGGGGTGGGAAGCGCTGTCAAGCCACGGCCAGTTTACGTTGACCCCCACAAGAGTTTCCAAGGCAAGAGATGTCCAGAGGTGGTTTGCCATTGCCTGGCTCTGCACAGAGACTCCGGACTTCCTTGCTGATCTTCCATCCAGGGCTTAGCCCTGCTTAGCTCCCAAGATCTTATGAAATCAGGTTAGCCTGGGCCATCTAAGTCAGCCTGCTTCCATTAACTCATGCTAATACCTGGGCTTCTCCTCTGCCCCTGTTAACTCACTGCCTTCTGCTCCCACTTGAGTTCCATGAGACAGAAAGGTTATGAAAAGTGTTCAAGCATTCTTTGTGTCAGGTTCGCAGTGCATTTGGCATTTTACAGCTCACCTGTCGTCGGGAGAGGAGGCTCCTCTCTCTCTCTCTCTCTCTCTCTCTCTCTCTCTCTCTCTCTCTCTCTCTCTCTCTCTCTCTCTCTCTCTCTCTCTCTCTCTCTCTCTCTCTCTTTTATGTGCCTGGGGCTTGTTGTCACCTTAGCAATGCCAAATGTCCTGGCTTCTCAAATGTCTGTGATCCTGTTTTCCTTATTATGTAAAGTCTACGTGCCTAGGGGAGGACGGGAGGAGAGCTGACAGTTAGTTCTGGTGGGCAAATGCTGTGGGGTGATTGGGTCCTGATCTTTTAGTGCCTTTATGTGAATCCACTATATCTACAACCTTTGCACGTTTAACTTCAGTCCTAACAATAGATGTGTCCAGGATGGTATCTATCAACTGTCTCAATAAAAGTTAGCTTTCTTCAAACTGGCTGGTGTTGAGAACTGAATTAACCAGGAACCTGACAGTTTGTGTGTATACACCTGCACTCTTAGGAACAGAAAGGAGTTTGTACATATGGGCACAGCTACAATATTGTCAACCCTTGGTATGCTATGCTTGCTTTGGTGCCATAATGGTTGGGGGGAGGGCATTCCTGAGGGTGGGGTGTGTGCATGAGATTTTTGCTTTTAGAAGATGTAACTTTCCACAAGCCATTCCCTTCTCCTCCCCTATCTGCTTTCCCAGGAGAAGTGACCCTGGGCACATTCTTGTGCCATCTCGGACTCTGGATTACCAGGACATATATCTCCCCTGGTTGGCATGGCAATTAGGCAAAGTATGGATGTGACGTATGCTCGGGGGCTGGATGGGACTTGTTTGATTTTCTATAATACATTTGTACCAGCCAAAAGATTTCAGCTCTAACATGGTGACTTTTGGGTCTTGCATACTCTACAATAAGCTTATCACTGCCAATGAGAGAGTTATTGAGTGCAACTGGACTGGGGTCTAACATAGTGTCCTTATTTCCTCCGACCGTCGCCTACACCATGATGGGAGACGAAGGCAGAGGTGCTGGGACAAGTATGAGAACCTGAGAACCCTAACCTCGAGTCCGACAAATGAAAGACTGGCCAAACAATGGACACCAAACCCAAAAAGCATGTAGTGTTCAAGCCCAAATCCAGATGTGACAGCCCAGATTGGTGGGAAGATCCGCTGTGGCTGGTGAGCACCCCCAGCCCCAGTGGTGTGAAGGGCTGACCTGAGCATATATGACCCGGAATGGGTGGAAGTGATCAAGGAATGGGAAGAAGAGGGAGCAGGGCAAAGTCACGGTGACCTGAGGGCTGAGGTGTGCAAGCTGAAAGAGGGGCTCCAGTATCTCATCAAGAACCTTCCCAAGGTGGTCAAAGAGCTAATGGGGAAGGAAGATTCTGAGGAGCTGGAAGTTGAAGACGGGACTGAGGCCCAAGCAGAAGGCCCCCCCCCAATCGGGAAACGGAGCTGCGCCAAAAGAAAGAGTGGCCCCAGGATGCTCTGGAAGCGACATTTGACGGCAGCCTAGGGAAGCTGGTGTTCTTTGCGATCCAGGTGCAGAAGCTCCTTCGAGAGTGGGGCCACATGTTTGCCTCAGACGAACACTGTGTGGATTATGTGGTGCCCCAACTCTGAGACCACATGGCTGACTGGTTCGTTGGCCTCTACAACATGCAGGTACCCAAACTGAGAGATGTGGATGCCTTCATGCAAGCCCTGCGTTGCCAACACAACACAAGACCCCGGGGAGGGGGGTTGGAAGCCAGAAGGCTTTTCGAGACCCGAAGTCATTTCAGGGCAGAGGACAGCAGCCTGGAGGTGAGAGTGGGAACTGGCTGAGGCGCGGGCTCTGCCTACGGTGCGGGAAGTCAGGTCACTTTGCCACAGAATGCCCTGGAGCCAGGAGCAGAGAAAGAGAAAGACATGAGGACACCAAGGAGAAGAGGACCAAGATGACTGGGAAGCATCCCAATACTCTGAAAGCTCTACAAGTTGATGCCCATGACACTCTAGGGGAATCTACTTCCTCACCTAGTGATGGCGAAGTGCAGTCAGCAGGAAAAGGCCAGGACCTGTTGTGAAGGGCGCCAGCCAACAGGTCTGAAAACCCCTGGCGCAAGAATCGGTGAGACATATCTCCCTCTTGTTCTAAATGACTGTAACAATAATCAACCCGGAAGTGGGTACCTACATTAGGGTGTGAGCCCTAATAGACTCAGGGTGCACTAGAGACTTGATTAGTTCTGCAATCATCACAGGACTGGGAGCTAAGGTGCATAAACTGAAAGAACCCACAGTCTTTTCCCAGATGGACAGCGCCCCCATGAAGGAGGCTTGCCAGTATCACACAGTACATTTGCCAGTAGGGTTGTCAATTCATTGGGAGATGCGCTCTTTCACAGTAAACTCAGTGGCTAGGTTCCCCATGGTGTTGGGAAGCCCGTGGCTCCAAGCCCACGACCCCTATATTCAATGGAGCTCAGGCACCCTCATGTTCTTAGACCCCCGGTGCCAAGAGCCAGAGTGGAGGCCAGAGTGGGGGGAGGAGCCGCACCCCATGGCAAAGCAGATGTGCTTGGTGTGGGAGGAACTGAATCTAATCCCTGTAGAATACAGGGACCTAGCCAGGGTATTTGAGGAAGAGGAAGCGGATGAGCTCCCTCCTCATTGTAAAGCTGACTGTGCCGCTCTGAGCCTGCTTTGCGGGGAAGGCGGGGTATAAATCTCATAAATAAATAAATAAATAAATAAATAAATAAATAAATAAATAAAATCCTCCCCGGACATAAATTACCCAAAGGGAAATTGTATGCTATGAGCCCAACCGAGAAGGAGGAGTTGTTGCTAATCAAAGACTTATTAGCTGAGGCAGCCCAGGGAAGGTTTTTTCCAAGCTGGATCTCTGGGATACCTATTTTTGAGTACGCATCAGGGAGGGGGATGAGTTTAAGATTGCTTTTAACACCCCGCTGGGACAGTTCAAGTATTTGGTCATGCCCTCTGGATTGGCCAGAGCACCAGGGGTATTTATGAACTTGATCAATGAAGTCCTGCACAAGTTCCTGTTCAAGGGGGTGGTTGTTTATCTTGATGACGTGCTGATCTATTAAAAAAATAAGGAGTCCCATGTAAAATTGGTTCGAGAGATTCTGAAGGCTTTTTATAGCAATCACCTCTATGCAAAACTGTCCAAGTGTGAATTCCATAAAGAGGAGATGGACTTTTGGGGTACCGAATTTCCAGAAAGGGTTTGGGGATGGACCCTAAGAAAATCCAGGAAGTGGTGAGCTGGGAAGCCCCATGCACAAGGTGGCAATTACAATCCTTCTTAGGATTTGCCAATTTCTACTGCTCTTTCATCCCAAATTCTGAACACGTGACTTTACCCCTGACTGATTTGTTAAAGACTAAAGGGAAGGGCCAGGAGTGTAAAAAAGCAGGCAGCCGGGTGGACTGGTCCCCAGAGTGCCAGCAAGCCTTTGAAAAGCTGGAAGTCATTTTTACCTCTGAACCGGTGTTGCACCATCCGGATGAAACTAAACAGTTCATTGTCCAAGTCATAAGAACATAAGAGAACATAAGAGAAGCCAATGTTGAATCAGGCCAATGGCCCATCTAGTCCAACACTCTGTCACACAGCGGCCAAAAATACCACGTGCTATCAGGAGGTCCAGCAGTGGGGCCAGGACACTAGCAGCCCTCCCACTGCTGCCCCCTCCAGCACCAAGAATGGAAGGTTTCTTTCACTTACCGTGAATCTTCCTTTCTCAGTGGTTCTGAAGTGGGACATTCCTTATGTCCGGGATAAGCTCCTCCCTCTTGTTCAGGGTCAGCTCCGATCTTTGATCCAGGCAGGGAGGGGCTTATTCCCTTGCAGGCAAGCCAGTCATTACCAAGCCCCTGTATTATACCCCGCCGAAAAAAGGAACAAGGAGAAAACAGACAAACAACACGTCCCCTCCCCCAACATGGGAAACTAATTGTTCCAGCAAGTTAAGAGGGACCCAAACAGAATCCCGTGGTTAACAATGAGGGTTCACCCCAAGTTCCGCCCCTTCACACACTCTGTAAGTCCAAGATGCACCCCCAATGCAGAAGGGCGGGCAGGAATGTCCCACTTCAGAACCACTGAGAAAGGAAGATTCACGGTAAGTGAAAGAAACCTTCCATTCTCCAGTGGCTCTTCGTGGGACATTCCTTACGTTCGGGACGTACAAGAGCTACTCGGAAAAAAGGGTGGGTAACTGCATCCCCAACTTACAGAGTGTGTTGGAGCACCCTACGTCCAAAGGCCGCCTCGGCCGAAGCTAAGGTATCCACTCTGTAGTGCCTAGTAAAGGAATGTATCGATTTCCAGATAGCTGCCCTGCAAATGGTTTCTAAGGAAGGGAAAGACCTATATGCTGCAGACATAGCTGCACCTCGAAGAGAGTGCGCCACGATTCCCTCCAGAATCTCCACCCCTTTAGCCTTATATGCCAGTATGATGCATCCTTTGATCCACCTGCTAAGAGTGGATGGAGAAACTGGTGTTCCCAAAGATGATTTCTTAAAGGACACAAAAAGGGTCTCAGATTTTCTCCAATCTTTGGATCTATCTATGTAGAAGCTAAGAGTTCTTCTAACATCTAGGCAATGCCACTCCCGTTCTTTCTCATGTTGAGGATTGGGACAAAAGGATGGAAGAACCACTTCCTCTCCCCTGTGAAACACCAAGTTGACCTTTGGTACAAAGGCCGGATCCATACGTAGCACCACCTTGTCCCTATGAAAGATGCATAGCTCCTTGTTAATGGACAAAGCTCACAATTCCGAGACCCTCCTTGCAGATGTGATACCTATTAAAAACAGCGTTTTAAAGGTTAGTTCTTTTAAGGGGCATGAGGTCATAGGTTCAAACGGGTCTTTGCATAAAGCCCTCAGGACCGTGTTAAGATTCCATGTAGGGAACCGATGTACTTGAGGGGGATTAATGGCCAATGCTCCCTTCAAAAATCTCTTAATGTGTGGGTGTCTAAGGAGAGACCTGCCATGTTTTGCCCCTTGGATGGCTGAAATAGCGGCCGTTTGTCTATGGAGGGTACTAGTGCTGAGTCCCTTATCAAGGCCCGCCTGTAGGAAAGCCAATACTGTGCCTACGGAAGCCTTCACCAGTTCATGTCCCATATGTAAGCACTAGGCCTGAAAAACCTTCCATGTATGGTCATATGCTTTGTTAGTGGAGGTCTTTCTAGCTGCCAACATAGTATTCACTACCTTGTGAGGGAATCCTGCTCCTTCTAGCATTTTCCGCTCAACCTCCAAGCCGCTAATTTTAGTAACTCCGGTTTCAGGTGTCTGGTTGGACCTTGCGTTAGGAGGTCTGTCTGAACTGGCAGATGCCATGGTTTTGCTATTGACAGAGAGATCAGTTCCTGAAACCATGTTTGACGAGGCCAGAATGGTGCTATTAACACTACTTCCGCTTTGTGGAAGCGTATCTTTTGTAAGACCTTGTGTATTATTGGGAGAGGCGGAAAAGCGTAGAGTAGACCTGGAGGCCAAGTAAGATCCCTGAATCTGTCCCTTTTGCTAACGGATTTCTGTGTCGGGACACAAAGACTGGAACCTGGCAATTTTTTTCCCCGTGGCAAATAGATCCAGATCCATCCTTCCGAATTTGTTGCAAATTTGTTGGAAGACTGTTCTGTTTAGCATCCATTCCGCTTGGTCTATGCGTTTCCGACTCAGCCAGTCTGCTAACTCATTGTCTTTTCCTGCCACGTGGGTGGCTTTTAGAGACAACAGGTGTTTCTCTGCCCATGATATTAGTAGTGATGCCTCCGTATGAGGGGACTGGACCTTGGTCCCGCCTTGACAGTTCACGTAGGCTTTGGCGGTGGTGTTGTCCGTCTGGACTAAAACATGGTTCCCTGATAAGAGATCCTTGAGTTGTAGGAGACCCAGTCGAATTGCCCTGAACTCCAGCAGGTTGATACTCTCGTTGTTTCCATCTCCGACCACTCTCCCTGGGCCATCCTGGTCCCCAGCCGAACAAGCTGGCATCTGTTGTCATCACAGACCATGATGGTTCTCGGAGGTGGGTCCCAGCTTGGAACCGTGTTGGCGCTATCCACCATCGTAATTGATCTTTCACCTCCTCCGATAAAGGTATCAGTCTGGACTTTTTGAATGCTATCGCTTTTTGATGGGGAAGTAACAGTATTTGTAGTGGCCTTACATGGAAGCGAGCCCAGGAGACTACATCCTGGCATGAGACCAGCATCCCTAATAGTTTTACTAGAGTCATCATTTTGGATTTGGATGTCTGTAGGACTTGATCCAGTAGGGACCTGATCTTTATTTCTCGTTCCTGTGATAGGAACACTTGGTCTTGTTTCCTATCTATTTCCACTCCCAGATGTAGTAATCTCTGTGTCGGTAATAGGTGACTTTTCTCCAGATTCACGACGAAACTGTGATCTTCCAATGTCCGGATTGTCAGGTCCATAGCCTGTGAACATTCCAGAGCATTGGGGGCCTTGATCAAAATATCGTCCAGATAAGGAAATAACTCCACCCCTTTTAGCCGTAGGTGAGCCACTAGAGCAGGGGTCCTCAAACTACGGCCCGCGGGCCACATGCGGCCCGCCGAGGACATTTATGCGGCCCGCTGAGTGTTTATGCCTGCCCCCCCCAGCCCGGAGCCGCCTCCTCCTCGAGGAGTGCAGCAGCAGCGCCCCCGTGGCCTCTTTCTTCCTCCAGCAGCCCTGGGTGGCAAGAGCGCCCAGGAGCTGAGGAGGAGGAAGGGGCAAGCAGGCTGGTCGTGGGGGAGGGGGCGAACGCAGCGGCGGGGTGAGCAGGCTGGTCGTGGGGGGGAGGGGCGAACGCGGCGGCGGGGCGAGCAGGCTGGTGGGGGGGAGGGGCGAACCTGGCGGCCCTCCAATGGTCTGAGGGACAGTGAACTGGCCCCGTTTAAAAAGTTTGAGGACCCCTGCACTAGAGTCACCAAGACCTTTGGGAATACCCTGGGTGAGGATTTGAGGCCAAAGGGGAGTGCTTTGTATTGGAAATGATGTTCTGCATAGCTGAACCGGAGAAACTTCCGATACCTGCTGTGAATGGGAATGTGGAGATAGGCTTCCGAAAGATCCAGAGATGCTAGAAAGTCCCCTTGTTGTATTGAAATGAGGATGGATTTCAAGGTTTCCATCCTGAATTTTTTGTTCCTGATGTGTCTGTTGAGCCATTTTAGATCTAAGATGGCTCTCGTGGAACCATTTTTCTTTGGAACCACGAAGAATATGGAGTATACGCCTTGTCCCTGTTGGGACAAGGGAACTTTCTCTATGGCTCCTATGTCCAAAAGGTGGAGTATAGCCTCCTTGATTTGGATGTGTTTGTCCTGATTCCGGTATTTGGGTATTCTTATAAACCTTGGTTGGGGAAAGGATTGAAACTCCAGCTTGTATCCCTGGGATACTGTCTCTAATGCCCATTGGTCTGAAATGGTTAGGTGCCACTTTTCCGAGAAGGCTTGTAGTCTTCCCCCTATCTCCAGTTTTCCCGGGTGGGCCATATAGTCATGCCGAGGATCCCGGTTTAGGACCCTTAGCTGAGGATGGGCTGCTTTTGGTGGATGGGAATGTTTTCCCCCCGTTGTCTAGTTTGCCATTTTCCCTTGAAAGATCTTGTGTATGAGGGTTTTTGCCCTCTTTTTTGATCTCGAAAGGGCTGAAAGTGTTTTCTGGGTTTAGGGTCTCTTTTCTTTGAGGGGAGGACTTTCTTTTTGTCCTTGTCCTCCACCAGATATCTGTCCAGCTCATCTCCAAACAGATTAGACCCCTTGAAGGGGACTGCTGCCACTTTTGCCTGTGAGGACGAGTCCACGTCCCAGTGGCGTAGCCAATTGTTCCACCTTGCAGTTACACTACTTGCAATTGCTCTTGCAGACAATTGGAGGGCATCTAGGGTGGCATCTGCCATAAAGGCTATTGCTAGTGCTATCTTTTTTAATTCATCTTTGAATTCCTTTGGCACTTCGCTATCTGCTGAGGCCAGTTTGTCTGCCCAGTTGTAGGCTGGCCTGGCAAAGAGAGACCCTGTTGTAGATGCCTTAATGGCCGAGGATGAGGCTTCAAAAATTTTTCTTAGAGCCTGTTCTATCCTCCTATCCATGTGATCTTTTGGCATTCCATCAGCGTCCATCGGGAGTGAACAAACATGTGGACAAGGGGGACCCAATAGATATTATTTACCTTGACTTCCGGAAAGCTTTTGATACAGTTCCTCATCAAAGGCTCCTAAGTAAGCTCAATAATCATGGGATAAAAGGACAAGTCCTCTTGTGGATCAAAAACTGGCTTATAAATAGAAAACAGAGAGTGAGTATAAATAGGAAACTTTCTCAGTGGAGGGTGGTAAGCAGTGGGGTACCACAGGGATCAGTACTCGGTCCGATGCTTTTTAACTTGTTTATTAACGATTTGGAATTGGGAGTAAGCAGTGATGTGGCTAAATTTGCAGATGACATGAAGTTCAGGGTGGTGAAAACCAGGGAGGATTGTGAGGCACTCCAAAGGGATCTGTTGAGGATGGGTGAGTGGGCATCAACGTGGCAAATGGGGTTCAATGTGGCCAAGTGCAAAGTGATGCACATGACTACTGAGCTTACTTAGGAGCCTTTGATGAGGAACTGTATCAAAAGCTTTCCGGAAGTCAAGGTAAATAATATCTATTGGGTCCCCCTTGTCCACATGTTTGTTCACTCCCTCAAAAGTCGATGCCTCTGATGTGGCCGGGGGGGGCATCCTGCAGATGGGGCTTGACTACGTGTCAAGGAAATTTTCTAGTGCAGAACGAAACTGGGCAGTGTGGATCAAAGAGGCTACAGCCATTAAACTAGCACTTTGCACTTGGCCACATTGAACCCCATTTGCCACATTGACGCCCACTCACCCATCCTCGACAGATCCCTTTGGAGTGCCTCACAATCCTCCCTGGTTTTCACCACCCTGAACAACTTCGTGTCATCTGCAAATTTAGCCACTGCACTGCTTACTCCCAACTCCAAATCATTAATAAACAAGTTAAAAAGCATCGGACCGAGTACTGATCCCTGTGGTACCCCACTGCTTACCACCCTCCACTGAGAAAGTTTCCCATTTATACTCACTCTCTGTTTCCTATTTATAAGCCAGTTTTTGATCCACAAGAGGACTTGTCCTTTTATTCCATGACTACTGAGGAAGAGGCTCCAAACTCACAGGATAGCTGTTGGAGCCTCTCCCCAAGATACCCACCAAGTTTCAAGAACACTGGACCAAGGGGCCTAATTCTATGGGCACCCAAACAAGTTACCCCCATTACCTCCATTGTTTCCAATGGGGAAACCCAGCCAGCAGCACTTAAGGCAGGCAAGCAGGCAGCCACCCAGCAGTCAGACTCTCCCAGAGAATCTCATGGAAAGTGAACTGTCTTGGGAGGTGCTTGTTTGCCATGAGAACAAGTGGCACACTCCAAAACAAGTGGCACTGTGGCACTGCAAGCATGCCACAGTGCCACACAGAAGCCCCAAAAGACCAAAAGGAACAACATTTATACATGTATAAATGGATGGAGCAAGCTCATTGGACCACTCACAACACACACCTGAAAAAGAATATCAACTAAAGACAATAGAGAAGCTTAAAAAACAAGATATAGGCCGAGGACAGACTGGCAGTTTGCCAGTCGTAGCAAAAAAATCCCGGATTAAACTATACCGGGTTTTCCCGTCCACACAGTGGGGCCACTGCTGGAAGATATGGGATGGAGGCGCGCGGGAGCGTTCAGACTGCTGCGCTGGAGGCATGCGATATTCGCCGTTTCCCCATTAATTCGGCTGTGGGTGTATGGGTGTATGTGCGCATGAGCGCTCATGCACTCATGTGCATACGTGCATTTTGCCGATTTTTTTTTTTGCCCTGCAATGCCGGCACCGCATTGGGCAGTGGAGCAGAGCGCAGCCAATCACACCGCTGCTGCCTCGTGCCCAACGCAGGTTGCTCCCGGCTTTTCGCCTGCGTGTTCAGACTCCCCGGAAGCGGAGAAACGCGTGACAAACGCGGGCTTTCGGATTTGCGACGGCTTTTATCAGGTGTTTTTTTAATCCGGCAGTGAAGTGCAAGAGCACCGGTAGGCTACGGGTGGGGGACGCCAGGCAGATGTGCCTGTGTGAACGTTCCATTTACTCCAGTATTGAATTGTTGTTGGCCCGGGTCCCTTCCCGGGGCAAATTGCCAGTCTGTCCTCGGCCATAGATTTGAGTTGGTGGGAAAAAGCAAAATTAGAATCTAGATATGCTAAAGATAAACAAATGGATTTTTATGAAAAGCCAACTGAAATAGATAAAATATTGATGTATACAGATGACAAGCTTATTAAGAAATTGTATACAATAATGTTAGAAATTAAAACACAAGATGAAGTGGTACATAAGAACATAAGACGCTAAAATGGTAAAATGTTCTATGGTTAAATGGGCACAAAATTTGGGGTATAATATTGATTTAAATCAATGGTCCAAGATATGGAAAACAAACATAAAAATTACTAAAGCAATCTCTTATAAAGAAAATAGTTTGTCAGAAGTCCTAACTTAGTCAGCAAACACCAGACCTTATGATGCAAGCAAGGTTAGCATTTATTAAGCTGCAATAGATAGATCACTGGTACAGGTATCTTGTTCAGAATGACTTGGTTACAGAAAGCAAGCGGTTATACAGGGAAGGGGGTGAATGGGGACCCCCCCTTCTCCGACTACATGATTAACATACACCTGGGAAATCGAAAGTTACTAAGCTAATGAATTTCCCATCGCCCCATTGTTACCCACAGCTGCTACATCTATGCCAGCGATAGGGAAGCACGCAGCCTGACTTGCCAAGGTCAGAACGTCTAGGCTGCAAGAGATAATAACAATAAAAGCCACATTCCATTCTCACACCCAAGGTGTAAATCAGCAACTCCCCGGATTCCAACCTCCCGCCTGTCACGCCACCAAGGCGCCTATAGCCCACCACCCTCCCTTCCATTCATAGCCCACCGCCCTCCCTTCCATCCATCATGGCAGGGCTACCTGACATGCAGCCCCCTCGAAAATAGTCCTACCCCTTCGGTTTATGGGGGTACAACTTGTGAAATGCTTTGACAAGCCGGGGGCCAGAACATTTTCCGCCCGAACCCACTCCCTCTGCTCCGGCCCAAAGTCAATCCATTCAACCAGGTAAAACAAGCGATTGCGAGAGATTTTAGAGTCCAGAATTTGCGATACTTCGTAGTGAGGTTCCCCTCCCACCAGCAGCGGAGGAGGGGTCGGCCGTTGCGGTCTCCAGTCTGATTCACACGTTCGGTCTGCCCATCCGATTCAGGATGGTAGGCACTGCTCACCCCCCTCTCTACTCCAAGCAATGACATCAGTTCGCTCCAGAACTTAGAAACAAATTGAACCCCTCTGTCCGAGATCACCTTGGCAGGTAAGGTGTGGAGTCTCACAACGTGTTGCAAGAAAGCAGAGGCTAATTTTCTAGCCGAGGGGATGGAGGCAAACGGAACGAAATGCGCCTGTTTAGTAAAAAGGTCTACTATCACCCAGATGACTGTTTCCCCCCTACTAGGGGGTAGATCTGTAATAAAGTCCATAGAAATCACCTCCCATGGCCGAGCCGGGGTGGGGAGAGGGTGTAGGGCACCTGGGGGTTTACCGGGCCGAGGTTTACTCATCAAGCACGTTTGGCAGGCTGACGTGAAGAGAGACATATCTTTTCGTAGGCCCGGCCACCAAAATTGTCTCTGCAGAAGCTGGAGGGACTTCACAAACCCCGTGTGACCAGCTAGCTTAGATCCATGCGCCCAGCCCATCACCTCCCCCCTGAGAGACCGTGGGACAAAGAGCTTGTTATTCTTAGTCCAGCAGCCACGTTCATCTTTGGACATTCCTTCCTCCCCCTTCACCTCCTCCCTATCCGCGTGCGAGAGTTCTGTAGAAAATCTCACCGCCCATTCATTTGGGGGAGGATCTGCCGGTGGGGCGGAACGACTGGCCTGTCTCCGAGTGGTTACCGCTCCTCCCAACTGGGAGGGAGTAAAAATCGAGTCACGAATCTCCTCCCTTTTGCTGTCGTGTTGAGGGAGGCGTGACAGGGCATCGGCCAATGAGTTAGATGTCCCCGGGAAATGGTGCAGTGTGAAATTGAACTTGGAGAAGAAATCAGCCCAGCGGAGCTGTTTGACGTTCAAGGAACGGGGGGAGCAGAGTAGCTCGAGGTTTTTGTGATCAGTCCAGACCTCGAACGGGACTCGCGCCCCCTCCAACCAGTGGCGCCAGGTAGACAACGCTAAGCGGATCGATCCCGCTTCTTTTTCCCACACGGACCAATTCCGTTCAGTATCGTTAAACTTTTTGGAAACATAAGCAAGGGGGTGCAACTTGCCATCCTCCCCCTCCTGCAGGATCGCCCCCCCCATTGCGACGTCGGAGGCGTCAACTTGAACAATGAATTTTTTAAGTTCATTCGGGTGGGCCAACACGGGTTCCGACGTAAAAAGGGCTTTCAATTTGTCGAACGCTTGCTGGCACTCTGGCGACCAATCCAGTTTGGCCCCGGGCCGAGTGCATTCGGGTGGCTTCCCTTTGGTTCTCAGTAAGTCAGTTAAGGGAAGGGCCACCTGGGCAAAGTTCGAAAGGAATGATCTATAAAAGTTCGCGAATCCGAGGAACCCCTGGAGTTGCCTCCTCGTTTTAGGAGGCTCCCACCCCACGACATCTTTGACTTTGTCAGGGTCCATCTCAATCCCTTTCTGAGAGATGCGGTAGCCCAGAAAAGGGATCTCTGTTTTGTGAAACTCACACTTGGACAGTTTGGCAAACAGTTTATGCTTGTGCAACGTTTGTAGTACCTCCCGCACCAGTTTTACATGTGATTTACGGTCGGGGGAATACAAAAGAATGTCATCAAGGTAAACAAGGACCCCCTTGAACAAGTACTTATGTAACACCTCGTTAATCAAATTCATGAAGACTCCAGGTGCCCCCTGGAGTCCAAATGGCATGACCAAGTATTCAAACTGGCCGAGGGGGTGTTGAACGCCGTTTTAAATTCATCTCCCTCCCGTATGCGGACTCTGAAATAGGCATCCCGGAGGTCTAGCTTAGAGAAGATTTTCCCCCCAGCCACAGCCGCTAGTAAGTCTTTTATAAGGGGCATGGGGTAAGCGTTTGTGTTTGATACTGCATTCAACCCGCGGTAGTCAGTACAAAGCCGCAATCCCCCATCCTTCTTTTTCCGGAAAAGCACGGGAGCCGCAAACGGGGAGGATGCCGGCCGTATGAAGCCCCTACTGAGGTTTTTATCGATGAACTTCCTCAGTTCCACCTTTTCCGAAGGGCTCATAGAATACAGCTTTCCCTTCGGTAATTTCTGGTTGGGTAAAATTTCAATTGCACAGTCAGAGTTTCTATGGGGGGCAATTCATCGGCTTCCTCCTCTCCAAACACGGGAGCCAGGTCGTGATATTCGGGGGGAATGCCTTCCAGTTCTGCGGTTGCCACCCCCGCTGTCACTAGGAGTTGCCCCCCATCATAGGTCCCCACTCCTTTTTCCATACGTGGGACTGGCATTTATTGGAGATGAAGTTGACCTTTCCCTCCCCCCACAGTACATGAGGATCGTGATCAAAGAACCATGGGCTCCCTAGGACCAAGGGAAATCGGGCTGAAGGGGTAACCACGAAAGGTCTCTCTTCCCAGTGTTGCCCGAGTCCCACCCGCAAGGGCACAGTCTCATATTTGCAGGGTTCTTTCATTGTGGACCCGTCCATCTGTGTAAAAATCAAGGGGTCAGTTAGTTTAACAACTTTCGCCCCAAGTCCCGTTAGTAGTGTGGGGTTAATAAGGTCTCTCCCACACCCAGAGTCAATGAGAGCTCGTACTCTCACATGGGTCAATAGACCCGGGTCCATTAAAGTCACCGTGAGAAAGAAAAGAGAGGGGGGTTTGCTCACCGGGAGTTGCGCCTGGGGAGGTGGGACCTGCTGTTCAGCGCTGTTTACAGCAGGTCCGTGTCGTTTCCCTGCGGCACGGTCTCGCCATCTGATGAGTCGGAAGCTTCACTAAGCGGCTTGGCTTGCAGAGCCTTCGCCCCCTTCGGTTTCGCCACCTGTTTTGGCGTGGATGTGTCAAACTTCTTCTTGGTTCCCTTCGGGGCTCCGGGTGCTGCAGCTGAAGACGGGCAGTTCGCGGCGAAATGGCCCCCTTCTCCGCATTTGAGGCAAAGACCTTGCTTCATTCGGAGCTCCCTTGTGCCGTCCCTCTGTTTCGGGTTAGGTGCCGGGGGTTTCCCTCTCGCAGTCGGCACAGGGCCCCTGTTAGCCATCGCTGCAGCGTCGTCCAGCTTGATGGTTTTCAGGCGGTTCTCCATCGTGATGGCTGCCTGAACCCATCCGGTGAGGGTGTTCGGATCTTGATTTCTGGTGACTTCTCGGCGGATTTCCGCGTTGAGTCCCCACTTGTAGAAATCCACGAGGTTCCCTTCCCCTCGGAGTTTGGCGGCACATCTGCGGAACTCCGAGGTGTAGTCTCTCACCGATCGCGCTCCCTGTTTGAGGCTTCGGATCGTTGCCTTCGCTGCTTTGGTGGAGTGCACATCCTCAAGTTGCTCTTTCATGGCCCACATGAAAGAGTCGATCTCTCTCAGCTCGCGCCCGTCGACTTGATGAAGCCCCACATACCAGTCAGCTGCCGCTCCCTTCAGGTGGGCTGCTATGACATCGACCATCCGCTCTTCCCTCTGGAACAGATGGCCCCAGGTCTCGATAAACTTTTCGGCTCGCACCAGGAAGAATGGGAATTTCTCGGGGTCTCCATCGAAGTCAGCGTCCAGAAGTTCTGTGGGCTTGGGCGGCAAGAACCCCCAAGGACGAGGGGGTGGTTGCCCCGGCGGCCCCTGCGGTCCTGGCCCCGCTGGTTGATCCACCGGCCCGGCTGGCACGTTCCCCTGGCCTTGGTCCGGCACCGGCCGTTGATCAGGAGGGACCTGGGCTGGTGGTTCCTCACGCCTTTGCCGCTCGCGTTCTTCCCGGATACCCTCTGCGATCATCTGTGGGATGCGTGCGAGGGATTCGTCTAGGAAACGCATCAGGCGGTCTTGGCTGGGTTCTTCAGTCCATCTCCTCCTCACCACGGCGCCTTCCAGGGTATCGGAATCGCGGCCAGTCTCCTCCAAGGCTTCCGCCGTGATTAGTTTCCGGACCGACCTTTCGGGGTGGCTCACCCCCATGGAAGCTCTCGGGGTCCCGAACCACGCTTCGTGGGTCTCAGCCAGGGGTTTCACCCAGTCACGTCTGCGTCCAACTCGGGTGGTCACCCCCCATAGGCTGCCCCATAAGGATCTCCGTAAGGCCCTCCAAAGTCGTACTCCAGACCCCAGTGTCTCGGCACGTGTGTGTCTGGGGTCTCTCGGGGTGCGTCTTTCCCGGGAGGTCTCTTCTCCTTTTCATCTTCTTCAATTGGGATAGTGTCTTCTTCTCCGCCACTCATTTTGGAGTTGCGGGTTTAGGACCAGTCCCAAAAGTAATTGATGATTCTGAACAAACTGTCAGAAGTCCTAACTTAGTCAGCAAACACCAGACCTTATGATGCAAGCAAGGTTAGCATTTATTAAGCTGCAATAGATAGATCACTGGTACAGGTATCTTGTTCAGAATGACTTGGTTACAGAAAGCAAGCGGTTATACAGGGAAGGGGGTGAATGGGGACCCCCCCTTCTCCGACTACATGATTAACATACACCTGGGAAATCGAAAGTTACTAAGCTAATGAATTTCCCATCGCCCCATTGTTACCCACAGCTGCTACATCTATGCCA
Organism: Gekko gecko; assembly: GCA_029375565.1. Lineage (NCBI taxonomy): Eukaryota > Metazoa > Chordata > Lepidosauria > Squamata > Gekkonidae > Gekko > Gekko gecko. The sequence continues at coordinate 92,023,956 of JAPDNY010000003.1, forward strand.
GCGATAGGGAAGCACGCAGCCTGACTTGCCAAGGTCAGAACGTCTAGGCTGCAAGAGATAATAACAATAAAAGCCACATTCCATTCTCACACCCGAGGTGTAAATCAGCAACTCCCCGGATTCCAACCTCCCGCCTGTCACGCCACCAAGGCGCCTATAGCCCACCTCCCTCCCTTCCATTCATAGCCCACCGCCCTCCCTTCCATCCATCATGGCAGGGCTACCTGACATAGTTATAAAATGTTTTATAGATGGTATATTATGCCAGATATGCTATCCAAATTTTACCCTAACATGTCGAATGATTGTTGGAAATGTCAAAAAGAGTTGGCTCCTTCTTTCACATGTGGTGGACTTGTGATAAAAGTAAAAAAAAAAAAATGGGCTTGGATACATGAAATATTGCAAAAAATCTTAAAAAGCAACGTACCTTTTGTACCAGAATTATTTTTATTGAATATACTTCCAGAAAATTATAAAAAAACAAGACTAAAACAAGACTCTTATCTTACTTTACATGTAGTTACAACTGCTAGAATATGGTACGCTAAATATTGAAGAAAGGAGACACCTTCAAAAGAAGCAATAATAAACAAACTACTAGAAACTGCTGAAATGGATAAATTAACTTTAATTTTGAAAGGAAATAAAGATGAAAACTTTGAAGAAACGTGGTCAAGACTTTACAATTGGATTGAAGAATATAACAAATGAAACATGAACATAACTGAAACAGAGGACAATAAGAACATTTACGATAGTGTGCAAAACTATGTATAACAATATAAGGTGTAGAAATATATTTTTTTACATTGAGACATGTATGGATAAAACAGTTTACTCAAAAAAGGTGAAGAGATTCTCCCATTTTGTGTTTTGTTTTGTTTGTTTGTGTATGTTGGCTGTTTTATGTTTGTTGTTATAAAAATATTTTTTTTTACTGCGAATCAAAGTTTCATTTCACACTTAAGCGCCTCCCTGGCAAGTCTAACTTCCTGGCCGATGCCTCGTCACGCCTTCCCCAGCACACCAGCCAACATGATGAGGTCATAGACACTATGTTCACTCCAGCCCATCTGGGTGGGTTGGTGGTGACCCGCAGCCAGGTGAAAAGGGGGGGCTCACCTGATTCACAGCCTTGGATGGAGAAATTTAAGACCACCCTTTCTGACAAAGAGGACATTAAAAAGGATGGGACTTTAGTGCAGAGGGGATGGATGTTGATCCTGTCAAGATAAACTGTTTGTGCCTCTCTCCCTGAGGGGGAAGTGTTGTCCATGGTGCATGATGATAAACTTTCAGAACATTATGGATATTTAAAAACCCTGAATCTCATTCAGAGACAAATTTCGGGGGGCCCAGATATGTGGGGATATTTCTAAATATGTGTCTTCTTGCCAGTCTTGCCTCATGAGTAAAAGATGGGCAGGGAAAGTCCCAGGACTGTTGCAACCCCTGGAGACTCCTGGCCAACCATGGGCAGTGATCCCTATGGCTTTTATTACTTATCTACTACCTAGCCCAGGGAGAACAGCTACATGCGTGGCAGTGGACTTATTTTCTAAACAAGCTCACTTTGTCCTATGTAAGCAGGAGCCTACCACAAAGCACACTGGCAAATATGTTCATGCAGCATGTCATCAGGCTCCATGCAGTGCCCCACAGAATAATCTCTGACAGGGGGACCCAGTTCGTTGCCAAGTTTTGGCGGGAGCTAATGAAAATATTGGGGGCTGAACAAGGACTCAGTAGCAGTCATCACCCCGAGACTGATGGGCAAACAGAGAGGACAAATCAGATACTGGAGCAGTCCCACAGGTGTTTCATTAATCACCAACAAGATGATTGGGTGGACTTGCTTCCTTTGCAGAGTATAGTTACAATAATCCGATACGCAGCTCTATAGGCATGTCTCCCTTCAAGGTCGTTCATGGATAAGAGGGGAGCCCATTGCCTACTCCACCTGCATCTGAGGTTGGAGCGGGAGATGCCCACACATGGGGGTCCACTATAACACAGGGATGGACTACTTTACAGAAAACCCTGGAGAAGGCCAAGGAGGATTATAAATGTTATGCTGATAAAACCAGGGGCCCAGACTGGGACTTGAAACCTGGAGACTCAGGGTACATTTCCACCAAACATTTAAGGGGGTGTGCAACCCAAGAAGAAGTTGGAGGTGGAAGTACATTGGTCCTTTTAAAGCAGTAAGAGTGATCAACAAAGTGACTGTGGAGGCAGAACTGCCTAAAACTCTCCATCATGTACATCCTGTGTTTCATTTTAGTTTATTATTGAAGAGAGATCCTGGACCCGTGAAATGGAAACCTCATCCTCTAGCTCCTCCACCTCTGATCAATGGGGAGGCCCACCACAAAGTAGAAGAAATTCTTGATTCTAAAATTAAGAGGGGGTGTCTCTCCTATCTGGTCAAGTGGACTGACTTCCACCCCTCCTCCATAATGAATGGGTTCAATCTCAGCACGTAAAAGCTGCAGAATTCACTCTTTCCATAATCATAACCGTCTCCAGCCAGGAGGGTGAGGTGTGGCTTGAGGGGTGCAGAATGTCAAGCCTTGCTATGCTGCGCTTGCCTCAGTTGCCCTAATGGTTGGGGGGGGCATTCCTGAGGGCAGGGAGGGTGCCTGAGACTTGCTTTTAGAAGAGGTAACTTTCCACAAGCCCTTCCCTTCTCCTCCCCATCTGCTTTCCCAGAAGTGACTTTGAGCATTCTTGTGCCATCTCGGACTCTGGATTACCAGGACATGTATCTCCCCTGGTTGGCATGGCAGTTAGGCAAAGAACGGATGTGACATATGCTTGACAAACCTGTTTGATTTTCTATAATACATTTGTACCAATGTTCCCTCTAAGCTGTGGAGTCCTGTGAGCAAAAATTCTGCTTTGTGAGCTACTGGCATTAAAGTTGTGAGCAAGCAACTTGGCTACTACAAAGGTTAGTTTGCCCTGGAGCCATCCTTCCTGAGCGAAGACAAAAATGTGTGAGCCGGAGGCTAAAAAACCGTGAGCTAGCTCACACTAACTCAGCTTAGAGGGAACACTGATTTGTACCCGCCAAAAGATTTCAGTTCTAACACGGTGACTTTTGGATCTTGCATACTCTACAATAAGCTTATCACTGCCAATGAGAGAATTATTGAGTGTAACTGGACTGGGGTCTGACAAACATAATTATGAAATGTTAGGTGTTTGCAGTCTAGGAATCAGGCAGAGGCATGCTCATATGGGCACCTTACACACCAGGCTGATTATCTGTGGTAGCATTTTCTCTCTAATGTTAGCGGTTTCCCTTCCACACCTGATGCATATTGGAAACCCTCCCTACACAAGTTCTCTACTCACCTTATTTTTTTTTAGTTTGAGGAACATGGGTAATGCTGCAAAGAAACACCACGACGCCTTTTTTAAAACTTTTTTTAAAGATGTCCACATATTTGCAGACATTGCCAATGATTCCCCCTCCAAAAAGCGAAGTGATCTGCATCGTTCTCTTCTGGGTTTTTTCATTTTAACCGTAAGCAGGAACGATACGGGATGGGAATGACACAATACCTCTGTGATTTTTTTAAAAAACCCTCATCCTCCAGCGATCTCCTCCCCTCCACCTAAAAGGCAGGCAATTCTCTTCTGTTACGTTACTGGGGAACCTGACACCTTGTGGTCATGAATAAATGAATAAGAGTAACTGAACGGTACACTGATGAAGTACTTCAGTTATGCTTTTCACACTTCAGACCCAAGAAGGCATCTTGCCCAGAAAACAAATAAAGCAGATTTTTTTTTGGGGGGGGGGGGGTGGGACGACAATCCCTGCACAAATAGAGGATAATGTCATGTGGAAACATGAAAAAAAATCCCACCGGTGGAGTGGCTTGAAGCATGAGAGACCCCAGCTGTGTAGAAGCGGTTCCGGGCTGAAATCAAGCAAGGAGTCCCAACGAGGAGGGCCCCGCCCAGCTCCTTGGTTTCAACGGCTCAGAGCCCTCTCCGCTCCTGCTTCCTGGTCCCTGCGGCTTTTCATGGGAAGCAGAAAGGAGGGGTTTAAACTTTAAATGATTCACAGATCCATACAAACAGGTTTGGTTTGTGAACCAGGCTATCAATTTGTGGTTCAGCCACAAACTGAACCACAAAAATGTGATTCGTGCCCATCCCTATGTATTTCTCAAACCCTTGTAATATTAGCTTTATAAATTACGAATATTTATTTTCAGTTTCATGCACTATCATGTGCTGTACTCTATTCCACCTTTTTAAACAAATATGAGGCAGCCAGTTTGATGCAGTGGTTCCTGTGACCTGGGAGATCCAGACTGAAATCTCCAATCCGCCATGAAGTGTGCTGGGTGGCCTCGCCCCCAACATCATTCGCGCTCCTTCCCTCCCTCCCCGCCCACCCTCCCTCCCTCACCAGGATTCCTGTGATCATAAAATGAGGAAAGAAGGACTATATGTGCCCACTTAGCTCCATGGAGGAAAAGGCAAAATAAAAACATCATAAATAGGGAATGCATACACAAACATATAAAAAACCAGGAACTGCAGCGGCTTTATTTATTTGCCTCCTGTAAAATCAACCTGGATTTCTCTGGCCTTCAGAGCACCTTCAGCCAGGCCTGCATGTTGGGGCCCCACCCCCTTCAGCAAAAGCCCCGCCCCTCAAACGGCCATGCCAGAAACCTTATTTTTGAAGCGAGACTCCCACTGCCTGCTGCTAGCAGCAGCCCGGGTGAGAGCACCGCACCAGCTCGCCCTCAGGCTTTCCTCTCCCTCCCACTGTGGAATTGGGGGGGGGAGGCATCATGGGACCCAGAAAAAGACAGCTCAGAGGGCATTTAAATGTCTTTTGAGTTCCCTTCCACAGGGCAAGACGGCTTAGAAGGGCACTCAAGAAGAGCGGCACCTTCAATTCATCTCCAACAATCCCCCTTCCTGCCAGCCCAGTCCTGCTGCAGACCACCGAGGTCATTTTAAAAGCATTCTTTTAAAAGGCATTCTTTTTTAAACGCACTCCCATGAGCCTTTGGGAAGCATGCATTCTGCTGACGTAGTAGGTGTGGAGAAATCAGCATTGGTAATGAGACCGGAGACCTAGGTCTCAATTCAGTCCAGGTGGATGCATCGGTTTGAGCTTTGTTATTAGTTGAAATTCACGCCTACTACCTCTCTGCAAATCGTCACTTGTCTCCTAACGTCGTTTTGCACCTGAAGTCACTCCACTTTCCAGTATATAGGACAGATGGACTCACATTCTAGCTGTACCTGGAGAAGTGAACGGTGGATCAAGAATGCTCAGACCCCGGCCACAAATTCTGTTAGTCTTTAAGGCGCTGCCGGACTCTCTTGCTCCTTTCTGCTGCTACACAGACAAACACAGTGGCCCGTCTTGATCAGTAGATAAAGAGTTTATTTCAGTTAAAAAAAAATCGTGGAATCAAGTTTTAAACAACCACAAAAATGCTCTGTGAAGAAAGGGTTCATGATGCCACAAAGCAGCAACCTGGCAGCAAGCTTCGGCTGCCGACTCGAAGCACTGCTCTCCCCCAATCTCAGCCTCGCGGGGCGCTGGGTACACGAGCCGAGATCACAGTAATATTCCACCACCGAGCAACGGTGCCTCCTTTTATAAATGTTTGTGTGTATCAACAGAACAGCTACGATAAAATACAGAATTCTCTGCCTGTCCCTTCCTATTGCAAGGAAGTTAATACAACCAAGTAAGCCTGTATGTTCTAAGACCTACTTCCATTCAAAAATTCCAAGAGTGTTGCTTCAGGCAAGTAGGGAAAAATGGAAGGAAGAAAATCTAAGAAAGCCACACAGAATAATTTTACCCGTGAAAAAGCAATACACATTTCTTCACTGATCAGCATTTCATTATAACCCATCTTTGAAATTGGTTGCCAAGTAACAAGGGATATAGCTCTGAATATAGGTCAGAAGGTCTCTCTCTCTCTCTCTCACACACACACACACACACACACACAGAGGCAAAGAACCACAGTGTCTCTGTTGCCATAAAACCTTTATTTGTTTTAAGTGGCCAAAGACAAAAACAATCCATTCATCTTTCGCCTGAAATGCATTACGCGGCAGCAGAGAGGGCGGAAGCCTCACCGCATTGTCTTCCCGCCCTCCCCACCACAGGGTGAAAGGACCAAAGCTCCTTGACCAGTTACAAAAAATAGACTTTATAAAAGGGCGTATGCAGCACAAGAAAGGTGGGGGGAAGGGTGGGGAGGGAAATAGACAGACAAGACAGTGATGGAGAGAATATCTGGCCACCATATGCAGGCGTGAGAGTGAATGTGATACAAAGTGCATAAATGTGCCTCATCTTCCCTCTTTCCCCCCATCCCTCAAAGATGTTAGATGGCAAACAAGACTTCCATCCATGACAATCTCACTGGAACATCTGCTGTCAAGGCTCCAGCAGCTGGAGAGGAACATCTATAACAAAAAGAACATGACATGAATTCCATAAGTTGTCGAGGCTGTAGAGGCTGCACTGCAGGGAAACCCACCTGCAGAACTGAGCATCGCTGCCCAACCCAGAGGTGAAGGCTCTCTCCCCCCACCCCTGCCTTGGAGCAGCACAGTTGAAATCAGACGGGACTCCACAGTTCTGCTTCAGGCCATTTGACTTTGAAGCCTGATGCCCAGGCAATAAACCCCTTTCCTTTCCTCACCCAGATCATCAAACCAGACAGACTGCATGGACCGTATGAAATCCTGGTTCTGGAAAAAGCCAAGCACGTTCCACCCCCAGTCCTGCACTTCTCTCAAAGAAATGGCAAGTTATACACAGCCACAACCCCTAGGTGGCAACATTTTTCAAATAATTACAACAACCTAGCAAACTGAAGCCTACCGAGGAACATTTCTCGCCATGTTTTTCCACTGTCAGCACAATTCTCCACTACGGTTCCTGTGTAAACTAGTCATGTTACTTGCTGGAAATGTCTCTGTGCCAGCCACCTGCGCTCAGCCTGGCTCGTGGCTGCTAAGACAGGTCCCCTTGCCTGACACCACTCACACAGGAATGGCCCCATAACTCTGATGCCATAGTATGTGGTGGCCACAGAAAAAGAACCAGCCTCCTTCACCGTGCTTTCTCGTCAGTGTAGCTGCCTGCAGAGATTCAGTCCACCAAGAAAGAGCAAGGCCACGCTGAATATGAAGAATAACCCACATCTGAAGGACGCCAGCATGCCAGTTTACCACTAGTTTTGCAGCACAGAAACAGCGCTTAGTTCTGGAGCACAGAAGGAGAAGGAAGCCTCCGCCTGCACTTTCTCCAGCAGAACCAAGAATAAGCATCAGTACTTGCCTAACAGGAGAGCAGGACTGCCTTAATGGCTGGAGTTCTCTGTCCAGGAAGAGGGTTCCTGCCTTTGGATCAGCTCATTACAGAAGGATACCCTGGGCATTTACTACACAGGAAACATTTCAGTGGAGGGCACACGGCCTTCCCATTCTAAGGAAACTGCTGTAAATGAGCAAAGCATATATGCACTGGAAAGAATCTAATTTGTGCAAGTATTATTTCAGTGCAAATACTGGCAGCCCTGAAACTCCTAAGACAAGACAGTCCCGGGACACATGATGGAGAGGATTTGAGGTAGAGGGATGCTGGCAATGAAGAGACACATCACGCAACAGCTGCTCTTATATCTCCTTCCAGGCCCGGGCAGCTATTAAGAGCCAGGAGTCCCAAGTACCTGGACCCTCCAATCTTCAACAGCAGTTTGGGAGCATTCGTGCTCGACAGGCTCAGGCGCTTTTCTGTGAGAATCCTGGACCACCTGCCAAAATCCATAAACTCATCTTGCAACTACAGACCCAAAGACCAAAGGTACTGCACGTAACACACAACAGTGATCCAACGTGCAGAAGGAACGGGAATGGAAGAGAGCCCCACTCGAGCCCTCTGAGGAGACACACTTGCCTCAATATTTCCCTTTCAAGATTTCTTCTTTTTCAGCTTCAGAACCTGCAGCCAATTGGGTGATGACGACGCTTCTGACCTGGGAAGGGTTAGGAAAAAGGTAAAGCAGTAAGAGGACATCACTGCACACGGAAGTGAAAAACAGTTATCTACTTTGCAAAGTCAAACTATACAGAGGGATGCGGTGTCAGAATAGTATCTGGGAGACCCAGGTTCAAATCCCCACCCAGCCGTGTGTCGGTGCCTTCCTCCACGGGGCTTTCCCCTTTTAAGGTGGTGTTCGGCTATGAAGGGAATCCACTGCCCATTGCTGGTGATGCCCTGAGGGTGACGTACAGTCGTGGTGGAAAAATCTCCAAGACACTTGGCCCACCATTCAAGGTGGATAAGGCTAAAGCTGTGTACAAATCCCAAGCTGATAAAAAACGCTCGGTGGAGTGGGACCTGAACACTGGGGATTCTGTCTTTATATCTACCAAAAATGTGTGAGGTTTGCAACCCAGTCGTAAATTGGGATGGAAATATGTGGGGCCGTTTAAAATTGTGCACAGATTGAATAAGGTTACTGTTGAACTTGACTTGCCTAAGAATCTGAGACATTTGTGTACCATTTTTCACCATAGCTTATTGAAGAAGGATCTGGGACCCAACGTGTGGAGACCTTCGAAGCCACACACACACACACACGCACCCCGGTGATGGTGGATGGTGAACAGCATTTTGAAGTGTCTCAAATCTTGGATTCAAAGTTGAAAAGGGGGAAACTGCATCATCTGGATGAATGGAGGGACTTTGGTCCTGAACACAGGGAGTGGGTGGAGGGTTCTCACGTCCACGACCCAAAACACCTCTGTGCTTTTCATAAGCTCTTCCCTCTCAAACCCGGGGTGGGGGGTCCTTTGGAGGGGCAGAATGTCAGCTGATGCCATCATGGGTTTTGCGTTCTCTTTGTTTCCCCTTCTCTCTCGCTCTTCAGTTGCCTTCCCCCTCCCAGATGTCTTGTTGCATGTGCCTGGCGCATCCCCTTATCTCTCGCTGTGTCCTTGGAGCTCAGCTAAGCTCATCTCCACCGCGGCACTTTCCCCTGCTGGGAGCCACAAGCCATTTTCCTTTGGGTGCACACAGGTGCCCTCCTTCTTGGTTCCCCCGCATCAGGGGGTCTTGCATGAATTGTGTATAGTTGTCCTGTTTCCCGCCTGACCCCCATTCCTGACACGGAGCGTGTTCAATGATGACCTAGTATACCTATCTCTATAAAACTGAACTTCTCTGAAGGATCGTTGTTAAGCTTGAATTACTTAGGACTCTGACACCATGAAAGCTCGCTGGGTGACCTTGGGCAAGTCACTCTCTTTCAGGCTAATCTACATCACAGAGTTGCTGTTCTGAGGATACAATGGAGGAGAGGAATACAATGTAAGCCACTTGGGTCTCTGTTGGGGAGACAAGAGGATGCCTAAGCAAGCATAAAAGCAAACGTTTTTCTCACCTGGCGTCCCTTGTTCCAAACCTCCATGCACAACACATTCACACAAAATACTTCACAAAAGAAGGAACACCTGAAAAGAACACTGACCCAGGAAGCCCAAACGAAATGACGGCAGGGGAGGAAGCGAATGTGGACAGCCACAAAGACTTATCACCACGTGCCCCTTTCCATCTCCTCCCACCTTCATACACCTACCCTGAGGTTTTCTCTGGCTTGGGTGGCAGCACCAAAGGCTTTCCACTGGCAATCTTGCACGATTTAGAGCGCTGAACGTGGGCCTCCTTGGCAGGACTCTGCTTGGCCTCACTGTGAGAATCCCCTTCCTCAGCAGAACGGTTTCGGCCTCGTAGCTTGGCCTGGGAACGGGAACAATAGAACCAGAAGTAGGCCTCAAAATTTACCTACAGCTGCCCTATACCTCCACCTTCTGATGTTTATTGGCAACCTTCTGCTTTCCTTTACACACCTGCCCCCTGCAGATCTTTTTTCCATGAGGGTCACGAAATCAGATATGAACTCCCCACCATCACCATCAGTAACTCTGAGCATTACGATTTCCAACCAACAAGCATGAAACCTGCCCTAACACATTATTTCTCACTGTGTCATTCCTCATTCTACTTCCTATCGGCTCCATCAGATGCTACCTTCAGTGCTGAGGGGTTAAGGCCTGGGAAAAGCGGCACCTTCACCCCCTTGGACAATGGAGAATTTCGGGGCCGTCTGCTCCTTGGCTCCTCAGAAGATTCTTCATCAGAGTGCACAGGAGCTACTTGAGGCTCTGAAAGGAGAACAAAGAGGCAGTATCAGAACACGGGAGAACAAGTCATGCCAGCTCCCCAACACAGGGAAATGAAAGAAATAGCCTAAAGTACAGCACCTAGAACACACTGGCAACAGGCCAACTGGGAAAATCCTGCCAAAACTCTTAGCCACAACCAACCACGAGCAATGCCTGGGAGCTTCTTGTGACAAAAAGGAAGGCATAAACAAACAAGTCTGCCTCCAATGCCTATGCGACACATAAGTGACACAGACCAAGCCATGCAGGTAACAGAAACCGGTAATGCACCAGTGCATGTCACATGCGAACCACATGCCAGACCCAACTTGCAGTACTCCGTCTCACCTGTGGAATCTTTGAACATCCAGCTGTCCCTATCGCTCTCTGAAAGGGCACCACCAGATCGAGTGACTGGTGCCCGATGACCTCGCTTCCGGCCCAAGTTAGCCCGATCGCGATACGCGGTGCTGTCGAGGACCTCTGTATCCTGAAGGAAGCAAGGAAAGAAGGGTTCAGAGCAACAAGCCTTCCACAAACGCACAGGAATAGCCCACACAGATGCTCCTTCGTTTCTGCTCCTTCAGAAGCAGAACTGAATTCTATTCTCCACAGGTACTACGGAGAGATTCAGCCTGCAGGCCCATCCCCCATGAACACCAGCACCAACGAATCCCACTGACCCGAGACTACCCAGCTGACATGCAAATGACACCCCAAAATATGATTTGATTTTGTACTTGTCAAGCTTCTTTTGATTCCTTCTGTCCATCCCTAATTTTTTTTCTTTTCAGCATGTTTAAAATTGAAAAAAAAAAACCACACAAAATATACATGAACCCTGCAAGGAAAAAGAAATACAAACCCAACCACCATAAAATTAATGAGAAGAACTTTGAGGGTTGCAAGACGGCAGGAAAGTATTTAGGAAACTTTCGACCACACTGCTTCTTGCGAGGCTACCTGCACTGCTCTGTGGGATCCCCCAACCCTGAAGTGTAGGAGGGGCTTCCTACACTCTGGACACGCTTGTCCTGCTTGCATGTGTGTGTGTGTGGGGGGCCCTTTGGGGAAATTGGCATGTCTGGCTACAAGTCTGCCCCTTTATTGCACCTAGAGTGAGGGGCAAAATTGTGACGCTGGGAAGTGGGGGCAGGAGTGGAAGAGCCCACGTAAACTATTAAGACACATTCTTGGCTGAACGGAAATATTAGAAAGATCCGTATTTCTTTCCTCAAACCAGTCCTCTGCTATCTACCACCTTGGAACCACTTAAACAAAAAAGCACAAGCTCAATTGGGGGCGGGGGCGGGATCGTGAGCGAAGTCACAAAGCCTCTGATAATGTCTGTAGGTAGAGTTGGGAAATTCCTGGAGATCTGGGGGCAGAACACGGGAAGGGGAGGGGCCTCATCAGGGCCCACCCTCCAAAGCAACCGTCTCCTCCAGAGGAACTGATCTCCGTCAACTGGAATGCCAGGAGAAATCCAGGCCCCACCTGGCAACCCTACCTAACGACCATGGCCAAAGTTCAGCAGTGAGGGAGGGTTAGGGTTCGGCAAAGTATTTTGTCAAGAGTTCAGAAAGAGGCAGCACTAGGAAGACAAGGATGCATTTCAAGTACAAAGCAACAGTCCCCACAGTCTCAGGCTCTCAGACTAGTTCATATGCAGGGGGGAATGTGTCCCAAGGCTCCTCAGGACGTCCTAGTCAAGTGCCTACCGCTAAGAAGATGAAGGTTTCCCCCGATGGTGCTCCAGCCCCATCTGTAGTGTGACCTTCTTGGAATATGGGTTGTGCTGCTTGGCTTCCATTTTGCTCTGGATGACTCAGCCGCCGTGCTTTCAGAGGTGGTTGGCTACCGTTCCTACTGTCCAGTTGGCTGATACCACCATCTCCATTGGGCCTAACCTTTTCATCCTCCTGCACTTCCACTGAGGCAGGAGAGGCCCTCGTCTTTTCAGCTGCAGTCATCTGGTCATCGGTCAAGGTGCTTCCCTCTTCTCCTGAGTGGCAGCTAACGGAGGAAGGAGGTCTCTTCGGCTGAGCCGCCTCCTTGACAGGACTGTTGGCAACCATCTCTTCCAGCAGGTGGCTGGGACTGGACAACTGTTCACTGTGGGACTCTCTGCTTGGGAGATAAAGAAAAGCTATGTGAGACTCTACTCGTCACCCTCTTCAGCAGGGTCTCTCCATCCTGCCACCATCCTGACCTCCCCAATGAATCCCCAAATCATTACTCTTCCTACAGAAATATTTTGCTCTAACTGAAAGACTAATAAAGGGGTGTGAAGAAGTTGACAGATCAGGAAAAAATGAAGGACTACCTCTCACATGCAACTCAGCAGTATGGAGACAACAGAGTAGACAACGCTATGCAGGGGTAATTCAACCCTACTATCCAACAGGGCCCACCAAGAGTAAACATGAACCCCTGAGAAAAATCCTCTCTTGTACCGCCCCCTTTATATCACCATGACATAGCAATCATCATGTGGAAACAAGTTAAACCAATTATTAGTTATCAGGCTAGGCCTCAGCTTCAGCAAATGATGGAATGCCATCCTTGCCACGCAGGGAGCATCTAAAGCAAGCACCAGCGTCTCTTTCTTGAGTACACAAGAATACCAAGCACGAGGAGAAGGATGGAGGGGAGAGTCTTACTGGTGAAGAACTGCAGAATTTACAGCTGCACACCAGTGCTCCCTTGCCTGCCTCTCCAGCCCCCCCCTCCAGAGTCATGTATCTCTTGCCTCCAGTGGCTTTGACTATCAATGAGAAACCAGTGCAAATGCATACAGTACAAGGCATGTTAGAACTATATCTGTCAGGCCCCCAATCCAGTTACACTCAACAACTCTCTCTTGGCAGTGATAAGTTTATTGAGATGTATGCAAGATCCAGAAAGTCACTATGTTAGAATTGAAGACTTTTGGCGGGAACAAGGTTAATATAGATAATTCTACTAAAAGCCCCTTCCTTCCCCCAGGCACACGTCACGTTCACATAACATTGCCATCCCAACCAGGTGAAAGATATATGTCTTAGTTATCTGCAGCTCAGCTGGTACAGGGAAACTCTCAAGGACACTTTAACCCTGGGAAAGGGAAAGGAGGTGCAACTTGCCAGAAAAGTTATGTCTTCTACAAGCAAAGGTCCCATTCTCTCACTCAACCCCACTCCCCGCAGGAATCCCCTCCCCTCAATAACTATGGCAACCAAAGTGAGTATAGCAAAGCATGCTTTGACATTAGAAAGAGGAGTTCCAATACTTGATCAGTCCCAAACAGTGAGCTGCCTTCAGCTGAGTGGGTTTCAAGATAAGAACATAAGAACATAAGAGAAGCCAATGTTGAATCAGGCCAATGGCCCATCTAGTCCAACACTCTGTCATACAGCGGCCAAAATATACCAGGTGCCATCAAGAGGTCCAGCAGTGGGGACAGGACACTAGAAGCCCTCCCACTGCTGCCCCCTCCAGCACCAAGAATACAGTGCATCACCTGCCCCAGACTGAGAGTTCCCATCTATACCCTGTGGCTAATAGCCACTGATGGACTTCTGCTCCATATGTTTATCTAATTCCCTCTTGTGCACAGCTACTCTAGACCTATGCTCAGCCACAGGCTAGGCAGGCAGCAATGGGGAACAATCTATGGTCAGGGACACAAGACTGCCACCCTGAAATGAAATCCAGAATTCAGCCCATACAGAATTCTGTGTTGTTATTGTTGCCGTCAAGTCACAGCTGACTTATGGTGAACCCACAGAGATCTCAAGGTAGTTTGCCATCGCTAGCCTCCGGGTCACAACCCTGTTATTCCTTGCTGGAATCTCACTCTAATACCAGCCAGGGCCGACCCTGCTTAGCTCCTGAGATCTGACAAGACTGGGCTAGCCTGGGCTCTCCAGGTTAAGGCACACAGAGTTCCATAACAAAAATAAATCATGAGACCACAAAACACTGGGAAGGGGAGAAAGACAGATCCCTTGCTGAGTGAGGTGCCACTTGTGGACCACTGCAAGGTCTGGCCTTCTGAAGGTTCAAAGGACTTGCTCACATGGTTTTTTTCCACAGGGCCAAACTCACAAACCCAAACCCACAATGACAAGATACTCTGAACTAATGGGATATTCTGCACCTACAAACTGGAAACATCCATTCTGAAAGAACTCCTTCCAGACAGCAGCAGAGAAGGCTGTGCCTTTCCGGTCAGGTTTTCCTGACATCAACTTAAAACCCAGACAGCCACTGACGGAAACAGACTCCTCCTGGTCCAGTCCACCAAGATACTTACTGAGTTCTTTATACACAGCCAGCCTTAGAGGAGAAACAGATGTTCACTTAGAAGAGAACGGCTCGGCTTGAGCATGGTTTCCCCACCCACAATGCTGTCCTGTAATCACATGACTCAGATACAGAGTGCATGCTGGCGTGGGACATCTTTCTCCAACCGTATTTGAGGTTCCCACATATATAAGCATTATCATAAGCCCCAAGGGAGCCAAGTGATGGCTGCTGCCAGACTGGAGGGGGTACCCAGAAGCGGAAACACTGTCTCCCCCCCCCCAGCCATCTCTCCACTCATGAAATCTGTTTGGTCCTTTCTTCAACTATCTCCAGATTTTGAGTTTCTGGGACAAAAACTGTTCTTGATATCAAGCATTTTATTCCTGTACTGTCTGGATTAAAAAAAAAAATGGACAGGTAGCTATCCTATAAAGGGAACACTCAAATCCTGCAAATGACATCAGGTGATCACCAGAAAGACGGAAGGGGGGCAGCAGAGTGAAGTGGAAGTTAGTCCAAATTCAAAAGTTGGTGATCTTCTTTTGACTCAAGTTCATGGGGAAATAAACAAGAAATCAGCAGCTCAAATAATCCTAAATCCAAGGGGTGTGTGGGCCCATACAGTGTTCAGCCTTAATTTATCACACAATTTATCATTACATAACCAGACACTCGTTTAAACAAAGCAAATAAAAAGAAAAGGTCAGCAAATAAATCAGCCTAATTAAAAGAGCTGCTCATGGAGTAACTGACCCAAGACAGCCAGAGTGTCTCTCCAGAGAGAACCCAGCGGGAATTTGGGGAGTTAGCAATGAGATACCAGAGTTCACTATGGATGGCACATCTTCTGTATGGTACCAGATCTCCTTGGCTGGAACTTGTATCTTTAAATGGACTGTGTGTGGCCCTAGTTAAGTCATATTCAGGTCCTTCCTGTTGGCCTCTCCAGAGAAACCAGCCATGACCCAGACTGCCAGACTGTGGGAGCATTCATTTGTATAAGGATACAAAAGACCATGGGGTGACAACATATATTAAGAAAACGACCCTTGGTGAGGTTTACTCCCACTATTTAAAAACCACCAATTTGCTTTGTAGACCACGAGGTCCCCTCATGTCAACAAGGACAGGCAGAGACACCCTCCCTCAGTTACCTTCTCAGTGACTGGATTTTCAAAAGATACTGAATGCTCAAAATAGAAAAGATGCCACCCTTGAAGTCTGTATTCCCAAAAAGGACAGTTCTTATCATTAGGAGTAGTTATCGGGTAGCCCCGCCATAGTGTTTCAGTGTAAGGTGGAATGTGTCTTGCTGTGCAGTTGTTTCTCTTTCACTGTTTTCTTTCACCCCTTATCTCACTCCTGGACTTGAGTGTCTGGCTCCTTTGGCGCAAAGCCTCTGCTGTTAACCAGCTCCCCGCGCCTTTTAGCAATTGCTTATTGGCCCTTGAATGTCAGGGGGCTTGTATGAAACCAGTATAACTGTTATGGCCATTTTGTACTCTTCATTCCTGACTCAAAGAGTCCAAGATGACTTCATCTGTCTCTGATCAATAAAGCTGAACCTATTTAAGGACAGCTGTTGATACCGAGTTATTGGAGTACCTGACAAGAATCTTACATCTCCTCTACCTGTATCGTTGCAAAGGTGAGCGGTAAAGAAGAGGGAGAGCCAACCCCAAGAGAACCAAACATCCTGGTAACCACTGCCCCAGTCACCACCACTACCCTGGTGACCACGGTTCCAATGACAACAGCTCCAGCAACAAACCTATCTCTGCCGGCACCCATTTCAATGGGTTTGGGACTGGGAGCAGAAGGAGGGTACTTTGGACAGGCGCGAGAGGAACCTCGAGGATTTGAGTGGTCCATGTTCAATACGAGCACCCAGGAGTCATGGTCATTGACTCCTGGCCCGACAAGGGGAAGCAGCTACGAGTACCAGCCACCCCACGAGATGGGGGCGTGCACTCAGCACAAAGAGGAGAAGAGGAGTTGGGAGGAACGCCTCACCCAAATCGAACGGGCCCAGGAACACATGATCCAGGCAGTAGAAGATGCTCTGATGGGTATTCCAGGCACGCTGGCCCAGCTGGTACAAGTCGAGATGTGCCTGCCACAGCGGCAGCAACCTCAAGTCCCGAAGCAACCGCCACCCCCACTGCTGCCGGAGGACCGGCAGGTGTCAGCCCCGGTTCCGGGTCCAGTAATGCCAATCCCAGCTCCCAGAATGCCAGAAATCTTACCTAAGAGGTTACTGGATGTGGTTTGATGGCACCCCCGAGAAACTGGCCTTTTTCGTGGTCCAGGTGGAGAAGTTCATCCAAACTTGGGGCCACCTGTTCCCTACAGATGCTGGGAGAGTGGACTACATAGCAGCACAGCTCAGAGGCAAGGCCACAGACTGGTATGTGAGCCTACACAATGCGAGGGGCCCCAAGCTACAAGAAGTGGCCACATTCATGTGGGTTCTTAGAGCAAAGTATGAAGACACACTGGAGAGTGAGCACACACAAAATCACCTGTGCACCCTGAAGCAAGGCAGACACACAGCTTGTGAGTACACAGAAGAGTTCCAGAGGTACGTGGCTAAAGTGCAAGGGTGGCCAGACAGGGTGCTTGCAGAGCAGTATCGGGTGGGGCTTTACCCGGAGATCCGTGAGACCACCCGGCGGAGCGTACGCCCCATTTCCTTCAACACCCGGGTGCGAGAAGCTGCCAATGCCGAGGCCCGCCTCCAGATGATCAAGATAGATGGACCTGCCCAGACACCTTGAGCGGGGTCCATGGGAGCAAAGCCAAAGCCCCCAAAGCCGAAGGACAGCACCCGGGAGATGAGAATGGAGCAGGGCTTATGTCTCCATTGCAGAGAAACCGGGCATTTCACCACCGACTGCCCCGGGGCGTGGGAGTGTTGGCTCCGGCTAAAGACCAGGGGAAGAAGAAACCTGATACTCTGTTCAAGAAAGGGACCACTAAAGCCAAGGTACGGCAAGCCCTCCAGTTCAGAGTCGTGGAAGAACCATCCAGCTCCACCAGCAGCGAGGATGATGAGCTGGTGGGAAAAGGCCAGGACCTGCTGTAAGTGGCACTGAACAGCAGGTCCAACACACACACCCGCACTGCGCACAGTGAGCAATTACTCTCCTCTCTTTTCATTACTGTGACTGTAATGAACCAAGACTTGGGCACGCACATATGAGTTCGAGCCCTTACTGACTCGGGGTGCACTACGGACCCAATAAACCCCTCTTTAGTGACAGGTTTGGGGGCACCGGTGGAGAAGTTGTCGGAGCCCATTGTGTTCACTCAAATGGACGGTTCTTCCATGAAAGAGCTGTGTAAATACTGGACTGGGCCATTGAGAATGGGAGCAGGGGAGCATTGGGAGCACCGCCTGTTTTTCATCACCCCAGCCGCAAGATTCCCGCTGGTACTGGGAAGCCCCTGGCTGCACGACCATGACCCATAAATACTGTGGGATGAAGGGAGGGTGTGGTTCATTTCCCCTGAGTGCCGTGGCCATGGCCAGGACCTTAACTGGGGACCCATCCCTCCTGATGAGCATGCCTGGCCACAGAAGAGCTACAGGCCATTCCCCCCACCTATCGAGACCTGGCCTGAGTGTTTGAGGAGGGGGACGACGAATTACCCCCTCACCATAATACAGATTGCACAATTGAACTCTTACCCGGATATAAATTGCCCAGGGGGACGCTTTATGCGATGAGCCCAACAGAGAAGGAGGAATTGTGCAAGTTCATTGATGAAAACCTCGCCTGGGGGTTTATAAGCCCCGCCTCTTCCCCATTCGCTGCTCCGGTTTTGTTCAGGAAAAAGAAAGACAGGGGCCTCCACCTCTGCACGGATTACAGAAAACTTAATGCAGTCTCGACCACCAATGCCTACCCCCTACCCCTCATAAAAGATCTACTGGCAGAAGCAGCCAAAGGCAAAACGTTTTCCAAACTGGATTTACGAGATGCATACTTCCGGGTGCGCATCAGAGAGGGGGATGAGTATAAGACTGCTTTTAATACCCCACAGGGGCAATTCGAAAACAAGGTTATGCCGTTCGGCCTCCAGGGGGCGCCTGTAGTATTCATGAACCTGATCAATGAAGTGTTACATAAACACCTGTTCAGGGGGGGGCTCTTGTTTACTTGGATGACATCTTGCTGTACTCCCCTGGTGAGCAATCCCACATCCAGATGGTAACGGAGGTGCTTCAGACTCTGTATAAACACAAACTCTTTGCTAAGTTGTCCAAGTGAGAGTTCCTGGGCTACCGCATTTCTTCTCGGGCGTTGGAGATGGACCCCACAAAGGAGCGGGATGTCTTGGGGTGGGAAGCCCCTCACACTAGGAGGCAACTCCAATCCTTCCTTGGATCGCCAATTTTGCCCAAGTAAGCTTCCCCCTCACTGACTTGTTGAAAACTAAGGGGAAGGGCCCAGATAGCACAAAACCAAGTTCCAAGATGATGTGGACGAATGAGTGCCAGGGGGCTTCTGACAACCTTAAAGGATTGTTCACATCCGAACCCGTATTGGCCCATCCAGATGAAAATAAAAAATTTATTGTACAAGTTGATGCTTCAGACATGACAATGGGTGGGGCTATCATGCAGGAGGGGGACGATGGTAAGCTACACCCCTTGGCCCACGTCTCGCGGAAATTCAACACCACTGAGTGCAACTGAGCTATTTGGGATAAAGAGGCTGGAGCCATCAGGCTCACCCTATCTACCTGGAGGCTTTGGTTGAAAGCGGCAGGGGTACCCTTTGAGATATGGACTGATCATAAAAACCTCGAAGTCCTCTGCACCCCCCGTAATCTTAATGCAAAACAACTACGGTGGGCTGATTTCATCCCCAAGTTCCAATTCACCTTGCATCATTTTCCTGGGAAGGCGAATTCTCTAGCTGACGCTCTCTCGTGCCTCCCTCAGTATGACAGCCAACGAGAGGGAGGGGTCAACTCAATGTTCACTCCCACCCAACTGGGAGAGGCGGTAGTGACACATGGCTGGGCGAAAGTGGAAAAGGACACCAGGGGGAGGGACTGGACTAGCGAATTTGCCTCCGCCTTTTCTGACTCTTGACCATTTAGAAATTGAATCGGATGGGGGTCTTGAACAAAGACAGGACGGGTGTTGGTACAAAAACTACCATCTGTTTGTCCCAGGTTCCTTACGCGGCCAGGTCATGGTGGCGGGCCATGGATCAAAACTCGCGGGCCACCTGGGTTACTTAAAGACGTTCTACCTCTTACAATGGCAATTCTGGTGGGCGGGCATGCGGAAGGATATTTCTCTGTACATTCAGTCATGCCCCACATGCATCGTGTGTAAACCCCAACCAGGGAAGCCCCCGGGACTGTTGCAGCCGCTTCCGACTCTGACTCAACCCTGGGAGGTGATTTCTGTGGATTTCATCACAGACTTGCCACCGAGTGTGGAGAAAATGGTGATTTGGGTAGCTGCGGACATGTTTTCCAAGCAAGCTCATTTTTCCCTCTTAAGCAACTACCTACAGCAAAACGTCTGGCCAAACTGTTTATGCATAATATTGTAAAGCTCCATTCGATTCCTAAGAAGGTGGTCTCTAACCAGGATTCACAATCTGTTGCTAAGTTCTGGGGTGAGCTAATGCAGTCCCTGGGCATCGAGCATGGACTCAGCAGCGCCTATCACCCAGAAACTGATGGCCAAACTGAACGGGTTAATCAAACCCTCGAACAGTTTTTGCATTGTTTTACTAACTTTCAGCAGGATGACTGGGTAGAGTTACTCCCTTATGCTGTGTACTGCTACAGCAATGCCATTCATTCATCTACAGGGGTCTCCCCATTTCAAGCGGTGCACGAATATGAGGGTTCCCCCCCTTCCATGGTTACCTTCTAACATGCTGGCGGGTGGTGGAGTTGAGGAATGGTGGCAACGCATCAAGAAACAACTGGATAAGGCCAGAGCTGCTTATAAAACACAAGCTGACCGTAAGCGTCTGCTGGACTGGGAGGTGCAGGTCGGGGACACTATGTCTGCACCAAAAATCTCCGCGGCTTACACCCCAGCTGCAAATTAGGCTGGAAATTTATTGGCCCCTTCCCTGTCGTCACTGTTCAACTGGAACTGCCAAAGACTTTAAAACATGTGCACCCTGTGTTTCACTTTTCTCTCCTCAGGAAGGATCTGGGGCCAAACACTTGGCACCCCGCATGAACCCAGGCCCCCCCCCCTTCCCGGTGATGGTGGATAGACAACAGCATTTTGAAGTTGCCCATATTTTGGACTCTCGCTCGAAACATAATCACTGGTATTATTTGATTGAATGTGTTGATTTTGGGCCAGAACAGATTTTGGGCCTCTGATGTTATTGCTCCCTGCCTGGTTCGCCTCTTTCACTGTCGCTTCCCTGATAAGCCAGGAGGGGGGGCCTTGGGGGAGCAGAATGTCAGGTCGCCCCGCCATAGTGTTTCAGTGTAAGGTGGAATGTGTCTTGCTGTGCAGCTGTTTCTCTTTCACTGTTTTCTTTCACCTCTTATCTCACTCCTGGGCTTGAGTGTCCGGCTCCTTTGGCGCGAAGCCTCTGCTGTTTCTCACTAACCTATGAACTGTTAACCAGCTCCCCGCACCTTTTAGCAATTGCTTATTGGCCCTTGAATGTCAGGGGGTCTCGTATGAAACCAGTATAACTATTATGGCCATTTTGTATTCTTTCATTCCTGACTCAAAGAGTCCAAGACGACTTCATCTATCTCTGATCAATAAAGCTGAACCTATTTAAGGACCTGCGGTTGATACCGAGTTATTGGAGTACCTGACAGTAGTCTGCTTTTAAAAGTAAGTTTGGTTAAAATTTGTCTAGCTTCCCTTATGAATTTCTGCTTGTCCACACAGTGTGTGTGAAAAGAAAACCTAAGGAAGTCCTGATCCAGGATTATAACTGCACTTCAGCAAGCTTCCACACCCCTTCTGCCTCCTGGATTTGTGGGCTCTCTAAAACAGAAAGGCCTAAGAATCTAAGAGCCTTATGCCAAGCGGTGACAGCAGCATTTCTTATTCCAGTGGGATAGCTATGCTGGTCAGCTGCTCAAAAACGGAGTTTTGTGGCTCCTTAAAGAGTAACTGCCTCACGGAAAGACAAGTTTCCATGGACAGCAGCCAATTTCATCAGAAGTATATTGTATATTTGAATGGAAGAGAAGCATGTTATATGGCCTATGGGAAGCAATATGTGTATGTGAACACTGTATGTGAAAGAGCAGCTTTCAGTTTGGAAGCGACCGAGAGAAGGAAGCAGGTGTGTTTGTAACCTGCTTTTCTTACTTTTTCGCATGCCTGAAGCAAGCTGCTCCCTGATTTTATTTCCTTAGAAATACAGGTGTAGTTATCAGGTTTGAGGGCTGCCAGGCAAGATACTTCTCTTCTACTTGCTCAGGCAACAGACCAGTACCTACGCACCCTGTTCAGGGAATCTGTCCCTCCCTGTGAAAGAGTGTGCCACTTCTACATCAACAAAATCCTTAACTCACCCTACCTGCTCCTCTCTCCAAGTGCCTAGAGAGCAGCCAAAAGGTTGGATAAGTATTGCCACAGAAGAAATATGAACAGCATGCATTCAAAGGAGGAGTCTACCACCCCAGGGCAGTGTAAATTTGCATCCTGATAGAGGAATCTTTCTCAGAATATCCCAGAGTATGTCTGTGCCGAGGAGATGCTTAAGCCACCATCCCCGCTGCCCACTGACCAAAGCTCAGGAGAGTCCACAGCAAAAGCAGTTATGGGCCTCTATCATGCTGGGATTTGGTGAGATCTCTGGGCCCCAGCCAGCATCCCACTTTGTACGGTGTTGCTGCCAGCCCTGCACTTTGGCGCTGGATGTATCTGAGCGAAACCTACACTTTGGCTGATGCTCAGGGTGATAATGGAACCGGGAGATTTGCTTGCCTCGCTATTTTTTCCCCGTCCCAGGCAGGCCAATGTGTTGGCAAGACAAAACTGATAACCATCAAGAAAATCACATCAAAGCTACAAGAATGCTATCAAGGGGTAGAAATGCTCAAAACTTAAATTTATGGAAATCAAGCCTGTTCTCTAATAAGGAATCCTCCAATGTGCAGCTCAGTGGAATGGATCCTGGAAGACCAGTGGAATTGCATTATAAACTTCTTAAAGGAACACAAGACAGCCAGCAGTGGGAGGAACAGGAACTTGTAGGAGGCACAACACGGCCACCACAGGCTGCAGATATTCCTCTGCTTCCCACAGAGGAACCTCAAAAGCAAGCATCACCACTAGAAAGCAGTACGAGTCGTTGTCAAGGTGAAGGCTTAGGTGAGAAGGAATCTATATTCCATTTTAGGAGAGCTGCAGAATACAGAAAAGAGAACTTGAGCCACTGCGATTCCTCCTGCACTCGTCACAAAGGGGACACAAGAGCAGGACAGAAGGCAGCAACTCCAAAGCAGACTAAATGAGCAGGCCAACGCTGGCTTTGGACGGGACGCTGGGCCTGCTGGTACAGCACGCTGCTGAGACAAGACAACTCTAAAAGGGTTCAATTCAAAAGAAAATCAGTCTCCTTGTTCTCCCGCTCCAACTGAATGTGGCAGGTAGCCAAACCAAAACACTGACATGGATGGGAAACGAACCATACTAGGGAAAGAGCCAAAATGAAAGGCAGCTTTGTGACGAGGCCCTGGCTGGGCCACCTCACACTTTCATCCTGCACTTCCTCCAAGGCAGCAGACACAATCCTCCCATCCGTCATTTCATCCCCACAACAGCCCTCTGGGAATAGCTAGGCAAAGAAAAAGAAAAAAGCTTCCCGGTGACCAGAGGCCGTCTATGAACTCGTCTTGCATCAGCCAGTGTTCTACTGCGTTTCTTCAGCCAGGGAAAAACAGTCGTGCATAACTGTGTCTGCCTATTCTCTCTGGGCCAGACTGGAAAGCAGCCATTGACGACTACTGGGGGGTTCATACGTCTATTAGTGCCTCTATCGGGGCACGCAGGGTATGTTCGACACTCCACTTGGGAATTGCCTTCCTGATGCAACTGCCAAAGTATTTCTATCAATTGACAGCCCCAAAACGAAGAGCTTTTACTTTGGCAAGAATGAATGTTCTTCCGTCGGCAGTTTTGGCGGGCAGATATAATAGAGTATCATACTCTTAACAGAACATGCAAGTGCTCATGTGATAAGATCGAAACCACTGAACACACGGTTATGGAGTGCCCTATATGAGATGAGCTGAGGGCTGATTTAGTCCACCCCTCTACATAAAGATACGGAACTGCTGAACGTGCGAGCCCAGGTGTCACGGCTACTATCGGGTATCAATGATCGTGCCACCCTCTCAGTGGCAAGATTCACAGGCACAATGATCATATGTAAGAGAAATAGTACTAAAAATTTGTTTTGGGGTTCTAATTTCTGCTTAAGGTGATAGCCGTATGAGCAGTGATAGACAGGGAGGCAGACAGACAGAGGAAATACAACTGCTCACGTGATCTCTGTCCCTCCTAGCAGAAAGGAGGGGCACATTTGAAGGCAGCCCCATTTATCCTGGCTACAGCTAGGGAGACAGCCAGAAGAGCTGCTGCCACAGACCTGGGGCTGTCCCGACAGAGCAGCAGCAGGGTGGCTTCTGCCTGTCCCAATTCCCCTCCAAGCATTTGGGCTTTAAGGAGAAATTGCAAGGGCTGCCTCATCAGCTGGGCACCGCGTGACATTCCGATGTCACCACAAACCATTCAGATGGTGGCCTGCCAGCCTTAGGCCCAGACATGGCTTACTTGCTCTGCTCCTGTGCTCTCCTGACTCTTCTCATCTCTTCCGGCACACAGAGCTTGACCAAACACTTCCTGGTTTGCTTAAGCACTGCTTTGGCATTTAACACTTCAGCAAACGGGATCTTGCTTCTCCACCCACGAGCCAGGATCCAAAACTGGGATTTAACAGAGATTTAGAATCCCAACTTGTAGGGGGGGAAACGAAGGTCCTGTTTGCCAACGCGCCTGCATGCAGAAGTCCCAGCAAGCAGAAGCCGGATTGAACTGGGATGTGTTTGAACAAGCTCTGCACACAAGAGGAGGTGGACAACTGGGGTTCACAAACGACACAAAACAAATTTCTGTTTAATTGGAGCTTGCTGTGGCACCAGATTACAGCAGCAGAGCACCATTACGTTAACTGCAACAGTTCACTTGCAGTGACTGGGAGAGATTAGGGGTGAGCAGCTACCCAGTGACTAATTATTTACAAAGCTTGATTAGCAACGCAGAAGCACAACCGACATATACTTTGACTCCTCTTGTCGAGTTACCGGGCCTGACTCTGCTCCCCTCCTCCCACCTCTGTCGGAAGGTCATTATACGGCCCTTACCTCTCTCCGGGGTCTCCACTCATTCCTGGATGTTGCATCTCTCCACGACCCGAACCAAGAGCTCCAAAGCGAGAAGTCTGGTCGTGATGTTCTCTCTGGCTTCCACTGGCCCAGTCCATCTCCACTGGACCAGCCTCCTCAGCCCCCTCCAAACGTTCGGACCTTTCATCAGACACATCCTTGCCTTCAATGCCAGGTCTGCAGGCCAGATCCGCTTGTCCCACTCCAGGTTCCCTTGGCAACTCTGGATCCACAAGGCCTGCATCTGAGGGGGCAGGCAACCCTGCCAAACCCAGGGCAGAGAGCCAATCAGGCTGCTTCTCTGCAGATTCCCTAGATTCATCTGGGCTGTCAGCCTGGGAGAGGCCAGAAAGGCTGATGCCTCTGAGGCTGAGATCTTGGGCCCAGTCGGATTGCCCCTCTCCGACTCCTCGGGACTCATCCATGGCCACAGTTCTTAAATCTCGTGACTGGTCCATCAGGCTGTCAGATGTCTCCACCAAATCTATTGTCATTCTTAGACCTGACATATCCAGTGGGTCAAAGCTTCCTCCTGGGTGCTTCCTTGCAGCACTGCACTGCATTTTTTGTTCAGTTCCTGAGGCATCAGAGCCTTTGACCCAGTCTCTTGCAGCAGCTGAGAAGTCATTGCTTTGTGGATCAGCTCCACCAAGGACATAGGCATCAGTCCAGACTGTCTTCTGGGCACGGAACTCCGCATCACCAGCCCCAAACCCTGGGGTGCTGCCTCCACTTACAATACCCACTCCTCTTTCCCAGCTGGTTTGACCGTCATTGTATTCATCAATGCTATCTGGATTCCCAACACTGAAGTCACTGTTCTGGCACTGGGCAACCCGCAAATCAAAACTAGCGGGCCAGTCAGACTGCTTGGCACTTAGTTCCGATTCTGGACAACTGGCATCACTAAAGCCATATGCATCAGGCTGGGGCTGCTGCTGGCTGTTAACCTGAGATGCAGAATGGCTGGCACTGCATTTACTGGGCTGCTTCAGCTGCTGGCCACTGAATCCCATCTGCAGGTCAGCGGCACTGGCGTCAGCACTGGTTTCATTATGCCAGCCTGACTGGCAGGCAC
The DNA here is from genome assembly GCA_029375565.1 of Gekko gecko. NCBI lineage: Eukaryota > Metazoa > Chordata > Lepidosauria > Squamata > Gekkonidae > Gekko > Gekko gecko. The sequence continues at coordinate 92,049,976 of JAPDNY010000003.1, forward strand.
TGAACTCAGCCTCTTGACAGGGACCACGGCCGTCATTAGGCCCCATGGAACGCATGAGACTAAGCGGTGCGTCCTGGTGGAGGGAAGGACTGCCTTTGTGAGGCACCTCTGATAACTCGGTGTTCACCTCTGAGTCCCCACAGCTGGTGTTTCCAGCACTGCCGGGCCAGTCAGTCCTGCCAGCAGCAGCACTTACAATATACTGGCTGCTCCAGTCCGTGCTGCCCACGGTGAACTCCCTGCTCCCCTGATCAGCATCGGAGCAGAGCCTGGGCCACCCTGGCTTCCACACGTAAGGCTCTGCACTCTGGCGTTCAGCAGAGTCAATGTCATACCTGTTGCTCCAATCAGACTCCCCCGTCTGCTGGTCAGCACGGCTGCGGCCATAGGCAGCAAGCCAATCCTCTTGGCCTTGGTTGGAATTACCCAGCAATGGAGTCCCCCCGGCCCAGTCTTGTGGGCCGGTAGCAAATTTCATATCCTGCCTGTCAGCATTGCCAACACCGTATGAGCTCAGCCAATCCCGTTTGCCAGTGCCAAATTCGCGATCCTGTTCCGTCTCATCAGGCCACCCTGCCTTGCTGCCAACAGCCTCTTCGGCCCACCCCATGTCGAAAGCCACGGATCGGCCGGTCTCTCCAATGCCAAATTCGCTGCAAAGGTCTTTCCGTGACCATCCGAGGAGATCCTATAAGAGGAAAGCAAAACAAAGAGGAGACCATATGGAGGGGGAAAGATTTGGCAGGGGGGTGCAAGTTTAATAAAGATGCCTCTCTTCAACCCACTTATCTCAATGTGACTAAGCTATTAAGCAGAAGGAAACCAAGAGCGGGAAGGGTGGGGGGGACCAGCGTACATAAATAGGTACAAAACACAAAGAAATGCCGGCTGAAATCACGAAGGTAGAACAAAAAATGTATAAAAATAATATTTCAGTACCGAGTTCAATAGCACAATAACCATATAACTAGATAAAGCCAGGGTGTTCTTACAAGAAACAACAGTAGTGCAGAGAAGTCAAGTCCCCAAAATTTCAATGTGTCTCGCTCCTGTTGTATTGTAATTCCATAGTCCAACTTGACATACATTCATCATAGAGTGGACTTATGACTCATATTGTTCCTGGAAAATCCATATAATCTTGGAATGCATAAACCATAGAGACACGTAGTCCAGAATACACAGGTTTCTGAAGACTGATACCTGGTGACCCTTGATGTAAGGGCTTTGTATACTAATATACCCCATGGAGAAATAAGACAGGGTATTGCAGAAGTATTAGAGCAACAACAAAATACCACTGTTCCCACTTGTTTTTGATTGAAATTTTGGACTTAATACTGAAAAATAATTATTTTCGGTTTGGGGAAAAAAATTATTTTCAAAAATGTGGCATTGCAATGGGAAATCCACCTGCACCTTCACTTGCTAATCTTTTTATGCAACACTTTGAAGAAACATACATCCTAGCATCTGAAACCCCTTTTTTCTTAACATCAAAAAGTATTTGAGATATATCGATGATTTTTTTTTGTTTGTGCAGGGCAATATATTTTTATTTATTTATTATGAGATTTATACCCCACCCTCCCCGTGAGGCAGGATCAGGGCGGCTTAAATCAGTTTCACCAGTGGCTCAATACATTACATGACCGCATAAAGTCTGATAAACACTACAGTCAGCAGTCTATTCACTTTTTAGACACCACTGTCTATGTTCATCAGGGCAGGCTTATGGTCAGGCCATAACATAAGGCAATTGACAGAAATTCTTTATTATATTTTACATCTCTCCATCCACATACATTACGTCATAATTTACCCTATGGACAATTCATACGGGCCAAAAGGAATTCATCTATTCCGCAAGATTTTGCTGCTGAAGCAGATTTACTTGAGAAGCTATCCATACAAAGAGGTTATCCATTCAGGATGATCGCACAGGCTAGAGCCCAGGCAGCCAGGGAGGAGTTATTGAAATATAAAAATAGGAAATCTACAGGAAGAATTGCATGTGCTTTTCAACATTCCAGCATTTCTAATCAAATTAGATCAATTTTTAGATGTTAGCATACAGTCTCCCATATTCCAGGCTGTCAGTTGCCACCATATATAGGTCTACGCAGAGGAAAAAATATGAGAAATGCTTTGGTTAGATCTGATTTCTTTAAAGGCAGCACAGCTGCAACTAATCCAAAAGGGTTTCTAAAGTGTGGACATTGCAAGGCTTGTCAGTATATGGTAGAAGGCAGTAGTTATACTGATAAAGACACAGGGATTATGTATAAATTTAATTTTACTGCAACCCGTTCTACAAAGAATGCAATTTACCTTTCTGTTTGTCAATGTGGGCTAAAATATGTAGGGATGACAACCAGGGCAATGAGGACTCGGGTGCTGGAGCACCGGTCAAGAGTGAATAATGCCATTGAAAATTCACCAATGGTTGGGCATTATATGCAAGCAGGTCACAATGTGAACGAGACAAAGTTTATAATTCTATACTGCCATCAAAATAAGCCCTTTCGAATGCACAACACTGAACAGATCCTATTACAAAAGGAAACTAGATTCAATTATGAATTAAAAACATATCCTTTTGGAATGAATCAAAGCATGGATTTTACATCCTATATTAGTTAATAGTAAGCTTTCAAATTATTGGACCCGTGCAATTGCAACCTGATATCCTACCCTAAGTTTATTTACTAAAGCAGTAAGGTTCAAACTGTTTGACCTGTGCATTTGCAGCCTGATTCTCCTTTCTTTGATCCAATTACAGCAGTAAGATCTCTCATTACTTGACCTGTGTTGCTGCAGCCTGACACTTAGATATAAATTATGGTGTAACACATGGTGGGATAAGGACCCATGATCCTTTGTGACTGAATAAACTGGCTTCTGTATGTGCTACTACTGAGATTGGGGTGAGTTTTCCCGTGTTTTTGTATTATGTATCTATGCAATTTATACATATTGTCTGTTTATCCTCAATTATATATGCCTTGAATTTGTATTTAGTCCCACTGTAGCCTATTGGTTTTGAAGAAGAATTATTCAAAACATGGCAGCATGCATCTGGACTATGCGTCTCTATGGAGTATGGATTTCAAGATTATATGGATTTTCCAGGCATTATATGACTCCACTCTATGATGAATGTATGTCAAGTTGGACTATGGAATTACAATACAACAGGAGTGAGACACATTTAAATTTTTGGAACGTGACTTTTCTGCACTACTGTTGTTTCTTGTAAGAACACCTTGGCTTTCTCTAGTTATGTGGTTATTGTGTTATTGAACTCGGTATTAAAATATTATTTTTATACTTTTTTTGTTCTACCTTAGTGATTTCAGCCAGCGGTTTTTTGTGTTTTGTACCTAAGATATTAAGCAGACAGAAATGAACACTTGAAACGTAAGGTAACAAGCAGAGTCTCCCCCATTCCTGAGTCTATAGTTATACACAAAAGAAAAATCTGAATATATCCCTCTTCTAAAAGCCACATTCTACTGAAAGCACATTCTCATGAAAAAAGCACAAATGTAATTAAACTGGAAAGCATGTGTAGACGCAGCAAGTTATATACCTTGTATGACAGAACCAATTCTCTACATGCTTTTGGCACTTACTTTTCTACACAGAAGTGCTTTCAGTGTAAGAAAACCACAGCATGAAATGGATCCGTAAACATTCAGGTGTCAGAAATAATTTAGAAATGTTGATACGAACATGTTGGCAAGAGGCAAGGAAGATCAAAACAATGTAAACAGAACATGCCTATATAAGAGTTATGAAGGAAAGGAAATGGATAGTTTGCAGAACACAGAACTTAAGTTCTGGTTCTCCACTGGTCCCATCATGTCTCTTAACCTGCAGCAGCACGGCCATATAACAATTCATAAACCAATTATGATTGTATCCATCAAGTCACTCTTGGTATGTGCAAAAGTTTCTGCAACATGGCCAGCAAGCCAAAGATCCCACCATTCCTTTTTAGCAGCCTGGGCTGGAAATGGAGCTACAGCTTCTCATTGGTCAAGAGGTCCAACAGAGCAGGAGAACTGTCTTTGAAGCAGATAGGCAGGTGAGATTTGAGGAGGGAAGCAGTCAACCCAGGAGGAGCAGGAGAGTTATCCCACGTGGCAGATCCCCCTGGCTCCTCCTTGCCTTTTTTGACTTAGCCTAGTCTCTTGCACACTCTGCAGCCATCCAACCTGTTAAACCACTTTGCGGCTTACTTAAAACCAAGACCTGCCCCTCACAAAGACAAGCCCAGTCTGTTACCCAACAAGCCAGGAATGCACATCCCCCTAGCCACCTTTGTATCCATTTAACCCATTTCATACCCGTTCTAAAATCAGAGAATGAAAAGCCCAGTGACATCTTCTACCTGCAACCCATTTTGTTGGTCTCAGCCAATTGTCTATACCAGGGGTCCTCAAACTTTTTAAACAGGGGGCCAGTTCACTGTCCCTCAGACCGTTGGAGGGCCGGACTATAGTAAAAACAAAAACGATGAACAAATTCCTATGCACACTGCATATATCTTATTTTGAAGTGAAGAAACAAAACGGGAACAAATACAATATTTAAAATGAAGTAAAGTTGAATCAACAAGCTTACCAGTATTTCAATGGGAACTATGGGCCTGCTTTTGGCTAATTAGATGGTCAACTGAATAGCAATCAGAATATAAATGCACTTATTGTATTTTAAATTGGGTTTACTACTCCTTGGCTGTCTGTCACTGACAGCAGGCAGCCCATCCAGAGATCAGAGATCACTCTGTTACCACCCATCCAGCTTAACATCTTTCCTTCTCTACATCTTTCCTTCTCTTCTCCTTTCCACCTTTCCTCCTTTCCTGCTTTTCCCCCTTTCCTTCTGTTCCACCTTACTTCTTTCCTTATTCCCACCATAACTTCTTTCCTCCTTTCTACCTTTCCTTCTGTCCATCTTTCAACGTTTCCTTCTTTTCACCCTTAACTACATTTCTTCTTCTTCTTATCCACAATTCCTTCTATCCTCCTGCACACAGGAATATCACTGGGAGTGGAGCCGAGGGGCAAATGAGGGAGCTGAGGGAGGGAGAGCCAGTCAAGCGCAGCCCAATTAGTGCCTACCAGCACAGCCCAATTAGTGCTCACCAGCGTAGCCCAAGTAGTGACCATGGGACTCACCTCTTCAGGGGGTAATAATGCACCCAACTTCCTCCAAGCTGCCTCTGCGCTGTGATGCCTCTGTCTCCCGCACTCTCTCTCCCGCTCTCCGCGCTCCTGCTTCCAACCTTTATTGCCCACAAGTCACCGCGCAGGCGGCCCTCCCAAATGCCCTGGCTTCCTCTGAATCCTGGGAGATGGGAGTTGTAGTCCGGCTGCGCTGTTCGGTTCCTCTCACTGCCTGAAGCTAGATTGCGGCCAGACAACAATTCCCATGATCCAGCGCTTCAGCCGGCCAGCCAATCAGCGGCAGCCGCCGCCCCCTCTCCCTCTTCCACCAATGACCTTCCTTTTCATGTAAAAAAAAATGACAGACAAGCAGCGGTGGCATAAACACCCAGTGGGCCGTATAAATGTCCTCGGCGGGCCGCACGTGGCCCGCGGGCCGTAGTTTGAGGACCCCTGGTCTATACCCTCAGCCAGTGGAGACCCTTTACCTCTGGTCCTGTGGGGTCCTCCAGCTTGGGCGTACTTCTCCTCTTAGTGTCATCCGCGCTGGGTGGAGGCGATGCCAGCAGCTCATCCAGCCAGCACGAGCTGGGATCCTGTTCAGCCCCCCTCAGGGGGTCAGCGTCACCAGCCTTGCTCTCCTGAGCCAGATCCGGCGTATACTCACTCTCCTGGCTAGGCACAGCTGTCTGCACCTGGACTTCTTCTGAGAATGAGATGCAAGGCTGTACGGGGGCGGCAGACTGTTCTACACTGGGCAAGGGCTCCATTCCCTGCAAAGCCCCCTCCTCATGGACGGCTGGAACAAAAGGCAGTGAGCCCTCATCCTCCCCTTGAAAACCACACTCTGTCGCCACCAAAGGACCCTTTAGCTCGGGGCTACCAGGCTTCCTCCCACCAGAGGGTCCTCCGGGGGCAGGCATCTGCAGGAGGAGAGGAGAGTCCTCCGGCTGCCCCACAGCCGGGCCCGGAGTGCTCCCATGGGCCTCAGTTTCACCTTCCCTCCTGCTCAGTTCCTCTGAACTTCTTTCCTCATAAGACCTTTCGGGACTGGAGATATTCCCACTCAGCTCTGTCTCCAAGAGGCCTGTGTCTTCTGCCTCCGCAATGGGAGACCTGGGTGGAGACCCCAGTCGCCTCCCCCCACACTCAAGAGCCTGGTTAGGAAATGACCACTCAAAAGACTGTGACAGGCTCCAATTGGACTCTCCCACTGCAGTCTGCTCTAAGTGAGGACCCCCTCTTGGCAGGGCAGCCAAAGACCCCCCGAGCTCCTGCTTGCCCTTTTTGCCTTGAGGCTCCACCACTCCCTCTGAGGCACGCCGCAAGGGCAACTGAGGAAGGTGGGGGGGCTTGACTTCAGCTGGGAATGCCCGTGTAGGGTCCCTGGGGGAATCTGGGTTCCCGGAGAGCAAAATGGACTCTTGTGCATGAGACGGGGAGCCAGGAGGCTGATCAGAGCCAACACAGTAGTCAGAAAGAGTTTCTGGGGAACCAGGAGACCCAGAGATGCCCAAGAGACCACTGGGAGTTTCTAGGCTGTGATCAGCAGGCAGAGGGAAAGCCACACGGAGAGATGGCCCGGGGAGAAGTGAGCCCTCAGGGTCCCTTGCAGAAGGGCTGGGGGGACATGGAGATGAGAACGTCTCAACAGAAGCACTGGGGGATCCGGGGGACGGGGGTCGGCAAGGGCCAGAGGGGAACCTGGAGGCTGAGTAAGACCACAGAACGCCTCCGTGGGAGATTTGAGGGGCTTAATAACATCTGGAGAGCCCGGGGGAAGCTCAGCTTGGGTGCTGTGGATATCTTCTGGAAGATATGGAGCACCCGGGGGCTGAGCTGGTTCAGCAGGGGCCTCAGGGGACCCAGGAGTGGCTCCAGAAGAGAGCTTGGCAAGGGGTTGATAGGTCTGTGGGACAGAGACCTGCAGAAACAAGGGAAGAAAAGGTTAAATGTTATCCTCCCTCCCTGCAACCTTCCCAAGGATTCCAGTTAAATCTAAAAGTGCAACCTTTCTGGCCCCAAAGGGGTCCACCCCCAAATTAAAGAGGTCTCCCCCAATCCTGTCCCTTTACCCCAAACCACTGTGGGATATTTCCCCCTTTTTTGAACAGCTCTCCCAGTAGAACCCTGCTCCTCTTAAAAGACCGTCCCTCACCCAAATTGTAGACTTCCCCCCAAATCAAATAAGCCAGAAGGAAATGAAATGCAAAGAGAGGAAAGGGAAGGGGGAAAGAAAAGCTGAAGAAGTCCATCCACATATGCTGCAGTCGCAATGAGACCCTGTGCCCCACCCAAATCCTCACCTTCCTCCAGCTTGGAAATAAAGCCAAGATGGGTGGTTCATGCCTAGTGCTCCCCCCTCCTCCCCAGGGAGCGGCAAAGGGAGTTAATCATTGCCACCCTGATCTCTGTGAAGGAAGCGGGTGCTGTGCCTTCCCTGGCAGGGGAACTGCCTCTCACACGCCTGCCAGGTCGCTGGGCTGCACTCCCTGAGTCACGGCCGCTCCCTCCCCTCCAGCAAAGGCCCAAGGCTCTGCCAAGCCTCATGTGAGCTCCCAGCATCTTGTTTGCCTGGGCTGGATTTTGTCCATTGCGAAGTTATTTTATAACTCCCGAAAGCAAGGCAATACTGTGGTCATCACAGGGGTGTTATCAGCTGTGCCAAGTGCATAAGCAACAGTGTATTTACATTGCCCTTGCACTGTGAAGTTTGCAATGCATACCAATAAACATGCCTGGCACAGTCTACCATAACGTGACAACTTTTCATTATTGCTGGTTGTAGCAATGTAGGCCCTACTCAGCAGGCAGAGACTGAGAGATTCCCCATATCAAACTGGAAACCAAGGGTCACATGCTACTCTAGCATCTCTATGTACGCTTGTTTTCACACACACTGCTTCCAAACCCTACTCTGTACTGCAAAGCTGTCTCCCACTGGTGGTAACCAAGTCACCAGGCCTGGACACCACCGATTCCTAAGTAAGTAGACTTCCCAATATTTTTGAGCCACAATGAAGAAAAAAGTTTCTGCTGCACCAACCACTTTGGCAAACACTCAATATCCATGGCCAACTAGCAGGCAGTATGCTTTTTTTTTTTAATGCTGTACCATATAGAGATGGAAAAATTTTAATGCCCTAAGTGCCACCATCGAAGTAGAGGCCTGAGTATTTCAAACTCCCAAGAACCAGCATCTGAGCACCTCCATGAGCCGGCACCTGCCGTTTTTACAAGCCTGATGCCACACCCTGTGCCGGAAGAAAGGACACGCTTGAACTGAGACACCCAGTCGTGGTGCACAACAGTCCACTGATTGTTCTGATTACCACTTCCTGAGGAGAAGCATTACTGTCAGGCTCCCTATGTGCATTTTACAGCTCGCCTGCCATTGAGAGAGGAAGTTCCTCTCTCCTTGATGTGCCCGAGGCTGGTCACCTTAGTGGGGCCAAATGTCCTGGCTTCTCAAATGTCTGTTTTTCTTGCTATGTAGAGGCTACGTGTCGGGGGGGGGGGCGGTAGGCAACTGTTAGTTTTGGCAGGAGGGATGCTCTGGGAGAGGTACATGCTTAGTGGGGGGTAGTTGACTGTTAATTCTGGCGGGCAAATACCATGGGGTGATTGGGTCCTGATCTTTAGTGACTTTACTTGAACCCACTATATCTGTAACTTTCACGCGTTCAACTTCAGTCCTAACAAGAACTCGTGTCCAGTATGGTATCTATCAAAGTCACAATAAAGTTAGCTTTCTTCGAAGTGATTGGTGTTGAGAACGGATTTAACCAGGATCCCAACCATTAGCTGGGAAAGAAAAAGAGACACGCACCCTACAGAAAGGGAGCCCGGAAGAAGAGAGGTGGCAGCTACCCCTGAGACAGAGGAAAGCCAGGAAGGAGAGAGGCCAGTGGAGGAACTGCTGTGCTGCAGATAACTCACGCCAGGAGGAGACGGTGGGCGGCGCAGTCCCGGCTGGCCTTCATCACAGCTCGGACCAGGTGGGCTGGAGCTGCTGCTGCTGAGAGAAAGGAAGAGGCACCGCCCGTCCGTCAGGAGGCAGAATCGGCTGCTACTGACGACAACCAAGAGGGAATTTTGCTATCTGTCACAGAGGCTTCACTACCCTGCCCTCCTCACGGGAAGCTCCAGAGGCATCACTGCAATCCCATCCAAGGCCATTTCCCTTGCTGGGCAAACCACTTTCTGGCAGTGAAGATTTGAGGATGGCCAGAACTCATGATGGAATCCTAGAATTTAAGACTTGCTGGGGTTTCTCCAGTCTCACAATTGCCAAGATCAAACATCAGCATGTGTAAGAAAGAGACAAGTCCCACTAAGTTGAATGGGACTTACTCCCTCTGTGCAGCTATAGGCCTTACCCTGCTGTAGCTATCATTCTGTCTTAACCATAGAAGTGATTCTAGCTCCAAGAGTGGCAAATGAATAAAAAGAACTAAGAAAGAACTGCTGGCAGGCCACCCTAAAGAAACATTAAATCAATTCACTGTATTCCCCATGGCACTCAAGGGCTAAAAGATTTGCTGTTCTGCATCCCGTTCCGGTAACTGACATTAGAATGACTTCACACTGTATCAGACAACGCACCTTCCACAACTATTTAGGATGTCCTATCGTGAGAATCTGAACCTTACCCGTCTCTAGAGCAGAAACATAAGTCTCTCTCTGTTGCTGGCTGCTCAGATTCAGGCGCATGCTGACCATTTGAACTTGTAGTGTCCTCCTTGTTCCTTGACAATCTGTGCTCTTCATGAGAAGCCCTGTACACAGGACCTTTCAATTCGATTTCTCTCCCTTCCCCTCCACTGGAACATCTCCGGAAGACAGCATAACCCTTAGGCCCCAAGTGAACAGCCATGCCACCCTCCTGGCTGGAGAAGGTGCGTCCCAGCCGAGGCCTGTCAGGGACCTCCAGCCCTTCCTTGCTTGGCCTCTCAATCTTGGCCAAGATCTCCTCCACTGTGGTCCCAGGAAAACGTTCTGGCTTGGCTGCTCCCGGCACTGGCTTCACTTTGAAAGGGACAGCACACTTGCGTACACTGAACAGTTCTCCAAACTCATCTGCAGAAGCCCCCTCTGCAACACTGGGCTGCTTTGCAGACCCAGGTCCTTCCCCATCTGCAGATGGTTTAGCCACAGAAGAGAACGGAGGTGAAACCTCTTTCCCATTTGTAGCTTCTTTTGGAGGACACTTGAAGCTAAAGGAAAGACGCTTAACAGAATTACCAGCCCCACTGCTATATGGCTTGGGTCCAGCCAGCAAATTGATCTTTTCTGCAGAGGGCACTTCAGAAAGGGCTTGACGCAGTACAGGGGTGGGTTTTGCTGGCATGACTGGCTTTGGCAGCACACATGGCTTGGGTTTCACTGGGGGCTTTGGGCGGGCCTCCCCTGAGGAAAAGAGAAGGTCAAGAATTACAATCCACTACCTAAGCACTATCGGCTTTGTATTACAGACATACCCCCCTGCCCTCCAGTCCCAAACCACTTCTGCAGGGGTAGATGGCAATCGATGCCTTACGCAGAGTCACCTCTCTGATGCCGTACAAAACACTTTCCCTGGGATCTACCCCTCTCCGTCATACTTTCCTCTCACCCTCCCTCTGCAAAGCTCAGGGCAGCATAATACTTCTTACCTATTTTACCCTCACAGCAACTCTGTGAGGTAGGTTAGACTGAGAATGTGTGCCTGGTTGAACATCACTCAGTGAAGTTCATGGCTGACTAGTGATTTGAACCTGATTCTCCTTAGTCTAACCATTACACCATACTGATTTGGGTTGTAGAAAGCCATACATCACAGAATCATAGAATGTTAGAGATAGAAGGGACTTTGCAGGTAATCTAGTCCAACCCCCTGCACTCTGCAGGAGCACAGCCGAAAGAGAGCCCTACAACATACCTGAAAGATGGTCATCCGCTTGAAAACGTCCAGGGAAGGAGCAAAGCAACCTCCCGAGGCAGTCTGTTCCACTGCTCAACCACTCTTACAGTTAGGAAGTTTCTCCTGATACTTAGCCAGTATCGACTCCCTTGTAATTTCAACCCATTAGATCTAGTCTTGCAATCCGGAACAAGAGAGAATAGATCTGCTCCATCTTCCATGTGACAGCCCTTCAGATATCTAAAGACTACAATCATGTCCCCGCTAAGCATTCTCTTTCCCAGGCTAAACATACGCAACTCTTTCAGACTTTCCTCATAAGACTTGGATTCCAGCCCTCTCACCATCCTGATTGCCCTCTTCTGGATATGCTCGAGCTTGTCAACATCCTTCCTAAATTGTGGTGCCCCAAACTGGACGCAGTACTCCAGGTGAGGCCTGACCATAGCAGAACAGAGCAGAACCACCACCTCCCGTGATCTGGACATGAGGCTTCTGTTCATGCATCCTAAGACTGCATTAACATCGTATTACCCCTGCCTCATGTGATTCTGTTAAACACAGAGTTTGGCTCTTATTCTCTGGTGGACCATCCCTCTTAACACAGGCAGAAAGATGAGGGCCTCTAGAAGCTTGGCACATCACCCCAATCTACACATCACTTTGTAGCTCTGAGCTCCGTGACAGTAAAAAGCAGACATCTCACGTTGTACCTGTCTCAGGGCTGCTTGATAGTTGCTTGGGTCCCCCACGGCCATTAGCAGCTGTACAAAGGGCTGGGGAGCACAGCGAATGGGGCTTGGAGTCCATCACATCACCGGGCTGGGACTCTGAATGCAGGACAGACATCAACCCCTAGAACACAGAGGGAAAAAGAATTTAGCCACTTTGCAGAGAGCGTTGAAAGAATATCGAATGATTGCCCGGCTCACCCCACAAAATGCAAGTCTCCCCCATTATCTTCTCTTGCTTTCTACAGCTGAATCCTTACCAGGAAACAGCCCGGAGACAAGCAGCCATCTCCCTCTCTCACACGCACAAATAAAGTTTCGTGTTAAGCCACTCCCAGGGCAGGCTGGGACAAGGATGAAGGGAGCGGGTCTCCCTCAAGCATCCAGGCCCGTGACTCACGCTGGAGGATCAGAAACAAACCTATAAAACTTGGACTCCCTCGACTGTGCTGCACTCCGGCTCCACCTTTGTCGGCCCCCCTCCCTCCCTGTCCTTCCCTGCCAACAGGCTCCCCTCCTCCTTCCTTCTCATGCCGAGTCCGCCTCTCACGCTGCCTCATTCCTTTTGTCAGCTTCTGTCCCTTTGCCATAACACTCCCATTTTGCCTTTTCCAGTCATAATCTCCCCTTTCTTTCCAAGTTCCTCCCTCCCTCCTTCCCCACACCAGCTCCAGCGCAGGAAGAGTTTCTGCTCTGCCCAGTCCCAGCTGTGTAGGCTTCCCAGGGAGAAATACGAGGAGGGGGAGGAGGAGTAAACATCTGGACTTAAACCCCCGCTGCCGCCGCCGCCCCATTTCTCAATCGCTTGGCGCAGCGCCCCTGGAATTCAATGAGGTAAAGCTGGGGCCTGCTCCGATTACTACGGCAACGGCCTCCCGCTAGATTTTGAGAGAGGGCCAAGCCCTGGCGGAGAAGAGGAACAGCCCCAGCCCGGAGAGCTCGGTGGTGGCAGCGAAGAGCGCGGCACGTGGCCCAGGGACGCCTCCAGCGGGCCGCAAGCCTTCAGGAGCAGCAGAGAGCCCGCAGAGGAGGCTGGGGGGGGGCCTCAGCAACCGCCCCCCCCCCTGCAGCAGAAGGCTCAGGGCGGAGGTTAAGGCGCGGCCCCACAAAAGGCTGCAGAGAGACCCCCACCCTCCAGGCTCCCTTAGACAGTCGGCTGAATTGACAATCCCTGCCGGCCCGGCCCCGGGGGAGGGAGACTCAAGAGCAGGCCAACAGCCTCCGAGGCCAAGCATTGCACCACCCCTCAAATGATTAAGTTTACTTCTCCAACAAGTCCTATAGTGAATCTGTCCCCAACTCCCAGGCCGCTAACGCCAGGCCCAATTTCTGCTGCACATGCCAGTACCTCAGGCCTGACTTTGGCCTTGCGCACTTGCTCACGTACTGCTTGACTTCTGTCGACACCCAATCTGCCTCACTCCTCCGCCCTCCACGTCTGAGGCACCTCCCCAATGGCTCAGCCTCGGAAGAGTTCCACGGGCAAGGGCCCTGATTCAACGCCTTTTGTAGCGTATACTCCCTACTCAGACTCTCCTGTGGGGAACTAGTGGTGAAAAGTATCATCGAGTCACAGCTGGCTAATGGTGACCCTGACCCTGCAGGGTTTTCAGGGCGAGAGACATTTGGAGGTGATTCGCCATGGCCTGCCTCTTGCCATCCCAGCTCCAATATATACCTTGGAGGTCTCCCATCCAAATACTAGCCGGGGCCCCAACCCTGTTTAGCTTCCAAGATCTGACGCGATTGGACTAGCCTGGGCTGTCCAGGTCAGAACCACAGCTCCAGAATTCAGAGAAGCACACAACAACATTCAGTGATGAAAGGAAGAGGAGAGCTGAAGAAGCCAGAATTATTGGGCATCTGAGAGCAACGTATTAGACCACTGGAACCCAACCGAAATCCATTATACCAGAAGCCAAATACACAATACCAAAGAACCACCTCTCCAAAGTTAAAACCAGTGACAACAGATTACTGGTGGAACCTGTAGGACAGGGGTGTCCAAAGTTTTTTTGGCGAGGGCCAAATACAGAAAAATAAGCAAAGGCCCGGGCCACACACAAGAGGTGACATATTGAATCTGCAGGTGAAAGTTGGAAAAAGGTGTGTGGGGGGTTAAAGGTGTTACCCAGGGGTCTTTTCGTAGAAAAACAGCTGCAGGAGCTCATTAGCATATGGTATGCTAATGAGCTATTATGCTATTAGAATATGCCACACCCCCTGACATCACCGGAAGTGATGTCAGAAGGGGAAGCAAAAGGGGGGGAGGCATCTTCAAAAGCCTCCCCTTCCCTTCCCCAGCTGGTCTGGGTTGGGGAGCTAAGAAAGAAGGGGTTTAAAGTTTAAACTCCTTCTCATGAGAGTTGGGCCACAGAAGGAGGAAAGAGGGAAGGAGAGAGAGAGAGAGTAGAGAGAAGGAAAGAAGGAAGGAAAGAGGGAAAGAAAGAGAGGGAAGAAGGAGGGAAACAGGGAAAGGAGAAAAAAAGAGAGGAGAAGAAGGTGGGAAAGAAAGAGAGAAGAGAAGAAGGAGGAAAAGAGGGAAAAGAGAGAAGGAAAGGAGGGAATGAAAGAAATTCGGCGGCAATTCAGCCCTAGTATATCCTATGGGCCATTGAAGTCAATGGTTAAAACATAGGGTATATTCTGGTGGCTGGAGGAGAGGGGGTTTGAGGGAGAGGCTCAAAACTCACAGGGTAGCTGATGGAGCCTCTCCCCAAGATACCCACCAAGTTTTAAGATCATTGGACCAGGGGGTCCAATTCTATGGCCCCCCAAACAGGTTGGAGGGAATAGGGGCAACCTGTTTAGGGGCCCATAGAATTGGACCCCCTGGTCCAAAGTTCTTGAAACTTGGTGGGTATCTTGGGGAGAGGCTCCATCAGCTACCCTGTGAGTTTGGAGCCTCTCCCTCAAACCCTCCCCTCCAGCCACCAGAATATACCCTATGTTTTCACCATTGACTTCAATGGCCCATAGGATATAATGGAGCTGAAATTGACATTCGGCTGCCTGAAAGACTCCCCGGGACGCCGGCTGGGGGCGGGGCTTGGCTCCTGAGCTCCCGGAGCTGGGCTCCGGTGCGCTCCCCCCCAAAAAGACCCCTGACAAGAAATGGCCCATCAGACAATCTCCTCCCTGAACGTCTCTCAGGAGACAGAGCGGGTGAGATTCCTGCCGGTCCCTTTCCCCTGACTGGGTCGGCTCGACTTCTTCCGATCTGACAGAGCCCACCAGGTGCCCATTAAGCCGTTATTCTCCCCCCCCCCAGAGCAGGCAGAGGGCAGTGCGCAGCACAGCAGCTGGGCGTGGCGTCCCTCCTGTCACTTACCTCTCACGTCCAAAGGAGAGAGGCGGGAAAGGGGGCGTGCGCGTCGGTGATCGATCCTCTCTCTCCCGATAGGCGGAAAGGAGGGCGGGGCCTCCCAGACCGGCGCGCCTACGCAGTGTCTCCACCCCCCCCCGCTTGGTTTGGCGAGAGGCGCCGCTGAGGATGGTCGTGTTGCTGCCGCGTTCCTGGAGTGAGGCGAGCGATGGGAGCCAGTCCGTGAGCCTGCCCAGCCCTCGCCGGAGGAGGATGCCGCGGCTGCCCGGAGCCTCCTTGAGGCGGCGCGGGGAGGGGCTCTGACTGGCTGGCTCGTCCCGAGACCGCCGCAGGAGAAGCGAAACCAGGGAGCGGCCGCACCGAGGAGGAGAAGGAGAAGAAAGGAGCCCGTGCTGCGGGCCAATAAAAACTGACCCGCGGGCCGCAGTTGGCCCGCGGGCCGTAGTTTGGACACCCCTGCTGTAGGACAAATACCAACACACAACCATATTTCACGATATAGTCAAAACCACACAAAGTTCACATGGCATTATCCTTCATACATATTACTTCCATATATGAAAAAGCATGTACATGTACCATAATGCATGAAGTATACACCTGTTGGTTTAATTGTGCATAGATGCAGTGAAATGTACACTTTCCATATTATTCAGTGAATACTTTCCCTGCACTTGAAATGGTATCAGTACAGAAAAGTGGTACTTGAAAGGTTGTCATGTACAGGATGGTGTGTTGTTGTTTTCTGATGCCCCAGAAGGCCGGACCAGGACTGACGGGTTGAAATTAAACCAACAGTTTTTGGCTAAACATGAGGAAGAACTTCCTGACGGAGCAGTTCCTCAGTGGAACAGGCTTCCTCGGGAGCCTCCACCTTCTCTGGAGGTGTCATGATCCATGTAGGGCTGGGAGACGAGGCCTAGAAGCCTAGGCCCCAAGAGACCTGTGTGGGAGTGGAAAGCAGGCAGCGTACAACCCCCATAATGCTTAGTGACTGTGTACAGGGGTTGTGTGAGGGGACCGGGACTTCAGCTTTGTGGGCTGTGCAGTTGGGTTCTTGTCTCTTCTGCAGTCTTGCCTCACACAGAGTAAAACCGAGGGGACCGGCCTGAGGAGAAAGAGCCCTCACCTGGGACAGAGCGGGTACAGGCAGGACGCCTGGCATAAGAGGGCTGTGGGCCTTGAAACAGCAACCAGCTAGGAAGAAATAGGCAGTCGCGTTAGATTTGTTCATTTTGCCTTTAAACACTGTTATACATTTTAAAGCACCTTGTCTGGTTTTCCTTGCCCCATTACTGTATTAGTAAACCATTTGTTGAATTGTTCTCTGCCTGGTCATCACGCCTATATATTTCTCGGCTGAAAAGGGGGCATTTTGGATGGGCTTGGGAAGGTGCTCTGGGCCTTCTCAAGGAACCCAAAGTCCAGAGTGGTGGCGGCTGAAGGTGGCTTTTAAACAGGAGATTTTTTAAGCAGAGGCTAGATGGCCATCTGACAGCAATGCTGATTGTGTGAACTGAGGCGGATCACGAGGGGAAGAGCAGGGATGGTTGTATCAGTGCTTGGTTCTCCTGGCCCTTGCTTACATGCCAGGGTCGGGGTCTTACGTGGGGTGAGGAAGCAATTTTCTCCAGGCCAGTTTGGCCAAGGATCCAGGAGGGTTTTTTTGCCATCTTCTGGGCATGGAGGTGGGGTCACCGGGGGTGGGGGGTGGGGGTAGTTGTGAATTTCCTGCACTGTGCAGGGGGTTGAACTAAACGGCCCTGGAGGTCCATTCCAAATCTATGATTCTAAGCATAAAGCAAGCTCTCTTATATAAAAAAGGAAATGAGACCACATTATGACCAAAAAAATGTAGCTTGAAATGCATACTCATCGCAACAGGACTTTAATCTTGGGAAGATCATACTTAGTTTTGCGAGAGGCCCCTGAGGGGGCATTCTTTACATACAATCAAAACTTTAGTTTGCAAGGCCCATAAAGCATCAAGCTTACATTCTCTTAATGATCTAAACTGTCTCTGATGCAAAATCTAGTTGGGTCACTGTTACTAAGTTAATTCCCCCCCCCCGCAAATCATGCTGTTCCCAATAGAGAGGGGCATGCACACCCAAGGTGGTGCCTGATGCTTCGTAATGATGCACTGGAGCCCGTGTGGTAAGGGGTGGGCAGAATTAGAAACTGTTAGGCAAAAAGACGCACATGTTTTTTTTTACAAAAATGAGCCTCAGGCTACAATGATGAAACAGAGATATGCAGAAAGGGAGTTCTAAAAGATGGTGAGGCAACAGGAGATAAAGAAGGCGGACAGGTTCAGAGAGTCAAGAACAGAAAAAAATATGTAAAGTAGAAAAGATGTTGTCATTTCTATAGCAATACACATCTTTCAACTTCCAGCTTGTGAATTCAATGCAACACAGTACAGCTGAGAGATAATGGCTACCTAAAGAGTTCATTACTAAGCCACTGTTTGAAACTAGATTCCACAGAGCTAAATCCACCACTCTCCCCAGTGACGCTCACAGAACAGGCGACAGTACAGAAGGGACTTTTTGACATGAGAAAAGATTCATTTTAGAGTCTAACCTTACTAAGATCTGGAAAGTTATGTGTTGGTAAGCCTCAGAAGAGAAGCCACTCAAAGAAACTATAATAGGGATCTGCTGAGGAAAGATCAGGGGATGAAGAGAGGGAAGGAAAAGGAGTGGGAGGCAGACACCTCAGACTCAAAGACGCCAAAAGGTGCAGGCAGAAGGGCTAAGCCAAGAAACCTGTGAGGTGACAGAATGCCCAGAGGTGCACATCTAAATAATTTGCAGGGGCTCCTCTTGCAAAGCAGCTCTATCTCCTCCAAGACATTCAGCAATGCTTCTTGTGCAAAGGGAATGACTGGAAGAGAAGCTATACAGATCCTTCAGACCTTGCTGATACCATTATTAAACATCAGCTGTCAGCTTCTCAACACCTACGCACAGCATGCTGCCTACAAATACACAAATGAGGTGGGTATTAACTACGTTTGATTCCTCTAGATTTAGGAAGGAAAATAAGCCCAAATTCCATGCTCGCATTTTCACCTGTTATCACTCATATTTATTCCTGAGAATACGAACCTCATTTCCCCAAGCCAGTGCATTCTTATGTTACCAGGTGTCATATCATGTTTTCCCCTTTTTTAGAATCATGGTTTGAAGCCATTTTCAGATCTTCTGTAAAAACTGTAGCACAATTCTCCCAGGTATAAACTGAAGCAGGACTATTGCCGCATCTGATTGGAATATGTAACCCCAGACCCACATCTCACCATCATCTAGCTGCCCTGCTGTGATACCCATGCCAAAATGCCGTGTCTCTGTTCTAACCCCTGGAGGAGAAAGGACACCACAGAAATAAGCAAAAAAAACCCCCAACAACTAAAAATAGGGGGGTGACTATATCATTGTCATGTTCACCTCATTTTTACTTTGAAATTGTAGGGAATGGCAGAGGTGACATTTTCCTACTTTTCCTTTTCGTAAAGAAAAAAATCAATCAAAAAAGAGTCCACGTCTTCCCAGTACTACTATAAACAAACCGCTTGCAATAAAACCCAACTAATTAATGAGTCTTTAAGTGTCTCCATCTCTGCAGCCCGTCCCCCGTCCCCCCATGTAACAGCAGAAAATGTGGGGAGACTGCAAGTCCACCGCATTATTTTGCTCGGAAAGTGGAGTCAGGGCCCACTGCAGCCCTGAAAGCAGGAAAGCGTTCTTAAATGACACTCGGGGAGGGAGAGGCGGCCGGTGCCGGGGAGGGAGACGGTGTCTTGCGAGGGGGGGGTCGGGGGGACCACACTCCCAGGGAGGGGTCAGTCTTTCCCCAGGCGGGGCCTGGACGGAATCCCGGCCCAGGGAGGGAGGGAGCGAGCGAGCGAGCGGGAGGCGGCGGCGGCGGCCACGCGGGGAGAGGAGCCCGGGCGGGGTGGGGGGAGGAAGCGGGCCCGTCCGCAGCGAGGTCGCGACTCGGGGGGGGGGCACCGGCGGGGAGGGCGGGGGCGAGCTCCAGGGAGCCCCGGGGGCGGCCCTCCCGCCCCTGTCCCTGCCCGCGGGAGCGCGCGCGTGTCTGTGTCCCTCCCCGCATGTGCCTGTTCGCGCCCCCCCACCCCCCTCCCGCCCACTGCAAGTGACCCCCCCCTCCCGACCCTCCCTGCTTCGGGGTGGGGGGGGTCCCTCAGGCTCGCTCGCCCAGGAGGAGGGCCCCGCCGTGCCCCCCTCGGCGCCCCTCGCCCCCGCGGACCCGGCCCCTTCCCTCCCTCACGCACGCACGCACACAAAAACCCTCCCCTCCCGGGGGGGCGGCGCCGCCGGGACTTCCAGCTGTGAGCTTTAACCCGCCCCCCCCCCCGCGGTTCCCTTGGCCGCTGGGGGGGGTAAGTGGGGTGGGGGGAGTGCGGCGCCGCCCCCCACCCAGCCCCGCCCCAGGGCGCCTTACCCGGCCCGGGGATCCAGGGTGGCCCGACTGAGGCGCGGCCGGGCCTCGCGCGGTGCAGATGCCAATCCGGGGCCCCGCCGGCCACGCCCCCTGCCTCCGGCCGGCCCCGCCCCCCGGGAGCCCGCCCCCCACGAGGCCCGCCCCCGCCGCCGCCGCCGCGGAGAGAGGGGGGCTCCGCCCCACCCACCCCGCACTCTGCCTGCCTGCCTGTGTGTGTGGTGGGGGTGGGGGTGGGGGGCGCCGGGGGGCTCCGTCGGCCGCCTTAAACTGAGGCCATTTAAAAGGGGGGTCCTGCTTTGTCCTCCCCTCTGCTGCCGGCCTTCAGCTGGGGCCGGGCGGGCCTGCGGAGCGGGGAGGGACCGCCCCCCCCTTCCGCGCCCGCCCGGCCCCGCCTCCATCCCCGCCGCCGCCCCTCGCGGTCCACGTGGCCCCCCTGTGGGCGGCGGCGGCGGGGCAGAGCCGGGTGACGCGGGGGGGGCGCCGCCTGGCAGGCCGAGGGAGGGAGGGAGGGAGGGCGGGGGGGCTTCTTCGCCTGCGCGGCCGGGGAGGGGCGGGGCGGCGGTTTAGCCCTGGCCGCGGTCCAGAGAAAGGCCGGGCGGGGGCCACCTGCGAGCAGCCCCACCAGCCGCCCCCCCCCCCGCGCACTCCCTGCGGACACGAGGCACAAACGCTCCCCCCCCCCGGCATGGTCCCCTCGTGCTTCTCGTGCGGCGGGGCCTTCCTGGGCCAGGGCCCCTCTGGCTGGGCTCCCCGCCCTCCCTTCCTCCCTCCCCTGCGGGGCACAGGCCCTTCTCTCGACCCCGCCCCTGTTCCGGGAGGGGACCAGCCCCCTTTCTGTCTCGCAGGCCAGGCCAGAGAAGGGCAGAATCCCGCGTCCCTCAAGTGTCCCTTTCCGACGGGCGGCCCCTTCCTACCTGGCAGATTCGGCTTCCTGGGGACTTAAGTGCTGCACCTCTGTTGGCTCTCAGAATCCAGGGGTCTGTCCTTTGACTGACTCTGTGGAAAGGGAGAGTATCCCCCACCAGGCTTGTGGACAGATAGCAGGGCCCTCGTTTAAGTGGCTGATTGCAAGATTTTAAAGTCAACTCTGTATAGTATGGGGTTCCCAGCATGGAGACTCACACTACAACATGCTATACAACATGCATTTATTGTACTTCACACTAAAGACACAAAGGGCCCGGCAAGGGCCAACTATATACACCCATCCCAGACACACCCACAGTTCCATCAGGGGTTTGAATCTCCCACCAGAGGTCTTATTGGAGGGCTCCAGGTGGCCTAGGATCCTTGGTCCCTATTGTGTTTGGGACCAAGCTCAGGACTGAGGCGTGGACCCTTGCAGTCCACAGACATCACCCCTCCCCCCATAGTTCAAAACCAACCTAAGTCACATAGTCCTGTAGGGAAGCTGGCAACCGGCACTCTCACAGGGAACACCAGAGCGCCTGGACAGGGTCACTTGCAACCAGCTCCGGGCTGGCAGCTAAAATACTCTGCTGCGGCAGCAGTGCCTCTTCAGGGCTTGGTGGCACCACAGCTGTTGGGGCCACGGCTGGCGCAGGTGGACTCTCACTTATGCTAGCTTCTGGGGTGTAGCTCTCAGGGGAACACAGCAGGGCCTCCTCCTCCGCCAGGAGCTGTCACCGCTGTAGCTGGTCCCCATGCTTCTTGAGCTGGCTGTCCTTCATGGATACTTCATAGGAGACCAGACCAGTGGGCCCAATGACGCATCCCACCAGCCACGGGGCTCCCTTTCCAAAGTTCTGGATGAAGATGGGGTCCTCCAGGAAGAACCCCCAGGAAGCCTCCCCTTGTTTGACCAACCTTCAGGACTCCAGCACCTGGTCTGGATGCAACCAGTCCAGCAGAATGGTGGGGCGGCAACCCAGGAGTTCCATGGGGCAACAGCTGTTGATGGGATTAGGCATGTCCACGGGGTCAAAAGGAACCGGGCTAGTCAGAACTCCCAGTCCCCCTCCATGATCCTGCTGAGGGCTTCCTTGGCCGTTCGCACCATCCGCTCCACTTGTCCGTTGGTGGCGGGGTGGAAGGGTGCAGACCTCACGTGCCACATTTAGTTCCTCTGGAGGAACTCCTGGAACTCCTCCAAAGTGAATGCCGCTCCATTGTTGGAGACTATCATGTCCAGCAGCCTGTGGGTTGCAAAGATCCAGCACAGCATGTGGATTACTACCTTCAGGGACATGGTGGTGACAGGGCTAATCTCCAACCATTTGGAGTAAGTCCACGGTGACTAAAAAAAGTAGTCCATGAAAGGAGGCAGCGAAATCTATATGAAGCCAGGACCACAGCTTGTGGGTGGACTCCCAGGACTGAGTGGGTGCACTCGGCAGATTCGGATGGACCGCCTGGCACATCTGACACCTTCACACCCGGGACTCGATCTCCGCATCAGTCTCTGGCCACCAGGCATAGCTCCGGGCCAGGGCCTTCATTCGGACTATTCCCAGGTGTGCCTTGTGAAGCACTGTGAGAACGCTGTGTTGCAGGGCATTGGGGATGACCACCCCCCACAGTAGGCACCCTTCGTAGGCTGACAGTTCGTCCTTGCGGGTGGTGAAGGCTGTGACTTCTGGACCCGCGGAGGCCACGGGCCACCCCCTCAACACTCAGCCCAAAACTTGGGAGATGACATGGTTGCGGTCTGAGCCCCTGGCAACATCCACGCCCTGCAGGGGCGTGTCGGGGAGGTCCTCAAGCATGAGGGTCCTATGAGCGGGAGCCAGGTCAGCTTCTGTGGAAGGGAGTGGCAGCCAGCTGAGGGCATCAGCGTGCCCCATCGCTTTCCCCGGACGGTGTTCCAGGTGGGAATTGTGACCCACCAGGAAGAGAGACCAGTGGAGGACCGAAGGGGAAAGCACCTGGGGAGTCTGCTTGTCAGCCGCAAAGAGTCTGAGGAGCAGCCAGTGGTCCGTTGAAATAGTGAAGGGCTGCCCATACAAAAAGTCGTGAAACTTTTTTACCCCCGCAACAATCACCAGGCCCTCCCGGTCTATCTGGGCGTAATTCCTCTCGGTGGCCGATAGGTACGGGAGTAGTAGGCCACTGGCACCTCGCAGCCATCAGGGAGTTGGTGGCCCAAAACCATGCCCACACCATAAGGGGAAGCGTCGCAGGCGAGAATCACTGGCAGGGATTCATCGAAATGTGCCAGCACCTCGTTGGAGATCAGGAGCACCTTGACTCCCCAGAACACTGCGGACTCCCAGGGACCCCAGGACCACGGCACCGTTTTGTCCAGTAATCTGTGCAGTGGCTCTGCCGCTGCCACTTTGTGGGGAAGGAAGGCGTGATAAAAATTCAGTAGCCCAAGGAATGCCTGAAGTTCCACCTTGGACTTAGATGACAGGGCCTCCACGATGGCCTTAATCTTGTCCCTCGTCGGGTGGAGGCTGGATGCATCAACCCGGAACCCCAAGAAATTCACTTCGGGGACCCCTAGCAGGCACTTTTCCTGCTTGACCTTCAGACCGGCCTCGTTGAAGCGGCAGAGGACAGTGCGGAGACTGGTGGCGAGATCGTCCGGGGTCGCTGTGGCAATGAGGACATCATCAAAAAACAGCATCACTCCAGGGATCCCTTTTAAAAGGGAGTCCTTTAAATGCTGGAAGATCCCTGGAGCCACCCCCCCCCAAACTGTAATCGGTTCACCTTGAAGCCCCCCTAGTGGGTGACTATGGTCTGGGGGGACGGCTGTGGCGTCATCGACTGAAAGCTGTTGGTACGCCTGGGCGAGGTCCAACTTGCCAAAGATTTCAGCCCCTGCTAAAGTGGCTAACACGTGACTTACTACTGGGACTGGGTACGCATGGTCCTGCAAAGCCTTGTTCAAGGTGCATCTATATTCCGCGCAGATGCAGACATTGGGCTTCATGCCGCATGGGAGACCGGTTCGAAGACCCCTTTTGCCACCAGCTCCGTGTCAATTTTTGGCCATAGGGAAAATGGGGCATTTCTGAACCGCATGCGGATGGGGGCCACCTTCAGGTCAACTTGTAAGGAAACCGGGGCCCCCGTGTAACATCCTAGAGCCCCATCAAACGCTGCAGGGAATTCCCTGCAGACCTTGCTAAAGTCTCTAGGGGTGCAGTGCTTCACCTCCCCCCCCGATTGTGATGCCCAGCAGAGCGGACCAAGCCCATCCCTGGTGGCTGACCAGGTTCCCTTCAACTACTGTTAAGTCTAGGTAGCCCTCGAACCCCAGGTACTGCACCCGGAAAGTCTCCATGCCCTGTATAGGACTGGGTTCCTTTGAGAGTCCACCAGGTTCAAGGGCAAGGGACGCAGGTGGGGCCCCCCATTCGGACAAAGTCTTTTAAACATTTCTGCCAAGATGATGGATGCTGCGAACCTGGAGTCTAACCCCATGGAGCAGGGGGGCCCCTCAATTAGAACCTGGACCTGTATTTTGGGAGCCACTGTCTGACTGGGGATGCGTAGTACCTGTAGAGAAGGTTGGCTCGTGAGAAGGTACAGTTCCTCTGTGCTTGCAGTGGCCTCATAGTGTGCTGTGGCCTAGTGGCATTGTGGCGGCTGTGTGTTCAGAGTCCAGGCACCTTTAGACCTGCAAGCGCATGCTAGGTGTCCTTGCTTCCCACACATGTGGCATCTTGCATTGCTGAAATCGCACGTCTGTGTTCATGTGCGTCTCCGCAGCTGGCATATGGTGCTCGGCCAGCGGGCTTGTCTGGGTGTCCAGTTGCTCCAGCGGGTAAGGGTGGCTTCCTGTGGCTGGAGGAGCAGACGAGCTGGACTTCTTCTTCATCCACACTGTTGGGCACCCCTTCAGGTAACATGCGGTGTGCCACCGATGGTGGATGATCGCGATGGGATGCCTCATAGGCAGTGGCAGTCTGTAGGGCATCCTCAATTTTGAGGGCGGCAGGGCCAACCAATTTTTGCCGGAGTTTGGCGTCTCACAGGCCCCAGATGAACTGTGTCAAGATGTTCTCCTCCACCTTCGTGAACCCACAATCCATCGCGTTTTGGCGGAGGTTGGCCATGAAAGCAGCGGCCGTTTCACTGGGCTAATGGAGGCACGCTTGGAAGTCCATTCATTTGGCCACCGTTGTGGGCTTGGGCGCATAGTACTTCGTCAAGGCCTCAACAGTCTCGTCATATGTATTGTCCATGAGCGCCTTGGGGGCCAGGAGGCTTTTTGCTAGTTGAATGGTGGCTACTCCACATGTGCTGATGAGGAGAGCCTGTTTCTTGCCTGCATCGGTGACCACGTTGTAGGAGAAGAAACATGTTAGCTGGTCTACTTATGATTCCCAGAACTCGGGGTGTGTGTGGTTGAAGAGTGGTGTCCCGGAGCGACAGCCATGACTCTTGCGTGCAGCGGGGAACAGTGACCAGGGGAGCGGTGTGGTGCTGCTTGGGAATGGTGTGGAGTGCGGTGGTTTCCACTGGATCCATGCCCGGTACTGTGCGGGGTGAAGAGTGAGGCTTGCTCAACAGGATCCCACCTTCATCACCATTGTAAAGTACTGGGTTCACAGCATGGAGACTTGGACTACAACATGCTAAACAACATACGTTTATTGTACTTCACACAAAAAACACAAACGGCCCGGCAAGGGCCAACTATATACACCCAACCCAGACACACCCACAGTTCCATTGGGGTGTTTGAATCTCCCACCAAAGGTCCTATTGGAGGGCTCCAGGTGACCTAGAATCCTTGGCCCCTATTGTGTTTGGGACCAAGCTCAGGACTGAGGCCGCGGACCCCTGGTGGCAGTCCGCAGACATTACAGACTGACAGCTCAGGCAAGTATAAAACACGTCCTTTAACACCTTTGTCTTTACTATTAAATTGTGTAGATAATTACATTACAGGAAGTGATGCTTTTCAAACCTCAGAAACTGTGGCATGACAAACTGCACCTGCTGAGAAGGGGTCTTCTTTTCTCCCAGAGTCCAGTAAAGCAAAATAAACAAGGCTGCTAGAGCTAAGACACATCAAATCATCATCTTTTTTTATGGCTCCCTGGGGTGTCTTCCTGAGGAAACTATCTGCTGGACCACAAAGGGGGAGATAGTTCCAACCCTCTTTTTCCTCTCCTTGAGCCTCAGGCTCTTTCCATGAGTGCCACATTGCCCTGTTACTTAATGATGTTTGCATTTTGCTCTGGACCCACTAAATACACAAATGTTAAAAAGTAATCTACAGCTCCATTCTGAAAGAACGGGGGGGGGGGGAGGCTGGCAGAGGCAAAAAGGAATATAAAGCAACTATCACGCAACAGTTCTGCTCAAAGTCCACCATGACAGCAAAATACTGAGAGACTTCCAGTTTTGCTAAGTCATGTTGGCGTGCCTCACCTGTTTGAATCTAAGGAATTCTATAGGAGAGTCTTTTATGAGATCACTGACAATACCTAATTATTTTTCTTCAGATGAGTGCCAGCATACAAGCAAAGCCCTCTCCAGGAGATTGAAAAGTACACCCATACATGACTAATGAAACTACTTATTCACACTGTTTCATAATATCTTTGAAATGCAGTGCTACACTGGTTTAGGTGGTTTTAAAGGAGACTTAAACTCATCCTGCATAAATTTGTCTGTCAACAGATAGCATCTCTACATTCAAAGGTAGTATGACACTGTGTACCAAACAGCAGGGAGGAAGGTTCATGGCTCAGTGGTAGAACATCTAGGTCTCAGGTTCAATCCCCAGCATCTCCAGTTAAAGGGTCTGGCAGTAGGTGATGTGAAAAAATTCTGTCTGCGACCCTGGAGAGCCACTGCTAGTTTGAATAGACAATACTGACTGTGATGGACCAATGGACTGATTCAGTATAAGACTGCTTCATGTGTTCATGTGAAAGTTGTCATATATTTACTTGACAAGCCTCCCTCATGGATCACTGCCTTGACGTGGCAAGGGGGCTTGCGTGGTTCAATGAAGCAGTGGGCTATGCCGTGGAGGGCCACCCGGGACGGACAGGCCACAGCAGAGAACTCAGACAAAGTGTGATCCACTGGAGAAGGAAATGGCAACCCACTCCAGTATCTTTGCCAAGAAAACCCCATGGACAGTAACAAAAGGCTAAAAGATATGATGCCAGAAGATGAGCCCCTCAGGTTGGAAGGTGTCCAATATGCTACTGAGGAAGAGCAGAGGGCAAGTACAAATAACCCCAGAAAGAGTGAAGTGGCTGGGCCAAAGCCGAAAGGACGCTCGGCTGTGGATGTGTCTGATGTTGAAAGGAAAGTCTGATGCTGCAAAGAACAATACTGCATAGGAACCTGGAATGTAAGATCTATGAATCAAGGTAAGCTTGACCTGGTCAAAAATGAGATGGCAAGACTGAACATTGGCATCTTGGGAGTCAGTGAACTAAAGTGGACAGGAATGGGCGAATTTAACTCAGAAGACCATTATATCTACTACTGTGGCCAAAAATCCTGTAGAAAAAATGGTGTGGCCTTTATAGTCAACAAGAGAGTGCAAAAGGCTGTAATGGGATACAATCTCAAAAACAACAGAATGATCTCGATCCGAATCCAAGGCAAACCATTCAACATCACAGTAATTCAAG
This sequence comes from Gekko gecko, assembly GCA_029375565.1. Lineage (NCBI taxonomy): Eukaryota > Metazoa > Chordata > Lepidosauria > Squamata > Gekkonidae > Gekko > Gekko gecko. Next base: position 92,077,152 of record JAPDNY010000003.1, read on the forward strand.
TCTATGCCCCAACCACTGATGCAGAAGAGGCCGAAGTGGACTGGTTCTATGAAGACCTACAACATCTCCTAGAACTAACAACAAAAAAAGATGTCCTCCTCATCATAGGGGACTGGAATGCTAAAGTAGGAAGTCAAAAGGTAACCAGAATAACAGACAAGTTTGGCCTTGGAGAACAAAATGAAGAGTTTTGTCAAGAGAACACGCTGGTCATAACAAACACCCTCTTCCAACAACCTAAGAGGCGACTCTACACATGGACATTACTAGATGGGCAACACCAAAATCAGACTGATTATGTCATTTGCAGTCAAAATTGGAGAAGCTCTATCCAGTCAGTAGAAACAAGACCTGGAGCTGAATGTGGCTCAGATCATGAGCTACTCATTGCAAAATTCAGACTTAAACTGAAGAAAGTTGGGAAAACCACTAGGCCATTCGGGTTTGACCTCAATCACGTCCCTGATGAATATATAGTGGAGATGAAGAATAGGTTTAAGGGACTAGATTTGATAGAGTGCCTGAAGAACTATGGACAGAGGTCCGTGACATTGTATAGGAGGCAGCAATCACCACCATCCCAAAGAAAAAGAAACACAAGAAAGCAAAGTGGCTGTCTGATGAGGCTTTACAAATAGCAGAGGAAAGAAGGAAAGTGAAAGGCAGAGGTGAATGCAGATTTCTAGAGAACAGCAAGGAAGAAGAAGAAGAGATTGGATTTATACCCTGCCCTTCACTACCCAAAGGTGTCTCAGAGCGGCTTACACACTCCTTTCCCTTCCCCTCCCCACAACAGACACCCTGTGAGGTAGGTGGGGTGAGAGAGCTCTTGACAGAAACTGCTCTATTTCAAGAACAGCTCTTATCAGAGCTACGGCTTGCCCAAGGTGCAAGTGGAGGAGTGGGGAATCAAACCCAGTTCTCCTAGATTAGAGTCCACACACTTAACCACTACACCAAACTGGAGAGATAAGGAGGCTTTCCTGAATGAACAATGCAAAGTAATAGAGGAAAACAACAGAATGGGAAGGACTAGAGATCTCTTCAAGAAAATTGGAGAAATCAAGGGATCGTTCCATGCAAAGCTGACCATGATAAAGGACAAAAACGGTAGGGACCTAACAGAAGCAGAAGAGATTAGGAAGAGATGGCAAGAATACACAGAAGAACTATACAAGATGGACCTCAATGTCCTTGACAACCACAACAGTGTAGTCACTGACCTTAAGCCAGACATCCTGGAATGCGAAGTCAAATGGGCCTTAGAAAGTATTAGTAACAACAAAGCTAGTGGAGGTGATGGTATCCCAGCTGAGCTATTCAAAGTCTTAAAAGATGATGCTGTTAAAGTGCTGTACTCCATTTGCCAGCAAATTTGGAAAACACAACAGTGGCCACAGGATTGGAAAAGGTCAGTATACATTCCAATCCCAAAGAAGGGCAATGCCAAGGAATGTTCAAACTATTGCACAATTGCACTCATTTCACATGCTAGCAAAGTCATGCTAAAGATCCTACAAGCTAGGCTTCAGCAGCATGCGGATAGAGAACTGCCAGAAGTACAAGCCAGGTTTTGAAGAGGTAGAGGAACTAGAGATCAAATTGCCAACATTCACTGGATTACAGAGAAAGCAAGAGAGTACCAGAAAAAGATCTACTTCTGCTTCATTGACTACGCTAAAGCCTTTGATTGTGTGGATTACAACAAACTATGGCAAGTCCTTAAAGAGATGGGAGTACCAGACCACCTCACATGTCTCTTGAGAAACCTGTATAAGGGTCAAGAAGTGACAGAACAGGATATGGAACAACTGTTTGGTTTAGCATAGGAAAAGGAGTATTGTCCCCTTGCTTATTTATATGCAGAGTACATCATGTGAAATGCCGGCTTGGATGATTCAGAAGCTGGAATTAAGAGTGCTGGGGAAAACATCAACAACCTCAGATATGCAGATGATACCACTCTAATGGCAGAAAGTGCAGAGGACCTAAAGAGCCTCTTGCTAAGAATGAAAGAGGAGAGCACAAAGGTTGGCTTGAAACTCAACATCAAAAAACCGAAGATCGTGGCATCTGGCCGCATCACTCCTTGGCAAATAGAAGGCGAAGTCGTGGAAGTCACATTCCTGGGATCCAAGATCACTGCAGATGGTGACTGCTGCCATGAAATTAAAAGATGCCTGGTCCTTGGCAAACCTAGACAGCATATTTAAAAGTAGACACATCACCCTGCCAACAAAAGTCCATATGGTCAAAGCAATGGTATTCCCAGTAGTAATGTATGGCTGCGAGAGTTGGACTATAAGAAAGGCCAAGTGCCGAAGAATAGATTCTTTTGAGTTATGGTGCTGGAGAAGACTCTTGAGAGTCCCTTGGACTGCAAGGAGATCAAATCAGTCAATCCTAAAAGAAATCAACCCTGATTGTTCCCTGGAAGGCCAGATACTGAAGCTGAAATACTTTGGTCACCAAATGAGAAGGGAGGATTCACTGGAGAAGATCCTGATGCCGGGAAGGATTGAAGGTCAAAGAAGAAGGGGATGGCAAAGGATGAGATGGTTAGACGGTGTTATTGAGGCAATGACCATGAAATTAAGTAAACTCCGGAGCACAACAGAAGACAGGAGGGCCTGGCGTGATGTGGCCCATGGGATCGAGAAGAGTCGGACTCGACTGTGCGACTGAACAACAACAACAAGTTACTTGTGGGCTAGCCTGAAGCATCTAGCTCAGTGTTGTTGAGAAAAGACTACTGAGGTAGATGAACTGTGGGCTCAATAGAGCATACATTCAAATGCATTCTTTTTACTGTTGTACTACAGGGGTCAGTCTTACTCAAACTGAATAAACTCTGTTGCAGTTGGTTGTGGTGTTGCTAGATTTCCTTTTAAATAGAACTCTCACCTTTTAGGGCAGTTAGAAACCCCTAGAATTGCAGCATTCCCAATTTATTCATGAGTTGACAGTGCAGTGCCACACTGTGGCCCCTGCCAAAAGAAAAATCCCACAGAACACTGGATCCGAGTCATAGTCCAAGAAGTTCTCCAATAGCCAGACATCGGCCCATTTTTTAATGAAGAGGTCAGCTCCTGTTACTGAGGATCACGGTTGTCATAATGAACTTTGTCAGAAACTATTGTGAGACCTTCTTCTCCATTCACTTACATACGCAACTCCCCCTGTTAAACACCAGAATTATATTTTCTGCTCACTAGGCTGAGGTCTCAAGAACATCAACATTTTAGATCTGAAAGGATGCATAGGAAGGAGGAGGAGCTGATTTTTATACCCTGCTTTTCTCTACCCTAAGGAGTCTCAGAGCACAATCGCCTTCCCTTCCTTTGGTGGGGCTGAGAGAGATCTGAGAGAACTGTGACTGGCCCCCAGGTCACCCAGCAGGCTTCGTGTGGAGGAGGAGTGGGGAATCAAACCCAGTTCTCCAGATTAAGGAGTCCACACCACACTGGCTTTTATTTATTTATTATTATTTATTTATTATTTCGATTTCTATACCGCTCCACCCCAGAGGCTCTGAGCAGTTTACATAGTGATTTATATTTCCTAGCTAGGGCCACACTTGAATGGGGAGGTAAGTGCCTACCAGGCACCCTACCGGCTTGTTGTTTTTCTGTGGCTCTTCTGCTACAGTGTCTCAGCGTGGACTGGCTTCTGCGTGATGGTTTCCGTCGCAATCCGGCTCGGCGTGGCTCCGCAGCGGCTCCTACTGGCCTTGATTCCACAGTCCGCGACTGTGTGATGACTGCTGCACTAGCCTCCATCCTGATTGGCTCTGGCTGTGCTGCGTCACCGCGTTGCCTCGTCTCTGGCCATAACATGTCTTTCCTAATGAAATCATTAGGTAAATGACAGCTGCTTGAAATTCCTATTGTAGGCAGCTGCAGGCATTTTAGGATTATGTTGTGTTTTCCCCCCACGTGCATGATTATTCCTGTTGCTGTCATATAGATGGTTATGCAGATTGTAGCAGCAGCACACATGTACTCTGTACCTGTGTCAAAACAAGCGGGAGTAAGATGACATGTTTGGAAGTTATCTGTGTACATTTACTTGAAAGCAGGTTCAAAACTGAAATAGTGAAGAGATATCTATTGCAAGTTTTATATACATACCTAAGGATTGCATCAAGAAGATACTGAAGATACATCGGCAATTAAATAGGGGACAATATGGGGCTGTTTTGTTTTTGGCCACCAGATGGAGACTTAATACAGGCAATAATTACATTGGTCTCTTACAGATGCTAAGGGTTAGGAGCTGGCCCTTTGCCGCTGCTCTTGCCAAGAACTTCTATTTAGTCACAGGTTTATTTATTTTATGCCATTAAGTCACAGCTGAGTTATGGCAACCCTGTGGGGGTTTTCCAGGCAAAGTGCCCGCCTCTGCCTCTTTGGTGGTCTCCCTCTGACCCACATACTCATCAGGGCTGACCTTGCTGACCTTCTAAGATAGGGCTAGCCTGGGCTATTTAGAAACAATAAGGAGTTTGACATTTTGGGGGGGGAATAGTCTTGTCCTCACAATATTAACACCAATTCTGGGACAGTAGTAGTCAAGAACTTTTTTAGGAAGACTAAAGGTGAAGAGGCATCAACAGCTATAAGGAAAAGAAATATGCAGAAAAGTATGGAGAACACCCAGGACAATGTTTTCCCAAAACAGACAATTGAATTCTCTCATGAAGGTATAAACATAAGCCCAATAAACACACTTTATGGATGCTTGAAAGTTGTTTACATTTATAAAACTCTTACTGGAATACAGAATGAGAATGAGGTGGAGCTAATCAAGCCACAGGTCTTTAGAAATTGCCCCAACTATAAATATAATTGTGCTTTAGGATTAAAACCAGTCTGGAAGCCTGAGAAGGTCAAGTTGTTATCCAGTGATTCGAAGGAGGTCATTTATGCATATAATAGAGTGCTCAAAGAATGTTCTAAGGAATTCACAGACCCTCTGTCCATCATCTTCAAGGCCTCCTGGAGGACTGGGGATGTGCCACAAGACTGGAAGAGAGTGAATGTTATCCCAATCTTTAAGAAAGGGAAGAAGGATGACCCAGGAAATTACAGGCTGGTCGGTCTGACTTCTGTTGCTGGGAAGATATTAGAGATTTTATAGGGATCAATCTGTAAGCATCTGAAGGTCTACTTAGTGATCTGGGGAAGTCAGCATGGTTTTGTCCCCAACAGATCTTGTCAGACCAGCTTTGATCTTTGATTGTGTGACGAGCTTACTAGATCGTGGGAACTCTGTTGATGTGATTTACCTGGATTTCACTACAGCTTTTGATAACGTTCCCCATGACATTCTGATGGGCAAACTGGAAGACTGTGGACTGGACTATAGGTCAGTTTGGTGGATAGTGAACTGGTTAGAGGACTGCACCCAAAGAGTGGTGGTCAATGGCATTTCATCAGATTGGAGGGTGGTGTCCAGTGGGGTGCCAAAGGGCTCGGTTTTGGGCCTGGTACTTTTCAATATTTTTATCAGTGATCTGAATGAAGGGGTAGAAGGGCTACTCATTAAATTTGCTGATGATACCAAATTGGGAGGAGTAGCAAACACCCAAGGAGATAGAGTTAAAATTCAACAAGACCTGAATACTCTGGAGAAGTGGGCAGTTGCAAACAGGATGCAGTTCAACAAAGATAAATGCACAGTATTACATCTGGGCCACAAAAATATCAAGCACAAATACTGGATAGGGGATACATTTCTAGGGAGTAGTGTATGCGAAAGAGGTCTTGGGGTAAGAGTGGACTGTAAACTAAATATGAGCAGTCAGTGTGATGTGGTGGCAAAAAAGGCAAATTCAGTCTTGGGTTGTATTAAAAGAGCCATAGCATCAAAATCACAGAAGGTCATAGCCCCTCTGTATCCTGCCTTGGTCAGGCCGCACCTGGAGTACTGTGTGCAGTTCTGGAGGCCTCACTTCAAAAAGGATGTGGACAAAATTGAGAGGGCACAGAAGAGAGCGACGAGGATGATCAGGGGTCTGGAGACTGAGCCCTACGAGGAAAGGCTGCGGGCCTTGGGAATGTTTAGTTTGGAGGAGAGGAGATTGAGGGGGGACATGATTGCTCTCTTTAAAGATTTGAAAGGCTATCATTTGGAGGAGGGCAAGGAGCTGTTCCAGTTGGTAGCAGACAAGGGCGTAGACTTTGCAATTTCCCAGGGGGGCTGGGGCTGTGCCAGAGGCATTGCTAAGTCATTAAAAGAACTGGTATCCAATGATATCATAGGGAGGAGCCAGTGACATCACACACCATTGTCACTATCTATGGAGGTAGAACTATGTGACATTTAGGGAGGGGCTCCCCAGAAAATTCGGGCAGCCTGGGAACCCCTGCGAACCCCCCTAGCAACGCCCCTGGGCTGGGCTAACCCCAGGAACAGGTGCCTTCTTAGCACACTGCTTAGAATCTCCACCTTAAAATGCAGCACAGATTCTATTGCTAGGGAATGTTTTTCCACTCTGGGAACTGTCATTACAATCCTAGAGTAGCCTATCTGGGCCCAAAAACCTTATTGGAAAAACCATTCTGCATTTTCTTTGCAACTTTTTTTGGGCTGCAGTGTATTTCAGCAGAGCCCATGCAAGTCAATTGGCATTCCTGGCTCCCATTATCTCCGATGGGCCTTCAAGCCTCTCCCATTATTTCCAATGGGCAGTCCTGTCATTCCTTTTAGTACATCCCAGTTGGTCGCCCCTTTGAAACTACCACACCATTTTAAAACAGCAAAACGAAGAGCATGAACATACAGTGCACATCCCTTACCAATGTTCTCTCTAGGCTGCACACAGATCAAAAGGAAATTTTAAAAGGCCTCTGTTCTGCATGCCCCCCCATCTTGTTCATGCAGATGCGTTTACAATTTAAAAATGAAATGGAGATTTAAAGAAGAGCTTAGGAGTGGCTGAAGCAGCCCACCCCCCACTACCATGAAAAAAACAATTGTTCTCAATCAAGGATATATAGACTTAAGTAAAATACACCCCTCCCCTCCTCCACCTGGCTGTTGTGCATCCTACATGAAGCAGGGTGATTCAGCAGATGCAAGCCAATGTCAGTGGTCTGCATCCACCATCTCACACAGAAGAACCAGAGCTTCCAGTTTCAGCAATGGAGCTAGGGGTGCCAGCCTCCAGGTGGGACCTAGGGATCCCCTGGAATTACAGCTCATTTTCAGACTACAAAAATTAGTTTCCCTGAAGAAAATGGATGTTCTGGAGGGTGGACTCTATGGCATTGTACCCCACTGAGGTCCCAGTCCTCCCCAGGCTCCATCCCCAAATCTCCAGGAGTTACCCAACCTGTATTGGGCCACCCCTCCCCCCATCCCCCAGAGGTGGACAGGGGGAACCTGGCAACCCTAACTAGGGATGTTTTAACAAGGGAGGGAGGGAGGCGAGAGGTGGAAAGAAAGCAAATAGATGGGAGGGAAGGAAGGAAGGAAGGAAAGAAGGGGGCGGGAGAGACGGAGGGGAGAAATGAAAAGAAAGAAAATAGAAATCCCTCTCCATAATTTATCCAGGAGTTCAGGGGAGAGTTGGTCTTGAATGTATGCATTTAAACTCTTCAAGATTTCACTTGCCCTCCTCCCCCTCCCCCTGCACAGGTTGTGTGTGCGATTTCAGTGATTGTAAACTGCTGATTCCTGGCTTTCCTAATATCCTCTCTCTGTCAAGGGAAGGGGTGGAGCTCAACAAAGAACTCAGAAGAGTCTCCTCTCGGAGGAAATAAAGGGCTCTGGTTAAGTAGCAAACTCGGGAGCAGGAAAACAACAGCAGTGGCATGAGGCTGCAGGAAAGGTGCCCGGGCACCCAGCCACCCAGAGATCCTCCATGGATGCCAGCCTCCCTCCCTCCCGTCCTCCCTGCATGGCTCTGCAAGGCAAGCCTTGTGTGTGTGGGGAAACAGAAGAACAAGGGCGTAGAGTGCCCAGCCGTCCCAAGGCCGGCAATCCTCCATGGATGCTGGCCTCCCCCTCCAACCTCCTCACATGGCTCTCTGCAAGGCAAGCCTTGCAGGGAGTGGAGAAACAACAGCAGTGGCACGAGGCTGCAGGAAAGGTGCCCAAGAGTCCAGCCACCCCAAGGCAGGCAATCCTCCATGGATGCCGGCCTCCCCCTCCACTTCCCCCACCTCCTGACCTCCCTGCATGGCTCTGCAAGGCAAGCCTTGCAGGGAGAAAGAAAAAAAAAAACTAGAAGAACAAGGGCGCAGGGTACCCAGCTTCCCCGAGGCTGGCAATCCTCCAAGGATACTGGCCTCCCCACCCAACCTCCTCGCATGGCTCTCTGCAAGGCAAGCCTTCCAGGGAGCAGGAAAACAACAGCAGTGGCACAAGGCTGCAGGAAAGGTGCTCAGGCACCCAGCCACCCCAAGGCTGACCTCAGCCAGCCAGCCTGGGCACTCTCTGCCTAGTGCCCACCGCCCCACCCCTGAAAACATCCCCCCCCCGCTGGAGCCCCAGGACAGCTCCTTACCTTTCTGCGCAGGAAAGCTGAAAGCACTGAAAACATGTGCAGCCACCAGCTCCACCAGGCCGAACTGAGGGTTTCTGGGAGCTGGGGGTGGGGCTTAGCTTTCAGGAAGCAAGCCCTGGGTTTCCTGCCACCCCACCTGAAGTCTCAGAAAGCGGAGGGAAAAAAACCCTCCGCTTTCAAAATGAGTTGAGGGTGACATGGGGTGGTGGTGGCAAGGCTTATGAGCCTGGTTGCCCAGGGGGGGGCTCAGTCACCCCTGGGAAATTTCGGGGGGAGCCTCAGCCCTCAAGCCCCCCTGAAGTTGACACCTATGGTAGCAGAGGAGAGGACCCAAAGCAATGGGTTTAAATTGCATGCAGAAAGGTATCAGCTGGATATTAGGAAAACCTTTTTCACGGTCAGAGTGGCTGAAAGGTGGAATCAGCTGCCTAGGGAGGCAGTGAGCTCCCGTTCACTGGCAGTGTTCAAGAAGAGGCTGGGCAAATATTTGTAAGGGATGCTTTAGTCTGGTCCTGCATTGGGCAGGGGGTTGGACTAGATGGTCTGTACGGCCCCTTCCAACTCTATGATTCTATGATATCTGATTAATCCCTTGCTCCAATCGGCAGGCTCTGTTTACTGGGGTAAAAGTGTTTGTGGAGCGAAAAGGTTTCTCCAGAAGGGGCACCTGTCAGTTACCTGAGTAACTGTCGCTCCCGTAGTGGACCCAGTCCATAGGGAGCAAAGACTCATGTGGTTGCGCTATCGCTGGCAGATGCTCTTTCACTCCCATCTGCCTCCACCAGAGCATCTGTCAGTCCTTCCCAGCTGGGCTGCCCCTCTCAAAGGTAGAATCTTCTCCCAGAAAGTGACCAAACTCTCTCAGGTGACCAAACGAGCGCTTTGTGGTTGGCGGGGGGACCCTAACCTGTTCCCCAAATTCCTCTGTGATTCCTGTTCTTGTCGCTGTGTGTGTGTTCGTCTGCTAACAGCATGGGAAACGGGAAAAGCAAAAAAGCCAAGCAGCCTCCTCTGACCTATATAGTCCAAAACTGGTGGGCGATCACCGGATACAAAGCCGGGGGGGGGAGTCTTAAGTGAAACTGTATATCCTGTTGAAAGCTTGATACACTACTGTGGAAAACACTGGCCAGGGTACAAGTCGAAAGAAAGAGAGCTCTGGCCAGCAAAAGTGGGGCTTTTGATGTGGGGCTGACCTGGCAATTGTGGACTTACTGCCAAGAACAAGGGAGGTGGGATGAGAAAGACTACGTAGAATTCTGGTTTTCTGCTATCAGGAGGGATGATTGTACTGGATGCCCAGAAGATAAAGACAGACCTACAGCTCCAGCCCTGTTTGCTGCTCCTAGCCAGCTCAGCTTCGATCAGCTCTGGGAGGTGAAACAGGAGGAGGATGAAGAGCCCCTTGAGTTCCTGGAAAAGCTAAGTGAAGGGCTTTTGAACCAGGGATATACAGAGACTGAGGTGGAGAATAAGATATCTGTGAATACATTATTTGAGCAGAATTCCCTCCCAGTAATAAGGCCAATTCAAGGGCTGGGATGCTCTACCTACATCATATTTGGCGAAGGTGGCACGATGGGTTTTCCAGGAAAGGGGGGGGGGTTGATAAGGAAGATGAAGCTAATCCCTCCCCTTCACAGATGGTGTTACAAGCAAGGGCTGCTTTAGAAAGTGCGGAGAAAGGGAAGCTATGGAGGAAGAGGAATCACCACTGTCAGGTGAATGCTGTTCCCCCAGCCATTCTTGCCTGAAACCAGTGCGCCCACTGTAAGGAGAAGGGGCACTGGAGGGATCAGTGCCCCAGCAGACCACACCCGAGGATGTCCAGCACACACAGCCCTCGCCACAGTCTCAGAGCCCTTAACCCCAAAAACAAAAGCAAGAATAGGGAAGTCATGGGCAGAGAGTATCCAATTCCCCACTTGCCGAGCCCTTGATAAAACAGAGAGTGGCAAAAAGCATTTATTTGGCAATCGTGGACTCTGGAGCAACCTTGTCTTCTCTGCCTTTCCCTCCATCTGGAGTTCCAATTTCCCGCCGTAGGGTCCAGATTGTCGGAATCGATGGTGTCCCTGTGTTCCAGTATTTCCTACAGGAGTTTTTCATTCCTTCTTGTTTTGTTTTCCCTGCTGGGACGGGACCTACTTTGCAAGGTGGGGGCTACTTTACACTTCAGCTGGAAGGGAGTTACTCTGCCACCCTCCATACCCCCACCATAGGAACATCGCACTGTGACTTTCGCTCCCCTAAGATCCTGGCAACCCACTGTGCCCTACACTACAAGGAGAGCTTTCCTGAGGGCGTTCCGGTGACAAAGTCATTGAGTAACCTGGATCTCTTTGTAAGACTGCATTTAACTTTTTCCCCTTTCTCTCTGATCCAGATGGGACTATAATCCACATGGACTGAAAGCCATGATCACCTTTCTGAAGCTGGAAAGGAAAGAGAGTGAACACCTGCCCCAAACACTGAATCCCGAGGAAGGGGATGTGGCAGCCCCCTTAGAGACGATTTAATTGGTCATAATCATTCTTCTGGATGGGTTTGGGGTATAGACAATGAAAGGGATGGGAACTAGATATTTTAAACGTTATAGGTATGTCTGCTCCTTCTCTGTTTTTCTCCGCACCTTTATTTTTTCACAGGGACCTGACACAACGGTCTTACTGAGCTCTAGCCCTCACCACCCACGAGGTCCTGTGCCAACGGGCACCATGGAATGGTCTACAGAGCCTGTGGGGTCAACGTTTTCCACAGCCGTGCCCAGCCAGTTGCCAAGAGTCTGGGTCGCCTTTGCACACATCTGCCAGTTGTACCTGTCATTCACCCACAGCCCCTGGGTTTCATCTTGGCAACACAACGTTTGCCACCATTCTTTTTGGGAATGGTTCTGGTATATGGGAAACGGACTTCGGGACATGCCTTACATCATCTGTTATCGGGTCTATAAAACCAATGGCAAGATCTGCAACTATTATTATTTTCTATGTAAGGAAGAACATTATCAGGGATGGTGGATGCATGATGGCAGTTTCCTGGTCCTGATTGATCCTGTGCCTACCTGGGTTCTGTGTCTTGCCTGCCAGTTTGGATTGTGCCTGCTCTGTGCTGCCCGGGACATTTTCAGCTGATTTCTATTTGATTGTTTTACCCCATACCCATACACCCTGGAGCCAGACGCTGCTGTTTCAGTACTTTTTATTGATCTGAGCTTTCAAACTCTCCTCACTGTTTTTGGATGAATTCATGAATAAGACACGAATAAGGAATTGGGAATAAGGAACCAACTTCAGCCTTGTATTCAGGAGGGGCAATGGCTGAGACAAGTTAATTGATCCCCGATAAATATAAGACAGATGTCTCAATCCTTTTGCCCCTTGAAATGTCGGGTCCAGCAGGCCTGATGATGTTTTTTGAGTAAAGTTAACCCCAAGATGATTTTGTGGTCTCTTAATGGGTATCTGTACAAATGCTATTAATGAGGATGGGGAGTTTCAAAGACATGCATAACATTTGTTCTGAGGTTCTGATATGCATCTGTGTATGTCTGACAAAACTCTTTGTAACTAATAGCAACAACAGAACCATATGAGTCAAATTTGAGAGTATATTTTTGTTCACATGTCTCAATAAAAGTGGTCATCTTCCTCAAAAACTATTAATAAGTATAAGGAATTCCGAAGACATGCAACCTTTGACAAAACTATTTTTTAAGGAATGCTGTAGGATATATTTATATGCATGTCGGAGACAAATCCTTGTAACTAATAGCAGCATCTGAAAAATGCAACAGGTCATTATCCCAATTGACTGTAGAGCACTGCCCCCTGTCTGGTATGCTTGTTGTTATTCAAAGCCTGCTAATTGTTGAATTTTATATTGATAATCCTATGTGACAAAAATAACAGAGAAAAGCCATGAGTTCAGGTGGGCTAGGTGTGGCCCCTGGCCAAGAGGGGCCCGCTGTGGGAAGCAGGGGGGCGGGGGGGGGAAGTCACTTTGTGCCTGGTTCATGAGAACACCTGAAATGTCCCACACAGGTGAAAATGATTTCAGTGTTTTAAGAATGTTAAAAGTGAAAGTACTGAAGTGGATGTTATGATTTCTCAGTCAGAAGAAAGCTTCCCTCAGCACATTCTTTTCCATTGTCAACATCCTTGTGTTAGGGAAGGTGTTTTTCTACTGTTCTTTTCCAATAACCCAAGCAAGCTTTGTCTATAATAACTGAGGGACATAGATTAGAAGCTAGAATGCCTTTGTTTTAACATTAAAGCTGTTTAGGAGTGGAAAATGTATGTTTTTACAACATGCTATAGTAGAAGAGCTGCAGCTGGCATCCCAGAATGCTAAATTTATGTTTGGAGCAGAGGCTCCTCGGAGTTGGGGCGACCCCTCCGCAAGGGTCATAAATGGCGCCTTTTATCATTGAGCCTGGGTGACCAGAGGGGTCCTTGAATCCTTCCAGAAGGAAGTCTTTGGGCCTTTCATTATGCAAAGAATTGATCAGTGAATGCAAGTGAATGTAATTAGACCCCAGATAAGGGGTCTCTAATGAGACTGTATCCACATATGATGCCAAGATCTTTGCAAACCAATGATGCTTTTTTTTGTAAACCTGTAGATGGCATTAAAGGTATAAAAGTAGCCACCTTTTCTGGCTTAAGAAGCAAGACAGCTTGTCACCCGGATGCTCTTGCATCACGCTCCGTATCTCCTGTTAATGCATCAATAAGCAACCACTTACCCACTCACTGGACTCTGACCATGTGTCCCCTCCTCAGGCCCCAGGGACTCATTATACTCCTCCTTATACTCCTCCATATGCCAGGTGTCTCAAATCCCTCACAGGCATGAATGGAACAGGGATTCAGGGGGGTCTGAAACAGGAGGACAAAGAATGAGCCCAGTGGGGGCACCTTTAAGATCGACAAAGCTTTATTCTCGGTGTAAGTTTTTGTGTGCAGGCACCCTTCTTCAGTGACAAATGGAACGGGGGACTGGGCAGACGGTTACGGGACCAGGCAGACAGTGCTCAAATCCCGAACCTGGGGCAGGGCGCTCAGTAAGTAGCTTTACCACCATCTCTCAGCCTCATCTACCTTTCAGGATTCTTGTGAGGCTACAATGGGGAGGCAGGGGGCACATCCACGTACGCAGCTCTGAACTCTGCAATAGGATAAATTCTCTCCCCCTCTTGTGAACCGCGGAAGGATGAGCTTATCCTTCATTGTTATCTGGCCGCTGTACCCAATAATCACTTAAGCAGAATTGGGAACTTCACAAAATGCAGGCCAGGAACACCCTGTTTGTTTGTAGCAGCAAAATGAAGCAGAAGTCCAGTGGCACCTTAGAGACTAAAAATTTAGTCCAGCATCTGATATAGCTAGCTCTGATTTATGAAAACTTCACGGGAATACACTCAAGTTTTCTGAATTATTTGAGATGCCCCTGGATGGCCCTTTTATTCAGTCAAAATACATTCCTGCAGGAAGACAGTCGCTGAAATGGTAGACTGCACTGCAGATAGATGCATCTTCCTCCCATTTACTTTTGGCGACAGATCTGCACATTTCCAGTAAGTGGCTGGTAGAGGCTTGGTTATAGGAAATATGGGATCCTTGGGAATTTTACATTTTGTGTGGCTTCCAAATGTGCAAATTGGAACTGCTGGTTCCAATTGCTAACTTCTTAACAGCCTCTTTGAAGCACCCAGCTCCTTGCCCTGCAGAACTGCACAGCAGAAGGGGAGACCGGTTCTTCCCTGCCAGGCCTGAGCAAAACAATTCAGTGCTGATTAAATTAGCCCAAGGCAAAGACTGCTCTCTGACTCACAGGTGATTGGAAAGATGGGTCTCAAAGCCTCCTACAGCCACACTAATGGATGGCAGAGGACCGGTAATCCACACTAATTGGATCATGGCTCAGTCCCCAGGCTCAAATTAGCTGTCCTAGCAGGAAAAGCTTTAGGCTGCTTTAACAGTAATGGAGCTAGATAGAAAACCCACCTTCATACCAATTACTACCAAGCCTTTCCATTTGCAAAAGGTGATTAGCAATGAAACAGAGCAAAGGTGAAAGGTATATTTGGTCGTTTCGCACTAAGAAAAGGGATCGACCCCTCGGAAGAGAACCTGCTTGAAGTGGCACACGGTGCTCCCAGCCAACAAAATTAAATGCAAGAGTGGCCGGCCAACGCACTTAAAGGGACCGAGTCAGAGGGAGGACCTCTGATTTCAACAAGGGGCCACTCAAGCGGGAGAAGCTGAACCTTCCATGCGAGTGCGGCTCACCTACTCATGGGCACCTCTGCTCAAGACGTTTTGCCCAGTCAAGATCTCTTCCAGTACAGACGCTGCCTACTTGAGGGGAAAAAGCATTCAGGCAACCCATACTTCTCCCCCCACCCCCCACCGCTAAAATCAAACACCCTTTAACAGGGATGGGAGCTCTGCGTTCACCCACACGTACAGAGGTGCCCCTGTGCAACCTAATTTGGCCTTGGCTACAAACCAGGTCAAGAACAACAAATGTGATTCTTGCTCGGATATCTAGAAGGGTTAAAAAGCCAGAGTGCATCACATAGGAAAAAGCCAACAGCAGTATTTAGATCAGGATGGGGACCTGTGTTGGCTGGTCTGCAGCTGTAGAAAAGAGTCACAGCCAGGGTCGTAGCCAGGGGTCTTTTCGTAGAAAAACAGCTGCAAGAGCTCATTAGCATATGGTATGCTAATGAGCTATTAGGCTATTCACATATGCCACGCCCCCTGACATCACTGGAAGTGATGTCAGAAAGGGAAGCAAAAGGGGGGGAGGCATCTTCAAAAGCCTCCCCTTCCCTTCCCCAGCTGGCCTGGGTGGGGGAGCTAAGAGAGAAGGGGTTTAAAGTTTAAACTCCTTCTCACTAGAGTTGGGCCACAGAAGGAGGAAAGAGGGAAGGAAAGAGAGAGCGTAGAGAGAAAGAAAGGAAGGAAAGAGGGAAAGAAAGAGAAAGAAAGGAGGAGGGAAAGAAAGAGAGGGCAGGAGGAGGGAAACAGGGAAAGGAGGAAAAAAGAGAAGAGAAGAAGGTGGGAAAGAAAGAGAGAAGAGAAGAAGGAGGGAAAGAGGAAAAGGAGGGAAGGAAAGGAGGGAAGGAAAGGAGGGAATGAAAGAAATTCAGCGGCAATTCGGTCTCATTATATCCTATGGACCATTGAAGTCAATGGTGAAAACATAGGGTATATTCTGGGGGCTGGAGGGGAGGGGGTTTGAGGGAGAGGCTCCAAACTCACAGGGTAGCTTATGGAGCCTCTCCCCAAGATACCCACCAAGTTTCAAGAACATTGGATTAGGGGGTCCAATTCTATGGGCCCCCAAACAGGTTGCCCCCATTCCCTCCATTGTTCTCTATGGTGGAAAAAAAGTAACTATGTTTTCACCATTGACTTCAATGGCCCATAGGATATAATGGAGCTGAAATTGACATTCAGGATGCTGGCTGGGGGCAGGGCTTGTCTCCTGAGCTGCCAGAGCTGTGCTCCGGTGTGCTCCCCCCCAAAAAGACCCCTGGTCATAGCCAGCAGTGGAGCTTTAGGGGCTGAGCCCCCTGTCAGGCCTTCAGAGCCCCGCATCCCCAATCTCTGCAAAACTTTTCATTCTCAAAGGCTCAGCAGAGGAAGAAGGAAAGGAGCCAGGGGGTTGGGGAAAGGCGGAGGGGACCGTGCCCGAGGTGCAGACCCACCTGGCTTCCAGTGACCCAGGGTCATGTTACGTCATCCTCATGTGCCCCCCAAGCAGCGGTCCAGTCCAGCTTCCTGGTTGAGGCCGGGCAGTGTGTGTCTGGGGCCAGGCAAGGAAGGACGGCGAGTGGACAGAGGGATGCTGGAGCTGCTGCTGCTGGTGTGAGTGACACCGGGGGGGGGAGACAGGGAGACATGCACCCCAGGTGCATTCATTAGCACCCCCGGTGCCCCGCAAGACAATCCTGGATACGGGACTGGTAAGAGGCCAATAACACCTTCTTAAAGACGAAGCCTTGGCGGGGAGGGTGGGATACACATTCAATACATAAATAATTTGTGGAAGGGTACCTGAGGCAGTGAGCAGTGACTCACAAAAGCTCACCCCCTGCCACAGATTTTGTTAGTCTTTTGAGGTGCTGCTGGACTCCTCCTCTTTTCTACAACAGTATTCAGCTACGGCGAAGTCAAAGATGAACACTCGCAGCAAGTCAAACCAGCTATGGGTCGAGTGGTGGCAGAAATTAGTCAAGCACTGTATGGTTTCACATAAGTGTCAGTGTTTTGTGTATTATATATCTATATATATATGTTTTATACATTATATAGAACAGTGTTGAAATTGTATTCCTGTTAATATCGTGTATTTTTCCTAAAGAATATCCACCATATATTTATAAGGTTTTACATACTGTAATCTCTGATCAAGCTGTAGATATCTATGTTACTGTTTGTTATCTGTTAATCTAGAGTCTTATATTTTAATAAAGTAGATAATATAATATAAAAAATAAAGGTGTCAGTGAGTTCAGTTCTGGCTCACGCAAGAAATTTCCAAAATTCAAACACTGCAGCACAGCTCAGGCTGTGTGATAAGCTGAGCTACACGGTGACCATGTGAGCTGCCTTAAGACACACAAAAGCTATACTAGGTACAGCATTCAAAATCAAGATTAATAATGCCTTTTTCTAAACTTATGTTGCAATATGCATTAAGGGAATTGATTGTAATAGCATACTGGTCCTTCTTATAGGGCTGCTTTAAAAATTACTGGAACTATGTGGAACACTTTGAACACTTATTAAAAAAGCATTATATACCTATTATTTTCCCTGCATGAATTATAATAGTCTGAAATACAAAGGCAAATTGAAGATTAAATTATTTGAATTGACTAATCAGGAAAGATTGTTGGATGAATAACCCTATATAACATGAAGAGACACTGAAACAGGTAAGAAGTATGAAGAGTTGTTTTCAGTCTGTCCCGGAATACAAACAGCAAGTGTTCTGTTACCATCTTCATTACCACTTGTTAGTACACAATCAGTATAACTTGCAGTTCTAGCTACTCCACTTCCAAAAGTAGAAATAACAAACTGCAGAAATGATAAAGAAAAGCATCATCAGCGGGGACAATTTAGCCAGGGAATGACCGCCACCAGGCAGCGGATGGGGCAGAGGGCGGGTGATGGATCTGGGCTGGAGGATGTCCCCCCCCCTTCAACCTCTGCACTGGAATGTGAAGTTAACAGCGCCCAAAGGGGGCCTCTCCAGTCTTCCTTATTCCCAAGAGTACAAGACAGGGAAGATCATCTTGATATGGACATAGCAACCTGTGCCTAGTTTGGGTTTTTCCAGTGTGGTCTGTCTGGCCCCGGTTAGTAGACAAAATGCAGAGAGAGAGAGAGAGAGGCAGGCAGGCAGGCAGGCAGGCCTTCATCTTGGTTCTTGCCTTGAGAGCCCCGCAGGGCCACCGTAAGTCATCTGTGACTTGATGGCAAAACAAAGCAATTATACTATTCTTTGCCCAGGGGTGGGTGGATTCCCCATGACCTGAGCCACAGTCCAACAAGATGTTTTTAGCCCCGAATTCGGCCTATGCAAGAAGATTTAAGGTGCCCAGGGAGGTCCAGGTGCGGTTCCATAAGCGGGCAGTTAGAGATAAGATACTGAAAGAAGTAAACGCTGTACCGTTGAAGATGGGACAAGAAGAAATTAAAGTTCTAAAAGAGATACCCTGGAGAGTGAGGGAGAAGAGGAGGGTGTACTCAGACTTAACAGCACTGTTGAGAGCCAATAATATCACCTATAGGTGGATTTTGCCAGAGGGGGTCTTCTTTAACTTTGAGGGAAAGAGATTCAGAATCACCTCTGTTTTCAAGGCTAAAGATTTTCTAGAGACGTATGGAGTGGAGATGTCGGATGATCAAGAAGAAAAAGAGGAGACAGAAGAGGGAGAGGTGGAAAGGGAAGAGGAATCTCAATCCCAGGGAGCAACGGCATCAGCTCTCTCTGCCAAACCTCAAAGATCAAGAAAATTTAGACTGAGATCTCCAATCGTGACAAGGCAAAAAACAAAAGGTGAAAAGGAATACAGACAGACACAGAACCTAGATGGATAAAAAGAAGATAAAAATAACTTCGGTGAACGTCAATGGCTTAAATGGACCTCAGAAAAGAAGAAGGATATTTCATCAATTGAAGAAATGTAAAGCAGACATAACATGTATTCAAGAAACCCACATTAGGAGAAAGGATAAAAAATATCTGAATTATAAGGGATTAGGCAAGATGCTTGTGGCAACAGATAAAGAGAAGAAAAAATGTGGAGTGGCCACTTATATTAAGGAACATATGCAGCCAGAACTTATATTTGCTTCGGAAGATGGGAGAATATTGATGGTGACAATACAAAGACAAAATAAAAAAGTTTTAATAGTGAATATCTATGCCCCAAATCAAAACCAGGAGAAGTTTTATCGAAAGCTCTCAATCTTGATGGCTAAACAGGATTTCCAGGAGCTTTGTGTGATTGGTGACTTTAATGCGGTTTTTGATAATAACATGGATCGGAAAGCGAATACCCAGAGGAAGAAGCCAAAAGGTAATGAATTTCCTAATTCACTTCTGCAGATCGTAGAGGAATGGCGGTTAGTTGATACTTGGAGAATAAGAAACCCTAAAACGCAACAATATACGTTCTATTCGGCGAGACATGATTCTTGGTCTAGACTGGATATGTGTTGGATGTCATCTTCAATGGTAAGAGATTTACAGGAGGCTGAAATAGATGCAGGCACATTTGCTGATCACAATCCGATAACGGTGGAGCTACAGGGAATAAACCGTAGGGACAGATGGACATTGAACTCCTTATTACTTAAGGATAGCAAGGTGGTGAAAAGCTTGCAAATGGAATTTACTTTCTTTTTTAAGGAAAACATCACCCCAGGTATTCCGAGACGAACGGTGTGGGATGCGTTTAAGGCTTTCGCGAGAGGACTTTTAATGAAGGAAGCGGCAAAGAAGAACAGAAAAAGAAATGAGGAATACATCAATCTGAAAAAAGAAATATTAGAACAGGAGAAGCAAGAAATGGAGATGGAAGGAGACCCCGGTAGGAAAGCTAAAATTAAGCTTCTTATGCACATAATGAATTGCTTATTGACAGTAGAAATGGCAAAAAAAGTAAATTATGCCAAACAAAATTACTTCGAGAATGCCAACAAACCAACTAGATGGCTGGCTTACCAAGTAAGAAAGCAATCAGAAAGAACATTGATAAAATCGTTGAGAGATAGAAATGGGGTAGAACAAAATGGAGCTCAAGACCTGAAAAGGATTGTGGAAGATTTCTATAAGAAACTCTATGCAAGAGAGAATATAACTAGAGAAGAAATATCCCAGTATTTGCAAGACCGCGTGTGGCAGAAGTTCTCGGAGGAAGAACAGAAGATTTTAAATCAACCAATTACTATGATGGAGATGGTGGAGGCATTGAAAAGACAGAATAAAGGTAAGGTACCAGGGACAGATGGTCTACCAGTGGAATTTTATATAACCTTTGAAGAAATATTGCTTCCACAACTACATGAAGTTTATAAGAAAATGTGGGAAGGAGAGGAAGTGCCTGATACGTGGAGGGAAGCCCTAATCTCTTTGATACATAAACAAGATACGGAAGGAAACGATGTTAGGAACTATAGACCGATCTCCCTATTAAATGTGGATTATAAAATATTTGCTTCCATTATGGCTGACAGATTGAAGCGTGTTTTAGCAAAAACAATCCATAAAGACCAGTCAGGATTTCTCCCGAAACGACAGCTAAAGCACAATATGAGGCGATTATTGAATGTGTTGGAGTACTATGAAGCTCATCCAGAAAAAGAAATGGCGGTGATTTTTGTAGACGCAGAGAAGGCCTTTGACAACTTGGATTGGATGTTTATAACAGAGACACTTAAGAGGGCCAGAGCGGGAGAACGATTTATTCAAACAATTCAAGCAATTTACTCAAAACAGAGAGCAGCAGTTATGGTAAATGGGGAATGGACTGAACAATTCCAGATACAGAAGGGTACGAGGCAAGGCTGCCCCCTCTCACCATTACTATATATTTTTGCTCTGGAAGTGTTAACAGAAGAGATAAGACAGAATTCAGAAGTGAAGGGATTAAAGGTTCATGGAGAACACTATAAACTATTAGCTTACGCAGATGACTTGGCATTCATATTGGAGGAACCGAGATCTTCAATCATGGAGTTAAATAAGATCTTGAAAGAGTACGGGCAAGTGGCAGGCTTGAAGGTTAATATGGTTAAAACAAAAATTCTAACTAAAAATATGACTTTGGAGCAAAGAGAGCATTTGCAAGAAGAGTCGGGATATAAACTCTGTGTGAAGGTGAAATATTTAGGAATTCAATTAAAGAATAGGTGTAGTTCATTACAAGAAGATAATTATAGAGAATTGTTAAGAGCAACGAAACAAGATTTAGAAAAATAGAAGAATTTGAAGTTGTCCTTAATTGGAAGAATTGCGTTGATAAAGATGAATATTCTACCAAGATGGATAAGAACATAAGAACATAAGAGAAGCCAATGTTGAATCAGGCCAATGGCCCATCTAGTCCAACACTCTGTCATACAGCGGCCAAAATATACCAGGTGCCATCAGGAGGTCCAGCAGTGGGGCCAGGAGGACACTAGAAGCCCTCCCACTGCTGCCCCCTCCAGCACCAAGAATAGAGTGCATCACCTGCCCCAGACTGAGAGTTCCCATCTATACCCTGTGGCTAATAGCCACTGATGGACTTCTGCTCCATAGGTTTATCTAATTCCCTCGTGAAACTGTCCATGCTTATAGCTGCCACCACCTCCTGTGGCAGTGAATTCCATATGTTAATCACTCTTTGGGTGAAGAAGTATTTCCTTTTATCTGTTCTAACCCGACTGCTCAGCAATTCCATGGAGTGCCCACAAGTTCTTGTATTATGAGAAAGGGAGAAAAGTACTTCTTTCTCAACCTGCTCAATCCCATTCATAATCTTATACACCTCGATCATGTCACCCCTCAGCCGTCGTTTCTCCAAGCTAAAGAGCCCCAAGCATTTTAACCTTTCTTCATAGGGAAGGTGTTCCAACCCTTTTATCATTCCAGTTGCCCTTCTCTGCACTTTTTCTAATGCTATAATATCCTTTTTGAGATGTGGTGACCAGAACTGTACACAGTATTCCAAATTTTTTTTTTTTTTGAAACATAAATTTTATTTAAAGTTTTGCAAGAACAACAACAAGAGGGAAAAATAGGCGTATAACACTAAGATTGCGAAGAAACATGGTTTGGTGAGTACAGGGTCACATGCAAAGGTTAAAGGTGGATTAAAACACAGCAAATTTTGAAACGTGTTTGGAATCAGAGACATTAGAGCAAAACTTTAGAATACAAACTAGTTATATAACAAGAGTTGGAATTTAACATTTCTAAGTGTTTCCCAATCAAACTTGTCGACATTGATTTTATCAAGAATAGGATACCAGATATTCAGAGGATTAGTTAATTCACATTCTATTTGGTTTTCAGTATGGTGAATATTAAAATTTTCTAACATAAACAGGTCCCAGACTTTATATAACCATTGTTGTATAGTGGGTGGGTTTTTGTCTTTCCAGTGTTTGGCTATTAAGATTTTCGCTGCAGTAAATAAAATATTTATCAGTTTCCTATCGGATTCAGGAGGACCATCGTCATACCAGATGTTGAGGAGCATCAGCGCAGGATCAAGAGGTAAGTTAAGATTTGTAAATTTTCTTATCTGTTGAGCTACTTGTAGCCAAAACTTGTTGATAACAGCGCAAGACCACCAATTATGGAGGAAAGTGGCTTTCTCCCCGCATTCTTTCCAGCATAGTGGGGACAGTCGGGGAATCATGTGCGTTAGTTTGGCTGGTGTCAAGTACCATCGTAGTAAAACTTTCATGTTGGCTTCATAAATGTAAAGAAATTTAGCCATCTTGCTGTATGACTTCCAAATTTGGGTCCATTGACTGTCAGAAATCGTCTGTTGTAGATCCACGGCCCAGGCTTGTTGATAATTAAGTCTATTGGTCTTTTGTGGATTAAGTAAAATTTGGTATATTTTAGATATTAGCCCACGTTTTTTATGATCATTGTGTAGTAATTGCTCAAAGTCAGTAAGTGGTAAAGATAGTGCAGGTTTAAAATTTGGGGATTCTAACAAGTGTCTGAGTTGGAGATATTCAAACCAATTTATTTTAGTGTTGAATTTGTTCTCCAGTACAGACTTATCAAGTATTTTATTTTTTCGTAGTACATCTATTATCCTTGTTATTCCAGCATGTTTCCATGAAGTAAAAAGTAAAGGGTCCTTGGCTGGCGGGAACCATGATTGACCACAAAAGGTGCTGAGTTTTGAAAAAGGTGTGGTTAGTTTTTTCTTGGACAGGTACCAAGTGTTGAGTGAAGCTTGCAAGAAGGGAGAAAAGTTTGTAGTAGTAATTTTGTTGAGTCGAGATTTCCATAATAACTCTTGGAAAGTATGACCATTTGCGGTTGCTTCTTCAATCCATTTCCAGTCTAAAAGAGTTTCAGTTTTATATTGTCTAACCAACGCTGCCAGAGTAGATGCTTGTTGATATAAAGAAATGTCTGGTACTGCTAGGCCTCCATTGCGGCGAGGCCTTCTCATAGTATCAAAACGAACTTGTGGTGATTTGAATTTCCACAAGAATTTGCCAATGTCTCTCTGCCATTTACTAAGAAGGTTACTAGGAACGTGTATAGGTAGAGAACGAAACAAATACATGTATTTGGGTAAGACATAGGACTGTAGAATAGATATACGATCCATCCAGGAGAAAGAGTGATTATTCCAATTAGATAGATGAGTCATAATTTCTTTGTGTGTTGAAAGGTGGTTCAACTTAATAATATGCGTCCAAGTTAGTGGTATTTTGATTCCAAGATAGGGTAAATATTCATCTACCCAATGGTACTTAAACTGGGTTGAAATAGCAGACTTGACTTTAGAGTCAATGTTAATAGGATATAACAAAGATTTGGAGGGGTTTATCTTGAGGCCTGCTATTAACCTGAAATCATCAAGAACAGTTTGAATTTCAGCCAGTGATTGAGAAGGGGAGGATACATAAAGTAAAACGTCATCTGCAAACATGCTAAGTTTGAACTCTCTTCCTTTAATTGCAATGCCTTTGATTTTAGTGTTTGATCTTAACGCACAAGCAAGAGGTTCCATGGCGAGAACGAAGAGGAGGGGTGACAAAGGGCATCCTTGTCTTGTTCCTCGTTGGAGCGTGATATGATTAGATGCTCCCCCATTTGCTAGGATACAGGTTCTGGGGTCTTTATAAAGAGCTTGAATAGACCTACAGAAGGAAGGACCAAATTCAAGGTGGTGAAGCAATAAATCTAAGTAAGAAGGTTCAAGTGAGTCAAAGGCTTTTTGAATGTCTATGGAAAATAATAAAGTGTCGGAGAGTTTATTGTGCTTACCATAGTGAATGATATTGAGAGTTTTTCTTATATTGTCAGAGATATCTCTGGAGGAAATAAAACCTGTTTGGTCAGTATTAACGTAATGGCTAATGATGCTTTGAAGTCTTGTAGCGATCATACCTGTAAAAATCTTGTAGTCAATATTAAGCAAAGAAATTGGTCGGAATGAAGTGGGGTCTTCGTTGTTTTTATCCTTCTTAGGGATTAAGATTACATTGGCCAGTTTCCACGAGTCCGGAAGCTGACCTGTAGACATAACAAGGTTACAAGTATTTAGCAAGGAGTCCCGTAGAATAGGCAAAAAGGTCTTGTAATACTCAGATGTGAAGCCGTCTGGTCCAGGTGCTTTATTATTCTTCAGGGATTTAACTACTAAATCGATTTCTGAGAGAGTGAAGGGGGACTCAAGAGCTTCTCGATGTTGCACCGAAATTTTTTGCAGTGAAGTTAAAGAATTCAGATAGGTTTTAATATTAGAGGGATTAGGTTTCGTAGAGGCATATAAATTGCTATAGAAGGTTTCAAGGATTTGTATAATGTCTTTAGTTGAATGTTTTAGCAGGTTATGATTGTCTTTCAAGCCAGTAATGTAGCGTTCTGATTGTTTTTTCTTCAGTCTCCAGGAGAGAAATCTCAACCTCAAGGGAGTCTTGGATGTAGTATTTTTAAAATAGTTGAAATCTTTTTTAAGAATTAAGTTTGTTTCCAACATCTCCAATTGTTTGCGAGTCTCTAGCAAGCGTTTATAAATTTTCCTGCTGCCCGACTGTTTGTGCTTATATTCTAGGGTTTGAATAATTTTTAAAAGTTCAGTTTTGAATGCTCTTTTTTCTTTTTTGCAGGATGCTAGCAGAGAGATGCAATGACCGCGTATATAAGCCTTTGAAGCCTCCCATATAGAAGATGGAGAAATTTCTTCAGAAGTGTTTAATAGAAAAAATTCACGTAGATGTTGTTGCAATTTGTTTTTGATTTCTGGCTCATGAAGGAGAATCTTATTAAACTTCCAATTATGCCTAAATGCATCTTTTTGTCCTTCTTGCAATATGCATTGAACTGGGGCATGGTCAGACCATTGTTGTATACCAATATCAGAGGAAATAATTTTATCAATCAAGGGGGTGGATACTAGCAAATAATCCAGCCTTGTGTGAACTTTAAAACGTTGGGAGTAATAAGTGTAGTCCCTTTCAGTAGAATGTTGTAGTCTCCATATGTCGTGGAGATTGTGTTTCTGGATTAATTGCTGTAAAGGAGTTTTATGCACAGGCTTATCGGTGAAAGTTTTTGGGGATGTGGAGTTTGACGATTTGTCTAAACTAGGACACATTAAGTAGTTTAGATCTCCTCCCAAAATAATAGGATCTGAGGAAAAATTCTGTAATTGGGCCAAGGTGGTTGATAAAAAGTGTAGTTGGTTTGTATTGGGGGTATAAACAGTGGCCAAGGTCAGCTTTTTCTCATTGAGAGAACCATTGACAAAAACAAATCTTCCTTCTGAATCAATTAAGGTTTTTTCAATTTTGAAATTAGTGTCCTTAGAAATTGCAATCGCTACGCCACGTGATTTGGAAGAACCAAAAGATAGGATTTGAGTGGAAAACCAACCGGAAGGAAAAGCTTGAAGGCCTTTTTTTATGTATGTCTCTTGTAGAAAAGCAATGTGCACTTTTTGATGTTGTAAACACCTTGCTATACGCTTAGCTTTAATAATGTTGTTTAAGCCACGACAATTCAGAGTGATGATTTTTAACTCAGCCATTTGGGACCGTGAAGGTAAGTTTAAATAGTAGCCAGTATTGAGATCTGGTCATGAGAGCAAAATCCATTAACACTGAACAGAGGTATCCAACCATACACGCTATTAACATTAAGAACAAATTATAACCAAACCCTGTGGGTAGAGATAAGTTATTGTTTCTAAAATGTAAGCCTTTTACCCCATTTAACCCTCTAACATTATTAATACAATAAAATCCCTGAGTTCGAAACCCACCCCCTCCCCCTCCCAAGATCCCAGTGTGAGAGACCAAAGTCCTCACTGAGCTTTAAGAGCTCAATAATTGGGATCATCCATAACAAAACGTGGAACCAAAAAACCATGAACAAAGTTATAAGGGGAACCATGAGAGAAACCAGAGAGATTCCCTTACCCCAAACTCCCGTGAATACACTTACTTGAGGGTTCAGAAATCACTTATTCTAACAATAAGAAGCAGATATTGCAGATGCATAAAATATAGACTAGTCAAAAGACTGAGATATGGAACTAAGCCTTAAGAAACATAAGACCTGTGACGACAGATGGCAATTAAAAGTTCATTCTTCTGCGCGTTGGGATCTTGCTCCAGCGATGTGGAGTAGAATTTTCATGACGCTTGCGTTTGCGGAAAGAAGTTGAGT
Organism: Gekko gecko; assembly: GCA_029375565.1. Classification (NCBI taxonomy): domain Eukaryota; kingdom Metazoa; phylum Chordata; class Lepidosauria; order Squamata; family Gekkonidae; genus Gekko; species Gekko gecko. The sequence goes on from JAPDNY010000003.1 coordinate 92,103,607, forward strand.
CAGTGTCCATGTTTTCGCTGGGTTGTACTCCTAAAGCTTTCAGCATTGCAGAGCCGGATTCAAGGTCAATGGCTTGGAATAAGGACCCTTGTCTTCGGACTTGGAGGTACCCAGACGTAGCCCAGCGATATTGGATTCCTTCTTCGTTAAGACGGGTGGTTATGGGTTTGAGGTTTCTTCTTATCTGGAGGGCCTCCGGTGGGACATCAGGAAAGATGTGAATGTCTTCGTTGTTGAATTTGAAGCCGCCAGCAACTTTGGTTTCACGCAACACTCGGGTCTTGATTTTGAGATCTAAGAACTCCACTATTATGTCTCTCGGACCATGACGTTTATCAGGAGCTTGAGAGCCAATTCTATATGCACGAATCAGCATAGGTTCAATGCCATCATCAAAGTTAATAACAGAGCTTAGCCACCCTGCTAGGAATGAGGTGAGTTCAGTTTGACCTTCTGCCTGTTCAGGGAAGCCGCGGAATTTTAAAAATCTCTCTCTGGACCTATGTTCAAGTATAAGAATGCGTTCTTTGGCCCAGGATTCATGGTCCTGAAGGGATTTTATGTCTTCCTGGTTGGAGGCAGAGGCCTCCATAGCTGCTTCAGCAGATTGTGCAATCTGGTGAACTGAGGTTTGGAGTTCTTCGATTTTTTCGGCTAGGGGTTTCATAATTGCGTTAATGTTTTCTAAAATTTCAGTTTTGAAGGATTTCAAGGTATCAGTTAAGTCTCTTTTAGTCAGTACCTGATCTTGATTAGGTTGAGATGATCCGGACGCCATTTTGTCTGTCGCGTTTATAGGCTTCTTAGAGCCGTCGTTTGTTTTTTCGGCTGGGAAAAAATGCTTCAGCTGCGAGTCTGCAGGCTTAGAGGTGAGTAGTTTGCCTTTAGAGGTCTTTCCCATGCCTTGCTTTCCTCAAGAGTTTAGTAAGACTTGCTTTTTGTGACGGGAATTGGGGAAGGTCTCTGGAGCTCGCTCAGAAAGCGCCCGCCATTTCTCGCGCCGACGCCCCGCCCCCACAGTATTCCAAATGAGGTCACACCAATGATTTATACAGGGGCATGATGATACTGGCTGATTTGTTTTCAATTCCCTTCCTAATAATCCCCAGCATAGCGTTGGCCTTCTTTATTGCAGCTACACACTGTCTAGACATTTTCATTGAGTTATCCACTACGACTCCAAGATCTCTCTCTTGGTCCGTCTCTGCCAGTTCAGACCCCATCAACGTGTATTTATATTTAGGATTTTTGGCTCCAATGTGCATCACTTTGCACTTGGCCACATTGAACCCCATTTGCCACGTTGACGCCCACTCACCCATCCTCAACAGATCCCTTTGGAGTGCCTCACAATCCTCCCTGGTTTTCACCACCCGGAACAACTTCGTATCATCTGCAAATTTAGCCACTTCACTGCTTACTCCCAATTCCAAATCATTAATAAACAAGTTAAAAAGCATCGGACCGAGTACTGATCCCTGTGGTACCCCACTGCTTACCACCCTCCACTGGGAAAGTTTTCTATTTATAAGCCAGTTTTTGATCCACAAGAGGACTTGTCCTTTTATCCCATGACTATTGAGCTTACTTAGGAGCCTTTGATGAGGAACTGTATCAAAAGCTTTCCGGAAGTCAAGGTAAATAATATCTATTGGGTCCCCCTTGTCCACATGTTTGTTCACTCCCTCAAAAAACACTAACAGGTTAGTGAGACAAGATCTTCCCTTACAGAACCCATGCTGAGTCTGCCTCAATAGTTTTTGTTCATCAATGTGCCTACTAATTCTCTCCTTAATAACAGTTTCCACTAACTTACCCGGTATTGAGGTCAGACTGACTGGCCTGTAATTTCCTGGATCTCCCCTGGAGCCCTTTTTAAAGATGGGAGTGACATTAGCTACCTTCCAGTCCTCAGGAATGGAGGCAGATTTTAAAGAAAGATTACATATTTTTGTCAGGAGATCCACAAGTTCACATTTGAGTTCTTTCAGAACTCTCGGATGAATGCCATCCGGGCCTGGTGATTTATTAGTTTTTAAATTGTCCATCAGTCGGAGGACTTCCTCTCTTGTCACCGCAATCTGATTCAGGTCTTTCAAACCCCCTCCCGAAATCGGTGCTTCTGGAGTGGGCAAGCACTTCTCCTCTTCCACAGTGAAGACAGAGGCAAAAAATGCGTTCAGCTTCTCAGCCATTTCCCTATCATCCTTCACTACTCTTTTTACCCCTTGGTCATCCAAGGGCCCCACTGCCTCCCTGGCTGGCTTCCTACTTCTAATGTATTTGAAGAAAGTTTTATTGTTGGCCTTTATGTTTTTTGCAATATGCTCCTCATATTCCCTTTTTGCTTGCCTGATCACAGACTTGCATTTTATTTGCCATAGTCTGTGTTCCCTTTTATCAACCTCACTAAGACTAGCTTTCCACCGCTTAAACCAGGGGTCCTCAAACTTTTTAAACAGGGGGCCAGTTCACTGTCCCTCAGACCGTTGGAGGGCCGCCACGTTCGCCCCTCCCCCCCACCAGCCTGCTCACCCCGCCGCCATGTTCGCCCCCCACCAGCCTGCTCGCCCCGCCGCTGCGTTCACCCCCTCCCCCACGACCAGCCTGCTCGCCCTGCCGCCGCATTGGCTCCCTCCCCCCACCAGCCTGCTCGCCCCACCGCCGCGTTGGCTCCCTCCCCCCAGGTTGCTCGCCCTGCCGCCGCGTTCGCCCCCTCCCCCACGACCAGCCTGCTCGCCCCTTCCTCCTCCTCAGCTCCTGGGCGCTCTTGCTGCCCAGGGCTGCTGGAGAAAGAAAGAGGTCGCGGGGGCACTGCTGCTGCGCTCCTCGAGGAGGCGGTGGCTCCGGGCAGGGGGGGGCGAGCATAAACACTCGGCGGGCCGCATAAATGTCCTCGGCGGGCCGCATATGGCTCGCGGGCCGTAGTTTGAGGACCCCTGGCTTAAACGAATCCTTCTTACCTTTTACAGCTTCCATTACTTTATTTGTTAACCATGCAGGCTTTTTTCTATACCTATTTGTACCTTTCCTAACCTGCGGTATATATTTTTTCTGAGCTTCTAGGACTGTATTTTTAAATAGTCTCCAAGCTTCCCCAATGGTTTTGACCTTCTCTACTCTTCCTTTCAGTTTCTTCCTCACATGTCCCCTCATACTAGAGAAGTTACCCCTTTTAAAGTTAAAAATGGTTGCGTCAGTCTTTTTGGGCAACTGCCTATCTGTATAAATGTTAAACTCAATGACATTATGGTCACTGTTCCCAAGTGGTGCAATCACTTTTACATCTCTCACCAGGTTTTGGGTGTTACTTAGGACCAAATCCAGGATCGCCTCTCCTCTGGTAGGATCTGTGACCATCTGTTCCATAGCACAGTCATTGAGAGTGTCTAAAAACTCAATCTCTTTTTCCCGACTAGAACTCATATTGGCCCAATCAATGTGTGGGTAGTTAAAGTCGCCTATTACGACACAGTTATTTCGTCTAGCCGCTATCTTTAATTCATTCATCATTTTATAATCCTCCTCTATCTTTTGATCTGGTGGGCGATAACAGACTCCCACTGTTAAGCTTCCTTTTGGACCCACTATTTCAACCGATAGCATTTCCAGAAGCGAATCCAATTCTCTTACCCTCTCAATCTTACTGGACGGTATACCCTCTCTGACATACAGAGCCACCCCACTTCCAACACTTCCCCCCTATCCTTCCGATATAATTTATAACCAGGAGATTTTCCTGTTCCAAACGATTCCTGTCTTGAAAAACTTGGCAATACTGAAAGAGCTGGAGCAAACCACGTCTAAGTTTGCGTGGCAAGGAAAAAGAGCACGAATTAGTCTTAAAGCGCTACAAGACTCAAAAGAAAGAGGAGGCCTGGCTTTGCCAAATTGGATACTATACTATAGAGCGGGAGCATTGGCATGGCTTAAGGAATGGGTGACGTTGGAAGATAGAAGGGTTTTAAAACTGGAAGGCCATGATCTCTTAGAAGGTTGGCATGCATTTTTGTGGGACGAGAAGGTGGCAGCACGTAAATATTTTAGACAACAGTGGATACGGGATGCACTTGCTAGAGTATGGGAGACCATCCGGAGGAGGTGGTTTGTTAAAACCTCTAGGCTGGTAGCCCCGGAAGAAGCAGTGACTTTACCTAGGTTATATTTTGAAGACCCACCGCAAAGATATCTGGATATTATAAATGCGAAGGGGGAGCTTGAATTGGGCGAGGATATTGGTTGGTGGCACAGAGTTCAGATTCAGTCAAGATATAAAAAAGACGAACAGAAGGGTTTGAGAAGTCACTATCAGATATGGAGAAAATATTGTATGAACCGGAAGAGAAGTTTATTAAAAAAATGTACGCATTGTTGTTGGCTGATTATACGATAGATGAAACAGTGAAAAACAATATGGTCCAATGGGCAGCAAATTTTGGCTATAGCATAGAGATGGAACAGTGGGATCAAATATGGAAAATAAATGTGAAAATAACCAGGGCGGTTGCATATAGAGAAAACATGTATAAAATGTTTTATAGATGGTATATTACCCCGGATAGGTTATCAAAATTTGATGAAAAATGCTCTAATAAGTGTTGGAAATGTAATGTCAAAGTGGGTTCGTTTTATCATATGTGGTGGACTTGTGAAATGGTTAAAAAATACTGGATAAGGGTGCATAGACTGATGCAGAATATTATAAAAGGTACTATTTTGTTTAAGCCAGAGGTATTATTGCTAGGAATACTTCCAAAAGAGGTGCGAAGAGAAGAGAGATATTTGATAACATATATAGCAACAGCGGCTAGAATTTTATATGCAAAGCACTGGCGAACTATAGTGGTACCAACTGAACAGGAGTTGATTGAGAAGATAATGGAAGCAGCAGAAATGGACAAACTGACTTTGATGTTGAAAGGATACAATGAATCAGCCTTTACAAACACTTGGCAACGCTTTTATGAATAGTACGATCGGAGAGAGAAGGATGGAAAGAAATAAGGAGGAATGGATATTATTAGCTTTATGCTAATTAGAATTGAATAAGTTAGAAAGTTAGAATTTAGTGGATACAGAAGCAATGGTATAATACTTAGATCGGTAAGGTGGGAGGGGTAAAACTGGATGCGATGGGACAAGAATTGTACCCCCCCGTGAATGTTTAATGTTGTGGTTGTCTTTGGTGTGTAGTGTGTATTGTTATGTAGTTGGTGTGTTGTCTACTATGTTGTGTAATGTGGTAGTTACGTCTTTGGTGGAAAAATAATAAAAATGCCTCTTTTGGGGGCGCTTTAAAAAAAAAAAAAGATGTTTTTAGCCCCTTCCATCTGTAAAACTATTGACTCTCCAGACAGCCAATTGGAGAAACGTCCCTGTGAAAAAACAAGCCTTTAGCATTCAAGGCCTGCCCAAGCCAACGCCATATAAAGAGAGACCTGTGCCCCTGTTGGGGTGCTGTATGGTGTCAGGAAAGAGGAAACCAGATGCACACGTCTTTCCTCTCTGGGGAATATTGCCATGGCTCTGCGAAGGCAAAGTGCAGAAGAAACTCCCCACACTTCTTAGGGTACCAGGGGCTGCAATGGGAAAGCTCAGGAACCAACAGTCCCAAGTGTCAATGTTAGCAAGGCTCTTACTGCTGTTGGAGCCTCCTGCCAGACCTCATCACTATTGACTGCTTGCCTGCATTAGCCGAGTCTCAGCAGTGCACAACAGTCCTTTAAACGCAATTAGTGCAGCTGCTAATGGATGGTAGTGCAGCTAAGAAGATCTGGCTCCCATCCAAGTTCGCGGGGGCAGGCGAGGGGGGAACCATCACCAACTCTTGCCTGGGAGGGGAGGGAGCCGGAGAGGAGAGGGCCTTTCCCTGCTGCAGGAAAACTGGCTCCCTCCCTCTTTCCTGGGCATCTTGCTGCTGAGAGAGGCACAAGCCAATGGGTTGAATCACACAAGAATAAACCCCGTCCAAAGTCATTTGAGTTTTATTAAATCCGTTAGCCACAATAAAACAGAAATACAAAGAGAATTTTTTTTTTTAGAAAAAACAAACCCACAAAGTGAAACTGACTAGGAGACTGCAGGGTGTCGTCGTCCCCCCCCAAGTCCGGCTTCCGACTGTTTCAAGGCCACCCACCTGCGCCCCCGCCCCCCCCAGGATGATGCAGCACACACCCCTGGCAACAGCGCCACCTGATCTCTTCAGATGGAGTAGGCAATCCAGACTGCAACCTGCAGGAAAGGAACAGCCTGGGTGGGCCTAGGAAGCATCCGGTGCCAGTTCTCCAGTCCTCGTGCCCAGATGGAAGTGCCCGGTCGGCCTCATTCTGGCGATCCAGCCATCACACCACCCATGAAAGGGGCAGGGGCACCTCTCGCTTGCTAATCTGAGCCCGATGCAGACTCGGCCGAGCTCGGTGGAGTGCTAGCAATCTCCTCCTCCTCCTCCGAATCCTGGAGAATGGGAAAAGAAACACAGGCTGTTAAGGAGGAGAAACACATTCAAGATTAACTACAAGCCTTAAAAGGGTCTACGCTAACTGAATCAACTCAGGAAATGGGAGCCAGGCACCACGGGGACCAGGCAAATTAAATTCTGGGTCAGAAGCCAACAGGATGTTTAAGCTGCATGATGAGGGCAAGATCTGAAAAATATTGTGCCGTTCCAATTGTTTTACTGCACTAGGACTGCGCCCTACCACCAAGGACAACAATGCTGAAATCAACATGATTCACCAGCAGGCAAGGGCCGTGCCTCGGTGGCAGAGGATCTGCTTGGCATGCAGGGAGGTCCCACGTTCAACCTCTGATACCTACAGTTGAAACCATCTGGCAGGAGGTGATGGGAGAGACCTCCGCCTGAGACCCTGGAGAGCCGCTGCCCGTCTGAGTGGGCAGTCCGGACTCCGATGGGCCGGGGGGGGGGGGTGTCTGGTTCAGTAGAAGGCGGGTTCATGTGTTCAAATGAACAAGGAGACTCTTTAAGCATCGTTGGGAAAGAAAACCTCAAGAAAGGTTTTTAGAAAATGGCACCAGAATAGAGCATTTTCCAATGAAAAAGACAGACAAGAGATACTGGCCTTATCCTGAATTTTTGAAACACCAAGTTTCCAGCCTTCAACATTGAAGAGCACGGCAAGGTCATGGATACACACAGTAACATTCCCACAGGGGCTTTGGGCAGGTCTTTCCAGTTGAAAGCGGAAGCCTTCTGCATATGACAGAATTACTTCCACAACCCCCTGTCCATCATTCCCTATCCTAATATTGCCTCCCTACAACACCACACTTCTCTTGAGTCACTCTGAATTCTGTGGATCCCCAAGTACTGTAAATATCCAGCACCCTGGGACACAAAGAAATAGTCTGAAAGCTGAAGGGGTGGGTGACGTAGTGCTTGCAGAACAGAAGGCCAGCCAACAGCCTTCAGAGGTCACACGCCTGGTGAACGGGACACCAGCTCCACGCCAGGGAACTCCTCTGTAGCAGTGAAGAGAGTTCAAATAATTCTGACCAGAGTGGAACACACACACGTGTGAGCGCGCACACACGCAGGTCCCCTTCCTCCCGTCCCCGGCCCCCGGAGCAGCGCCCACCTCCTTCTTGTCCTCGCCCGAGGAGCTCTCGTCGCTGGACACAAACTCCTTACTCTTGAAGCTCTCGCCTAGTATCTTGGGGGCACTCTTGCTGGCAGAAGAAGACTTGGCAGGTGTGGTCTTCTTCTCCGGCTTGCCTTTCCCTGGCTTTTCAGGCTTCTTTTTCTTCTTTGATTTCTCCCTGCAAATGAGCAAGTACACAAGACGCTGAAATGGCAGAGCAGCCAAAAGCCATCATGAGAGACCCACCAATGGAGAGGAAGGAAAATGATCTCCCCCCGCTCCCGGTCAAAAGAAAGAAAGAGAGAGGGAGAGGGAGAGGGAGAGGAGAGGAGAGGAGAGGAGAGGAGAGGAGAGGAGAGGAGAGGAGAGGAGAGGAAAGAAGGAAGGAAGGAAGGAAGGAAGGAAGGAAGGAAGGAAGGAAGGAAGGAAGGAAGGAAGGAAGGAAGGAAGGAAGAAAGAAAGAAGTTTGATGATTTCCCTTCCCACTCACGAGAGGAGCTCATGGCCCTGGGAAGACCCCGCTACTCACTTTTTGAAACTGTCTGACTTGCCCCCTTCACTGTAGTCCTTCATGGCCTTCTCGTAATCCCTCTTGGCATCTTCGGCTTTGCGCTCCCATTCCTACAAACAGGAATTTTCACTCAGCATTCAATACAGGCGACAAAAGATTATTGCGAACCCCATTCCTACTAACACTAGGGCCAGAACCATTTGTATCCAGTTTTCCAGGCATCTCTTTACGGAGATCTGAAAATTCAGGATACACCAACAGATTTTTTAAAATTATTTTTTAGCCCTTATACACATAGTGAAAAGATTTTTCCATGGATGGGATGGATTTAGTGACATACTTAATGTTCAGTGGTACGGTTATTAATTCTCAGAAAATTATTTGGGCATACTCACAGAAAACCTTAGTTTAGTGGTAGGTATGGACAGGGCTATTTTTGGGCAGGAACGCACAGGAACAGAGTTCCGGCTGGCTCCCGAGTTGGCCACGCCCAGAAGGAACTCATTAGCATAACCAGCCACACCCAACAGCAGAAACTCATTCGGATTGGCTACATGAGGGGTGTGTGGCCTAACATGCAAAGGAGTTCCTGCTACCAAAAAAAGCCCTGGGTTTTGACAACAAACAAGGTAAACAGAATAGGAAGCAAAAGGTGGGTGCGGCTGGATGACCACACTTCTGGTAACATGGGTGGTGGCAGCGGCCTAATATGCTAATGAGTTTCTGCTGTTGGGTATGGATATCTTACATAAAGACAGAACCATGAGAACTGTGTTGGGACAGGCTAAAGGTTTACTTGGTCCAGCATCCTGTTTCTCACAGGGGTCAGCCACCAGCTTGGCATGAAAACAACAGTAAATGGCACTCAGACAAACCGCCTCTGAACCAGTGGATGCCAACATGTCCTTTGGGCCTTGATGAATCAGCATTATTTTAAAGTCACCTGAACGGTGGCCAGCGTTACATCTTTTGGCGGTGACTCCCACAAGTTACTTGCTGCCATGTCAAGCACCGTCTCCCTCTGCCATTGACCGGCTGCCACTCAGTTCTGCCAGGTGACGTCACCAGTACTGAGAGAGGAGCAAAGTTTCCCCCCTTGCCTTCCTCCTCTCCAGACGTGCACTAATGCATTTTTATTGTCCCTTTATCTAAACTGAAAGCCTCAAATGCTTCAGCCTTTCCTCTGCCCTACAGCAGTCCTCCTTTCTCCTATCCCAGTCTTGAGCAAAACATTTCCAATTCCGCAAGTCTGTAGAAGGGCACAGAATTTATGCACCAAATCTGATATTGTGGCACAAGCTACGCCACACCTTCCTCAAACCATTTCTCGGAAAATACATCTGACCACCATTCCTACTGCCCAGGTGCCCTGCTGCCACCCTTCTCCTCGCCCACCTCCTTCTTCTCCTTGGACATCCCTTTCCACAGCTCTCCAGCCTTCTTGGACACCTCAGTGACACTCATGCCTGGACAATCTGACCGAATCTTCTCACGGTTGGCGTTCAGCCACAACATGTATGCAGACAAAGGTCTCTTCGGGGCGTTGGGGTCTTTCCCTTTCTTGCTCTATTGAGAAGGGGAAGAGGAAAAAATTATAAAGAAGCCCACCTTCCAACAGAAATGAGATTTACCACCAATACCCCATTACACTACATCAATTGCTTCTGTTGGCCTTATTTATTTATTTATTTGTTCAAATTTTTACCCTGCCCTCCCAGGCTATTTCTGGGCCTGTCCCAAATACTGGGACAGCTTTTTTGGCTGCTTTCAGAGAGGGATGGTGAAGGAAGTTTGGAAGCCTTTCAGGGTACTTGGGAGATCACCATATGGCCGTTTGTCCCCAGTTCTGCGTGTAGAGGGAAAAGGGGGAGAGAAAGAGGACACGGGTGAGCAAACAGGGAAGTAGGACTGCAAATCCACGCAGCCCACTGGCCAACTGAGAACTGGCATTTGGCTTTCAAAGGAGAGCTGTCCCACCCCGATACCACAGCACCTCTGATTATAATTCTTCATCACTATCTTGAAGGTTCCAGGGTAGTCGACTAAACCCTGCCTCACAGCAGTATGCTGTAAAAGTTAATCAACTTTCCAAAAAAACCCCAGCTTTGCCAAGTGTCACTGGAATCATTCCAGCTATAATTTCTAACCATTGCTTTGAAGAGAGATGCTCCATAATCAAAAGTAATGGTTAGAAGTACTGTCTAAATGCAACTGATTTTTTTAAAGATAGTCTAGGGGGACCATGCTAATGCCACAAAACTTCTCCATATCAAGGAAAAGTGAGCAACTGAGAAAGGAACGTCACACATCATGAGCTCCCAAAGGACCAATGAAATCTTAACTATATGAAGATCGCTGAGAGCACGTAAAACAAGGGAAGTCTGAGCAGTGGAGATGTCCCCAGTTGACTCAACCATACTAGCCCTCACCACAAAAATGATTCTATGGAGAATGAACAAAAATAAGCATTTCCAGTTTTAAGCAGTTCCTTACGTGCAGTAATTTAGCAAAGATACCTTGTTTAACAAAGAGCACGAGACTAGGCGGCCTTCTCACCGGCCACGCCCACTCCTCAGGGCCACTCCCAAGGAGCCCCCCCTTGTGCCCAGTTCCCTTCCTCGAAAGCCAGTCGAATCCGACTCTAGGGTTGCGGTGCTCATCTCCGTTTCAAAGCCGAAGAGCCAGCGCTGTCCGAAGACGTTTCCGTGGTCATGTGGCCGGCATGACTAAACACCAAGGCGCACGGAACGCTGTTACCTTCCCACCGAAGTGGTACCTATTTATCTACTTGCAATTTCTTGCTTTCGAACTGCTAGGTTGGCAGGAGCTGGAACTAGAGATGGGAGCTCACCCCGTCATGCGGCACTCTCGGGTCTTGAACTGCTGAACTACTGACCACAGCCTGCAGTTCAGCGTCTTAACCACTTGAGCCACCGCAGCTCCTTAATTTGTGCCCAGTACAAGCCGCCAAAGAGTTTGCTTTTATTATTATTTGTTTACAAGATCAATGCCCTGCCTTTCTAGCCTCACCAGAGCCACCGAGGGAGCTAACAGAATAAAAAGACAGGTAACTAGAATATACCTATAAAAAAGCTTTAAAATCAAATTAAAAGTATATTATTAAAACAATTAAAGCCAAAGCTAAATTACACAGGGAAAAACAATAACTAACACACAGGAGGGCAGGAAGCAGAGGTCATGGAGGGAGCGGCTAAGAAAACAAAAAAGTCTTTGCCCTCTGGCAGGCAATGGCGACCAAAGGGGACCGGCCAGCCTGTCCGGGGAGGGAGTCCCGTCCCGTCCCCCCCCCCCGGGTTCCACCTGTCGTCAGCCCTCTAATTGTGGGCGGGGGGGGGCACCTGAGGCGGGCCGCAAAGGATGACTGTCACAGCCAGCCAGGCTTGTAGGGGTGCCGGCAGCCCTCCCAGCACGCTGGTCTCCAGTCACACAGGGCTTTAAAGGTCAACAGCAGCACCCTGAATCATGCCTGGACGCAGACTGGGAGCCAGGGCAGAAAGGTCGAGGCTGGAGAGATACGGACCCTGCGACCCACTCTAGTCAAGGACCCGGCTGCTGCATTCTGCACCACCTGAAGTGATCCATGTAGAGTACACTGCGGTAATCAATGCTACAAGAACGCTCTTCCTAGTTGCAGTCAGAATCAGACAAGTTCCACATCCTGGCTGTTCTCACCTCAGACTGCTTCTTGCGGGGCTTGCGTTCTTTGACAATTTTGGCTTTTTTGGCAGGTTTCTTCTTCTCATCACTGTCTCCTTCATTGCTAGATGAGCTGGCTGAAGCGTTGCTGTCAAACCTGTCACAAAGAAAAGTCACAAAGAAAGGCTACATTCAGTTTGACATGCCCATTAACCAGCCAAGTGGTATACACATCAACAGACACAAAGTTGTAGTAGGAGGCGGAGCATCTCTCTCAAACATATTCCCAGGACTTGCTCTACAACTCCTCATCAATTCCAAGGTGGATCTTTATACCACAGAATCATTAATCGAAAGCACAAACCATGAATGGATGTGCTCACAGACAATCCAGAAGGAATGAAATAAAATTAATTTACTAGCACCAGGCAAGCCGTCACTACTGCTCAATCTTTTTCATGCTGAAATGTTGCATAAATGCAACGAGCAGAGTGTACCTGGATGAACAGCAACTGGCTCCTGTCATCTGCATCCTTCCAGGGTCCCAGATACCCATTTGAGCTGGAGACCAGACCACCCTCTCAGATAGGCAAAAGATCATGTCTGTTCTAGGCAGAATAAGGTCACTGACATTCTTGTCTCCCCTGCATGCCAATTATTCTCCAGGTGTTTAAGTGAAACCATTCCTGGGATTAAAAGATGCAGTATTTTCCTAAAGAAAGTGTATGGATCCGACTATATCAATCCACCAGCGCCAGTGCATTCATCCAATGACTTGTGCTGGAAGAGGGTGGGTACCAATGCAACAATATGGTAGCATCCAACCCTGAATCCTCACCATACAATATTGACCTAATGCCAGGGTATCTTACAGATGAAAGCTGAAAAAAAGGGGGGGAAAGGGAAGGAGAAACTCAACCCAAAATCACACTGCGAACCAAGGGGGCCAAGCTGACTAATATAATATAAATATAGAAATTTATTAGGTGTACACTAGTTAAAATAACTTCTGATTAAAATTTTTCAGTTTCAGACATATAAAAACATACAAATACTCATACAAAGGATGGGTCAACACTATACAACTGAAGACCAAACGCGTTTCGGCCCCAAAGGGCCTTCCTCAGTGGTCACTAATACATATATATCATAGACACACATTCATAGACATATATACATATATCAACCCAGGTGTTGTAGCCTGAAATAATAAGGGAGGGAAAAAAGACAAATTATTCTATATTCTCGAATTATATGCCCAATTTTAAAATAAAATTTGCTTTTTACAAAAGTAGTTTTACCTTATATGGTTATACAGCTATTATAGAGATTAGTACTGGGCCATAGATATATCTGTTGCAGTCTCACCAGTACTTCTACACTAAAGGAAAAGTAATAAAGTTATGAATTTGCTATAATTACATCCATTAGTGTTTTGAATTTAGTAAAATTTAAATACAAAATAAATTGGTCAACCAACCTGGTAATCAGAATTTTGTAGTTATGAATGTGTGCCACTCCATCCGAGTAAAGATACTATTACACGCTGCTACAATGGCCACCATATATATAACACTAGGGGTGATGCAATCACCAACTGACATTGCACACTGCCCATGATTAGACATACAGGGTGGGAGGGAATATGAAGTCAAGGGAATTACAGAACACCTGGTTGTGATAGAGTGGTCTTCTGTATTTGGGGCAAACATCTAGACCTGTAAAAGTCAGAATAGGTGAACACCGGAGTTGTATTAGATTGCAAAAGCGTTCTGCTCCATTAGTGAATCATTATCTGGAAAAGGGACACACGGATAGACAATTAAAATTCTGGATTGTAGAGAGTGTGCAGAAGACTACTTTGAACATGTGCAAAGTACTCCTGAGAAGAGAGTTGTTCTGGATTCATCAACTACAGACTTGGGCTCCGTTTGGATTAAATGAAGAGGTGGACTGGACTTGCTGTTTGTGAGAACTCTTATCTGTTTTTATAAAAAAGATAAACATATATTTTGTTCTCCCACCCTTTTTTCATTTCCCCCCCTTCCCTCTATCACAACCAGGTGTTCTGTAATTCCCTTGACTTCATATTCCCTCCCACCCTGTATGTCTAATCATGGGCAGTGTGCAATGTCAGTTGGTGATTGCATCACCCCTAGTGTTATATATATGGTGGCCATTGTAGCAGCGTGTAATAGTATCTTTACTCGGATGGAGTGGCACACATTCATAACTACAAAATTCTGATTACCAGGTTGGTTGACCAATTTATTTTGTATTTAAATTTTACTAAATTCAAGACACTAATGGATGTAATTATAGCAAATTCATAACTTTATTACTTTTCCTTTAGTGTAGAAGTACTGGTGAGACTGCAACAGATATATCTATGGCTCAGTACTAATCTCTATAATAGCTGTATAACCATATAAGGTAAAACTACTTTTGTAAAAAGCAAATTTTATTTTAAAATTGGGCATATAATTCGAGAATATAGAATAATTTGTCTTTTTTCCCTCCCTTATTATTTCAGGCTACAACACCTGGGTTGATATATGTATATATGTCTATGAATGTGTGTCTATGATATATATGTATTAGTGACCACTGAGGAAGGCCCTTTGGGGCTGAAACGCATTTGGTCTTCAGTTGTATAGTGTTGACCCATCCTTTGTATGAGTATTTGTATGTTTTTATATGTCTGAAACTGAAAAATTTTAATCAGAAGTTATTTTAACTAGTGTACACCTAATAAATTTCTATATTTATATTATATTAGTCAGCTTGGCCCCCTTGGTTCGCAGCTATCTTACAGATGAAGACAAGACACACGGAAGTCAGTCTCAAAGTGACACCTTAACTATAAGATTAGTTCTTTTCCCACAATCATTTTGGTAGCCAGTGTTCCAGGTTCATGGTTTCACCCTCTTAATTCTCCCAGGACTCTTGCAATCCAGTTCAAATGTTAGTACCCCCTATTATTATCTTCACTGTAAAACAGATATACAGGACACATGACTTCCCTACTGAGCAGTCTCACAATCACATGATTTGCTTGCTTTCACACTGTTTTGACCAGTTTCAGGCACACTTAAAAGCTCCAGGTGATCTGGCCAGAATACCCAGACCTCACTGCGAAAAGAGGTAACTTCAGTCCCAAACCTTGCCTGTAAAACTGCTCTTTCCAACAGCATTCCCCAGTACTACTACAAAAACAACCTAAACACTGGAATGAGTGGCGCTACTTCATTCATACACGGCAGCCACTACATTTCCACTCAACAGCAACATTTTAAAGAGCAAGGATCCAGTAGCACCTGAAAGACGAACGAAATCTGTGGTCGGGTATAAGCTTTCAGGAGTTACTGGCTCAAGGGAGCAGAGATTCACAAAAGCGCCTCCCCTCCCCTTGAGCAGAGACTCATGAACGCTGACGCCCGACCACACTTGTCTGGCGCCACAGACAGACTAACCGGGGCACCCGTCCCGATCCAGCAAGATCTCCGGGCTCCCAGACCAAACATCCCACTTACTCTTCTGCCACATCCTCTTCCTCCTCCACAGGATTGAAGGATTCATCTGGAAAAAAAGAAACGGGAAATGAGCCCCTCCCCACCGCAGCCAAGACCAGCCTCTACACCCCCGAGACGGGGCGGGGCAGGGGGGGCCGTGGGAATGGCTCACCTGTCTCTTCCCCAGAATCTTCACTGCTATCGTTTGCGTTCTCCTCACGGATCTTGCCTTCCTCCTTCATACGTTCCAAGTAGGCATCGTGTGAGTCGTCATCCGAGCCAGCATACTCATCATAGTTCTTATTCATGCCCTAGAAATACACACAAGGGATGCCACGGGAGCTGGCGCACGACTCCTCTGTCCCACAAGCAGACAAAATCTCACAATATTTGCCATCTCCTGAGCATGCCAATATTCTAAAACTACAACTCCCAGCATGCCCCTGGGCATACATACTACACTGGAAGGGTCTCTCCTGTATGTGCATACACACACACACACACACACACACACAAGGAGCGTAAATCCCCCCAAAACGTAGCACATCACATGCTGCCTCCACGGTCCCCTGGAATACACCTGAATCGCCCGCCCCCCCGCAGATGGGGAAGAAACCATGCCGGGGACTTAAAAGTGGATTAGGTGGAAGCCACTCCCTGAGCAAAGCAGGCGACTGCCTCTTCTCTGTGGCCCATGCAAGGTTACACTATGGTGATTAGGAATTTTCACCACAGCCATGCAGAGGAGGAGACCTGAACCAAGAGGAGGAGGAGGAGGGGACAATCTCACAGACCTTTTTCTTCTACAAGGAGAGAACAGAAATTGAGAAGGGAGAAAGCTCTGGAGAGGAAGAGAAAACCCATCCCACCCAAGTCGATCAAGAACAGGAATGGACAGCAGTTGCCTTCCCCTGTCCTCGGGTCTGCCCAACCCCCGAAGCAGGTACCTCCTTGAGTCCTCGGTTCTTGATGTTCAGCTTCTTGGCATTCACAAAATCAAACAGTTTGCCATACTCCTCCCTGCAAGGAAGGGAATGATGCTAACATTCGCCATTCTATGGCAAGCGCCACAGACCCAGGGACCAGGAGCTGGGAAGTGACAGGTCTCGGCAACACAGCAGAGATTCAAAGGCTTTGCTGCTCTCAGGGAAAAGCAGGTGCCATTTGCCCCCAACCCCATAGAAAGGCTGTGATACTTTAGAAGAGCAGAACAGGACAGGGACCTTATATGAAAATCTAGACAGTATGGGTCACAAGAAATGCTCTTTCTAAGCTGCGGAGTCCTCTTGTGAGCAAAAATTCTCCTTTGTGAGCTGCTGGCATTAAAGTTGTGAGGGAGTGAAAAGGCTGCTGCATACGTTAGCTTGCTCTGGAGCCATCCTTCCTGAGCTAAAACAAAAAAATGTGTGAGCTGGAGGCTAAAAAACTGTGATCTAGCTCACACTAACGCAGCTTAGAGGGAACACTGGTCACAAGTAGCAGGCAGGCAGTAAAGAGGTGCCTTTTGGAACGAAAGCGACTTAATGGCGGCAAGCGATTCATCCACAACGGAAGACATACTCCATTCAACAACGTGGCTGACGGGAAGAGGCTTGCATTCATTTGCAATGACGTTAATGATACTGCAGGGTCACATTCACTCACCTTTCTATGCTGCTGAACGTGTACTGCGTCCCCTGCTTTGTTTCTATCTCAAAATCAAAGGAGCGTGTCGTAGTGGTTCCACGGGCAAAGTTCACAAAGGAGATCTCATCAAAACGGATGTGCACAGGTGGCTTGTGGACGTAGATGAAGCCACGCTCCAAAGGGTACAGGAGCCCTGAGCTGGCCTTGTAGGAACAAGTGATGCACTGTGCCCCCGAATGCCTGTACGGGAAAAGAGTGACCATGCTAGCATCGAGTGCAAGCACAAAACAGCAATTCTCACTCACAGCCCATCACCACAAATCACACTGATCTACCCAGCGCTACTGGTGGCTGGGCATCAGCCCCAGCTCTTTGCAACTGGGATAGAGCACTGCCTGGTGGGCACAAATGTAAGGATTCTTACAACTTCACAGTCCCTTCTAACAGGCAACTGACAACCGACTTTCAGTTGTCACTCTCAATGAAAAATAAATTGTAGACCCTCTCCCTCTTTCCCCCCAACGCAGGTGACAAAAGCAGTAGGTTTTATCAGCCCTTTCCTTGCACGCCGGCATTCCTCACCCCTGGAAGTTGCCGGGCACTGTGATCTTGCGGTTGACAAGCGCTTTCATTACACGGCTAACCATCTCGTACAGTGACCCCGACATGTTCTTGGTGAGCCGTCCTTCAAAACGCTTCTCTACTTCATCCCTACAGCAAAGAAAATACAAGTCAAGACGCAGCCAGACTACCCCATGATGCTAAGCACTGGGAAAACTGGAAACAGTCAGCAAAAGACGTCCCTGCCGTGACCCGTGTTCACACACAATATAGCGCTGAGCACTCACTCATTCATGTTGAGGGTCAAGGAGATGTCCTCATCTTTGGAGAAGAGGAGGATAAGGAAGTGATAGCGAGTTTGCCCTTGCTTTATAGGAGGGTCTAAGCTGATCTGGAAGGAAGCAGAGAGAATTATAATTAGCTGCTTATATCCACAAGGGCCATCTTCACAGGGCCCTGACCAGCCGCATCAACACACTCAGCTCCAGAGAACATCAGACCATGGCAAGTTACACATGTAAATTCTGCTTCTCTTCTACCTTAGAGCAAACAGCCAAGGGAAAAACAACTCAGCTGCGTGTGCAGTCTGGTATAGACACGACGCTACCAGACCACTCTGCTGCCCTTCTAAGGGGGCCGGCTAGGGTCCCCCCTACCTGACAAGGTTATAAAAATCATGAAGAGAGCTGTGAGATCTGGCACCTCGACACAGTCCTGAGCCAGCCGTCCAGTTCCTTACAGACCCCCAATGTGTGCCTGGGAGAGGGGCTGCAGGCAGACGAATAAGGAATAGACCCAGGACAGCTGGGTGGACAACTAGCCCTGAAATAAGATTACCTCGAAGAACGGGGGGGGGGATGTGTGTTGAGCACCACTTCTAGATTCTCTCCCTGCCCTGCTATCCTCGGCCACCAAGAATGCTGCGTGACACGGATAAATCGCTATTCCTGTTTTTCAAGTCAGTTTACGTAGAACAAAAGCAACTGGCCTTTTCCATAAAGGGAATGGAAGAGGAAGAGGACCTATGAACGGAATATCCTGAGAAGGGAACGATGGCTATTAACCCTCCCAGGGAAATCACTGCCCAACGTCCCACTCCTCACCACAAAGAACATCTGGCGCTGGTCTTTATGGGGAAGCAGGAAGAGCCGCAGGACGGTGGTATAGGGGATCTTGTAGTCAAAGGTCTTGCCGTGGAGGTGGAGGAAGGTGGGGTAGATGCGGATGTCGTAGCGCCCGCGGGGCGTCAAGCACTGCAGTTCTCGGAAGATGCAGATGGCATCTCCAGTGGCCTGGATGACATCGGCCTTTGAGAGCACGTTTTGAGCAAATGCCTAGGGATAAACGGGAATGAAAGACACTGTATGAGCAAATACCTCCTCCTCCTCCTCCTCTCCCTTACCTGACTTCTACTCGGGCTGCACTGACCTCAACAGGGTCCACGCCATCCTCCTGAGTAGGGGGCACATAAAAGCGCACCTCCATAAGGGACACCTCGGCATCGTCGTTCTGATGGAACTCCAGGGTCACCTCGTTCTTGCCAGTTGTGCACTGGGACACGTTGCTCAGTGGGACCTCAAACACCGGCTGCTCCCCAATATCAAAGGAGAGAAGCTGCCCTGCAAAAAAGTCACAGGGCTTTTCCAAGGAAAAACACGCGACCACAATTCACAGCTATTCTCCCTCCAGGTGAAGGTAAAACTTCACTCTTCTCTTAGCTATGTCCTTAAGACTTCAATTCCATGTACCAACATCCCACAGGATACCAATGATCCAATATTAACTTACCTCCAAACTTTACCGTCCCCCAATTCCACCCTTTCACGCACAAATCTTTTTCAGCCAGCTCCAGATGATAGTGGGTCTTAAAGAAATCGGAGAGCTTGTCAAATTCCTACAGGAAAGGAGGACTTAAATGAGGGAACACGCAGCGAATGCAATAACCCAGCAGCACACAGAACAAGAGAAAGCACTCTGCTCCTGGGATACCAGGTCCCACCACACTTCAGACAGGGAGTCGGAACCTGCCCTGAGCCCGCGGGCGGGGAAGGTGGGGTAGAAATCCAAATAAATAAATAAAAGCAATACTAAGGAGAACCCTGGAATACAGGGAAGTCACACAAAACAAAGCTAAGAAAGGAATGGCATATGTTGAGTACAAGAGGCAGCTATCTAGATCAGAGGTGTTAAAATCACTCATTATGAGGGCCAGATCTGACACAAATGTCATTTTGTCAGACTGGACCACGTGTGCCATAAAACATAATGCTGGGTACTGGAGAGAGGAACTGGTAAACTCCAAGTTGATGTGTCCTCAAGGCCTCCTGGGCTGGGAGGGGGAAGCAGAGGAAAGGCCACAGGGGTGGACTGGAGACCCAGCAGTGCAGCGCTGGACAGATGCTCCAGGGCCCTAACAGAGGATCACCTGCACCCTGCCCACACAAGCAAATGCGGATCCCTGAAGCCGTCCGGGACAGTATCCCCAGAGCCGCAGGCCGAGTGGAGAGGTATGAATGCGGCTGCAGTAGCGCCCAATTTACCAGCGAGTCTGTCCCTGAAGAGAAGGGGTTCTGCTGGATGGCTGCAGAGGAGGTTGTTCTGCCATGCTCAAGCCACCGCTGGAGGGGCTCCACCGCCCCCCAAGCAGACTCCTGTTCTCTCCCTTGCACCCATTGCTTGCAGGCCACATGACAGCACTGGACAGGCCGTTTCCGGCCTGAAGTTTGACACCCCTGATCTAGATACAACCTGACATCAAATGAGAAATCTACTTCAAGGATTCTGAAACTAATAAAAGCCATCATAAGAGTGCAAGGCCAGAGGAAAAATAACTTATATATGAGGAAATTGGATATAAATCTATGGAATGGTCTGAATATAGCAAATTCCAAAAAAGGTTATCATCAATGAATTAAGCCGCCTTGACCAAAAGCTGCTCCCACCACCCTTACCAAGTCTAGAAGTCCTAAGAATCTGCTGCAGGCCCCCTAACTAAAATGGGACTTGTGTGTGTGTACATTTGCTAAGGACGGCTCTCTACACCCAGCTTAGAAACCAAGCAATACCAAAACGAACCTTACCGTCTCTCTGAACCCATCATACTTGTAGACGTGGCCGTTCTTAGTAAGCAGTTTGAGCCCATGGCCCAATGCCACTCGTCGCCAGATGCCCTCAGACAGCTCTGAGGCCTGAATGTTGTCCACTTTGCCCGTTTTGCTGTTTTTGAAAATCACACCTTGACGGCTCAGTCGCAGACGACCATCATTCTGACCCCAAGAGAGACAGAGATTGCTAGCAGCAAAGCAGCAGTGACCCAAGTACTTAGTATCTAGCAAGAAGACCTCTTTAATTCTCTTTCATCAAATCCAATAGCTTTTAGTATCTATGCACTGATTACACGCAGTTCTACACCTCTACTCTGGAACCGCCTCCTCTACACCTGATCTTAAACTACCAGGCTGATCCTGCAACAGAGGAGCTGGTTTTCCTCCACCAAATCCCACAAGGCCTTCACTCTTCCAGATCCAGCCTGCTCCGCCTTCCGCAGTGTCCTTTCAGGCTCTGCCCTCTTCCCTTGCTGCCCCCCAGGCATCAAACTTCTGCACAGAAAACCAGTGATGGGGGTTTTGTCTCTCTTCAAACCCACATTGTACAAAAGGCCATTGGATCAACCCTTTATTCCTTGCCCCCTATTCTGAGTAAGTCTAAATCTGTGTAACTGAACTTAATACAAGGTGTTCTTGTTACCCTCGTCCCACCCTGAGCTGAATTTAAGACATGTCTTATTGTCTTTTTGGTCTCTGCATGCACCATCCTAATTGAGGGTGCTTATGTAGGATCAGGGCATCCTTCAATACATCATAAATTTAGCAAAAAGTTTTTGTGCCTCCAAACTAATTAGTTGAAACTAAATACACTCAGGACAACAGACGGGGGGGGGGGCGTAGTTAGAAGGAAAGGATTTGCTGCAAGGACATCAGCCTCTCCTGTGATTCCGCATTACAGAGACACAGTTCCAAGACGTGAGCCATCCCAGACATTTCGGCGACTAAATTTTTTGTTCCAGAAGTCTGGAGTGCAGCAATGCCAACATCTGTGCCCGGAATGAAGCCGGTCTCCCCCCTCCCCGCGCGGGGTCAGGCCGTCCACGTCCTCCGGGGGGGGGGGGAGAGCTGGGGCGACTGCCGGGCGGGGCGGGGCTCCCTCCCAGGCCAGAGCACCCCCCCCCCGCACTCACCATGGAGCCCTTCACCTCCTGGTAGATCTCGTTGAACTCCAGCGTGTCGGCCATGGCCGCCCCCCCCCGGGCCCTCCTCCTCCGCCTCCCCCGCGGCCCCGGAGCGGGGGGGGGAAGGGAAGGGAGTCCGCGCGCGCGGAGAGCGGGAAACGGCGGCGCGGGGGCCGGGAGGCGCCTCCTCCTCCTCCTCCTCGGCGGTCCCCTCTGCTGCTCCTTCTCCTTCCGCCCGGCGGGGCGACGAGCACCAGGCACGGCAGGCAGAGGCGGGCGGGCCGCTCACCCCCTTCCCTCTCTCTCTCTCTCTCCCTCGCGGGCGCGGCGGCGGGAAGGACCTGCGGGGGGGAGGGGGGAGACACGCAGCCGCGGTCAGCGGGGGAAGCGCCGCGCCGCCTCCACGGGCCGCAGAGCAGAGCAGAGCCCCGCGGGCGCCCCACACGCACGACCCCGGCCCGGCGGCGGCGGCCTCCCCCACAGCGGGGCTCCGGCTCCCCACGAGGAGGAGGAGGAGGAGGAGGAGGAAGGCCGCCCTCCCTCCCTGCCGGGGGGACCCCCAACCCGCCCGGGGGGCGCTCACCGTGGTGCGGGGGGGGGGTCTGTTTTTTCCCGCCTGCGCCACACGCGAGCCCCGGCCCCCTTCCCCCGCCTCCCGCACGCCACCGGAAGCTGGGCCTCACTTCCGGCTCCCGTCCGGAACGGCGCGCGAGGCCTCGGCTACCGAGTGGCGCTCTCCTAGAGGGGCGGGGGGGAGGGCCCCGCCTCCTGCGCGTGCCTGTCGTCGTCGTCCGGGATCGGCGTCCTCGCGCGTGGCGGCGGGTTCGGTGGGCGGGGATTCCCCCCTCCCCGGCGTCGCGGTCTCCCCCAGGCCGGCAAAGAGGAGGGCCGGCGGCGCGCTTCCTCCCAGCAGGGGGGCTCCCTCCGGGCCTCGCCGATGTAACGCCCCGCGTTAAGCCTCCCGGGTGCAACTAGGCGGGGGCGGTGGTTTTTCCTTCGATTTGCGACTGCGGCTGCAGACCGACACCGCCGCCCGTCCAGATGCGCCGCCTCTGAGAAGGGGACGGAAGCGGAGGAGAAGAGGGACTGGCGCAATGGCGTCCATGGTTAACATGAGAACATAAGAGAAGCCAGTGTTGAATCAGGCCAATGGCCCATCTAGTCCAACACTCTGTCACACAGCGGCCGAAAATACCAGGCGCCATCAGGACGGAGGTCCATCAGTGGGGCCAGGAGGACACGAGAAGCCCTCCCACTGCTGCCCCCTCCAGCACCAAGAATAGAGTGCATCACCTGCCCCAGACTGAGAGTTCCCATCTATGCCCTGTGGCTAATAGCCACGGATGGACTTCTGCTCCAGATGTTGATCCAATTCCCTCTTGAAACTGGTTGGGAGGAGGTCAGGGGCGCCGCCGCCTACTCTGGTTGGGGAAGGGCGCCGCCTCTGCGGGGAATCCCCGGGGGGGGGTACGTTTGCCCCGCAGGGCTCCCCCCGCCCCCCCCCCGCATGCCATGCCAGCAGCCTCCACGGGGGGAGGAGAGGCCAGCCCTCTTCCCTCCTCCCTGCCTTCGCCAGAAGAAGATGGGGCAGTGGCGGCATCCTGGAACCAGGGCTGCTTCGGCGACTGGCTGTTGGCTGTGTAGCCCCGCGATAACTATAGGATACGGCGCCATGGTTTTTGGTGGAGTCGCTATGGGCTCCAGCTAGGGCTGCCAGCTCTGGTTAGCCTTTGTGTGTGCGTGTATGCCTGGAAGTCACGGTTGACTTCTGGAGAGCCCTAGCGGGGCTAGGATGTTTCAGAGACAGGTGGCAGTTTGATATTGCCTGCCTCTGTGTCCTGGCCCTGGTATTCCTTGGAGGTCTCCCTTCCAAGTCCTCACCCAGGTAGGCCCTGTTCAGCTTCCAAGATCTGAGGAGATCAGGCTTGGCTGGGCTATCCAGGCCAGGGTTGCCAACTCTGGATTGAGATATACCTGTATGCAGGGGTCTTTTCCTAGAAAAACAGCTGCGGGAGCCTATTAGCATATGGCATTACTTTTTTCCCACCATAGAGAACAATGGAGGGAATAGGGGCAACCTGTTTGGGGGCCCATAGAATTGGACCCCCTGGTCCAATGTTCTTGAAACTTGGTGGGTATCTTGGGGAGAGGCTCCATCAGCTATCCGGTGAGTTTGGAGCCTCTCCCTCAAACCCCTCCCCTCCAGCCCCCAGAATATACCCTATGTTTTCACCATTGACTTCAGTGGCCCATAGGATACAATGGAGCTGAAATTGACATTCGGCTGAAAGACTCCCCAGAGGGCTGGTGGCAGGGCTTTGCTCCTGAGCTCTGAGAGCAGAGTGCGCCCCCCCCCCAGAAGACCCCTGCCTGTATGAAGCCTAGGGACAGCAGGGTTTGGGGAAGGGAAAGATCTCAGAGGGAGAGACCATAGAGCTAAGCCTCCAAAGCAGCCATTTTCTCCAGAGGAACTGTTCTCTGTAGCCTGGAGCTGTAATTCCAGGCCCCATATGGAGGTTGGCATAGGGTTGCCAGGTTCCTTGGCGGTGGGGCTTCCCCTTCCCCCATCTCCTGTTTCGCTGGCAGGAGAAAAAAGGTTTTTAGAATCACCCATAGCCAACACCAGTCACTTCCAGGGAAACGTCCAAGCTTTAAAACTATAGAATTTTCTTGCTGGCAACCCCAGAGAACTCCGGCACAAGCATGATCCTGCCAGAGCCTTGCCAAGGGTTACTTCAGTTATTTCCTCTCTGCAGAATGGCTACAGTAGACTTAACAAACTGAGAAATTAATATATTACATTATAATCACAGTTCCTTGTATTTGTGGAATCAGTCACCAAAATTCCTTTTTGTTTTTATATATTTTAAAAATATACTTTTTATGTGATTAAAAAATATACTTTAAAAATATACAGAAGCATGTTTAGAGCTGGTTCACAGAATAATAAACAATTAAACACTATGAAACAATCCCATAATCAAAACAACAATGAAGTCTACAATAGCATAAAAATATGCAAAACAGCTGAAACAACGAAGACGAAGAAGAGGAGATTGGATTTATACCCCGCTCTTCACTTGGAATCTCAAGAGCGGCTTACAAACTCCTTTCCCTTCCCTTCCCCACAACAGACACCCTGTGAGGTAGGTGGGGCTGAGGGAACTCTGACAGAGACTGCTCTTTCAGGAACAGCTGTGCCAGAACTTGTGACTGATTCAAGGTCACATCAGCAGGTGCAAGTGGAGGAGTGGGGAATCAAACCTAGTTCTCCCAGATTAGAGTCTGCACACTTAACCACTACACCAAACGAAAAACAGTCTTCAGCCTCTTACAGGAATAGCAACAATTAGAAACCATAGCATGAAAGAAAAGCAGCCAATGAAGGAAAAATGAACACACCAAAAAATGAAAAATAAGCCTTAAAGAAAAGTCTGGGTTCTGGTGCCAAAATAAATAAATAAATAAAAACCTGAGGATGGTACAAAGGCAAGGGTTTTCTATAGCCAGATGGGACACCACTGAAAACACCCTATCTTTCATGGCCACCCACCTCACCTCTGACACAAACCATGGAGTGTTGCCTGAGATGACACATGCAGTGTCTGGACAGAGCAATATGGGGGAATGCAGTCTTTTAAATACCCACCTCCTAGGCCATAGGTGGATGAACTGGGGCAAAAAATGAACATGCAGCCAGTGAAGATCTGCAGTGATGTTATATGCTGCCTACATCCCACCCACCCAGCAATGTTGTTGCTGCATTATGGGCTAATCTTGAGTGGCAGTCTCCTGTAAAGCACATTGCACTTATCTAATTTCGAGGTGACAAGAGTATGGGTCACTCTGACTAGATCACACTTCTCTGTTTCAATTTTATGTCATGCTACATCTCTGTTACGTCACTGAATCTACGGTATCACTTAAGCCATGTAATCTCTCTATATAATAATTGTGTTTTGGGGTGGCACTTTCCTGAACATTCCACACGCTCCCAAATCAGCTGGCTCCCTGATCTGTCACTCAGAAGCTGTCCCTGTCCACTGGCTGCGTTGCCTGAGTACCGCTCACAGAAGCAGCACATGCCAAAATATACCTCAGAAGAGAAATTTACCTCAGAAGAGAAGATGGCTTTGTGCTGCCGCTGCTCCCGGCCCAGCCTTGGCCTGCTCGGAAGCCGGTGCCTATGGCCACTCCGTGCCGCTGCCTGTACTGGCCCCTCCCAGAGCCCTTATGGTTCCCCAAGGCAAGTAGGCAGCCTTCCTTCCCACAGTCGTCTAACTTGGTGTCCTGGACCTCCAGGTGACTCAGCTGTGGGGGCCCCTTCCTCTCTGGCTGCCCCGTTCTCCACTGCCCCTTTCAGCGCAGCCATGCCTTAGGCTCTCACTTGCCTGCCAAGCCCACTTGCTCCGCTGACAGGCATGCTGCCTTTATGCCTGGTGGCCTCCCACGTGTGGCCCCGTGCCAGCTCTCCCGTTGCCTCCTCGGCTGGCCAGGCCACTACCGCTGCCTTCCCTCCCCGCCCCCCCGGCCATGGCGCTGTGTGCAAAGCCCCTGATCCAAGGCGCACCAGCCAGCTGGTGGCTGAGTGGGACCGGCACAGGTTGCGCCTCCCCGATGAGGCCCCGGCAGCAGCTGAGCCAGGCAGGGTCTCGGCTGGGCTTGCTGGAGCCTCCTTTGCAGACAATGCTGCCGATTGTTGGGAAGGGGAGGCCAGTCCCCGCTCCCACCTCCCAGACACCTGGTGGCTTTCGGGCAGGTCGACAGAAGAGCTAAACACCACCAGGGCACATTTAGAGAGGCTCTCACACCTATGAGAGACTTGGGCATGTGTGTGAAGTGTGTGTGTGTGTGTGCCAATGACTACGATCTGTGGATGCTGATGCAGAAACATACACGGACTTAGCACGGATGTCAAAGTCATATCTGTGGAACTCCAGAGAGCTGCTCTAAGTCCCTTCGCTCCATGATGTGTCCCTCAGAAGCTGTCCATATCCACTGGCTGCCTTGCCTGAGTCCCGCTCTTTCTGAACACGTCACATGCTCCCAACCCTATGACAGCCACTGTGATGTGGCAGTCAGGACTTCAGAGCGCGGATGCGACTGCAGGATGGGGGAGGGGGAGAGATGCAAAGCTGAAGACTGAGGGGGAGATAAAAGTAAGTTGATGCTTGCCTGGGGAGGAGATAGAGTGGACAGCTCCAGGTGGCAAATTCCTGGCAATTTCAGGGATGGAGCCTAGAGAGAGTGAGGTCTGAGGAGGGGGGGACCTCAGACAAGCAGAGATAGAGGATGGCATCAGACACCCAGAAAACCAGATGCCGCACACCCGAGGCACGCTGCAAACCCGGATCTATGTAGCCATGCACAAACCAGAGGAGTGCTGGATCAACTGCCTGAGGTGGAGCATAACGTATGCGTTAAAAACATTCAAGGAAGGAAAACACCAGGAACCCAGGACAACACTGGGCTTCCTGTAGAAAACATAACCAGCCGTTGCTCCTCGGTTCCACGGTCTTGATTTAGCCTTGACTAAGGAGGGAACCAGGCAGAGACAGGTATACATACAGAAATGTTTCAAGGGGGGAAAATGTGGCAATACACAAGACACACACTACACATGACAAGCCCAGTTAGCTTTGCAAAACAGGAAAATTTTTAACACACTTTGGCCACAGCAGATGAAGGAGATGTTTAGACAAAAAAACCCAACGTCTCATAGCTGCAACATGCATCCTCAGTGGCTAACATAAATTAATGCTTTACTTTGTACAGACTACACTTGAGACTGAGAGAACCTCATAAATCAGAGGAGACTGAGACAGCTGTGAGAGGATACACCGTACACGTTGGAAGACCAGGTAAGTGTACACAACATAGAAAAAATTATGGGAAAATTGGGAGAAAGGAAAGGAGGGAGTCTAGAAACAAAGGAGAAATTAAGAGACGCTTGGGAGAGCAGAGTGGGGAGACGTTTTAGACAAAACGACTCCCTGTCTCATATTTATAACATCAATCCTCACTAGCTAACATGAGCTGACTCTTTACTTTCCACAGATTACCCTTGAGACAGACAAAATCTCATATGCCAGAACAAACGTGGGGGGGGGGGGCGGGAAGGCAAGAAGACACTCACTCCACATGACAAACCCAGGGAAGTCTACAGCTACAGCCAAGCTGATGACAAGTTGTGGGTAACTGTGAAATGATTCCACAAGTAGACAAAGGAAAAATATACCACTTAAATGACCCCAACAAACAAATTAACATGGAAGGAAATAACTCTAATCATTAGTAGAAAAGTAACAGTGCAACAAGGGGAGATGGCGGAATAACGAAACGTGAGGAACTTGGGGAAGTGGGAAAGGATACAAGGCGCTCAGAAAACAGATGTTATGTTACATGATGTATGTGAGGCTTTTTACTTTCACATTTGTACCTTTCTACTACATACTGCTAATATATACTTTACCTGCTTCCAGCCTATGCATTCGTTACACATCACATCTTTCTAGAGCTCGTTGTATTGCTTCTACAATGGGCTTTATTGCTAGTAGGTAATAAATAATTCTCTGTGGAGGAGCTGAGAGAATACAGGGTTTCTTCTATGCATTTGGTCCATGCAAAGTCATTCTGTAGCTCAGTCATTCTTAACCTTTCAGGCCGAGGACTCACCTTTAATCCCAGTCTGCAAGACAAGTCTCTGTTTATTTTATTTCTCCTTTCCTCTAAACCAGTAATTCTAAAAGTGTGTGCTGAAGGCAAGTAATAAATATATTGTGCAAAAGAAATAATTAAGGGTTCCTGGGAGACCAGAGTGAATTCACAAAAGAGATTCCCTGCAACATTTCTGCATGAGTCACTGCTTTGGATTATTTATTTATTTATTTGTTGCTGTGGCAGAATGGGGACTTGCCCTCAGCCCTGGGAGACTGAACAGCCGTCCTGTGGCTCGCAAGCCCCTGTTTTTGCCTGCCCACCCTGCCTGGTGGGGCTATTTCCCTTTGTTACACACTGGATTCACACCGCCTTCCGAGAGACTCCTCTGGCCTCTTCCCCAACCCTGGGAAGTGGGTCCCTCAATCTTTGGGCGCCCCCTGGAGAGTTGGCAGACTCTCAGATTTGGGCCCGTTTGGGTTCCCTGGCCTCCCTTTGCCTCTGGTAATGTGCCAAGCGGGGAGGACTAGGTGGTCAAGGGACTACCAGGTCTTAACACTCCAAAAAAGAAAGAAAGAAAAGGTTTATTTGAACTATATACAAATTAGGCACCGAAATTAACACAGGCACTTCAACCACAACTGGGCACAGAAAACAAGCAGGATTTAAAGCGCCGCTCCTCTGTCCCCTACGCACACACAATACCCTCTCTGTCTCTGGAGGTTGGTAGCCGCAGGCCAGGACTTGCTTTACCCCTCCTAGCTGTTGTTGGGGAGAGAAACCCCCAGCCTCCCCCCCCCGAAGGACTACCTGACTGGCAGCTATTTTACAATAACCTGCTGCCTTTGCCTGGCAGCCATTTCATTACAGTTGCTATCAGGTCATAGCTGATTTATAGTGAGCCCATAGGGTTTTCAAGGCAAGAGACATTCAGAGGTGGTTTGCCGTGGCCTGCCTCTGCGTGGAGACCCTGGACTCCTTGAAGGGTAGCTCCTGGGTAGCAGCAGTAGTGGAAGGCGACACTGGTGAAGGATCTTTTATAGACCATTGTCAGTGCCACTTCAGCTGGTTGGTACTGCACAGAAGAAGGCAAGGGTAAGCCACTTCTGATAATCTCTTAACTTGAAAACCCAATGAGGAGCCAATCCAAAAATAAAAAAAGATATAGTGTTGGAAGATGGAACCCCCTGGTTAGATAGCACTCAATCATCTACTGGGGAAGAGCTGAAAACAAGTATGAATAGCCAGTCCCATAGCCACAGAGGGGGGCATTTGGGGGCGACACCCGCTCTAGGGGGATGCCAGACCCACCCACCTGTTGGAAAAATTGGCAAAAAAGTTAAATATTCAGAGGTTGTAATGGATCTTTGCTTCACTGGAGAGGAGGCATTTTCTTTCTATGTAAAAATCTTTATTTCTAAAGGGAATGGTTCACGGGAAATCTACAAAACAACAAACACTTAAGACTACATGCTTGCAACAACAAACAGACCAGATAGTAATGGAGATTCTTCCTTTCTTCTTGACCCCTAGAAGGAAATCACCTGAATGCATTAACCAATGATTGTTAGTAAATAGGCTTCAATTTCCCAGGGTTTCTTTCCATTGGCTTTCTGCCAGGTTCCCTTGCTGGTCAGTCTAAACAACAGCACACAAGGTAAGTACACATTAACCTTATAATGACTGAATTTTAGACCTTGCAACACACATATTTCCAGCACCCCTTCTCAAGGTCTAACATGTAAGTCATTATACATGCACATACAACAAATGTCATTTATTATTCACTTTAACGTTTGGATCAACCAGATTCAATATTTTACAAAGACGTTCAAATTTTTCTGTGGTCAGTGGCTTAGCCAAAATGTCAGCCACCATTTCTTCTGTGCGAGAATGTTCAATCTCTATTAGCGCCGTCTGGTACAGATCCTTCACTAACGCACACTTAATACCAATAGATCTACTTTTCGCTGTGGTGCTTTCTCCCTTGCATATAGTAATAGAGGCTTGATTGTCCTCAAACATAAGTAGAGGTACAAGTTCTCTTATTCCAAGTCCTTCAACAAATGAAAAATCCATTCAAGTCCACTGCAGGCACTTTCCACTGAGACACACTCAGCTTCTACTGTAGACTGCGCCATGATATTTTGCTTTCTACTAGTCCAGTCTATTAGTCCATCTCCATAGAAGAATAGATATCCGCTTGTTGACTTGAAATTGTTTGATTCTTCTTCCCAGTTGGCATCCATATATCCAACTAGTCTTGGCCCTTCAGATGGTGCAATTTTCAGGTACCTTGCTAGTTTCTTTACTGCACTCCAATCATGATGTTTAGGCGAACTCACTGTTCTGCATAAGATGCCAACTGCTGCTGTGATGTCAGGACTCATGGTTTTGCTCAAGTAGAGAAGTTTTCCAGCTGCTTCTCTGTATTCTCCAATGTCTCTGAGAGGCATTCCATCCTTTTCCTTTAGATATGCAGGTTCAAGTGGTATGGATGACACTTTGCAGTTTTTCATACTAACAGATTCTATAAAGTCCATAATTTTTCATTTATGGCATAGAAGAATGGTTCCATCCTCAAGTCTTTCAACTTGTATTCCGAGATAGTGTTTTACGTCTCCGAGCTGTTGACTTCTACTTCCTTGTTCAGAGCATCAGCTATTCCTTTAATATCCTCTCTGTTTTGACAAGACACAATTAAGTCATCAACGTAAACAAGAACGCACTGGTATTGTCCATTTTTAATTCTAGTGTACAGGCAAGGTCAGGTGTCTTTTCGTAGAAAAACAGTTGCAGGAGCTCATTAGCATATGGTATGCTAATGAGCTAGGCTATTAGCATATGCCACACCCCCTGACATCACCGGAAGTGATGTCAGAAGGGGAAGCAAGGGGGTCCAATTCTATGGGCCCCCAAACAGGTTGCCCCTATTCCCTCCATTGTTGTTTATGGTGGGGAAAAAGTAACTTGGATCCCCTGGTCCAATGTTCTTGAAACTTGGTGAGTATCTTGGGGAGAGGCTCCATCAGCTACCCTGTGAGTTTGGAGCCTCTCCCTCAAACCCCCTCCCCTCCAGCACCCAGAATATACCCTATGTTTTCACTATTGACTTCAATGGCCCATAGGATATAATGGAGCTGAAATTGACATTTGGCTGCCTGAAAGACTCCCCGGCATGCCAGCTGGGGGCGGGCTTGGCTCCTGAGCTCCCGGAGCTGCGCTCTGGTGCGCTCCCCCCCAGTGCGCTCCTCCCCCCAAAAGACCCCTGGGCAAGGTTCAGCTTTCCCTTACTCAAAGCCTTGCTTCTGCAATAGTCCTGTAATTTTGTCATACTAAGCTTTTGCTCCTTGTTTCAGTCCATAGAGTCCTTTGTTGAATTTGTAAACATGATTTTCTTGTCCTTTGACTTTGAAACCTTCAGGTTGTTCCATAAATATTTCCTCAGATAGTTCTCCATTGAGGAATGCATTCTTTATATCCAGATGCTCTACAATCATGTCTCTTGATGCTGCGACACTAAGAAGTGTTCTGAACGTTGCTTGATTGATAACTGGAGCAAAAGTTTCAATGTAGTCAGTCCCATATTCTTGTGAATAACCTTTGGCCAATAGGCGTGCTTTGTATAATTCTACTGTCCCATCATCTTTACGCTTGATTTTGAATACCCATTTGCATCCAGCAGGCTTTCTACCTGGAGGTAACTTTGTAAGAGTACATGCTTCTTTCTCATATATGGATAGTATTTCTTGTTCCATTGTTTCAATCTATCTGTCTCTTTCACTCGCAGGTGAGTTGCATACTTCTTTCCAGTTCTTAGGTTCTTTTGCAAATTGAACAGTTTCACAAAATCCATATTTTTGTGGTGGTTGGCTTTTAGTGCTTCTGTCTGATCGTCTCATACTGATTGTGGGTTCTGTCTTGGGTTCTGCTGCCTCCTCTGTTGTGGTTCCTGCTTCCTCTTCTGTTCCAGTAGTTTCTTCAGAAGGTAGATCTACCAGGTAACCATACAACCAATTCTTCAGGAGCAGTGTCAGAACTCTTTGGATCAGTTGCACTGGAAGCACATGGCAAATTGCTTTCATCTAGATGTACAATATTTTGTTCCCCAACTGTGTGATTTTGGGGGTTGTATATCCTGTATCCTTTCCCACCAACAAGATATCCTATTACAAATACGATTTCAGCTCTGGGGTCAAGTTTTCCCCTTTTCTCCTTTGGAATGTGAGCATATCCTTTGGAACCAAAAGCTTTGATGTGCTTTAATCCAGGCCACTTTCCAAACCAGGTCTCAAAAGGAGTGGTTCCAGTAACCTTTGAGGGTACCCTATTGTGTAAATACACTGCTGTGTTGACAGCCTCACCTCATAGGGTATTTGGTAGACCAGAATGTATTAGCATAGTCCTACACATGTCCTGGATTGTTCTGTTCAGCTTTTTCAGAAGAGCCATTGTGTTGAGGTGAGTGTGGGACAGAAACTTTGTGTTCAATCCCTTCAAGTTCCAGAAATCTTTTAAATTCTGCATTGCAATATTCCCCACCCCCTCAGTGTGTAAGCTTTGGGATGCTTGGCCAAAGTTGTTTTTAATTGTGGCCACATAGCATTTGAATTTATTCAGTGACTCATCCTTGCTCTTCATCATATACACAAAAGTATATTTTGTTTTGCTTTCAGTAAAAGTAACAAAGTATTTGTTCCCACCACACGATGGCACTAGTGGCCCAACAAGTTTACTATACACAGTCTCTAGGAACTTCTCATTGGGAGTAGTGGACTTGCCAGTGTACTTTGGAGCAGTTCCCTTTGCTTTGAGACATTCTTTTAACAACTTTTCAACACTGCATACTGCGATGCACAGACTTCACATGCCATGCATACAAGCAATTTCGATGACTACAAGAGCCATTGCCAGTTTGATAAACTTGAGTCTCATCAGCATCAGCATCAACAACTTCAGAGTCTCCACTCACATCCACAAGATAATGAAATCCATTTCTCTCCTCTACTTCAAATTCCAGACATTTCAGCAACACTTCCTTTCCTTCTCTTAAGTAAGACATTATGATTACTTTCCATAAGCCTTTTGGTTGAAATCAAATTATCAGCTGCTTCAGGAATTATTCTTAAACATCCATCACTTCTCCAGTTGTAGTGAGGAGTTTGGTTGGCACTGTTTTAACACCCTCTACATTAAGAGGCTCCTTATTAGCTTGGTAGACTTCAAGCCTATTGTTAGTATCAGGTTCACAAAACAAGTCCTCATATTTGCAAATGTGTATATAGGATCCAGAGTCTATTACAAATATTTTCTTATTTTCATTATCATCATCACCTCAGATTTTAAAAGCATGACCTCTGCTGGCTGCATGAAAATTTCCCTTTGTCTCTGGTTTGAAACCTTGCTATAATTTCTTCTTCCACCTGGTGTCGCTATTTAAGTCTGAACATGTGTACCAGTGGACTTTTGTCTGGTACCCCTTTTAAATTCACAATTTCTGGCACTTTTAAATTCACAAACTCTGGCCAGATGATTTTCACCACACATAAAACATTCAATTTTCTTTTCCCTTTTAAATTTGCATGCATGTTTCAAACTCAAAACAGACATCTCATTAGACAAAGCATCCTTACTAGTTCTGGAGTCATACTCTTCCTTTAAAACCATCAACAAACCATCAAGCGTTAGATCCTTTTGGTTTCTTAAAGACATTGCTAGCCCTCTGTAACTTGTAGGGAGTGCATTCAGTGTAGCAGCAATCATGTCTAACTGGTCAGGAGTCTTCCCAAGTTCTTTCAATTGATTGTAAGTCCCCATTAGCTTCTTTAATTGATCAGATAAAGAGTCACTTTCCTTTAAAGTCAAAAATCTAAGCCTTCAAGGAATAAATCTTACTCATTTTCTCCCCTCCATACCTCTCTTTCAGGTGTTCAGTCATTAGCTTGGAAGTTTCTGTGGTAGGCAGGCTGGGGACATCATGGCAATTAACTGGACCCATAATCAAGGACTTGGCATAGCTATCTAGTGTTCTGAAGTCATTTTTCTCTGGCTCACTTGTAGGGACTTCCTTTGTTAAAATATCTTCAGCCTAATATATTTGCAGTCTATTCTTTCAGGAGCTGAGCCACCAATTAAAATTATGCCGGGTCAACTTGAGTGGACCTAATTATGCTGGATCCAACTTGAGTGGATCTCTAGCTCAGAACATGATTACATCTGCAGCTGATCCAGAAGATGTGCTTGGTGTCTGTGACTCACTCATCTTGACTTGCAGGCTTTTAGCAGGCACTCAGCAGGAAAACACAGGGTTAATCTCCTTGTCAGAGCAGGGATGCAAGAGCTGGCTGCAAGCAATCGGCTCATAGAGTTCCTCCTCCTTGGCCTGGATTCCAAACGCACAAAAAGCTTCAAAATAGTAGTTCTCAGCTGCCCGTTAGCATATGCAGGTTGGCGTAGGGAGATTTCTCTAATCAAGCAAGAATTAGAGTAATCATACCTTTCTCAGCTGTAGCTTTGTGTGGAAGAGGGAGTGAAGAAAAACTTGCAGGAAAAAGTGGTCATTTTAAAATCAAGCCTCCCAGCTGCTAATTAGCTTAGCCTTTCTCTTTCAATCCATTGAGCATTTAAAACTTTTCGTGGCCTTACTGGCTTTTTTTGGTGGGTGGGGAGTGTCAGGCGCTTCAGAAAAGTCAGTCAAACACCAGGCCTCATGCAAAAGGATAGTGTTTATTATACTGCAGATCTAAAGGCACGTTAACATTCTCCTTGTCAGGAATAACCCACACAAAAGGAACATCTCTGGTTATACCCCTCGGGGGTTGAAGCCCCCCCGGCATTCTAGCAATAGCTACAGAGCCCGCGCACGGGAAGGAAAGGTGCTACATTTCTAAAAGCTGTAAATTTCCATAGCCTAGCTGTTCTCATAAGAAAAGGGAAGAAGAGAAACAGCCTGGCACTTCAAGGACATTTGGCCATCTGTAGATAACTCGGGATGTGAATTGCTGCGTTACCCGGGCAACCCCGTCACCTCCCCACATACCAGACAATACATACTGACACCTCCACCCCTCCCTTCACCCTCATGGCAGGGTTACCTGACAGGGAGGGAGGAGCCAAAGTAGCACACCGTGCAAGAGGATCCTGGGTGGCCAGCTCTTCCTGCTGCTCTGCTGTGACTGGTAACCCACTCATGAAAGTTTGGACCACTGTGAGTCTCACATGTTGGTTCTGAGTCAGGCAAGAAAAACCATCTGGTGGCCTGCAAAAAAACCTTCTGGGGTACTGGGCTGTTTTGAAGCAGGGCACTGGCAAGGGGGACGGGAGACAAGCAGAAGGCTCCCTTCAGTCCCCCTTTTATGGGAGATTTAAGGGTATGAGGAAAGGGGAGCTCTGCTATTCCCCTCTGGATCCAGGGCTCGGTCCAGGCAGTTGGAGCAGAGTGAAGGGCGCTTCCAAAGAAAGAAGGCAGCTTGTGGGCACAACACCAGGTGCCCTAGTTCTCCCTGCGCCCTTGTGGGCTCCTGTTGAGTGGGCAGGGGCAGAGGGGGCCCATTTTCCAAAGGGAGGGGGAAGGACGGCTGTACAAACCAGGGCCACTCCGAGTCCGGTTGGAAATTGGCTGGACTGAGCCAAACTTGGTGGGTGCCTCAAATGTTGTAAATGGCCATCTGGATCCCGCTCCCCAGTGGAAAGCAGCTGGGACCAGGTGATGTCATCACATCTGGGGCATATGCCCCCCTGCCAAACAATTTTTGGCTACGGGGCTCTGAATAGCATTATTCTTAATGATGCAACAGGACATTCAGTAGTTGATGTGATATAGGAAAAAAACTTTCAAAAACTTTCCTGGTTCATTCATACTAGGCCCAAATGGCTTAGCTGAGAACATGTCCCTGTGACTTTTGACACCTGACCAAATGGCATGCACAGATGCCAGGCCTAAAAGCCACTTTGGCACCTCTGAGGGGAAGGCCAGACATTGAGGCTCTTCCCAAACTTCAAAGCCCAGCATACGTGCCTTCAGCAGCATAGGCATGGCGGCTAGCCAAACCTCTTAAGTCCCTTGCGATTGGATAAATGGCCATATCCAGTTGTGACGGAAGAGGGAGGGAGTGTCATCGCCCTAAGGGAACTGAGACAGAGTTTTTCTGAAAAGTTAGCTTCTTTCTAAGGGTTAGTCTCTGTTTGGATTACAAACCTGCAACATGGAATTCAACTAGTGGGCAGTGAAGCTGGACTTAATTGCTCACAACAAACATGGTTTTCCTCTTTAAGATTCCCTGGAGAATGGACTTTGTTCTACCTGGTCACTGGACCAAGGATTGGTAACTATGATATATTTTTTTATGTTTAGTAAGAGCTGTATAAAGCTATAAGCCTTGTTCTTTGTTTTCTAATCTTTGCAAGTCTCTTGTCATATAAATGCTTTGCTAATAAAGATAATATTTCTTAATATTATCTGAGTTGACTCATATGTTGTAACTGGATCTCTAGGGCTAAATCTCATGGCCTGGGGCTGCTCAGCTGAGGTCTACTACTGTGTGTTAATTATCTGCAGCTCTAGCCCAGAGCTGATAAGTTGTTAATTCCCAGAAACCTGGCAGGAGGTGGGACCTATTCTCCTGTCTGAGTTGGGAACGTCCTTAAATAGTTCCTGGTGGCAGAATAATGATTTCAGCGTCCCTGAAGCACATGGGTTTTTGGTGTCTCTCACTCCTGGAGGGGCATGGGATAGATATGAGATTCTCCACGTGTTGGCATAGTAACAAGGGCTTGCACCTTTCTTATCTCCTGGACTGGAGGTGAGAGGGTGCAAGTAAGAGAGAACCTTGTACATGCCCCCCTGCCAAACAGTTTTTGGCTACGGGGCTCTGAATAGCACTGTTCTTAATTATGCAACAGGACATTCAGTAGTTGATGTGAATGGACGCAAAAGGAATGTTCAAAGCTGTTCGACACACATAATAGGAACATGGAGTGTGAGAAGTATGAATCCAGGCAAGCTGGAAATCATAAAATGAGAATTGGAAGGTTTAAATATTGCAATCCTGGGAGAGAGTGAACTAAAGTGGACTGGATTAGGATGTTTTCATACAGAAAATTCCAAAGTGTTATACCCTGGAAATGACAAATGCAGAATAAATCGAATTGCTCTGCCAGTGAGGTGACAAACAATCAGGGGCTATAATGCAAGCTCTGGACAAATAATATCAGTCAGGCTTCATGAAAAGCCTGTTAACATAACCATCATTCAAGTTTACACCTGGACTATAAATGCTAATGAGGAAGAAACTGAAAGCTTTTATGCAAGCGTCCAGGAAGAAATTGATCACATACCTTTTTTTTTTTTAAATCCCCCCGAAGGGGGTTTTTTATTGCATTTTCTAAATATCTACAGAAAAAGGGAGGGGTACTAACAAACATAACTACAAGAAGGGGGAGATAGGAAAGAAAGTCCAAAACGTGGTGATTATATGCAGTGCTTACAAATGTGGCATTAACAAATAAAAACTTTCAGTTGTTAACCTCAAAGGTGACAGTTGAGTACATCGCTTATGAAGCTCTAGCTCATACAGACTGTTTGGAGTATACTTCTGCAATACACTAACATATCTTTTATACAAACCTCAGGCACTCTCATCATCTCGTTGCAATAATTTCTGCCTATTACTTTCTGCCCCTCTAACTCTTTAAAATTTTTATCAATCAATACATGCAATCCAATAGCATTTAAATACCGCTATTAAAAAACATCCAAGTTAGGCTTAAACATGTTTCTCTTAAAAGAAAACTCTCTATTTACCCTCTTATTAAAAAAGAAAAGAAAGACAGACAAACTGGAACCTCCATATGCATCACATAACATCCCTTTTCCCTCTTCCTTTTATGGAGTTAGCCTAAATTAATAAAATCCTTTTAAAATTGATTTAAACATTCATTATCAATTTCTGTATAAACCCTTTCCCTTAATTTTTCCTAACATACCCCCTTAGCCAAAAATCTCATCTCTAGAAAGGGTTCTTCACTGTAGAGTCTTCTCCTCAGTCTTCTTTAACTCACAGTCCATTATTGTTGACACATAACCACCTTTCGCCCAACATTCTATTAGCTTTGTCCCTCCATCAAAATATATAGATCACATACCTAAACAAGATGAGCCTATAATCATGGGTGACTGGAACACAAAAGTAGGAAACAAAGCAGAATCAAATATTGTTGGAAGATTTGGACTAGGAGCATGAAATGAAGGAGTAGAGTGACTCAGTAATAAAAGGAAATTTAAAGCACAGTTAGGCATGCTAAAAGATCAACAGAAAAATACATTAACTGAACAGGAGAGAATAAAGAAATGATTGGAACAATACTATGAGGAACTATATAGAAAAGATGAAAGGATGAGAGATTCCTTTGAAGAAGAAACTTTTGAAGAAGAACCTATCTTTAGAAAGTGAACTGAAATCTGCACTGAGTACAATTGGGAGAAACAAATCACCAGGAGTAATGGGCTATAAGAACATAAGAGAAGTCAATGTTGGATCAGGCCAGTGGCTCATCCAGTCCAACACTCTGTCACGCAGTGGCCAAAAAATACCAGGTGCCATCAGGAGGTCCAGCAGTGGGGCCAGGACACTAGAAGCCCTCCCATTGTTGCCCAAGAATACAGTGCATCACTTGCCCCAGACTGAGAATTCCTATCTATACCTTGTGGCTAATAGCCACTGATGGATCTCTGCTCCATATGCTTATCTAATTCCCTCTTGAAGCTATCCATGCTTGTAGCTGCCACCACCTCCTGTGGCAGTGAATTCCATGTGTTAATCACTCTTTGGGTGAAGAAGTACTTCCTTTTATCTGTTCTAACCCAACTGCTCAGCAATTTCATGGAGTGCCCACAAGTTCTTGTATTGTGAGAAAGGGAGAAAAGGGCCTCTTTCTCTACCTGCTCTATCCCATGAATAATCTTATAAACCTCAATCATGTCACCCCTCAGCCGTCATTTCTCCAAGCTAAAGAGCCCCAAGCTCTTTAACCTTTCTTCATAGAGAAAGTGTTCCAATCCTTTTATAATTCTAGTTGCCCTTTTCTGCACTTTTTCCAAAGCTATAATATCCTTTTTGAAGTGTGGTGACCAGAACTGTACACAGTACTCCAAATGAGGTTGCATCATTGATTTATACAGGGGCATTATGATACTGGCTGATTTGTTTTCAGTTCCCTTCCTAATAATCCCCAGCATAGCGTTGGCCTTTTTTATTGCAGTCACACACTGTCTAGACATTTTCAGTGAGTTATCTACTATGACTCCAAGATCTCTCTCTTGGTCAGTCTCTGCCAGTTCAGACCCCATCAATGTGTATTTATATTTAGGATTTTTGGCTCCAATGTGCCTCATTTTGTACTTGGCCACATTAAAGCCCATTTGCCATGTTGATGCCCACTCATCCATCCTTGACAGATCCCTTTGGAGTGCCTCACAATCCTCCCTGGTTCTCACCACTCTGAACAACTTCGTATCATCAGCAAATTTAGCCGCTTCACTGCTTACTCCCAACTCCAAATCATTAATAAACAAGTTAAAAAGCATCAGACCAAGTACTGATCCCTGTGGTACCCCACTGCTTACTACCCTCCACTGAGAAAATTTCCCATTTATACTCACTCTCTGTTTCCTATTAATTAGCCAGGTTTTGATCCACAAGAGGATCCCATGACTATTGAGCTTACTTAGGTGTCTTTGAGGAGGAACTTTATCAAAAAATCAGTAGAGCTCTTCCAAGCCACAGAAACTGAGTCCTTCAAAATCTTAACAAGAATATGCCGACCAGTGTGGAAGAGAAAACAATGGCTCTCAGGCTGGAAATGCTCAATTTACATTTCAGTTTCAAAAAAAGAGATGTCAAAGATTGCAGCAACTATTGGGTCGTTATATTAATTTCTCATGCAAGTAAGGTGATGCTCAAAATCATACAACAAAGACTGTTATCATATATAAAAGAGAAATGTCAGATGTTCAAGCTGCATTCAGAAAAGAAAGAGGCACCAGAGATTATACTGCAATTTTTTGTTGATTAGAGGAGTATATTAGAGAAATTCAAAAGAAAATCAGCTTGTGTTTCATAGATGACAGCAAAGCTTTTGATGGTGTGGATCATGAAAAGGTATGGTTTGTTTTTAAAAGAAATGGGGGTGCCATAATATATGAATGATCTGATGCACAACCTATATTCTGCACAAAAAAACCACTGTGAAGAATTACTAATTGTATACTATGTATATATAAACAAGTTAATTCCAATATAATCAAATTTATAGAATTTTTCATAGAAACAGAGATCATATAGCAAAAAATTCTATAAATTCGATTATATTGGAATGAGCTTGTTTATATATTCATAGTATACAGTTAGTAATTCTTCATGATGACTTTTTGTGTATTGTATCTACGTTCCCATGATTCTCTCATTAGTACCAACCTATACTCTGGACAAGAGGCTACTGTTAGCACAGAATATAGATGAACAGAATGGTTTCCAATTGGCAAAAGTGTCAGACAAGGATTATTTTATCTCCCTATCTCTTCAATCTGTATGCAGAACATATCATAAGGAAAACTGGCTTAGATTTAGATGAAAGTGGAGTGAAAATTGATGGAAGGAACATTAACAATTTGAGATATACAGATGACATCACATTACTGGCAGAAAATACTGAAGACTTGAAACGACTACTGATATTTAAAGCAGAAAGTGCCAAAGCAGAATTACAATTAAACATCAAAAAGACAGAAGTAATGACTACTGGGGAATTACACAAGTTTAATACTGATGATAAAGACATCTAAATTGTTCAAGATTTTCTATTCCTAGGCTCCATCATCAACCAAAAGGGAGACTGCAACCAAGAAGTCAGGAGGGAATTGAGACTGGGAAGGGCATGCCATGATGGAGCTACAAAAGATTCTTAAGTGTAAGGATCAGTCACGGGTGATCAAGATAAAGATAATTCATGCAATAGTATTCCTCATTAGTATGTATAGGTGTGAAACTTGGATAATGAAGAAAGCTGATAGGAAGAAAGTTGATTCATTTGAAATATGGTGTTGAAAGAGAGTTTTACAAATACCACGAACCGCCAAAAAGACAAAGTAAGTGGGTTCTAGATCAAATCAAGCCTAAAACCTAAAATGACTAAACGGAGGCTATTGTACTTTGGTCACATTCTGAGAAGACAAAGAGTCACCGGAAAAGAGTCTTTAAGACAATCATGCCAGGAAAAGTTGAAGGCAGCAGGAAAAGAGGAAGATCCAACATGAGATGGATGGACTCCATCAAGGAAGGCACAAAGGCCCTCCGTTTGCAAGATCCGAGGAAGGCTGTTAATGATAGGACGTTTTGCAGGTCATTAATTCGTAAAGGTAAAGGTATAAGTTTTCCGTGCTCGAAAGCCAGTTGAATCCGACTCTAGGGGTCGGTGCTCATCTCCGTTTCCAAGCCAAAAAGCCAGCATTGTCCAAAGACATTTCCA
This sequence comes from Gekko gecko, assembly GCA_029375565.1. NCBI lineage: Eukaryota > Metazoa > Chordata > Lepidosauria > Squamata > Gekkonidae > Gekko > Gekko gecko. The sequence continues at coordinate 92,145,481 of JAPDNY010000003.1, forward strand.
TGGTCATGTGGCCAGCATGACTACATGCCGAGGCACATGGAATGCTGTTACCATCCCACCATTTATCTACTTGCAGTTTCTTGCTTTCGAACTGCTAGGTTGGCAGGAGCTGGAACCAGAGATGGGAGCTCACTCTGTCACACAGCACTTGGGTCTCAAACTGCCGAACTACAGGCCTTCTGGTCTGCAGCTCAGCGTCTTAACCTCTGAGCTACCGCAGCCCCCTTAGGGTCCCCATAAGTTGAAAGCAACTTGACAGCACTTAACACAAACACAAAAGGGACAGAAATTGGGGTTTCTGGTTTCGGTGATCACCATGGCAGTTGCTTTCTCCTGGGGCTCTGGGAGAAACCTGCCAGTGCCTCCGGCTGGGTGGGGGCTCGATTGTCCGTGCCACCCCAGAAGTTCTTGGGTTGGACTCCCAGCCATGTGGCTCTAGAGAGCCCTCCCCCGGTGCGACCAGCTGGAGAGGGGGGGCTTCTCCAAGCCCTGATGGGGCTGCCATGGAGCATCCCGAATGGGAACAAGATCAGCACACCGGAGCAAGCATATGGTGATCAAACTATTTTGAATGCAAAAGAACAATTGCTGAAAATGTGAGTCTAAGTACAAGTGAAAATCACCCAAAAATAGTGGGCTCCCTAAAAGAAAACGAGGGGGGAGGGGACTTCCCCCTGCTAAGAACTGTTTACAAGCGATATCAAAGCCAGAAAAAAAGGGGGGGGGCTTACAGCAAAAAGCAATTGATTTGAAATACAGAGACTGTGAGAACTTACCATGTTGTATAAGAGCTTCCAGAGACTTTGACAAACTTTTAATAAAATTAAACAATTCTCAAACCTGGCGCCGCCGAAGGATTCTAAGGATAAACTGGTGAAAGGTAAGCTTCCCTCTGAAAGTTCCAGCCCTTTGAGTTCTGTTCCTAGACAGGACTCAACTGCGGAATTTCAAAGGTTACTGTCGGAAGCACTTCACCCCCTGCTGAAGAAAATTATGGCTATTGACAGTAAGCTTGATGCACAACAGGCACAAACGGCTCTGAATACACAGAAAATCGAAAAAATGGAGCAGGAGCTTAAAGAGATTGATTCCAGCTCAAAAAAGATGAATAAAAAACTGCAGGCTTTGGGGAAAAAGTGTCAAATCAAAGAGTCACATGAACTACAGCTGCAAATGGACAGGGCAAGCAATGTCTTGAGACTTCAAGGTATCAAGGAGGAGAAAGGGGAGAATTTGAGACAGATTGTGGGTGATTTGTTGGCTCCTTTGGCAGAGATGACATCGGAGCATCTCCAAAGCGAAATAGATATGGTCATCAGATCATATTCGGAATTTATCAGAAAGAATAATCTGCCTGGGGAAGTCACAATAAGAAAAGTGAGAGACCAACTACTGAAAGCGACCAATGGAGTTACCATGAAGATTGTCATGACTGCCCCCGACCCAGCACCTAGAAGCTCAGAAAGGGAGGACTTGACACCAGTGACACCCACTGACCCAGCATCCGGGAGCCTAGAAAATGAGGACGTGGCATCTTTAAGACCAGCTAGTGTGCCAGAGTCCTCAGAGAAGGGGAGGGTGGACTCCCAACTACTTGGGCAACTCCCAACTATGTGGACTCCCAACTAAGTGCTGGGGAGGGTGGACTCCCAACTACGGGGCAACGGGCACCTGAAATGGATCAGGCAAGACCAAGCCAGGATACATCACTACCTGACTCGCCCCCACGTGTGGACCGGCTGTGAGACCGCAGGCGCGGGGATTTCGTGGCCAGGTGAAAGGAAGCACGCAGGTGTGGGCGACGGTCGATGAGCCCAGAATATTAGCCGGAGCCAGGACCTTGTAACAACCGGCTAATTGCTTAATGAGCCAGCATGGTATTTGAGAATGTCACCGGCCGTGAACAAACTGTGCTGGCAAACTCATCGTTGGACCACCCGACTTGCACCTCCTGCTCAACCTATGCCTCTGATAGACTCCCTGGCTCCAGACCTCGGCTCGTGTACTGATGCTCCCTCCGGCTCTTGACCTCGACTTCGCTCCTTGACTCTGCCCTGGACTCCGACTACCAGTAACGACTGACGACATCTTTGTTTGCTGTATTGGAACCTCTTTGCCCGGACTTCTGTTGACTACTCTGGCTGACCCCTGGAACTCTCTCTGATTCTTCTCCTGGACTATTCTCTTGTACCCAGCCCTCGGGCCCCGTCATGACAAAGGTAAGAACATAAGAGAAGCCAATGTTGAATCAGGCCAATGGCCCATCTTGTCCAACACTCTGTCACACAGTGGCCAAAAATACCAGGTGCCCTCAGGAGGTCCAGCAGTGGGGCCAGGACACTAGAAGCCCTCCCACTGCTGCCCCCCCCCCCAGCAAGGACAAGGACATAAAAGTATTGAAAGACGTCCCATTTGAGATAAGAAGGAAGAGAAGGAAATAGAGACTTGGTGTTATTTCTACAAAGTCACAATGTTTCCTACAGAGGGATTAATCTTCAGATATGCAAACAGCAAAGAAAGGATAGACTCTGTTGAAAAGGCCTGCAAGTTTTTGCATCAACACGGTCATCCACCAGGAGAAGGAGTTACTGATGGCTCCAAAGAGAGCGAGGAAGAAGGAGAGGGTGGATCTTCTGATGAGGACACAGACTCTAAATTGGGGGCAGTCGGCCCCAAACCAGGCTATCATTTGAGATATAAAAAAGGGAAAAGGTAGATTGTTAATGTATTCTGGAGTATCTAAAATATGTTTATTTTATATCAAAATTCACAGCTCTTTTATGAAGCTGAAACTGTTGGTGGAATATCGAAATATTAGATAGATGATCATTTCCAGCGAGAGTTAATTTGCATTTAAGATGGAAAGCAACTTTGTAAAATGTTTGTATGATCACAGTCTCTTGGGTTTTTAGAGGGTTTTCTTTCTTTCCTTCTGTAGATTGTAGTTCCCCTTTCCTATTTTTGTGTTTGTAGTTTTTAGTTTGTAGTTATTAGAAAATGCAATAAAAAATCCCCTACAGGGGGCCCAAAAAAAAAAAGGGACAGAAATTGCTAACAGCCACATGGCTGGAAAATAATCTTCTCTTGGAGAAGAAAGCACTGAACAACCATGGGGAGAGGGGACTCTCTCAAGAGGATATTATAAATTCTCTGGACACAGAGAAGAAGCTGTCTTGCATCTTGCTCTTGACTTGAGAGTAACAAGCCTTTTACCTAGCGACTCCATCTTGTCTACATTGCAGGGAACAATAAGTAATTCCAACCATGAGAGCAAAGTTAATGCTGAACTTTAACTTACTGCAAGTAAATCCAGCCTGTCCTATTAAAACATTGTTTAGGATAAGGACCAAGTGTAAGGACAGGGAACTGTGTGTTTTCATCTTTTTTTTTGTACCCTTGCTCAACCTGAATGCTTGAACAGAACATGTATTCTTTTTATTCATTTATTAAACTTTCTTATATTTTGAATGTTTAAGCCTGAACTCTGGAAACACACCTTGCCCATTGGGTCTTGCTAACTGAAGTGTGGCAACAGGGAGGGGTAGCAGGTAAATTGCAATAGATTGCCTCCCTGTTACTTTATGGAACAAGAAGAGATTGGATTTATACCCCGCCCTTTGCTACCTGAAGGAGTCTCAGAGCAGTTTGCAATCCCTTTCCCTCTCCACAACAGGCACCCTTTGAATTGGTGGGGCTGAGAGAGCTCTTTCGAGAACTGCATTTTCCAGAACAGCTCTGAGAGAACTTATGACTGACCCAAGGTCACACCAGCAGCTGCATGTGGAGGAGTGGGGAATCAAACCCAGATCTTCCAGATTAGAGTCCATGCTCCTAATCACTACACCAAAATGGCTCTCAATAGGAGTAAATCGGGAGGTGTGGCAAGTAGGTGGAGCCTCTAAATGGCAAGACAAGTACAGAGTGCTCAGGTGTCTGACTCCATTTAGCAGGAGATATTCCCAGAGTCCTGGTGGCAGTTGCCCAGTTTGTTGGTAATGATGGAGAAGCAAACAATGTTCAGTAACATTCCATTTCCATTGTGTCAGGCTTACTGTGCATGCACCAGTGTATACCCTATATAAATGTGTTGTATGTAACTTTCTTTGGGTAAAACTTGTTTCTAAGGGCTCCCCCTATATCACAGTAATCTGGTCTGAATAAATGTCCCAACTTTTGTTCTGTTCTAGCGACCTTTTCCCACAAAAGTAACCCTGGGGAGCAGGGGAAAGGGGCAGGTTCTCTGACTTCCCAGGGACCAATCAGAAGGAATACGGAGGCTTGCGATTCTGTTCCTTCACGCTGAATTACCCTCTCTATTGCCCCTGTTTCTGTTTTCCTCCTTAACTTGAAAAAGACAGTCCTAAGAAACCATAATAAATAGAAAATAGTCCTGATGCTACTGGTTGATCCACCTTAGATCCAAGTCACATTCTGATCCACCGCTGACGACAACCGCTTTAGCCAGTCACATCACTGGCAGTTGGAGTTAGCTTAGGAGCAACCCTGGAGATCCTTCTGCCAGCCTACGTGGACCATTCATTTTGAACCCGGGTCTTCTGTGTCATACGTGAGGAGCCATGCCTGCTTCAGCTATAGTTTCCAATTCGGGGACTGGCAAGCAAGAAAGGGCTCATCCGTTGGACCTTTCCCATTTGAATAAGGAACAGCCCCAAAGGTCTGTTTGTTTGCACAACAAGCATCTTGATGAGTGGACCCAGCCAATGTCTGTGACCTTCCTTGGGTGAACATCTGCTTCCTAGCTGCTTGCTTCAGCTGGAGCTTCTGTTTGCGGCACCACAGGGAGGGGTGAGACCACCAGGGGCAGCCCTGGCAGCCCTTGCCAGGCAGAAGGGGCAGGCCAGGGGCATGCCTGGGAAGTTTGGACCCATGCAGCCTGACATTGGTGCTGGTCCTGGGTGTCCAGAGGGGCGGGGGTGCCTGGGCAGCTACTTAGGATGCTGGGCTGCCCCTGCTCACCATCTTTCGGCCTTGCACGACTTGGCCCTGTCTCACCTCCAGAAGAAGAGGTTCTGCAGCCTGACCCCAGAGGCCAGCCGCCAGCCGGACCTGTTCCCTGAGGATCTCTGGGAACTTGGGAAAAGTTGATGATGCAAGGGGGTATTCCACTCTCTTACTCTGTCAGCCTTCTCCTCCTATGCAGCAGCTGCCTCTTGGCCCTCTCCATAGACACTGAGGGTTCGGATGCTTGGCCTGTTTCACTGGATTTGGTTATTCATTCCATCGCCCAGAGCCTTGTGCTCAGGACTATCCAAGTGCACATGGCTGCCGTTTTGTTTTTAAGCAGACGAATGGGTTCCCTGACCCATGCACCCTGCGAGGTGGTTGAGGGGTGGCAGAGGCTTTGTCCCAGGGCACCTGACCCCCACAGGCCCCTGACATTCAAGGTCCTGTCCAAACTAGTTACGAAGCTACCGACCATTTGCCGGTCACCTTATGAGGCTGTCTTGTTCAAAGCAACCTTCATGCTAGCCTGTTGGGGGGTGCTGTGGGTGGGGGAGCTAGTGGCCAGCTCCAGTAACTGTCCTCTGGGGGTTGGTGACCTTCCCGTGAGCAGGATGGGAGTCTCCTTAACCATCAGGTGGTCAAAGACTGGTCAGCAGGCTCGGGGGGCTCACTGAAGCTTGGCCTGGCTTCCCAGGGGTGGCCCATGCCTGGTTCAGGCTGCTTGGGCCTTCTTGGCGATACTCCTGCACAAGCCAGGCTCCTGGTCATCCACAGGGACGGCTCCTTCCTCACGAGATTTCAGTTTGCGGTGCTTTTATGAGCTGGCGCGGCTGCTTTGGGACTTCCCCCCGGGGACTCTGGGCCCCACTCTTTCTGGATTGGGGTGGCAACTACAGCCTTCAGCCTGGGTATGGAGCCTGCGGGCGTCTGGGCGGCCGGGAGATGGTGCCCAGAGGCCTACTGGACTTCTGTCTGGCCACATCTGGCACCTGCCATTTGCCACTGCCTCCTTTAGTCTCAGGAGTGCAACACCAGTCGGCCTGAATTTGTGGACAAATCGCCGTGCACTGAGCGAGCATCGGGGTGGGGCAGGGAGCTCAGCCCGCAAGGTAAGGTGGGAGCCGCTTGGTTAGGCAAGCGAGGGGTGAGGGGAGATGCCCTCCTCCCTCAGGTGCAGTCCCATTTAATAACTCATGGGCCTCCTGGTGTGCCGGCAACACTGTTTGGCAGGAATGACTGGGGCCCCCGCCGTGGCATTGATCTGGTGCACCGTGGCTGTGGACGACCTGCATACAGTGAAGGAGAAGCTCCCGGCTGTGACTTTTTCCTGGTCAGATTTGCTGCAGTGCCGCAGCTGGTGAGGGGCACGCCCGACAGGCAAGGTCGAATGGCCAAGGTGGAAAGTGACCAAACAGCTGGGTAGGATTTTGGAAGCTGTGGAGGGGCCACTGGATTTATCACCCAGGCATTTCGATATGCTTGGATGCCCTGTTTTGCCCTGACAGACAGGTTCATTTAGCTGACTGGGGTAGGGCTATCTGGCCGCACAGCATCAGGGGTGCCCTATGACTTGGCTGCACCTGCAGAAGCATGTGGGGGAGTGGGCAATCGGAGGCCCGGCTCTTTTAGCGGTATCAGCAGGGCTGTTTTTGGGCAGGAACGCACAGGAACGGAGTTCCGGCTGGCTCCCGAGTTGGCCACGCCCAGCAGGAACTGATTAGCATAGTAGGCCACACCCAACAGCAGAAACTCATTAGGATTGGCTACATCAGGGGTGTGTGGCCTAACATGCAAAGGAGTTCCTGCTAAAAAAAAGCCCTGGGTTTTGACAACAAACAAGGTAAGCAGAATAAGAAGCAAAAGGTGGGTGTGGCTCGATGACCACACTTCTGGCAACATGGGGGTGTGGCCTAATATGCTAATGAGCTGTGCTGTCAGGGGTGTGTGGCCTAATATGCTAATGAGTTCCTGCTGGGCTTTTTCTGGGTATCAGGATGGGGCCAGATCCATTCTCAGGAGAGCCAGCCTGCATGCCCATTTCCCTGAGTGTGGGGATCCCCTTGAGAGATCTTGGTGTGAGGTGCAAGGTGGTATCCCCAGTCAGGGGGCATGTCGGGGGATGACACTCACACCCAGCCAGCAGGGGAGACCACCATGGGAGACCACCAGCAGGGGAGTCTGCCCTTGTGGGATCCAGAGACCAGCCATTCCAAGGTGATCAGTGGGTCATTGACTGGCAGGTGGATCAGTCAGTGAACTGGATCTGGTACCCCATGCTGTGCCAAGGTTCACGACAGCTGTAATAAAGTTGTAGCCAATTATATTTCACTTTTCTGAAAACACTGTGTGCATGTGTGTTATTTCAACTGAAACTGAAACCGTGAATTGGGCCAGAATTTCAACTGAAACTGTAAAATGGGCTAGTATTTAGTTGGGTAGAGGAATTCCTGGCCTTGAGTGCCCGCCTTGGCCCCTCCCCTTGGTGCTGGGGCTGCAAACAGAAACTCCAGCTGAAGCAAGTGACTAGGAAGCAGATGTTCCCCCAAGGAAGACCAGAGGGGTGGGTTCTGGCCCTGGCTTGCCTTTGATTCTAGCTCTGCCAGATTTATGGTAGTTGACGTATAGTCTGCGCTCCTGCACATTGCTGCCTGGCCCTGGAGAAATGGCACGTCTCTAGCTTAAAGAGCTGAATATACTTATGTGGATGAATTTGCATCGCGTGCCTGGAGACAGATGGCCCAAAGGGAGCCCTCGTTGTGCTCTGGTTTGCATTATCACTAGTTTGAGGTTATTAGGGAACTATTTGGGTTGTTATGCCATGATTATTTCCTGCTTTCAGTTTTGCCTCCAGAGGAAATTCAGCCTCCTTCCCCCTTTCTTAACTCCCCCCTTCTGATAATGTAAAGGCCCAACACTGAGGAAGCAGCAGCGCCTGTAAGGCAGAAACACCACTCAGAGAAAATGCAGCAATTGTGGATCCATTATTTAATGCTTAGGCCTCTTCCATCCACATACTTGCTAGAATCCAATTTGTAATTGATGCGCTGGAAAGCCCCACCTTCCCCTGATGGCATCACCACAGTTTAGAGTGGCGGGGTGGGGGGGAGCTTATTAAAGGGGTCCCCGCAGTTCAAGATCGCTCAGAGTGGCAGCAGAGAAGAGCCAGAAGGCACCTGTGAGGTAACTGGAAGGGGCAGCTTCTGAATGTTGGTGTTGGCACACAATCACACTGCTGTCTCTGTCCCTAGCGTGATCACAACGCCTTGACGTTCCCATCTGGACTCCAGAGCATCTTGGATTTGTTCCTCTATGCCCATGCTTTCCTCCAGCATGAACTGCGTGGCCGACTTCTTCACCTACGAGACCACCAAATCAGTGGTGGTGAAAAGTTGGACCATCGGCGTGATCAACCGGGCGGTCCAGTTGCTCATCGTCTCCTACTTCATTGGGTGAGGGGGAGGCAGGCGAACGGGGGGCGGGGGGGAGCGTGTCTCATCTTGGGGCAGGGGCGGGGGGTATGGGTTAGGGTTAGGGTTTAAATCCCACAACTCACCTTGTGGTGTAGCAGTGCCCAAGGGAGCGAGTTGTGGTCCAGGACTGCCCTGCTTCACTTCTCACCTTTTTTGCCACAAACTCCGCGGGAGGCTCTCGAGCCTGCCTTTCTCCACCCCAGATCGACAATGGGGGATGATGACGATGGCAATGACAACACTGGCTTCCTGACAGGGCTGCTGTGAAGGTTGTAACTCAATGACACATGTGAAATGCTTTGAGTCCTGAAAATGTCATAGAAATGCTAAACGTTCTTAAAAGAAAAATGAATTTTAAATTTCTGCGGCAGGACACAATAACTTCGTAAGCAAAGCTGTTGATAGAGGAGATAGGATGAGATGAAGGCAGGGGGTGGCAGGAAGGAATAGCCAAGTATTGCTGGACTGTTTTAAGGATCTGCCTTGCTACTGAAAAGTATGGGAAGCCACAGAGGAATAAATGACGCTGGGGACATCAGTTCAGAGGTTTCCCTGGGCTGGTCTTGAGAGACATGGGTGTTTACACTGGAAATGGTCTCTGTAATAATAATTCCGCTGCTAGTGGCTGCCAGCTCTCAAAGTGGACCCTGTAACTCCATGGTGCAGGTGGGGATTCGAGGTCTTGTGGAAAGCACTTCCCTTCTCTCACAGGTCAGCTGTGTGTGGGGGGCGGGGCGCTCTGTGGAGAGGCAGGAGAGTTAAATTTAATGCTGTAATAACAATCTTCTGCTTACCATTCGCGCGGGGGGTCTCTTCAGTTGGCAAAGGAGAGGGGTCATTCCTGTGACAACAAAAAGAGTCTTGAGGTGCCTGAAAGGTTTGTTGTAGCCCGAGCTATTGTTCAGTTCATCAGGTGCATGGGATGAAGCCTCGGGTTGCAGAATTATGTACAGCTAGGGAGGGGGAAACTGTGAACAGATCATGAAAGATGTATGATCTGTGAAATTTCTCTTAAAAACTCGGAAGTATACAGGATAAACACGAAGACTATTCACAGCTTCTTAACAGGTGATAAGTAGGTGGAATGTGTTAAGTTGAGCCATTTAACATCTTCAGTTGACTCTGTCTAAGCTGTGGCCAATACAATTAAGCCCATTAATGAATTCTAATATGGCAATTTCATGCTGGAGTCTTTCTTTGTTGAAGAATTGTGACTTTCAGGTCAGCAGAGAGTCCTAGTAGATGGAAATATTCTCCCACGGGCTTCTGAATTCCCCCCCAGGTTTCTTTTGGTTTTTGTGGCAACAAACTAACACGAGAACCCTGATGGAATTTGTTGTTCTGGTTGTGCATGTCCTGTACTGGTTAGTTATTATGTCATCTGTTCAGCAGGGACTCCACGTAATTGAATGCATATGGTCCAGCACGAGAATTTATTTGAGAGTACAGTTATGTAGATGAAAGTGTTGACACATACAGTCATATCTCCTTGCAAAGGAAAGTATGAATTTGGAAAGAGTGAAACTTTTTACACAATAGGCTTGGATTCTAAAATCGCCCCTGCGGGATAGCTGTAACCACACGGGAATCTGATCATCTTTACCATCCAGACACCCGGCAATTTGTGTCACAGCCCCTTTCCAGATTTCCAATACTTCACGGAGACACAGTAAAATTTACTTCACCACACGGCCAAGTGCTACAGGTTGTCATTTAACCTCTCTTGTGTGTGACTGTATCGGATGGAGATTGCTGCGGATGTGAGCAAAGGAGGCGGAATTATGCTCGTTTAAACAAGTGGAGGTGGAAACAAGTGGAGGCCGTTACCACGGGGAAATCCCTGTTGTGGCAGCAGATAGTTGCGCTGACTGTGCCAATACAAGGGAGAAGCACCAGGGACCGTGGGGGACTTGGGACTTGAGAGGATGAGGAAAGTGATGGGAGCTTGGGCAGGATTTTATTACCAATCCACTTATTGTAGGTCAGCCGGTTGATATCGGCAGGATTGCTCATAACAAAGTGGCTTCGGGGTGAGAGAAACTTTTCTCCAGAGGGAGGAAAAGCCCCGTGGGGATTACCAGAGGGGGCGAGGCACACGAGAGGATTGTGAGCAAGTCGACCAGGTATCAGCTGGCTCAACTGGGGTGTGTGTGTGCTTGGGAGCGTCGTCATGACTAGTGAGATCGCATCCACGGAGGCAGTGTCTGTGGGAGATTCAGCTTCAGGGCTAGTTGTTGTGAAGCCACTTGTGAAAGGGCCGCTATGAGGGCCACAGCGGTATGGAAGCATCCTTTGGGGTGCTGGTGTAATATTGCTACACATTCTGTGCTTTAAAAGAATAGCCCTGCTTGAGGTACCCTGGATCCTGAGCGGTGTTCTTTCTCTTTTTAAAAAACCTTTTGATCTGGTAAACCAATGAGATGGTGAAGAGGCAATAACCTTGTACTGTAAGGGGGTGAGACGGTGCAACTGTGTGGTCCAGTGGATATTATGTGGTTCTTGGAACAGTGTTATAATTGTGAAAAACAAATCCTTGGCAGAGGAGAATAAATGAATTCATCACAATGCCAGTTTTTGCCAAGAAACTCAATGTTTATTACATTATGCTTGCAGGGGGAAAGCAGTGGGAAGGCTTCTAGTGTCCTGGCCCTACTGCTGGACCTCCTGATGGCACCTGGTATATTTTGGCTGCTGTGTGACAGAGTGTTGGACTGGATGGGCCATTGGCCTGATCCAACATTGGCTTCTCTTATGTTCTTATGTTCATTAAATTTTTCTAAAACAAAAGTTATAGCAGTGTAGTCCAGTGACTAGAAAGATGGTTCCTGATTCAAGTTTAAGCTCTACCATGGATTTTCTGTATGGCTCCAGCCACATTGCCCTTTCCAAGCCTCAATTTCTCATCTGTAAAATGGGATATTGAGGCTGCTGTGAGGATAATATGTAACGACCCCCACTCACCGAGCTGGGCACATGATCGATTTGATCTTCACGGCGGGGGTAACAGTGGACCAGGTTACTGCTTTGGCAGTCCCATGGTCGGACCACCACGCCCTGAGGGCCCGTTTGAATGTTCCGCCCCGATCCTGTTTAGGTGGCGAGCGTATTTGAGCTCACCTGCAGAGCCAGGTGGACCCAGGGCAGCTCCAGATGGCCCTGCGGGAACCGATGCCCCCTGGCGGCTCGTTGGATGAGCTAGTGGAGGACTGGCAGAGCCAGCTGTCCTCAGCCATCGACGAGATCACTCCTCGGCACCCTCTGCGACCCCCGTTCTAGGCTCGCTCCCTGGTTCACCCTGGAGTTGTGGCTTATGAAACGAGAGCTGAGACAGCTAGAGAGACGGTGGCACCATGTTCGAGGTGAAGCGACAAGAGCGTCTTATTGGACGTTTATGAGATCCTATGAGATGGCAGTCAAAGCTGCAAAGAGAGAGTTCTGTGCGACTATGATTGCGTCCGCGCGCTCATGCCCAGCCCAATTGTTTAGAATCAGGTCCATAACAGCTCTGCCACAGGGCAGACCAAACACTAGGGAATTGGATATTGGCTGTGAGGCATTTGTGAGCTTTTTTGCAGATAAAGTCTTGGCACTTGAAACAGTGAGCGAGCTCGAGGCCCCTCGCATGTCCTCGCTTTCGTGTTTGGACCATTTCAGCCCACTCAGCCTGGAGGAAGTCAACAGATTGCTCGTAGCTGTGCGCCCAACCATGTGCAGCCTTGACCCATGCCCTTCTTGGCTTATTAAAGCTGGCCATAAAGGGTTTTGAGGTGCCCTCAGGGAAATTATCAACAAGTCCCTCTCCATGAGGCAGTTCCCGGGGGGCACTCAAGGAAGCGATGATCCACCCTCTCCTGAAAAAGCCATCTTTAGATCCTGCCAAATTGGCCAACTATCAGCCAGTTTCCAATTTGCCCTATTTGGGCGAATTAATTGAGAGGGTGGTGATGATACAGCTGCAGGGCTTCATGGATGACACTTCCGTATTAGAGCCCTTCCAGTTCGGCTTTCACCCAGGACACGGGACGGAGACGGCATTGGTCGTTTTGACGGATGACCTCCAGAGGCATCTGGATCGGGGCAGTGTGGTGGTACTGTTGTTGTTAGATCGTTGGCCACATTTGACATGGTCTGGATCAGTTGCTGACCCACCGCCTCACTGACATGGGGATCCAGGGGCTTGCCTTGCAATGCTTTGCTTCCTTTCTCCAAGGTCGGGGACAAAGGGTGGCACTAGGGGAACAGCAGTCCAGGAGACACCTGCTGGAGTGCGGTGTGCCTCAAGGGCAGTGCTGTCCCCAATGTTATTTAACATCTGTATGTGCCCCCTTGCCCAGATTGTCCGGAGGCACAGGCTGGGCTGTCACCAGTACGCTGATGACACCCAGCTCTATCTGATGTTGGGCAGCCAGTCAGACTCCAAACCGGAAGATCTGGACCGGGCTTTGCAAGCCATGGCTGGGTGGCTCAGACTGAGTCGGCTGAAGCTGAACCCAGCAAAGACAGAGGTCCCGTACCTGAGTTGGGGTGGCTCGGGAGTGGGGCTCCCACTCCTGACCTTTGGTGAGGCACCACTGATGCCAGTGTTGGAGTGCTCCTGGATGCCTCCTTAACAATGGAGGCCCAGGTAGCAGCCACTGCCAAGGCAGCCTTTTACCTCTCCAGCTGATTCAGCAGTTGGTTCCCTTCCTTGACCGTGACAACCTGGCTACAGTGATCCATGCGATGGTCACCTCGAGACTAGACTACTGTAATGCTCTCTACATGGGGCTGTCCTTGTTGCAAATCCGGAAGCTGCAGCTAGTGCAGAATGCTGTGGCCAGGCTGGTGACAGGTCTCCCTAAATGGGAGCATATCCAGCCTGTGCTGAAGGCACTGCACTGGCTGCCAATAGCATACCAGATTCGCTTCAAGGTGCTGGTACTTACCTTTAAAGCCCTATATGGCCTGGGTCCAACATATCTGTGGGACTGCCTTTCCCCATATATACCCCAGAGAGCACTACGGTCAGGAACAGAACATCGACTGACCGTTCCAGGCCCCAAGGATGGCAGGCTTGCTGCCACCAGGGCCAGGGCCTTTTCAGTGGCGGCTCCACACTAGTGGAATGAGCTCCCGGAAGAGATCAGGGCCCTGTGGATGGTTCTAATGTTAATGTTTTCATGCCTAATTGCGTAATGTTAATAATGATGCTTAAATGTTTTAACTTTTTTTTTTTGCCCCCCAAAGGGGATTTTTAATTGCATTTTCTATAAGCTACAAAGAAAATCAGGATAGGGAATCTAATATCTACAGGAAAAAGAAAAGTTAACCACTAAAAACCCAAGAAATGAAGATCATTACATAAGCTTAATGAGTGTTAATCTATACTAATGATAAAACAATGAGCTTGAATGTTTAAATCTAACCACTACCCTCCAAATGCCAATAAAAGTTACTGTTTAGGGCAGTCCCACAAGTATTAACAAAACCGTTTCTTAAAGGTGAAAAACAGAGTTCCTCAGCATCTCATTTCTTCACATTTCTTTTCCTCAAATCATAGTCTCTTTTGGGAGTCGCAGCTCCCAAATTCAAATCAGAGGTCTCCCCAGTAGTTGAAGAAGTGTCTTCACCACTTTCTTTAACCTGATCTTCTTCCTTGTCCTCTTCTCCGGACCCTCTCAGTTGCTGTCTAAAAAACACCTTTGCTTTCTTAACAGAGTCAATTCTTTTCTTTTTGTCATTTATTCTGAAGAGGATGCCTTCAGGGACCAACCATTTGTACTGGATGTTATTAGTATGTAAAAACATTGCCGAACACGCAATGTGTGCACCCACCTGCATTTTAAAAAATGACTGGGCAGCGCACTCCATGGCTGAGCCACTGCGGTAATGTGGATGCTTGACCTGGGTAACCTGCAGCAGGGTATGCTGTCTGGATGATACGCCCTGCAACATTTTAAACCAGTACAATTAGAGGTGGCCCCATATTGCATCAAGCTGCCAGTGTGACCACACCCTTGTGTTGAGCTTGCCACATTGGCTGTTGTTCTGCTAAGATTCTCTGGTTTTACATTGGTCCTGTTGGATTGTTAGTTCTGAAATTCCTTGTTCTTGCATGTTTGACTATTGGCTCTTTGCTGTGGAGGAAGCATGGAATTTCCTCCTCCCATAGGAAACAATGAAGACTAGTAGAATGCCTGGGGGGACCTTGTTCAGGGGCCTGTAGAACTGGACCCTTTGATCCAATCTACTTGAAACTTGCAGGTCTTTAGTGGACAAGCGAGACTAAGTTCCCTGCAGTTTTGGTGTCATTTGTTTGAAAAACAGCTACTCCATGTTCCTCCCCTAAAAGATTCCCCCCAGGCAGTGGTCTTTTTGTAAAAAAACAGCTGCAGGAGAAAAGTTACTTTTTCCCACCATAGAGAACAATGGAGGGAATAGGGGCAACCTGTTTGGGGGCCCATAGAATTGGATCCCCTGGTCCAATGTTCTTAGAACTTGGTGGGTATCTTGGGGAGAGGCTCCATCAGCTACCCTGTGAGTTTGGAGCCTCTCCCTCAAACCCCCTCCCCTCCAGCCCCCAGAATATACCCTATGTTTCCACCATTGACTTTAATGGCCCATAGGATATAATGGAGTTGAAATTGACATTCGGCTGCCTGAAAGACTCTCCAGGATGCCGGCTGGGGGCGGGGCTTGGCTCCTGAGCTCCCGGAGCTGTGCTCTGGTGCACTCCCCCCAAAAAAGACCCCTGCCCCCAGGTAATAATAGACCCAAATAATTTTGGAATTCCAAAAAAAAACCCCACTACCTCAATCCAAATGCCAAATTGCTATTGGGGGTCAAATAACCCATAATGCTGGTATTTATGTCCTTCCTGATATCCAAATTCAAAAAAATACTTTCCCCCCCAAGTGCATGTCTCTACCTGAGAACTCTCATGTGGAAAGGAGAAAACCCTCCTGTGCCCTTTCCTGAGCTCTGGGCTAAATGCTGGGCTTTGTTTCTAAACCTCCCCCCCCCAAGAGTTGAAGGCAATATAAAAGGGGAGTTGTTGTTCATAAATTTTCAAATGGATTAAAAGGTTCTGGAGGGATTTGTACTGTGTTGTAGTCAGGCCCGTAGCCACAATGGGGGCACCTTGGGGCTAGGCCCCTTGACTTACTGGCAAGGCCCCACAACTTCCCATCCAGCTCCCAGGGCCCCCGAGCAGTGGCAGAGGGTCCGGGGAAGGAGCCGGGTATTCCTGCACAGTTGTCTGGCATGAAGGGCCAGTTACGGTGGCCATGTGGAGCCAGACAGCACCTCTCTATTTCCCCAAGAAATGTAATTAAATTACCTTTAATTAAACTAACCAGTGCCCCCTAAGAAACTTAGATGCCCCCTGACTTAAAAAATCCTGGCCACCGGTCTGGTTGTAGTGCCCCCTGTTCTTGGAATTTCAGTCTAGTAGCCTTGCCCCCGCCCCCCCCCCCGTTTGATACTTCTGGCTGCTCTTATAGTTTTGCCTGGGACCTTTTCACAATGAAATTCAGCTATACGTATCATTATGCTTTCTAAGCCAGAAAGTCGGAGAGCATTCCATATTTACTGGAAGAGAAAATGCATTAGCAGCACAAAACAGTTATGCTGCATTTGATTAATTACTGGGCAGAATGGACACCCCCTTGACCACAAGAATAAAGTGCAATTTGCCATGCAGTGAGAGATCACCACTTTGAGGCAGCTCCAGAAAACACTCAAGCCCAGAATTCCACCTAACAAAGTGGTGTTGTGGTGGTGCCCCAGGAAGCTCCAGGGGGCTTCCCTGCCCTCAGCTGGCAACCCTGAGCCCCGGGCAAGAGGCGCTCCTTTGCACCTCCCGAGTGCCCTCCTGCACCACCATCACACAGTCCTTCTGTCCCCACCACGTCTTCATCGTGTCCACCTTGGTCTTTTCGACCAGGCACATTCTTGTCGTTTCATGCTCAGAATTTAATTCCCAGTTTGGATCGGGACAGCGATGCATGGAGACAAGGGACAGACCCATTTCTCTCTGAACCATTTTCCTGACCTGAAACAGTGCGGAGGAACCACTATTTGCCCTACTGGGGAACCGTTCATACTGATGGGTGTACTAATGGGGTGCACGTAAGTCAGGGCTGGCAACTCTGGGTTGGGAAATTCCTGTGGAGATTTGAGGTGGCGCCTGAGGCAGGCCCAGTTTGGGGAGGGGAGTGAACTCAGTGGGGTATAAATCCATGAAGACCAGTGTCCAAAGTGGTCGTTTTCCCCAGGGGGGAACTAATTTCCGTAGTCTGGAGACGAGTTGTAATTCTGGGTGATTGTCAGGCCCTGCCGGGAGGGTGGCAACCCTAGTGCAGGTACAGAGCAGATGGCTTCCCAGGGCCATTTTGGGGCAGAAAAACAGCATGACCGGGGGGGGGCATGAGCCTCAGCTTCCCACGGGCCATTGCCCCAGTCTGAATTAAGTTCCAAACACAGACGTTTCAAACCCATCTGGCCAAGGAGCCTGGGGTGGTCACATGGGGGCCGGAGGAATCTCACGTGTACTGGAAGGGCCTGAAGCCCCACACCCCATGGGGAAGTGCTGCAACCTCTGGGGGGGGGCAGGAGATCTCCCAGAATGACAACTGAACTCTAGAAGACAGAGATCATTTCCTCTGGGGGGAAATGGCCACTTTGGAGGGTGGACTCCGTGGCATTATCTCCCCACTGAACTCACTCCCTTCTCCAACATGGCCCCCCTCCCCAGGCTCCACCCCCCAAGAAAAATATCTCCAGAAATATTCCCCACCCAGGGTTGGCAGGCCCTGCCCCAGTGGCCCAGCTCAGAGCTGGCAGGCAGCCGTGTGAGTCCAGGAAGTGATTCTCTTTTTGGGCCTTCCCACCACCAGCGGTCCAGAATGAGCTGAGGCCCTGTGGTCGCGCATCAACATGGTGCTGCTGTTGCAAACAGTTACTTCAGTGGCTTAGCTAGAGAACTGGCCCAGCTTCCCAAAGGAAATTGGGGTCCTGGACTCCTGTCTACTAGCTCGTGAAGAGTCTTAACGAGTTCATCCATGCATCAAGCCGTCCTGGTTCTGACCATGTGCTGAACACCCTGAAAAGAAAGGAGGATGGTGTGTTCATTTCAGTAATCAGAGCTGTGGCTCAGTGGCGAAGCATCTGCCTTGTATGCGGGAGGTCCCCATCTCAAGACCCGTCATCTCCAGTTAAAAGGATCGGGTAAAAAGGGATGCAAGTGACCCCTGCCTGAGACCCTGGAGGGCTGATGCTGCTGCTCGTCCGAGTAGACAATGCTGAGTGTGATGATGCAGTGCGAGTCAGCCTTACGCGTGTTCGGTTTTTGCCAGGACCGCTCCCACACCCTCCCTCGCTGTTCCTTACCCTGCCATGCTAATGATATGAATTAGGAGACTGGAAACAGAGGGTTTTATTACAGTAGCTGCTGTCAGAGGATAAAAAGACCCCGTGTGCCTGCTCATTCTAGCCCCGGTCTCACCCCAGTCTCCATGATCTCTCATCACCACATAATGAACATTGAAGGGAAAGCCGTTCATTGTTTCTGGGGAAATCTAGGCTGATGTGCATTCCAACTCTTTAAGAAAATAAATCAAGCTGGGAGAAGAACAGTTTTTGATGTTGTCGAAGGCTTTCATGGCCGGATCCTGTGCAACTATTATTACGCATTTATTGTATACCTTGACAGAAATGCTGCAAAGGTCCACAGAAAGACGCCACGGCTCCTTGGATTAACCAAACAGAGGAAACAGCTGGACCACCCCGGAGAAAAAGC
This sequence comes from Gekko gecko, assembly GCA_029375565.1. Taxonomy (NCBI): domain Eukaryota; kingdom Metazoa; phylum Chordata; class Lepidosauria; order Squamata; family Gekkonidae; genus Gekko; species Gekko gecko. The sequence continues at coordinate 92,163,694 of JAPDNY010000003.1, forward strand.
AGCTTCACTGCAACTTGCAAGACTTAATCTCGTTAACATTTGCCGAGTTGCGAGTGGATGTGGAGAAAAATATAATTTGATTTAATCCATTAGTGGCTTCCATCCTTGAAGAGCAGCGTCTGATCCTTCACAAGCGTTTTCCCTCCCCTTGTGACGTTCAAAGGGTATCTCAAACGACAAAGCGGATGGCACCAGCTGGGCTCACGCATTCTTCCTGAGCATCTCTACCTGGACCAGGGAAGGGATGTCTCATAGCGGAGAGTGGTTTTTAATCTAGCCAAACAGAATGAGATCCAGCAGAGGGAACAAAGCCCTGGCACTGGAAACTGGGTGCAAATAGCCAAGAGGAAAGATAATGGGCCGTTGAAACAGTTTGCTAAAAGGGCGTGATGGATCGGGGACTAGATGTCTGTTATGCCAAGAATAATAACCGGGGAGATGACATACATACCCTGTGGTATTCAGGAAAGAAGATTAATAATGAGAAAGGCCCTTTATCATCTGTGATTCACTGAAGCTCACAGTAGACATTTACCCTAGAAGTTGCACTCTTACGCACACATGAATAATCGGGAGCAGGCTTGACTGAAATCTGTGGGGCTTCCTTCAAAATAAACGTGTTCAGGACGGAGGTGGCACTTTTGCATTTGGCAAATGAGGGACTCGTGCTTGGTAAAACCAGTGCTGTGCCGGGTCCGTCGGGTATACGCTGATTTAGAAAAAAAAAAGGTCTGTGTGGAGGGGGGGAAGTAGAGTCATCTGCAATAAACCAAGAGAGAACTGGGCACAAGGGGGCAGCCCATAACAAGAAGTGGAACAGGAATGGCCTTGCTTTAAAGGGGAGAACATGCTGGCACCCTCTGCCAGGGCTGCTCCCTTTGACCCTGACTGATAACCCGGGGGTGGGGGGAAGGCACGTGATGCAGAAGGGCACTTTGGGGCACACCAAGGCCTAGAAGAGATTTTTCTGTCTCTGCTCTAGCTTGTTTCAGCAGCAGATGCGTTTGGTGTAGCACAGTGACTAAGTTATTGACCTGCAACTTGGGTTGTCTTTCGTTTGAATCCATTCCTGCCTCTCGAAGGGTTGCCATCCTCCAGGTGGGGCCTGGAGATCTCTTGGAATTACAGCTGGTTGCCAGGTTACAGAGATCATTTCCCCTGGAGAGGAAAGGGCTGTTTTGGAGGGTGGCCTCTTTGGCATCATACTCTGCTGAGGTCCCTCCCCTCCCCAGGCTCCACCCCTAAAATCCCCAGGTATTTCCCAACCTGGAGTTGGGAAACCCTAAGCCCCTGCAATGAACTCAGCAGCTGGTCTCCGTAGTCTCATATGCTCAGCCATTTCATAGATGAAAGCAGGGACACGTGAGTAAGTGGGGCTTGGGGAGAGGACAGCACGGTCTGGTAGACTCAGGTGAGCCACAAGCAGAATGCAAGAACGAAAAGTGCAGGCAAGCCGGTGGTTCAAGATACAAAGGAAGTAAAGCAGATCAGATACTGTATATGTAGCCATTGTCAGACTCTTGAACAAACTTGCTCTCAACAACACTCTCTTTGCAGTGATTTGTTTATTGAGAGATGAGGATGTTTCAAGCTAAGACCATCTTGTGTTAGAACTGACGAGGTTGGTGCCAGTTCTGGAATTATACATGATTCAAACAAGCCCCCCCCCAGTGGCCCATCCACTCAGCCTGCCTAAATCTAGTGCGCTCCGTTAGGCCTCCTCCCCCCTCCTGTGAACCTACAGTTACATTATCTACAACAGGCCAGCTAGCAGAGACAGGCATCCATGGTCGTTTCACATACTTCCTGAGTCGGGAGGCCTCCTAAGAAAACAGTTGCAAAGCAGCTAAGTGAAGCAGGTTCACACACACACACACACACTCACCATCTGCCCCCCCCCCGGCAATGCCTCAAATTCAGAATCCAAACATTGTGGTTACAGGCAGTGAAGATGGAACATACAAAATCCACGGTAAACAAGGTTTCGAGTTTGACAGCCATCTAGAAGGCATTGGTTCCATTTTATAGAACACTGTGGCATGATGAAGGTCAGTCAAGAGTAATAATAAAATGCCTCTGAGCGTACACGCAGTCTTTTCTCCTTCACCAGCACAACTGCAGTCTGTCCTCCCTAAGCTCACCTAGCCTTAAAAGCAGGGCTTATGGGTACGCTTACAGAGCATGCCTCCTGCACAAATGAAAGCCCAGCACTTTTCTAGCCATTGACTCTACCACCATGGCCAGCGACTAGCACAGGGCTGCCAACCTCCAGGTGGGGACTGGAGATCTCCTGGAAGCACAACGGACCTCCAGACCATAGCGATCAGTTCCCCTGGGGAAAAAGGCTGCTTCAGAGGGTGGGCTCTGCAGCACTGGATCCCACTGTTGACCTTCCCTAGCCCCACACTCCACCCCCAAGTCTCCAGAATCTTCCCAGTCCTAGTCCCTAGACTAGAGTTGCCAGCTCTGGCTTGGGAAATTCCTGGAGGTTTGGGCGCAGAGCCTGAGGAGGGCGGGGTTTGGGGAGGGGAGGGGAGGGGAGGGGAGGCAGCTCAGTGGGTGGGGGTGTGATTCCATAGCATCTGCCCTCCAAAGCTGCCGTTTCATCCAGAGAAACTGATGTGGAAATCAGATGTGATTCTGGGAGAACTCCCGGCCCCACGTGGAGGAAGTAACCCTGGCAGCAACTGGTGGAAGAGCCCAATCAGTCTGTTCCCCTCCATACAACGATCCAATCAACTCTTTCAGTTCCCGTTCATCTCAGCAACGCTACACAAAAGGGGCCTTTTTTGGTCTAGACAGTTTTGTGCTGAGGCATCAGCAGAGTATGTGCCACAAATCTGTTTTCAGTACCAAGGCTCAGTAGTCCAAGAATATCGGGGACATACCACTGAGAATATGTAGAGTGCCTTTCCATCCTAATTTAATAAGTACAATGTTCTGCTGCTTCACACCCTGAAGAGTCCAGGGGCAGGTTGCCTCCAAACATAAGCCTAGGCGGCGGGGGGGGGGTGTTCCTGGAGAATACGGGGCCGAGTCCATAATCCCTCCTCCCCACTCCTAGTTTTCAGCCCCCCTGTCTTTCCAGTCGTTTTAAATACACATATATTTTACCAACAGAGTGGAAGACGGTAGTTTTGATGTTGACCTTTGTTGTGTCCGCAGACCACTACGGGCCATCAGCGAAGGAGCCGGAGCTTGAGGTCCTGTGAACAATGGAATGGGGGCTCCTGGCTCCCTTGTAGGGGAACCAATGGGAACGGCGGCAGGAATTCAAACCCGCCAATGGCACCAGGGGGCGTCCCCTTTGCTTGTATATAGTTGGCCTCCTGGCCAGGTAATTTCGTCTTGTGTTGTATAATAGCGAACCATGCTGATCACTACGTCGTCCGTGGTTTCATTATGCGTCTAACCCACTATACAACAACCTTGATGCTCTATGCATTGTTGTCTGAGTGCAGGAGTGAAAGAGATGAAAGAAAACCCCTCCCGTGCCCAAATCCCTCCCCCACCCCCCACTCCAGCAGGGCCCCGTTGCAGCTCTGGATGGCCTCCTAATTGGAGTGGGCGGGGAGGAGGAAGTCGCCAGTGGTAAAAACATCTCTGTTGCATTTAGACTTTGAGGAGGGAAGTTAAGAGGGCGGAAAAAGATCAGCAAATTCATCTGAAGGATATATTTTTATGCCAGGGGAGTTTGTTTTGTTTTGCATGCTTCCTGAGAGTAATATAATCATGGGATCAAGCACAGTTACTTAACGTCATAGCTCAGAGACACTTAGATCACTTTAGGATGTAGTTTATTTACGAGGCTGTTTTGGGTTTCAGCTGCCACAGGCAATTATGCTGCAAAATAAAATGGTTCATTTCTATGAAGTGGTGATTTAGCAAAAGGACCTCTCACAGGCAAAGAACTCTCAGCCAGACTTAGAGGTCACCAATCCTACTAAGCCAATGTGGACTTCAGCAGTTTTCCAAAAGGTAATATGCAGCACCCCACACTGGCTGCCAAGGCATGGGGTCAACCACAAAATAGCTGCCAGGGGGGCGGATCAAAGCACAAACGGTTGAGAGGTTCCAAGCCAAACCGCCACGTACCAGAGGCCGCTGGTCCTGAATGGGCATTCCTTGCAGAGGTACAGGTGATGCTTCCGGGGCTCTTCTGACGCACCTCCTGCGCTGAGGAGGCAGGAGAACACGGAGGCTCGTTCTTGGCTTTTTGTGAAGAGGTGCTGTTTGGTTTCTGTTTCCGAAGCAAGGGGGAGGTTTGCTTCCTGTGCGGCCACAGGCAGAGGTTGCCAGGCACAGAAGCGTTCACAGTGGCAATGGAGCATCCATCTGGTAGTCTCTGCCATGTTTCCCGCAGTTGCTGTTCCTCACCACCACCACCACCACCACCACCACAGGAGGGCTTTCTTTAAAAATGGCAATTGGCAGGAAGGAGGGGGGGAGAGAGAGAGAGTGCTGTCTGGCCCTCTGAATTCACAGCTTTCAGTTTTTTAAATCTGCACCTTCCTGTCCACACAGCACACCAACACACATCAGCCCAGTATACATGACAGGCCCGTGCATTCCATGAATGTGGGAGGATGGGCAGCAGGCGTGAGCTTCCTGTTCATCTCCTGAGTGCAGCCATGTGGAAGATGTGGCTGAGCACATGTTCAGCTATGCTACCTCCAGAAGATCTCTGATCACAGGTAGGGAGAGTTCTTGTGGTGACTTCCTCGGTGCTGCCACCTCTGCAGATGGGCAGGTGTTCACTCTCCCTCCCCCCACATCTAGTGGACATGTGTTGCTGCCATTGGTAGCCAGCTTTCAACTGCAGTCTTCCAAAAAGACCATACCAAAGCAAGTTAGGGAATGATTGCAGCAGACTGGGAGAATACACAGAATGTGGATGGTGAGAGGCTGATGCGCGTATCTCTGCAAACCCAATCTGGAATGTAAACCAGAGCAAAACCTCTGTGTGGAAGTAGCCCTACTTTGTACGCATTTCTATTTTTTTCTGGGCAATGGAAGGATTTAGAGAGCCTGATGTTACAGATGGGAAAGGGCAAACTGTGCACTGGCAAAAGGCAGGGGCATTCTGTGGCAGCAGGAGCAATGTACTGGGCACAGGGCCGAGAATGAGGAATGGCTGGGTAGAAAGCAAGTAACTCTTGAGGACCGACTGACTACAGTTCAATGTCTTCCTACCCAGGCAGAAAGGGGGCCTGTAGTCCAGAGATCAGTCATAACTCCAGGAGGATTCCAGGCCACCCCTAGAAGTTTGCAGTCCTAATTTCAGACTAAGAAAATGTCTCAAAGGAACCACGCTGAATCCCCTTGTGCCCCGATGTGGTCCATGTGCGCCTAGGATGAAGTGCCCAGCAACAGAAGCTGCAAAATATGTATGATGGCAAGGATATGGTTGGGGGCGTAATGTTTAGATAAGCCCTCCTACGGAACCGAAAAATGCTTAAGGCTGGAGCTGTGCTCAGTTACGATAGAATATCGAGTTTGGTTCATGTAACTCCAGAACTATCTTTATGTGTCTCCCCGTTTTGTATAAGGGCTACTTCCTGCCTCACCCCAGGAGAGGTGCTAATGGGTCTCTGTTTCCCAGGTGGGTGTTCCTGCATGAGAAGGCCTATCAGATGAGGGACACCTCCATTGAGTCCTCTGTGGTGACCAAAGTGAAGGGCTTCGGCAAGTACAGCAACCACGTCATGGACACAGCCGACTATGTTACACCTCCACAGGTATTCCTCATAAAGTTCTCAGGGAGGGGGTTTGTGAAGGAATCAGCATCTCATGAGCCTGGATGGTGGACCGCCACTGGCTTTGTTTGCTAACATGCAAACAATACAATATGGCTATCAATAACTTGGGGCTTCCCAAAATCAGGATGCCTCTATGCTTAGCACTGCATGCTCAGTCCGTCCTGTTGAACTGACACCACATTTGTAAGCGTATGCATTTGGAAGAAGGTCTTGATGAGTTAAATGCACTGTCAAGTTGGAACGCTTGGGAATACGCTTTAGAGCTGTGAACAGACCAAGGCCTTCGTAGAGATCTAGTCATGGGCAAGAACTTGTAGTCCCAGGTGAAGAGGAGGACCCACATTAAAAGATCATAGTCCGTCTGCTGGTGCCAGCCAGGGAGCGCACCGTGGATGCCGCAAACGTCTCTCTCGATGCCGCAGCACGTCCACCTTGGCTGGGATCCAGACTTTCACAGCTGCCTGGATTTCCACCTGCAGAGTGTGTTTTTCCTGGCAGCTCAAAATGCCCCCTGAAATCCTGTTCTTGGGAATTCTGGAAGAGGTTTTGGGGGAGCACGTTTGGTTACTGTGAGGCAAGAGAGGAGGGGAAATCACTCGGGTTGTCAACTTCCAGGTGGTGGCTGGAGATCTCCTGGGATTACAATTGATCTCCGGGTGACAGAGATTGGTTCGCCTGGAGAAAATGGCCGCTTCGGAAGGCGGGGCTCTCCCCCCCCAGCATTATGCCCCATTAATGTCCCTACCTTCCCCAAGCTCTGCCCTCCTCAGGTATCTCCAGGTATTTCCCGACCAGGAGCTGGCAACCCTAGAACTCACACTCCCCAGGTGAAAGAACAAGATGGGCAGCCATGTGAGTCTGTCTGGTGCAGCAGAAGAGAGCAAGAGCCCCGTGGCCCCTTCAAGGCTAAAAAACAATTGTGGCAGGGGATAAGCCGCTCACTTCTTCAGAGACAGAAGAAGTTCAAAGTTCTTGTACCCACAGAAATCAATTACATTTTCATCCTGTTTTTCTACAAGGAGCTCAGAGCAGGGTGCATCCCCATTCTCCTTTTAGATGCTCAACAGTCTGTTTGGGAAGTTAGGCTGAAAGGAAACGACTGGCCCGAGGTCACCCAGCGAGCATCATGGCTGAGTGGGGGCTTGAACTTGGTGCCCCCTCCCCCTACTCTTTGCCATTCAGGTGGGCTCGGCCGTGTCAGTCTGAAGCAGCAGAACCAAGTCGGAGTCCCTGGTGGGGGCACCTTTGAGACCAACCAAGTTTAATTCAAGGTATGAGCTTTGGTGGGCAAGGCACATTTCCTGAGATACAGTGAAGCAGAATTTCCTCAACCATTACACATAGAAAGGAGGGGGTAGTTGCCAGGAAGGGCCAATTAGAGTAAAGACAAAGAATGAAACAAATCGGAAATTACCAGTCCATAAATACAGGTAGAAGGTGAGCAGTAAATTATCATACAGCATAATAAAGATGTTTAACAGATACAAGGATAACTATTTGTTTGGGTTCAATTTTGGGGCAAAAACAGTGACGGAAATACATATATCAAAATTGGAAATTGATGTATCCTTAATTGTGAAACGCTGAGAGTAATAAATGGAGACCCCACCATCCATCTCCTCTCAAGCACGGAGGTGACTTTACAGCGTCTTCTTTGATTGGACGGGGTTAGACAACACTCTATTGGTTCATTTTGTGTGCGTCTTAAAATTTTGTCAGGTTTCCCAGAGTCAAGTGTTAAATGGTAACACGACCACTGGTGCTGCAATGCAGATGTGCACGTTTCGGTGTGACTGTCTCGGGCACCTCATAGACTCCCGCATCCAGAGTTCTTTTGAAATTGGGGGAGGGGTTACTCTATTGATCTTTAAGCGCATAAAGGGAGGGGTACTTATCCACATGAATACTCGTATAGGTATTAAAAAGGAACAGAGCGTAGCGCAAGCCTTCCGTCCCCCATAGGAATGCTGCACCATTTCAAGGAAAAAAATTAAAGCACATTTTTCCTTGGACGTCACCACAGGCTCCCCCTCTCCAACTCTCCGGGAAAGTCTCCTGGTTCTCCTCTTGTTCTGTGGCTGCTTCGAGGACAAATGATCTCCCCGCTGAACTGAGGTTCCCCTCTGCTCCTTCATTGTGCTTGTAATGCACAGTGATACAGGTAGTGAAGCAGGCTAAGAGCCGGCAGCACCGTAACTGTGAAGGTGTCCCATTCCTCTGTTGCCAGCATCATCAGTGTGCAGTCCGATGCTGAGATAGCTCTTGCACTGTAAACCAGCCTTTCTGCATGGCCACCCATCAATTCAGAAACCAGAGACAAGCACACCAAAAGGTGCTGTGATGTTTTCCACACACCCGCAGCCTGCCTCTCATGCACTCAGAACTGCCTTTCTGTTCTTTCACGTGGGCACACCAGTGCTGAAAAGTGTTTTGTGTGTGAATTTGGTCCAGGATCAAGGATATTCTTCAGAATGAGAAAACCGAAGCACAGGGAGATGAAATGACTGCTCGGTATTACACAGGGAGCAGAAAATTGAATCTAAACCCCACTGAGTCCTAATTTTGTTAGAAAGACATGAGCTGCCCACATTATACTGAAGACAGGCCAAGCATAGCCTTGTGTAATGACTGACAAATGTCTGCACCCCGGCCTCCAACAGATGCCTTTTGCAAAGGAATTCTCGGAATGGAAATGCTCTGAGGAGGAATTAGGGCAGCCCCGGCCCTTCAGAAAGCGACCATTCCCAGAATTCTTTAGAAGTCATGACAGTTCAGAGGGATAAAACTGATACACATCTGCTTTGTAGATATGCCATTAGAATGCCAAGAATCTTGGGTTTTTCCCCCTTCTAAAAAAGTAAAGATTTCCTTTCATGGTTGGCAAGTTAAATTTGAAGACATGGTAGCAATATTTTATCTATTGTTTTTTTAAAAAGCAAGTCCCATCTCTCTGCATAAATATCTTCAAGGAAGCGTATAAAAGTATAACCACAACAATTAGATAAAACAAAAAAGAAACAGCAGAACAAAAGGACAAAAACAGTATTAAAACACGTCAGATTAAAACTAAATGAGATCTTAAACCATCTGAAATACAGCCTAAACACACAGCCTAAAAATAATGGTGACAAGAATTGGACAGCTAAAATTCCAACAACATGAGGGTCCAAAATGCTTGAAAAAGTAAATAAAAAGTCTTCACTGGCAAAGAAAGGAATTCAGTAAGAGGCAAGAGTCCATGTGGAGCGAGTTCCAAAGTCCAGACACCACCAGTTTTTTTTAAAAAAAACCTCTCTGGTGCTAAAGTTCCAGAAAATTAAAAATTATATTATGTTGTCAAAGGCTTTCAAGGCCAGAGTTCATTAGCTGCTGTAGATTTTCCGGGTTGTCTGGCCCTGGTCTTGGCACTGTAGGACCTGACGTTTCGCCAGTAGCTGTGACCGGTGTTCCCTCTAAGCTGAGTTAGTGTGAGTTAGCTCACAGTTTTTTAGCCTCTGGCTCACAGATTTTTGCCTCAGCTCAGGAAGGATGACTCCAGAGCAAACTAATATATGCAGTAGCCAGATCACTTGCTCACAACTTTAATGCCATTAGCTCACAAAGCAGAATTTTTACTCACAAGACTCCACAGCTTAGAGGGAACATTGGCTGTGACTGGCATCCTCAGAGGTATAACACAGAAAGATGGAGGACTCCCTGTGTCAAGGTGAGAAGGACAATGGTAGGCAGGTAATTCATATCTACCCTGGAAGGTGGGGTAGGGCTGAGTCATTATCTTGTAGGAGTTCTCCAGGCTGTGAACATGCTAATGGAGGAGCTTTCCTGAGGAGGTTCTTTTGTCTATGGATTGTTTCCTGAGGAGGTTTCCTGTTTCCTGAGGAAGTTCTTTTGTATGTGGATTGGAAGCTTTTCCTTCCCCAGCATTTCTGCCACTGCGGGGAAGAGGTGCACCAGCGGTCTGGCATCCTCCTGGGGTGGGGCAGGGCTTGTCTGTGGTGGGGCTTTGCCCCCAAATGCCCCGCCCTGGCTGTGGGCCTGCCACCTTTCCTTGTGGTTCAAGGTGGCTTACAATAACTGTTAAATATTTACAGTTAAAACGAAAATAAAATCGCAGACTTCAAATTTCTCCCCCTTCCCTCCTTAAAAATGTCTGCCATCAACCCCCCTCAAAAGCCTTGGCAAACAAACAGGCTCCTGAAGGTGTCCAGGGAGGGGGCATGCCGCACCTCTTCAGGGAGCCCCTTCCCCAGAGCTGGAGCCACAGTGGGAAATGGCTGGGCTCTGGTCAATGCCAGGTGGACCACCCTCAGTGGTGGGAGAGCCAACTGATGGTGGCCTGATGACTGTAGATGGTGCCCATGGGGGCACGTGGAAGGAGATGGTCCTTCAAAGCCCCAGGTCGTGAAGGGCTTTAAAAGCCATAACCAGCACCTTGAATTGAACTTGGAAACAGACTGGCGACCAGTGTCGTTGCTTAAAAATGGGTAACATATGTTCCTGTTGGCTAATCCCTGACAGCTGTCGGGCTGCTGCATTTTGGACCAGTTGTATTTCCTGGGTCGTCTTCAAGGGCAGCCCCATGTACAGCATGTTGCATTAATCCAACCATGAGGTTACAGAAGCGTGGATCAGCGTGGCCGGGTCCCCCAGGTCCTGGTAATGAGAGAGCGGGGGAATCAGGTGCAGCCGACAGAAGTGCCCTTGGCCCCCATTAGCAGCTTGCTTTCCAAAGAGCAAGGCAGGCTCCGTGAGCACCCCCAAGTTCTTCATCTGCTCTGAAAGAGCCAATGTCACTCCGCCTAGGACAAGTGGATTCAGCTCCTCTGGAGAATATCAGCCTTTCCCCCCTGACCTAGACAGCCCAGGCGAGCCCAGTCTCCTCAGATCTTGGACGCTAAGAGGGCATGGTTGGGAGGCCTCCTTGGAATACTGGAGGCGGGAGGCGGGGGCAGGCTTTATTCAGCCACCTCTCTGAATATCCTCCGGGCCCCCTGTAGGGGTCAGTCGCCAGAGGGCACCACGACATCCAGCTGTGCTTGCGCACGCACACACACGAAAAATACCCCCCCCCAATGGAACATCCGTCTTCCTAACTAGCATTCCATCTTCCTTGTCTGGATTAAGCTTCAGTGTGTTCTGCCCCCTGTCAACAGCCTTAAAATACCAGTTCAGAGCCAAGACAGGCTCATCTGGAGGTTTGGATGACGAAATATAGATCTGGGTGTCATCTGCATATGACGATGCTCAGCCCCAAAGCTCCAGGCACTCTCGCTCCGTGGACTCCTATGCAGAGAGAAAAGGATGGCGCCACTGAAGGGCCACGTCCTTCACGCCAACTCCATCCTCAAGCTGATGGATCAGCAGTTATCAAAGGCTGCCGAGAGATCCAAGAGTATCAACGGGAAAGACTGTCCCCTGCCCAGCCCTGAATGAAGATAGCCCACCAGTGCAGCCCATAATAACTATGTGGCCTGATTTAAGCAGGCTTTTTGGTACAGATATCAAATACCTCCTATTTTAATTGCCCATAAGTATAATTGTAGCTACTTACCACTTTAAAATACTCAGAACGGGGGGGGCAGCCCTCCCTAATGACCACTTGCAAGTAGGGGCAGTCCATCCAATGGGCAGACCCAGGTGGCTCCCGAGGGTGCCAGTGGGGAAGGGGCATCACCTGTCTCTGTTGCAGCATCAAGTTCTGCCCTGGGAGGGGCTCCCCTGCAGGCAGCTGGTGGGGAAGCTGCTCCCTCCTCCCCTCCAGCCCGGCCCTCTTCTTCACCGCCCCGCTGGGCAATTCAGAGTGGGGGCTGGGGGGGGGGCAGTTTCTTACCATGTTCTGGGTGGAAAGCAAGAGCCACCGTCCCTCCTTCCGGGGTCACTTGCGGCCAAGAAGAGAGGGCACCCTCTTCCTCCCCCCCAGAGCAGTGGGGTGCAAGGAGGGTGGGCACCGTCTCCCCTCTCCCCTCGGCTTCCCTGTAGCGCATGAGGGGAGGGGGGCTATTTGAGTGCCCACGCTTAGGGAGCCCAGAATGCTGGGGCTGGCCCTGCTTGTGTGCATTTTAACATAATGGCTCCTAAATAGACACACACACACATGATATGATATGACGTGGTAAGAGAGTTCTATCTGTGGTTCATTTACACCTGCAAGTCATCATCCAATACTGCATAGATTTATGTGAACTAGGACCTGGGGATGCATAATATTTGAATAGTGTATGCCCACATTTTGAATTTATTTATTTTTAAAATATATATATATATATCTGACACTCAACTAAAAGCCTAGCCACTTGTGGTTGACAATGCCTGCAGGGAAGAATCAGGGTAGGGAGCAAATATGTTAATGGAACATGCCACTAGAAGTATGCCCATGAACAGTTCAGATGCAGCCGACCTTGTGGATCAAAGGCAGCAAACGAGCGGCATCAGCAAAAATATAGATTGGACTCCTCGCTACAACTGGAGTGATTGCACTCTTGAGTCAGAAAGTTCTCTGGATATAAATTCAGGTTCACGGTACCTTCAGCATCAAATCTGGGACAGGTCAGTGAGCACAAGCATTTTCTGTTCTAAATGTACAATGTACTTCTTAGGACCACAGACAACCCTTTTCTCCTGCCCCATCACAACTGCAACAGAATTTTAATGGTTCTCTCACATTGTCTACCTGAGCTAGAAATCCCTCAAACAACTGCAGGTTAACATTAGGAATCCAAAGCGTGCAGAAGGGGAAAGTTTCATCACTGTAAAAAACATGGTGGGCAAAGGCACTAGCTGGTGTTTTTGTCAAACTGTACTTTTTGCATCTCCCCTTCCTCCAAGGATTCAAGGAAGCCGGTGCATTCCTGGTTCTCCCCTTCCCTGTTTTGTCCTTGCCTGGCCCTGTGAAAGAGGTTTAGGCTGTGAAAGAGCAGCTGCCCTGAGGTTATCCAATAAGCTTTGTGGCAGAAGGTGGATTTGAATTTGGTCATGTTAAGTATGAGACTCAACAAAGGATTCAGCTTCAAGTGATTTCAGCTTTATTAAACAGCAACTGTAAGTCAGGAACACACGACTGAAACACACACAACAAGGGAAGCACAGCTCCTTCTTTTAAACTCTCCTGGGCTGTCAAAGCCACACCCATAGTCAGATAAGAACCAATAGTAATGCTGGGATAAAAGCCAATCAGGATACAGGGATAAAGGCCAATCAGGACCGTTCCCTCTTTGCAACAATATCACTCAGTGATTGGGTAATTACACAGGTTTCGCAGAAACCGACCAATAGCAATGCGACATCTGAAGAGCCACATTCAGATTCAAGCTTAACATGTGAATAGATAGGAGCGATTCACATTCAGTACATAACAGGTCACCCTGGTCTTCTTTAACAAATGATATCACAGTGAAATGAAGAAGTGTAAGGTGCCATTTGCGCAGTGCTATTCTTGGCTTCCTGGAATATTGGACAATAATTGACCAGGGCCAAATAATAGAGGGCTGGCTGGCAATATTTTGAGTTCCAGCCCCATGCAAGTGGGTAGTCAGGGTCTCAATAACAAAGGCATGTTAATACTTCTGAATGAGTAGATATTTCCCTGAATGGGAAATTTACCTGTTGGGGGGAGTCTAAACTGTGCGCAGCATGTGCGTGCATAAGAAACACAAATCGTAATTGGAATTTGCAACCCACACAGAGAGGGGCAGAAAACATTTCTGGTTGGAGTTAGTTGGAATTGGAAATGGGGCCGGGCAGGAGAGGGGCAGGATCCTGCTGCCTGGAGAGATGCTGGTTGTGGAAGGTGTGTGTGTTTGCTTCCTCGATGGTCTTCTTGTATATCTGTCAAGAAAACAAATATTACAAATACACCATTAGTCAGTTCTCTCATCGAAAAGATACTGTGGTATATGAAGCCTAACCTTAACAGACCCAGCTTGGGGTCACAGAACAATGGACCGCCAGGATCCTGGGATGGACCCATCTCCCAGGAGTGCCTCTGGAAACAGCCTATTCTTGGGAGTGTGTGTGTGTGGGGTGTGCCGTTTTACGGGCTTATAAGCAGGGCTCGGGCCCTGCTACTGTGTCTTTTAGTCTGAGCTGTTCACTAATAAAACTATGAGCTGATCTCTACAACGTGTCCAACCCAGTATATTTCAGATACTGTACCTGGAAGCAGTGCTCCTGGGGCATTTCACAGCTCAGAGAAGTGAGGAGCACATTATACTAGGCCCCCTTCCACAGGCTCTTCTAGGGCACAAGTGCTTTGCTCAGACACTAACATCTCTCTCTCTCTCTCATCTCTCTCTCTCTCTCTCTCTCTCTCTCTCTCTCTCTCTCTCTCTCTCTCTCTCTCTCACACACACACACACACACACAGACACACATACAGGGCCAGCCCCAGGTGTCTAGGCGCCCTAGACAGGACAGCCTGGGGCACCCACCCCACCGGGGATGCCAACCTCCCGGTGGGGCCTGGAGATGGCAGCGCCAGCTTTTCTGGGCGCCTCGCAGCTGCGAGGAACTCAGAAAAGCCAGGGAAGAGGCGGGGTTAGAACGCCCGCCCCTTTCCTCCCAGTGCCCGCTTTTCTGGGCGCCTCGCAGCTGCAAGGCGCCCAGAAAAGCCAGGGAAGGGGTGGGTTAGAACGCCTGCCCCTTCCCTCCCCGCACCGGTAGCGCCCGCTTTTCTGGGCGCCTCGCAGCTGCGAGGCGCCCAGAAGCATCGGCACTGCCGGTGCCGGGCGGGAAGGGGGCTTTTAACAGGGGGCGGGGGGCATTTTGGCACCCCTGCAGGGCCAGCGCCCTAGGCGAGCGCCTAGCTCGCCTAGTGGGTGAGCCGGCCCTGCACACACACACACTTTTCTGTGTGTGATAGGCTGGGCAATTCAATGTCCTCAAAATCTAATGTTCTTTTTAACAGAGAAGGAACAACAGGTTTTCTGTGGGAAGTCTGTGGTACAGCAATAGGGGATGTTTTTTCTTGAAGATTTTGCTTCCTAGAACTAAAATCCACGTGTGGCCAAGTCCAAGTGTTGTGGGGTGGGGGAATCAAAATGTCCACCGGCCTTTGTTCAGTAAATCAGCTCTAACGTTTGTGAAAACCATTGCTAAAATAAGAGTGTGCATCAGTTTCCTTCCAGGAAAAACACTAAACAGTCATGATGGAAATGCATTGTGGAAACTTTCTTTGTGGAACTGATGGGGAAATAGTGGCACAGAGATGGAGGGGACTTTCCTTACAGTCACATCCAGCAATAAGGGAAGAGTCAGAGTGCTTCCTGGTAGAGAATAGAAACCTGTTCTTAATGCATTTCCTGGCCCAAAATGGTGCCAGCACTTCACAGAATCTGACTTTCAACAGCTGTAGCCTAGAAATCAGCCAGACATTTGGGGAAGCATCCATTTAACGAAAGCTGTGGTTAGACTCTTTGTTATTTCCAGACTCTGCTGTTCAGAACAAAAGGGCTGTTTTATGTCTTGCTTATTTTGGTTCTGCATCATACACAAGTAATGTTTGCTCCTACATGGAAACATGAGGAAACATAAGCAGTCCTAGCTCCTGGTGCATGTGTCCATATGATACATACAATCAAAAACAGGTACTTATCACATCATGCATACCTGTAGATTTTAGGTATACATGCTAACATCATATGTATTCTTAAAAACATGTGAAAATGGCCCAGTTTACTTTAGGCATGTCCTTTAAGTATAGCCAGCCAACTGTAGAAGTTGATTCCATTTTCAGCTTCTAGTACATCTTAGGAACATCTGCAGAGGCACTTACACAAGGAAAATGTGGGTGAACTGGCCATTTAACTTATAGGGAAATTTCCCAGTTAGCTACTACTCTAGAGGTTGCTGGTGGCCAGTGTTGCATTGGAAGCACATGGCAAATTGCTTTCATCAATATATATAACATTGCATTTCCCAACTGTGTGATTTTGGGGGTTGTATATCCTGTATCCTTTTCCATCAACAGGATACCCTACTACAAGTCCGATTTCAGCTCTGGGGTAAAGTTTTCCCCTTTTCTCCTTTGGTATGTGAGCATACCCTTTGGAACCAAAAGCTTTGATATGCTATCGTCCAGGCAGCTTTCCAAACCAGACCTCAAAAAGAGTGGTTCCAGTAACCTTATTAGCATAGCCCTGTGCATGTCCTGGATTGTTCTGTTCAGCTTTTAAGAACATCCGGTTTTTTTTTTTAAAATATTTTTATTTATAAGTTTTTCTTGACCTATATACATATATATACAACGACAAAAGTCCAGGTCAACAACTTCACCGACAAAATTACATAGATATACATTAAATCCCCAATTTCTGTTAACCTGTACAAATACAGTTGGAGTGGTTTTGGATTCTTTTTCATCTCTTCTTTTCAATCCATTCGTAAATTTTTTTCCATCTATTTACATGTATTAAATCATCTCTTCCGGAGAGTATAAGATTTAACTTATCTAATTCAGCTATTTCCAATATAGTATTTATTATTTCTTCTATATTGGGGAGGATTTCTTTTTTCCAACATCCGTTTTGTTGAGGCAAGTGTGGGATAGACACTTTGTGTTCAATCCATTCAAGTTCCAGAAATCTTTTAAATTCTGCATTGCAATATCCTCCACCCCCATCAGTGTGTAAGCTTTGGGGTTCTTGGCCAAACTTATTTTTAATTGTGGCTACATAGCATTTGAATTTATTCAGCGTCTCATCCTTGCTCTTCATCATATACACAAAAGTATATTTTGTTTTGTTTTCAGTAAAAGTCACAAAGTATTCGTTCTTGCCACACGATGATGCTAGTGGGCCAACAAGATCACTATACACAATCTCTAGGAACTTTTCATTGTGATTAGTGGACTTGCCAGTGTATTTTGAAGCAGTTCCTTTTGCTTTGAGACACGTGTCACATCTCTCCTCTGCCTTGTCACAACTTACAGCAGAAATTCCACATTCTTTTAACAACTTTTCAACACTCTGCATACTGCAATGTACAAACTTCAAATGCCTTGCATACAAGCAATTCTGATGACTACAGGAGCCATTGCCAGTTTGATAAATTTGTCTCTCATCAGCATCAACAACTTCTGAGTCTCCACTCACATCCACAAGATAATGAAATCCATTTCTCTCCTCCACTTCAAATTCAATTCCAGACATTTCAGCAACAATCTTACTTCCTTTCCTTCTTTTAAGCAACATATTATGATTACTCTCCAGAAGTTGAAATTTTGGTTGAAATCAAATTATCAGCTGCTTCGGGAATAAGAGCCACATTCTTTAGTTTAAAATCCATCACTTCTCCAATTGTAGTGAGGAGTTTGATTGGCAGTGTCCCAACACCCTTTACATTGAGAGGTTCCCTATTAGCCTGGTACACTTCAGGCCTATTGTTAGTATCAAGTTCACAAGACAAGTCTTCATATTTGCAAATGTGTATGCAGGATCCAGAGTCTACTAAAAATATTTTCTTATTTTCATCATCATCACCACCTCAGATTCTAAAAGCATGACCTCTGCTGGCTGCATGAAAATTTCCCTTTGTCTGTGGTTTGAAACCTTGCTATGATTTCCTTTTCCAACAGGTGTCACTCTTTAAGTCTGAACATGTGCACCTGTGGACTTTTGTCTGGTATCCCTTTTAAATTCACAATTTCTGGCATTTTTAAATTCACAATCTTTGGCCAGATGATTTTCACCACATATAAAACATTCAATTTTCTTTTCCCTTTTAAATCTGCATGCATGTTTCACACACAGAACAGATGTCTCATTAGACAAAGCAACCTGACTAGTTCTGGAGTCATACTCTTCCTTTAAAGTCATCAACAAGCCATCAAGAGACCGTTCAGTATAGCAGCAATCATGTCTAACTGGTCAGGAGTCTTCCCAAGTTCTTTCAACTGATTGTAAGTCCCCATTAGCTTCTTTAATTGCTCAGGCAAAGAGTCACTTTCCTTTACTTTAAAGTAAAAAATCTGAGCCTTCAAGTAATAAATCTTACTGGTAGTTTCCCCTCCATTCTTCTCTTTCAGGTATTAGCATGGAGATTTCTATGATATGCAGGCTAGACACATCATGGCAATTAACTGAACCCATAATCAAGACTTGGCATAGCCATTTTGTCTTTTAAAGGCACTTTACTCTGGCTCACTTTACTCTGGCTCACTTGTTAAGAGATCTTCAGCCCCATATATTTGCAGTCTATTGTTAAGGAAGCCCAGCCACCAATTAAAATTATGCTGGGTTAACTTCAGTGGACCTAATCCCCTTGGATTGGGATCTCTGGTGTGGAACATACTCACATCTGTTGAAGATGAAGCTCTGGAAGATGTGCTTGGATCATTCATTCTGATCTGCAGGCTTTAGCAGGCACTCAGCAGGACTTGCAGAGTTCATCCTTTCCTTAGAGCAATCAGCTGGAATGGCTGGCTGCAAGTGATTGGCTTCTCCTCCATTGTGATTTCAAATGCAAAAAAACCCCCTTCAAAAATAGTTCTCAGCTGCTTGTTAGAACATGCATGGCTGGCATAGGCAGATCCTCAAATCAACGTGAATTTGGGTTGTAACCTTTCAAAGTTGCAGTATGCAACTTGCAGAGAGAGTAAAAACTTGCAGGGGGGGGGAATTGTCATTTTAAAATCAAGCCTTGCAGCTGTAATTAGCTCCCAGCAAATCTCTCTCATTTAAAAACTTATTTCAGGAAAAAAACAGTTAACCAAAAAACCATCCAAACTGCCCTCTGCTACCAGAATATGTTGGAAAAATTGGCAAAAATACTTAGATATTCAGAGTTTGCAATGGATCTTTGCTTTACTGGAGAGGAGGCATTTCTTTCTGTGTAAAAATCTTTATTTCTAAGGGAAGGGTACACAGGAAAATCTACAAAATAACAAAGACCTAAGGGTACATCTCTTCAGCTACAGAACAGACCGACAATACGGTCTCACAACAACAACTGCAGCAACAGAAGGAAATCACCTGAATACATTTAACCAATGTTTGTGAGTAAACAGACTTAGATTTCCTGGGCTTTCTTCCCATTGGCTGTGTCCCAGATTTCCCTTCCAGGTCAGACTAAACAATAGCACACAAGGTAAACAGATTAACCCTATAATGACTGAATTAGACCTTGCCACACACACATATTTCCAACAGCCAGGAGAAAGCAAAGCCACGACCTCAGGGCCACTCTGCTCAAACCCTTCATCAGCAATGCCTCCAGGTGCTTTTGAGGTAAAGAAAAAAAAAAGATACAGAGTACCCAAATCCCCCCCCCCGAGCATTGAGGATGGCATTTAGATAAAAGAAAGGAATGAAAGAGTTTAACGGAACAAAGTAAGATGCTTATAAAAAATGCTTTTAAAAAAATGTTGGGGAACAGTATATGGAATGGTAGATCATTTCTAGTTTGAGTCTCAGAATAGCTCTTATTTTAAAATTTTTAATCCAGGTTTATAAATATTACAGATCTGATAGCCTGAGGCAAGAAAGAACTGTCCTTGGGAGATCAGCAGAGGAAATTTTGTAAGGCTGCTCCCCCCCCCCCCGTATTTATTCCATGTCATCAATGTGCATGGATGACGAACAGACTGTGTGGGCAAGCACAATACTTTTTAAAAATGGTGCCCAGTGACTTTTCTGGACTTGCTTGCTCCAATCCAGCAGTCCTCCTGGTGTTTTCTGATTCTCTCTGTTTCACTCTGTGCCTTGCCTTTTTCTGAGTGTCCCTCATTCAACAATTTGACATTTTTTTTCTCCTTTTCCATCTTTATTCCTCCCTACCCCAGGGAACATCGGTCTTTGTCATCATCACCAAACTTATTGTGACGGAAAACCAGGTACAAGGGATCTGCTCTGAGGTAAGTGGGAGAGGCAACAAGAGGGGAGGAAGTGAAATGAACCTGAGATGTAGTTTTTCTGGCCTCACACAGATTCTCATGGTTTAAGCCATGTGTCCCCAATCTTTTTGGACTTAACAGGCACCTTTGGAACTCTGACACGGGGCAGTGGGCACAATCACAAAACGGCTGCCGCAGAAGGCAGAGCCAATCACAAAATGTCAGGGAGTGAAGTTATGTAGAACTCTAAGAGTAACTCTTTGATGTTTTAGGCAGAAGCTCTGCTTAGCAAGATTTTTTTTAAATGACACATTTTAAAAATATTTTATTGCTTACACACAGGCTGCAATCAGACATGCTGTTTGATCTGGTGCTGTTGCTGTTAAATCCTTCTGGATTTAAAAATGCACTTCTAGACAGAAACATCTATCTTTCATTCCCCAGTTCTGCACACCCTGTTCTCCGAGCCAGAGTTATTTGGCACCAGGGAAAGTCCAGTCCTTCCTGGTATTAGCGGTCTCACCCGCATCTCTGGAAGTCTGATCAATCCATCATGGTCTTAAGCCATTTGGGAAGTCTGAACATTCCCTTCCAGTTTGGGGCATCCCCCGCCCCCCCCAGGCAGTTAGCAAGGTGTGCATAACTGCATATTAGCACCTCTCTCACACTCTTGCAGGAGCTTCTCAAAACTGTGTTTTCTTTAAAATTACCTTCCAAAGAAAGATGCCTGTGTATTTCAGCTTTTTTCCTGTGCTTTGTGGCACATGGGGTGGGGAAGGGGTTACTTGAAAATATGAGTTTTTTTCACGGGGGGCAGTCTGAGAAGGATGCCTGTGACTCCTGCTTCGCTCCAAGCTTTTAAATAAAAATGCCAGCAACACACAGAATGAGGCTTCTCTATTTTCTCCCCCCGGCTTTGAAATGTTTGAAACATTTAATTTTTCAAAAGCACAGTTTCAAAAGCACATCCTTCACACTGCACTATATATCCCAGCAGCCTCCTCCAGCAATCCCACTGGCCACCAGCTGCTGCCGTCCTGCCAGGAGTTTGAAGCACTGCTTCCCATGAGTGCTCATGCGCAGAAGACAAATAGTTTATAAAAATCTGCCCAACTGCCCCACTCTGTGGTAAGGTTGGCCACAGGGTGATCAGTCGGCCACAGGGTGAATGCACGGTGAGGTGGGCTAAGGGAAGGGATGTCTAATCAAAACTCTTAGTTACAAAGAATCCTGGAAACATTAGAGGCAGCACCAGACCGCTCTAAGCCTATCGTCTGATCGCAGCCACAATTTACCTTCAGTTACATAGTGAAGACACTTGTGCTGTGGTGGCAGCTGCTGCTGAAAGCAATGCTCAGTCAATCAGATCTCCAGTGGCCAATCAGATGCCCTGTTGGCCAAAAGCCCCACCTATCCTGATCCACTTTCTAAACACCCTTGATGGGCCCCAGGAAAAGTGTCGGCAGCCACCATTGTGCCCACAGGAACTGCACCAAGGACCCCTGCTAGGATTATTTCCAAGCATCCATCAAAGCTCAATTTCAGATTTCAATCAGGGCCTATTGGGGAGGTGGAATAATGTTTAACCCTTTCAGTTTCATATAGTTTTGCCTATTGAAGCCAGTCACTGTTAGTGACCCTGGCAGGGGAAAAGATGAGTACTTGTGTTGTATGTTTTTTTCTTCTTTCAGGACAGGAAGGATAGTTTCAATAAGTGAAACAAGGAGAGGGTAGAAGGATTAAACCCAGTCTCCACTCTGCACATGACCGTGGTCCAAATCAGAGCTCCACATGGATGAAATGTAGCTTCAGGAAACACTAGGGAGATGGATCTCCCAGCACACCATCTCATGTAATACTCAGACATGCCATTCCTTGGGGGACAGAGGATTTTGGAGCAGCAGTGAGGGAAATAAAACAGCATCTGGTTTATGGGGTCTGGTTTATGACAGATCTTTATGCTATTCAAAGATCTTTATGCTATTTTTATGCCCTTGGCTTGTTTTTGAATGGCTTTTTTGGTTTTTTATATAGATAATTTGTGGTGATGTTTCTTCTGCTTGCAGGCTACCTTCAGCAGGACTCTGGATAGGTGGTATTAAAATTCCCTAAATAAATAAATAGGTAGAATTTCATCAGCATCCAAGGTTAATTCTCTCTTTCTTCCTCTTCTCTTTCCTATTCCAGAATGAAAAGAGTTACATGTGTGAATCGGACAATGAATGCAAGAGGCCTGTCCCCACTACAGGAGGGGGTAAGTCAAGTGAATGAAGCCCTCCACCATTCATGGCGTAAAGACTGTGGTGAGAAATGGAATGAAAATCAGTGACATAAAATATGGTCTTCAAGTTTATTCTCAACTTACTCGTGAAACATTAAATTACAAAATTACAAGCTTTATGCCCATTGGTACATGACTCCATTAAGGCTTGCAAATGTACAATCCTCAGCAGATCCACGTTGTTGGAAAGGTTGTGGTGCGGTCGGTACGTTTAAGCACTGTTGGTGGGAGTGCCCCTCTATTGCTAATTTTCGGTCAAAAGTACTAGATTTTTTTGACAATATATTTTATTAATTTTCAATTAGAACAAGAAAAAATAAACCGTCAAGTGTACACAGATTACAGTTATTTTAGCATTACATTAACAGGTAAGTAATAAACTTTAATATTTAGGTTGGTATTTCCTACTGAAAGTAGTGAATAGTTCTTCAATAGATTGTATAACGTTTGATATTGACTGCAGTTTAAAGAAAGACTAGCATGTACATATTCCACAAAAACAACGTCATGGAGCACAAGTATTCATTTACCACAGCCACAAATTATCCATCATTTTGGGAGTGTCAGTGTGATTAATTAAGTACTCTAAGAGAGGTAACCAGGTTGCTACAGGTATTCTGTCAAAGCGTGTAAGATTATCCGAGAGTTTCGCCATGATATATAAATCCCACAACTTATTGTGCCATTGTGTAAGAGTGGGTGTCATTGTCATTTTCCAGTGTGTGGCAATGACAGTCTTGGCTGCAAAAAGCATTAGGGAGACCCGTTCTTTAGTTGCAGCAGCAGAGCCATGAACTGCCCATCTGTTCAAAAATAGGTGTTCTGGTGTGGGAAGGATTTCTGTATCATTAACAGATTTGATTTGTTCTAATACTGCCTTCCAGAATGGTAGTATTTTGGGGCATTCCACCCAACAGTGTACATAACTGCCTAGGTTTCCACAATTCTTCCAACATTTTGGGTTATAATTTGAGGATATTTGTGCCAATTTGTGTGGGGTGAGATACCAATGAGCTAGTATCTTAAAGGATTGGAGCTTCATGGAGATGATGTTTGATAAAAGTACTAGATTTGACAGGCAAAATACTAAACTGTACAATTCCAAGTTCC
Organism: Gekko gecko; assembly: GCA_029375565.1. Lineage (NCBI taxonomy): Eukaryota > Metazoa > Chordata > Lepidosauria > Squamata > Gekkonidae > Gekko > Gekko gecko. The sequence goes on from JAPDNY010000003.1 coordinate 92,186,669, forward strand.
CCTGAATCGATCCTGCTGAATTACTGGCCTCCTCTTAACAGATCTAAACAAGAAGCTGAGTTAGCAGCCTCTAGTCGAAGCAAAAACCAGCTCTGGAAAACAAAAAATATACCTACGATTCCACAGTGGTTTCTCAAACTTCTGGGATTTAGCAGTAATGGATAAGTTAGCTTCCCAAATCATTATGGCAGAAATGCCGTCTAAGAACAGTACATTTTTAGAAAAGTGGTTCCCCTTTTTTGACTATGTTTCAAACTCAGGCAACAAAAGTTGTACTCTACTTAAGAAATATGTTCATGTTATGTTATATTAAACAAGTTAACATTACTGTTATTAGCTAAATTGTAAAGATGTATGTTACTATATCAAAGCTAAATCAAATAAGGATTTTAAGTTTGTATTGTTGTAAATTGGACTTGTTTTGTATTACAATTGTTACTGAAAATTAATAAAAATTAAGTTGTTTTTTTTAAAAAAGCCACCTCAGGAAGAAAGCCATACCAGGGAGGGAAGGTTCCTCTAATAATCAGCACTGTGCAAGGGCTAATTTCCATAATCATTTATTCACAGCTGACAGAATTGCCTCATAAGAAATAGCCTGAAGACATTCTGACACGGGCCCATCGTACTGTTAGAGCCAAGCAGATCTCAGCTTGATCAGCCCGGGGGCTGGAGGCTGGCAGGGAGATCCTGAAGAGAGGGTGGCAGCCCCCCTGTTTTAGGACACAAATTGTCACTGAGTGGGTATAAAACGGGAGGGATGATTTTATTCACAGAAAAGGTAGGCATTAAGATGGTGCTGAACCCTTCCGTCACTTGCGCTTTTTCTTCAGAACGCCCTTCCCCACTGCTGGTGTTCTTAGACAGGTTGTAGGGCTACAAGTAATCCCCACCTGGAGACAACCAGCAACCACCATGGAGGGGTGGAGGGAGCCTCTGCTGGTCAAGGGGCTGGCATTTTCTGCCCATCCGTCCATCCATCCATCCATCCATCCATCCATCCATCCATCCATCATCCTGCACCTCTTTCCTACTTTGAACCTGCACTGAAATGGAAGACGTAGCTAAAATTTACGACCCCACCATTTCAAATTGAAAATTCCCATTCCAGTTTCATTTCTTCCTTGTGCAAATTGAATCCATTAGTTTTTTATTCTCATGCCATTTTCTTATTCCTGTCACTGATTTTTTTTTCCTGTCAAATCTCCATGATTTTAATGTTGTTTTGCATCAATTGTATATAAATGGCATAAAACATATAAATGACATAAAAAATCTTTGCAAAGAAACAAAATGAATCAAGAACACCATGAGTGAAAATCAGTGAAATGAAAAGGCTCACGGTGGCAATTTATGAAATTCAAAAAGAAAAGGGAAATTATTTAGATACCCATAGTTCTAACTCACAGCTAGTTAATCCCTGAACTTCTTGAAAGAAATAGTTAAGCAGTATAGGAAATATTTGTAGAAAAATAAGAAAGACCAGGCCTTTGCTAGTGGATACATTGCCTTTAGTTCCAAAAAGGCTGTTCTTAAAACAGCCAGAGGATTATCATTATCTGATACCTTAGTTTATGTAGACCATACTCAGCTGTTTTGAAAACATTCAGATGCAGAGTACATTAAGAAAATCTGCCTGTATCGGCCCATTTTGTGTAATGTTCTACTGCTAGTATTGTGGTAGGATGAGCAACTGGGCTAGGCATTGAAGCTCTGCCCTGGCCAAGAGAAGTCCTTGGGTCACTTTGGGCCATTCACTCTCCCTTGTCTCTCGTCCTTACCTAACTCAAGGGGTTTTGTGTACCTGAAACAGAGAGGAGAAAGACATGTGCTGTTCTGAGCTCTTTGGGGGACGATCCAGGTCCAAGCTGCATTGGTATTTCCCACCGTTGTGCAAAGGATCTCACATCGTCTCGCAAATTTCTGTCTACATTTGATGCCGCATCCACTCTCCTATTGTTTCATCTCAGCATCAGCTGTCTGCATCATTTTATGGCCATTTAGTAGTAACTCTGAGGTCACTACAGCGTCTCACTGCCTTATCTGAATGCGGTTTTAAGGTGGTACAACCAGTGTTCCCTTTAAGCTGAGTTAGTGTGAGCTGGTTCACAGCTTTTTAGCCTCTGGGCTCACACGTTGTTGTCTTAGCTCAGGAAGGATGGCACCAGGGCACACTAATTTATGCAGTAGCCGAATCGCTTCCTCACAACTTTAATGCCAGTAGCCCACAAAGTAGAATTTTTGCTCACAAGACTCCACCCGGCTCAGAGGGGGCATTGGATACAACTGTTCCTCCGCACTGTTGAGGCGCTGTGAGCAAAAACCAGACAACTGGAGCTGAATTCCTCCCCCCATTTTTTCTAAGGAGATACGCAAATTGTCACAAAGGAAACAAGTTAGTGGAAAATCCAGTCATCTGCATTTAAAAGCGATCATATGGGGGGGGGGGTTGGAAGCACGCCCACCCCTGAACTATTTGTTATTTCCTGAGGCAGTCTCCAGAACGCCCTGCCTGGCAACTGCTGAGTGTTTTGTGTTTTTTACCCAGCTCGTTCCATCTTTCCTGCCCCCCCGCCTCCCCCTCTGCCAGGTCACCCCCTTTTACTTTCTGTGTGTGTATGGGGGTGTCACAGGTGCTGTTTTCCTCCCCGCAGCGCAGCACCGTGCTGGCACCCCTGGGCGGCCGCTCCTCCACCCTCTCCTGCACGCTCTCCCCAAACAACTTGCATCCTGATGCAGAGAGAGGAGAGCTTTATCCTGAGCCAAATGGGAAGTCGGCACCACAGCAGCACGGAACAGCTTTACGGAGCAAATGCAGATGGGGACCCAGATAAAATGCTGTAGATTGAGTTCTCCCTCTAATTTCTGAAACTTCACATGGCCTTGGCCACATATTTTCAGACTTAAAACCAAACTACTGTTCTGTGTAGTTGACTCCCCCCCCTTTTTTTTCTTTTACAAAAGAATCATGAAGGCTGCAGACTTCTATCTTTTTTCTTCTATGGGAGACAGGATCTATTATCTCATCCAAGAGGTTTTTGAACTAAAAAATGTCCCCTCCATACTGCATTTCCCCCCAGGGAACAGCTGCATAAAACTAAAATTCAGAAGGGGGGATACATACAGCTGGGCATCATGTGTGGCTCCCATTATTGCTGTCAGAAGGACATGAAATTTCTGTTTGTGAGGCATTAAAATACAGGATTTTCAGGATATGTTAAGACATAGTTTTATCTCTGTTTTTGTACTGGAGAAGAGACCCCTGGTCTCAAAGAAACATGGGGTCTCCCAGTTACTTGTTCTGCTCTCTTTTTTTGTGAAGGCAACAAGGGAAGAGCAAAAGAACACACAAACCCAAGGCCCATTCTTGACCTTTCCCCAGATGCGAACTTGAGCTAGAGGAGAAAGGTCCTCTTAATATCTGAGCATAGTCTTAGAATGCTGAACTCTATGTCTAGCGACAGTTGAATCCTATACACCCAGTGTGATCCCAGAAATATGGATTAGGCATAGCCAATGTTCCCTCTAAGCTGTGGAGTCTTGTGAGCAAAAATTCTATTTTGTGAGCTCCTGGCATTAAAGTTGTGAGCGAGCAAGTTGGCTACTGCATAAACTAGTTTGTTCTGGAGCCCTCCTTCCTGAGTGAAGACAAAAATGCATAAGCCAGAGGCTAAAAACAGGTGAGCTAGCTCACACTAACTCAGCTTAGAGGGAACACTGGACGTAGCTCTGTTTATACACTCTTCAAAGTTCAGCAGTTTAAAATGTTTTTTTATCAGATATGCATCCTGCCAGAATTAGTCATAGTAGTTTTGTATAGCAATTTTATTTTTAGAAGTAATGTATGGGATGATGGGAATTACAAGTGTGTCCCCTCACACACACACACCCTCAACTGAGCTGAGATAAACTCAGGTGGTATTTTTCAGCACAGGAAAAAAAGCAGTTTTAAGAGTTAATGCTTCAGGACTTTAAAACTATGTAACCTGTCCTGCCTTGCTGGAGTAAGCTGGGATAAAAAAATCAGGTGTGTTACAGTGCTGGACTTGAATATATGTCAGACTCTTGAACAAACTTACTCCCAGTTTACTTTTGCCAGTGATTTGTTTATTGTTAATTGAGAGATAAAGTTGTTTCAAGCTGAGACAATTTGTGTCAGAACTGACCCCTTTGGCGGCAGTTCTGGAATTATACATAATTCAAACAAGCCCCCCCCCATTACCGGCCCAATCAGTCCATTCATTCAGTCCGCCTAAACCTAGTGTGCTTCGTTAGCCCTCCTCCTCCACCTGTTAACAAACAGTTACATTATCTACTAAAAGCCAGCCAGCAGAGATTGGCGCTCAAGGTCATTGTACATTCTTCCCATCATCGGGAGGCCCCTTCGGAAAGCAATTGAAAAGTAGTGCAGTAAAGCAGTCTTCTACACAAACACGCACACACACAGTCTGTCTGTCAGAGTCCTGCAGCAATCAGTTCCCACAGCTTTCTTTCCAAAGGAGTAAAGTTTATTGGAGTCAGTAGAGGCAAGTCATTTGCACATGCATTCAGTGTCAGGAACGAAAGTAAGTGCGGGTAGCTGAATAATATACAAAATTCAAAGGGGTCAAGGGGATGGACCAGAGCCAATCAGAATAACTGCAAAGGCCCGCCTAAGCCACTGGCTAAAAATTCCCAGAGAACAGAGTAACAAGGCACCAAGGTCACAGGCCTAAGCTGCAAGGAGATAAGGAGGCAAGGAGAATCGAAACTTAACGTTCCAAGTCAGGCCTAGACAGAGACAAGGTGCCCACAGCCAGCATCCCCCTCCTCAGCCACGGCAGCTGAATAGCTGACACTGTCCCCCATTCCCAAAGTGAAAGAACAAAACATGGAAGATACTGTACAGGCAGTGAAGACAGAAACACATGAAATCCTTGACAAACTAGGACCCAAATTTGACAATATGGAGGACCTGGATATAACTCCTACTTCTATTATGGATTCAGCATCTGGTCTTGGAGCATCGTTATTGCTCAGCTCCTTTCTTGTATAGTAGGGGAAACAGTGAACTGACTCAGAAGATTTTATGTGAGAAAATATCATAAGATTTTAAAGAACGATGCAAATAATGAAAGCTATGTAAATTACTAGTAATAATGGTGAGCTTCCTCAGAATGGCTAATTTAAACATGGCTGACCCCCCCCCAAAACAACAAAACTTGATGATCTTAAAAAAAGTTGTATGCCTGGTTGAAATCTGAGGTGAACAAATGCACCCAGCACCAGAGGACTACACAGAGTTCATCATAAAGAGTGGAGACTTGCAAAAGGTTTTTATTTTTAGATTCCATAATAGATCTTGGGAGGAGAAATGGCTTTAACTTTACATTTTCATTTACATGACGGTGGGCTTCCTGCTGCAGGGATCCTGACGGGCTTATGTGTGAAGTACAATGCCACCATCCGGACCTGTCAGATTCAAGGCTGGTGCCCAGCAGAGGTGGATACCAAACAAGTGTAAGTACTTGGGGAGTCCACACTCTTGTCCTTTCAAAGTGGGGAAATATGGCCCACACTGTAAACCTTCAAATAGAGTTGGGATGCTGGTCAGCTGGTCAGTCAATGTTCAACTGACCCTGGACAAATATTCCTTGAAACCACAAACTCCCTTGGGGCAGCTGGCAGCCTGCCTTTTAGTTTCATTTTGGTGTAATCTATCAACAAAAGCAGGAGAAATTATTTCACTGCTCCATTAACCAACTGTCTTCTTGATAAGTCCAATTCCCGTCCTCCTGTTCTCATGGCGACATTGTTGCTGCAATCACTGAGCTATGGGAACCAAGCAGCGGGCTGAAGCTTCCCAAATCTCAGGGACACTTATTAGAAGCACAGAAAGAGCTGCATGTTTCTTCTAAGGAAAGCTCTCTGAGTGGGGTTTCGGGAGGGGTTCAGAGATGTCCTGTCCCTTGTTGGATTAGTACCCCAGTCCACAGAACTGTGCATGGAAATCTCCATAGTTTCCACGGGGAAATGCTCCATGCCATACTGAGGGGGGTGGGGCGGGTAAAGAAAATCAGGAAGGGCGGGGTTCGGGATATTTCAGAAAATTTGGGCTAGAGGCCTTATTCTGTCCTGGACTCCACTTATAACAGACACTTTGTTCCAAGAAGCTGATTTCAATTATTTTCCTCCCTTCAGACCTGTCATGTTAGAAGCAGAGAATTTCACCCTCTTCATTAAGAACAGCATCCGCTTCCCACTCTTCAATTTTGAGAAGTGAGTAACGAGGCTCTCTAACCCATAAACCAGAGCTCGCGTCGCATTCTGGAATCTGAATTCCAGTAAACCTTTGGTGGATGAGGATTGAAAATGACCCTTAGAAACTTCCTCTAATGAAGAAATTTCCCATGATCAGGGGACATCTATTCCTTGGGGCTGAGAGAAGAGCCTTAACAGAGACCAGGAAATGGTGGTACAAACAAACGGTGACTGTGCTTCAACATACGCATAAGCAGGGTCATAAGAACAGTACATAATACAGGGGATACCAGAACTTCTGCGTTTGACTGCAGAGAAGAATACAGTCCCTACTGCCCACACTGTAGCCATCTTCAGATTTCACCTTTGCATCTTCAAGGTATTTGGAAATGAAATTTGCAAAAATGCATTTTTGCTTATATCTCCACAACAGAAGGAGCTAGAGACTTCTTTCCTTAATGAAAGCTGAGAAGTCAAAGAACCTGGTGACATCACATCCCTATAATGATATTCTAGTGCCAGTTAAAAATTTAACTGTGGAAGGTGGGGGAGGAAATGACCTCTGCAGGAAGAGTCCTAGGGAAAAGGGTTGCCGTGTGGGTGGCAGAAATCTGAATCTTTCCAACCAAAGAGCTGCCATCCAAGGCTTTACTGTGATATTTTCCAAAACTTCAGAACACATCAGATTGGAGAAAGACGGGTGAAAAGCTAGTGAAACCTCAGGAAGTGCTCACATGCATGACCATACTTTCAGGACACAGTAAAAAAACATTGCTTCTCAACATCATTGACGCTGAGGCAGATACACACAATAGACAATAATATTGCAGTACACTGCAATACCATCTCCAATAGGTGCAATCACTCAGGTTAATCCACCTATATTATAAAGTTTTCCATTTTGTTGTTGTTCAGTCGCACAGTCGAGTCCGACTCTTCGCGACCCCATGGACCAGATTACGCCAGGCCCTCCTGTCTTCCACTGTCATCTGAAGTTTGTTCAATTTCATGTTCGTTGCACGATGACACTGTCTGACCATCTCATCCTTTGCCGTCCCCTTCTTCTTTGACCTTCAATCTTTCCCAGCATCAGGGTCTTCTCCAGTGAGTGCTCCCTTCTCATTTGGTGGCCAAAGTATTTGAGCTTCAGCTTCAGGATCTGGCCTTCCAGGGAACAGTCAGGTTTGATTTCTTTTAGGATTGACTGATTTGATCTCCTTGCAGTCCAAGGGACTCTCAAGAGTCTTCTCCAGCACCATAACTCGAAAGAATCTATTCTTCGGCGCTCGGCCTTCCTTATAGTCCAGCTCTCGCAGCCATGCATTACTAGCCATACATTTCCATTATGGGTTAACACAAATTTATAAAATGTAAAGCCACAGGGAAAGAAAAACAAAATTCAAAAAATAATTATATTTGACGTGGCTCAGTGGTTAAGACGGTGAACTGCAGTTTGAGACCTGAGAGTGTCGCGTGACGGAGTGAGCTCCCATCTCTGGCCCCAGCTCCTGCCAACCGAGCAGTTCGAAAGCAAGAAATTGCAAGTCGATAAATAGGCACCACTTTGGTGGGAAGGGAACAGCGTTCTGTGTGCCTCGGCGTCGAGCAAGGGAAACCTTTACCTTAATCAAAATCTATTTTCAGCTGTATCTGTTTGACGGTGTACTTTGGGCTAAGGACACAACAGATTGAGACCCCCAAACACCACAAGCAGTCATTTTTTTATTGTATTGGTGGAACACCTGATCCTGTCCCCAAGCCCAGTCAAACCACACAACAAAACCAAGCTTGGGAGATCTCCTCACAAACGGCACCCAACTCTGCCGTGTGCCCTGACAGCTGTGGCCCCAAGGGTCACTTCTGCTAGATGGAGAAATGGGTTGTGAGGCTGGGTTGACTGTGCTGAGTTCAACTGCATCCTTCCCGTTCTTCCCCTGGGGCTTATGTCTCATCTCAGTATGGCTTCCTGTGCTTTGTGACCAGGGGAAACCTCCTACCCAATCTCACAACGGAGGACATTCGGAACTGCCGCTTCGACCCAGAGAAGCAACCCTTCTGCCCTATTCTGCGTCTGGGGGACATTGTGAAATTTGCCAAGCAAGACTTTGCCAAGTTGGCTACCACGGTAAGGATTTCTGCTGCCAAGTAGTGAAGTCGGCACGAGTGCTCTTGAGGCCTCTCTGGTGCAGTGGGAAGTGTTGGGCTTGGAAGCCCAGGCTTAATAAGCGCCTACTCACCTGTGAAGGTTTCTGGGTGGCCTACCTGGCAGGGCTATTAAAAGGCCAAACTGCTGCACTGAGCTCCTTTGGAAAAGGGTAGGATATATGTAAGAAATAATGACGTAAGGGATGGAATGTGCAGGTGCAGGAGATCAGGAGATAATGTTACTGGTGACAGGGGACAGATGCATCAGATCCCATGCCTGCACTCCAGATGGCCAGTCTGGGGTAGTGGCTAAGAGTGTTGGATTAGGATCAGGAGGCCCAGGTACGAATCCCCATTCACGCCATGGGAGCTTGTGGGGTGACCTGGGGCCAGTTACTCTCTCTCCGCCTCCCCTCCCCTCCCAGGGTTGTTGTGAGGATAAGATGCAGGAGAGGCGAACGATATGAGATGCTTCCGGTGTCCATTGAGGAGAAAGACGGGGTACAAATAAAATAAATAAATACACAAATAAATAGATAAATAAATAAATAATCCGGAATAACTGACATCTGTTCACAAAGGTCAGGATTTTCACTCGGTGAAAAAGTTTCGCCTTTTTTTCTTTTTGCCGGCCCTTTAATGACCTTGGCTGGGGATACGATCAAAACACTTAAAGGTAAGCAGTCGGTACTTAACCTGCATTGAGTTATGAATCTTTAAAAGGGCTTTGCGCATGTGAAGTTTCGTGCCATTGCTCAGTGGCTGGGAACTGCCCGCTCTCTGTGAAGACGCCTGCCCTGATGCTTTGCTTGTCTGTCCAGGGCGGGATAATAGGGATCAAGATTGGATGGGTCTGTGACTTGGATCATTCTTGGGATCACTGCGTCCCCAAATATTCCTTTACCCGACTCGACAGTGTCTCTGAAAAGAACAGCGTCTCTACTGGATACAATTTCAGGCAAGTCCAGAGCATCAGTCCTAAATCATTCACGCCCCAGAAATTTCTCCCTTCCGCTGTGATATTTTGTGAACTTGCATTCCTCCCCACACGTACCTTCACTCTGACTTGCAATATCATGTCTCTCCTGCTGTATCTCTCCTGCACTCTGTCCTGCACCCGCAGAGTATTGCCTTCTGCGCAGACAGACCAGAGGCATAGCAGACGCACAACTCTCCTTCTGGACAATTTGTCTTGCACTTGGGCACATCTAATATGTGTCCACACACTGACAACCAAATATAGAGACTGAGGACAGTAAAGATCTTCAAGGGCTATGTTTATTTAGTGCTTCCCAAGCTTCTGATACATGAAGTATATTATTTCTGAATTAAAAAGTGAAATTTCACTTTGTATATACTCTAAAAGCAAACCTTCTGGAATGAAGGGCAGGAATGATCTTCCCTCAGGCAAGGTGCTGGACTGTGGGTGGGCAGGGGCTTGCCTAGTCCAGGGCAGCCACCCCTGATGCCCCACGGCAAAGACTGCTTCTGGCTCTGGCACTGCCTGAAAGGTGGGTGCACCTCCTAGTGACCAGCTGCTGTGCTGCGAGGCACCTGCTGACAGGCACAGGGTTTGCAACCCAGCCTCCTTTTCATTTAGTTACTTATTTACTACATTTATCTTCCACCTTTCTCATTGACATTCAAGGAGGATGATAATGATGTAGAATGATAATTCAATAAAAACAATTAAATATATATATATACAAACAATGAAATACATGATGACATCATTACACTTGCATTGTTCACACCCCTAGGGTACCCTCTGTTGTATATATTTACATTGCATGTATGTGCACATTCAAATATATTTTTCTTGACAGAATAAGCAAGGCATTTACGTTTTATGTGCATACCCGTCAAGCCCCACTCTGCTCAGTTTGCCATGGATGCTGGGGGAGGGGATTTCCTTGGGCGGGGTGTGTGAGTGTGTGGAGTGTGTGGCTGCTCCATCATAGATGTGTGATCCTTCTGCAGAAGCCCCTCTATTCCCAGAGGAATGCCCTTGAGACTTCTGATGCCAGCTTGCTTAGTAGATAAAGGGATCATTTATTTTCCCAGGGGAAGTGGGGGGGGGTAGACATATTGGGGTTAGGTGGAGTGGATGTGACGTGTGAATGGGGTTTAGAAGGGGGTACATCTGAATCATCTATATCTTTGATTGTACCCACCAAATTCTTTAGATTTGACACGGTACTGTTAAGAACTGGGTTTTGCTTAACTCAATAAACATATCACTGCCAAAGAGAGTGCTGTTGAGAGTAACTTGCTCAGGAGTCTGACAATACCTTCCCTTGCCCCCAGGTATGCCAAGTACTACAAGCATGAGAACGGAACAGAGTACCGCACACTGATGAAGGCATATGGCATTCGCTTTGATGTTCTGGTTTATGGGAATGTAAGTTTGGCAGGGCAGTCATGCAAGCAAGAGAAAACAAGGATCGGGCTGATGTGATCTGGTGGAAGGGAATGAAGTATTACTGGGGTGTAGCCATGTGAGGCCTACAACATATGACATCCCTCAAAACCCATCATATCCCATTTACAGCAGAGAGTGTTTGAACTGTCATACTCAAAGATCATTCTACCCCCTTGCAATGATCCTGACTTTGTTTGACACAGCTTTTGCCATTTTAAGCCAGTTATTAGAATATTTATTTATTTATTTATTTATTTAAAAAATCCTGCTTGTCTGCAGTTTTTCTATGCCTTAGACCTTCTTACTGGAAAACTGGTACAAAGAAACAAATTCTGTCTTGGTTGTCCTTTCTGATTCCATTTGTGGCAAGTAAGAACCCTTATTCTCCCAGTCTGATCAACAGTCATAGAATGAAGCCAAGTGGCCCCCAAATCCCAGTTACTGTAATCCTGGTGATCCTTGACTGTTAAAGTTGCTGCAATGGCCATTCAATGGGGAGCCATGCTATGAAATACATTCACATGAATGGCAAGATAAATCATTTCATAAGGGAAGGAGGGGGAGCTGGTTTACTTCTTGAATATTTTGTCCCCTTCTGTGCAAGACTCAGTTACTTCAAAGAGAAAATCTTTATACATGCTAATTCTGCCTTTTGTTCCCTCAGGCTGGGAAGTTCAACATCATCCCAACCCTCATCAATACTGTGGCAGCCTTCACATCTGTTGGGGTAGTAAGTACTTTGATTCACCCAAGGTTTGGGTTGTACCTTCTTCTTTCACTGTTTATTCCACATAAAGCAATATGGTTTGGAAGAGAATCACCTACCATTCATTTAAGCATTCAAGCAGCTTGTTCATTTGTCAGAATGTAGCACAACTTGTCCTGACAAGGTTACTAAAGAGTTGGCTAGGGGAAAATCTAGCATTAATGTCCATCAAGTGTATTCTTTACCAGGGACTGCACTAACAGTCCAAGTGTTCCTCCATATGGAAAATTCAAGATGACACCCCTCTGTTAGAACTGTGAAGGTTCAAAGATTTACACATGGGGGTAGATCCCATGGAGTGTTTTCCATGGGTGAAAGGATTTCTGCCCATACAGCATGATTTTCTAGCCTCCCTTTTCCTACTGTAGCCCAAAATGCCACCTGAAATGCTGCTCCTGGTGGGGAGGGAAACATGAGGCTACAGTGGGGAGGAGAGGTGAAAAAGTCATACTCTGCAAGTGGAATTCTTTCTGCCCACACAGAAAACACCCATGGACTGAATCTGACTAAGTCTAGTATGTGTGCATTAGTTGAATGTAAATTTAGCTATAGGATGCTTAAATATAACATCATCCTATTGATTTAAAACAAACATTCTATATTCTAATAGCCAAAATACTTTCTCTGTGAGGATTCTTATTTCTGCCAACAGAGGGCTCACTCTCCCCCAATAGCTTTTTTTTACAGACTCAGGGGACTCCCTGGTTCTGAAGAAAAATCCAAAAAGTTTAAAAAAAAACCTTGGGGAGGGTTGAATTTCCCCCAATACCTTTTGAAATGGCCTCCACAGGGATCTACTCCAGGCATCAACAGTGAGAGATTAGAACGTGTTTTTTTTTTTTTTTTTTTTGGGGGGGAGAGGCTTCTAACTGGCTCTGTCAAAATAAAGGCAGGGGAGGGCCCTTTCCAGGCCTATTTTGGCCTTTCAGGGAGGAAGCCTTGGGGCCAGGCCTGACAAGGGTTGTCAGTGCCAGGCTGGGGAATTTCTAGAGGTTTTGTGGTGAACTCTAAGGAAGGCTGGGTTTGGGGAAGGGAGAAGACTCAGCTGGGTATGATGCCACCCTCCAAAGCAGTCATTTTCTCCAGGGAGACAGATCTCTGCTATCTAGAGTTCAGTTGTAATTCTGGGGAGTCTCCAAGTCCCACTTGGAGGTTGGCAACCCTAGGCCTGGCAGCTGTCTAGGGTTGCCAGTTCCCCCCTGACCCCCGTCAGGGGATGGGGGGATAAGGGTGCCAGATCCAGGCTGGGAAACTCCTGGAGATTTGGGGGTGGACCCTGGGGAGAACAGGGACCTCAATGAGATACAATGCCATAGAGTCCACCCTACAAAGCAGCCATGTTCTCCACAGGAAGTTACCTCTGTAGTCTGGAGATGAGCAGTAATTCCAGGGTATCCCCAGGTCCCACCTGGAGACTGGCATCCCCAGGCAGCACCCTCCGGGTGAGTTGATACCACCTGATTTGCATAACTAGGCATGGCTACTTGCTACTGTTCATCAGCAGCCACCCTATGAAAGCCAGTGTGGTGCAGCAGTTAGAGCTTCAAAGTAGGGTCTGCAAGACCCAGGTTCAGAACCCCATTTTGCAGTGGAAGCTGACTGGGTGATTTTGGACCAGTCACACACTTTCAGCCTAACTTTCAGGGTTGTTGTGCAGATAAAAAGGAGGAGAGAATAATGTAAGCTGCTTTGGTCCTTGCTGTAGAGAAAGACTGTAATTTTCCTAGGTAGAGGCTGTGGGGGAGGGGGTGGAGATGGAAAGCTGAAAACAGAAAGGCAGATAAAGGTAGGCTGGCTGTTGGGAGGGAAGGAAATAGGGTTGCCAACTCCAGATTGGGAAATTCCTGGACATTTGAGGGGTGGAGCCTGGGGAGGGTGGGGTTTGAGGAGGGGAGGCAGAAAAACAAAGAGAATGATGAGGGGGCAGAAAGAGAGAGGAAGTAACATGCATGGAGGAGAGAGAGAGAGGGTAAGAAAAGGGGGCAGAAGGGAGAAAGAGTGTGAGATGGGTAGGGGGAGAGGGAAGGAAGCAAAGGTGTGTGGAATGGGATAACCATCCCACAAGTTTCTTGGAGGTCTCCACTTGGCTATATTCTAATAGCCAAGTCAGGCAAATCTGAGGATACTTAAATCCAGAGACTGAACCCCTGAACAAATAAGATGGCTCTTTCTATAAACCTGAAAAATGCCCCAGGTTTGCAGAAAAGTCGGATACCTAATTTTTAAAAAAATTATTGGGGACTAAAGCCCACCAAATGATAAAAGAAGTGCCCGTAGCTTTAAGAAATGGATGCCCTTAAAGGCTATTGCTAGGCAACCACATCAGGCTTGGTTTCTTTCTGCCAGTAAAGGCAGGGGGAGGGGACAGAGCCCTTTCCAGGGCTGTTTTGGCCTTTGAGGGAGGACTCCCTGGAGCCATACCTGGAAGGGACCACCAGGCAACTTGATACTACACAACTTGCACGATTTACCTACATCTGGCTGCTTGCTAGAGTTCAACAGTAGCCACCCCATGGAAGCCAGTGTGGTGCGGTAGTCAAGAGTTTCAGACTGGGACCTCGAATCCCCGTTCTGCTGTGGAAACTCTGTGGGTGAACTTGGGCCAGTCACACATGCTCAGCTTAACTCCTAGGCAGGGCCAAGAGATTGACTATCCCGGTGGGCTGATGGCCTCCCACCCACGCCCGGGCTGGCCAGGCCTCTGACGGAGGAACGGAGCCTGACCTACCCAAGGCAGGGAGAGGCGGCTCCCAGCTAGGGCTGAGGTGAGGCAGGGGAGACAGATCCCAGCCCCCACTGGAGCACTGCTGGAGAGGTGAGATGGGGGTGGGGGCGGGGGTGCTTGGCTCAGCCCACTTGAGGCAAAGCGGGCACTGGCTGTCAGCCCAGCCTAATCCCACGGAAGGTGAAGCCGAGGGCAAAACCTGGCCCAGCCGAGCCTCATGCAAGGCTAGGCAGACGATGGCCCTCAGCCCCGCCGAGCTCTGCACACGGCGAGGCGATGCAGGCGGTGGCACCCGGCCCAGACCTGCCAAGCCCCCGGCTGATGGAGGGGAAGGGGAGAGGTCAGCAGGGTCAGGTGGGGTTTGCAGGAGAAAGGGAAGAGGAAATTATATCTGAGAAGGGACACATAGGGGGATATGAGGTGACCCCTGCAAGTCCTTGCTGGTTTCCCATGGCCAACATCAGGCCCCTGGGCCACAGGGCTTCCCGGGCAGGGGCTGGAAGGGGGAGGAAGCGAGAGGATGCTTAGGGCTGTCAAGTGGGACCAGCTACAGTGGGGAGGACTTACTAGTGATGTCATGACATGGCCAGCAGGGGTGCTGATGTCACTCCCTGTGCACCTGGAAGGGATGTCCATACAACACCAGGGACGTGCTGGCATTTTGGCAAAACTCTATGGTTTAACCGTAGAATCTTGCCCCAATACTAGAGCTTCCCTGGCATCCCCCAGTAACAAGCTAACGTCACTTCCTGACACATGGGAAATGACATCAGCAAAGCAGGAGGATGCTGACATCCACCACAGTTTCCCATCATTTCCTCCCCTACCGGCTGGTAGCAGGGCAGGGGTCTTTTGGGGCCGGAGCGCGCTGGAGCACCACTCCGGCAGCCCAGAATGGCGGTGGCGGCAAGCCCCACCCCCAGCTCCATGCACTGAAGTGCTGCGGCCCTGGGCCGGCCCGAAGAGGCCCATCTCCAGCTTCCCGGGGCCCACGCTCCTGCGCTGCGGCCCCGGGACTGGCCGGAAGAGGCCCATTCTTGGGCTCCCAGGGCCTGCGCTCCCGCGTTGCAGCCCCGGGACGGCCGGAAGAGGCCCGTTCTTGGGCTCCCAGGGCCCGCGCTCCCCCGCTGCAGCCCTGCAGCAGGGGATCTCCTGCCCGCTGCGGTAGCCTGGTAAACCTACTGAAATTGGGGGGGGGCAGATCAAGGTAGGCCAGCTGCTGAGTGGGAAGGAGAGAAGAAAGTAGAGGAGAAGCTATGGGGGAAAGGAAAGAGGAAACAGTGAGTGCGGGGGAAAGACAAGCCCCTTGCCGGTCTTGTTGGTCCCCTGCTTTGTTTTCTCCAGTCCGTGCAGTGCTGCAGTCTCTGGGGACCTTCTTCAAGGAGCCCCTCCTTCAGGGTCAGCGGCCTGATCAGCCATTGGCCACGGGGCATCATGAATAGGTAACTGGCAAGAATTAATTATCATTTTAATAATTCTCTTTAAAATACTCATTTATTGTGCAGAACTTAGATGGCTTCCCTCAAGGTGGGGCTTTCAATTTTGGGGATATCTCATTTTCCTAATACTCAAATCGTCATATTTTGAGCAAAATATAACTCTTCCTCTCAGAACCAACTTTAATTGTTGGGTGGAATTTGTCATGAACACCTGTGAAGCGGTGTTTTCCTCCCTTTTCTTGTTTCCTGACACACATACACAGGGCTTTTGGGGTTTCAGCACAATAAGTCACCTTCCCTCAAGGGTACACTTTTTGATGCTGAGATACGGCATTATGCCAGCACTGGGTGTCCTGTACTTTGTGCCTAGGAAAAAATGCTTCTTCTCCCAGATAAAATGCTCCCGTTGCTACTGTGACCCATAAACGGTGAGCCAAGCATACGGGCACTTCTTCTTGCTGCAATGGGACCTTAGTGGAAGGCCACACATTCCCCTGACACTTGGTGAAATGTCTCATCTGCTTTTCAAGCATTTCCAAAAAACATTGAAAAGTACATTGATAGCACTTTTCTGGTCCTTTTTCTATAGATAGTTTTAGCTAGTATCCCTTCAATGCTTACAGGAACCTGGACGTTGTGAAAGCCATTACCTTTAGTTTATGTCTGTCAGAGTCCTTAACTTAGTCAGCAAAATACCAGGCCTTGTTCAGTGAAGCAAGATTAGTATTTATTTTAAAGCTGCAATAGTAGGTTACTGTAACAGGAACATTGTTAAGAATAACTTGGTTACATGGAGCAAGCAGATATACCAGAAGGGGGGAGAATGGGGACCCCCCCCTCCACCAATAGAAGCAAAGCGCGCGCGTGGGAAACTGGAGACAATAATAATGAATGTAGTTCCCACCGCCCCCATTGTCTCAGCCTAGCTGTTGCTTGTGAAAGCGATAGGAAGCGAACAGCTTGTCTCCTCCAAGGTCAGTGTGTGAAGTCTACATGAGATACAGCTTGCACGGCCAGGCAGCCGAGGCAGCTCTCCGCATTCCATTCCAACACTCCAGGTGCATAAATCAACACCCCACGATCCCATCCACCCTCCCTACACGAAACAAAGCCCATCCACCCTCCCTTCTCCATCCATTATGGCAGGACTACCTGACAATGTCGCTTTCTCTTTTGGCTGTTGAAGATCATAAATGCTTCACTATCTGAAACACTTGCTGGGTATGTCACTTGTGTATTGACTGCACATATGCACCCATATAGATGTGTCTGATGAGGTCTCTCCAAGACCTCTGAAAGAGGTTGTAATTTGTCCTCTATCTGAAAACCCCAAAGGGTCCTGGCCAATAGCAGACCAGTCTCCAAGCCCTCATCCCCAGTTCCTAAGTCCAAGAGGTGTCCCTGAAGGATAACATGATTGATGGTTTCAAAAACTGCTGAGAGATCTTAAAGATTCAGTAGGGCCTCGTTCTCGGTCTGTGTTCTTCTGCAATGCCAAATACGCACCCACACATATCCTCAGTGACTCCTGAGACTTGAATTCAAATTGCTTCTCAGCCCATTTGTGTCAGCCACTATTTCTCGGCCTAACTATTTCACAGGGTTGTTGTGAAGATAAAATGGGAGTGGGCCACATGACCTTCCTGGAGCTCCTTAGAAGAGTGACACAAAAAGCATATACATAATATTTACAACTTCAGTGATAATGGCAAGAGATTCAAAAAAAACACTGTCCAGCCATTTCAAGAGTCTTTATTTTTTATTATTTCCCAGTTATGTGATCCCGCCCCAGCCAGGGCTCTTTTTGTAGTGGGAACTCCTTTGCCTATTAGACGACACCCCCTGATGTAGCCAATCCTCCCAGAGCTTACAGTAACCCCTGTAAGAAGAGCTTTGCAAGCTCTTGGAGGACTGGCTACATTAGGGGTGTGTGCCTCATCTCTTGTGGATACGAGGCCCATTTGGCCTCACAAAGAAGAACTCATCCCAAACTGAAAAGAAAGTCCTGTGCCCCAATTTTGTGAAAGGATGCAGCCCAGGAATCTGCTTTTGGTGTTAGGATTGAGTCCTGAAATATTTGAGGGGAAATGCTATATGTATCGGCATCATATATCTCTTCACCACTCATCAGCCGCAGCTCAACCTCTCCCCTCAACCAGGGAACAAACAAAAGGGCAGTAGCATCATTGAGAGGTCTGACCAGCCACTCTTGGAAGCAATAAGCTGGGCTACAAGGACCCTTGGCATGACCAAGCACTGGACTAGAGAGACCTCGTGACTGAAATCTTCAGTGGTGCTCTGCTCAGGACTACGCCTTGCCTTCTTCCTTTCACCGCTGGCTCTCTGTTAACACAAGGCTCTTCTCTACCATTAAGCTTGCTAGGTGAGCTTGAGCCCGTCATTCTCTCACAGCCTAACCTACCTCACAGGATTATCGTAATTATAAAATGGAGGGAGGATAATTATGTATGCACTGCCTACACGATGTAACTGGGAGAAATGGTATTTGAGTGTGCAGAAGCCAGTTTTCCAAATCTGAATTTCTATAGTCTTGCAGAGAATTCATTGAACTAGAGCTATAAAGATTGTCATGTGTTTTATTCTCAGTTGTGAAGACATATTCTACCTGCCAGCAATCACTGTGGTTGAGGACAGGGCAGGGCTAAAGGTGAAGGTGGAAAAGCACTACTGTGTAATTGCAAACATTTATATAAGTATCTTACTATTTATCACATGTGCAGACACCATCGTAACATTAATTTGAAAATGCTGACCAATGTTCCATCAGCTGTTATGCCAAGTGTTGTGTGTCCCCCTGTCCCCCCCCCCCCGGACTATATCATTTTGCTTTTCATCGTCGGGAGAGACGGGGTCCCTCAGCTGCTCTCTTCTCTCCTCAGGGGACAGTCCTGTGCGACATCATTCTCCTCAACTTTCTCAAGGGAGCAGACCAGTACAAAGCCAAAAAATTTGAAGAGGTAATTTTGCGTGCATGCAGTACATAGTGACGCCAACTGCCCTGCCTCTGCCAGCAAGGGGGAACCTGTCAGTTATGATGCAGTGTGTGCTTCCTCTCTGTGAAAGAGCTCACCTCTGTTCCTGTCTGCCCCCGCCCAGCTCCTCCAATCCCCATGGCAGACGATGTTGTTGGTCACCCCCTCTATACCTTTCCCTTGAACTTCCATCTACTGTTCTTGGGGGTTTTTCTGACCATGGATCTGTTTCTGCCAGCCATATTCCAGGTTTGATCCAGTTCCATTGGAACCTGTTTCCCATAATCAGTCACATTTATTACTTAAAATATTTATATCCCACCTTTCAAGGCAGCGAACATAAAATTACACTGGAAACATAACGTAAAATCGCAGGGAACAAAATATCCAACTTTCCAACCACCAGCAGCTGACTTGACTCACATATACAACAATTTTTCAGTCTGTACAGTCATAAAGCCTGAAATCCTCCAGTAATAATAAGGCCTCATGCACCTTCCTAAAGGTAGACAACGGGGCGGCACCCTCTGGACTTCTTCAAGCATGTTGTTCCACTGGTCCAACAACCAAAAAAGGCCTTGCCCTGCACAGAGGAGGAAAATGATATCTGTGTTCACGGCCTGGTTAGCCCCAGCCAGAAAGCTTTAGTGCCCGGGAATGTAGTCATGATATAGCCGTCTTGTGGCCTCAAGGCATCCTCTTCTAACAGTTCACACTCCACTCCCCCACTTACCCTAATCCCTTTTCCTTCCATCACACCTCCTATTGCAAACTGTAGCCAGAGCTGGGCAGAGCACCCATCTTCCTATTAGCCAGGGCTGGGTTTGCGAGTTGCAAGGTCAAACAAAGAGATCTTAACCCTCCCGGACAGTCTGCCCCATGCTTTTTTAGGCACAAGCTGACAGAATACCTGAGAGGACTGTCCTTTAAACTGAAACAGTTGCCACAAGCTTTGAAGAGGTGAGATTCAGATCTTTTAATCAAATGGAGGAAGAAAGGATATGGCCAGAGGAGGTGGGAAGTTAAGAGGTCTCCTTTTTCTGGGGTAGAGCTCAGTCTTGGTCCCTTCTATATCTTCTGCATCACTGTAGCAAAGCAACCTAGCAGTTAGGCAAAGAACACAGCAAAAGCCTCACATTTCCAGCAAAAAAAGGTGTTTACTAAAACGTGGTTCCTCCTATGCCAATAACTTTTTAAACCAATATGGCTCAGGCATATCAATACACTCAGATGTTGCATTCATGCGCAACCAAGACATAACCCAGTTTTTTAAGGAACTAACCTCCACAAGCGGGATTTCAGTTAATTCCAGTCTCACTTGCCCTGGATTCCCAGCATCAGATATTTTCCCATCTTTACCTGTTAAAAGTACTTCCAACTGGTAGGGGAAAACAATAGAATTAACCAAGGACTGGGAATGGGCAGTTTCTCTTGGCAAAGTTGCAAATTGTAAAGAAAGAAAAATATTTAGAGGGGTGGAACAGGCTTGTTCATTAGGTAATCAGAGTCCTCCTTTTATTCTGGAAACTGATTTCTTAGGCTGTCCTTTGCAATGCAAAGACCCTCAAAACTGCCTGTTGTCACAGGGAATGCAATGTGCATGTTAAGACTTCTGTGGAAAGCAAGGCCGTGTTTCAGATGCAGCTTAGGTCTAGCATGTTGGCTTATCTCATAGGGAAGTTCTTGAAACAATTCAGAATAAACTTGTTTATGGCCACACGGCCTCTTTGAAGAATTTCAGATGCTGCACAGAACTGAAAAGTTTGGTTTTGAATAAACCACAGAATATTTTTTTGATAATCGACATTCATTAAAATACTTGAAAAATTACAATCTATTTGTACAACTTATGTTTATGTTTGTGTTGAGTATCCTTGGTGTCAGCATATGAATTGAGGGGAACAGGAGGCAAAATGTTGGGGAAGGAAGATTCCTCGGCGCGTCAGCCTCCAGTAATGCCACACACTTTTGTTTATAGGGTTCCAGCACACCATTAAGGCACGATGTCCTTTTCCCCCCTCCTTCCCAGGTAACTGACACCATGTTGCGTCCAGGCAGCTCCAGCAACGCCGTGTACCGGAGCAGCCAGACTTTGGGAGGCCGCTGTGAGGAGAAGCAGTCAACTGATTCGGGGGCCTACTCAATTGGGCTCTAGTAACTAAGGGGCCCTGAAGAGGACATGGACACATTCACGACTTTGCTCTGTTATCGCAGGCCCTAAACCACCCCCGCCCCCCATCCGCCCTAACCTGTCAGCATGGACCCCCTTATCACCCTGACTGTTGAGGGAAGGGGTTGGGTTTTTCTTCTTCTCCCCTATTTTGCATTTTGTCAGGAATACATCATGTCTCGCCTCTCCAGGGGGAGGGCACATCAAGACAGAAGGCAAAATTTTCCCTTCTTCTACATTAGGGAAATGCCAATAACAAAAACATTCTCTGGAAGAAAAAATGTCTGAATCCCTCCAGAGCAAAATAGTACATCTTGTGTATTAATAAGGAAAAAAGACACACGTGACAGCCAATAAAATGGTGAAATGTATGGACTGAAAACAGACCTGAAAAGGGGATGATCAGAATCCGGACTCTGCAGGACGTGCACCTCGAATGTCCCCGCCAGAGTGTGTTCCACAGTGGAGGATCAATGCAACGGGTCTTGGGTCACCTGGACAGTCCTGGGCTACCTGTTGAAGCAAGTAGAGGAGAGGCTTTACCCGATACGACAACAGTGATGGTAGTAACACCACAGCAGTGGCTGTCTTAGGTAATGCCTCAGTAGTTTCATGCATCACTGTGATGCATCTTCTATCCCCACCACCACCAGATATGGTGAGCAAAGTTCCTTCTATGCAGGCACCTTTTGGCAACAGCACTGCGGCTGTCACACTGAGGGGAGAAATTGTGGTTGGAATGGGCCCTTGAGCCCTCATTTGCCTGTCAGATTGGCAGACCTTAGGGAAATTATGTTTCTGAAGAAAAATTAAAAGCATGCCTAAGCTATTGGACTACAAAATATAGAGCTGTTTTAAAGACTGGGATGTATTGGACCACAAAGTCCAGAAGACAAGGGTATAAGTCTCAGGGAGAGCACAGGGATCTCTCTTTATTCCCCCCTCCCACTGCAAACCTCCATTTGGGAAGGGGAGCAAAAAAAAGGGGGGGGGACAGACCTCTGTCGAAAACCACAAAGGGCACTGGGGTCCCAGAGGCCACGCAAAAGGGTGGGGGGGCAATATAAAGCAGCTTCACATGTTCACTTTGCCACTGTGCTGCTCTTGAGGTCCTAAGCCCAGGAACAAACTTGGGGGTGGTGTGTGTGTGTGCCCTGTGGGCTGCTTCAGAACTGAGATTCAGAACTGGTGATGCAATTCGCAGACAGTCTTGTTGGACACTGTGCAGGGTGCCGCGCTACAGGTTTTAGCTTCCTTTGACTGACAGAGCACTGGTCTTTTGGTAACACCTGCTGAGTATACGTGTGGAACCCGGAAGCGGGCAGCAAAGTGCTGCTTTCTCTTCCTCACCTGCTGTCTGCTTTGTGGGAAGTGAAAACATCCATCCATAAGCTGTCATTAAATAATTGCCCATGGATCATGTTTATAACACGCAATCATTTTGATGATCACCGAGCTATTACAGCACCATGAATTTATGATCTCAATTCTTTTTGGAAGATTTGTGTTTCAGTCCATGAGGACCATGTGGATTCAGTAATACACAAAAGCACAGTCTCTAACAGATGTTAATATTGTCATCATTGAGCGCACAAACATTTGTTGTGGGGTTAAGCATGTATGGAGGCCCAGGCAACCTCACAAAGATAAATTACAGTTATGTATCACCTTCCTGCATCAGCATCCATGTAATTAATTACATATTCTCCCTTGAATTATTTGTATACCGTTTCTTGTATGTTTTATTTGAAAATGTGTGTAAAATAAGACACTGATGGTCATCTGCACATCAGATTTATAATTGTGCAATTATGAAATGGACATCATGAAAAATAAAACAGAAACATTAAGCAATTGCTTTAGTGGAAAGAGGGAGAAAAAAGCCTTCACTCCCCCAAAGCAGGAACCAATTGAGTTGTAAACTCCAATTCAGGAATGCCACAGCCACTGTGAGTGGGCAGAAAGGAACTAATTAATCCAAGAAACGGGCCCTGCTTTAAAATAAAGAGGGGAGAAGGAACATTTAAAGAGCCTTCTCTTTATTAGGGATGGGCACAAACTGGTTCACACAAACTAAAGTTCCTGATGAATTTGGTTGGTTCGTGGTTTGCAAACTCAAGTTTGTGGCAGGCCAACAGTCATGAACTTTCCATTAACTTTCAAACAGTTTGTGGTGGTTCATGAATGGATACATTTCCAGATAGACTGTCTCTGCCCAATCTAAATGTTTACCAAATTTCAAAGTAATGGGGGGCGGAACTTGGAGGGCATGTAAAGGAGCACTGGGGGAAGTCCTTTGTGATTTCGATGTCCCCAGCTTGCACAGGATCTGCTCTATACAATCCTGAACCAATCTGTCCCTGAAACAGGGGTCTATTCAGAGGGTTTTAAGAGGCTGTGGTTGTACTGCTCTTGAAAAAGCCATCCTCATTGGATCCTTCCGATCCTGCCAATTACTGCCCGGTATCAAGTGTATCATTCCTGAGCAAGGTAATTGAGAGAGTCGTACCCGAGCAGCTCCAGAGTTTCCTTGATGACACATTGGCATTGGATCCATTCCTGTCCAGCTTTCACCCTCGTCATGGGACGGAGATGGTTTTGGTCACTCTGACAGACGATCTTTGCAGGCAGTTGGATTGACATGGGTTAGCACTGCTGTTATTACTCAACCTTACAGTAGCATTCGACACGGTCAGTTACAAACTTTTGACCCACCGCCTCACTGACGTGGGGATTTGTGGTGTTGCCCTTGGTTGGGGACAGAGGGTGGCACTTGGGGGGAATATGTCCACCAGGTACTCCATATTATGCAGGGTTCCTCAGGGTAACTTTCCCCAATGTTATTTAACATCTATATTCACCCCCTCACCCAGCTGGCATGGCATTTTGGGCTTGGGTGCCATCAGTATGTGGATGACACCCAGCTGTACCTGCTAATGGACAGCTGCCCAGATACTACCTCACAAAATATGGCCATGGATTTGGAGGCCATGGTGGGGTGGTTAAAGAAGAGCAGACTGAGACTGAGTCCAACAAAGATGGAGGTGCTGTGGCTGGGGGCAGCCTTCAGAGTTGGGGCTCAGACTTCCCACTCTTGATGGGGCACCACTAACACTGGCACAGTCTGCCAGGAGTTTGGGTGTGACTCTGGACGCCTCCCTGACCATGGAGGCCCGGGTCACAAATATTGCCAGGCTGGCATTTTTTCATCTATGCCAGGCACAGCAATTAGCCCCCTTCTTGTCATGCCCTGACCTAGCCACAGTAATCCCTGCAATGGTCATAAGAACATCAGAACATAAGAGAAGCCATTAGGTCAGGCCAATGGCCCATCCAGTCCAACACTCTGTGTCACACAGTGGCCAAAAATACCAGGTGCCCTCAGGAGGTCCAGCAGTGAGGGCAGAACACTAGAAGCTCTCCCACTGTTGACCCCCCCCAAGCACCAAGAATACAGAGCATCACTTGCCCCAGAGTCCCTGTCTATACCTTGTGGCTAATAGCCACCGATGGACCTGTGCTCCATATGCTTATCTCATTCCCTCTTGAAGCCGTCCATGCTTGTAGCTGCCACCACCTCCTGTGGCAGTGAATTCCATGTGTTAATCACTCTTTGGGTGAAGAAGTACTTCCTTTTATCCGTTCTAACCCAACCACTCAGCAATTTCATTGAGTGCCCACAAGTTCTTGTATTGTGAGAGAGATAAAAAAGAACCTCTTTCTCTACCTGCTCTATCCCATGCATAATCTTATAAACCTCGATCATGTCACCCCTCAGCCATTGTTTCTCTAAGCTAAAGAGCCCCAAGTGCCTCAACCTTTCTTCCTAGGGAAAGTGTTCCAACCCTTTTATCATTCTAGTTGCCGTCTTCTGCACTTTTTCCGAAGCTATAATATCCTTTTTGAGGTGTGGTGACCAGAACTGTACACAGTATTCCAAATGAGGTCGCACCATTGATTTATATAGGGGCGTTATGATATTGACTGATCTGTTTTCAATACCCTTCCAAATAATCTACAGCATAGGATTGGCCTTTTTTATTGCAGTCACACACTGTATTGACATTTTCAGTGAGTTATCTACTACGACTCCAAGATCTCTCTCTTGCTCAGTCTCTGCCAGTTTGGACCCCATCAATGTTTATTTATAGTTAGGATTTTTGGCTCCAATGTGCATCACTTTGCATTTGGCCACATTGAACCCCATTTGCAATGTTGATACCCACTCACCCATCCTCAACAGATCCCTTTGGAATGCCTCACAATCCTCCCTGGTTTTCACCACCCTGAACAACTTCGTGTCATCTGCAAATTTAGCCACTTCACTGCTTACTCCCAATTCCAAATCATTAACAAACAAGTTAAAAAGCATTGAACCGAGTAGTGATCCCTGCAGTACCCCACTGCTTACCACCCTCCACTGAGAAAATTGCCCATTTATACTCATTCTCTGTTTTCTATTAATTAGCCAGTTTTTGATCCACAAAAGGACTTGTCTTTATATCCCATGATTTTTGAAATTACTTAGGAGCCCTTGATGAGGAACTTTATCAAAAGCTTTCTGGAAGTCAAGGTAAACAATATCTATTGGGTCCCCCTTGTCCACATGTTTGTTCACCCCCTCAAAGAATACTAACAGGTTAGTGAGACAAGGTCTTCCCTTATAGAACCCATGCTGAGTCTGCCTCAATAGTTTTTGTTCATCAATGTGCTTACTAATTCTTTCCTTAATAACAGTTTCCAACTTACCTGTTATCGACATCAGACTACTGGCCTGTAATTTCCCGGATTGCCTCTGGAACCCTTTTTAAAGATGGGAGTGACATTAGCTACCTTCCAGTCCTTAGGAATGGAGGCAGATTTTAAAGAAAGATTACATCTTTTTGTCAGGAGATCCACAAGTTAACATTTGAGTTCTTTCAGAACTCTTGGATGTATGTCAACTGATTTATCAGTTTTTAAGTTGTCTATCAGTCATAGGACCTCCTCTCTCATCACCTCAATCTGACTCAGGTCTTTCAAACCCCCTCCCGAAATCAGTGGTTCCAGAGTGGGCAAGCACTTCTCATCTTCCACAGTGAAGACAGAGGCAAAAAATGAATCCAACTTCTCAGCCATTTCCCTATCATCCTTCAGTAGTCTTTTTACCCATTGGTCATCCAAGGGCCCCACTACTTCCCTGGCTGGTTTCCTGCTTCTAATGTATT
Organism: Gekko gecko; assembly: GCA_029375565.1. NCBI lineage: Eukaryota > Metazoa > Chordata > Lepidosauria > Squamata > Gekkonidae > Gekko > Gekko gecko. Next base: position 92,212,776 of record JAPDNY010000003.1, read on the forward strand.
TGAAGAAAGTTTTATTGTTGGTCTTTATGGTTTTTGTGATATGCTCCTCATATTCCCTTTTTGCCTGCCTGATCACAGACTTGCATTTTATTTGCCACAGCCCGTGTTCCCTTTTATCAGCTTCACTGAGACTAGCTTTCCACTGCTTAAAGGAATCCTTTTTACCTTTTGCAGCTTCCATTACTTTGTTTGTTAACCATGCAGGCTTTTTTCTATACCTATTTGTGCCTTTCCTAATCTGCGGTATATATATTTTTCTGAGCTGTTTGGATTGTAGTTTTAAATAGTCTCCAAGCTTGACCCCATAAATCCAATCCCCACCAAACGTGGGGGGCAGGTAGGGGAGAGTCAGTTGGAGGTCCTGTGTGAGTCTGATGCCTCGAGCTTCCACAGGATCCATTCTGTACTCTCCTAACCCTCCTGAGCCTGTGCCTCTCAAAATGACAGCCTATTTCCCCAGAAAGAACTTTCCTGGGGGCACATTCTTGGGAGGGGGCGTAACCTAGACCCGTAAATCCAATCCTCACCAAAGTTGGAGGGCAGGTAGAGGAGAGTCAGTTGAAGACCATTTGTGAGTTGGGCATCTGTAGCATGCTTGGGAGGGGTCCCATTCTACTGCTTCACAAACTAAATTGGTTCTTAATGCTCATTGATATTCTTTTTTTAATTTAAATGTTTTATTAATTTTTAACCTTAAACACAAACAACAATTATAACTACTTTCAACAACAAATATACAGCTTACAGAATGTACACTACAGCTTTCCTAATAATAGTATACATTAATAGCTGATATAATTGAAATATTTATGATAACAAACATAAGAAATAAATAAAAACTTAACCAATTATTTAAAATTTGCAGATTGATAAAAATAATGCTATGCTATCTGAGACAAATATCTCAATCTTAATAGAAAACATAGTCTTTATATTTTGGAGGTAACTGATATAACCTCAGTTGATATGCCGTAACGTATTCAAAAAACACAAACCATTTTTCTATGAAATAGTTATCAGAATTAGGATTATCTAGAGCTATTAGTTGCATTGAAATTTTATCTGAAACAATTATGTCCCATAACTTTGTTCTCCATTGCAGCAATGATGGAACCTTTGGTTGTTTCCATTTTGAGGCTATAAGGATCTTTTTTTTTTTTTAATCCCCCCGAAGGGGTTTTTTATTTCATTTTCTAAATATCTACAGAAAAAGGGAGGGGTACTAACAAACATAACTACAAGAAGGGGGAGATAGGAAAGAAAATCCAAAACGTGGTGATTGTATATAGTGCTTACAAATGTGGTATTAACAAATAAAAACTTTCAGTTGTTAACCTCGAAGGTGACAGTTGAGTACATCGCTGATGAAGCTCTAGCTCATACAGACTGTTTGGAGTATACTTCTGCAATACACTAACATTTCTTTTGTACAAACATCAGGCACTCTCATCATCTCATTACAATAATTTCTGCCTATTACTTTCTGCCCCTCTAACTCTTTAGAATTTTTATCAATCAATACATAGAGTCCAATAGCATTTAAATATCGCTATTAAAAAACCTCCAAGTTAGGCTTAAACATGATTCTCTTCAAAGAAAACTCTCAATTTATTCTTATTAAAAAAAGAAAAGAAAGACAGACAAACTGGAACTTCCATATACATCACATAGCATCCCTTTTCCCTCTTCCTTTTATGAAGTAAGCCTAAATTAATAAAATCCTTTTAGAATTAATTTAACCATTCATTATCAATTTCTGTAGAAACCCTTTCCCTTAATTTTTCCCAACGTACCCCCTTAGCCAAAACTCTCATCTCTAGAAAGGGCTCTTCACTATAGAATCTTCCTCAGTCTTCTTTAACTCAAAGTCCATTATTATTAAAACATATCCACCTTTCGCCCAACCTTCTATTAGCTTTGTCCCCCCATCAAAATATATAATAACTTTATTTTTTAGGAGGAGAGTTTCCCCTCCCCCCGCTAATCATAGGAAAAACATAGCTACATTGCTGTCTCATCCAACTTTCAGCTACTTTCGAGTTCTTAATGAAGATTCAGTTTCGTTTTAATTTTAACTGCGACACAAGACGCCATATCAAAAGAAACACTTCAAAGTCCAAGGTCTGTCTATCTTCTCTTTGTTATCAAATCGCCAGGGTCCCATAAATCCATCGGATCTTTACACTGCCTCTAAAGGTTCTCTAAATTAATCAGCCTTATTTCAAGCTCATTCCAAGTTGTTTTCTTTTTAGGCGAAGGGGAGTTCCCCCCCTCTTCAACCTTCAGCCTTTCCCAGTCACCGCTTACAGAGATATTTGGAGTTTCTTTAAGAAGAAAGAGGGTTCTTCAATGCCTAAAAAGATTATTTTCCGATGTTTGTACAGTCTCTTTATCTTTCGAGAGGGGGAATTTCCCCCCCTCCGCCTGCTAAAGATGGATTCTACATCGTTTCCAGCCGTCACTCAGAAAAACACTTCAAGCTAATGTAAGTTTCCATTTCCATTCAATACGTCTCTCTTTTCTATTTATGCTTCTTCTTCACTCCCCCTATCCCTTAAAAATCAACATTTTTATATTATTATATTGTTATGCGGGGGGAGGGAGTTCCCTTTCCCCTGCTTCTTTTCTGGGAGGGAAGGGGAAGACTTTATTCCAACTCAGTCTCTCACTACGATGTTAACAGTCTTTAAAGGAGATTCTAATTCTTCCTTCTAGCCATTTCTAGCTAGCCATATAAAACACTTTCAGTTGCTGTTTTTAAAGTCTCAAATATTTGCTTGTGTGTTGCTTAATTCATAACTCTCAGTATTCCTCCATCACAGTCCCTTCATTTTCCATTTCTCCGATGTTAGTTTCCTTTATCTAGTCCTCCATGGGGGGGTCTACCATTGTCTCCCCCACCCATGCTTGGGAGGATGTATTCTTCCCTCTGATGCTTTGTTAACTTGTATTCACACTTCTTCAGTAAGAAATCGATTCAGCCAGTCGCTTGATTACAGCTTAATCACCATCTGCTTGGTTCCTGGTATGCAAAGCCTCGGCCATTACTGGAACACAGCAGGGAGACTGTCGGGGCAAAAGGACGCCCCCACCCCCAGGCTAGAAGCCGGGGGGGTGAACCTCAGCGCCCCCTGACCCAGGGCTCATCCCAAACCCTGGGGAAGAGCGTACGATCGCCCTCCCTCTCTACCTGCTGGTCTGCAGACCATTCCCCGAAGAAAGGGGAGAATGGCTGCCGTCAGCTTGCCAATCCGGAAGCGAAAAAAACCGAGGCTATAAGGATCTTAGCGACCATTAAGAAATGAGAGATCAATTCTGTATTATTTTTAGAGAGTTTTAAGCCTGGCTTCATTGTTTCCATCCATCATAACTGACTTAAGGCTTTCTTAAGGAACATTCCCCTTCAAACACCCGCCAAAACTGACAGCAAGTCTGTGCATGAACTAGTTCTCTTTCAGATTGGGCATCATTTTCATATTCTTTCTGGTGCTTTGTAAACTGTAAGACTGCTGCGTGAGAATATTACTGATCTGCTGGTTTTGCTGATGTATGTAAGAATATTGCTGTTTACTTAGTGTGAAATTCTCCCTGGCTCCCTTTTGTGTTATCAATTATATTAGTGTAAGCTTTTCAGTTCTGTCCTCTGCCTCTAAGTGAGTTACAGCACAATCTTAGGCAGAGTTGCACCCTTCTAAACTCATTGATTTCAAAGGACTTACAAGGGTGCAACTCTGCTAAGGATTGCATCATTAGGGGGGGTTATTCATTGGGCACACAAATAATTGGTTCTTATGCAGCTCAGATGAAGTGCATGCAGATTAGTAGTCATACATCTATTAACACGTGAGTACATTGCTGTGCCTGCACATTTAAAGGTGGTTTCCAGCAAGCACTCTTATTCATTTGTTTTCCACTGAGCTCTGTATAAACATCACAAGCCTCTGAGCTCACCCTGCCATTCTCCTTGGCTTTCCTGAGGTATCAAATGCCTCCCTGATCCTACCTTCATTCTGCTCCCTGCCTTTTTGAAATGTCAGATACAGGCCTCTGCCCAGCCTCTAAAGCTTCCTGTCTTCCTTTGTCCTCTGATCCTCTCTGTATGCTGTTGTTGCTGTCTGCCTGCTTCCTCGGGGCACCCTAATTCCTGCTCTGCCCTCCCTGTTCTTGCTGCCTGCCTTTCCTGCAGTGCCAAGTGGCGCCCTCTCTCACCTTTACAATGAGCCAGTTTCCGCAGGTTGCCAAATATAAACCTGCTAACCTGCTAGAAAACACTGCTTGCTTTTCTTACAGAGTCAGCACCTCCCTTGCCTGTATTGAAAGCAAGAATTTTAATTGCCGACAAAACTAGGCCCTTTTCTCCTCTCTACCTGAAATTTGGTAGGGAGGCTCCGCTGGGTGGAACTTCCAGAGATCGTACTGTTCACCCAAATTGGATGGAGAGAAAGAAAATTACACCATAAGTGTTTTTTTTCTCTTGAAATCCATGGGAAATAAAAATGAACAACAGATCATGCAATAACAATATGAAATCTAAAAAAAATGTTTAAAAGCAAAAATGGAGGACCGAGAAACCCTCATAAGTCATGCAGGGTTCAGTGGGATTTGTTCTCCCTCTGCAAGAGAACGTGGGATTATAGCTTTCAGCGGCACTCAGCCATCACTTCTAGCCAACACTTAACCAGAATGTCGGTGAGCCTGGTTGGTTGAGCATCCCTTGTCCCTGTATAGTGACGTACATCGCAATTGCTGGTGTTCATTTTCTTTAAGGGCTCCAGTGGCCTGGGAGGAAAACAAATGTTCAGAAAAAGGCCAGGGGCTGACAGCGCAGTAAACTGGTGCGGATATGGACTGGACCATTGCAGGGCAGGAAAATGCACCCCATTCTTTCCAGATGGCACACCAATGTTCCTGGGCTACATTCTTTCCAAGAATACTGGAGGAAAGGAGGCTTGGCAAAGAACATTTTTACTTATCCACATCATTTATACCCCACCCCACCCCCACCACCTTCAACTGCGAAGCAAGGCTGCTTCCATCCCTCCCCTCTTCTCTGTTTTATCCTCACAACACTCCTGTGAGGTACATTAGGGCAAGTACTGAGGACAGGGGAGACCTGGAAACAGGACAAGGGCAAGACAACGTGTGGGAGTTCCAAAGAACAAGCGTTACATTTTGGCAGCCAAGGCTCAGCGGGGAGGCAGCCATGATTAGTATTCTAGGCAGGGGTCATTTTGTAGAAAAAGAGGTGCAGGAGCTCATTAAGCATAACTCATTAGCATAACTTATTTGCATATGCCACACCCCCTGATATCACCAGAGGTGTGTCAGAAGGCAACACCCACTGCTCAGGCTCCACTGGACTGTTTTGGATTGCTAGTTGGGGAGGGGGAAGCGCACAGATCTGCCCTCACAGAGGAGGGAGAGCTTGTACCTGAGTAAACCTTGGTCTTAAAGGTGCCACTGGGCTCTTTTGGATGGCCGGCAAGTACAGAAAAGTGTGTGACTGCTCGTGGGTCGAGGACGGCAGCGCGGAGGACATGCATGGCCTTGAGCAGGTAGGGGACCAGGGTGGTGGCAGGGCAGAGGTGAAGGAGGAGGCCAAGTAGGTGCAGGAGGCCAGGGCGGAGCTCCTTGCAGGCCTTTCGGGAGTAGCCAGGGCCCACCGTGCAGAGGTGCCACGCCAAGGCCGGCAGAGCCTGGGCGGGCTGGGTGCCATAGTAGCACTCTGCTGTGTCGGCCAGCAGGCCGGAAAGGCAAGGGGGGGACTGCTGGGAGCAGGGGCGGGGCTTGTTGCATGTGCCCTTCCCCTGGACTCTTTACTGCCGGAGCTTCACTCCTGTGTGTTCCTGCAGGAAATGAGCCCTGATTCTAGGGCTTTTTGGAAGGGGGTGGGGAGAGACTCACTCTAAATAATCCATGTGTCTGCATGAGTGATGGACATGGACCTAAAAAATTTAGGTTTGTGGTTCGTGGGTTTCACAGACCATGAACTTTCACAAACGTTTCGATTTTATGAACTAGTTCGTGTGGTTCGTGATGGGGGTGGGCTTACAAAAGCCATTTAAAGGGAACACATCCTTTTAAATGGTTTTTGCAAGCCACCCTCACCACTGTGGCGATGCCAAGTGGAAGTCAACTCAGAAGACATTTAAACCTTGTTTCCACTACAGAGGACCCAAAGACTTTTGATCAGGTATGGTAGAACTTTTGATGTGGGAGCTCTGTGCTTGGAACTTAATTCAAAGATGGGGCCCATTCAGGACTGGACCATCAGTAAAGCCCCCACCCACCCACACACCTACATTATTCATTTAGAAAACAGTTATGCCATGTAAGGAACCTGACCATGGTGGCTTACAAAATAATAATAAGAAACCATTAAAAGATATCAAAACCCAGCATTAAAAAAAATGCAGCCCAGCATGAAAAACAAACCACTGACAGCTTAAAGTAACAGTTTCCAGACTAAAATATTGCTTAAAAAAATCAACTCCTTAACTAAAAGCCTGGGTGAACAGGAACATTTTGGCCTGGTACCCAAAAGGCAACAATATAGATGCCAGGCAAGTCTCAAGGCAAATGGCATTCCATAAGCAAGTTGCCACTACTGAAGCAGCCCTGTCTCTGGTGGCCGGCCACCCACTTCACTTCTGGAGGCAGAGGCAGGCAGGCACTCAGTAGAGACAGATCTTGACAAGCAGGATGGATAGTAGAAGAGGAGGCGGCCCTTCAAGTACCCTGGCTAGATTTGCCAGCTCTGTATTGGGAAATACCTGGGGATTTGGGAGGTGGAGCCTGGAGAAGGTGGGGCTTGGGGAGGGGACAGACTTCACTGGGGTAGAAGACCACAGAGTCCACTTCCCAAAGTGGCCGATTTCTCCAGGTGAACTGATCTGTTACCTGGAGATCAGTAGTAATCCCAGGTCTTCAGGCACCACCTGGAGGTTGGCAGCCCTAGGCCCAAGCCACGTATAAGGCCTTAAAGGCAAGAACAAACACATTGCCTTGTGCCCAGAAACAGACACCCAGTGCAGATCTTTCAGCACAGGTGTGAAACAATCCCTGGATCCTGCCCCTGCCAATAGCCTGGCTGCTGCATTTTGTGTGAGCTGAAGTTTCCTGGCCATTTTCAAAGGCAGCCCCACGGAAAGCGCATGACAGTAATCTAACCTGGATGTCATCAGAGCGTGGATCGCTGCAACCGGATCATGCGTCTGTTGTAATGGCTGGAGCTGCCATATCAGTCCAAGCTGATTAAAGGCACTATGTACCACAGAGGGGATCGGAGCCAGCAGTATCCCCCAAGCTACCAACTGGTTCCTTCAGGGAAAAGGCAACCCCCACCCCGCCCCGCCCCAGGAAAGGAGGACTCATCAGTCATCAAGTAGCTATCAGTATACGTCAACGGCATGGGTGTAAAGACTTGAACCCCCTCTCCCCACATGCCACAGTCCCAATCCAAAACAGGCCCCCACATACCTGGGAATTAAGTTCTGTGTAAGGAATTCCCAAACCGTATCTATCAACAATTTATGTGGGGGACACGCAGAGTCTGCAATGTCTGATATTGCCTTGACAATTCTGAGACCCAGCGTCTAGTACGTGTAAGACACAGTTGCTATTTATTTTCTCTTTGGTCTCCTCTTTCTTTGGATGACTTCCAAGTGTTGTAATTCCACCCCCTTCCATGCATGGGTGGGATTCACTCCGTCAGCACATGATCATCACACATAAGCTCACCCTCTACAGCTTTCACCTCGTAAGCACAGGATGTTGCAACTGGGATCCAAGTGGACTATTAGGGGGCCTCTGAGTCAATGTGCAGATACATGACGCAGCCCTGTACCGAAACCCGCACACCCCTGGTGCTAAATAAGCTTTGTCTACAGAGCTCTAAGACTTGGATTCTAGTCGTGGTAATTTTCATTAGCAAAACCAATATTTATTTCCAAAGGGACCAAAACAACAGCAACAATACAGTTTTATTACAAAATATTGTTTTTATTACTCCAAATGTTTCCCCTTCAAGCTCTGTTACACACTTTGGCTTTTAGAAACCAAAATTAACACACCTTATAAAAAAATCAAAAGCAAATGTAAGATGTTTTCCTCAATTAAAAAATGTTATGACATGAAAATGTTAAGACCTTCATTTCAAGGAAGTTGCTTTTTTCTGACCCATTAAAAATTCTAATCGGAAAATCTGAACTAGGTTCAGCTCTGCTATTTCTGTACAGTTCACAAAATACAGCTGTATAAAAGAGCAAAATTAAGGTAATGAAAACACCCCTCAACGCCCACGTTGGGGGAATATAATAGGGATTTAATTCTAGAAAAATAATGCTATATAAAGAGGGAGTAATAGAAATTCTGTTTTTGACCCATGTGTGCTGAAGCACATTTCTCTCCGTTGTGGGGAGCAAGGCTTGGAGAGATGAGACTTTCCACCTGGCTCTTCTATTCCCTTTCAGGTTGTCCCACAGTTCCCTTTTGTTAAAATAGTTTCCTGAAGTCTATATTCTGAGGCGCTCAGATGGAAGACTCCAGACCTGATTTCCCTGCAGTCAAGGCCGGAGAGTCTGAGCTGTGCAGTGTGGTCTGTTGCTTCTGCTGTCGCTTGCACTCCAAAAACACCACCAAAGGGTTGACAAAGGCCAGAAGCATTAACACGATGAAACCAATGTTCACCTGAAAGAAAAGAAGCAGATGATGAAATGATACAAGGACTGCAGCTTCTAACTGCCTTCCCGCTTCGGACAGGGCACTCTTGGCGGTTGCAGTCAAAAGACTCTGGCCTCTCAACTAGAAACTTCAGGATCCGAGACACTGGCACACCCTGTTGAGGGAAGTGGATGTGTCTTGGAGCCTCCTTCAAGCCCAGAAAGGAGCAGGGCACTGAAACGACATGCCCTGCAGTATGAAAGTGTTCGGAAGGGCAGGAACACCCAGATTCTACCTTTGCCCTGCTCGACAAAGCAGTCCTTGCTTCCTGTTTGCTGTACTTCGGATGCCAACTTGTAGCTCCTGTCCCTGACCTCAGGGGCTCTGCAGCGGAGTCTGAGGTTCCGGCATGGCCACTTGCTGACAAAGTGGTTAGCTCAGTGGAGCTGATTCAGGTATGAGGCTTCCTTTGCCTGGTGGGAGCTGGGGCTCGCTACTAATTGGTTATATATCACTTTCAATGTGTGTAAAGTACTTTCCAGATTTAATCCCGGTCACCCCCTCAGGAACTGCCTGCAAGGCGGACCACCACTGACATCCATTAACAGACAGAAAAGTGAGACTTGAAAGATTGCAAATTGCCCACGGGGAGTGCCTGCGTGGAATTTCTCTGTTTTTAATGCCAAAATTCTAAAAGCTAAATTGATATGGCCGAGGAGAGCCCTCCACGAACAATTTAGGCAGCACCAACAGCACAGTTCATGCTGGCCCTGCTATGCTGTTCTTCTAGTCAGGCAGGCAAAGAAGAGACAGCCGAGTGTCCCAGTCGGAGCCTGCGGGAAGGGATCGTGCTGAACGGCATCCTCCCCCAATGCCTCGTGTGGCCGGGTGACGCAGGAAGGTCTTCACTCAATAGTTGGGTATGGAAGCGCATTTGTGGCAGGCATGGCATGCAGAGCACAAGCAGGAAAGGTGGTACATGCCAAGCTGCCACTGTCTATCATTAAAGGCACAGAAGTTCCGTCTCCTTTTGCATCTGATCACACCACCCGTCTATCACAAAGTCGATCAAAATGTATCCATGGCTGTGGGATAATTTAAACGCAAGTCTCAGAGCTCCGAGGCCGTCACAAGACATGGGCCTGGATCCACCAGAGTGCTTCCACGGCAGAAGGATTCCCACCCGCGGAGGATGCCTTTCTCGATTCCCGCCTCCCACTGCAGCCCAAAACTCCCCCTTAAATATTTCTCCTGGGATTCTCCTTCCCCCCAGGAGCAGCGCTGTGGGGGGGGGCAGGGGGGAAGCACGAGAGCCAAGAGGCAGGAAGCCTTCGGTCCACCGTGGAGCCAAGGCACAGCCCCCACCCCAAGGTGCAAGGTGACCCTTAGCCCTGCCCTGAGACAGACGGGCTCTGGGGGGCTCAGGCACTCACATAAAAGGGGTCGCCTTCCAGAGGGCCTTTGATGAGGGCGAAGGAGGGGTACTGCAGAAGGGCCACCACAGCTGAGAGTCCCATCACAAGGCCGTAGAGTTTCCCGAAGTGTTCCAGAGGGAAGCTGCCAAGGAAAAAAAGAGAGAACCTTGTGGTGAAAGTGAACTGGCTTTTCTAAACTGCCCCTTCCCCGTGTTGAGACCAGCCACCGCTCTGCCCCGTCTCCACCTCCCGTCCTGGCCTTTTGACCCCTTCTGTGCTCTTCTCCTGCCTCCTCACCAGGGGAAAGGAGAGAAGATGCAGCTGCAGGTTGGGCCGGGCCAGGGAAGAGGGCAGAATTTTGCTTTGCGGCATCGGCATCCATATTTCATGGCAACCACACTTCAACATTGACAGAGGGCAAGGGCTTGGGAGCATTCAACAGATTCAACTCAGTAAATCGTTTTAGGGAAAAGCTGTATTTTACTGTAACTGAACCAAGAAAGGGATGTTCAGATCTACCCCCTCATATACCAAAAGAACGAAGGGGCCAAATTCCACACTCATAGGAGACCGTGTCCTCAGTTCTACTTCCTATGGTTTGCTTGACTGAGTTGAACTATTCACTTCTCCCCGGGGCCGTCAGCATAAAATAACTGCAAAAGAACAATGTTCATTCGCCTGCCTCTCCCTGAGGCTAGCTCCGGAAGGGCATGTTATTATTTTATTTTACAAAACTTATATCCCACCTTTCTGCCTTCACAAGCGCTACTAAGGCACCTAAACAAATTAAAACATATACAATCAAAACCATTAAAGCCACCCCCTCCAATCCCCCCACCCCAGATCCTTAAAACAATTAAAACCAAAGCTAAAACACAAGGCGTTAGAACAATTAAAACACTGGCCAGGAAGGAGGGATCACTGAGGGAACGCCAAACAAAACAGAAAGGTCTTCAGTTTAGCAGAAGTCAAGAAATATGGAAAGTTGCATTTGTGCCAGGAAGGGTCCTCTGAATCCTGCACTGTGCTGAATTCTGAGAAAACATGGTTGCACTTACCAGTAAATGATGTCCATTGAGCGTTTTTCTATGCACGCACACATGGGAACTGCACACGCACAGGCCAGCTAAGGATGCTCTAAAAGTTCCTGACTACGTGAGCTGCTCTCCCACCCTTTGGCATGCCCCCCCCCCCAAGTGCCTATAAAGGGGGGGGAAGAGAACCTCCTTCCTTCGGTTTACTGAGGACATGGCTGGAGAAAGTACAACCAAAGGAAGGCCAAAAAGCTCACATCAGGACATGAGGGAGGGATATGTGCCTGCACAGAAGAACACTTGATAACAATAATTACATAGATAAACACAACTGTGCTTTCATTGGCATGTCTTCTGTGCAGGCCCACACAGAGAGCAGCGAGTGAACTTAAGGAGGAAGTGGACGTGAAGCTCTTCCTGAGAGAGAGGCTGTGCTGGACAGCTTTGTCCACTGCAGCCCTGCCTCTGGGTCTGACATCAAGAGCATCATATTTGACAAAGGCTGAGGGATTGGACCAAATAGTTGCTCTGCAAACATCACGGAGAGGGATTCCAGGTCTGAAGGCTGAGGAAGAGGCCTGAGATCTGGTAGAGTGGGCTGTGATTTAGAAAGGGCAAGAGACACCTGCTTCCTCATAACACGCCTGCATGAGGAATATAATCCCGTGTGAAATTGTCTGGGAGGAAATATTACATGGGCCTGGTTTGGGTCCCTGGAAGGCCATGAAGAGACTTTTGTCTTTTTTAAAATTGACATGTTCTGTGCAAATAAAGGGATGTGTGACACCCATGCCTGTTCTTTGTCATCCTTGGACAGAGGAAGGAGGACAGGGAGTACCATGTCTTGAACCAGGTGGAAGGGGGAGATCATCTTTGGTAGACAGAGAAGACGAGGATGAAGCACAGCTTTCTTTATGGAAAGATGAGTCTGACTTGAGTGTATGAATCTTGTGTACTCTCCTGTCTGAAGTGTTAGTTATCCAAAAGGCAGTTTTGGCGGAAAGGGGTTACAGGGAACAGCTGGCCATTGGTTCCAAGGGTCTGGACATGAGTTTTGAGAGGATGAAGGAAAGACTACGCAGTGGAGCGGGGGGAATGACAAGATGATTGGCATCAGGCAACCCCTTGGGGAAAAGGACTGAGGTCATGTGGAGGCAGGACTCCCTTCTATGGGGACATGGGAGGCAGACACAGCAACCTTTTCCATTTAAATTGATAGGACTTTCTGGCTCCCTATCCTCTAATAAAATCCTTTGCACTGACTGCGAGAAGGTCAAGGCAGAAGTGGAATGAATCAGGCCGTGAGCTTCAGAGTGTGTAGATCGTGCTGCAGGATAAGAGATTTGGGACTGGGAAAAATGAGTCAGTTCTGTTCCCACCCCTGCAAGTCAGAGTGGCAAACCAGCTCATCCCAGAAAGGGGAAATGAAGACGGGAGATATCCTTTCTTATAGCATCTTGCTGAGAGTTTGAATAACTAGAGGAAGGTGAGGGGAAGCATTAAACAGGCTGACCTGCTGGGAAATGTGAAGGATGATGGGTCCCCCGAAGGATGATGGGTCCCTCCAGCCATTGACAGAATTTCTTGCATTTGGCATTGAGGGAGGTGGTGGGTAGAGTTTTATGGCGGAGTTCTCCATGTTGAGGAGAGGGATAGGAGATACCTGAAGTTTATGGACCGCATGAATCTCTTGGAGATCCAGCGTGTGAATGGGCTGTGATGAGAGCGGCCTCTTGACACAAAACCAGAGAGACTGGGCCACCTTGCCTGTTTGAATAATGTACAGCTGAGGTATTGTCCACGCTGACATGTACATTTTTTCCCCAGATGAGGGAGAGACAACCCACAAGGGTAATATCTTATTGCTCTGTGTGCAGCTGCTGATGTGACTTTGGGTCAGTTACAAGTTCTTTCAGAGCTGTTCTCTCATGAGCAGTTCTCAAGATGGCTCTCTCAGTGTCAGATGAACTGCCATATTTCTCTCCTGTCTGCATTCAGACAGTGTCTGTATTGTTTGTTTTAATTAGCTGGCACGCCTGCACATAGTATGCGTCTCTGGAACTTGTGGGAGAGTTCTCTACTGCTGCCTCCTATCTTAGTGTCCTTGAACAGGAGAGACACAGGCCTGACTTCCCAGCTGGTGGAAAATATCTCACCTTAGATAGGGGGAGGGAGAGGGCACATCTCCCGTTCATTATGTATCCTCCCGCTGGGAATATTCCCACACACGCGCTCAGATCTCATTCGCTAAAAGAGCTTATGCATCATACTATATCTATAAGCCATTATGCTTGGTGGGGTATTCCTGACAATAACTCTGCTAACGAGGGCATCTTACTTGTATTCCAGTAAAGCATATCTTTTATGAAGAGTGCCTGGACTTACTTGCAGTTGAACCTGACACTCAGCCCTGCTTGCCTCCCAGGGTGTCTGTTGTGGGGAGGGGAAGGGAAAGGAAAGGAGATTGTCAGCCGCTCTGAGACTCCTTCAGATAGTGAAGGGCGGGGGATAAATCCAATCTCCTCTTCTTCTGAATCTGAGAATGTTGATGTGAGAGCACTTTTGTGAGGGCATCGCAAACCATTTACTTGAGTGCACTCCCCAGCCAGTGAGAGAGGCATTCGTTCCCAGGCAGGCCTGTAGCCAGAAAATTGTCAGTCGGGGGGCGCTGGGGGGCATGACATCACTTCTGACGTTGCAAAAACAATAAAATCCCAGTCTGAGGAATGTGTGGCTAGAAAAATGTGGAGGCTCAGACATGGTTTCCTCTCTCTCTCTCTGACCCTGGTCAGGTTTTCATGAGCTCTCAAACCGCATATATAATTTCTTCAGTTTCAGTACTGGTGCAATGGAAAGAAGTCGTATGCACTCACCACACTTTCTGTGGCAAGTGTCAGAAAAAAGGTCTATTTGATGTTTCTCACTGAGTCCATTGTTTTGTGTTCCCTATTTGGCTTTGCGCTTGCGTAGGTATGCAGGCAGTAACGTGGGAGCTTCTTCCCTTGCCGCTTCTCCTTATCACGGTGGCCTTGAATGTAGGCTTTGGGCTATTCTTGTGTTGATGAGAATTTTCCAGTCCTGTGAATGCGAGGGGAGGGGGGAGACGTCTCCCGCTCATGAAGTGACTCTCCCGCCGGGAGTTTCCCGCGCGCGCGCTTACAGTTGATTTGCTAGTCGCTTGCTTGCATCATACTATAACCCTGCTTGCTTTACTATTGCCCCCCATTCCTGACAATGACCTTCTACTGTGGGTTTTAGCACTGTAATCCAATAAAGCCTTTCTTTTATCAAGAATGCCTGGACCTACTTGCTTTTGAACCTGACAGAAATTGTCAGGAATCAATTATCCTTCCACCACCACCAGCGCCTGCCGTCCGCCACGATGAGCGGGGCTGGGGTCGGTCCACCGGTGACTACCACACCGGTCACCACGGTTCCAGTCACCACCGTGGCAATTCCAGTGACCACCATGCCGGTTACCACCATTCCGGTTACCACCGTTCCAGCTACCACCGCTGCTCCAGTGACTACAACTCCGGTGACCACGGCGTTGTTCCTTTATTCGACGGCTGGGCCAGCCACCCCTCCGTTGACCAGTTCAGTGGGAGCCTTGTACACCCTCCCGATCTACAGCCCCGCTGGGCCAACCCAGAGTCATGGAGGAGCGATACCTCGAACCTACTTTCTGGGTGCCCCAACTCCCTGGGACAAGGGGGTTACCTATCGTAGACCCAGCTGAACTCTGAGAAGGAGCAAGGTGTTTGAGCTGCCAGAGGGGTGAGTGGTATTTTTATTTATTTACTTTCAGCTGAGGTGCTTTAGCTGAGAAGGTACTGTGTCAGGGACTGTATTTGGGAGTGTGTGGGTGAGTTGTAACAGACTCCTGACTGCTGGAGTTAGGGTGTGAAAGGGTCATTGTTTGCCTGTAATTAAGTGCTTGGGTGAAATTGAATAGCAGATTCCTGGCTGCTGGAGTTGGGGTGTGAAAGGGGCTTTGTTTGACCGTCATTAAGTGCCTTGGGTGATTTGGAGTAGCTGCTGGCCACACCCTCTCCTGGGAGACAATTCCATTTAAGGCAGGAAGTTTGCAAGAGGCACGAGCCTCTGGCACGAGCCGAAGGGCGAGAGCAAAAGGGCGAGGCTCTTTGCCTGTGGCTCTCTTAGCCTAGGGGCTCTGTTAGAAGCACAGGAAGAGCCAGAAAGCCAGGACCTTGGCTCTTTGGTAAGGTAAGTAGACTCCTACAACAGGAGCCATATAAATACAAAGGGTTTTAAAAGGGGGGTTATAGAAAAGTATTTGTTTAAAAACAATTATGAAGCCAGAATGCCAGCAGGGGGTTGGGGTCTATCCAGTGTTTTGCATGGAGTGTCACATGTATGACTATCTGCCCACTGGTCAGAAGTCTTGGGTGTGTGCTCGGTGCAAGGAGCTCCTGGTTCTCAGGGAGCGAGTTTGCTCCCTTGAGGCCAAGGTGGCTGACCTGGAGAAGCAGGGACAGTCAGTTAGGTGCACGGGGAAGACTCTCGGGGACTTGTTAGATATGTCCCACTCTGGATCTGGCAGCCCGGCTGCTGCCAGGGAGCATGAGGGTCAAGGGGGAAAGGGGCACCATGGTGAGGATAAGGGGAATGTGCCCTCAGAAGGGACCTCTTCTTCAGCTGGTGAACGGGTATCCTTTCGTACCAAGGAACCGTCCCTGGGAAGGGTGGGAGGGGGGCTCTTGGTAGTTGGTGATTCGATCCTTAGGCAGGTAGACAGCTGGGTGGCGAACCCGTGTACTGACCGTATGGTGACTTGCCTGCCTGGTGCGAAGGTAGCGGACATTACGCGTGTTTTAGATAGGCTGGTAGATAGTGCTGGGGAGGAGCCAGTGGTCGTGGTGCACATCGGCACCAACGATGTGGGGAAATGCAGTTGTGAGGTCCTGGAGGAGAAATTTAGGCTGCTGGGCAGGAAACTCAAGGCCAGGACCTCCAAGGTAGCCTTCTCGGAAGTGCTACCTGTTCCACGCACAGGGCCGGAGAGACAGGCACAGATCAGGAGTCTCAATGCGTGGATGAGACGGTGGTGTAGGGGGAAGGGTTCAAGTTTGTTAGGCACTGGGATGCTTTTTGGGACAAGAGGGAGCTGTACAAAAGGGACGGTCTCCACTTGTCCCGAGAAGGAACCAGGCTGCTGGCGCTCAAAATCAAAAAGGTGGCAGAGCAGTTTTTAAACTGAATAATGGGGGAAAGCCGACAGGAGATGAAAAGTCTCTGGTTCGGGATGGCTCATCTCAAAGAGATGAAGGGGTAGCTATTACTTTTGTACAAGGAAATGGATTACAATTGTCCACTGAGACTGTGGCTAATGATAGGAACTGCCTGGCAAGGTCTCGAGGCAGCAAGAGGAAGACTGTGGGCTTAACAAACATGGGAAACTATAAGTGTTTATACACAAATGCTAGAAGTCTCCGAGGTAAAATCGGGGAGTTGGAATGCTTGCTGTTGGGGGGGGGGGAAATAGACATTGTGGGTATTTCAGAAACTTGGTGGGATGAGGAAAATCAGTGGGATACGGTGATTCCTGGTTATAAATTATATCGGAAGGATAGGGGGGAAAGGGTTGGAGGTGGGGTGGCTCTGTATGTCAGAGAGGGTATACCGTCCAGTAAGACTGAGAGGGTAAGAGAATTGGATTCACTTCTGGAAATGCTATGGGTTGAAATAGTGGGTCCAAAAGGAGGCTTAACAGTGGGAGTTTGTTATCGCCCACCAGATCAAAAGATAGAGGAGGATTATAAAATGATGAATGAATTAAAGATAGCGGCTAGACGAAATAACTGTGTTGTAATAGGCGACTTTAACTACCCACACATTGATTGGGTCAATATGAGTTCTAGTCGGGAAAAAGAGATTGCGTTCTTAGACACTCTCAATGACTGTGCTGTGGAACAGATGGTCACAGATCCTACCAGGGGAGAGGCAATCCTGGATTTGGTCCTAAGTAACACCCAAGACCTGGTGAGAGATGTAAAAGTGATTGCACCACTTGGGAACAGTGACCATAATGTCATTGAGTTTAACATTTGTACAGATAGGGAGTTGCCCAAAAAGACTGACACAACCACTTTTAACTTTAAAAGGGGTAACTTCTCTGGTATGAGGGGACATGTGAGGAAGAAATTGAAAGGAAGAGTGGAGAAGGTCAAAACCATCGGGGAAGCTTGGAGACTATTTAAAAAGACAATCCTAGAAGCTCAGAAAAAATATATACCGCAGGTTAGGAAAGGTACAAATAGGTATAGAAAAAAGCCTGCATGGTTAACAAATAAAGTAATGGAAGCTGTAAAAGGTAAGAAGGATTCCTTTAAGCGGTGGAAAGCTAGTCTTAGTGAGGTTGATAAAAGGGAACACAGACTATGGCAAATAAAATGCAAGTCTGTGATCAGGCAAGCAAAAAGGGAATATGAGGAGCATATCGCAAAAAACATAAAGACCAACAATAAAACTTTCTTCAAATACATTAGAAGTAGGAAGCCAGCCAGGGAGGCAGTGGGGCCCTTGGATGACCAAGGGGTAAAAGGAGTAGTGAAGGATGATAGGGAAATGGCTGAGAAGCTGAATGCCTTTTTTGCCTCTGTCTTCACTGTGGAAGAGGAGAAGTGTTTGCCCACTCCAGAAGCACCGATTTCGGGAGGGGGTTTGAAAGACCTGAATCAGATTGCGGTAACAAGAGAGGAAGTCCTCCGACTGATGGACAATTTAAAAACTAATAAATCACCAGGCCCGGATGGCATTCATCCGAGAGTTCTGAAAGAACTCAAATGTGAACTTGTGGATCTCCTGACAAAAATATGTAATCTTTCTTTAAAATCTGCCTCCATTCCTGAGGACTGGAAGGTAGCTAATGTCACTCCCATCTTTAAAAAGGGCTCCAGGGGAGATCCGGGAAATTACAGGCCAGTCAGTCTGACATCGATACCGGGTAAGTTGGTGGAAACTGTTATTAAGGAAAGAATTAGTAGGCACATTGATGAACAAAAACTATTGAGGCAGACTCAGCATGGGTTCTGTAAGGGAAGATCTTGTCTCACTAACCTGTTAGTGTTTTTTGAGGGAATGAACAAACATGTGGACAAGGGGGACCCAATAGATATTATTTACCTTGACTTCCGGAAAGCTTTTGATACAGTTCCTCATCAAAGGCTCCTAAGTAAGCTCAATAGTCATGGGATAAAAGGACAAGTCCTCTTGTGGATCAAAAACTGGCTTATAAATAGGAAACAGAGAGTGAGTATAAATGGGAAACTTTCTCAGTGGAGGGTGGTAAGCAGTGGGGTACCACAGGGATCAGTACTCGGTCCGATGCTTTTTAACTTGTTTATTAACGATTTGTAATTGGGAGTAAGCAGTGATGTGGCTAAATTTGCAGATGACACAAAGTTGTTCAGGGTGGTGTAAACCAGGGAGGATTGTGAGGCACTCCAAAGGGATCTGTTGAGGATGGGTGAGTGGGCGTCAACGTGGCAAATGGGGTTCAATGTGGCCAAGTGCAAAGTGATGCACATTGGAGCCAAAAATCCTAAATATAAATACACGTTGATGGGGTCTGATCTGGCAGAGACGGACCAAGAGAGAGATCTTGGAGTCGTAGTGGATAACTCGCTGAAAATGTCTACACAATGTGTAGCTGCAATAAAGAAGGCCAATGCTATGCTGGGGATTATTAGGAAGGGAATTGATAACAAATCAGCCAGTATCATCATGCCCCTGTATAAATCATTGGTGCGACCTCATTTGGAATACTGTGTACAGTTCTGGTCACCACATCTCAAAAAGGATATTATAGCATTGGAAAAAGTGCAGAGAAGGGCAACTAGAATGATAAAAGGGTTGGAACACCTTCCCTATGAAGAAAGGTTAAAATGCTTGGGGCTCTTTAGCTTGGAGAAACGACGGCTGAGAGGTGACATGATCGAGGTTTATAAGATTATGAATGGGATTGAGCAGGTTGAGAAAGAAGTACTTTTCTCCCTTTCTCACAATACAAGAACTCGTGGGCACTCTATGAAATTGCTGAGCAGTCGGGTTAGAACAGATAAAAGGAAATACTTCTTCACCCAAAGAGTGATTAACATATGGAATTCACCGCCACAGGAGGTCGTGGCAGCTGCAAGCATGGTCAGTTTCAAGAGGAAATTAGATAAACATATGGAGCAGAAGTCCACCAGTGGCTATTAGCCACAGGGTATAGATGGGAACTCTCAGTCTGGGGCAGGTGATGCACTCTATTCTTGTTGCTGGAGGGGGCAGCAGTGGGAGGGCTTCTGGTGCCCTGGCCCCACTGCTGGACCTCCTGATGGCACCTGGTATATTTTGGCCGCTGTGTGACAGAGTGTTGGACTAGATGGGCCATTGGCCTGATTCAACATTGGCTTCTCTTATGTTCTTATGTTCTTATGTTCTTATGTTCTTATGTTCTTATGTTCTTATGTTCTTATCGCGGGACTGGACTAAGAATCTTTTGGACACCACCCAGACTACCTGGTTGTTACCGGGGAACCAGAGCCGGGATAGCTTACTGGATCCCCGGGGAAGTTTCGGGCTCCCCCAGGGGTGGATGTCTCGTGGATCTCCCAGGTCGGGGTCCAGTCCGGATGCAGACGCCCGCATGGATTCTATCCAAGATGACACCCGACGTTTAATGCGGGACATGGGCAAGCTGATGCAGTCCCTGCCGCAGATGATGGACCAAGCCATCCGAGCCCACCCGCTGACTCAACCGAGACCAGCGCCAGCCCCAGGACCACCATTGCCTGCTTCCCGGCCAACCTGGACTGGGGCAGCCAGCACCAGCAGCACCCTTACCCGGCCAGCAGGTGCCTGCTCAGCCTCCTCCAGCTGGCCCCTTGCCGGGAGGGCCCGGTCCGGGGCAGCCTGGACCTGTCCAGCCTCCACCCGTACTACCACCGCCTCCCGCTCCTGCTCCGGCGCCCCTCCCGTTGCCCGTTCCGGTGCCTGGCATGGGTCCCGTTCCTCCAATAATTCGTCCCAAAGACATGTTGGACATTACTTTTGACGGGGACCCTGAGACCGTGTCTTTCTTTATATTGGAAGTCGGGAAAGTCGTACAGCGATGGGGCTATGTGTTCCCGGATGAGGAGCAACAGGTGGAATTCATTGCATCAAGGTTCCGCGGAATTGCTACCAGCTGGTATGTAGCCCTCCACGATCTGGAGGCAGCGGAGCTGGGGAATGTTGATGACTTCATGTGGGCCTTGAGGAACCGCTTCGAAGACCCGGGGGTGGCTCCAAAGGCTGAAGCCTTCCTCCACACCTTCAAACAAGGCAAACTAACTGTGAGGGAGTACTCACGGGAATTTCAACGGCACGCAGTCAAGATTCGAGACTGGACTGACCCTGTGCTGGCTCAACAGTACCGGATGGGGCTAGCAGTGGACGTCCGCCACAACGTTCTCAGCTCCAAAGAGCTGCACACCCTTCAAGGGTGGATGGAGGAGGCGGAAAAAGCTGAGAGCAGACTGCGCCTCATGAAACTGGATTTGTCTCTGGGGAGCAACCGTTCGAGCACCTCGACCACCCCGACCAGAAGCAAGCCTACCTCCACCCAGGGTGGGGTGAGAGATCAACGCATGAGACAAGGCTTGTGCCTGCGATGTGGGGAGAAAGGGCACTTTGCCGCCTCCTGCCCCAAGGGGAATCCTGGTCGGGCTCTGATGCAAGAGGAGCCCCGACGATGGCAAGCTACCACCCCGAGAAAGGGTATAGCAAAACCACGCAACCCGCGGGCCTTTTTTGCCAACCTGGACCCTGCGGATACGTTGATGTTAGAAGAAGAAGAGAGTGATCTGCAGGGAAATGAAGTGGTCCTGTTTGTGAGTGGCGCTGCCCAACAGGACCCTGCCCCTGAGGCGCCAAAAATGGTGAGCAATTACCCCTCTCTCTTCTTTGTGACTGTTCTTATAATGTACCCTGCCATGATGACCCACATCAGGGTCCGAGCCCTCATTGACTCGGGGTGCGGGAGGGATTTGATGAACCCGTCACTGGTAACGGGACTAGAGGCGGCAGTTACCAGTTTAAAAGATCCCATTACCTTTACCCAAATGGATGGGTCATCGATGAAGGAACCATGTCGATTCGAGACTGTCCCCTTAAGGGTGGGCATAGGAGAACACTGGGAGCTGCGGTCTTTTGTAATAGCCCCACAAGCTCAATTCCCATTAGTGTTGGGCAGCCCATGGTTGCATGGGCACGATCCCTATATACTTTGGGACGAAGGGACAGTACAATTCATCTCCCCGAAGTGTGCGGAGCACAAGTGGGACCCGGGGTGGGGAAAAACCCCTAATAACGATCCTCCATGAGCCTGCTTAGCTGCAGAAGACCTTAATCGCATTCTCAAAGAATACCAGCATCTGGCCCGTGTGTTTGAGGAGGAGGAAGCTGATGAACTACCTCCCCACCGTAACTCAGACTGTGCGATTGAAATCCTTCCGGGCCACAAGTTGCCTAAAGGGAAGATTTATGCTATGAGTCCTATGGAAAAGGAGGAGCTACGCAGATTCATTGACAAGAATCTGGCCCGTGGATTTATCCGACCGGCGTCGTCCCCCTTTGCGGCCCCTGTGTTGTTTTGTAAAAAGAAGGATGGGGGGCTGAGACTGTGCACTGATTACCGGGGCTTGAACGCAGTTTCAGCTACCAATGCTTACCCCATGCCCCTCATCAAGGATTTATTAGCAGAAGTGGCAAAGGGGAGGGTGTTTTCCAAATTGGATTTACGTGATGCCTATTTTAGAGTCCGCATTAGGCAAGGAGATGAACACAAGACCGCCTTCAATACCCCGTTGGGACAATTTGAATATCGGGTTATGCCTTTCGGGTTGCAGGGGGCACCTGGGGTCTTCATGAACTTAATAAACGAGGTGCTGCACCCCTATTTGTTCAAGGGGGTGGTTGTTCACTTGGATGATATCTTGGTGTACAGCCCAGACCAAAAATCTCACACCAGGCTGCTTCAAGAGGTACTGGAGAAGTTGCTAGAGCACAAACTGTTTGTTAAGCTTTCCAAATGTGAGTTTCACCAGAGTCGCATTGACTTTTTAGGGTATCGCATATCCTCAAATGGGTTGGAAATGGACCCAAAAAAGGTCCAGGATGTGTTGGCTTGGGAACTCCCCGAAACCAGAAGGCAGCTCCAGAGTTTTCTCGGTTTCGCCAATTTTTACCGCCAATTCTTGCCCCATTTTGCCCAGGTAGCCCTCCCTCTCACAGACCTCCTAAAGACTAAAGGGAGAGGGGCTAAAGCTTCCAGGCCAGGGGCCCTGTTAGATTGGACACCTCAGTGTCAAGAGGCATTTGAACAATTGAAGCAGTTATTTACTTCCGAACCAGTACTGGCACACCCAAATGAAACAAAAAAATTTATTGTCCAAGTAGACGCCTCAGATACCGCAATGGGGGGGGGTGATCTTACAAGAGGACGCCCAAGGGCGTTTGCATCCTCTTGCTTATGTCTCACGAAAGTTTAATGACACAGAGAGGTTCTGGCCCATTTGGGACAAAGAAGCTGCTTCCATACGCTTAGCCCTAATTACTTGGAGGCACTGGCTAGAGGGGGCTCGAGTACCCTTTGAAATCTGGACTGATCATAAGAACCTTGAGGTACTTCGAAAGCCCCGGAATCTAAATGCCAAACAGTTCCGCTGGGCTGAGTTTTTCTCCAAGTTCCAATTTACCCTTCATCACTTCCCGGGTAAGTCCAATCACTTGGCAGATGCCTTCTCATGCCTTCCCCAGCATCTGAGCAAGAGAACGGAGGTGAGAGAATCCTTTTTTACCCCAGACCAACTTGTTGGGGCAGTCATAACACGCAAACAGAGACAATTACAGCCAGTTACCCCGAGTCAGGGGTTGCCATGGGAAAATCAATTTGCTAACGACATCACTGATCAGGAGAAAGTTGAGCTAAAAGCTCGAGATGATGTGGAATGCAAATCCAATGGCTGCTGGTACAAAGGCATTAAACTGTTCATCCCAGAAAGTACGCGACCCCAAGTACTGCAGGCTGTCCATGATTCCAAGTCAGCAGGACACTTCAGGTATGTGAAGTCCCTCCACCTACTGCAGCGCAATTTCTGGTGGGCCCGAATGAAACGAGATCTATCGCTCTACATACAATCTTGCCCTACATGTAGTCACTGCAAGTCCAGAGTGGGAAAACCCCCAGGTCTACTACAGCCACTGCCTACCCCAAGTCGACCCTGGGAAGTGATTTCCATGGACTTTATCACTGATCTTCCTCCTAGCAAACACATGACTGTTATTTGGGTGGTGGTGGACTTATTTTCTAAACAGGCTCATTTTATACCGTTTCCTAGTTTGCCAACAGCCAAAATACTTGCAAGAGCCTTCCTACAGCATATTGCCCGGCTCCACACTTTACCAATCAAAATAATATCCGATCGGGGGTTCAGTTTGTATCCAAACTATGGACAGAGTTAATGGCCCTCATGGGTATTGAGCGTGCTTTGAGCAGTGCATACCACCCGGAGACTGATGGGCAAACAGAAAGGGTGAATCAAACACTTGAGCAATATCTGCGTTGTTTCACCAACTACCAACAAGATAATTGGGTTGAGTTGTTGCCTTTGGCTGAATTTGCATACAACAACTCCTGGCACGCATCAACTGGAATGTCTCCCTTTAAAGCGGCCATGGGTTATGATAGCCCCCCTCTTCCGTTCCTGAAACCGGGGGGTTCTCCTGGTAATGCTACAGAATGGTGTAAATCTTTTCGAGAGTCTTGGCCCATAATCATAGAGACTTTAAACGAAGCCAAGGCTCAATACAAGAAATATGCAGACAAAAAGAGGGTGGGGGGATGGACTCTGCAGCCAGGGGATTCAGTGTACCTTTCCACTAGGAACTTACGCCTCTCACAGAAGTCGCGGAAGCTAGCATGGAAATATATTGGCCCATTCAAGGTGGTTCGCTGTATTAATAAAGTGACTGTGCAACTGGATTTACCTAAGTCACTTAAAGCCATTCATCCGATTTTCCATTACAGCCTCCTCAAACCGGCATCTCCCCTATCTAAGTGGCATCCGGAGCCTCCGGCAGCCCCCCCCCGCTGATCATCGATAACGAGGAGCACTACGAGCTGGAAAACATCCTGGACTCCAAATTTATCCGTGGACAATTGTATTATTTGGTTGAATGGGTACATTTTGGGCCCCAACACAGGGAATGGGTTAAAGTTTCTGATATTAATGCACCTGATCTTCTAAGGGATTTTCACACCCGTTTCCCTGCCAAACCAGGGGGTCCCACGTACTCCCCTTCCCGAGTGGTGGGTGGGAGGTATTTTGGGAAGGGCAGAGTGTCAGAAAAAAGGTCTATTTGATGTTTCTCACTGAGTCCATTGTTATGTGTTCCCTATTCGGCTTTGCGCTTGCGTAGGTATGCAGGCAGTAACGTGGGAGCTTCTTCCCTTGCCGCTTCTCCTTATCATGGTGGCCTTGAATGTAGGCTTTGGGCTATTCTTGTGTTGATGAGAATTTTCCAGTCCTGTGAATGCAAGGGGAGGGGGGAGTCGTCTCCCGCTCATGAAGTAACTCTCCCGCCGGGAGTTTCCCACGCGCGCTCTTACAGTTGATTTGCTAGTCGCTTGCTTGCATCATACTATAACCCTGCTTGCTTTACTATTGCCCCCCATTCCTGACAATGACCTTCTACTGTGGGTTTTAGCACTGTAATCCAATAAAGCCTTTCTTTTATCAAGAATGCCTGGACCTACTTGCTTTTGAACCTGACAGAAAGTTATCTTATACACCCTTTATTAACAATAATTAACAAGGCCAGGCAGGGGAGAGGCGAGGCAGAGCATGTCGGGCGGGGGGCTACTGCAAGGCAAACAGGGCCGCACCGGAGGAGGAGGAGAAGGAGGGCGGCATCCCAGCCAAAGAGGTGTGGTCCAGGGAGAGGCGACGCAGAGGGCGCTGGGTGGGGGCTGCTGCTGCTGCAGTGTTTCCTATGGGGCCTGCAACCAACACAGGAGGGAGGGAGGGGGAGGAGCGCGGCATCCTAGGCCACGAGGCACGGGCTGGGCAGAGCGGCTGTGGCTCCTCCTCACAGGACTGTGTTGCCCCCTCGCGTGAGCTGGAGCTCGCCTTCAGGTGGGAAGGGGTCGCTCTGTGCTGTGGCTGCTTGGGGGGAGGGGGGACCAGGAGAGGCATGGCCAGGGAGGGGGCAGGGGATATTTGGGAGAGAGAGCAGGGCCCCATGGCCCCCCATGCCCACAGGCCTGTTACTGAGGTAACATGGGTAGGGACAGACCCAAATGGGATCCCAACACTGAGGTTTGCCCATCAGGACTACCAAAGCAGTGTCTTGAGAATGTCCTGGGAATTAAAAAAAAAAAAAAAAACACTTCTGGCAGCTGTGTTGGAGAGGGGAGAACACTTCTGCAGTAATCTGAGTGTCAAGTCACAGACGCAATCACTCTCACAACACTCTCATAGTTGAGCCAAATGTGTTTATTGAGAATTAGAAAGATTCTGAGCATGGACAGATTCTGTGTCAGAACTGACACCCAGATGCCAGGACCGACCCTATACTACATGCAAGACATTCCCCCTAAGCCAAACTACCCAGTCAATATTCTCACCCAGCCTGCCAGAGATCCAAACCTGCTCCTAAGGCTGCCCTCCCCCCTCCCCCGCACCTGCAACTAACGGTTACATTATCTAGGCATTCCCAGTACCCAAGGTCAGGGTGTACGCTGGGATCATACATTTCCCAAGGTTTGCAGACTTCTTCAAGCTGGCGCTAAGCAAGTGTAAGCGGACATTCACATGCACACCCACACATCCTAGTGAAGAAGATAAACAGTAGGTAGACAACAACAGTAAGCGGAGCAACTTCTGATGCAACAGCGCCTGAGGGTAACTGGGCAACAATATAGGACAAGCGAGGCATGCGCTTGACATTTTGCCACCCCCCCTAAGGCCCCCCCAGCCTCCACATTTGTGGGGATGTTTCTAGTGGAAAGCCCAAACCAAGTATTTGGCTCTCACATGTTCTTCCAACACCCATTCATTATGGTTAGGGTCGAAATCCCGCCATTTGAGTAAATCATATAGGCAGCCCCACTTGATCTTGGAGTCCAGGATTTCTTCCCCATCACCAGGGGAGGTGGAGCCAGAGGTTGGGGTCTCCACGCTGATGACCCAGGATCCTTCTTCCGCAAACTGAAGCGGAAAACAGGGTGGATGTGACGTAAGTCCTTGGGCAAGTCCAATTCAACAGCCACTTTGTTAATGACAAGCAAAACTTTAAAAGATCCTACATATTTCCATCCTAGCTTTGTACCAGGCTGTAAGCCCCTCGAGGCAACGAACATGAAATTAAGCAAACTCCGGAGCACAGGAGACAGATCATAAACCCGGCATAGGCGCAGCAGAAATGAAACTCAGCATCCCAAAGCATCCCCGGGCAGGAGGCCTCGCTGACAACTGGCTTCTCCAGGTTCACCTAAAGGCCCAATTCTTGAAGGGTGACCAGAATAACGAGATACCAGCAGACACAATGCTTCTTACAAACTTCTAATTTTCATAAAGAAAGGGAGAGAACAGTTCTTCAACAGTGGTAAAAAAAGAACTGAGGGAGGTGCTCTTACTTTGGGTGGGAAAACTTTGCCAAAGGGTGGGAAAACAGAAGCTTCTAGAACATCTGCAGAATGTTCATAGTGCCTCATGCATATGGAGAGAAACCTGAGAGTTCATTAGCTGTCTTGGATGTAAAAAATTCAGAAAAGATCAGGGGGTGAGGATGCCAGTGGTGATAATTTTATTTTTTAATGATTCAGCAGCATCATTACACCCTCACAACATCTACTGCACATGCTCCTGAATGTAAATACACTGGTGGCTGGCAGGAAGCATCCAGCAACCCTTTTTCATTCCCCCTCCTGCCTCCTGCATGAAATGCTGCATGTCCCAGAGGCTTCTGTGATGGTTCAGAGGCCTCCAGGATGATCATTTGGGTGTCCCTGCTCTCTTTCTTCCCTGAACTACACTCCCCCCCCCAGAGTCCTTGCATCCATGAAGCTATTTAGACATGCAGCATGATAATGCAGCTATCACCGAAGGAACTCTTGGCAATTCTCCGAAGGGGTGAAAATTTCTTAGCTCTCTCAAAACAATTCCCATGGTTCACTGGGAGAACAGGTCACTGACATCAACTGGAAACAAGTTTGAAACCAAATTATTTCAAATATGTGGAGCTACACCATGAGCAGCACACTCCTCCTCTTCGTTTCTGACCCTCCCTCTCTCTGCTCCCCACGTGTCATTCCCTCCTCCTTCCCACTCTTCATGAAGAAACCCACGACTCACGCGACAGCTAGAAAGGCAGCGTTGCCTCCGTAGAGGAAGGAGCGGCTCAGGACCTGCAGAATGAAGGTGGCGTACTGCACGGGCAGCACAGGAATGGAGGCACAGACGGAGAAGGCCAGGCACTGCAGGACGGTGAGGGCCAGCGAGAGCACGCAGGAGCGCAGGTCGGCCAGGGAGTCTGGCACCCCTGAGTGGAAGACGAAAACGCAGCCGGTGAGAGATCAAGGCGCCCAGAGGAGGGATGGAAACCATCTGCAACCCGCAAAGGACCTACCGTGAGAACTTCCCTCCTTTTTCTTTCCATGCTTGTGACGATCCAGGATCAGTCCATTCCAGGGGGCGCAAAGGACTCCACAGAGCTGAGTGAAGGCGAAGGCATTGGTGTAGCTGCTCACTGTTAACCCAAAGAGTTAAGAGGACACGACAGTGAAGTCCTGCCCAAAACAAATATCTGCCAAGATACCCACACTGAAAACCCACATGAGATTTTAAACCAAGGTCCGAAGGGCTCGATGTACCTTTAAAGCTAACTTATCCAGCCTACTAGCCTCTGTGTCTACACTGGATTCTGGTAGATCACAGAATTAAAAAGTTAAAAGGGGCCACAAGCCCATCCAGGCCATCCCCCTGCACCCTGCAGGAGGACCCAAATTATTCCTGACAAATATTTGTCCAACCTCCGCTTCAACACCTCCAAGGAGGGAGAACCCACAACATCCCTGGACAGCCGATTCCACCACTAAACAGCCCTTATAGTGAAAAGCTGTTCCTAATATCCCCCTGATAGGTCCCTGCCCATAATTCAAACCCATTTTACGAGTCCTGTCCTCTGCCACCAACTGAAACAGCTCCCTGCTCTTCTTTAAATGGCAGGCTTTCAAAAACTTTAAAAGAGTAGTCACTTCCCACCCAGCTGTGCCCCCATTCTCTCAGTACCAAGGGTGGGGTCTTGGCCAGTCAGCTGCTCCAGCATGGGGTTGAGGGTCCCAATGAAAAGATAGTGGCGCAGCTGCATCACCGACAGCCACACCAGATGCCAGAAGAACAGCTTGGAGCAGACGCAGCTCCAGAAGGGAGTCACGGCTGGCTTCTTGCTGTCTGAGGAAGCCTCAGGAGTTCCTAGAGAAATGAGGGGAGGGTTAAAGCTGAATTTATCATATTCTTTTATTA
Organism: Gekko gecko; assembly: GCA_029375565.1. Taxonomy (NCBI): domain Eukaryota; kingdom Metazoa; phylum Chordata; class Lepidosauria; order Squamata; family Gekkonidae; genus Gekko; species Gekko gecko. Next base: position 92,241,459 of record JAPDNY010000003.1, read on the forward strand.
ACTGTGCCAGCATAGATGTCACAAAACATAACTCCAAAAGGGGGGGGGACTTTCTGGCAGCAGAAATGATTTCAAAACCAGTAGGTGTCATGAAAACTAACAAAGTAAAAGTAAACAGTCCAAAGTATCTTACTGCTAAGAATTTTGATTATTATGCTCCTTCAAGGGCACTAATTTTGCACTGCAGATCCTTTATGATTACATACATAAATATGCTTCTATATGCACGAGGGATTTTGAAGTTTGGGTTCCTTAATGGAACAGAAGCCAGGCAGCTGGTCAACAAGCCACAGGAAAGAAGGACGGATGGAGAGAAGAGGGCATCACCGGGCCAAGGGCACAAAGCGGGGTGACGGGGCGGGATCCTTTCAAGTTAGGGCCCTACTGAAGGCTGGGGGGTGGGGAGGATAAACTTCTTGAGTCCTGCTTGCCCACCAGACCTCCAAATCAGGGCTCATAATAGACACCACAGCAGGCCCTTGGAAGGGGAAACGGCAAGGCCACAGCTCCCCGCAGCCCAACACTCTGCCTTGAGCAAGGGACCAATCTAGGACCAGGGTTTCTTTACCCACTTATTCCAGAGACAAAGAAAGGTCAAGGAATGTGGTGAAAGGGCCAGGCGGAGGGTGTGTGTGGAGGCGCAGGGCTGCCATCTAGGTACATTATCTCTGAAGGCAAAAGGGGAAGGAGCACAATCAAGCCTTTAGACAAAGCTGGAGTTTGAACTAACCGTGGGTTGCGCAAAAAATGCAGTTAAGACAACCCATTTCATCATGACATCTCAACACTGTCAAAGCTTAAGCAGTACTGGTAGCTGGATTTCGCAGGCAGAGAGGATTTAATAGGGATGGGTTTCCTTTCTTCTTTGCATTGTCCTCGTGCCCTCCGCTTCCCAGAGGCAAAGGAAGGTACCCCGGCTGCTCTGAGGAATCGCCTCTCCTGCACTGCTCCCTGTTCCTTGTGGCTCTCTTGGAATGAAAAAGGATAAGCAAGATACCTGACGCTGGTGGTAGCGAATCTCCTCCTGGTCTGCACAGCAAGAAACAGACGGGAGGCAAACCCTCCTGCACCCGCCCCATACTGCTTAAAAGGCAACGCTGGAGCCAGGAGTGAGGCATCATGAACAAAACCTTCACAAGCGTCCACGCAACGGTGCAAATTCACAGGCACACGCTCACATATAAAGGCCATTTCTAGAATGTACAAATTCCCAGAGACAACAGTTAAGGAAAAATAAGCCACTTCCGACATGGAGAGAGGAGAAGAGAACCGATCAAGCTGCCAGCCAAATAGGTGATATTTCTCACAGCTCCATCAACTTCCCACCCATAAGAAGTCTCCTAAAGCTACAAATGCCAGGAGGTTATCCTGCAAGAACAGAGTTAAAGATGACCAAGATGGCCCACAAGAGGAGAGAGGCAGAGAGTTGCGTGGGACAATTTTTTTGTTTTTAAAAACCAGACGTGCGAGACCACAGCACAGGCAAAAGGGTGATCTGAAGCCTTTCTTTCCTGAAACAATCCTGAAGAATCACCATTTGCCTCTTTGAGGAAAACATACAGGTTCTGATCAAGACCTGTGTAAGGATCAACGTCTTCGTTCCAAAGGGGCCCTTCCACCGGGCTGTTTCAGGCTGGAGAGACCATATGAGAGGAAGGCTTAAACCAGACCTCACCCCATATAACAGCCCCAGTCCAAATAAGGTCCCTCCACACCTGCCTTTTAAAAAGGAAGCAAACACTTGGGGAATTCTTCATACAACTCCTGGCATCTCATCTGCTTTGGGCCTCCGTCTCTGCATCTTGGAAATTATTTGTACCTGTGCCTGCAAGCACTTGGGTGGTGAGGGGGTCCTCTCCAAGCACCGGGTCAGCAGGCAGCACACCCGAGTCAGGCATTTCATCCTCATCCGAGTGCTTCGGGCAACGTTGTTCCTCATACGTGCGATACGAACGGGACCTCCTCTGACAACTCACGCTGTAGACACAGGGAATGTAAGCGACATCTTTCCCCATTTCCCCACTTACAGACAGCTTAAAGCAGGACATTGGCACATGTACACAAAACCAAATCAATAGAAATTTCCACAGAATACATGAACTATAGATATTTAAACATGAAAGGAAGAAACTAGCTTGAAAAATAATGTTCGTTAACTGTAAGCTACATATATAATGATGTCTGAACTAACAACCACCCTCTCTATGCCTTACTCTCTCATTCCTTAAGAAAAATTCTTCAATTTATATTTTGGTTGCACAGATACTTTTCAGATAATGACATGATTTAAAAACCAATTTGGGTTTCAATTTTCTGCACATTTATTTGGAAGAATGATCCCTTGTTCAGAATAGCTGCCTAAACTGGGCCTTGGGAATGTTTAGTTTGGAGAAGAGGAGATTGAGGGGGGACATGATTGCTCTCTTTAAATATTTGAAAGGCTGTCCTTTGGAGGAGGGCAAGGAGCTGTTCCAGTTGGCGGCAGAGGAGAGGACCCGAGGCAACGGGTTTAAATGACACGCAGAAAAGTATCAGCTGAATATTAGGAAAAAACTTTTTCAGGGTCAGGGTGGTTCAAAGGTGGAATCAGCTGCCTCGGGAGGTGGTGAGCTCCCCTTCACTGACAGATTTCAAGAAAAGGCTGGACGAATACTTGTCAGAGATGCTTTAGGCTAGTCCTGCATTGGGCAGAGGGTTGGACTAGATGGTCTGTATGGCCCCTTCCCACTCTATTATTCTAACTGCAGGCTGATTAAAACAATGGTGCCAGTGTAGGGTGGCAGAGGAGGCTATTTTTCCCAAATCAGTTCAGAGAATGCCATGAGGTTTCCTCTTATATTTAGGCAGGGCTATTTTGGGGCAGGAGCGCACAGGAACGGAGTTCTGGCTGGCTCTTGAGTTGACCACGCCCAGCAGGAACTCATTAGCATAACAGGCCACACCCAACAGCAGGAACTCATTAGGACCGGCTACATGAGGGGTGTGTGGCCTATCATGCAAAGGAATTCCTGCTACAAAAAAGCCCTGGGTTTTGACAACAAACAAGGGAAACAGAATAAGAAGCAAAAGGTGGGTGTGGCTGGATGACCACACTTCTGGCAACATGGGGTGTGGCCTAATATGCTAATAAGCTGTACTGTCAGGGGTGTGGCCTAATATGCTAATGAGTTTCTGCTGATGGGTGTGTCCTATTATGCTAATGAGTTCCTGCTGGTTTTTTCCCCCTGTAAAAATGGCACCTCAGCCCTTCAGATTAGACTTCTTAAACTAGCCTTGCGGTGGTGCTGATGGAAGGTGCCCATAGGGGAAAAAATTGGGTAAAAAAAGGTGTGAAAGTATGATTGTCAACTGACCATAAAAAATGGCTTGGTCATTCTTGTGTTTTTAAAAATAACCAGGTTACACTTTTCACAACATGAAGATAAACATCAGCCGTTAATGGCTGCACATCTCACTGCCGTTAAAGCCAAGAGACAGAAGCCAGCTGAGAAGTCAGCAGCCCTCTGTCCGTCTCAGGCCTGGCATCTGCAGACCCCACCTGAAGAAGCATTTAGAAAACTGGGTCTTATTTAAAAACACGAACTCATTAAGCGTTTGAGGGTTATATTTAGCCCAGTGAGCTCCAAAGCAGCTCTACAGCAGTCCAAGAAAGGCGGGAAATGGACAGGAGGAACTGAGGATTTTAGAGACGAGGCCATCGAATATGAGGCACGGGGACAAACAAGCGCCACTTACCCGTATGTATATCCTGGAGGAAGTGGGTAAGGAATATGGTGGCGTGGCATCAGGAAGAACGTACGGACCAAGTGCCAGGCACTGCAGGCGGAGATGAAGAGGAACATGGTATTCAGCTTAAGGCCTTGCTCATACAGCAGCTGTGGGCAAACAGCACAGATCTGAGGTCTCAGGGTTGCGCACTGTGGCTCTGCCCTCAGAAGGCGCCAATCAGAAAAGCAGCCTGACCCTAAGACATAGCAAGGGAGCTGCCTCAGATGGTGGATTTTATTTGTCATTAAAAACAGCAGCAGAGCAGACAGCCCTGACCTACAGGGGACACAGTTCAGGAGGAGAGCACTGCCCTGTTATTCTGTGGGGCAGCCAGAGTTCTCAGGGACTGCTATGACTCAGGGGTACTAAGACATAAGAACATAAGAGAAGCCAATGTTGAATCAGGCCAGTGGCCCATTCAGTCCAACACTCTGTCACACAGCGGCCAAAATATACCAGGGGCCATCAGGAGGTCCAGCAGTGGGGCCAGGGCACCAGAAGCCCCTCCCACTGCTGCCCCCCCCAGCACCAAGAATACAGTGCATCACCTGCCCCAGACTGAGAGTTCCCATCTATACCCTGTGGCTAATAGCCACTGATGGACCTCTGCTCCAGATGTTTATCTAATTCCCTCTTGAAACTGTCTATGCTTGTAGCTGCCACCACCTCCTGTGGCAGTGAATTCCATATGTTAATCACTCTTTGGGTGAAGAAGTACTTCCTTTTATCTGTTCTAACCCGACTGCTCAGCAATTTCATGGAGTGCTCATGAATTCTTGTATTGTGAGAAAGGGAGAAAAGTACTTCTTTCTCAACCTGCTCAATTCCATGCATAATCTTATAAACCTCGATCATGTCACCCCTCAGCCGTCGTTTCTCCAAGCTAAAGAGCCCCAAGTATTTTAACCTTTCTTCATAGGGAAAGTGTTCCAACCCTTTTATCATTCTAGTTGCCCTTCTCTGCACTTTTTCCAATGCTATAATATCCTTTTTGAGATGTGGTGACCAGAACTGTACACAGTATTCCAAATGAGGTCGCACCAATGATTTATACAGGGGCATGATGATACTGGCTGATTTGTTTTCAATTCCCTTCCTAATAATCCCCAGCATAGCGTTGGCCTTCTTTATTGCAGCTACACACTGTCTAGACATTTTCATTGAGTTATCTACTACGACTCCAAGATCTCTCTCTTGGTCAGTCTCTACCAGTTCAGACCCCATCAATGTGTATTTATATTTAGGATTTTTGGCTCCAATGTGCATCACTTTGCACTTGGCCACATTGAACTCCACATTGGCCACATTGGCCACATTGAACTCCATTTGCCACGTTGACACCCATCCTCGACAGATCCCTTTGGAGTGCCTCACAATCCTCCCTGGTTTTCACCACCCTGAACAACTTCGTGTCATCTGCAAATTTAGCCACTTCACTGCTTACTCCCAATTCCAAATTGTTAATAAACAAGTTAAAAAGCATCGGACCAAGTACTGATCCCTGTGGTACCCCACTGCTTACCACCCTCCACTGAGAAAGTTTACCATTTATATTCACTCTCTGTTTCCTATTTATAAGCCAGTTGTTGATCCACAAGAGGACTTCCTTTTATGAGTTAGAGAAGTAATGTAATTGTGCACTTATGCATTGTACTGTGCCTTTGCTGAGAATAGAACTTCCGTGGCTGAGTGTCAAGTGTTTAACCACCAACATTCAGCTTCTTTCAGCAGAAATCACACTAGTGGGTTGCATTCACTTCCTGCTTTCACTACAGCCTCATGCTTTTCTCCGTCATATGGTTGGAGCTTCCTCAAATGCCAGCAGAGGACTCTGTCTGCTTGTTTCTACTTGTAGGATTGCCAGATGGTTTCAACAGAAATACTGTACACCCTACATAAAATGTACTGACCCCCCCCCACATGCACACACAATATGGGAAGTTTACTCTCTGCTATCAACACCAACAACCAACCAGGCAAACAGAGGATGGCCAGGTCCCCCCTGGGCCACCGGCAGGGGGTGGGCCGTGGGGTTGCCAGAATCAGGTTGGGAATCTCCTGGGGACTTGGGGGTGGAGCCTGGGGAGGAGAGGAGCCTCGGTGGGGGGGCACAATGCTACACAGAGCCCACCCTCCAAAGCATCCATTTTCTCCAGGGGAACTGATCCCTGTAGTCCAGATATGAGCTGTAATTCACAAGGGGATCCCCAGGTCCCCCCTGGAGGGTGGCATCCCCTCGGCAAGCCATTTTCTCAACAGACTTCTGGTCAGGCCTTCCTCTTCACCTAATGGTGCCTCCTCAGTTACTCGGGTGGGCCCTGAACCGAAGAAGACTCAGCAAGAACAGCAGGAGCACAAAGCTGCCGAATAGCTCCGGTGAAACCTCAGGTCCCAAGGGCCCTTTGTTTTTCATTATTTTTTGAGTCCATTCATTCCAAACATTTCCGTTCTGCCTCTCCAGTAAACTTGCCTGGGTGGCTTACAACATGATTAAAAACACAGGACATATTAAAAATTAACCTAACACAGCATTTAAAAAAATCCCTGCTAGAGTGTTAACCACAGTGCAAAACATTTAAAATCTTTAAAAGAATCTCATAGAACAGACGGCAAAAACAATGCAAGAGGTCAACCTCTAATGAACAGTCTGGATAAAGAGGGAGGTCTCAGCCTGGCACCGAAAAGCATGCAGCAGGCGCCAGTCAAGCCCGAAGGGGAAGGGCCATTCCACAGACAAGGTGCTACCACTGGCAAAGCCCTGACCACACACCCTCAGCCTAACCTGCCTCACAGAGTTGTTGTGAAGATAAAAATGGAGGAGTGAGGAGAAAGGTGGGGTGTCATGATCTGTGCAGGACAGAGGCAGGGCCTAGAGGCCTAAGCTCTGGGGGGGGGGAGGCTGTCTGGGAGTAGAAGGCAGACAGCCTACAATCCTCACAATGCTTGGGGACGGTTATAGCCAATCAGAATGCAGAGATTCTGTGTAGGCCTCTGGAGATCTGTACATGACTGGGAGAAAAGCCTGAGGCCTAGGGCCCAGGAGAGGCCTCTGTGGTAGTAGAAAGCAAGCTGCCTACAATTCCCACAATGCCTAGAGCCAGCTGCAACCAATGGGGATATTAGAAGTCTCTGCAGTGATGTGTTCTTATACTTGGTTTCAGTTTAACTGACGTTCTTTTTCTCTACGGTCTGAGGAGACTGGTCTGGGACAAAGTTCCCAAACTTGGAAGAGTAAGTTAAGCCTGGTCTATAGAGGGCTGTGAGGAAATGGTTCTTTGCTCTTCTGCAGTTTTCCCTCTCACAGAGTCACTGAGGGGGAAAGGTTGGTCTGAGAGGAAAGGATCCCTCACTGGGCTCAGCATGTTAGGCAGGAGGCCTGGTAAGAAGGTAGGCCTTAAGTGGTAACAGTTAAGGAGTAATATGTAGCTGTGTTAGCTTTGTGTTCTTTTTGCCTTTCAACACTGTTATAACTTTTTGAAGCACCTTGTCTTGTTTTCAATGCCCCATTACTATATAAGTAAACCATTTGTTTAAAAGTTATTTGCCTGGTCATCACACCTAAGGTTCTGAGTTTGAAAAGGGGCATTTTTGGATGGGCTTGAGAGGGAACCTCGGCCTTCTCAAGGGACCGTAAGTCCAGAGTGGTGGCAGCGGAAGGTGGCGACCCCCTGCGGTCATTACATGGGGTATCGTTTTTTAAAAAATCCTAACACTTTACTGGGGATACAATGGGACTGACTTATTGCTCTCTGGCAGGAGACCCCTGCCACAGCCCACAACCCTGAAAATGCTGTGTTGCTTTTTTCCCTGGACAGCCTGTGAAACTACTGGACTATCTGGGTCAATACCAGACACCTAGTAATCCTATCTACTTGGATTCTCACCAAATCTACCTAATCTTATAGCTGATATGTGAATAATTATTGCCTTCCACTGTGGATATGTAACCTGTAGTAATAGGTGCTTTACATATCTCAAGCGATCCAATCAAGAAGGTCTTGTGTATACTAGCTTCATTAGAAAGCTTCAGTAGGGGCAGTAGGGGAAATCAGTCCATAAGTTCGAGGTAAGGAATAAATTTTGTGAACAGTCAGTGGACTGGAACTCCCAGTATGGCTACCAAGAAATACTGCAAGAAGTCAGAAACTAAGGACTCCAGGCCAGACAACAAGACCATGCAATTACACTGTCTCCTGATAATTTATCTGATAATTTCCTTTTAAAGGAAAGCAGCCTCAGATGCCTTCAGGTATAAGTAGAGTAATGGAGATGTTTACCACTTTCCCTTCCTTCCATTTCCTACCCTTGGGAGGGAAGTGTGCCTTCATCCTCTTTTCCCATGAAGACAAAAGAAGGGCATGGGACCATTCTAATCAGACAACAGGAAAAAGTCTGTGCCGCCTCCCTCCCTTCACTGCTCCTTTGATCAAACACAAAACCAACCAAGGATGTTTTTCATTTCAAAAAGAAGTTGTCAGAAAGCGAGGCAACCGCCAGAAGGCAGGTTTCTCTACGAGTACCCCTGCAAACCGATCAGCAGCAATGTTCTGGATAGTGAGGGGACTTCCGTGAAGGACCCTCATGATATAAGCTCTGCCTGCATGACAAACCACTGTGACTTCTGCTAAGCATTTTGTGGATAAAATCGCTCTCATCTGTGGTGCCACTGTTATAGCAGATCAATCTCAGAATGTTATCAAAGAGCAGTTTTATCAGTTTTCTGTGGATGCATTTCACTTAGTATAGCCCAAGTATATGGACAAGTTCCTTGGCAAAGTGTGTCCTCCCACATCTATGCCTGACCTTTGTCTGTCCTGATTTATAGTGATTTATAGAGGTGATTTATAGTGATTTATAGAGGTGAGTACGCGGATGAGTCTCAGGAGTTACGAGTGCTTCACTGAAGGAGGATGCTATTCCATCTGCCTTGAAGGAGACAGCAGTGAAACTCTTCTGCAAGAAACTCTCATGGGACCTTTGCATGAGCTGTTAGTTTGAATTTCACTCAGAAACGTAGGTCGTGATCATACGCACAAGTAGCCATGCCACAGGCACAAATACTGGGTGGATTTAAAGGACACGATCAGACACGAACATCTGGGAAGTGCCCCGCACCTGTCGGCAACCCGTTTTGCTCTGCCACAGAAGCAGATTAAAAAGACACCAGGGAAAGACAGGTAGCAAACGGGTTGCTCTGGGTCACGGATGGGCTTTCCCCTGTCTGATGTCTCCAGGTGATCAAGCCATCCCGACTCCATGCTGTTGTTTTCCCCCCCCTTCTCAGTATGCGCACCATCGCACCCTCCATAGGGAGCCCTCAGTGCTGAGATGTGATTCATTGATTCCCCGTTTAAGCGCATCAGGAACAAACAGCAAAAAAAAAAAAACCAACTCACTCGCAGTTGTGTCTGATCACACAGTGGCAGGCTGCCCCCACAGCTTCAAAGGACTGTGTGATTGCGCAACTGTGGGTCAAATTCCTTCGGAAGAAATAGCCTCACTTCCTCCCACATTATCTCGCGAGTGTGACTGCCACCAAAGTGATGGTGTTGACCTGTAAAACTCTATATGGTCTGGCACCAGGGTATCTGAAGGGTGACCTATACCCACTCATCCACTGAGATTATCATTGGAAGTTCCACTTTGTGTCTTCCATTTACTGTTAGCCAAATGGTCCCCTAGCCTAGTGTGCCGACGCCCAGTAATGAACACAGCATGTGAGATTCCAGAAGCAGATACAACTTTATTGAAATAAAGGGGTCCTTAGTAGCAGAACACCGAGGAAGCGGTTGATAAGGCATTAGCATTAAATTTTTATACAGTGTGACAAACAACTCTTAGACATGTACAGATGCCTTTTGATTACATGGGTTACACTTCTCTTATTTCTATATAAGTGCATTTGCTAAACCTATATATCTTTTTGCCCTTACTTGGAATACTTATGGTTCTCTATAAATCTTGCAAAACAGTTTCCTTTTCTCACACAACAGCTTTGCTTATTCAGCTATGCCTGGACATCTTGCCCTCTTATCCAGTTTGCCACATCCTATTCTGTGCTTTGACTAAATTCAGCCTGTCAAACTCCACACAGCAGTGTTTAAGACCTAAAATGGCGTTACTCTTGCTCGCTTGGCCTATTAATACTGAAGCTAAGGAGGCGGGGCCTGTCCTGTGGGATTCCCTCCTCACAGAGGCTTCCCTCGTGCCAGATTTATGTTATTTTGGGAACCAGAAGACACCATTTTTATTCATATGAGTGTTTTAAAACCTCCCTTTTAAACTAATACACCCATATTATTTACACTTTTTGCTGTGGCTTTTTGGGATGTTGGCTTTAGGGAACTTTGATTTCATCTTTTTAATAGGGTGTGTATTTTAGAGTGGTATTTTGGGAATTTTAATCAAATTACCAAGGTTAGTACATTGTAGTCCTCCTTGATTACACATGTATAGAGGGAGGGTCTATGGCGACCCCATAATACATTCAAGGCAAGAGACGTAGGGGTGGGTTTGCCACTGCCTACCTCCGCATAGCAGCCCTGGGCTTCCTTGCTGTTCTCCCCTCCAAATACTAGCCAGGGCTCCCACTCTGCTTAGCTCCTGAGATCTGATGAGCTCTGGCTAGCCTGGGCTACCCAGGTCAGATCAGGGCAGAGGAGATATGCACAGTTTAAATATGTAAATATAGCCAGCTTGGCCTTTCACATCAGTTCAGACCTGACTGGGAATCAGCTGAAGGATGAGGGATGGCCCTTAACACCTAATTTAACCACTAATGAGATTAATGGTCTCAACATGTCCTTGGCTTGCTAAACCAAAGCTTTCCAAAGGGCACGGATGAGCTAACTCGCCTGTTACACAAGCATAACCAAAGGCAGATTCCTGTTTGTGTACAGCAGCTGGAGAATTAACCTGAATTCAGTAGTGGAGAGGGACAAGTGCGGGACCCAGAGGCTCTCTGCTTTAAATTTAGGCTGTTAATCTAGGTTAAATCCTCCAAAATGGAATAAATAACCTACCAAACACTCCTGTTCTGCCTTCCAGTAGGAACAGAGTATAGGAATATGGAGAGAGTATCAAACAGCACATGAAATGGTTGTAACACATTTTCTAAAATGAACAGAAGGCATTTCTGCTGGATCTTGGACAGCTTTTGGAATTTCAAAACCCTTCTCTCCCACCCCGTTTTCCTTTGTCCCTGCACCTAACCTAGGTCCAGATCATAACCACCCTCCCCTCCTACCACTTCACCTCCTTCTTCCACCAGTCCTTGCGTCTTGTCAGGGGCCTTTGGGAGGGGGAGCGCACCGGAGCACAGCTCCGGCAGCTTTGGAAGGCAGAAAGGCTCCAGCATGTCAGTTTCAGCCGTCTTTCACCAGCCGAATGTCAATTTCAGCCCTTTCATCTGTTCTAACTTCTAACCTGACTGTTCAGCAATTTCATTGAGTGCCCACGAGTTCTTGTCTTGTGAGAAAGGGTAAAAAGTACTTCTTTCTCTACCTGCTCTATCCCATGCATAGTCTTGTAAACCTCTTATCATGTCACCCCTCAGTCATTGTTTCTCACAGCTAAGATCCCCAAACATGATAACCTTTCTTCATAGGGAAAGTATCCTCCTCATATTATTGCAGTAGCCCTTTTCTGCATTTTTTCCAGTGCTACAAATATTCTTTTTGAGGTGTGTGTGGTGTGAATGGTCCAATGAGGTTGCACCATCAATTTATACATGTATAAATGATGTTCCTTTTGGTCTTTTGGGGTTTCTGTGTGGCACTGTGGCATGTTTGTACTGCCACAGTGCCACTTGTTCTGGAGTGTGCCACTTGTTCTCATGGCAAACAAGCACCTCCCAAGACAGTTCACTTTCTCTGAGATTCTCTGGGAGAGTCTGACTGCTGGGTGGCTGCCTGCTTGCCTGCCTTAAGTGCTGCTGGCTGGGTTTCCCCATTGGAAATAATGGAGGTAATGGGGGTAACCTGTTTGAGTGCCCATAGAATTAGGCCCATTGGTCCAATTGCTTTGAGACGTGGGGGTGTATGTGGGGAGAAGCTCCCAAAGCTACCCTGAAAATTTGGAGCCTCTCCCTCAACCCTCCCTCCCCCAGAGCTACTAACAGCACCGTGGGAAAAAGTAACTTTTTCCCCACCATAGAGAACCATGGAGGGGATGGGGGCAACCTGTTTGGAGGCGCATAGAATTGGACCCCCTGTTCCAATGTTCTTGAAACTTGGTGGGTATCTTGGGGAGAGGTGCCAACAACTACCCTGTGAGTTTGGAGCCTCTTCCTCAAACCTCCTCCCCTCCAGCCCCCAGAATATACCCTATGTTTTTGCCATTGACTTCAATGGCCCATAGGATATAACGGGGCTGAATTGCCACCAAATTTCTTTCGTTCCCTCCTTTCCTTCTCTCCTTTTCCTCTTTCCCACCTTCTTCTCTTCTCTTTTTTCCTCCTTTCCCTGTTTCCCTCCTTCTTCCCTTCTCTCTCTTTCTTTCCCTCCTTCTTTTCTTCTCCTTCTTTCCTTCTGTTTCTTTCCCTCTACTCTCTCTCTTTCCTTCCCTCTTTCCTCCTTCTGTGGCCCAAGTCTAGTGAGAATGGGTTTAAACTTTAAACCATTCTCTCTTCACTCCCCCACCCAGGCCAGCTGGGGAAGGGAAGGGGAGGCTTTTGAAGATGCCTCCCTCCCTTTTGCTTCCCCAGCTGACTTCACTTCTGGTGATGTCGGGGGTGTGGCATATGCTAATAGCCTAGTAGCTCATTAGCATACCATATGCTAATGAGCTCCTGCAGCTCTTTTTCTACAAAAAGACCCCTGCGTCTTGTCCTCCTTTATTCCATTGCCGGGCTAGTTTTTGACCAGCCTGTCAATTTGCGTCAGCACCTAAAACAGCTGACAATCCAGGCCATTAAAAGCCAGGTACTGACTGAATCAGGAATGAAAGGGGAAGAAAGGACTAACGGGATCCAGATTCCCCTTCCCCAGCACAAAAGATGGAGGCTGGGATGCTTCAAGCTTCTACACCTGGTCTCAAGACTCAGCTCCCTAAAGGTGACATTGTTAGGGCACTCATTATTTCTGAAATGGAAGGTTTCAAGCAGGTTCTGGTTAGTATTTAGAAATGGCCACATACCTTGATAATGAGAAAAACAGCAGAGGAGGAATCAAAAGCCCCATTATAGAGCGTGATAATGGTTGAACGGTGTTTTCCAAATAGGTTCCCAACCTGAAGAGACAGATGGAGCACCACATGAAACTGATCTCCTCTTCTAGGTTCCTACGGTGGTCACAGCAAAGGGACTGTATTCTTGTTGACCTTGAACAGCCTAAAGTACCTCACAAAAATGGTCGTGGAGGGGAGGGAACTGTTAAGGGGTCAAAACGTGCATGCAACCCACCTCTCTACCCTCAAACAGACATCCTCCCGTTCCTCTCCCGACCCGATGTTGCTCTCCAGCCTTAGACAGGTTTGCCTCGGAGGCAAAACGTCAAAATGGCGGCCCCACCCAACTCACTTTTCAGTAACTCACAAAAAGGAGGCTGGAGGCAAGAAAACAGGGCCCCCTCTAGGATGCAGGTGGTTCTCAGCTTCATGGTGAGGATGGCTCCAGCCAGCCCCCAAGGCTCCCACGCCCTCGTCTTCACCCAGGAGCCCCTCCTACCCTTTCCCCTCCCCCACAGAATGCCCAGGGGAAGGGTGCCAGACCTGCATGTTGGTGAGGATGAGGAGGATTCCGCCGACAGACAGCAAGGACAATGCAGGGAATAAGATCAGAGCGGTGGCTGCAAGGAAGAAAGAAAGAAAGAAAGAAAGAAATCACTGCAGCAGCATAATTGATTGATTGATTGATTTGTTACATTTATAGCCCTCCCTCTCCGCAAGCGGGCTCAGGGTGGCTCACATTGCTTGGCGTAGTGTGCCAAGATTCATATAAACTTTTAAAACTATTTAAAACATTGAAACAATCAACAAGTTTCAGTTAAAGTGCACACAGTAATTATTAAGACAAGATGGAGTGCCATATCATACAGGCTCAAAGCACTCCTCTCAGCAGTCTCCTGTTCTTCAAGGCGGTTTGGTTCAATCTCAACTGCCACCAGCCTACGCCACGGATATTAATAGTGGCCGTTGATGGTAGTGTGGGCGGCTCCTAGTTAAAGGCCTGGTGGAAGAGCTCCATCTTGCAGGCCCTGCGGAACTGCACAAGATCCCGCAGGGCCCTGATCTCCTCCAGGAACTCATTTCACCAGAAAGGAGCTGCCACTGAAAAGGCCCCGGCTCTAGTAGCTGTGAGCCTGGCCTCCCTGGAGCCTGGGATAATCAATCAATGTTGTACCCCCGACCATAGTGCTCTCTGGGGTATATACAGGGAAAGGCAGTCTCTCAGGTATGTCGGACCCTAGCCATATAGGGCTTTAAAGGTAAGTACCAGCACCTTGAAGTGAATTCGGTATGTTATTGGCAGCCAGTGCAGCGCCTTCAGCGCCGGCCGGATGTGCTCCCGTAGCCTGGCCACGGCATTCTGCACTAGCTGCAGCCTCTGGATTTGTGCCAAGGGCAGCCCCATGTAGAGAGCATTACAGTAGTCTAGCCTTGAGGTGACCATCATGTGGATCACTGTAGCCAGGTTGTCAGGAATGAGGAAGGGAGCCAACTGCCAAACCAGCTGCAGATGGTAAAAGGCCGACTTAGCAGTGGCTGCTACCTGGGCCTCCATTGCCAAGGAGGGTTCGAGGAGCACTCCCAAACCCCTAACCACCAACACAAGCATCAATGGTGCCCCATCAAAGGCGGGAGCAGGAGTCCCAACCCTGAACCACCCCGACTCAAGCACAGGACCTCCATCTTCACCGGGTTTAGCTTCAGCTGACTCAGTCTGAGCCAACCAGCCATGGCATGCAATGCCCGGTCCAGATCTTCCAGTCTGGAGTCCGACTGTGATAGAGCTGGGTGTCATCAGCATACTGGTGACAATCCAGCGCATACCTCTGGGCAATCTGGGCAAGCACCACCCCCTGAGGCTTTCCGCACTCAAGCAGGTACCTCCGGGACTGCTGCTCCCCCAGTGCCACCCTTTGTCCCCGACCTTGGAGAAAGGAGACAAGCCACTGCAAGGCCAACCCCTGGATCCCTGCGTCGGTGAGGCAGTGGGCTAGTAGCTGGTGGTCGACTGTGTCAAACCCATCACAGGCCTCTCTTGCTCACAGCACAGACACAGCTGGACTTCGCATCACCGTAAGCCATACACTCCCCGTTCCAGTTCTAAATATGAGTTATGCCAGTGCTACAAAAGGTGCTCGTATATTCTGCAAATCTCTTTCTCACTCACAATCTACACTAAACGAAACCAGGGTCCCAGCACACAATGGCAGCTTAAATTTTCATCTTCCAGCGATCCAAGACAACAAAATAAGCTAAGCCAATTTTTATCTAAGATTTTACAAATCACAAAGACTGTATACACTTTTGCTGAATCAGTTGTTTAACAAAATACACTGTTGCTTTTATTATTAAATAACTGTTAGTGATTGTTGACGGTGGTCTCCGGAATGTTCTGCCGTTTCGATAACCTCTCTTTCTCCAAACAAAGATAAACATTGAAGAACAAAGTAACGTTCATGAGTAGCATCCCGGCTACTATGGAGCCTTACAAAATAATAGCGACAGCAATGATTTTCATACAAATACTTAATTCAGCGCACCCCATAAAGTACATGCAGGAATGAATAAACGTTACCTTACAAACACTTGTGTCTGGTTAATGTTCTTTGTCAGTATTACATCAATGGTCAATTTATGGTTGTATCTTAAAAGACAGCATAACAATCACTCCCCATACACTACAATTCTCTAACACTCTCCCATATTCATTACTCTAAGCATAAGCTTACCACCACATCCTCATGACGGGTTTACAAGATCATCTCAGATGGGCAAAATGCTGTTCATAGCCTTGCTCAAGCATGCCAGTAGAGCGATTAAATAACGGTTACCCACAGGTGTCAGTAAGAGTACTGCAACCACTTATCACCCTATGTTCAAATTACATGAAATACCTCATGTCCATCACACAAATATACAAAAATATTTTTCATCTTCAAAATCTACTGGCACAGTAGAACCACAAGTATTAAAGAACCACAAGTATTAAAGATATTTTGGTTAGGGCAGATCTCCCATCAGTTATGGCACCTGCTGATACACCTGTAGGACATTTTAAATGTCGGCGATGTGCCGCTTGTGTGCAAAACTGGGAGACACGGACCTTGGACTTCCCAGAGATTGGACAGGAGATGGTTTTGACATCATTCTCGGCTTGTTACACTAAGCGAGTAATTTATGTGATACTCTGCCCTTGTGGATTAAAATACATCGAGGAATCCAAGCGTTCCATAAAAACTCGCATTTTGGAACATAAATCTAAAATTAAACATCAGCACTTAGAGGCACCACTTGTAAGTCATTTTATGTCCAAGGGTCATAAATATGATGATTTTAAGTTTGTAGTGTGGGGAGGTTATTGAGCCCAGTAGGTATTGTAAAATGGGTATCCGGAAAGTCCTACTCCACAGGGAGGCTTATTGGATATTTAAACTCAGTACTTGCCATCCTTTGGGTCTAAATACATCTTTAGAATTGGCATGTTTTTTATAAGTTGTACAAGTGGTATGTTTACAATAAGGGAGTGGCTACATTGCTCTATGTTTAAATGAAGACATAAATGTGTGTGTTTTTGAATAGGCATACTTTCTGTAAACTTGCAGTTAACATCTGTGTGATAAGGGAGTGTTTTCATTCTCTACTGGTATAATTAAATGGAAGGTTTTATAAAATTGTGTAGATTAGAGGGCTAGGAGATTGTAAGCACCTTAGTGTGCCAGTACATTTTGAAGATGAAAAATATTTTTGTATATTTGTGTGATGGACGTGAGGTATTTCATGTAATCTGAACACATGGTGATAAGTGGTTGCAGTACTCCTACTGACACCTGTGGGTAACTGTTATTTAATAGCTCTACTGGCGTGCTTGAGCAAGGCTATGAACAGCATTTTGCCCGTCTGAGATGATCTTGTAAACCCAACATGAGGATGTGGTGGTAAGCTTATGCTTAGAGTAATGAATATGGGAGAGTGTTAGAGAATTGTAGCGTATGGGGAGTGATTGTTATGCTGTCTTTTTAGATACAACCATAAATTGACCATTGATGTAATACTGATAAAGAACATTAACCAGACACAAGTGTTTGTAAGGTAACGTTTATTTATTCCTGCATGTACTTTATGGGGTGCGCTGAATTAAGTATTTGTATGAAAATCATTGCTGCTGTTATTATTTTGTAAGGCTCCATAGTAGCTACTCATGAACGTTACTTTGTTCTTCAATGTTTATCTTCGTTTGGAGAAACAGGGATTATCGAAATGGCAGAACATTCCGGAGACCACCGTCAACAATCACTAACAGTTATTTAATAACAAAAGCAACAGTGTATTTTGTTAAACAACTGATTCAGCAAGAGTGTATACAGTCTTTGTGATTTGTAAAATCATAGATAAAAATTGGCTTAGCTTATGTTGACAGTATTTTGTTGTCTTGGATCACTGGAAGGTATTTAAGTTACTGTGACCATCTTTAGAACTCACTAGCTTAAATTTTCATGCCAGCTCAAGGAACTGAGAAGTTATTAAAACCAAGAATGATCCCAAACCTTTGCCTTTGGTCTGTTTTACACAAATCAGCATTATAGACCAGAGGAAAAGGACAGGGATGACTGGAAGGTAAAGTCAGGAACTTACTACAGGTAAAGACTTTATTTAAAAGCCCACTTCAAATGATCCCCCTTTTCTGATCTGTAACGATAGCTGAAAGTTCTAGCACAATCTTGGGAGACCTGCACCCGTCCTTCCTGAGAACTGGGCTGACCGGCATTCAATAATATCCAGGAAGTGATTAAATGCTCTCCTGAAGCACTACCCCTTTAGCTGTTGGACTCCTGTGTGATTTTCCCAACACAGAGACAGCCCTCACTACAGAAGAAGCTGCAAGGGCTCACACCTCCTATCTAATCCTAATTTGAGCGTGCTATTTCCCAACACATCTGATGTAGTTGATCCTCCACATACACAGATTAGCCTGGCGATGCTCTCACATGTTGACTATATGTCAGGCTGGCCTGGCCCACAGTGTGAAATGCTGAACAATGAAAAGCTATCCGCACAGGAGATCCTTCAGGGAATTAACACTGTTTTGCAGGATGTGGGCTACCCTGGTCCCACTGCCACCGGGAACTGGAAAATCTCTGTGTCCAATGCCTAACATGTAATGCGTTATTTTACAACTTGAGACAACTGGACTTCTGTAGAAATTTGGATCAGGATTTATCCACCACATATTGATACGATATTTAATGTTAAAGGTCCAAGACCTCTTGTCTTCAGTCTGGCTTGGATGCTGGCGTTTTCCGTCAGGCACATATGGTCTACTGTCTGCTCTAGCCAAAGATTAGAGAGACTGTACCTTGCTGTCTGCTGAAGAGAGATGGCTGTCGGTCTTCTGACAAAAGTTACTATCCTATCTAGAGATAACAAAATTACTGCTTAAGAATCTTGGATGTTTCCCGACAAGCTACTGAATTCAAAAGTTGTTAATGAATTTAATGATAAGATTAATTTAGACTGTTAGGAAAGTTCCTTCTCATTACTTACTAGCTGGAATTTAATTCAAAGGTGGTTTAGTCAACTTAGGGTGTACAAGTTTCTTGGACTTGAACATGCTAACAAGTCAAGAACGTTCTCAAATCATGGCTCTGAGCCTTGACCTGGATAGCCCAGGCAAACCCGATCTCCTCAGATCTCGGAATCTAAGCAGGGCCGACCCAGGCGAGGACTTGGAAGGGAGACCTTCAAGGAATACCAGGGCCGGGACACGGAGGCAGGCAATATCAAAGCCACCTGTCTGAAACACCCACTAGGGCTCTCCAGAAGCCAAGCATGACTTCCAGGCATATTCACAAAAAACACTTACCAAAAAACCCCCGCTGCTTTGGAATTCAATTGTTGTTTCCTCCAAATTCACTTATGTAATTTTAATACAGAACCTGAAGACTTACTCCAAACTAGGATATGCTTGTGCCAAAAACACCAGGAAGGGCAGATTGCCTCATTTGCAATATTACCCTCTCTGCACAACGTCAAATTCTTCCCTCTATACGAGATCCTTGTGATCCTTGTGATCTTTTGCATTTGGTCTCTTAAACTTTGACTTGGGAGGGTATGAACTGAAAATTATCTGCAGGTGAGGAAACCGCCTCACCACAGCATTGAGGAAGGCTGGCTCTAGAGAGACACACACACACACAAGTACACAGTGGGGCGGGGAGAAGATGGCACAATAGGAGTACCCCACTTCTCCCCCCCCCCACTGAAGCTTAATCTTCTCCTTCCCCAGGGCCACAGTTTTAATCCATGCCAGACACCCACAGACCGCTGTCGATAGGGCCAGACCAAATGCAGAGCTCTGCACTGGAAACTCCAAGGTCATGTGCCGGCCATTCCTGAGCTGGTGCAATGGGGTGTCCCTGGAAATTAACTGTTTACTTTACATGTTTCCACCAGGGAGCTATGCTGATCACCTATAGGGAAGAGAGGACTCGATCCGACCAAGCCCACGGCAGGTTGGCCCAGGTGTGCCAAGGTGTCTAAGATGACTGCAACAGTCTCGATGCACTTTCATAATAAAAACAAACTGCAGAGGGGCAGTGTTGCTAAATGCCCTGACACCAAGGCAGGAATAGGACTCAGTCCCTAGATGCAAATATGCCCTGGAGCTATTCTGCTTAAGGTCTCCTGTCATCCCACACATGTCCAGCCCTTCCTCCAGGAGTACTCACCTTCTGATGAAAATGCAATAAGGAGGGTGCCTGTAGTGTAGAAAGATCTGGAAGACAAAGAGATGTCCTAAGCTATCAACTGGACAATATGCGGTGGACAGGTGGGTAGCCGGGTGAACAACTGTCTTCCTTGTTTCCCCATGAGACAAAGTGAACATTCACCAGGTTCCCATCCTTTGGCAGACAGCTGTGAGAACCAGGGGCAGTGGAGGAAAAGAAACGCGTCAGTTCAGAACAGAGGGAACAAGTAAAACCAGGAAACAAATGGGAAAAGATGGCAGTAGCCTTGCTGAAGAAGAGAATACAGGGGAGAATTTAGAAGAACAAAAAGATTCAGACAGAAGAACTGTGAGCCAAGAGCTGAAGCATTAAAAGATCTGCACTTACTTCTGGTTCAGGCTCATTTGTGGGTCCCCCCCACTATTTGTTTATTTGTTTATGTTATCTGTAGTCCGCCTTCCTCCCAGGGACTCCAGGCGGATTACACAGACCAAGTCCAGCACAATCAGCACAGTGGGACATCCAGTACCCATCTGGTATTAGGATTTTAGAAGACTGGAACCAGTATTCACATGGCACATTTAGTGGTACCGAAATTACATAAATAGGATCCTATGTACAATAAGCAAAACACAGCAGTACAGACCACAGTCTCTAATCACTTATTCAAGCAAGTTTGTAAAAATGTTTTGTACAATACAACCCTAGTTGGGTTCCAGTTCAGGCACTAATTTTAAAGATGCGTGTCAGAAGCTTGTTCCACTATGTTGGACCAGTTTTTACTGGTTCAAATCCGTTTCATATTATTAACATCAAAAACTCTTGCATTTGCACTTGACTTGAAAAGTATGTGTATATTAAACATGGTATTTTTATGCATTCGTGCCACATCCTCCAGGAGTCGGCAGTATTTGTCCACTGAGAGGACAGAATGGTTTCAGTCCTCAAATACTCTGTTTATATTGATTAGTATATCAGCAGCATTTAAAAAAAGTCCTCTGGCACTGAAATAAAATATAGGGCCATTACATAACTCTTTGGTGTGGTCACATTTAGAATAACCGGTTACCTCATCTCAATAAAGACAACATATTGTTGGAAAAAATACAGAAACTAAAATGATCAGAAACTTACATGAAAAAACAGCATTTGTAGGGCTTTTTAGTTCAGGCAAATTCATGGGGAAACAAAGCAGGGAAAGGGTACCCAGGGAAATCCCACCCCACCCGGCACCATCCCCCCTTCCAGGATTGTCTAAGCTTTCAGGGGTTTGAGCAGGCTGATTACGCAACCCTTGGGGCAGGGGGGGGTTCCCTCAACTACCATCAACATGATATCATCATCAGGCCGATTCTGAGGGACTTCTCTCTTTTGGTTCATTTACAAAGCCATTGTCATACGTCTCCCTGGTTCCCAGCCTGACCGGATGGGAGCTCAGCCTGATAACGATATCTCCTCCTTGGAGGGGGAGGAACAGCCAGCTGCAATAGATCCCATCAATCTTCAGGGACAGGAGATGCAGGCTCTTTACCAAACTCTGGCTGTAACCAATTTGCCCTCTCCTCCAGCTGCAAGCAAGTTACTGGCATCAGACATAGGGAGAGGGAGGAGGCCGGGCCCAGCGTTTCTCCAACACCCCTTGAGTGCCGGCGTGTCAGTGGAGATCAGAGCTCAGAGCCCGTCACAGTGAGCATTTGATGAATCACAGGCACCTGTTGCCAGATGAGTACTTGCAGGGATGTGTGCCACAATTAGCAGCAGCTAAGCAGCCCATGGAGAGTCAGCTATAAATCCAGGAAGGGGAAAGCTGCTCCTTGTGGACGCAACATCACCACCATCTCCTGACTGGAACATCTGTTGCTCTGAACCTGAACACTAGACCACCTGACTTCTGGGCCCCTGACTTTTGGACAGACTGACGATTCCCCTTTCCGGATACCTGACCCTTGGACTGCCTCTTGACCACTCTCCTGCTGGCACCTGCACTGTGAGTGATTACCTGGTCCCTTCTGCCTGGTTGTCCTGTGGGATTTCTGCCTGCTCCCACACCAGACCCGCCGGGGCCATTATGGCCGTATGTGTCTGCAACCTGGAGAGCTCCCCAAGTATGTAGAGCCCCCTACTTTGCCTCTGGGTGGCCCAGCTTTGTTGACTCTGCCATCTACCTAAGGGCAAGCCACTTAATAATTAGTATACTGATCATTAAAGGCCGTGTGATAGGAGTTTATATAATTAGGAATAGTTGAAGACAACAGATAGGCTCTTTCCTCCCTCTTTCCCTTGCGAAATAATTGAGCCTGGGAAGGCATCCAGTGAGCCTGACTGGCAGTCAGCACAGGCAAAAAAGAAACAATCCTTTGTGGTGCAGATTTAGCCAGCAGCTCCCTTAGGTGGCTTTTTAAAACAATCAGATTCAGGTTCACGGAGAAAAGGTTAACTGGAGGCCCCACCTGCGCAGAGACAGTATACCTCGGAATGCCAGGTGCTGGAGGGCAAGGAAGAAACGATCATTTCTTGCATTCCCTTCTCGTGTCTACTTGGCCTGTGCAGGAAACAGAATGGATCTTGGCCTTATCCAGCAAGGCATTTCTTGGGTCCCTGGTTTCTACTGAGATGATGTTCATGAACAGAAGAATCCAACTAGGGACCAAGACTACATTTGTTGCTTTTTGGAACTCTTGACAGCCTGGTCCCCACAAATGACAGTTGAGGTTGCAAAATTGTTCCTCAATTTGAACTCTTCAGATGGCAGGTGGGAGGACACTGTGACCAAGAGAGTTTCCAAGCAAAGATGTTCCCTGTGCACAGAAGACGGACATGCCAGAGAGATGGGCGAGGCCTGACCCCTTCTCCGCCAGCGGCCACACATCTGTTATACACAGGAACACGGAAATACTTAGACAGAAATATTTAATCATGTGAACCCCACCTACAGACTTCTTATCTGAATAGTTATAATAAAAATGAAGCAAATTAGACTTCAGTTCCCTGTTTGCAATACTTCAGGAATTCCAAATTAGCCCACGCTATAGCTTTGCATTGTCCTTGTTCGAAATAAGGATGAGTCATAAGCCAAAACGCAAGAGACTGGAGAATTAACAGAACCTGTTTCACCGTCCCTCTCAGTCCTTCACTTTCTCCTGTGGTTTATGGGGAAATCGTGTCTTTCCTACAGAGGAAGGACAGATCAAAGGGGATCTGGCACCCGCAAGACAAACCCCACTCCAAATCCATTTGCAGGGCAGGCAATTGGTGGGATGCAGAAGAGCCAGGCCTCCTCTTGTTTGCGCATCCTTGAATTTATGGGCGAGGCCACTCCAGCTCTGAGCCTTGAGCCATCACCTACACAGGGCTCAGGCTCCTCCTTGCCAAGCCTTCATGATGCTTGAGGGAAGTGTGCCACTTCCTGTCTTCCTAGCCACAAGGCCTATGGGTCAAAGACAATGACACCACTCAAGGGCTCCCTGTCCCAGGAAGGCACTGAGGCCCCAAGGCCTGATCTGAGGGTTAATTCTTCACCATCCATGGTGCTCACCTAAGGTGTACCTTCAAGCAACCTGACCTGCATTGCTACTGCCAACATGGAATACCAATGCCTAGGCATTACTAAAACTGGTAGATTACTTGTTACCCTTTCCAGAGTAGAGTAGGTAAAAAAAATCCATCTGGGCCAATCCACCAGAAGGGGAAAATTCCGTCCTGGCACCCAAACAGGTGACCACCTTGCGCCCACTCTGCAAGAAAGGGAGGGCGTCTCCCTTACTGATGGTCAAAAAGAGAAGGGAGTGGGGCTTTTGCCCACTCTTATATTGAGAAAAAAATCACTCAATAAAATTGCTGAACAGTCAGGTTATAACAGATAAAAGGAAGTACTTCTTCACCCAAAGAGTGATTAACACATGGAATTCACTGCCACAGGAGGTGGTGGCAGCTACAAGCATGGATAGCTTCAAGAGGGAATTAGATAAGCGTATGGAGCAGAGGTCCATCAGTGGCTATTAGCCACAAGGTATAGGTAGAAACTCTCAGGCTGGGGCAAGTGTTTGGGAGGGTCAACAGTGGGAGGCCTTCTGGTGTCCTGGCCCCACTGCTGGACCTCCTGATGGCACCTGGTATTTTTGAGAACAAGTATAAAGAAAACAGTCGTGAGAATCTGACCCACAAATCAAGCAGTCAACAAGACTTGAAAAGAAAATGCTTACTGTGTGTTACAGTCTGAAGCACCACAACACAATAAATAAATTCCTACAAATCATAAGAAAATCCTAGTGCAAAGATACATCATCAGTGCAAAAGTATACCATCAACGTTGTCTCTGGATTTTATAACAACGTTTCAAAACTGGATCTTCCTCAGGAAATATTAGAGTAGCACAAAAGTTCTCTTGTTCATAAAGTGCTTTACAAGAAGTCATGAAAATCATTATCCCATTAGTTGATAGGATACCTGGTCACATTAATACGAACAAAGGAAGACTTCACTGGCTTCTATCAGATAAGAATGCAGAGATTACATGTTCAGTTGCTGAGTTCTGTGCATTGATTCTTAGATTGCGGGAGTCACATTTCAAACGTTTTTAAATTTAGATTTTATTCTGTATATTATCTCTGTTTTTTTCCTTCTTTTTCATACTATGTTTGTATTGTATCCTGGTCTCAAGACTGTAATAATAAAACTAAACTAAACTACCCCCCCCAAAAAAAAAACCCCTAAACTAAACAAGTCAGGAAAGATAATAAATTCAGATAGGACTCTGATCTCAGTAAATGTTCAGGCTCAAGTATGCGGCTAAGCTTCTAATGGATCCCAGGCATCTTCTAATGGATCCCAGCCTGAACATTTACTGAGATCAGCATCCTATCTGAATGTATTATCCTTCATGACTTCTTGTAAAGCACTTTATGAACAAGAGAACTTTTGTACTACTCTAATATTTCCTGAGGAAGATCCAATTTTGAAACGTTGTTATAGAATCCAGAGACAACGTTGATGATACACTTTTGCACTGATACTGTACCTTTGCACTAGGATTTTCTTATGATTTGTAGGAATTTATTGTGTTGTGGTGCTTCAGACTGTAATACATAGTAGCCATTTTCTTTTCAAGTCTTGTTGTCTGCTAGATTTGTGGGTCAGGCTCTCACGACTGTTTTCTTGTTCTCTGATTAGGTCATGTTTGTCTACATTTACCTGGTATTTTTGGCCATTGTGTGACACAGAGAGTGTCGGACTGGATAGGCCACTGGCCTGATCCAACACTGGCTTCTCTTATGTTCTTGTGTAGATTTCATCCCCCTCTCCCAAATCATCATCACAAAGGAAGCAGCGTTGTGCTATTTGGCTCATCCTTCTGCCAGGGTGGCAAACTGTGCTTCTTCTCCAGCTTCTCCGAGTCGCAGATTCAGGCGCTGCTTTTTGCCTGCACTTCTAGGGCGAGGCCCTTTCTCACCAATCTCAAAAGATCCTCCGAAATTTCTAATTGTTGAAATATTTACTTTCAACTGGTTACTAGCTTTTGTGTTGAACACTTCAGTGCAAGGCAACGGAGAGATTTTAGGTTTGAATTTGTGTGAAAATACAGCTCTGAACCAGTGATGGGGGATCAGACCCAGCTTGACCCCCAGTCAGGGTGCTTCAGCCTTAGACACTGGCCTCGGCCCTTGGGTCAAACTCAGGCATGATGCCACAGAGGGAACATGGCAGAGACACTCTCTTTCCATCAGCATCACTGCCCACCTGCCATAAGGGGGTAATAAGAATAAAAGCCATGGTTCACCAGGTCGCTAGAAGGACACATTAAACACAGGTTGAAAAGCTACATCGAGAAAGTAACAATAACAAAAATGAAGGAACAGCACGCAGCATTACAAAACTCCCACGAGGCTTGGACACCAGGGGTTGGTTATACCAGGAATGTTACTCTGAAATTGGAATGCATCTCTCCATACCCAAAATGCTCCCAGATATTTGATTTATATCAGGCATGCACAACTTATGACCCAACAAGCGGAACACAGCTCATCAGCCAAGTATGGTGCCATACTAGAAGCTCAATAAAACCTACTCTTGCCTGCCTGGGGTTGCAAAAACAAGAGTTCTCAAGCATTTGGAAAATGGGCTGCATTTACCCTGGAGGGTCACGTGTTGCACAAAAGCCGTATCCCCGTCTCCCGTGGACAGCCCAGAATGTCTGTAAGAGGCTGCCCCAAAGTCCCTCCTCACCCAGGGAACAGGGTGAATAAAATGTTTGCTCCTTTTCCCCATAACAGATCATAATTCTACTGTGCAGCTCCCACCCCTTAATCTTGAGAAATTGTGGTTTCTGGATTCCTTTTATCAGGACACTGCCCAGATATTTTCCAAGTTTATGTTCATAGTCACAAATGTCAGATTTTTTTTTCTTTTGCTTTTACAAAATGAATACTGACTTTCAGTCCCAGGATGCTGGATTTTAGGGCATAAACCCAAAAAATCTGGCTTGGCTTGGGGATTCGGGCAGACCTGAACCAAAAGCTGAATCCAGCCAAAAATGCCTGAACTGAGCCAGCCGGTTTGGATTCCCCTTTCTCCTGGCTGGAGAAAACAGGAGAATGCCCAGGAAGAGTTAAGTGGCTGGCAGCCATTTAGCCTGTTCATTCTGCTTCCCCCCGCTTTGAAGCAGGGGGAGCAAAAGGGAGGGGTTTAATGGCTCACAGCCATTTAAGTCTAACAGTGGGGAGTTCCCATCCACTCTTAGGCTGAAATTGCCCAACAGCTGAACCAAACTGGGCAAAAGTGCAGCAAATGTCTGGAAAAGGTGCCTTCCCCAAACGCTGGTACATAAGCTATGAACCAGGCCAAGTTCATGCCGAATTTTGGCTCGTGAACTGATTCATGCCCATCCCTATTGAACTCTTTCAGCTAATACAAACTTCTGTAACTAACACTGTAGTCACAGAATCACAGTACACACGCAACCCTGGGCATGACAAGAAATCCTTGCAGGGCAGGGGCCAATAATTCCCCTGTGACTCTACGGGTATTATGAAAGCACCTCAAACGCAGCCTCATGTACGTAGGTTTAGAGAGCCAAAGGCCTTCTGACTCAAGAGCAGACTGGCACTGGTCAATGGCCCCTGATCCGTTTATGTCTTGAGATGGACGTTTCTGGGCGAAAACAGTTGCACAGCTCCAGGGAGCCGACCTCAGACGCTGAGAGAGTGGGAGAAGGGGGTGGACGATCAAAAACAGCCTCCTCAGCATTACTCCTCCTCACATGGTTAATTAATCCACTCACAAGAGCTGCATGACTTTGCCCATTCCATTAATATACTCAGCCAATTAAGGAACTTAAACTGCTGCCACAGCAAGTATCTATTTCCTGGGCTATGGTCCCTGGAACCTTTGAACTTCCATCCCTGTAGGCTGAGCAGCGCTTCCCTCAGAAACGCCTTTCGCAGAACAGAGATCAGATATCTTGCCAGTGCAAAACATGGTTCCCCTATAGACAATAAACCCGAGGACCCCTTGTTTTGTCCTCTCCCCAGAAACAATAGGGAGGGGGGCATTTCAGGCTGTTGTGGGAGGCAGGAAAAGTCACATTCCATGAGGAGCAGACATCCTTGCACCTGTGGAAGTGCTGATGTGGATGGAAGCCCATGAGGGGGCACACATGTGGCTGCCATGGTTTATTGCAATAGTGAGAACCTTTTTAGAATCATTACAATGATGCAGATTACATATCTGTAACCTCATATGGATGCTGTTCATATAAACAACACAGCAGCAAACCGAGTGTTGACGAGTATCCCAGAAGTGAGTATGCACTGGCTATGGGCGATGGACCACAACCCAAGTAGTGGAAGGAAAGGAGAATAAGGGGTCCCTCCCTTGCAAGCCAGAGTCCAGTCCCATCCCTACAAGGCTGAGCCATGATGATATACGCTGAAGCTGGAAATGGACACCCATTTTGTAATTTCCCCCAATGCTACCCCCACAGAATTCCTAAGCAGAGGGAGGGGTGGCTCAGTGATAGAACATCTGATTTGCACGCAGAAGGTCCCAGGTTCAACCCCCAGCATCTCCAGTTAAAAGGATCAGGTAGGCGATATAAAAGACCTGTATCTGAGAACCCAGGCAACTGCTGTCAGCCACTACAGACAATATTGACCCTGGCAGACCCTGGCAGCATCATGAGAAGCCAAGCAGTGGGATAATTATATAGGGGGTGATGTGAAAAGAGTGGTGAACGTGGACCCAGGGCCTTCAGTCCGCATCCTAGTTGAAACTGTGAACTTACAGGATGGTCTTCAGCAGCTCACATGTTCTCTCAGCTTCTGTTCTCCCTTCGGACCGTGTGGGCAATTATCCACCGTGAGCATCACCAAGAGGAGGAAATGCCTCAGGAGGGCCACAGACTTAATCAGCGGTTCACAACCATCTGTGCGGATGGCAGGACATTCTTCCAGCCCTTCTGTCTATTTTTTGACCATCCCCAAAGCCAGAATAACCACTACTTGTGAGAGTGCCTGGTAATCTAAAATAACCCATCTCTTTCTTTGAAGTACCAGCTTAGGGGCATGAGGCTGTGTGCAGCTATGAGGCTGTGTGCATGCCATACAGCTACCAGGTTCACCAGGAAAACAAAGGATCTGATCACCAGTCCTGAACTGGACATCTTGGAGTTTATTTTGGGCTATGAAATAGCATGTTTCTACTGCTTCCTCTGCCCTACCTGCTCCAGTGTGGAGAACAGCTTAGAAAGATACGAGATGGGAACCTTGGCCAATGGATGGCTCTGGGGCATCAAGATTAGGACTGAAATGGCATTTTGCACAAATCCAAATGGAGCTAAAATTAAGTTTGGAATTTAAGAACATGAAATTTTGAAATATTATCTTCAGGTAACCTTGACTAAATGACAAATGCCTCCATGAGTTCAATACATGCCATAGGGAGTCTCCAACTAGCAGCACCAGCAGATGAAAGACTGCAACCGTCATGGGTCCAGAAAGTCACGTGAACAAGAATTCAATTTACAATTCCTGATCATCTTCCCCAGATCCCACAATTTATACAGATCCTGCTTTCACCAATTTTACTGATCTATCCTCCCAACATTTCCCTTTGTTACTCCAGCCTTTATTAAAAAGTTTAATTGGGCACGGGGGCTGTTCTTTAGAAAAACATTAATGCAAAGCAAGCACATGCACTCAAATACACATCTGGGATAAGGAACCCTTACAAAAAACTTGTGTTTTAAGCACAGCCCAAAGACTTCATAAAAAACTGGCAGCTGTTTCTGTTCTACGTCCTTTGGGTACAATGTTTCCTGATAGGGGTAGCACACTGCACAAAAGAAGGTGTAAAGTTTAGCATTAAATCAAGAGAAAGTTCTCAGGAACCTGGGGCATAGAAGACTTAGGAAGCAGGCATTTATTATTCCCACTGCCTGGAAGCCAACATAGACTGAGGGAAGGAATGAAAGAGGGAGAGAGAGGGGAGAGGATGGAGGAGAATTTAGGACCCATCCTGTCCTCTGTATGCCAAGTGAGTGGGACTTCATCGGTCCCTTCCAAATGAAAGGGAACTGTATGACAAGGAGGCCAGGCTCAAAGGGGAAACCCAACCAGGACCTGCCTTCCAGCAATCCCAGGACCAGGGTGGACAAAACGATCATCTCAAGTCACCAGCTCTTAGTCCAAGGCTCTCATTCTAAGTGCTGTGTGTCAGGATGGAAACCAACTGGCTCCACTTCTCTCTTCCTAGAGTGGTGGTGATGGGATTCACCACTGTCAAATTCCTCCTCCCTGCCATACATCTATTAAAGGTGCAGGAGCCTTTTCGGGTAAGTTTCTGGCAACCCTGTCTGCTTCCATGGGGCAGAGGCCTCTGAGAAGGTGAACGGGGAACCGGCCTGGACCCAGCACTTACATGGCAATCAGACGGGCTACCGTGGTGCCAAAGCGGTCAAAGACGTAGCCGGCGGGGAAGGTCATGAAGTTGTTCATGAAGGAGCCAATGGTGAAGACGAGGGAGAACTGCTCATCCTGGGCACGGCAGTCTGCAAACAGACAGGGGATTTAGACACAGCTCCTGACTCCGTGCGGCTTCTGCGCATTAGCCCTCAAGTCCCGACTCGCTCCCCGTGAGCCTCCACCTCCAGCTTTGGTCTTTCCACATCCGCTCATCCCGTTCATCTCCAGCAACCCCTGGCTCTGTATTGTTAATCACTAGAGTTTACTTTCTAAATGAGAGACATCAGGAATCAGGTCCTCCTGATCGTTTTACAGCCACTACATCAGCTGCGCTGAGATTGGTTATGGTTACTTAATGCCTTGAAAATGCATTCTGCCTGTCTTCAAAAGAACTCCTTACTGCTACTTCAGATGTTCCAGGACTAAGCCCTGGTACTGAAAGCCTGAAATGATTGATTGTGAGCCAGTGACAGGGGCGGACGAAGGGCTCCCCAGTGCCCTCAGCAGCACTGACCCATCTCAGTGCCCACCCCTCCTTTCCACCCTGACCCAGCAGTCCATTTGAGTGGTTGACCTGTCTGACCAGATAGACCATGCAGGCTGCAGCCATACAAAAATTTATTCCTATGATAACACAATATACTTTTAAACACATGCATTTTACTTTTAAACATAGCCTATGACACTGCACCTTGCCAACAAAAAGTAAAAGATAACCCCAGGGTGCACCATGATCAATTTGCAGTAGTTTTTTTTTTTTTTTTTACAAATCTTCATTCGTTGTTGTTTTTTCTCTTCACCCTTTTCCCCGGTGCCCTAAGGCACGTGCTCCGTCTGCTTAATGGTTAATCTGCCACTGGCCAGGGACCCAGTCTTGTATCCACTACAAAGCAGGGCCAGCTGTCCTTCAACGTCCCAAAACATTCCTGTGCTGTTCTTTGCAATTTTGCAGTCTGCATACACAAAAAAGCACAGGAATTAATACAAGCCAGTGAGTCTGTCATGAAAACAGGCACACTAAAATGCTGACTAGTAGGGATGGGCACTTTCAGAATCTTGCCCGAGGTCGAACTGAACTGATCCCATTCCCGAACCGGTTCTCGAAATGAAGTGTGGCCGGTTCACAAACTGGTCTGGATGCAGAAAAGACCCCCCAGGGGGTCCCAGGGGCCCAAATTCTCAGCACAATTCCAGCTCACTCTCCTTGACGTGCCTGCCAAGTTTGTTCCCTCTTGGACTTGGGGGGGGCCGAGCTACAGGCCCCTAAAGAGACAATGCTTTTCAATGGGACGTCCACCCTGCCGGTTCAGGAGTGACCAAAACTGACCCGGGTGAGCTAGAGGCCTCCAACTCACACAGCCCGTCCCTGGGGTGGTCCTCCATGTGCCCCACAAGTCACATGCCTGTCAGCTCTGGGGGGTATGAGTAACAGACCCCCAAGACTGGTGCCCCCCTGGGAAACTGCTTCTGGAGGACTTGTCCAGTGAAGGTTTTCAGACAGTCCAGAGCAGAACTGGTTCAGCTACAGTCACCCGACTCCCAGGGGACCTCCCTGGGGACCACCCTCACGGTTGCGGGTGCTTCCGTCTTCCTGGGGCCAACCACCCAGCCCTTTGGACATAAGGACTGGTTGGGGCCCAGCCTCCCACCCTGCCCGGGAAGGTGACAGGGACGGCAGGTGCTCTTTCCCTGGGCCCATTTACCCTTAGATGGCAGTGGGATATGGGATCACCAACCAGGGCAGAACCTCCCACCCAGCCTGGGGAACGCCCACACAGGGACAGGTGGCACTGTTTCCCCGGGCCCCACCCTCCATCCCCGGCAAGGTGAATCCTGGGCAGGGCCAACCCCCCTGCCCTGCCCGGGAAAAACCCGCATGGGGGCAGGTGGCTCTCTCTCCCCGGGCCCACTGTCCACCTACTGGTGGCAATGTGATTCCTGGAAAGGTCTGAATCTCCCGCCCTCTCCGGGGCTCAGGGAACACCTCCATAGAAATAGGTGGTGCTCTCTCCCCGAGCCCCACCCTCTACCCACAGGCAATGTGGTTACTGGGCAGAGCCAACGCCCCCGCCCTCCCCAGGGGAACACCCGCATGGGGACAGGTGGCTCACTGTCCCCAGGCCCCACCTTCCACCCTTAAACAGCAAAGCGATAACCGGGTAGGGCCAAATCCCCCCCCCGCCCGGGGAACATCCGCATGGGGGTGGGTGGTGCTCTCTCCTCAGGCCCCACCCTCCACCCACCAGCAACGTGAGTACTGGACAGGACCAAAGCCCCCAACCTGCCCTGCCCTGCCCTGCCCGGGGCCAAGAGAACACCTGCGCAGATATGACAACTGGGCAGGGCCAAAGCCCCCATCATGCCCAGGGCCCAGGGCACATCTGCACGGGGGTGGGAGGCATTCTCTCCACGGGCCTAACCTCCACCTACTGGCAACATGATTACCAGGCAGGGGTGAACCCCTCACCCTGCCCAGGGCCCAGGGAACACCCACACGGGGGCAGCTGAGTGAGCGCTTCCTGAACCCTGGCCCTCAGACTCTTTCCAGGTGCTGAGGAGGACCCGATGAGCATGACCGCATGAAGGGTGGTTTGCCTGGGGGAACCCAGCGGGGAGGCCACAGACCCCACCACGATGGCCTGCTCCTCCCAGCCTCCCTCTCCCCACCAATGTGGAGTCTGCATCCTGGGCTGGCGGCAGGCTCAGGGGGCCCCCCCACTGGCAGAGTCAACTTGGGGTGTGACCAAGGCAAGTGCCTCTCTAGTACGCTCGTGGTTAAGGGATGCGGATCTCTCCCCCGATGAACATGTACTCCGCACACCTGGCACTTCACCACACAGGGGTCACCAGGTGGGATGCGGAAGCCCTTCAATGCAGCAGACGGCAGCTGTGCCCCCACGCCCACCAGCGGGGCGCTTTTCAGGCAGAACCATTTCCCGGACTCAGACCCTGGACTGATGGGGGGGGGGTGGCGGGCAAACGCGACTGGGAATCCCTGGGCACAGACCGGGATGACGTGCTTTGGCCATCGTCACTGCCCTCGCCACTAGCAACAGCGGTCTCCTCCCTCTCCTGCATACTTTGCCCCCGCAGCCCACATGGAACCCCGGGGGGGGGGGCTCTCATCTGGTGACCAAGACCAGCCCTGTGGACTCTGCACGGGAACCTGACGCAGAGACCACTGATGAAGTAACCAAGCAGGAGGACACCGGTGTGGGAGAATGCGGTCGTATCCCACCACCTGTGGCCGGAGTACCCTGTTTTCCCATCTGCCCACGCT
Organism: Gekko gecko; assembly: GCA_029375565.1. Lineage (NCBI taxonomy): Eukaryota > Metazoa > Chordata > Lepidosauria > Squamata > Gekkonidae > Gekko > Gekko gecko. The sequence continues at coordinate 92,274,353 of JAPDNY010000003.1, forward strand.
CGGGACCCCCTCATGTCCCCACACGTAAGACCCAGGTACGGGGGGGGTGAAAGAGCGGCTGCTCGAGTCGCAGGGAAACGTTGGGAGCCTCGTTGGCAGAGGAGGGGGACGCCAGCAGAGACTCAACCCACCCAGGGAGAAAGGGGGATTTCCCCTTTCAGTGGGGGCAGTCGAGGCAAGTCCCCACAACCAGCAGCCAGAGGAGAGAGGAGGACCCAAAGGCAGAGCTCGACCCACCTGTAAAGTACTGAGTTTCAGGCCTCATGACTCGGACGACGACATAAGAGAAGACGCGTTTATTCGTACTTCACATAAGACAAAGAACACACAGTAACGGCCGGAGGCCAACTATATACAGTTAGGGGGGGACGGCCCTATATTCCTATTGGCGGGTTTGAATCGCCCGCCAATGCTGCCATTGGTTCACTACTGGCGAGCTCAGGAACCTAGTCCCTATTGTTCTCAGAGAGCGAAGCTTGGCAGTGTTTCGCCAGCTCAGCCCTCTGATCTCAGGACACAACACCCCTCCCCCCATGGTTCGTCCCCTATCCGGTGACATAGTCTTTTAAGTATGCTGGTGGCCTCCTTTCTCTTAGCGAACGTCGGGGGGCCGGTACCGGACTGGCGGGGCCCCTATCGGTTGTTCCGCCCGCACACGGAGCTTGGGCCTCTGGAAGTCGCCGAGGCGGTGACGGTGGCGGCTGTAACGGTGGCGGCAGTGGCGGCGACTCGGCTGCTACCGGGGCCAACGGTGGCGGCAGCGGCGGCGGTGGCTCAGCTGCTACCGGGGCCCCCTCCGGATTCCGTGGACTCTCTGGCGCTGGCTCCGCTGTCGGTGCTTGCGGTCGATCGGATGATGGGGCAGGGGCGGCATTTCCCGGTAACTCGATCTCTCTATCGGGGTCTTGACGCCTCCGGAGCTGGTCGATGTGTTTGCGGAGGACCCGGTCCCCATCGGTTAGGACCTCGTACGACACTGGCCCGGTGGGTTTTAGGATGCGCCCTGCCACCCACTGCGGCCCCGCTCCGTAGTTCCGGAAGTAGACAGGGTCTCCCGGTAGGAAGCTCCGGGGCGCCTCCCTGTTCTCGACCAGCTTTCTCTCGGGGGCTCGGTCCGGGTGGAGTCTGTCTAATAAAGTGGTAGGGCGGCGGCCCATTAATAGTTCTGCGGGGCAGTGTCCGGAGATGGGGTTTGGGGTGGTGCGGTATGTTAGAAGGAAGCGGGCCAGCCGGAACTCCCAGTCCCCCCCGTTATGCGGCTCAGGGCCTCTTTGGCGGTGCGTACCGTCCTCTCCGCCTGTCCATTAGTTGCCGGGTGGAAAGGCGCGGATCGTATGTGCCTGATGAGGTTCCTTTCGAGGAACGCTTGAAACTCCGCAGATGTGAATGCTGCCCCGTTGTCCGACACGATTGTGTCGGGTAACCCGTGCGTTGCAAATATCTTCCGCAGGGCCCTTATTGCCGCCTTGGTAGAGGTGGTAGACACTGGGCTTATTTCCACCCATTTTGAATAAGAGTCTACCGTTACCATGAACTGGAGCCCCTGGAACGGCCCCGCAAAGTCTATGTGCAGGCGTGACCACGGCTTGTGGGTAGACTCCCAGCTTTGGGTTGGCGCTCTCGGTGGATTGGGGCGGACCTCCTGACATCGTGTGCACCCTCTGACCCAAGATTCAATTTCTGCGTCCACCCCGGGCCACCACACGTAGCTCCTTGCCAGAGCTTTCATTCGTACGATGCCCGGGTGGGCCTCGTGCAGCGTTTCTAGCACCCCTTGTCTCATGGGCCCCGGAATGATCACCCTGTCTCCCCATAGTAAACACCCTTTCAATGCGGACAGCTCTTCCCGCCTGGCCTTGTACGCTGTGAACTCTGGCCCTGTCTGTTCCGCTGGCCACCCCCTCACCACCCAGTTTAGGACCCGGGAGAGAATGGGATCTCGGGACGTGCGGGCGGCCACATCTGCAGCCTGAAGGGGGGTTTGGCAGTTCCTCCATCAGCAAGACAGCGGGGGCTGGGGCCGGATCTTCCCCTGTCTGCGGCAGCGGTAGGCGGCTCAAGGCGTCGGCATGACCCAGCGCCTTGCCCGGCCGATGCTCCAGTCGGTATTGGTAACCCGCTAAAAATAAGGACCAGCGCAACACCCGGGGCGACAAAACTTGCGGCGTTTGTTTGTCCGCCGCGAACAGTCCCAGGAGCGGCTTATGATCTGTTACGAGCGTGAAGGGCCGCCCGTACACAAAATTGTGGAATTTTTTTACCCCCGCCACCAGTGCCAAGCCCTCCCTGTCGATTTGGGCGTAGTTCCGCTCCGCGGGGGACAGCGTGCGGGAGTAGTAAGCCACCGGGACCTCCCTCCCATCCGGTAGCTTGTGTGCCAAGACTGCCCCGACCCCATACGGTGATGCGTCGCACGCCAGGATGACCGGGAGCTTTTCATCAAAGTGCGCGAGTACTGCGTTTGAAATCAAGAGGACTTTCACCCCCGAAACGCCGCCTCCTCCCTCGCTCCCCATGCCCAAGGTGTCGCCTTATCCAGCAGCCTGTGTAGGGGTTCGGCCACGGCGGCTTTGTGTGGGAGAAAGGAATGGTAAAAGTTCAGGAGGCCTAAGAACGCCTGGAGCTCGGCCTTGGACTTCGGGGCGGGGGCCTCCACGATGGCCTTCACTTTGTCCCTCGCCGGATGCAGGCCTGATGCGTCTACCCGGTATCCCAAGAACTCTACTTCCGGCACCCCGAGGAGGCACTTTTCCCGCTTCACTTTCAGCCCCGCGGCTTGGAAGCGTTCCAATACAGTTCGGAGGCGGGCGGCGAAGCTTTCCGGGGTGGTCGCGGCGATGAGGACGTCGTCGAAGAACGGCGTCACTCCAGGGATCCCTTTTAACAAATCGTCCATTAGATTTTGGAAGATCCCTGGGGCCACACTGACCCCGAACTGCAGCCTCTTCACCCGGAAAGCTCCCCGGTGGGTCACTATGGTCTGTGCCTCGGCCGTGGCCTCATCTACCGGGAGTTGCTGGTACGCCTGTGCGAGATCCAGCTTTCCAAATATGCGCGCCCCTGCCAGTGTTGCTAGGACATGGCTGACCACTGGTACGGGGTATGCGTGCGCCTGGAGTGCCTGGTTAATAGTGCACTTATAATCCGCGCAGATGCGGATCTCCCCGTTTGGCTTGACGGGTGTCACTATCGGTGTCTCCCATCTAGCGTTCGGGACGGGCTCTAAGACTCCCTGGGCCACCAGCCGGTCTAATTCGGTCTCTATTTTAGGGCGGAGGGCCAGGGGCACGGTGCGGAAGCGCCGACGGATGGGCGTCACGGTGGGGTCTAAGTGGAGCGACACCGGGGGCCCTTTGTAACATCCCAGTTTCCCGTCAAAGACCTCTGGGAATTCCTTGCACACCGCCCCCAGTCCCGCACCCCACATTTATTTACTCCCCCAATCGATATGCCTAGGGCCTCGAACCACGCCCGCCCCAGGAGACTCGCGAGATTTCCCTCTACCACCACCAAGTCCAACTTCCCCTCAAAGTCTCGGTACTGCACTCGGAAAGTGCCGACTCCCCGGATGGGGACAGGGTTCTTTTGAAAGTCCACCAAGCTTAGTGGCGATGGACGTAGAGGGGTCCCCTAGTGGGCAAAGTCTTTTTAAAGTGTCCAGGGAAATGATGGACGCCGCCGATCCCGAGTCCACTTCCATGCAACAGGGGGACCCCTCGATCCGCACGGTTACTTGGATCTTCGGGGCAGAGGAAAGGTTGGGGTTGGGGAGGCGAAGTACCTGTAGTGGTTGGTCGGTGAGGTGGTACAACTCGGCGACCTCTTCCGTTGTCTCGTGTGCGGTGGACGATGCGCGGTACTGGGGGACCGACGATCTCGAATTCCGGGAGCCCTTGGACCGGCAGACCCGGGCGAGGTGTCCCTGCTTTCCGCACCCGTGACAGACAGCGTCCCGGAACCTGCAGGATTTCCATCCGTGGCCCTCCCCGCAGCTGGCACAGACGGCTCGGTTGCCGGAGTACTTGGCTTGCTCCCTGTTGGCCTGCTGGAACGGCGCCGGCCGGCGTTGTTGGGGTTTGAGGGCGAAGACCTCGTCCGTCTCTTCGTTTCCGGGGCTTGGGCTCCTTCCAACTACCTGCGCGGCCGCGACCGGCCGATCCCCTTCTGCGGCCTCGTGGGCAGTGGCGGCGTCGAGGGCCTCGTCCAAGGTGAGCTTCCGGTGTCCCACCAACTTGCGCCGCAGCTTGGAGTCCGCCAGGCCCCACACGAACTGTGTCAGCAGGTTGTCCTCCACCTTCGGAAACCCGCAGTCCACGGCTAGCGCCCTTAGCGCGGCTAGGAAGTTGGCAATGGATTCCCCTCGGGTCTGGACTCGCCTCTGGAAATCCATCCTCTTGGCCAGGAAGGTCGGCCGGGGGCTGAAGTAGCCATTTAGGACGTCCAGGATTTCCCCAAACGAGCTCTCCAAGGCCGTGCGGGGCACCAAGAGGCTCTTGGCGAGGCGGACGGTTTGGGTGCCGCAGGCGTTCAGGAGGATCGCTCGTTTCTGGTCGGGGTGGCGGATTTCGTTGAGCTCCAAGTAGCTGATGAGCTGGTCGACCCATGCGTCCCAGGTTTCTGGCTGCGACTGGTCGAAGTGCTCCAGTGTTACGTGGGAAGCGGCCATGGTTCTGTCAGGAACGGCGCGCGCCGGGGCGAGCGGTGCGGTGCTGCTCTCGGGGTCAGCGATGCGATGCTCGGCGAGCGGTGCGGTGCTGCTCTCGGGGTCAGCGATGCGTTGCTCGGCGGTGTCCGTTTCGTCGTTCATGGAGTCACAGAAGGCGTTAGAATCCCATCCTCGTCGCCACTGTAAAGTACTGAGTTTCAGGCCTCATGACTCGGACGACGACATAAGAGAAGACGCGTTTATTCGTACTTCACATAAGACAAAGAACACACAGTAACGGCCGGAGGCCAACTATATACAGTTAGGGGGGACGGCCCTATATTCCTATTGGCGGGTTTGAATCGCCCGCCAATGCTGCCATTGGTTCACTACTGGCGAGCTCAGGAACCTAGTCCCTATTGTTCTCAGAGAGCGAAGCTTGGCAGTGTTTCGCCAGCTCAGCCCTCTGATCTCAGGACACAACACCACCCAGGGAGAAGGGTTTCTTTATTCTGGCAAGGGCAGTGAAGGCAAGCCCCGCAGTCAGTGCCAGGGGCAAGGACAGTAGTTCTCTCCCCAGAAACTGCTTTGAGAGTGGGGTGCCCACTTGCCACGGGAGAGAAAGAACTGCCAAATCCGAGACTGCAGTGACCCAAGCAGAAAGGGGGGGCACTCTTTCAAAGAAGAAATGCAGGCCCCACAGTCAGTGCCAGGGGCAGTCTGCAAGGCTCCCCCAAGAAATGGTTAGAGAGTGGGATGCCCACTTCCCAGGCCAGAGAGAGAACTCTGAGGGGAGGGACTTCAGCAACCCAGGGAGGTGGAGTGCAGAAAGGGGAGAAGACCCACGGCCTGTGCCCAGGGGACTTTGCCAGCTCCCTGCCCCAGAAGGTGGTTTGAGAGTTGGTCTCCAAGGGGCGAGAGAGAAGGAACTCTGAGGGGAGAGGTTTCACTAACCCAGGGAGGTGGGGTGCAGAAAGGGGAGAAGCCCCACAGCCTGTGCTGAGGGGACTTTGCCAGCACCAATCCCCCCCCCTGAGAATGGTTGGATGGTTGGTCACCAATTGGCCAGGGAAGAGCGGGTGTCTTTTTGGGATGAGCAGAAAAGCCAACCCCCACCGCCAGGGGGCAGAGAGAACAGCCACTTGCAGAACCCCACAGAATGGGTGGGGTGACTCCGCTGCTTGACTTGCCAAGGAAACAGGCAACCCTGGAGTCAAAGCAAAAACGCGTTGTGAAAGCAAAACAATTCAAGCCCAGTTTCCCACCCCTCACAGGGAAGAGAGAGGAGGCAGGCAGCGATCAGGCATTGCAGCGGAGAAACGCAGAAAGGGGGGAAACAGCGAGAAAAGGGAAGCAGAGGATATTTTTTGTCTGGCGACTCATATCATTGCAGGAGATCCGGCTGGTTTCTCCACCCACCCACACACCCAGCGACCCCAGTAAATTTCTCCACACCCCAGGCCCACCACGAGATTTTTTTCCATGCACTAAAGGAGCACTGCACTGTGAGAGACTGTGACACGAAACAAAGGACGGTCACATGCCACCTGGGAATATATACACACACACCTCCCATTCCAAGGGAGAAGGATGGACATCTCTGATTGGACATCTCTTATTTTCAGCATGAAACGGCGGGTGTGGGGTTTCTCTGGCAAAAGTAGTCGAATGCTTCTGAGCTGAGAGTGTGAAGATTGGCCACTCGAGCTTCCGGACATGTGACCTTCAAGCAGGTCTGTCCGAGCCCCAAAAAGGTGATGTTTGGCCTGGATTTTGGTTCGGTGTTTGGGTCTGTGCCCATCCCTACTTTCTAGGGAGTACATATGAGGAAGGAATGGGTTCCAGCTTGCCATTGAACAAGGAAGTAAGGGTTCCTTCAAGTAGCTGTCCTATCAAGGGAATCTAGCTTGCTGGCCATTTACAGCTACAAGCTTGGGGGACAGACAGTGTTTATAATTCCCAGCTCATCCAGTATATCTGTGCATACCGATTAAACCCAGAGCTATTAAGAGCTAGTTTTGCGAAATATTGGAATTCAGATAATATTCTACGGATGGACAAATGGATTATGAAATGTAAAGGAACTTTTTTGGTAATCAAATTGACATTCTTAAAAAGAGGGAAGGATGTATCTCAACTGAACATAGTTTGGCATTCTTTTCAACAGTTGCTCAACTGATTTAATTAAGTGGGGTACAAGGATTTCAGTGGAATATTCTCTCTAATATTTCCATTTATTATGTAATCTAAATCATGTCAAAGTTTTAAAGAATTAATAAAAGAAGTAAGAGTCGGCTGAGAAATAAACCACCCCACCTCCACCCTCCTTCCCCAACCATACCCTCCAGTGTGGAATTTGTGGTCTGATTGGCAACTGGCACACAGAGGTCCTTGAAGTAGTGCAAATCCTTGAGGACATAGACCAGGGATGCCCATCCAAAAATGACTCCTGCAAAGCACATGCATTCCACCAGACCGGAGAGCAGCGTGGCCAGGCGCTTGGCCTTCTCTGAGCTCGCCATGGCACTGGAGAGGCTTTCCTGCTGATCCGGAGGGGATTCTTTTTCTGACCCTGCAATTACAGAGAAAATGCATAAGCAATAAAGCGATCTCAGACGCTCTCGGAAATCTACGTTAGACATATCAGAGTCACACTCGTCCAGGCCAACAGTTCATACATTTCTAAGAGCCAGAGGAAACCCTCATCCACCACTGAGATAATGCCTTTGGGCTAGAATGTGTAACAGCTTCCTTTCAACAGCCTACAAGAATCTGGAAAGCAAAAAATAAAAAATTTAAAGAGACACTAGGCCTAGTGGAAGTAAAGGAAACAATTTCATGGCCACTGCATGAGATCATGAGCAGGAACAAATCAAGATCCCTGGATATGCATCATAAAGACTGAGTTATAAGAAAAGGTCGGATATTACAGGCAAAAAGAGAAGCCAGCTTTCAACCATCTAATTTGCCAGTAGGCAGGCAATCCATGATCTCGCAGTTCTGAGGACATCTAGGCTGGATGGCTGAAGCACTCAGGGTGGACAAACTGTGGTATTTTTAAAAGTGGAGGAAGGATGCTACATGATAAAGTAGGTTATAAAACCAGTTTGTTATTATCAGGAAGTTCAAATTATAATGATTGACTCCTGAACACATACCTCTACCTTGCGGATCCCCATTCATCTACTGACAGAAGGTCTTGTAAGCAGAGTCCTGTGTCCCCCAGATTGCCTCCATCATGCACTCTCTTAACAGAACTGCTCTGGAGGTTTGAAGTTTAGAACTTAATTTTCAGGTATGTGTGGCCCCAAGTTTGTTGAGGTCCATTGCAATCAGGCAGAACCTTGTTTTCCCAATTCAGTTTTCCCTCCTTGTGCTGTTTTTCCTACCTGAAATGTAGCCCAGTTAGGGCTGCCAACTCCAGGCTAGGAAACTGCTGGAGATGTGTGGGCAGATCCTGGGGACAGGAGAGTATGGGGAGGAGAATTAGCTCAGCAAGGATGACCCTTTTCAAACTGCCTTTGTAATTTCTTTTAGTAACTGGTTGCTAACGGGGTTTTCCTGACATTTCAGACGGACCTGTTTAAGTAACAGGCTGTTAGCAGAATTTCTTTACCTGTTCATACAAACCCTCCTGCTGTCAGAGCCCCTGGATAAATCAGTTCCCAATAACAGTCATTCAGAAAAAGTAAAGTTTATTGAGACATTGATACGATCCAAACTCATAATGTTCCTTGTTAGGACTGAAGTCAAGCACATGAAGTCAGCAATTATAGCATAATCAAATAGACATTAATGGCTCTTGGCCAATCACCTCTAAACTAAAAGCCCGCCGAATTAACGCGCTACGATTCACAGGGGAAAAGGGATACTAAAGACAGTGCAGGTCTCAAGGTTACATGGCAATACCAAACACCAGACAGATAGCAGCCAGAAACGAAAGTATACATTCCAGTTCACACACCCCCTCCATGGAAACCAAGCTCAGGACAGGCGTTTTGGTTGACACTTTCACTGGGTTAGCAAAGCGTGGTTGAGCCGCTTTTGAGGGAAACTGCTTTTTTCCATTTTCAACCCCTTTGTTGCACTTCTAAATCGCCATGGTGTGCTATTTAAAAAGTCCATAGCACTTCCTACAATGCTGCTTTCCCCCCTGCCCTGTTTCACCACACAATCTTCCTCGGAATTTTTTTAATTTTCTAATGTGAGCGTTATAGTGCTAACTGAAGTGCTATAGCAGCACCATTGACTCAATGCATCTCCATTACGACTCCACTGAGTCAATGCATCTCTTGCAGGAATTCTTTATGCTAAGCACTGGAAGAAAGCAGAGATACCAATGGAAAATGAACTTCTGACAAAAAATTGAAACAGCAGAAATGGATGTACTGTCAAACCTACTGAAGGACAGAAGTAAACAAAATGTGAGAAACAATTTTATGACTGGGTGGAAAGAAACTTCGAAGATCAAGAACAATTAATATATATAATATAAATTTGGAGAGACTCCAACTTGAATTATATAGAATTTGACTCTTGTCAGGAAACATAACAGAAGGTTTTAGCAATTTGACTAAATGAGCTTTAGTAATTCTACAAAGAAATAGAACTGGAAACAAAGAATTAAGACTGAAAACTTGTAACAGCTATTATACAAACTTGATGGAATTCTCCCTTATGTCTTATCCCATACCCTGTACCCTTCCCACTCTTATATTTTCCTGTCCTATAGTATGTTAAAACCTAATAAAAAAATTTTTAAAGAGTCAGTGCATCTCAACGGCACCACCATAGCACTACAGCGCTCACATTAGAACTTTTTTAAAAGTCCAAGGAGGAGCACGTCAGAAAAAGCGGCACTGTTTGAAATGACCATAACGCTTCAGAGACAGCTCATTAACAGAAGGCAATTTACTGTATGAAACCCCTGTCCCTGTATTGCTTTACTCGAAATTGGGCCTGTTGTGAGGTGTTGTGTCCTGGGATCAGAGGGCTGAGCTGGCGAAACACTGCCAAGCTTCGCTCTCTGAGAACAATAGGGACTAGGTTCCTGAGCTCGCCAGTAGTGAACCAATGGCAGCATTGGCGGGCGATTCAAACCCGCCAATAGGAATATAGGGCCGTCCCCCCTAACTGTATATAGTTGGCCTCCGGCCGTTACTGTGTGTTCTTTGTCTTATGTGAAGTACGAATAAACGCGTCTTCTCTTATGTCGTCGTCCGAGTCATGAGGCCTGAAACCCAGTACTTTACAGTGGCGACGAGGATGGGATTCTAACGCCCTCAGTGACTCCATGAACGACGAAACGGACACCGCCGAGCAACGCATCGCTGACCCCGAGAGCAGCACCGCACCGCTCGCCGAGCATCGCATCGCTGACCCCGAGAGCAGCACCGCACCGCTCGCCCCGGCGCGCGCCGTTCCTGACAGAACCATGGCCGCTTCCCACGTAACACTGGAGCACTTCGACCAGTCGCAGCCAGAAACCTGGGACGCATGGGTCGACCAGCTCATCAGCTACTTGGAGCTCAACGAAATCCGCCACCCCGACCAGAAACGAGCGATCCTCCTGAACGCCTGCGGCACCCAAACCGTCCGCCTCGCCAAGAGCCTCTTGGTGCCCCGCACGGCCTTGGAGAGCTCGTTTGGAGAAATCCTGGACGTCCTAAATGGCTACTTCAGCCCCCGGCCGACCTTCCTGGCCAAGAGGATGGATTTCCAGAGGCGAGTCCAGACCCGAGGGGAGTCCATCGCCAACTTCCTAGCCGCGCTAAGGGCGCTAGCCGTGGACTGCGGGTTTCCGAAGGTGGAGGACAACCTGCTGACTCAGTTCGTGTGGGGCCTGGCGGACTCCAAGCTGCGGCGTAAGTTGGTGGGACACCGGAAGCTCACCTTGGACGAGGCCCTCGATGCCGCCACTGCCCACGAGGCCGCAGAAGGGGATCGCCCGGTCGCGGCCGCGCAGGCGGTTGGAAGGAGCCCAAGCCCCGGAAACGAAGAGACGGACGAGGTCTTCGCCCTCAAACCCCAACAACGCCGGCCGGCGCCGTTCCAGCAGGCCAACCGGGAGCCAGCCAAGTATTCCGGCAACCGAGCCGTCTGTGCCAGCTGCGGGGAGGCCCACGGACGGAAATCCTGCAAGTTCCGGGATGCTGTCTGTCACGGGTGCGGAAAGCAGGGACACCTCGCACGGGTCTGCCGGTCCAAGGGCCCCCGGAATTCGAGATCGTCGGTCCCCCAGTACCGCGCATCGTCCACCGCACACGAGACAACGGAAGAGGTCGCCGAGTTGTACCACCTCACCGACCAACCACTGCAGGTACTTCGCACCACCCCAAACCCCATCTCAGGACACTGCCCCGCAGAACTATTAATGGGCCGCCGCCCTACCACTTTATTAGACAGACTCCACCCGGACCGAGCTCCCGAGAGAAAGCTGGTCGAGAACAGGGAGGCGCCCCGAAGCTTCCTACCGGGAGACCCCGTCTACTTCCGGAACTACGGAGCGGGGCCGCAGTGGGTGGCAGGGCGCATCCTAAAACCCACCGGGCCGGTGTCATACGAGGTCCTAACCGATGGGGACCGGGTTCTCCGCAAACACATCGACCAGCTCCGGAGGCGACAAGACCCCGATAGAGAGATCGAGTTACCAGGAAATGCAGCCCCCGCCCCATCATCCGATCGACCGCAAGCACCGACAGCGGAGCCAGCGCCAGAGAGTCCACGGAATCCGGAGGGAGCCCCGGTAGCCGCTGAACCGCCGCCGCCGCTGCCGCCACCGTTGGCCCCGGTAGCAACTGAACCACCGCCGCCGAGGCCGCCACCGTTACAGCCGCCGCCGTCACCACCTCGGCTACTTCCAGAGGCCCAAGCTCCTTGTGCGGGTGGACCAACCGACAGGGGCCCCGCCAGTCCGGTACCGGCCCCCGACGTTCGCTAAGGGAAAGGAGGCCACCAGCATACTTAAAGGACTACGTCACCTGATAGGAGACGAACCATGGGGGGAGGGGTGTTGTGTCCTGGGATCAGAGGGCTGAGCTGGCGAAACACTGCCAAGCTTCGCTCTCTGAGAACAATAGGGACTAGGTTCCTGAGCTCGCCAGTAGTGAACCAATGGCAGCATTGGCGGGCGATTCAAACCCGCCAATAGGAATATAGGGCCGTCCCCCCTAACTGTATATAGTTGGCCTCCGGCCGTTACTGTGTGTTCTTTGTCTTATGTGAAGTACGAATAAACGCGTCTTCTCTTATGTCGTCGTCCGAGTCATGAGGCCTGAAACCCAGTACTTTACAGGGCCAGCAACGAATAACATCCAGTTTAGAATGGTAATGTGAAAAGGACCAGTATGATGTGTGAAAAGGACCAGTATGATACCACAGAGTCCTCACTCCAAAGCGGCCATTTCCTGCGGGGGAGCTGATCTCTGCCATCTGGAGATCGGTTGTCATTCCAGGAGAACTCCAGGTTCCACCTAGAGGGCGGCAACTCTAAGCCCAGTGTGTGTACGTTTCCCAGTGGGGCAAAAAATGGTTCACCGGGGCTACTGCAGGTCAGGATAACGGCACAGGGGAAATGCTTAAGTTTCCTCTCCCAGGTCACCAGGTCAAATCAGGCCCCCGTGCACCTGGAAATTAACTTCCAAGCACAGAACTACCAGATCATGTCAGATGACAGGGCCTCTGGTGAACAGGTGGGGCACACAAGGACTTTGTAACCTGTGATTAGGGCCTAGAGTCTTGAGACCACTGTTTTCAAACCCTTAAACTGGAGGACAAAGGTTGCTACCCTGCAGGATTTCAGCGCTGATCTGGCAAGTATGCAAGGGGACCTGCTGTTTCGGGCAATGATTTATGTTGCTCCCAAGCAATGCTTCCTCTAGGCTGTGAAGTCTCGTGAGCAAAAATTCTACTTTGTGAGCTCCTGGCATTAAAGTTGTGAGCGAGCGATTTGGCTCCTACATCAATTACTTTGCTCTCTGGAGCCCTCCTTCCTGAGCTAAGGCAAAAATGTGTGAGCCGGAGGCTAAAAAACTGTGAGCTAACTCACACTGACTCAGCTTAGCGGGAACACTGGTCCCAAGGGATTAGCTCCCTTCCCTTTGGCTTATTCTCTCTTTTTTATTCTGTAATCCCATTGCATTCAGGTCTAGTATAATCCTCTTCAGTGCTTCACAGAGAATAGGAATGAAATAAGAAATTTAATTATATTTCTTTATCACCATACGAGGAGGGCTCACAGAGATCCACAATAAGTAATTTTCATCCAATTCTGTCACTCTTCGGCAAAACCAATCAGGGTAGAAGACGAGTGACATGCCTGACCACACCACACCCCCCCCGGGTGCCCTTCAGGACACGGTTTGCACTCGGCCTTCCCACACCCAAGTCCACGCTCTGGCATCCCACACCACATACGACACTACCGTGCTTGTGATTTTGCTACAGGTTTCTAGACGTTTCATTCCAGAAGACTTGGGATTACTTGTGTTAAGGGAGGTTCCATCCCCCCCAGCAACAACAACAAAGCTGAGCTACATGATTAGCATGGCTGTCCCGGCTTCACTGCAGACTCCTGCAAGGCCGTATCATGGAAACGACTGCACTGGATTGCTCTTTAGTGTGGAGGTCACCAAAATCTTTAAAAACGCACTGCCTACAATAAAGAAAGATGGTGCAGCCCAGCAGTGAACAGCTTGAGACAGACTGCCCCTCGGTCAAATCCCATCTCAACCCTGAATTCATCATTTCCACAGCTGCAACACTGAGGCAATAACACCAGCCTGCCTTCCAGGGCTGTCATAAAGACACCTTAGGCAGTAAATGCACGGAGCTTTGAACATTTGAAACATCCTATATTACTAGCGGTTTGGCTATACATATTAGCTGTGCTTAAAGGCCAATACAAGCATTGATTATACTGCTATGTATAATGTTAGAACAGATAAAAGGAAGTACTTCTTCACCCAAAGAGTGATTAACACATGGAATTCTCTGCCACAGGAGGTCGTGGCAGCTACAAGCATGGGCAGCTTCAAGAGGGCTAAGGATAAGCATATGGAACAGAAGTCTATCAGTGGCTATGAGCCACAGGGTATAGATGGGAACTCTCAGGTGATGCACTCTATTCTTGGTGCTGGAGGGGGCAGCAGTGGGAGGGCTTCTGGTGCCCTGGCCCCACTGCTGGACCTCCTGAGGGCACCTGGTATATTTTGGCCGCTGTGTGACAGAGTGTTGGACTAGATGGGCCACTGGCCTGATTCAACATTGGCTTCTCTTATGCTCTTATGTTCTTATGTGAGGGGACAGTCTCAGCTGGGTGCAGGTGTGGTGGAGAAATGCCCCCGGCCTCTGGCCCCTGGCCCCTGGCGCAGGACCACCGACTGCAGAGGGAGGGAAAGGAATTCCCCGTGGGAGCTGGACGCAGGCAAGATGAGGGTGGGTGGAAATATTCAGATCCATGCAACACAGAAGTCTGCTCTTCTGCTCCCACTTCTCCCTCAGATGATGGCCATATTTTTATTATTAATTACATCTAATACAGAATACTACAAAAGGACCCTTCCTCAGCAGAGAGAAATGTCATGTTACATCCTTATTAAATTTCACCGTAAAGCAGTTGTGAGAGAGATTATGCTAAACAGTCACTTGATACGCTGCATTTTTCTTTTCTGTGGAAAGAAGAGCACAAAGGGGGAAGCACGAAACCTGCTGCGGAAGCGGGACTGTGACGATTATCATTACCGTTAGAGCTCCCGGCTGGCTGTTCCTTTCTTAAACTCGTAGCCAAGAAGGGACAGCTGATATTTCCTCAATGGGAACTGATGCTCAGGAGACAGTTGCTTGAAAGTTGGGATTTCTATGTGGGTGTATTTGAAAGATGTACCCATCAGCACTGGGAGCAAGCGACAATCCCTCCCTCTCTCTGCCAAATGGAGCGGTCAGGCAAATGTGTGGGAAAACAGCAGTTTGAAGAGGTTGGGGGAGGCTGGCTGAAGGCAAATCACTTGGAGGGGGTTTCAAAGCCTCTCTTTGGGGCTCTGGTGTCAGTAGCATATCTGCTGCCGCGTGTGTGTGTGTGTGTGTGTGTAAGTAAAGTGCTGTCAAGTCACAGATGACTTATGGCAACTCCAACAAGGGGCTTCCAAGGCAAGTGAGAAGCAGAGGTGGTGTGCCGTGGCCTTCCTCTACAGAGTCTTCCTTGGTGGTCTCCCCTCCAAATACCGATCCTGCTTAGCTGAGATCCGATGTGATGACTTTGAGCTACACTGTGCCGTCTTCCTGTCCTGTCTGCTGCCAGGTCGGAGGGCCTATTTGTCTCCACTAACGCTCCACCATCTCCAGTCTCCAGGGCTCTCTTTATCTGAAAGATCTTCTGACCACTTGGGGAAGAGAACTTCAGCAACAACAATGTATTTGCGTAGGGCCATCAGTGTATAGTATATTTTACACCCAGACCCCTGCCCTAAAGGACTCACAATCTAAATTTAGACTGCAGGCAGGAGAAGAGATAACAGAGGGGGGGGAGAGAAAGCGGCAGGGGGGGGAGAAAGGAAGGGATGAATGCCAGCCAATGCAGCTCCATGTGACAGCAGACGACACAAATAATCGTTGCTGAACAGGAATGCACCCTCCATCTCCATCCCACATTCACATCCCACCATCTGCTCGACTTAAGACACCCAACTTTCTATCAATCACCCATCCTCTCACTTGACATGCGTCCATGCCACCCATCACCCCACCGCTCCCTGCGGCACTACCACCCTCCGATCCTCTGCTGGCAAGCACGTCACCAGGGTCTTTCTTCAGCACTATTGATCATGTATAGGGTCAGATATTCAATTATTGTGGGCTGTACATAGACAGATCTGTACGAGTGTGTGTGCCGCATTGTATAACCTTCAGAGCTGCAGCTTTGTCTGTGAATCATTAATCACACATTCTTTTAATAAAAGCCTGTTCCCTCTCAACTGTGGGTGGTGGTAAATGTTAAAAATAATGTTCTGCATTTCTGGGGCCCTTTGAATCCACAGCCCTATCAACATGTTCCACCTAAATTAACTACCCAAGTTCAGCTTCGATTCCTGGTAAATAAATACCATCAGGTTTCTTCACTTGGAAGGAAAGAGAGGCCCACTTTTAAAAGACAAGTCCTGCCCCCCCTCCACTCTCCGCTCAAATGCAGGCTCAGGCCTCCTCAGCTAGAAAACACCCAGGCCCAGGCCGAGAGATGCTGAGGACGGGGCAGAACAAGAGTGCCGAAGACACGTAGCCTTTCTCTCTGGGAAGCGGACCGCACTGTTCAGTAAACACACAGAGTTCTACTATAACAATCATAAAACAGGATTTATAGTTCAAAGATTGAAAGGGAGTAAGTGACATGAACAAAAATGATCTTTAAAGCCTATCAGTTTTCACAAATTGGAGAGAGACTTCCCAAGCCAGAATTATATCTAGAGAGGAATTATTCCGCTGGTGATGAAGACCAGCACAGGAAGAGGAAGCTAAGAAGAACCTCCTTTCTCGAGCCTGCCTCGTCTACCAGCCCAGACAGATTCTCCAACTGTGTTCTTGTTCCTCATCCTTCTCTCATCCTCTTCTCTCACTCTACTGCGTTTTCAAATTCACGAGGTATATTTTCTTTTCCCTACTCCTACCAAAGAATCCTACCAAGAATCTCTTTCAGACCTAATCCACTACCCCCCCCCAAAATGCACACATACAGCTGCCCTCCCAGGTCCCTCTCAAGCACATTATTGTTAACTCTGGTTTATCCACAAAACCTTCTTTCTCCCGTGCTGCCGGTCCTCCCCTCTCTTCTCTGAGCCAGGCTCCCATATATGTAATCCTCAACCCTCGCTCCTTGCAGCATCTGGCTTCTTGTTACCAAATCTGGCTATTTTCAACGTTTCCTCATATTTCTCCACAAAGATCATATTTTTGGCTAGGTTTTTATGCTGGAGTGGCGGGAGCGGGGACAGAACGTGCAGCTGACCTACCCATGCCTCTCAGGGCCAGTCAGGAGGGTCTCCTTGGTACTCAACAAGATACTCTCAGAACACCATCTGGACAGTTCACAGGCTCCTCACAAGGGAGAGTGCTTCCAGATGCAGGCAGAGCAGCTCAGCGGACTAACGGGTACAGGAAGCAGACACGGGCCCTGAATCACAGAGCAGCAGCTAACTGCCAAACACCGAGGGGATGCCCAGAGAGTGCCTCCTCCTTCAGCTTCCCCCTACAGGAAACAGATGTTGAGATGGCAAACACATTGGTTGGCAGAACCTACACCAATTCCACAGACAAACACCAACCCCAGCACTAGTCATGGGAACTCAGATACGTATTCATTAGTCCATGCACATTTAGGCAGGCACAACTGTTCTGGATCTCTTTCCTACTCAAGCGTCCATCAGACACCTTTTTGCACACTACTCCCCCCACCCACCCACGCTGGCGTGTGCTCCATCTCTTAAATACGATGGCAAGTGTTGATTTATTACGCATAGGGAAGCTGAGGCTCACACCAGCTTCCTAATCCCTGTTGCAAATTAAATATGTGTATTACACAAGTGTTAAAAGTAAGGAAGTCATAGCCCTCAGTTTGCAAGACTTGAGCAAGAATTTTTGGGAGGACAGTCATTCATAGGGTTGCCATAAGTCGGAAGCGACTTGACGGCACTTAACACACAGTACGTGAGTGGGACATAACCTATTGTTTCTAAGTCTAGGTTTGTAAATATAGATTGCAAATGCATCATCTTCCCTGAAGACCTGGTTCCAGAACTGTTGGTCACAGATATATGAAAACCAAGTATAGAGAGGATACAAAAAGAAGAGGGATTATATAACAACTGTATATATTTCTCTCAAACATCCCCTTCATTATAATTTTTAAGACATTATCTATAATACAATGGTCCTTACTTCTGTTGGGGTACTTCTACATTCAATATTTCAGATTTCATAACTGATCTATTTTGCAACTACATTATTAGTTTTGTCATTTCTACGTATACAATATGACATATTTTGCCATTTCTACGTACTCACTATAGATTTTAAAATATCAAAATATGAAGGAAAGTCTATTTTATATCTCATAATAAAATAAAAGATTTTTCTGCTCAGTATCTACTTCCTTATACATTTATTTTCAAAACTTCTGCTTCTGCATTGCAATACATTTATATACAATTTTTAAACTGTTTCTCATTCTAAATTTGTCTCCTGCTGGCATAATACACACTCCATCTCTCCTCAAATTTTGTAATTGATCTGTTTCTCAAATAGGATGTTAATTTCATCATTACTGCATAGTCTGCAAGTTTATTTTCCCATTCTTCTAAACTTGGACAGACATCTCATTTCTATTTTGCTGAGTTTCGGGTGAACATGGCTGCTCACTAGAAGGACTCAGTGCTTCGTCTCTACCCCACTGAGGATGTTTTGCCATAAACATTGGAGGAAGCATCTTCAAACCCTCTCCCCTTCTAAGAAAGGACTTCGACAGGTGAGCTCATCTGGATTTCTTTTCAAAAAAGCTCTGATAACAGCAAGACCATGGGAGAAGGGAGGCATACGTCAGCAAGAGCAGGCCTTCATCATTTCCTTTTTGGACTTTCCCCAGCTTTTCCCACACCCCTCCTCCAATTAGGTCTTATGTCTCAACTTTTAGTTTGTTTTTTCTCTATGCATACAAAAAGAATATTATAAAGTTTTAAGTAAAGCAGTTTACTGAAGATCTATTTCTCCCCTCCATCTGGTTTCATTTTCACACTATGACATAATGTTTTATCCTAGAAGGGATTATTTTGCCCTGACCAGCAACGTAATGAACCTATAAATCTTTCTTTCTGAACTGAGGGGGAGAGAACCAGATAAAGCCTGCAGCACAGTGAATGAATGTCTTTAAAAGAACTTTCAACACTTCGCCTTCTTAAGTACATTTGATATTAGTTGGATCCAGGAAATACAGACATAAAGAGATACAAAAGCTGATTTTACTGTCAAGATCATTATCTATCTCTAAGTACTGACATTGCTGTGTGTACTTTCTACTGGATTATTGTGAATAAGCTATGAGAACCCATAATAGAATAGAATAAAACCCTGAAATCTCAGCTTACAGGACCTGGAGGACTCCCCCCTCACTATCCCTCCCTCACTCTCTCCGCGGGAATATCTTGCTTCATTTTTTCCAGTTTGTTGATTGCATACACCTGATTTACTCCTCCTTGTCCTGACTGGATATTTTTTGGTCTGAATTAGACCCATATAAGGATCAAATTGTATTTTTTACCTTTTCCCGATATCTGGAGACCCAGGGGCCTGAACCATGAGAGTCCCAGCAAGCTGGTTAGGTGCCCTTCCACCACCAACAGGTCCAGTTGCCCCGAAAACCCTTGAACTGGACCCGGAACTTGCCCCAGCCCCGGACCGCCACAGGGTTTTTGTTAAAGTCCCGTAACAGTAGACCCCGTGGCTTGCGCAACCGGGGTCCCCCCTTGGGGCATAAGCTGCGGAGGGTCTCAACCGAAATTATGGAATATGACGAGCTGGAGTTGATTTCCATCCGGCAGGGGGACCCCTCAATTAAAACAGTTACATGCACTTTGTCTGGGCTGTCGGTGGGCAAGTTACATACCGTCTGGTGGTTTACGGAAACGGTATGGAGGTCCTCTGTCTCGATCTGTGCCGTGAGGTTCTTACGGTGTCCTTTGGAGCGGCAGACCTTCTCAATATGTCCCGCTTTGTTGCAAGCCCAGCAGATCGTGGAGCGAAATCGACAGGTCCGTCGCTCGTGAGCGCTGCCGCAGCTCACGCAGGCTACGGATGGCTGGGATGTGGCCTCTCGGGTCTGCGGAGGTCAGTGGGACGGTCGGTGGCATATCTGGAGTACCTCCTCGTCGTCCGATACGTCGGACCCATGCGTTGTTTGGGTGCGGTGGACTGCCAAACTGCGGCGGTCTCGGTGGGCCTTTTCGTAGACGGTGGCCTCCTGGATGGCCTTTTCCAGTGTGAGGTCATTGTTGCTTGCCAGTTTCCGCCGCAGTTTGGACTCCCGGAGGCCCACGAGAAACTGGTTCAGCAGCGTGTCCGCGAGGTTTGGGAACTCGCATCTCGTGGCCACCCGCCGAAGACCCACCAGGAACTCCGTGGTGGACTCATCTGGGCCCTGGACCCTCTCTAAGAACCCCAGGTGCTCAACGAATTTTGTGGGTTTAGGCGAGAAGTTGTCCATGAGGGCCTTTACCAGCGCCGCGTAAGACTCCGTCTTAGTGGTCTTGGGGTTTATGAGGTCCCGCAAGAAGATGAGGGTGTCGACACCGCAGACGCTGAGGAACAACTGTTTCTTTTTCTCGGCTTCCACCACATCATGATACCCGCAGTAGTTCTCCAGGGTCTCCAGCCAGGCGTCCCATTTCTGCGGTTGGGAGAGGTCAAAGGCGCTTAGGTGAGTGGTGGGCGCGGCCATCTTACCACGAGGTTGAGAGCGGGGTTGCGAGTTGCCAGAGGCTGAAGGCGCGCTGCTCTCGGGGTCAGCAGTGCTGCTTGGGAGCAGTGCGGGGAGCGGCAGGCTCGATGCAGTGCTCATGAGCATTGTTTCGGTTGCGGTGAGCGGTGCGTTGCTGCTCTCGTGGTCAGCGGTGCGATGCTCGGGAGCGGTGTGATGAGCGGCTGGCTCGATGCGATGCTCTTCTTCGTGGTCGTTGTTCAGGAAGGGAGTTGGCATCCCACCTTCATCGCCAGTGAAAAGTACTGAGACTGATGAGTGATTTCAGCTCTCACATACTTTATTAGTGGAAGAACAAGACAACTAAGCCAGCTCACAGGCCGGCTTTTTATCCCCAGTGAGCCCACACCCCAAACACACACAACACCCGTGATTCGCTATTTACAGTTGATTGGATTACCCCGGGCTCCTCGATTGGAAGAACGCGAGGAGCCTACATTCTATTGTTTCCAGACACAAAGCTCAAGCCTTAGCCTGGCCGCGTGGCAGACCGGTCAGAACCGGTCTGAGCACATGGTAGCCCTTCGCCCATTTTTCCCTGTGGATACACCACATGGGAGTTCTCCAGCTCTGCTGAAACAGCAGCTTTGACTTTTTGTTAAGACTTGAGACTCCAAGTACGACACAGAATGTACTGAACTGCTGAGCTTGAAGACACCTACAGGCTGAGTTTAAATTTGCATCTTGGGTTTTTTAATTCCCCCCCCCAACTGACAGCTGGATAAATCTTATACGCTGTTTTGAGTAATTATATTTAACCACACTAATTTAACTAATATTAACACCAGATTGCTATTATCTTCCTTGTTAACCTATACTTCTGTATTGGATTAGTGCCTCCTCTCCTTTTCGTTAATATTAGTCCACATGTAACCCTTTCTTATTCCTTCTTTTAACATATTTAACAGGTTAGTACAATAAATCTTAGCTTGTAGGCTCTGTCATTTAGTATTGAAGTTAATTAGTATCTGAAAGAAGTATAAAAGAGCTGAAAGTATTTATTGTTGAAATGTTGTTTTATTATTTGTGTAAAGGTTGTCAGTGTTAAATAAGGTAAAGCTAATTTTTTAAATATTTAAATTAGGAAAATGCATGATATACTTAAAGGTAGAAAAAGGCTCAGGGATTTAGAATGGCGGCTACCTGTCTGAGGGATAAAAAAAACCAGAAACAAGATAATGTTATAGACTATATGGAGAGACTTTCAGAGTCACTATCTCAACAAATGCAAACACTTGCTCAACAAATGCAGGCTGTCACTCTCCAGATACAGCAATCTGAACAAAATACACAAGACAAAATTAAACAAGAAATTAAGCAAGAAGCAACAAACCTCAGATAAGAAATTAAGACAGGCTTTATCAGAAATCAAGACTCAGCTCCAAGAACATACTCAAGAAATTGGTCAAATTAAGGAGAAATTTAAGGAACTAGACTTTCATCGACAAATACAAGATTTAGCTCAAGAAAAAGCTGCTCAAAAGAATGAAGTTTTGGAGATGTATTGCAGAAAACATAATTTACTTTTCAGAGGAGTGCCAGAAGATTTTGGGAAGACAGATCTCGAAGACCATTTTTCAAAGCTTCTACAGGATTATTTAGAGCAGTGTTTTTCAACCTTTTTTGTGCAAAGGCACACTTTTTTCATGAAAAAAATCACGAGGCACACCACCATTAGAAAATGTTAAAAAAAATTAACTCTGTGAGCCAAAGCCGCATGTTACGGATGAAATTGGAATTTTTCCCATGGCACACCAGACAATATCTCACGGCACACTAGTGTGCCGCGGCACAGTGGTTGAAAAACGCTGATTTAGAGGCTTCTGAAGGCCCTCCTGGCATTGATCAAATATACAGAATTAATTCAAGATTCGCTTCTAAGAACAGATTGCCCCAGGATATACTAGCTGTATCTGCATGTAAGAAAATGGAAGATTTGTCTCCACTTACCTTGAAGCTTCCTTCTCAGTGGTCCAGAGTGGGGCTGTCCTTCAGACTCCTTACTCCTGGGAATAGCTCCTCCTGTCCGAAGGCAGGGCCAGCAGACTCTTTAGTCATGGAGGGGAGGGGCTTGACCCCTGGAACCCAGTCATTTCCCAAGCCTCCATTCCCCTTCACTGAAAAGGAAACTGACAACATATCGCTCCCAACCGGGAGCTAACCATCCAACAAAACTTGAAATAATTCGTCCCCCAATGGAACCGGCTAGGGCCAACCAAGCCCTAACTCCTGTCTGTACATGGATGGAAAAAACAACATCCCTGTCGATGAAGGAAGCGGTTCCCATTCACAAGGTTGGGCAGGACTACCCCACTCTGGACCACCGAGAAGGAAGCTTCATGGTAAGTGGAGGCAAATCTTCCATTCTCCAGTGGTCGAGGAGTGGGGTAGTCCTTCAGACTCCATACTCCTGGGACGTGAAAAAGCAGTATCCTCCAAGGTCGATCCAACCACTTCCCCATCTACAAGGTGAGCTGTAAGTCCCTACAGCCAAAGGCAGCCTCCGCCGTGGCCATCGTGTCTATCCTATAGTGCCTTGTGAAGGAGTGCACCAATTTCCAGGTAGCCACCTTGCAGACCACCTCCAGTGATGGGAAAGCTCTATTGTCTGCTGAGGTGGCCACCTCTCTGAGGCAATGGGCCGTAACCCTCGAATCTATCAACTTAGGGAGGAAGAAGAAACCTTCCTACCTAGGGAGGATTTCTTGAAAGAGACAAACAGGGAGTCAGTGCTCCTCACGTGCCTCATCCTATCCAGGTAGAAACTGAGTGCCCCCCTCACATCCAGGCAATGTCATTCCTTTTCCTTCTAGCCTTGATGGTTTGGGCAGAAAGATGGAAGGACAATATCCGTGGACCTATGGAAGGCTGAATTGACCTTAGGGACAAAGGCTGGATCAATACAGAGGACCACTCTGTCATTATGGAAGACACATAATTCCTTGTCCATCGAGAGGGCCCTCAATTCCGATACCCTCCGTGCTGAAGTGATGATCACCAGAAAGACTGTCTTGAAGGTCAACTCCTTTAAGGCACATGTTGCCATAGGCTCAAAGGGGGCCTTACACAGAGCCTTGAGGACTATGTTGAGGTTCCAAATTGGAACCCTATGTGCCTGCAGAGGATTCAAGAGGGACGTACCCCGTAGGAACCTTTTAACATGAGGATGTCTAGCTAGCAAATTACCTTTCTTAATTCCCCCGATGGCGGAGATAGCGGCTACCTGCCTCCTCAGGGTGCTTGTGCTAAGTCCTTTCTCCATCCCCTCTTGAAGGAAGGACAAGACCTCACCCACAGGTACCCTAAGAGGGTCCTGCCCCCACTCTATGCACCAAGAATGAAACATCTGCCATGTATTATTATAGACCCTGTTGGTAAAACCCTTCTTGGCTGCTAGCATGGTCTTAACCACTCCCTGTGGGTAGCCTATTTCCATCAGCTGCTGCTGCTCAACCTCCAGGCTGTGAGACTTAACAACCCTGGCTGTGGATGAACCACCACCCCCTGTGTCAGGAGATCCACCACCGGAGGCAGATGCCATGGTTCCCCCACCGACAGTCTCTTCAGATCTTGAAACCAGGCCTGACGGGGCCAAAATGGGGCCACTAGAATGATCTCTGCTTTTTGATCTAACACTCTTTGGCCCACTCTTTGAATGACTTGAATTGGTGGGAAGGGTTAGCAGTGTCTTTGGCCACTCGAGATGTAGTACATCTGTGGCCATTGCCAGAGGATTCTCTAGTCTTGATACAAAGTTTCTTGTTTGACAGTTTTGTCCTGTGGTGAATAAGTCAACTTCTGGTGTCCCAAATCTTTGACAGAGTTGAACAAACACTGTCCTGTTGAACATCCACTCCAACTGATCGACCCACTGCCGGCTCAGCCAGTCAGCCACAGTCAGCCACCTGCCACACGTATCGCCTTTATGGACAAGATGTGTGTCTCTGCCCACCTCACCAGTTGGCTTGCTTCCTCGTGCAGCCATCTGAAGCATGTCCCACCTTGTCAACATAAGCCTTTGCTGTTATGTTGTCCATTTGGACCAATATGTGACTGCCTACTATCTCTCCCTGGAATTTCTCCAGAGCCATTCTGATTGCTCTTAGCTCCAGCAGATTCATGCTGTTGGACTTCTCCAACAGGCTCCAAGTGTCTTATACCATTCTCCCCTTCATATGCACCCCCCAACCAAACAGCCTTACATCTGTCGTGATTACCACTCGGACCGACTCTGTGAGTGGCATGCCTTCTGAGAAGCAGTTCGGTTCCAGCCACCAAGCTAACTGTTGTCTCACTACCTGTGGAAGGTCCACCTTTCTGACCCTCTTCTGAGCTATCAAGTCCTGAAAGGGGAGAAGAAAGCATTGTAGAGGATGTGCATGTAACCTGGCCCATTGTAACACCTCCTGGCACGATACTTGCATCCCCAATAGTCATGCTAGCATCATAACTTCCACTCTTTGTAAAGCATGACCTTCTGTGTCAGCTGTATTAGTATCTGTTGTCTCTCTTGAAATAGAAACACTCTGTCCCTCACTGTGTCGATGTGCATTCCCAGATGAAGTAGGGATTGAGACGGTATCAAAGAACTCTTTTCCAAGTTGATCATGAACCCATGATCCCTAAGTATCTTCATCTTGATCTTCAGTGACTTTACCGTTAGATCGTATGAGCTAGTCTTGACTAATATGTCATCTAAGTAGGGGTATAGTGATGCCCCCTTGGTTCTGAGGTAGGCAACCAGGGCCACTAGGACCTTGGTGAAGGCCCTCAGTGAGGACTTCTGGCCAAAAGGAAGTGCCCAATACTGGTAATGGTCTCTGTGGTAGGTGAATAAAAAAACCCTGCAATGAGCTTCCCAAATTGGTATGTGTAGATAAGCTTCTGATAAGTCTATGGATGCCATATAGTCCATTCTGGAGGTCAGAATGGATTTCACCATTTCCATCTTGAACTTACTCGTAACTACCCGCTTGTTTAGCCATTTTAGGTCCAAAATTGCTCTTACATTCCCGTTCTTCTTTGATATGGTGAAGAAGACTGAGTAAACCCCTTGAGATCTCTTTAGGAATGAGACTGATTCTATTGCCCCTATCTCGAGCAGATGGGCAATGGCCACTTCCAGTTGTTTGTGTTTCACTCTGGATTGGTTCTTTGGGAGCTCCATAAAGCGGTTTGAAGGTAGTGACCAAAATTCTAGGAAATATCCTATTATAACAGTGTCCAGAACCCATCTGTCCATGACTGTCCTCTGCCATATTTGTGCAAACTGCTGAAGACAGCCCCCGACTCCTGTCTATGTTCTCTTTCCAGCATAGTCATGCCTGGGGTCCTTTCTTTGTGTTCTTGCCATTGTGGGATTGCTTAGTGGAGAAAGAGGATGATCTGCCATTTTTGGACTTGGGTTGCCACTTGCCTTTGTAAGATCTACTATTGCCAGTTTTGGTCTTGTCTTTCCTTCCCTCTTCTTTGAGGGAAGACCCTTTTCTTATCCTCATCTTCAATAAGGTACCTTTCCAGACCTTCGCCAAACAGGTTGGTACCTCTGAACAGAACTGCTGCCACTTTAGCCCATGCTGAAGGATCCACATCCCAGCTCCTCAGCCAGGTGTTATGTCTTGCTGTGACACTGCAAGCCATGCTCCTGGCTGATTGTTGCACTGCATCCAGTGTGGCATCTGCCGCAAAGGCCATGGCAAGAGCAATCTTCTTTAGCTCATCCTTAAGCTCTTTAGGAATGCCACTATCCACTTTTGTCAGATCAGAAGACCATGCATATGCTGCTCTGGCAAACAAGGACCCTGTAACAGAAGCTCGTAGAGCGTTAGCCGACACTTTGAAATCTCTCCTCAGGGCTTGTTCTATATGCTTGTCGCTGTTCTCTTTTGGAAGCCCATCTGCCCTCACAGGAAGAATGGAGGTGGATGCCAGGCTATTAATTGGATCATCTACTATGGGCAGTTTCAGCTTTTTTGAAGCTTCTGGTATAAAACTTCCCAAATGCCGGGTGAGTGGCTTTATGTTTGGCTGGGTGCTCCCACTTTGCCTTCGTAACTTTATAGAAGGCTGCTGACTGTTTTAGCACTGGATTTGGGCATGGTTTTGTCTGATCCTACAGGAAAGCTGGAATCATCTTCCTCCTTTTCTTTTTGGGGTGTAAGGTAACTCAAGTGTCCTAATGACTTTTGGAAGGAGTCTACTGTAGAGTTCCTGTGGGAAAAGCCTAGGTTGGGCCACAGGAACCACCTCCTCCTCCTCTGACCACTCACCCTCTTCCTGGGGTGAATCAGAGTCCGCAGATGCTGAATCAGACTCTAGTTCATCTAATAGAGGACTATGTTCTCGTTGATATTCTTGGGCCTTTTCTATCTCTTTTTTCAGGAAAATCAGGTTCCCACTCACTAGGGCTGTGCCTTTTGTAACGCTGGGGAGTGTGGGGATGCCTGTGAGACTCCTGCCACATGGCCTTAAACTCTTTCCTCATTTCCAGTTTCAACCATGAAAGAAGGTTAGATTGGGCCTTTCCCCCAAAAGGATGTTCCTGTGCTTGATTTAGAGGGGGTTTAGGAGACTCAGCCAGGTCAAAAGTACAAGTTTCGGTTTTCAGTTCCAGAGAAGTGGAGGATCCTGCTTTGGGAGCCATTTTGTACTCTCCCTGAAAGTGAAAGTAACAACTTTGTCCCCCAAATGGCTGCTTCCCACATTTATTTCCCATTGCCCAGGCTTTCTATGGCCCTGCAAGCTTTGAACAAATCCCAGGTCGGGAGGTATTCGTTCACTATACCTAACAACCCTAGAACTCCCAGGTGGTCTCCCATCCAAGTTCTGGTCTTTCTTCACCTCCAAGCTTCAAGGTAAGCTAGCCCGTGGGGGGAGGGGATTGCTGCGCTAGTAAAGGAGCCTTCCTCATCCCCTTTTCTTCTCTAATGCCCTGGCCACCACAGTTCTTTGCCCCCTATAATCCATTGGGTCAGCCTTGGGAAAGAGCCCTCCCGGTCTCTTTCCCTGCTTACTGCGCTGTCATGGACCGGAACTTGGAATCAACCTCTCATGTCTGTAAGAACAAAGAGCCGATTGTAGTCAGCTGACAAGGGCTCTCAGGTGCAGCTGCAGCAGCCCCGCTGATGCTGGAGACTCTACCACTTCCCTCCTAGGCTCCTTATGGGCAGGGAGCAAAGGCTCATCGACCAGTCTCCCCCTCCTGGACTGGAAGCACTAGCGGGAGTCTTGTCAGCATTGCAGTTGCCTGAGGTTCTCCCAGGTCCATTGACGCCTTTCCAAAGGAAGCCACACTTCTCCTGTGGCTGTAAATGGTCAGAAGGAAGGTGGGGGAGGGGTAACAGAGAAACTATGAAGCTACCTGTTCCTGCCCTTCTCCTTCTGGTTTCTTCTTTCTTCCTTCTTCTTCTAATTACGGTGCTCCAGTGGAGCACTCTCTGCAATGTCCTGCTCAGAAGGCAGGGCCAGAGAGACTGGGTTCCAGGGGTCAAGCCCTTCCCCTCTGTGACTAAAGAGTCTGCCAGCCCTGCCTTCAGAGAGGAGGAGCTATTCCCAGGAGTAAAGAGTCCGAAGGACTGCCACACTCCTGGATCACCAGAGAATAAGAGATGCAATACTGGACAAATGAAGACATACCCCACTTGACAAAGAGATTCAAATTTTCCAAGATTTAACCACATCTGTATTGAAGAAAAGAAGAGACTTTGACTTTCTCAGCCAAATATTACAAAAGAAAGGAATAAGATGGAGAATCCTATTTGCTTTGGAAGCCTTCTTACCTACAGGTCAAAGAGTAATTTTGACAATTGAACAGGCCAAGTTTTTAGCAAGAGAGCTAACTGGGAAAGAGCCAGAGGAATTGGAAGAATCAAGAAAAGAAAAGAAGATTTAAACAAAGAAGAAGACGATCTTGACAAAGCTGCAGTTTATTGACAGAAATGGATACTATGAAGGTTTTATCAGTTAATGTTAATGGCCTAAATTCTCCAACTAAGCAATCAAAGGCAGAGTACAGACTGGCAATTTGCCCCGGGATGGGACCCGAGCTGACAGCGACTCAATATCGGATTAAATGGAATGTTCACACAGGCACATCTGCCTGGCGTCCCCCACCCGGAGCTTACCGGAGCCCTCGCGCTTCAGTGCCGGATTAAAAAAACACCTGATAAAAGCCTTCGCAAATCCAAAAGCCTGCGTTCGTCGCACGTTTCTCCGCTTCCGGGGAGTCTGAACGCGCAGGCGAAAAGCCGGGAGCAACCCGCGTTGGGCACGAGGCAGCAGCACTGTGATTGGCTGTGCTCCGCTCCACTGCCCAATGTGGTGCCGGCATTGCAGGGCAAAAAAAAAAAAATCGGCAAAATGCGCACATACACCCATACACCCACAGCCGAATTAATGGGGAAACGGCGAATATAGCACACCTCCGGCGCGGCAGTCTGAACGCTTCCACGCGCCTCCGTCCCGTATCTTCCGGCAGCGGCCCTCGCTGTGTGGACGGGAAAACCCGGTATAGTTTAATCCGGGGTTTTTTTGCCGCGAGTGGCTACCGGGGCAAATTGCCAGTCTGTACTCGGCCAAAGACATTTAA
This sequence comes from Gekko gecko, assembly GCA_029375565.1. Lineage (NCBI taxonomy): Eukaryota > Metazoa > Chordata > Lepidosauria > Squamata > Gekkonidae > Gekko > Gekko gecko. Next base: position 92,303,099 of record JAPDNY010000003.1, read on the forward strand.
CTGGTTAAAGAAACAAAACTTATCCATAATTTGTATGCAAGAGACTCATGTCAAAAAAGTACACAAGAAAATTTTAAATAACAAGAAATTGGGCAAAGTCTATGCAGCCTCATCTGCAGAGAAGAAAAAAGGTGTGATTTATATAACTGATCAATGTTTAACTCTAATAGAAGAGTTAAAAAACCTTGAAGGAAGATATACCTTACTAAAAATATGATCTAAAGAATATAAAATCTTTACATTGGCTTCAATTTATGCTCCAAATAATGCAAAGGAAAATTTTTATGAAAATTTTTTCCAAATACTTCTGGACTTTCAAGAGGGAGAAATTTTATTTTTCAGTGATATGAATGGAGTATTAGACCCAAAAAAGGACAGATCTAAAAAATCTACAAGAGGAAAACTTCCTAAGAACGTTTTTACTTATATGCAAATGTTGAACTTAGAAGATTTATGGAGAACCCTCAATCCTCACTCTAGAGATTATATCTTCTTTTCAGATAGACACCAGACATATTCAAGAATGTATATGTGTTGGACATCTAAGGCTTAAGATCCACTGAAATTCAGCTAAGACTTGAGATCAATTGAAATTCAGCCAAAAACAATTGCTGATCATAATCCATTTCTGGTTTCATGGCATAGAGAAATGCCTATAAGAAGATGGAGAATGTATGATAATCTCTTGCTGCAGGAAGATATTTTAAAAACTTGTGAACAGGACACAGAAGAATTTTTTAAACTAAATATTACAGATGATCTCCCTATGGCAACTATATGGGAAGCAAGTAAAGTGTTTATGAGAGGTAAATTGATTTCTTTTGCCTTGAAGAAAAAGAGGCAAAGACTGGAACAAATTAAGAAAATAACCGATAGAATTCAGATCTTAGAAGACCAGCATAAAAAATTCTTGAAGAAAAAAGTCTTAGCAGGAATTTGAAAATTAAGAAATCAGCTGGATCTGCTTCAAACTGAAGAAAAAATGAGTTTTTAAAAACAAAAACATTTTCAACATACAGACAAACCAGGAAGATACGTTGCATACTGTCTAGGTAAAGAAACTGAAAAGAGGAAAATAATTGGAGTACGTAAAAAAGATAGTATCACCTATGCAGAGAAAGAAATCCAAGAAAATTTGAACTCCCCCCCCAACTCTATAAAAAAGATGTTTTAACAGTAAACAGAATAGATGAATATATTAAAGAAGATTTAACTTGTAAATTTTCAAATGAAAATAGAGTAATTTTGAATCAAAGCATTTCATTTCAAGAGGTCTCACAAACCAAAAAGAAACTAAAAAAGCATAAGGCACCAGGACCAGATGGATTCACTGCAATGTACTACAAAACTTTTGAAGAGAAGATAATTTCACCTTTACAAAAAGTTATGAATGATATAAGCGAACAGTATATACTGCCACCATCTTGACAAGAAACTCACATAACACTACTACATAAAGAGAATAATGACCCAGTGTTGCCACAATCATATAGACCTATTTTATTGTTGAATGTGGATTATAAAATCTTTGCTTTCATCATGGCTGATAGACTAAAGAAATGTATCCCCAAAGTAATTCATCCTGATCAGAATGGTTTTGTATCAAAAAGACATATGAAAGGCAATGTTCGTTTTGTTGTTGATGCAACAGAACACGTAAACACAAGGGCAAAAAAGCAGTCTTTTTGGTTTTAGATGCTGAAAAAGCCTTCAATAATGTATCTTGGACTTTTCTACAAAAACATTACAATATTTCAAGTGTGGTCTCAGATTTTTGAATTGGATACAGAACATTTAAACCAAACAACATGCAAACATTTTAATCAATGAAGTCTTGACAAATGGTTTTAAGATAGAAAAAGGAACCCGTCAAGGATGTCCACTCTCTCCACTTCTCTTCGTCCCTCTGATGGAAATCTTTGCATCTAAGATAAGACAAGATATTAAAACTGAAGGATTAAAAGTAGGAAAAGGGGAGTTTAAACTAAAGAGTTATGCAGATGATGTGGTCCTTACAATTTTGAACCCCCAACTATCTCTCCAACATGTAATGGAGTACATTGACAAGTTTGGAACCTTTTCAGGTTATAGAATCAACAGGAAGAAAACCAAGATTATTTTAAAATTGTCAACTACTCAAGAACAGGAAGAAATTAAGAAAATTTCAGGATATGATGTAACAAACAGCCCAGACAAATATCTAGGATTATATCTCAAGAGTCAGAATGATATACTATTAAAGAACAATTACTTGACAACCTGGTCCAAAATACAAGAAGATTTAGCAAGATGGTCCATACTACATCAATCCTGACTAGAAATAATTTCTGCTATAAAAATGAACACATTACCAAAATTAAAATCTGTTACAGATTATCCCAATTTCAATTCCTGAAAAGACTTTGAGTGACTGGCAAAGACAAATAAATAAGTTTGTACAAAATGATAAGAAGCAAAGAATAAGATTTAAAGTACTGCAAGACGAGAAGAAAAGAGGTGATCTGGCAATTCCTAACATTACATTATTTTACCAAACTGCTGAGCTAGTTTGGATATCAGATTGGATCAGAAGTCCCAATGAAAGATTGAAAAAATTAGAATCTTCAAATCTTGATGATGGACTACATAGCTATTTATGGATTAAAAAATCTATATCAAAAAACAAAACCCAAGATAAAAGACATAAATTCAGAGACAGCTTATTTAAAATTTGGGAAATGCTACGAAAGAGCTACTAATGTCACCAATAGATGCTTATTACAGCAATTACGTAAGGAAAAACAATGATTTTATAGCTTATGGCAAATGATAAACTCCCAAGGTAGTATCAAGACGTGGCAAGAGATTAAAGAAGAAGGAAAAGAGATACAATGGTGGATATAGTTTCAAATTGCTTCTAGATTAAAAAAGGATATCCTCATTAAGAGAGAAGTTATTAATGAACTGACTGATTTTGCAAAGATTGTCTCACAATCTAAAGACCATTTACTAGGATTAATTCAATATGATTCTGAAGAACATGTTAAACCCTACATGATTAAATGGATGCAATATTTTGTAGAGGAAATACAGTTTCAATGTTGGGAGAATCTATGGACTACAGGTATTAGATTTACATGTAGCCAAGCACTAAGGGAAAACTGGTATAAGATGTTTTACTGATGGTACATCATGCCAGTAGATATTGCAAAGATAGATAAGAATTACAAAGGGGTTTTCTGGAAATGTAAAAAAGAAGATGGTATCTTTTATCATATTTGGTGGACTTGTATTATAACCAAAACATACTGGAAAAATATACATGAAGAAATTAAAAAAAATTTAAAAATCAAATTCCTGATGAAACCAGAGACTATGTTACTGGGAATCTTACCAGACAACATAGATAGAACCTCACAAGACCTATTTAAATATACGTTAACAGCTGCCAGAGTTATATTTATAATGAAATGGAACACAGAAGATTGTCCTACAATAGAGATCTGGAAAGAAAAACTAGCTGAGTATACAGCATTGGCAAAACTAAGCAATTATATAAACAAAAGACCATGGGAAGAATTTCAACAGAAATGGCAAACATTAGTTATACTATGGAATTAACTAATTTTTTTAAAAAGTTTTGGAATTATCTGAATATCATATTAAAGGCAATAAAGATGTTGATTATAGTTCGAATATGTTACTCTGTACTCCACTAGTAATTAAATAATTAGTAAGAATAAAATTTAGATTTAGACAAACAATTAAAGCAGTATCAAGGTTTTTACAATGCTTTAATTTTAGTATACAAGTCTGTTCAATTGTCAAAGATATAATTTCTTCTTTTGTTAATAGATTATTGTTAACCTTAGGAAAGTTCTTGTCTATTCTTTAAAGAGAGAATTTATCCCTAATTCTGTAATATTTAAGTTTTATTGTTTATTTTTATATTTGAATTCTGCAATACATTTGGTAATACATCTGATTTTACCTGTTGCACGTAACAACTCATCATACTTTACAAATCTGATGAATCTATGTCTCTTCCCTACCCCCTTTTTCCTTCTGTATCCCACCTTTTTAAGAGAAAATAATGAAAATTTAAAACAAAAAAATTTCCATTTTGCTGCATAGATAATTCTAGCCCCTGTCAACATATATTTAAATATCTCTTCTAAATTTTGGAGTAATTTATTAGGCAGTATACCTAATAGTATGTTCTTAGCTTCTATAGGAATTTAAATTTAAATATGTTCTGCATTTTTCCATGTATTTCCTTCCAATATCTTTTTGCTTTTTTACAAGTCCACCACATATGGTAAAAAGTTTCATCTATGTCTTGACATCTCCAGTATTTTCCTATGTGATTTTTGTCTAATTTATCAATATCCATTGGGGCTATATACCATCTAAAGAACATTTTGTATCAGTTTTCTCTTAACACTTGGCTGGCTGTAAACTTAATTTCTTTTTCCCATGACTGTTCCCATTGATGCAGAGATATCTGGTCTCTAAAATTCTGCATCCATTTAATCATACTGTTTTCACTTCTTCTTCTGTTTCTAACTGAATTAATAACATATATCCATTGCAGTAAGTGGTCTTTTTGTTTAATAATCAGCTATTTGAACTCAGGCCATCTTCCATGTTGATAATCTTTATTAGTCTTGAAATTGATTGATAATATAGCAACCATTGAATGTTGATTCCTTCATCTCTAATGTCTTACAAGGACTTGATTTTCCCTGAGCATTTACCATATTGTTGTAAATTAAAAAACCACTTTTATTTCTCATGCTTATCATGAATTCCCACCTACACAAGGATTCAGGGGCTTGCCTTGCAATGGCTTGCTTCCAGGGTTGGGGACAAAGGGTGACGATAGGGGAACAGCAGTCCAGGAGACACCCTCTGGAATGCAGTGTGCCTCAAGGGGCAGTGCTGTCCCCAATGTTATTTAATATCTATATGCGCCCCCTTGTCCAGATCGTCCAGAGGTATGGGCTGGGATGCCACCAGTAGGCTGATGATGTTGGGCGGCCGGTCAGACTCCAGACCAGAAGATCTTGACCAGGTGTTGCAAGCCATGGCTGGTTGACTAAGACTGAGCTGGCTGAAGCTGAACCCAGCGAAGATGGAGGTCCTGTGCCTGAGTTGGGGTGGGGCGGGGATCCCACTCTGGGCCTTCGGTGGGACACCATTGGTGCCAGAGTCGGAGGTTAGGAGACTGGGAGTGCTCCTTAACAATGCCTCCTTAACAATGGCTCCTTAACAATGGCTGGATGCCTCCTTAACAATGGAGGCCCAGGCAGCAGCCACTGCTAGGTCAGCCTTTTACCATCTTCAGTTGATTTGGCAGTTGGCTCCCTACCTCGGCCGTGATGACTTGGCCACAGTGATCCATGCGATGGTCACCTCGAGACTAGACTACTGTAATGCTCTTTACATGGGGCTGCCCTTCTCGCAAATCCGGAAGCTGCAACTAGTGCAGAATGCCGCAGCCAGGCTGCTGATAGAAGTCTGTAAATGGGAGCACATCCGGCCTGTTTGGTGTAGTGGTTAAGTGCATGGACTCTAATCTGGGAGAACCGGGTTTGATTCCCCACTCCTCCACATACAACTGCTGGTGTGACCTTGAGTCAGTTATAAGATCTGCCATAGCTGTTCTTGAAAAAACAGCAATTGCTGTCAGAGCTCTCTCTGTCCCACCTACATCACTGGGTGTCTGTTGTGGGGAGGGGAAGGGAAAGGAGTTTGTAAGCCATTCTGAGACTCCTTTGGGTAGTGAAGGGTGGGGTATAAATCCAATCTCTTCTCTTCTTTTTCTTCTTCTGTGCTGAAAGCACTGCACTGGCTGCCAATAGCATACCAAATTTGCTTCAGGGTGATGGTATTGACCTTTAAAGCCCTATATGGCCAGGGTCCGACATACCTGAGGGACCGCCTTTCCCCATATATGCCCCAGAGAGTACTACAGTCAGGATTTCAACATTGCTTGACCACTCCAGGCCATAAGGACGCCACCAGGGCCAGGGCCTTTTCAGTGGCAGCTCCATACTGGTGGAACGAGCTCCTGGAAGAGATCAGGGCCCTGTGGGATCTTTTACAGTTCCGCAGGGCTTGAAAGATGGAGCTCTTCCACCAGGCTTTCAATTAGGAGCCTCCACTCCACTACCACCAATAACCCTGATTGTGGGTTGGCCTGGCCTGGTGATTTTGCCAGAACACTGCACAGTGCCAAAGACCATGGAATCTATACTGAATCAGAAATAATTATATGGTATGCCATCTTGGTACTGGTTGCTACTAGCATTTTTATTGTTGTAATGTGTAATGTTTAATATTTAATGTCCAGTGTTCTAATGTTTTAACTTTTGTATGTTTTTATGGTATTGGTAGCAACTATTGTAAGCCACCCTGAACCTGCTTGCGGGGAGGGTGGGGTATGCACTGAAGTAATAAATAAGTAAAATAAATAAATAAATGATAAGCTCCTATTGGGGACATGAGTGGAGAATCTGGAGGGTTCAATCAGGCCAATGGCCCATCTAGTCCAACACTCTGCCACACAGCGGCCAAAAATACCAGGTGCCATCGGAAGGTCCAGCAGTGGGGCCAGGACACCAGAAGCCCTCCCACTGTTGCCCCCCCCAGCACCAAGAATAGAGTGCATCACCTGCCCCAGACTGAGAGTTCCCATCTATACCCTGTGGCTAATAGCCACTGATGGACTTCTGCTCCATATGTTTATCTAATTCCCTCTTGAACCTGTCCATGCCTGTAGCTGCCACCACCTCCTGTGGCAGTGAATTCCATGTGTTAATCACTCTTTGGGTGAAGAAGAACTTCCTTTTATCTGTTCTAACCTGACTGCTCAGCAATTTCATGGAGTGCCCACGAGTTCTTGTATTGTGAGAAAGGGAGAAAAGTACTTCTTTCTCAACCTGCTCAATCCCATTCATAATCTTATAAACCTCGATCATGTCACCCCTCAGCCATCATTTCTCCAAGCTAAAGAGCCCCAAGCGTTTTAACCTTTCTTCATAGGGAAGCTGTTCCAACCCTTTTATCAGTCTAGTTGCCCTCTTCTGCACTTTTTCCAATGCTATAATATCCTTCTTGAGATGTGGTGACCAGAACTGTACACAGTATTCCAAATGAGGTCGCACCAATGATTTATACAGGGGCATGATGATACTGGCTGATTTGTTTTCAATTCCCTTCCTAATAATTCCCAGCCTAGCGTTGGCCTTCTTTATTTCAGCTACACACTGTCTAGACATTTTCATTGAGTTATCCACTACAACTCCAAGATCTCTCTCTTGGTCCGTCTCTGCCAGTTCAGACCCCATCAAAATGCATTTATATTTAGGATTTTTGGCTCCAATGTGCATTACTTTGCACTTGACCACATTGAACCCCATTTGCCACGTTGACACCCACTCACCCATCCTTGACAGATCTGTGGAAATAATAACATTGTAATCTTTGACAGGACTGTGGCATTCTGAAATAAGGGATGTCTAGCAACTTGATTCCTTTTGCTGAACAGAGTGGCGTGCAGATGCAGTCCGAAATATGCTTACTTGGAAATACCCCATATTTAACTCAGTGGATCCCCTGAAAATCTACGCATCGTAAAACCAAGCTGTACGAACTTCTTGTACATTAGCAAAGACTGCTTGATTAGGTAAGGCAGAGAGGTAAGGGTACCCAAGGGTCACCTCCCTGAAAGAGTACTTTCAAGCAATGGACAGGGTGTTCCATAGACTAGTCATCCCCAGGTCCTTTTTCAGTCCCAAAACTCTTGGTGGCAGTGGTGGAAAGTGCCGCCAAGCCACAAAGCAACCCAGTTGGGTTTTCAAGGCAAGAGATGCTCGGAGGTGGTTTGCCAATGCCTGCCTCCGCATCCCAGCCTTGGTATTTCTTGGAGGTCTCCCGTCCAAATACTAGCCAGAGCCAGCCCTGCTTAGCTTCTGAGATCTGACAAGATTGGGTTAGCCTGAACTATCCAAATTAGGAGGACTCTTACTACATGCAAAATGATACAATCAGTTTAATGGAAATCTGGAATCTGAGGGCAGGACTGCCATGTAAGAGGGTGTGCTCTCCTGTCTCCGCAATTCCTCCAGCTGAGCTCCATTCAACATGAATTATTACCAAGTAAACATGCATTTCTTGAGCTAGTAGAGTATCAAGAGCAGAGTTTGGAGGGATTTACTCCCAGATAATCATGCGCAGGATTACAGCCTTTGAGGAAAGCACAGAAAAGAAATCCTCCACTGCAAACAGCATTTCCTCATAAACACTACCTCAGCTTAGAGGGAACACCGCAAAGGAAGGAAGGAAGGAAGGAAGGAAGGAAGGAAGGAAGGAAGGAAGGAGGGGGTGGAAAGGAGGAAGGAAGGAGGGAGAGGGTGGAAAGAAGGAAGGAAAGAGGGGGTGAAAGGAGGAAGGAAGGAAAGAGTGGGGGTGGAAAGGAAGGAAGGAAGGAAAAAAGAGAGGGGGAGGAAAAGAAGAGAGGGGGTGGAGTGGAGAGAAAGAGGAGAGACAGAAACAGGAACGGTCTTAAATCTTTGCGCTGCCCCAGTGACCACTTTGCGGCTTCCTTGCTGTTCCTGCCTTTGAGCAAGGAAAGAGTCTGGGCTGAGAAGGAGACGGCAGCGGCTCATTGCTACCGCCAAATGCTCAGAAGACTCAAACGGGGGCGGGGGGGGGCAGCTCCCCAAACTTACAGCTCTTGGGCTGGGCTCTGGCTCCAAGCAGCTTCTCTCTCCCATCACCTGCTGCGCTCTTCATCCTGCGAGAGAGGCTGTCGCCTGCGCGCCCACCAAACTGCCCTCAGCCAGCCATGTGCCAAGCAGGAGGGCACGCGCTGGGGAGGAAAAAGATGAAGCAGCTTGGAGAGGCGAGCGCCGGGCTGGTGGGAAAAAGTGCCACCGGCAGAGGAGCCCTCCTCTGAGCACCCGAGACTGGGAATGTATGAACGCAAGGTTTGAAAGTGGAGCCCCCTGCTCCTGCCGGTCTTTCATCAGCTGCCAAAACCAATCAGAATAAGAAGAAGGGGTCAGGTTGGCGCAGTCACATTGAGGAACGGGGTGGGGGGGGGAGAAGAGACTGATGCTGAGGACTGGGAGAAGAAGACTGGGTCATGCTGGAAGCAGAGTCATCTGCGCACTTTTGCTCGGCTCAGTTCCACATTCCTCTGAGGTCTGCAGGTGGGGGTGGGACGGAGCAGGCTCAGAAGTGAGCCGGAACGCCGTACCGGGGTGTTCCGCCCCAAAAATAGCCCTGGGCACAGCCATGGAACATTAGAGGTGCACATAAAGATGAAAGGTAACCTGAAAAGATGCAGAATGAATTTCACTCAACCATGAGTGACTATTATCGGCCCCTACACATTTGGGAATTAGGAAACAGGCTTTCCAAGATTAGAAATTGTGAATTCCAAGCAAGTTTCACCTCTGGCACTATTTGTTTTTACAAACCACCTTATAGCCTCTCCCAAATCCACCCCTTCCCTCACAGTAACAATATGCAAGACACACGTACGTGTCTTGACCAGCACTCCCCATTCTTATCGTCAACCTAGACTCAGTGGCCTATAACTTCCTGCCTTCTAGTCTGGTGGCTATGATGAACTAGCCTGGCAGCCTGTTGCATGCTGGGGGCCCACTCAAGCTCCCACTAGCAGAGAAGAGTTTCCAGCTAGCCCAGCACAGCTATCACAAGGTACAATGAGTTAACCTCTGAACAGACCAGGCTCCGCCTGGCAAGACGCTGTCTGAATCGAGAGATATGGAGGACTGCCTGACTTCAACTCAAGAGGGTAACATCTGGTAACTATGGATTAATGACATAATAGTTAACTGTAGCTTTTTTGTTTTAATGTTCACTGCTAATGTTCTTTTGAAATATTCTTGCACACTTTACTAAATATCCTTTGATTATATTTGGTGTTCTGTGCTTTAAATGCCTTAGACCCTGAGAGTCCACCTACCAGGTTAATTGTTGTGGAAACTCATTCTGCAAGGGGCCTACCTTACAGGGCTGACTTTCTTGATTAATCCCAGGAAGGTTAGAAGCTTGCCCCTTAGCTTCTGACTGTGTGGGTAGTCCAAGGGGCTGGTGGCAGATACCAAGACTGGTGAGTGTATAGACACACACACCCCAGGTTTTTGTAATTTTGTGCTCTGGCAGCCTGTACCAAGAATCCCTTGGATTGGGGATTCCTGACACATCCCTGCAGCTGCATTTTCCCCTTGGAGGCGTCAAAGTCAAATGGATAGGAGAGCCAAATTTTTGTATTGCTGCAGCCTGCATTGTCCAACTGGTCAGACAGGTCAACAACTAAGATGGACTGCTGGGTCAGTGTGGAAAGGAGGGGGGCACCAAGATTGGTCAGTGCTGCTCAGGGCACCAAGGAGCCTTCATCCGCCCCTGACCCTCCTGAATCTATCTGACCCATACTTGAAGCTGACTGTATGGTGGGGGCATAAGCCAGTATTCTGCTCTGCTGCAAATGGGCTGGGGCTGACTCTTCTCCCATGCTCGCTTTCCACCTGCTATCGACTGTCACCTTGAAGCCCCACTGCAGCATTATAGCCACAAGGCAAACAAGCTTCATTTGTCTCTTATTTTGCTCTCAGTCAGTGAAATCAACTGGCAAGGCTACATTTTCGAGATGCATTCTCTTGCCATTACAGAACATAATGCCGCCCATAGCTCAAGTCGCAACAAGCTAGAATGGGTACTGGATAGGCTAGTCTGTAACCATGTACATTTCTTTCACTAAATACACCAACCACTTGATTGTGCCACCCACATCCCCCTACCAACAAGACCGGCACAGTCACACTTCTCTCACTGCTGCGCAAGGCCACCCCCCACCTACGCTTGCTTCCTACAGATTATGAATTAAGGCTGCACGCAACATGCCCAGTGCCCCCACGTCAGCCTGCACCCGGGGAGGGGGGAGATATCTGCATCTCTGCACTGCAGGCCCGTAGCCAGGATTTTTTTGATTTTTTTAAGTCGGGGGGCGCTGATAAAATAAAATAAACTCACACTCACCAATTGGAGCAGGCAGGAGTAGGATTATTTCCCACATTGTGGAGGGTGGGTGATTTTCAAGCTGATTCCAAAGAGAGGAGGGCTCTACCCTTGGTTTGCAGCAGCCAAGGTTGCCCCAGCTGGTGGGAGTGGAAGGGGAGAGCGGTCTAGCACTGAAACGAGTCCTTTCTGCCTCCTTCCACCCACCAGCCCCACCTTGCCTGCCGGCCCACCTGGCTGCCTCGTGCCACCCCACACCGCCAACTCGGGACCCACAGCCCGCTGGGGCTGCTGGCAGGTGGGGAAGTTGTGGAGTCTTGGCAGGAAGTCGGTGGGGTGGGCCCTGAAATGCCCTGCTGTAGCCACAGGCCTGCTGCACTGGACCCAGAAGAAGACCCGCCCTCTCTCGCCCCAGAGGTGTACCTAAGGAGGTGACGTCTCCCGTCATGCTGTCCAATTTTCCATCTGCACTCCTTTGTTGACCTACAGGCTGGGACGCCATTAGATAAATGTCACCCGCCGACCATCCACGTTGTTCAAGCCATTAGCAAAGCTCTGTTGTCAGGGATTCCTCTTCTGCTGCACTAATCACTGCAAGGCGAAGAAATTGCATCTCTCCCGTGGCTGCTTACAATGAGAAAGACCTTTCACTCCCTGACAAGACTTTGCACCTTCCACTTGTTTATTTAACTGCCTTAATGGGCTTTAATGAAGGTCCATTATTGCAAGCCACTGTAAAAAAAGTCTGCTTACTTATCCACAACGGCTTGCTTTTCACTATTAAAGGTTAACTTTGGCCTATAACTCTCACTATTTCAATATCCTTACATTTCCCTTTACAGCTGCATTGACCAGATGTTTATTTACACCATCTAGGACGGCATTTGTACATCCAGCTTGTTTTATTCGCTCAATAATCTGACTGACTATTCAACTGTGTTATCCTTGTGCATAGTGCCCACCAACAACAATGGACAGACGACCAGAGACACAAACCCAAAGACCAGACCCTGCACCGTTTACTCAGCCAAGGCTACCGCAAGGCCTAATAACAGCCACCCTCCCATCTTGGGCTCAGCCGCTGGCTCATTCTCCCCCCCCCCCATGCAATGTCTGCTTATCAGGTGTCAACCAAGACCTTCTGCAGTCTACGAAGAGAGAAACAGGTCAGTCCTTACACAGAAAAGCAAATGAACAGAAATCTGACATATCCCAAAACCACTGGGAGAAGACTTCAGTCTTCCAGAACATTCTGCTGCAGCTCAAAAAGTCACCAGTCTTCTGCAAGAATTTCAAAGGGAGACTCTGGCATGAAGTGGCAGAATTGGGACGTATTCAGAGCCCAGACCTGAATGGCCCAAGCCAGCCCCATCTCATGACGATGATGCTCTTGGAAGCTAATCAGCGTCAACCTTAGTTAGTACTTGGAAGGGGGGGCCACCACCAAGGAAGTCCAGGGTTGCTGCAGAGCGGCAGGCCGTGGCCAACCACCTCTGTTCATCTCTTGCCTTAAAATCTTATGGGTTTGCCATAAGTCGGCCCTAATTTGACAGCACTTTCCCCCTCCGAGAGGTTTCATGAGGTCTTTCTTCACAAAGTCTTTGGATTTATTATGTATTTATTTATTAGATTTACAAATCGCCCAATCTCTGAGTACTCAGGGCTCTGAGCGATAAACAACAGCAGAAATCCATATCATAATAAAAATACAGGTCATCATAAAACCCTTGTTAAACCCATTTCCCAATGACACGAATACATAAGATTTCAGACTGTGTCATCACTTTGCGGGAGAGGTGTGGCGAAAGCACAAAAAAGGGAGGGGAATGCCAGCCAAGGCGGTGCCCGTCGCTGCCCTCAACCAAAAGTCTGGCAGGACATCTCCGCCTTGCAGGCCCCGTGGAACGGCACCAGGTCCCGCAGGGCACGGATGTTATTTAGCAGACAGTCTCACCAGGTGGGAGCCAGGGATGAAAATGACTCATTCTGGGACTCTAATCTGGGAGAACCGGGTTTGATTCTCCACTCCTCCACTTGCACCTCTGATGTGACCTTGGGTCAGTCACAAGCTCTGGCACAGCTGTTCTCTCAAGGACAGTTTCTGTCAGAAGTTCTCTCAGCCCCACATGCCTCACAGGGTGTCTGTTGTGGGGAGGGGAAGGGAAAGGAGTTTGTAAGCCGCTCTGAGACTCCCTTGGGTAGTGAAGGGCGGGGTATAAATCCAATCTCTTCCTCTTCTTCTTCTTCTACCTCACAGGGTGTCTGTTGTGGGGAGGGGAAGGGAAAGGAGTTTGTAAGCCGTTCTGAGACTCCCTTGGGTAGTGAAGGGCGGGGGATAAATCCAATCTCCTCCTCCTCCTCCTCTTCTTCTTCTTCTTCTTCTTCACAATTTTAGCAAAACATGGGTCTCGTTGCCTATTACAGGTGCCATCTACCTTAGCATTACTAGTGACTGGTCTCTGTATTTTTTTATGGTTAGATTTCACTTTTATGTTCAGGAGGGCATATACAGAGTGAATAAAGTTGTAGTTTATGTTTGTGGAATTGAAGGTTGTCTTCATTGTGTATACCATGCTGCTGTTGTTGCTTTTTGCATTATCCTCTAGCTTTATAGCCCAGTTTTCACCCAGCACCATTAGTCCGGCATGTGCCATGTTTCAGTGCATCATTCTCCAATCTTGTGATAAGAACATAAGAGGAACCCATGTTGGATCAGGCCAATGGCCTATCCAGTCCAACACTCTCTGTCACGCAGTGGCCACAAACACCAGGTGCCATATCAGGAGACATGCTTGATGCTGCTTGATTGTCCGTATTAGTGTATTCTCTAATCTTGTTGTGTGTCCTCTAATATTGTAGTGTTCTGACAGCATTGTTTTTAGTTGTAATACACTTTGAGTCTCAGCGAGAACGGCAGACTATAATGAAGTTTAAAAAATTAAATAATTACATTCAACCCTGTAATTACTGCTGCCCCCCCATTCTTATACATTATGTCTGCAGAGTAAAGACTGACTCATTGAATCTGAAGAGGTGGGCTCCAGTCTACGAGAGCATGTGCCGAAATAAAATTTCATTCAAAGAGGAGGAGGAGACTGGATTTATACCCCGCCCTTCACTACCCAAAGGAGTCTCAAAGCAGCTTGCAATCTCCTTTCCCTCCCCCTCCCCACAACAGACACCCTGTGAGGCAGGTGGGGCTGAGAGAGCTCTCTCGAGGACTGCGCTTGAGAGAACAGCTCTGAAAGAACTTATGCCTAACCCAAGGTCACACCAGTGGCTGCATGTGAAGGCGTGGGGAGTCAAATCTGGTTCTCCCGGATTAGAGTCCATGCTCTTAACCACGACACCAAACTAAGCAGCCACAAGACTCCTGTTTATTTTTACAGGTACTCATGTTGTGTCTGTTTGCGCAAGTACACTTTCATATCATCCCTCCTGTCTGTTCCTGAGTTCCTTTTGTAAGTACAATTGTGCACTCACGTGCGTTGCACATATAAATGGCAGGGGGCAGCATGTGCCAATATTTTTACATTTTAGCTTCTATGTGTGGTGGAGCACATGTGGGGAACTGGGCAGCAGAAGTGTATACATGAACCTGCAAATGCGCAAACTGGTGCACAGTGTCACAAGCTGCTTGCATCGCAGCTGCACAGCAAGAATCTCTCGCCCAGCCCACACAGGGATTCCCCCCCAGCTTCCACCTCAATCGCCTCTTTAATTACACAAGTGCTCAGCTCTTGGACATGCTCCCCTAGTAACAATTAAACTTCTGTGCTCTCCCACTTGAAGATCCTCCTCAGGAGTAAGACCACCTACACTTCCTTGGCTGCTCTGGGATGTACAGACTCCTACCGGGTAAGCAACCTGCTATGCTGAAGAACATTCCCTGGGCACTGCCTCTCCTGCTGCAGCGCCACTGCCACTGCCTGCCTCCTCCTCCTGCCTCCTCACACACCTTCCTCCCCTGCCTCCAATCCCTGGCCAGGCTTGTGCCTCCCTCCCTCCCTCCCCCGTGGGGGCGGCACTCTGCCCCTTTGAAAGCTGCCCGCAGCACAGACAAGCCCTGATCCTTTGGCGGTGGTGGCACGCCCCCCCCCTCACCCCAACTGTCTCTACTCCTGTCCAGGTCGTGGGGAACACTCCGTTAGCATGTGGACCCCACGGAGCTGCCGAGGCCATCACACACGGCGATTTATTTGAACACACATGATATCAGTGACGTATGACTGCATTCAAACGCATTGCCAGACACTACTATGGATCCCGCCTTGTGGCCACCCATTGTCCTTGTAAGGAATGCTGGGGCAGCCATCCAGGTGACGAAAGCCCTGTGCCGGCATTCCAACCAATTGCTTTGGCAGCGGCGGTGGCAGCAGCAGAGGGGCCGCGAGTCTCGTGGCCAGGGGAAGAGGCCGAGGGGGACGAGAGCAGTCGGGGAGCGGCCAGCATGGCAGGGGTGTCCACTGACAACGCTCCAGCAGAGCCAGCGGCTCCCCTGTCAGGGCCTGCAAGGGAGACCTCGCTGACCCCGCAAGTAGCCCCCAGGCTTCCCCCAGGCAGGATGTGGGCCCGGGCCCGTAGCCCCCCAGGCGATGCTCTCACTCTACAGGAACCGTGGCAGCAGAAGGCCCAGGTGACCCAAAGGAGGCAAAAGGCTCGACTGGCTGCAAGCAACCCCGCCCCAGGGCCCGGCAGGGAGAGCAAGAATGCTTTGCAGGATCTTGGCCAAGCACAGTGCAGCCACAGGAGTGTAACACGGTGGGCCAGCAGGGCGGCTGAGCTTGACTGCGTCCCAGCCTGTTCAGGCTGTGAGGCTTGGCAAGGCTGGCTTGCCGGATCAGCCGGTTCACTAGGTGCAAGCCTGTGTGTGTGTGTGTCACCTCTAGTGCCTGGCCGCCAGTTCCAGCACCTCTTGACACTTCCAAGGCTTGCTCTCGAGACTTGAGGGCCCTGCCCCGGAACAGACCCGACTGGCCTGCCTGCAGAGCGCAGGGTGAGGCTAACGGCAGGTGTGCAAGCCGCCTCTCTGTTATGCGCACAAAGAAACACATGGATCAAGGAAGCATTACTTTACACAAGAATAAAGTCAGGCCTGGTTCAGTGTTTGACTATTCCACTGCATTTATTATTTCAAGTGAACATAGCCAATTTGAAGTAACTGACCCCTTGGCCTAGTAAGACCCAAATCTGCGTTTCCGTGCTCGGTAGTTCACTAAGACTGGAGAGAGGTCTTAATTTTCTAATTATTATATGTGGCATATACATCTCTCTCTCTTTCTCTCTCTCTCTCTCTCATTGTCATCTGTGGTTCTCCTTAAACATATGTGACATTCTTTGTTGTTTTGCTGGAGACAACAGCGCAGGCCTAGAACTTGTGAACACCAAGCTGGACCCAGATTGCCACCCATCCACAGCAACCCATCAAGGTGTCAATACCCCTGTTTCCCTGCCTGCATGGGGCCATCCAAACTGGGGCCTTGTCAAGCACCTGACAGACACAATGCCGGTTGCTGAATAGTTGGGCCATCAGATCTCTGCCTTTGGCCCTCCTCTTTAGCGGCTCATTCTCGTTCAGACAGCAGGCTGAAGAATTGCACTGGCTGTCCATTAATTCCCAGACCTGATTTTTACCTTTAAAGCAATGACTGTTGCAGCAAGACTGGAGGGTCCTGGCTCACAGGTTCAGTAGGGGGCTGCAAAAGCAAGCAGCTGCTTCGTATTGGAAGTATACCTCACCATCTAAAGTAACTTTTTTCCCACCACAGAGAACAATGGAGGGAATGGGGGTGACCTGTTTGGGGGCCCATAGAATTGGACCCCCTGGTCCAATGTTCTTGAAACTTGGTGGGTATCTTGGGGAGAGGCTCCACCAACTACCCTGTGAGTTTGGAGCCTCGCCCTCAAACCCCCTCCCCTCGAGCCCCCAGAATATACCCTATGTTTTCACCACTGACTTCAATGGCCCATAGGATATAATGGAGCTGAAATTGACATTCGACTGCCTGAAAGACTCCCCGGGATGCCGGCTGAGGGTGGGGCTTGGCTCCTGAGCTGCCCGAGCTGCGCTCCAGTGCGCTCCCCCCAAAAATACCCCTGCCTCAGGGAGAGCCTTCTCCTATATGAACCTCCCTTATTCCTAGATTATCTTGAGACCCTTCTCTGGGTGCGTCAGTGACAAGGCTGCCTAATACGAAGAGGAGAATTATGAATTCTGTGAAGGAATTCCGGAGTCTGGGTGCCACCATGGTTTACCACATCCAGTCCCTGTTACCTTTCAGACAACAGTGAAAAGCAAGCATTTTGGTGGGAGGTTCTGATCGTTTACAGTAATGTTATTAGCTTCAGTTCTCATGTGTAGTCTGTTTTAACTGCTATGTAGATGTGATGTTTTAGAAAGTCTAATTTTTTTTTAGCATGTGTTGCTTTATTGTTATACTTCAATTGCACAGACCTGGTTTCATGCATAAGGTAGAAGTTCAGTAAATAAAGAATGGCTTTACCATGTATCTTCAACTCTCTTAGACACAGCACAACATTGGTTCATAACTAGCCCCTGTCGCGATGGGGGGCAGGGGGGAGAGGGAGAAATATGTGTGCATGTAGGAAGGTTTGCCCTGCTTGCGCCACCTTCCACCTGCTATACAGGATGGTGCCACCAATCAACTTCTGCCCTTTTCCCCTAGTCTGCCTTCAACTTGAAGTGCAGGTAGGGCTGCAGGCATGCATGCATGTGGGGGATGTGTTCTGCTCTCAGCTTCTACCCCACATTCTCCGGCCTGCTATGTAACCTCACCCACCCAGGAGGCTCTAGCTTTTACACTGGGAAAGTGGCTAGGCAGGAAGTTGTCTTTGAACACAGAGAAGTGTCTCAGAAGATAATCTCTGAACAGAGGAGGTTCAAATAGCTCTTCAAAGCTCTACCGGAACACAAACTTTAGCCACTGGAGCACAAGTACATAAGGACACTGTATCTCAGCACTACATGGTATTGTAGAACTAAGAAAGACAATAAAATGCATAAGGTTAGTCTGAGCATTACAATCACTGGATTTACTTTGGCATCTACTTCTTGGGATGGACATATGCCCATTGAAACATCAAAAATACTAGCTGGTCAAGACAGACTCTCTTCCTTGTTCCTTGTCCTGGCTTGAGCACTTCTGACAGAGAGTCCAGGTCTTTTAAACCTCCCTATCCCAGCTGGTTGGGTTTCCCTGTGCCCTCTTCCTGAGTTTGGGAGTAAACACCACGTGGATCATTCTTCATCCTTTTCTCTAATCAGCTTAGGGGGCCCACCTCAAATCTTTATGGCCCAACTTAGGTCATCCAAACAGCCATCCATCTTGCCCCTTCTGAGCAGTCTGGCAAATGGTTATCTCCAAGGAGAAAATGTATGCCCTCTCATCTGACAATTTTAAAAGTCTATAGCCCACTCCCTGAGAAAGACTGTTTATCCCTGAGACCGGGATCTCACGGCATCTTGCACGTCTCTGTCACAACAGCCCCTATACCAAGGTTTGTAATGTTTCCCGTTGTGCCTTTAACACACCCACACACACATACAAGTTTGTTTATCCATACTTTCCCACACTTTCCCCCTAAAGCTGCTGGGAAGTGTAGGCAGGGAGGTAGGGCAGCCCCATTGTCCCCTATGGAGCACCGCCCCCCCCTCGAAGGACTACCCGGCTGGCAGCCATTTTACAATAACCTGCTGCCTCTGCTTGGCAGTCATTTCATTACAGCTTTCATGGTACGAAATGAGCCTGTTTCAAAAACAAGTCCACCACAAGCCAAATCACTGTCTTTCCCTGGCTGGGGGACAGGTCAGTGATGAAATCCATAGGAAACACTGACCATGGGTGATCTGGGGTTTCTAGTGACTGCAAAAGCCCTGGTACTTTTCCTGGCTGCCATTTACTCACGAGACAAGTTCGGCATGATGCCACATACTTCAAGATATCCCCCCTCATACAGGGCTACCAGAACTGCCTTTCTATGAGTTTCAAAGTCTTTAAATAACCAAAATGCCCTGATAGCTTATTATCATTCCTCTTGGTCAACATTGCCCCTCTGAGAGCCTCTGGGACAAACAGTTTATTTTGTCGGTACCAGCGCCCATCTCCTCTTTGGGCTAAGGTCCCATCTTTTTCCATTCCAGCTTTGTCTGTATCGGAAAGGGCAGTTTTTAACTTTTCCACCCACGGCTGTGAGTCAGCAGCCCCCCACCCTTTCGCCTGGCTCCGAGTCACCACGGCACCTCCTAGCTGAGTGGGCATGAACATGGTGTTCACTACCTCATTGTGCTGGCTGGCGTGCTGAAGGAGGCGGGACAAAGCATCAGCCAAGAAATTAGACTTCTCAGGGAAGTGTTTCAGTGTGAAACGAAACTTTGCGAAAAATTCAGCCCATCAAAGCTGTTTGGCATTCAACCGCCTAGGGGCTTTAAGGGCTTTCAGGTTTTCGTGATCAGTCCACACCTCAAATAGAACTCTAGCCCCTTTCAGTCAATGTCTCCAAGTGACAAGGGCAAGTTTGATGGCGGCAGCCTCCTTGTTCCATACCGCTCAGTTCCTTTTGGCACTGGAGAATTTCTTTGAAACGTATGCTAAGGGGTGTAATTTCCCATCCTCCCCCTTTTGCAAAATGTCCCCCCCATGACCACGTTAGAAACATCAGCCTGTACGATAAACTGCTTTGTTTCATCAGGGTGGTGCAGAACAGGTTCTGAAGTAAAAAGAGTTTTCAGTCTTTCAAATGCCTGTTGACACTCTGGGGACCAGTCAAGGTGGCTGCTTGCCTTTTTGCACTCCTGCCTCTTCGTTTTTAATAAGTCAGTGAGAGGTTGTATAACTTAGGCGAAATTGGGGATGAAAGGCCAGAAGAAATTTGCGAACCCCAGGAATGATTGCAACTGTCATCTTGTGCGTAAGGCCTCCCACCCCACCACATTCTGGATTTTCTTGGGGTCCATGCCTAACCCCTTCCCAGATATGTGGTACCCCCAAAAGTCCAGCTCCTCCTTGTGGAACTCACACTTGGAAAGTTTCGCATAGAGGTGGTTGTTGTAGAGGGCTTTTAGGACCTATCTCACTAACTTCACATGTGTCTCCTTATCTTTTGAATATATCAACATGTCATCAAGGTAAACAACCACCCTTTAAACAGGCACTTGTGTAGCACTTCATTGATCAAGTTCATAAACACTCCTGGTGCCCCAGCCAGCCCAAATGGCATGACCAGATATTCAAACTGCCCCAGCAGCATGCTGAAAGCAGTCTTGTGCTCATCCCCCTCCCAGATGCGCACTCTAAAGTAAGCATCCCTTAGATCCAACTTGGTAACAATCCTTCCTTGGGACACCTCAGCCAACAAGTCCTTGATGAGGGGGAGGGGGTAGGCATTAGACACAGACATGGCGTTTAGCCCCCTGTAATCTGTACACAGTCTTAGGCCCCCATCTTTCTTTTTCTTGAATAGCACTGGAGCTGCAAAACGGAAAGCGACCAGATAGATAAAACCCCGACTCAAGTTCTTGTCAATGAACCTCTGCAACTCCTCCTTTTCAGCTGGGCTCACTGCATATAGCTTTCCTTTGGGTAATGTGTGGCCTGCAAAATTTCGATAGCACAGTCAGTCTTATGGTGGGGAGGCAGCTCATCTGCTTCCTCTTCCTCAAACACCCCAGCCAAGTCTCTATATTCTGTGAGGATCAGGTTCAACTCCTCCCACGCCAAGCACACTTGTTCAACTGCGGAATGCCGCTCTTCCCCCCACTCCAGGCACCAGAGGTGCTCCCAGCACCATGGGTCAAAAATGTAAGGGTATGCATACTGCAGATAGAGGTCATGAGCTTGGAGCCATGGGCTACCCAGAACCATGGGGAACTTGGCCACAGGATTTATCACAAAAGCTCTCATCTCCCTATGTGCCAACACCCCCACGGATAAATGCACCGTGTGATATTAGCAAGCCTCCTTCATAGGAGTATCATCCATCTGAGAAAATACTATGGGCTCATGAAGTTGTAAAAGAGCAAATGATAAAATGGGCTGTAAATGTTAATACAGAGATATTAATGACATCTTGGGAATACTTGTGGAAAAAGTCAATGAAAATTTCAACTTGTGTAAATGTTAAAGAGAATTGTTATAAAATGATGTACAGATGGTATATGACGCCCAAAAAAATTGCTATCATAAATGAAAGTATGTCTAATAAATGTTGGAAATGTAAGAAACATGAAGGGTCTTTTTACCATATGTGGTGGACATGTGATAAAGCAGTAAAATATTGGACAGAGATCCACAATGAGATACAAAAAATTTTGAATTGTACTTTTAAGAAAGACCCACAGATGTTATTGTTAGGTCTTAAAATGGAAGAAATAAATGTAGCCAAGAGAACACTATTATGGTACTTGACTACAGCAGCAAGACTGACTTTTGCTCAATGCTGGAAACAAGATAAAGTACCTGAAACATGGGAATGGATTAAAAAAACGTTGTTTTTGGCGGAAATGGACAAGTTAACAAGAAAGTTAAACAACTAAGAAGATGAAACTTTTTTTAAAGATTGGAAAGACTTTCAAAAATATCTGTTGAAAAATTGGGACATTAAAAGTGGTTTGATTTGCTTTGACAGTTATTAAGAAGAAACGGAAAGAGAATTAGACTTTTGTATTGTTACCGTTAGTAAGAGAAAATAAGTTCAGAAGTAATTGTAATGGAATAAGAGAGATATTAATGGGGTTGGAGCAGTGCTGGAAGCCTGATGTGGGGGGGAGAAAGGGAAAAAAGAAAAATGGGTATGTATTGGTATGTTTAAATTGTATGAACTTGTGATATATCCAATAATAAATTGTATTTACAAAAAAAAAAAAAAAATACTATGGGCTCTTTTAGTTTGTGCACCTTCGCCCCCAGTCCCGTGACAATTGCAGGGCTTATTAAGTCTCAGGTGCATCCAGAATCTAGAAAGGGCCCTCACCCATATGTGGGTACCTGCTTCAGTTTTAATTATGGTAACAGTCAAATAGAACAAGAGGGAGATTTGTCTCACCGATTTGTGCACCAGAGTATTTTGGATCTGCTGGTTGGCACCCTTTACAGCAAGTCTCGGCCTTTTCCCACTGACTGTACTTCAGTATCACTGGAAGAGAAGGTTCCTTCCAGGGTGTCGAGGGCTTCAACTTGGAGGGCTTTTGGAGTTTTGGGACACTTCCCTGTTATCTTGGTCCTCTTCTCCTTTGGTTCCTCGCGCCATTCCCTCTCCAAGCTTCTAGCTCCAGGGCACTCTGCAGCAAAGTCACCTGACTTCCTGCAGCACAGGCACACCCCCAGCCTCATCCTGTTCTCCCGTTCACTCCCGGGCAGCAGCCCCCTGTCCCAAAAGGGTTTCTGGCTTCCAGCCCCCCTCCCAGGAGTCTTATGCTGGTACAGCTTCACTAAGTTATTATGGTTCTCAGCCTCGCAAGCCACCTGTATCCATCCCCCCAATGTCAGAGAGTTTTCCTGGGCCAATGCCTTCTCCAGGATGGTGGTATTCAGCCCGGCCCAATAGAACTGAATCAGGACTTCCTCAGGCCACCCTTGGAGTTTAGCAGCATATGATTTGGACTCATCCAAGTACTCCTGTACCAATCGACTAATTTGCCTCAGGCCACAGAGGCAGGTACGAGCCTTCTCCAGTTCGAGTGGGTCTTTGAATTGGTGGTTGTATGGCTTGCATGAAGGCATCCCCATCTCTCAGCTTGGGTGCTTATATGTTGTAGAGGCACACAAACCAATTCACTGTGTGGTCTCTCAGTTGGGATCCCACATAGTCCACACGATGCTCATGGGAGGCAAACATATGACCTCATTCGCGCAGGGGTTTTCACACCTGGATAGCGAAGAATGCCAGCTTCCCTGGGCTGCTGTCGAACACAGCTTCCAGAGCACCGTGGTCTCTCTCGGGTCGCGGGTCCCCTCCCCGATCAGGAGGGGGGGCCTTGAGCCCTGGGCTCAGCATCCCCCTCTGATTCTTCGGAGTCTTCCTTCACCATCAGCTCTTTGACCACCTTGGGGAGGTTCTTGATGAGGTATTGGAACCTTTCCTTCAGCTCTCTCACCTTGGCCCTCAGGCTGCGCCCAGCACCAGCTTCTTCCTCCCATTCTTCTATCACTTTCACCTGTTTCAGGTCATCATGGAAGGTGTGGGAGACCCTGCGCCATTCGTGCTCACGGCGGTTTTTTGCTCCCCTGAAACTTAGGGTGCTCACCAACCACACCGGGTCTTCCCATCGGTCTGGGCTGTCACATCTTGGTTTTGGTTTGAAGATGATGTGCTTCTTGGGTCTGGTGCCCATGGCTCAGTTGTCTTTTCTTTTGTCAGGTTCAAGGCTGGGGTTCTTGGGTTTGGACCCGGTACCCGTGCTCATCCCGATGCCTCTGTCTTCGTCTGCCATAACGATGGGGCAATAGTTGGAGGTAAAGGGGAGTTCTAACACTCTGTCAGACCCCTGGTCCAGTCACACCCAACAACTCTGTCTTGACAGTGATGAGTTTATTGGATTGTATGCAAGATCCCGTAAGTCGCTGTTAGAACTAAAGACTTTAGGCAGGTACAAGCTTAATATAGATAATTCGAATAAAAGCCCCTTCCTTCCCCCATGCATACATCACCCTCACACCATGTCTAACGTTGCCATCCCAACCAAGTGAAAGATATCTGTTTTGGTTATCTGTGGCTACAGCTGGTACAGAGTAACACTCAAGGACACCTCTCCTCAGGAAAAGCAAAGGTGGGAAAGGAGGCAAGATTTGGAGGAAAGTTATGACTTCTAGAAGCAAAGGTCTCATTCTCTCACATATTCACTCACCCCCTCCCCGCAGGAATTACCTCCCCCCATTAACTATGGCAACCAAGGTGAACGAAACCAACTATGGTTTGACTAACGTCCCATGGGAATGTCATGAGCGCACCAGTAGCCAGACCCTTCTCCTTGATGGCACCATGAAACCATAAACTTTTCCTCCCTAAGGGCTATCAGGTCAAAGCCTCTGGCCAGAGCAGGTGAGGTACAGACAAAAATCTCTCGAGATCCAGCCTCAGGGCTTCGTACATTTTGGCTCAAGGAATGTGAGGCATGTGTGGGAAACCCTTCGTTCACAGCCAGGCACCGTTTTGCAACTCAGCAGCAGGCACTGGACATACTGCAGTGCTTCATGAAAAGTCACCAAAGTCTGCTTTTGCTACATCTATTCAATGTACCTTATACATAAATGGCCAAGTCTCCCTTACTCCAAAATTCTGCCACAAGACAAGAATATGGGCAATGAAGCTACAAACAGGAATACCTTTCATGGTAGATATCCAAATCTGAGAAAACAACAAACACCTATACAGACTGAAGGGTTTGATTACAAAATAAAGCACAGAAATAGCTGCAGTACTACTGAGGTTTTAGGCTGGCAGGAAGGCAAACACAAGCACAGTTCATGTAAACAGTCCCCAAAAATAGGAGTCAAATTGCCTCAAGAGGAAGAGAAAAAAAATCCCTCATGGTCCGGATTCCACAAAGTAACATCCCCCCCCCACACACACACAATTATTTATTTTAATTTAATATGTACTGTTTAAATTATGGGATATTAACCAGACACAGGACAGCATGTGACATTTGTGACATGGCCACCATTCAGATGCAACCCTTTGATCCATGGCACGTGTATTCTCGGCCCCCCGTTCACCAGCCTTGCTCCTGAGCCTTTTGACCGGAGCCTGACAGGAAGGGAAAAGGGGAAGACAAACAAGAGCTTTCAGTGTCTGGTCATCTTCTTGCCCCACCTATTAAATTTCTACCTGCCATGCTACTATCAAAGGCACGAGAGGAGAACCAGTAAAAAAAAATGGCAGCAACCTTGGCAGAGACCCTCACTTGTTACTCTATCGTACTTAGCAGGACCCCTCCTTGGGCGTGAGGAGACGGCTGAGACAGGGTTAGGGAGGGTTAGGGTAATTTGTACACGTTTAGGGCAAAAAGAGGCCCCACGTCCACTAGATAAGAGAACCCTGGACTTGAAAGATAAGTCCAAAATAACGTTGCTTTGGGGCTGCAGAGCACTGAAACCGCAGACGTCTTGGTCATACGGTATTTTCTCTCCTGAGTGAAAAAATGGCAAAAGTTGCTTTAAAAAACCAACAAAACCTCAACTCCCTTTTAAAACGTGAGATATCAGGCTCCTGAAATCTGTTAAAATTATTTCTTTTAGCCACTTTGAGAAGTTACTGGACTCTGAAAAGCAGAATATAAGTCCACTTTGAAAAAATAATAATTCAGCCTTTACTTGGCTACAGTAAACGGACCACCGGCCAAACTAAGCCTATTATACAGAGGAAGGCTGAAGCCCCTGCCCCCCCGCTTCCTGCGGCGACTCTGACCCAAACCAGGGTCCCAGCAGCTCAGTTCCATTGAACTGCATCCTGCCCCTTCTTCAGAGCCCAGGGGAAGGGGCTTCCAAATAAAAAAAAAAAAGTTATGCTGAAAACTGAATTTGAGGAGGGGATCCTTCTTGAGGATGAATTTCTGGCATGCACCTTCCATTGCTTACAACTATGAAGATAAGCACACACGCACACACAAATACCCCTTGGAAGAACAGGATACTCTGAATGACCCGCTTTGAGAACAACTGGAAGAGCAGAGAGTGGCTCCTTACAGCATTTTCAGCAGCAAGCCAGAATGCTTTACGGCCGACCCCTGCGTGCCAGCCACATCAGTTCCAGCAGCATTACAGAAGTTCTGCAGCACTGTGATTCAGCACGATGCCTGCTTGGCTCCAAAGTAAGCAAGCAAAAAAAGTTTAGATCCAGGTGAGGTTGGCCACATTGGTCTGACGGAGCAGAGCACAGTTTGAGTCCAGTGGGGGCACCTTCCAGACCAACCGAGTTTTATTCAAGGTATCAAAAGTGCATTGGTCTTAAAGGTGCCCATGGACTCAAACATTGTTCAAAAAAAGTGTATTTAACTATGATTAACCAGGATTTGGCTCCCAGATGATCACTCACTAAAATCACAGGCTGTGAGACTGACCTCGAGAGATCAGTGGTGTAACTCAGTATAAGACTGCATCATCTGTGGTTTCCTTTGGTGCTGCAAGGATGCCCCATCAAAATCCTAAGCATGGCTCCGCTGGAACAGACAAATACTGTCTCGTGTGCATGACCCCGCGGCTGAGCTTCTGGTTGATTTGTCAGAATCAGAATCTGCCTTTTAAGAGAAGAGAAGAAGAAGAGATTGGATTTATACCCCGCCCTTCACTGCCCAAAGGCGTCTCAGAGCGGCTGACAAACTCCTTTCCCTTCCCCTCCCCACAACAGACACCCTGTGAGGTAGGTGGGGCTGAGAGAACTTCTGACCGAAACTGTCCTTGAGAGAACAGCTGTGCCAGAGCTTGTGACTGACCCAAGGTCACATCAGCAGGTGCAAGTGGAGGAGTAATCAAACCCGGTTCTCCCAGATAAGAGTCCGTGCACATTTTAATGTTTCTAACAATGCACATCTCCTACTCCCAGTGGCCTTCAGTAGCCCTCACTGTTTACAGAGCTCCACCTATGTCCCAGTGATCAGCCAGAACCCCAGAAACAAGCCTGTACACCAACCAAGGCCCTCTTTCTCCTACTTTTAGGCTGCAATCACATGAGCAGTTTGATCCGATATCGTTGCAGTACCCTTGCGGATTTAAAGAGAACAATCAACAGCAACATCTGCCTTCCGTGCCCCAGTTTTTGCCACCTCATTCTGCCCCATCTTCAAAGCGGAGTTAACGGACACCAGGGAAAGTCCAGCATTTACAGATTCCAGCTTTCACCCCACATTTCCAGCTGTCTGAACTCCCCTGTTGCAAAATCAAGCCATTTGGGAAGTCTGGATCTTCCCTTCCGTTTCTGCCTGTTTTGTTTGGTTTGGGTTTTTTTCAGGTAGCTATGTGTGCGTAAGCGCATAATTGCCCCTTGTGCTGTCAATCAGCGTGGCCAAGTAGTTATTCTGGAATGGGAGTCCCCGGGGGAGTTGGTTTTCAGCGACAAATCCCGCCCCCCACAACCCCTCTCTCCTGTTTCTGCATCAGAGTTGCCATATGAGAGCATCCCATTATTGACACAAGGGTAAATGTACTGAAGTCAATGGGACTACTCATGTAAATCTGCACTTTACATACCCCCCATGTGTCCAAGGAAGAGAGGTGAAGGGAAGGAGGCTGAAAGGAGCTTGGAGTACTTGGCAGAGGGATTGTGGAGCTGTCAAAAAGGAGCCGGAGCTTCGGACACACGCTTATGCGCATGGGCAAAACACAAAAAAGAGAGAGAGAGAGGATGCCGCAACCATCTGAATGCCCAACCATGGGGCAAGCACACAGTGAAGCCGTTACAAGATAAAATGGTGTAATTAAAGGCACAGCCTGTAGTGTGACCGCAGCCTTAGTCTCTAACACAATAAGAATTAACAAGAAATTCTGAGTTAATCCTGAGAAATGTATTAAGTGAGCAAAACTGCTGTTGACGGCAAACCATCACTAGTGGAGAAAAAAAAAGAACAGCTGTCCAGAAAGGGTTTGCCATTGTTTTTTGTTAGCTCTCCTTCAGTACCTTTAGCAGTACCTTTATGCAGAAAAGAGCCAAACATTGCTTCCCCAATCTCCTTCCCAGGGAAAACAGCTTCACCTTTTAAATTCTTCCATGGTTACTGGCAGTAAGGCACAGGAGCAGGGGGAAAACTAAAAAAAAAAAATGACTGTGATAACAGAACAAATAATGTTAAGAGTGACACTTTTTAAAGAACAGACTGATCAGGATACGTGTAGTATAAAATTAAGAACAGACTGGAAATTCATTTGCTTTTAAAAGAATTCTCTTGCTGTTTGTGAATGATTAACTATGCAAAATGCTGGCAAGTGGGACACAAAACTCATGTGCAGGAATAAAGAGAACAGTATACCCTTGACCAGTAGTAACTGCTAAGCAAAGACTAGAGTGCAAGTCAACAAAATCTCAAGGACAGTAATATGAATAACCAGTCTGACAGTATGTTTTCCCTGAAGTTCGAAGACTGCAGGCAAGATAATGTACCAACTTGAAAAAGGATAGCATAGATAACGTCTACACTATGTAAATTTCAATTTTACACAAATTTAATTATCCTGACTTTCCTCAAGAATGCTGGAAATTGCAGTGTGATGAGGTGCTAAATTCTCTGCTAAAAAATTCCTGCTCCCTCCCCACCAAGCAATAGTTCCTTGGAGAGACCAAACTTTTTCTGCCTTTTGACTAATCAACGCAGCCAGTATAGTCAGGTAGGATGTACTGGATCAAACCAGTGGTCCCTCTAGTACAGTATTCTGTTTTCACAGTGGCCCACCAGCCGTCTCTAGGAAGCCCAAAGTAGGATGACTGCAGCTGCATCCAACTTGTGTTCCCCAGCAACTGATATAGTACTACTGGTACGTACTACTCAGTTACATGTGAAGGGTTTCTCTCTACCAGTATAGGTGTCCAATGCATGTTGGTGAGTGCCTTCCGTAGAACACAGGAAGAGCCGTGCTGGCCAATGGCCCATCCACTCCAGCATCCAAATTTCACACAGTGGCCATCCAGTTGCCCCAGGGAGCCAACAAACAGGGCATAGAGACCAAGGACTTCCCCTGATATTGCCTCTTTAGACAAGTCCTCTGAGGTTAATACAGCCTCTGACTGTAGAGGTTCTCTTTAGTCCCCATGGCATAAGAACATGAATGGCTAATATCAGGATGTCATTAATAAGCAACATGGTAATTAGTGGAGGGTGGTAAATGTGTCACGAACGCTGTAGGAATGTCTGTCGGAGCCGCTATGTTAGTCTTTGATTTTAAAGCTATTGTTCATCTGAATCGGTTACTGTCTGAGCATTGGCTCATGATGTTACAGAATTAACAGCCGTTATCACCTATAGCCTGACCATGCTGCTGAAAATCAAGTGGTTCATCTGATACCTTTCCCACACTGCTGTGATCCTTATGTCTGGGGGGGAGCATTCTGAAGTCAATTTTGTGGAACCTTCACTAAAGTATCTCTTGACCATGATCAAAATCTTTCCTTGGGCTACGTGTTACTTTCCCATTATAGCCCAAAGCACCAATTACAACCGACGGATCCTCTAAAGAGACATGTCATCCAGTCATGTTTACTGGGAAGCCAGTTCCATGGGCTTCAGCAAGACTTAATTCCTGGCAAGTGCACTCAGGATCAAGGTGTTAATGAGCACGCTGAGGACAGCTTACAACATAAGCCTTACATCTAAGGCATCCTGCCATTGCAAGAGATTGGACTAGACGGCTCTCCGGGTCCCTTCCACTGCGAAGTGCTTTCTGCATCTGTGGAGGGCCTGTGGCACATGCTGTGACTGCAGAAGGCTTTTAATCCCATTATCAGCACCTTTGGTTTAAGGACTGCAGGCTGTAGGGAGGAGTATGCACTAGCGAAATCGTTTTAATTCTATATCAAGAAGTTGGGAAAGGTATGATCATCCTTTATGAGAGTATTGTTATCATTTTGGAAAGTCATTCTGGAAATGCTGGAACAATATTGGTATTTAATTAATACTATAATTTATTTATTATTTATTCACAAAATTTATATGCAGCTAACAACTGAAAACATACATGATAAAATCACATTGTATAACCATTAGAATCAACCCCCTCCCAAACATACATCATTAAAACAATTTTTAAATGAGTTTTCACAGCGATGATGGTGAAATCGCAGTCTTTCTCTGCCACCATTGCATCTGCGCATAATCATCCAGATCAGATGTTTCACATGGTTCAAGAACTTTTACACCAAAGCCCCAAGGGTACGGGCTCTGATCGCATGATACTCAGATCTGCTCTACTTTAGATGCGGACATGGATGCACATCCAGATGATGTACCTTTGGCATCGACTTCTTTGATTTATATGGACACTTTTCAGTTTGTTTATCCTGAGGATGTGAACAATATCCTTGGACAGGTGAGCCCCTATCACCTGTATTCTTGACCCTTGCTCTTCCTGGCTGATAAAACCTGCCAGAGGGGGACTCGCTGACTGGGTAAGGGAAGTGGTAAATGCTCCCTTGAGAGCGGGAGTTGGGCCACCCATGCTCAAGGAGGCAGTGATTAGATCTGTTTTGAAAAAACCATCCCCCAGCCCTACTATGTTAGCTATTGCCCAGCCAGTCCCCAGTCTTCCATTCTCGGGCACTCGGCTCCAGGGGTTCTTGGAAGAGACCGATTTTCTGAACCCATTTCAATCTGGCTTTAGGCCAGGATTTGGAACAGAGACCGCTTTACTTACCTGGGCTTGATGACGTCTACCAAGAACTAGGCAGGGGGGATACGACCCTGCTACTTCTGCTGGATCTCCCAGCAGCCTTTGATACTATTGACCAAAGTATCCTACTGAGACACCTCTCAGCACTGGGACCGGGGGGCACTCTGTTACCATGGTCTGAGTCCTATCTGAGGGGGCGCCCTCAGAAGATACTGTTGGGGGATTCCTACTCTGCCCCATGGCCGTTGACCTGTGGGGTGTCTCAGGGTTCCACCTTATCCCCTATGCTATTTAATACCTAACTGAATCCACTGAGTGAGGTCATCAGGACCAATGTTACCAATATGCAGATGATACCCAGCTCTCCCTCCCTTCTCTGCCTAATCCCAAGGACGCCACTGATGTTCCGGAACCGTGCTTGGAGGCAGTAATGAGCTGGATGAGGGTGAACAAGCTGATCCTTAATCCTGACAAGACAGGTTTTTTGGGTTAGTAGGAAAGCAGGCCAGGGACTTCGGATCTCCCCTGTCTTGGATGGAGTTATATTCTGCTTGAAAAACCAGTTTTGCCGCTCAGGAGCGCTGCTGACACTGGTCACCTTAGAAAACCAGGTGGCTGTGGTGGCCCAGAGTGCTCTTGCCCAGCTCTGCATCAGTTCTGGGTCAGTCAGATCTCGCCACAGTGATCCACGGTTTAGTCCCATCTAGACTGGATTACTGCACTGCACTCTACTTGGGGCTACTCTTGAAGAGTGTTCAGAAGCTGCAGCTGGTGCGGAATTCTGTGACTAGACTGCTGGCCAGATCCCACTACCAGGAGCATATGTCCCCAATACTCAGCCACTACACTGGCTACTGATCCACTCCTGAGCTCAATTCAAGGGGTTGGTTTTGTCCTTTAAAGCTCGACGTGGCTTGGGAGTGGGCTGTCTGAAGGACCGTCTTCTCCCGCCCGTTCCTGCCCGTGAGCAAAGACCACGGGGCGGAGGGGCCCTCCTGACTCTCCCGCCGATCAAAGATGATCCCTTGGTGGGCCTCCAGGGTGGCAGGCGGCCCCACAATTGTGGAACCATCTTCCCCGGGGAGGGGTGCCCGGCCTCTCCATCGCCTCTCTCCAGGAGGCAGCGGAAGATGACAGTCTGCATCCTGGCTGATTTAGCTTCTCTTGTTGGCAGCCCAAATGGTTTTTTTAAAAATTTGCAGTCTTTAAAAGTTTTATCATTGTTGTTTTTATTGTGCTTTTATAATGTTTTATTTATATTGTAAGCCGCCTTAAGTTCCACAAGGGAGAAAGGGGGCTAAGAAATGCTTTAAATATAAATTTAAAAAGCAAACTTAAAGTACATAAAAACATTAGTTAGGAGGGATGGATCATCGAGGGAATCACACACAAAACAAAAAAGCCTTCCTCCACTGAGAGTCAGTTTGGTGTTGTGGTTTAAGTGTGCGGACTCTAATCTGGGAGAACCGGGTTTGGTTCCCCACTCCTCCACTTGCAGCTGCTGATGTGACCTTGGGTCAGTCACAAGCTCTGGCACAGCTGCCCTTGAAAAAAAGAGCCGTTTCTGTCAGAGCTCTCTCAGCCCCAACTACCTCGCAGGGTCTCTGTTGCGGGGAGGGGAAGGGAAAGGAGTTTGTAAGCCACTCTGAGACACCTTTGGGCAGTGAAGGGCAGGGTATAAATCCAATCTCTTCTTCTCTTCTTCTTCTGATGGAAAGGGAACGATGACTCTGCCTTGGGACAGAGTTCCAGAGCTGTGACTGGGAAAGCCCTTTCCCCGACTGCCACCCACCTAACCCCACAAGGCCATGGGCACCCAAACCAGGGTCCTCCAAAGGGGACTGGGGTCCTTCAGGTATTTTGGTCCCAAGCCATATAGGTCTTTGAAGATCAAGACCAGCACCCCGAATTGCGCCCAGAAACAAACTGGACGCCAGCATAAAATGGGATAAGACTGGAGCGACAGGGTTCCTACAGGCCACTCCAGGCAACATCCTGGTGGCAGCGTTCTGTGCCAGTTGAAGCGCCTGAATACTTTTCACGGGCAGCCTCAAGGAGAGCAGACATGGTCTCATGGAGAGGTGACCGGGGCAGGCACCACCACAGGGGCCAGATCTTTGAAGCTGGTAGAAGGCGCTCTCGGCCACAGCGACCACCTGCTCACCGACAGGGCCACTATTTTGACTTCCCTGTATAAGTCTATGGTAGCAAACATTTGGAATGCTGCACATCATTCTAGTCATCCCATCTCAAAAAGAGAGAGCGAGAGACAAATACAGAACTAGAAAAAGTACAGAAAAAAATGCCCACAATAATTGGTATCACTTTTATTTAACAAGAACAAAGCACATAAGGATTTTTAATTCATAAACAGTACTACAAGGGTGGTAGAGGCTTATAAAATTATTCATGGTGTAAAGAAAGAAAAAAAGGAAAACTTTTCTTTCCTTATTCACAATAGTAGAACTTGGGATCACCTAATGAAACTGACCGGCAGAAAATTCCAGACAGGAAATACTTCTGTGCATAACGCATACTTAAATTATGGGATTTAGACTGCAATCTTAGGAACAGTTTCCTGGGAGTAATAAATAAAATGGAACTTACCTCTGAGTAAGCCTGCTTAGAAGTTATTTCCTTAGCACCCCAAGTATCCTGACTTTCACTGGCTTACCAACTTTAAAAGAAAGGTACACAAATAAATGGAGGGTGTGTCCATCAATTTCTATTAATCGTGGCAATTACATAAAGCATTTGTGTTCAAAGGCACAGTGTCTCGCAGCGATAATTACTGTGGAATGTTATCAGGAGAAGCCCTTCACACCCTGTTTGCAGGCTTCCTAGGGACATGTCTGGGCCCTGAGAATGTTGGAAGAGATGTGCCCTTAATCTGCCCCAGCACAGCTGCTCTGACATTCTCATTTCCTTTTCAGAGATGAAGGTGGCTTACACCCTGAAGCACAATGGCCTTTCAGAGCAGGGAAAGCATCTAAAAGAATAGCAAATTGAAGGGAACTCACTAGACAACAGATCAAGCAGAAAGCAGAGACATCACCCTGCCAACAAAAGTCTGCATGGTCAAAGCAATGGTATTCCCCGTAGTAATGTATGGCTGCAAGAGTTGGACTATAAGGAAGACCAAGCGCCGAAGAATAGATTCTTTTGAACTGTGGTGCTGGAGAAGACTCTTGAGAGTCCCTTGGACTGCAAGGAGATTGAATCAGTCAATCCTAAAAGAAATCAACCCTGACTGTTCCCTGGAAGGCCAGATCCTGAAGTTGAAGCTCAAATACTTTGGCCACCAAATGAGAAGGGAGCACTCACTGGAGAAGACCCTGATGCTGGGAAGGATTGAAGGTCAAAGAAGAAGGGAACAGCAAAGGATGAGATGGTCAGACAGTGTCATCGATGCAACGAACATGAAATTGAGCAAACTTCAGCAGACAGCGGAAGACAGGAGGGCCTGGCATGATCTGGTCCATGGGGTGGCGAAGAGTCAGACTCGACTGTGCGACTGAACAACAACAACACTAGACAACAGATCAATGCACATCTGTCCTTACTCCACTGAACAGATTTGACTGGAAGCAATTGGCACAAACTGAAGGTGTGCCCCCCCACACACACACACTGACGCAAAAGGTAAACATTTACTTCTGCACTCTTGGAACTAAGGATTTGGCTGAACGTACCAAAAACACAGTTTGGCTCTTTGCCCAAAGTCTGTGGCCATTCAAAGCACCGAAGAAGAGGAGACCCTGATCAGCTGTGTTGTTTTCTGAGCAGAGCAAACAGCAGAATGCCCCTCCACTATCGGCCGTGACGGAGTTTGGGGACGGTGGAAGGAGGGCGACTGTCCCTTCAGCCAGCTCCAGAAACAGGACAGGGCAGACGCACGTGCTCTTATGCTCACAGAGACCTACGCGGCAGAACAAGATCTGAACCTCTGAAACGAGACCCTGGTTTCCCTTCACTGTGTCTTAGAGTGCCGTTTCAGAACCACCGGCAGTGGACAGGACCACAGACACAGAAGGCTGGAGGCACTGAATGCCTTTCTAAGAGCGTGAAAGGCTGCGAGAGCACCTTGATTCCCCATGGGGTGCACATGCAGCGCTTCTGGTCCACTGCTGCAACTGGACAGAATGTTTTCTGAAGCAATACAAAAACTTGCAAAACTTGTTTACTAGGGAAGGCCACGCGATGTACACTCATCACAGATTGTGATAGTCTTGACTTTCACAACCACCCTCTATTTGGGGGAAGGTTATTTGTCTCCAGCCAAGTATATTCTCCTGGGATTTCCCAGAGAGCTGCTGAACAAGGCCGGTGGCCGCCTCGGCATCCCACAGCAAACCTCCTGCCGCCCTCCGGTGCCCAGCAAAAGCCCCAGACAGACCCCGAAGCAAACTTGGGATCCAAACTCGCCCTGCAAGCCCTTCCCCCTGGGAGCCAGACCTCTTCCGGAGCCCACGTCCCCTTCGGCGACCCGGAGCTCCTGCTAGTCGCCCCGCACGCCCCGCCAGCCGCCCGAGCAAACTGGCCGGCCAAATGCCCCCGAAACGCTGTGTGGCTCTTCCCTTCCGCGGAGACCAGGGGCACCTGCACACCGCTTCACATCTGGCCAGGCTACGGGTCGCCTGGTCTTCCTGGAGCACATCTCCAGCAGCAGCAGGGACAACACCAGAGGCACGGGCTCCGCACCGCCGCGGCCGGGACCCCCACCCCCACCCCCACCCCCGGCGCCTGCCTGCCTGCCTGCCTGCCTCGCCTCCCCCGGTCACCGGCGGACCTCCGCCCCCCAAAGGCGGCCGCCTCCCTCCCTCCCTCGGCGCTCTCCTGACCACCCACGCGGCGCGTCGTCCTCGTCTCCCAGGAGGAGGGCGGCAGGGGCGAGGGCTGCGCCGGGGCCGGGAGTCCTGCTGTTGGGGGCGGCCTGGCCCCCGCCTGCCCTCGCCTGGCTACCAAAGGGGTCCCGCCCCCCGCCCCGCGGCGTCGCCCTGCTGCTCCTCCCCAGCAAACACGCCTGGGCCCCCCGCTGCCGCCCAGCCCAGCCCAGCCCAGCCCAGCCCAGGGAGGGCCGCCGCCGCCGCCGCCGCCGCCGGGCTGCCCGAGGGGGGGGGGCCAAGGGCAGCCCCCTCCCCTCCCCCTCCCCCCGCTGCCGCCCGCGGCTCTCCGCCCCCCCCCCCCCCCGGCGACCAGGATTCGCCGCCCCCTACCTGGCGATGCTGCTGGAGGCAGGCGCCGCCGCCCGTCCGGGGAGCCACGGAGACTCGACTCGACTCGCCGCCGCCGCCTGCCTGCCTGCCTGCCTGCCCGCCCGCCTGCCGCGGTCGCCGCCGCCGGTCCCGCAGCTGTCGTCGTCGCCCCGGCCGGCCGCGCGCGCCAAAGGCAACACGCCCGGGGAGCCTCCGGTGACGTCAGGGCGGACGCCACGCCCCCTCCCCCCGGCTCCTCCGGGAGGGGCGCCGCCCGCCCGCCCGCCCGCCCGCCCTCCCTCCCCCCGCGCCCAGCGCGCTTCCCCGCGAGGAGGCCCGGCTCCAAGGCGCGTGGCAGCCACGCTTCGCCGGGGAGAGGCAGCAGCAGGAGGGGGGCCGGCCTGTGCAGGGCGGGGGGAGGGGGGCTCCCAAGCCTCCCCTCCCCCCTCCAACCTGCGGCCTGCTGGAGCGGGACACGCGCCGCCCTGCTGAGCCCCGGGGACCGGGCTTCCCCCCACCCTCACCCCCCATGTATCCACGCCGGAGGGACAGCACAGCAGCGCCCGGGCTGGCGCTCACTCCAAGGCCCTTCCCCTGAGCAGGTCCGGCGGCCGGTGTGTGTGGGGGGGGGGCGCTGGTGTCCGGACCCGGGGGGGGGGGGCAGGGGGAAGCGCCAGCCGCCCGGTGGCCCGTCGGGCCAGGCCTGAGCAGAGACCGGGTTGCCTCCTCCCGCTGGGCA
Source organism: Gekko gecko (assembly GCA_029375565.1). NCBI lineage: Eukaryota > Metazoa > Chordata > Lepidosauria > Squamata > Gekkonidae > Gekko > Gekko gecko. The sequence continues at coordinate 92,339,392 of JAPDNY010000003.1, forward strand.
CCCTTGGATTGGAGCCGCCCGTCACCCGTCAGCCATTTCTGCATCTAAACCACACTGGCCGGAGTGCTCCCTTGGCGGTCCGGGAAGGAAAGGGTCGCCGCGGAGACCCTGGAACCACTTTCTGAGGCTTGTACAAAGCGCCGCCGTTTTCTCCTGCGGGAGGGGACTCCTATTTCTAATGCTCCCTGAGGTTAAAATCGACTTTCAAACAGCATCCTGCAAGTACAAAATTGGCACTGAAGGTGAGAGCCGCAAGGAGTTTTCTCTCAACTGAGTATTTGAAAATGGCACCCCCCTTCTACAAGCCAAATCGCTGAGGTCTCACTCGCCCACTGCTGCCACCACATTCTGCTGCAGGGAGTGGGTCTGTCAGGTCTGGTGAGCTGATAATGTTGCAGCTGCAGGGAGGAGATCCTCAGCAAACACAGGCCAGGGCAGCAGATAAGGGGGGGGACACAGCTGATACGCGGGAGGGGGAAGAGCACAGAGCAATGGGGAAAGGTGACCCACAGCACCTGCCCAGGTGATTGTCTAGGATCCCTTCTCATTTTGTCTGCCTGTCTTCCAAGGGTACACCCCAAACCAGCACTCCCAACAGTCAAAGCTGGGCATGCGTGTGTTTTTGACACAGAAGGAGGAGGAGGAGATTCCTTTCCTTTCCCTTCCCCTCCCCACAACAGAAACCCTGTGAGGTAGGTGGGGCTGAGAGAGCTCTGAGAAAACTGTCCTTGAGAGAAGAGGTCTGACAGAACTATGGCTTGCCCAAAGTCATCCAGCAGCTGCAAGTGGAGGAGTGGGGAATCAAACCCAGATTAGAGTCCACGCATTTAACCACTACACCAGACTGCTGCCCCAAATTGGTAATTTGCACCAGACACCTTTGACAGCTGGAATGTGTGCGTAGCAGAAGGGGTTCTATAGTTCAAGGATCCCTGAGGAGGTGTCATGTGGGTCTGTGCACAGAGAGATGTCGCACCCAACTGTGGAATCCCTGTCAGGGTCTCAAGGATGGAGGGTGTGTTCCGCTGACTGCAATCACACATCCTAATTAATCCACTTGCAATGCACTTTCCAACTGGATTTTAGTGCGTGAACTGACAACCCAATTGGAAAGCTTTCTATAGTTCTGCAGGGCCTGCAAGACGGAGCTCTTCCACCAGGCCTTTGACTAAGGAGTGTCGCTGTGTCACCTACAGCCTGTGCCCACCACACAAATAGGTTGAACAAACTGAGCGGATGAGAATACCATCAAGACTGTTGTCGCCACCTAAGCAGTACTGCTCACTGGACACCCCCTGCTCTCACTCTTTAGTAGACCATTGTTGTGTACTGAGGTAAACCACACACGTGGTCAGGCTTGCATGTGGCCATACGAACAGGCTAAGCTTCTCATCTAAGAACAATAGAAGAGAAGGATCTGAGAACTCACCAATCAGCTAGCTCACCAATCAGCAAGCTCGGATCCTAACAGAAACCAATAGGGGATGTTGTGTGTAAATATAACCTATCACGTGTGTGTGTGTGTGCTGGGTGTGGCTTTGATCGGGAATATAAGCGGGCCGCGGCCCACGCTAGTTATCTCAAGTCCTCCTGTGCACTAATAACATATGAGCTGAAATCACTCTGCATGCATCAGTCTCAGTACTTTATACTGGCGACGAGGATGGGATTTGAATGAGCCAGCCAGACACTGCCTCCAGCACCACACCATGCACCGATCTCCCGGATGCCGCGCCACGTACCAATCCCCGACGAGACACCACGCCCCGCATCTCTCCAGAGTCATGGCTGCTGCTCAGTGTAACCGTGCTGCATTCGACCCCACTCATCCAAGTTCTGGGAAGCATGGGTAGAACAGGTCACCAACTTCTTCAAATACCAGGAGGTCACCGACGTGTGTAAGAAGGCCTTACTCCTCAGCATATGTGGAGTTGCCACAGTTTGCTTAGCCCAGGGCCTCCTCGCTCCTAAGAAATTGCCGGACACCACCTACGATGAGATCATCAGGGGCCTCACAAAATACTATGTGCCAAAGCCCATGAAAATGGCCAAGTGCATTGACTCTTTTGCGCACCTCCAGAGGCCAGGCAAAGCGGCCCCTGTCTTCATGGCACAACTCCGCCAGCTTGCGGTGGACTGTGAGTTCCGTGACGTCGAGGATAGCATCCTCTCCCAGTTTCTATGGGGCATTCAGGAACCAAAACTCCACTGCAAACTTGTTGGCACGGCCGACCTCAAGTTGGAATCGGCCCTGCAAATGGCCACCACTTTCGAAGGGTCACACTGCAATCATCCACCATCTTCTACTCACCACATGGCCCTGACTGCTACATCAGACATCTCAGATGAGGAGGAAATCATGCAAGTACACACCGCAGACCGTCGAAAGCCGCGACCCCCATCGTCTGCGAGCACACATCCTGAAAAAGCAACCACTCCAGCGTCCTGTGCCAGCTGCCAGGAAGCACACGAACGTAGAGCCAGCTGTTTCCGCGATGCGGTCTGCCGGTCCTGTGGGAAGCAAGGACACATCGCCTGCACCTGCTGCTCCAAAGGGATCCACTGGAAGACAGCTGCACATCATGAGGCAACGGATCTGCACACCCTGACCATCAACCACCAACAGCATCAGGTACTGAACTTGCCTTCTGATGCCCCTAACAAACTACATGCTACTGTGTCAATAGAGGGGTCCCCCTGTAGAATGGAACTGGATACGGGCTCCACCTTCTCAATAATTTCTGCTGAAACATTGCAGAAACTCTGCCCTTGGGGAGGAACCTCTCCTAAAACAGCCATGGGGTCTATCCCTCCGGGACTTCCAGAAGAACCCTGTGGCCATCAAGGGGTGGGGCAAGTTCAGGGTACAGTACAAAGACTTTGATGGCATGCTGGAACTGCTGGTGGTGGAAGGGAGGCTCACGAGCTTGCTGGGACTCTCGTGGTTTGGCCCTCTGGGATTTGGAGTGACGGGCATAAACCAAGTCCTGGCACAGGGCTTTAATTCAGTATGTGATGAGTTTCCAGGGGTGTTCTGGCACGCTTGGTCGTTACTTCGGACCCCCAGTCTCACTTGAGCTAGACCCCTTGGTGCGGCCCATCAGGATGAAGGCCAGGAGGCCCCCATTCACGCTGCGGCCCAAGATCAAGGCCAAATTGGACCGCTTGGTGGAGCAGGGGGCAAGGGTTTTCGGAAAGTTGGACTTGGCCCAGGCCTATCAGCAGCTACCAGTGGATGAAGGCACCGCCGAGGCTCAAACTATAGTAACTCACCGGGGGGCCTTCAGGGTGCGGCGGCTGCCATTTGGGGTGAGCGTGGTGCTGGGGATCTTTCAAAATCTCATGGATTGTCTCCTCAAAGGCATCCCAGGAGTGCAGCCATTTTTTGATGACATTCTGATTGCGGCTCCTGATTCCAAGGCCTTCACAGCTCGCCTCCGGATGGTACTCCAGTGCTTTGACTCCGCCAGTCTGAAGGTCAAGCAGGAAAAATATCTCCTAGGGGTGCCGTGGGTGGAATTCTTGGGGTTTGCGGTGGCATGCTCCTTGGGTCTGGGGTCCCAAACACGCTGCCACCTTCCGGGTGGTTAAAGAACTCTTGGTTTCCAGTGTGGTCTTTGCCCACTTCGACGAGTCTCTGCCAGTGGTGTTGGCTTGTGATGCTTCTCCCTACGGGATGGGGGCAGTCCTGGGGCACAGACTGGCTGATGGTCGCGAGGTTCCCATTGCATATTACTCATGTACATTGTTTGCAGCGGAGCACAACTATGCCCAGATAGACAAACAGACCCTGGCAATCGTAGCTGGCGTGAAGAAATTTCACGACTACCTATATGGCCGGGCCTTCACAATCATGACAGACCACAAACCTCTCTTGGGCTTCCTCGCCCCAGACCGCCACACCCCCCTGAAGTTGTCCCCTCGGGTGCTGTGCTGGTCCATTTTCCGGGGGGGGGGTACCAATACATGCTCATCCACCACCCTGGTAAAGCGATGGGCTGTGCAGATGCACTCAGCCACCTTCCACTGCCCTCCAATCCCGACCCAGCACCGGCTCGCCACATCGCCATGTTGGAAGACCTGCCCGACTGCCTGGTGCAAGTGGGAGGTGTCATGCCACACAGCCCAGGATCACATCCTCTCCCGGGTCGTGGACTGGGTGGGGAGAGGGTGGCCCGCTGGCCCAGTGGGACCCGAATTCTCAGCGTTTTCATCCCACAGGGACGAGTTGTTCTCCCACAAAGGGTGCTTGCTTTGAGGCAGCCGGGTGGCGATACCCCCACCTCTGCAAAGTTGAGTCCTCACCACCCTGCCCGAGACCCACCTGGGGATCATCAGAATGAATGTCCTGGCCAGAAGCTACGTGTGGTGGCCGAGGCTGGACAAGGAGATCGAGAACACAGTCAAGCGCTGCCAGAGGTGTCAGGAGTCCCGGCCTGAGCCTCCGAAGGCACCAATGCGGCCCTGGGAGTCATCCCACAAGCCGTGGGCGAGGTTACACCTTGACTTTGCCGGGCCCTTCTAGGGACAAATCTTCTTTATCCTGGTAGACGCTTACACAAAGTGGCTGGCGGTGGTACCAGTCCCGTCTACCTCGTCCAAGTCTGCCATCCGTGCACTGTGGCGGATCTTCAGTGCCCACAGGATACCGGACTCCTTGGTCACCGACAACGGCATGGCCTTCACCTCCACTGAATTTCAGGAGTTCGTGCAATACTACGGCATAAAGCACGCTCCACTCCATTTCACCCTGCAACCAACGGCCTGGCAGAGCACATGGTCCGAACTATGAAGGAGGCCCTACACCGCATGGACAAGGGGGACTGGGACTACAGGCTGGCCGCCTTCCTCTTCAGCCAGCGCACAACCCCCCACACCACCACTGGCCGCAGTCCAGCGGAACTGCTCCTGGGATGGCAACTCACGACCCAGCTGGACTGCCTCCATCCTGACAGGACTCCTGAACACAGCACAAACAGGGCCGGCCCCAAGTGTCTGGGGGGATACCTGGAGATGGCCCAGCATCGATGTCCAGGTGCCTGGAGATGGCCCAGCGTTGTTTTCCTGGGCACCTCGCAGCTGCAAGGCACCCAGGAAAGCCGGGGAAGGGGCGGAGTTAGAACCCTTGCCCCTTCTCTCCCAGCACCAGCTTTTCTGGGCACCTCACAGCTGCGAGGCGCCCAGGAGAGCCGGGGAAGGGGCAGGGTTAGAACGCCCGCCCCTTCCCTCCCAGCGGCAGCGCCGGCTTTTGGCTGGCTGCCAGCGCTGGGCAGGAAGGGGGGCTTTTCACAGAGGGGCAGGGGGCATTTTGGTGCCCCTGCAGAGCCGGCACCCTAGGCGAGCGCCTAGCTCACCTTGGGGGGGAGCCAGCCCTGAGCGCAAACCCTGAAGATCAAGCGGCTCTGTGAGGTTTTTCCCCAGGGGATCCCATGTACACTAGAAACTACGCCTGAATTCTGGCAAGAGTCATCCAGGTAACGGGACCACTCTCCTACGAGGTCTCCAGTGAAGAGGGCCAGCTGTGGAGGCGGCACATCGATCAACTGCACCGCCTCCTCCTCCCTACTGAACCAGGCCTGACGACTGGCAGCAGACGCGATGATTCAAACACTGGGGAACCAGAGGCGCCCGCTACCACAGGAAAGCGCCCTACCGGGAGGGGAGAAACAGAAGGAGCATTGCGGAGCCGACGGATAGACAAGAGCCTCCCCGCACTCCAGCCCCAGCAGAGGTTCCAACGGCTGAGGTCCCTTCCCCGGAACCAGCCCGAATAATGCCGGGGAGCCCTGCTACAGCCCCGGACGTAGGCTGCTCCACTAGGGAGTGGAAGAGACCCTCTTACTCAAGAGACAGCATCTGCTGGGGGGTGAATCTGGACCAAGCGGGGAGGGGTGTTGTGTACTGAGGTAAACCGTACAGGTGGTCGGGCTTGCACGTGGCCATGCAAACAGGCTAAGCTTTGCATCTAAGAACAATAGAAGAGAAGGATCCGAGAACTCACCAATCGGCTAGCTCGGATCCTAACAGAAACCAATAGGGGACGTTGTGTGTAAATATAACCTATCACGAGTGTGTGTGTGTGTGTGTGTTGGGTGTGGTTTTGATTGGGAATATAAGCGGGCTGCGGGCCATGCTAGTTATCTCAAGTCCTCCTGTGCGCTAATAACGTATGAGCTGAAATCACTCTGCAGGCATCAGTCTCAGTACTTTATACTGGCGACGAGGATGGGATTCGAATGAGCCAGCCAGATGCTGCTTCCAGCACCGCACCGCACACCGATCTCCCAGATGCCGCGCCACGCACCGATCCCCAATGAGACACCTCCTGTGCGCTAATAAAGTATGAGCTGAAATCACTCTGCAGGCATCAGTCTCAGTACTGTATAACCACGTTCCAGCATTTTAGGGTTTTTAAATGAAATGTTATGTTATAATGAAGCTGTTGTGACTGGTTTTAAGGGTGTTTGTATGAATTTTATGTAAGCTGCCCTGAGCCCACTTTGGCAGGGAGGGCAGGGTGTAAATTGAATGAATGAATAAATAAATAGAGTGCACTGAAAGTAGATTATTTCGCATGTGTGGCCCACAATAACGTCCACCGTGCAGCATTTACTTTTCCATAAAAAAGAATGGCAAATATGCAAAACAGAATTCTGGACTAGATGAACCCTTGCTCTGGTCTAGCAAAGCTCTGTCGTGTTCTTGTGGAAAAGGAAAGAGTTACTCTCCCTGGCTTTGACAGTTAAGCCTATCGCTTCTAGGTGCACCTACATGGCTCGTCACCTGGCACACCGGCTAGCCCAATCCTGTCTTGCTTCTTGGCCATGCTAGGTCCTGTCTGACGGCATTTGGTGCAGAGTAGAAGTGTGTCTGACAGAGAGAGTTTTGACTCTCAAAAGCTTCTACTCTGAAAATCTTGTTGGCCGCTAAGGCACTACTGGACTCGAATCGAAGTGTGTGTGTCTGTGTCCGTGAAGTGCCATCAAATCATGGCCAACTTACGGCGACTCCAGCAATGAGTTCTCAAGGCAAGTGACAAGCAAAGGTAGTTTGTCATTGCCTTCCTCTACAGAGTCTTCCTTGGTGGCCTTTCTGTCAGGTTCAAAAGCAAGTAGATCCAAGCATTCTTTGATTAAGAAGGGCTTTATTGGAATACAGTGCTAAAACCCACAGTGGAGGGTCATTGTCAGGAATGGCGGGAGAAGCGGCTCAAGCAAGGTGCAAAATGCAACTAGCAAATGAACTGTAAGCGCGCGCGCAGGAAACTCCCGGCGGGAGAATTACTTTATGGGCGGGAGACAACTCCCTCCTCCCCTCGTCTTCTCAGGACTGGAAAATTCTCATAAGCTCAAGAATAGCCCAAAGCCCACATTCAAGGCCACCGTGATAAGACTGAGCAGCAGCGAAGAAGCTCCCATGTTACTGCCGGCATAACTACGCAAACGCAATGCAGGGACGAGATAGGGAACACAGAACAATGGACTCAGTGTAAAATAGCAAACAGACATTTCTGACACTCCCTTCCAAGATCCGGCTGTACCGTGCTGCCTTCCCTCCCATATATATATTATACATAATGTTATACAGTTAGAAGATTTATACCCCACTTTCCCACTAAAAATAGCACTGAAGGTAGCTTACAAATGAAAGTTCTCACACTGGTAATACAACAAATACCCCCCAGAAAGCAACAAAACAGAGAGGAACAGTACAACAGCCATCAAGTGATGAATCATAATATATTAACTGACGCAATATAATCAGCAATCAGTTCGAAAAACGAGAAACAGCAAATCAGTACCAGGCTGGGAAATTTGTCCAGGATCTCTACCATCAAATAGCCTCCAGAGTACCACTCCATAGTTCTAAAACGGGCAAGATAAGTTTCCTGCAGCAGGGAGTTCCACAGGCCGGCAACCACAGCCCACAAAGCCCTGTCACTTGTGCCCAGCAGTCTCGTCTCCCTCAGTGCTGGCGAAGGTAACAGCGTTCCGTGCGCCTTGGTGTTTGGTCATGCCGGCCACATGACCACGGAAACGTCTTCGGACAGCGCTGGCTCTTCGGCTTTGAAATGGAGATGAGCACCGCAACCCTAGAGTCGGATTCGACTGGCTTTCGAGCAAGGGAACCTTTACCTTTACCTTAAGCCAGAAGAGGTAGCATTCCATGAGAATGTAGATTTGAATGCATGTGTTGGGTATCATTTCCCCCTAAGGAACATTTATCTTCATAAACACACTGGGAAATTTGTGGGGCCTGTCATATGCCCACTGGTTTTGCCATCTCGTCATCTCACAACGGACTGCCTAAATGGACTGGGGGGGGGGGGCACAAGGACATGTGAAGAAAAACAGGATTATTAAAAATGTATCTCATAAAGGAACTGCCTAATGCACAGGGGACTATTTGGATATGGCTGCCTCTCTCCCGCACAGGAGGGTTTGGCGTGGGTGGCCCTTGCACTGCAGAAGGGGTCAGTCCAATGGACCCAGGAACAGGTCTGGAGACGGCCGTGCACCTTCCTGTCTAGTACCCACTGTTTCTTATCACAACACTGTGAGGCCCAAATGAGGCACAATGGAAGCAGCTATGTTGTTCACGTTAACTGCTCTCTTGGCAAATAGGGTCTAATTTTTACCTCAAAGAGGGTCCTTAACTTAACTCCTCCCCACTTTAGTACCCCCATGGTCTGTTGCTCCAATTGTTTTTCTTCCATTTGGCACCAGTACCAGAAATGAGCTATGAGGATGAAAAGTACCCGAAGCCATGGTGTGCAGGGAGATTTCACCATCTCTTTTGATATAAAAAGTAGGCCCCGTATCCCCACGGTGTATGTGAAAGGGCCTGACTTGCAGATAAGGTTTCCTGCATCACATCCACTTTGGCCTTCAGATAAGTTGTTCAGGAACTGGCAGTGGGTGGGGGATGTATCCACAGGGGCTTTAAGGCCTGCCACAGCGCAAGACTTCCCCGACATGTGGAAGATCGTGTGTGGATGAATGGATAGTTCTCTTTCACTTCATTTACACACTCTGTGCAGCCCCCGTAGCCCTGGCTTCAGAACTTATGTCTCCACAACCACCAAGGTGCACGTGTCCTATCTGTTGCACATGGCCATGGCCGTGTGATGTGTGAAGCAGCACCGCAGCTCCCAGACATGAGAAGCTGAAGGTAAACAAGCACTCATTCATGGCGGAGTTCGTCCTCATGGTGTACATCATATTCTGCCACGGAGGCTTTCTGGCGGGGGAAAAGTCTTGTGGAGCGGCATTGAACTGAGTGGGAAATGCCAACCAGGCGTTCCAGAGAATGAACTGTTCCCAGCAGCCACCAGAGGGAGCCTTTGGCCAATGTATTTGTGCCAGGGAAGTCCGACAAGGGACCCTGCTTGATTTTCCATCATTAGCCAGCCAGGGGCTGCAAGCCTCTCTCTGAAATCTGAAAGGTCTTAAAAGATTTTCATCTTGGAAGTGTTACTAGCAAACTTCACACCACAGTTCCGCAGCAACACTCTGGTGCACTGCAAAGAAGCTACTTGCAATAACCTTCCTTATTCAGGGGTGATGGGACTCACACTGAATAAAGATCATTCAAAGAATGCATGTTGACCCTCCCTTGAGATGCAAAAAACTCTCAAGTGTATAAGATTTTTTTTCACTCCTACTGTTCCCCCCCCCCACCGCCATACATTACTTCTAACAAAGTATCTTTTAAAGGCTGCAATCCTCAACCCATTTATTAGGGAACCAGCCCCCGCTGAACTCTGCTGGGCGCCTGGTGCCTCTTGGACACCTCGCCCAGCACCTGCCAAGCGTTTCCAGGAAGTGTGGAGGGGGGGGGGGCTCTTTCCTGGCACGGCTTCTGATTGGCCACTGGAGGTCTAATGGGCTGTGCAAGACTGAAACAGCGTTGCTTGGGTGGCAGCCTGTGCCACGGTGCTGGTTTCATTCTCTCTCGCACTCCTCTTTGCCAGGGTAATTTTTTTAATTACTCCCCTTCTCACCTGCACTTGAACTTCCTCTGGCTGTGTGGCTGGTTCATTCATTTTGGGGCTGTGCCCACCACCCTGCGGAGGAACTCCAAAGGTGTCTACAGGCCTGTAGTCAGGATTTTTAAATTTGGGGGCAGCCTTTTAAAAAGTGAAATTAAAATAAAATTTGCATGCGGTCCACGCTTCTCCCCCCAAAGTATTTCAAGGGTCCCTTTAGATGCTTTGGGGGAGAAGTGGGGGCCACGTGCCTGCACTTCAAGCCATGAATTTGCAGCTTGGAGTACAGGTGTGCACTATCCCCCCCCGCAGCGCCTGCTTCTCCCATTTAAAGACAGGGCAGTATGAGGCTTGCAAGGGTAAGAAATAAGTCAGGAGGCCTGGCCAGGGAGGCAAAAAGTCATGGGGCTGGGCCCCAAAATGCTACCGGCCTGGGTGTCTACAAGCTAAAAAAGGTTGGGGGCTTCTGCTCTAGAATATGGAACTCTCTAGACTATGGAATACCCTTACTACATCAAGTGCCCACAACACTGAAGACTTACGGAACGCCATCACCCATGTTTGAACAGACAGTGAAGCTTCCAGGATGGTTTCAGGAAAGCAGTGCTGAAAGAGAATCGCCAGCACCCGTTAAACAAAAGTTTCCATCTCCCTCCAGCTGGGTCCTTTAAGAATCCAGATTGGGAACGGTGGCATTTATCTTATTCATAAGTTACCTGGTGTCAGGGGTTAATAGTAAGGTAAGCAAGTTTGCAGATGGCGTCAAATTGTTAAGGGTGGTAAAAAAAAAATGAACAGATTGCAAAGAGCTCTAAAGGGGTCTCTGAAGACTGGGTAACTGGGCAACAGATGGCAGAGGAGATTCAACAGACATAAGTGCAAAGTGCTGCACACTGGGCTAGAGAAAGGGAAGAATCCTCACTTCACACATGCCCAGGTGGGATTTAAATTGACTGTAACAACTGGTTTACTGAAACCACTCTTGGGGTCATGGCAATAATAGAAACCTCAGTGGGAAACATCAGTCCAGTACACTCTGCTAGTAAAAAAGGGCAAAGCCAATGCTGAGAATGATTGGAAACGAAATAGAAAATAAAACAGCAAGTGTCATAAGGTCACTGGATACACCCAAGGACCTCAGGGTTAGAAGGCTGTGTGTGCAACGTGGGCTGCCCCCAGCTTGGGGAGGCAACCGAAGGTCTGCAGAAAGCAGGCAAGCAGGATGGGTACAGCGCTGTGTGGGAAATTCCAGGCTTTCTTAATTTGGGATTCGGGTGGACTTAACAGGTGGCATGATCTAAATCTGTCAAACAATGCCAGGAAAGAAACTCTCTCTCTCTCTCTCTCTCTCTCTCTCTCTCTCTCTCTCTCTCTACTCTCACTCTCTCACTTTTTGAAACATCTTCCCGGTATTGCTGGAGGAAGCTCATCAGGGACTAGAAACGGAGCCTCCGTGTAGAAAGGCGGCGGTTCCCCTGCCAAGGAAGGAGAGGGCCCGGCCCCTGCTCCGCGCTCCCGGGAACCCCGCTGGCCGCCGGCTGCTGGGGACGCACCTCCGCCCCGGGCGAGGCAGCCTTGGGGCCCCCTGCCTGCCTGCCTGCCTCCGCCCATCGGCTGGCCTGTTCTGCCCCGGGGCGCCCGGGTGCCTCTGGGGGGGCCGGAACCCTTCCGAGGCCAGGAGCCGGGAGAGGCAGGGGAGAGGGCTCCGATCCCGGCGGAAGGAGCACGAAGCCGAAAGGCGGCCCGGGGGAGGGGGGGGGGCGGGCGGGACGGAGGCCAATCCGCGAGGGGGGCGTGCCGGGCTGGCCCCGGCGCCTGGCGGTGGTGGGCGCGACCCTCCCCTCCCTCCCCTCCCCCAGAGCGAGGCGCGCACGGGCGGCAGCCGAGCGGATGACGGCCCCCCTGAGTCAGCCCGAGCTCCCCCCCCTCCCGCCGCCCACCGGCACCCGCGCCGTCTGTCTCTCCATCTTGTGATATTTCACTCCGGAGGCAGCGAGGCAAACAAGCCCGGCGCCAGATTGCGCGGCAGGCAGGCAGAGCCCCGCCCCCCCGCCGGCGCCCAGGGAGCTCCTCGCCGGGCAGGGAGGGAGGGAGGGAGGCGGCCTCTCCCCCCCACCCCGGGGCCGGCGCCGAGGCAGGAGGGCGACAAGGCTGCGCCGCGCGGGGGGGCTGCCTGCCCCGGTCACAAAGCAGCGCCTGCGTCGATCCTGACGGGCTGTGCCGGGGCCCGGAGTTCCCGTCCGCGGGGCTTCTGACCCGGGCCCGGGGGTTGGTTTTCAGCGAGTCTGTTTCGCTTCCGTCCCGGTTCTCTGGTGCCCAAAACTGACCCAGCCCGCAACTGCCCCCAGTCCAGAAGCCACGGAATCCGCCCCCCAGCAGCGCCCCGGACACCCAGGAAGCCACCCTCGGGCCGAGCGGGGGTCCCCGGAGCCACGCCCCTCTCGGGCCCGGAGGCGGAGCAGGAGATCCCGCCGGGCCAGCGCCCTCTCCGACGTGGGGCGGGAGGGGGGGGGCAGCGGCTCTCTCTGCAGCGAGGGGCGGGGCGATCCCGCCCAGGTCGCAGTTTCAAACCGCGGCTCGATGGCTCTCGTGGAAGACCAGCCGGGCTCGGGGGCGCAGGACTCCCTTTGCCCGCAGTCCCGGTCGGAGTCGGGGGGGGGAGGGCTGGCCCGAAATGTGAACCGGCGGGGGCCTGTGTCGCCCGCCGCCGGCGCTCTGACGCCCTCCACAGGAGCATCCCTCCCGGGTTAAGAAGACCCGTCCAGTCCCGCGTCGAGGAGGCCGACCGCAGCCCTCGGCAAGGCCACGTGCGGATCGTGCCGTAGACGCGCTGTGGCCCCCACCACGGCAGGCCCCCCGGAGAGGCGCGGAGAAGGGAAGGGGTGCGCAGTCAGCCCCCCCTCCCCTCCCCTCGGGGAGCCGGCGGCGGAGGCGGTCCCTCTGGCAGCCAGGAATCCCGCCGCTCTCCTCGCCGCTAGGCCCACGCCCGCCCGCCGGCCGGAGCGCCTGGCCTGGTCCCACGTGGCGGCGGCAGCCACATGCTGGGGGGGGTTCCCAAGGAGCGCTCGCTCCCTCCCGCCGGGGACCTGGCAGCCGGACTGCCCCGAAGGAGAGGGAGGTGGGAGCGGCGCACCCGGCCTGCCTGCCCGCCTGGAGCTGTTTTGGCGGCGCTTCCTGTCCCGGCCGGGAGAGCGGCGCTGATCGGCAGGAGGGCCTCCGGCGGCAGGGCCGCTACCAGCCGGCGCCGGTCCGGGTCCCAGGCGGTGTTCCCGCTGAGCTGAGCGAGGGTGAGCTGGCGCCCAGTTCTTTTAGCCTCCGGCTCACAGATTCTTGCCTTGGCTCCAGAGCGAACTGGCTTATGCAGCGGCCCAAGCCCTTGCTCTCGCGCACAACAACCCAAAGCGGAATGTTTGCTCACAAGGCTGCACCGCTTAGGGGGAGCCTTGGTCGCTCCCCGGCTGCAGGGGCGGCTTCTGCTTCCCGCCTTCCCCGCTGGGCCGGTGGGCGGCGGGGTCCTCCAGCAGGCCCTCCCCGTCGCCCCCTGGCCCCGCCAGCCACCTGTCGGAGGGGCGGCGAGACGCGGAGGGGAGGGGAGGGGGCCCCGCAGCGCAGCCGAGTCCCACCCCCGGCCGGGCCTCCTCCCGGGAAGCGTCGGGAGGGAATCGCCTTTCTTCCCGGAGGGGATGAGCGGGGTCAGGCCGGGATGGCTGGGAGGTCCCTGGGCAAGGGCCGGCGCGTCTCTCCCCCCTCCCCCTGCTAAAGTGCGGCGTGGACGCCGAGGGCCCGAGGGCCCTTCTCCGGACAGACACGCAGGCCCCACTGGCTGGAGGCCGCGCGGGGCCCTGGGAACCCCCATTCCCGCTCCGCGAGCTGTGGGGGGGGAGTAGGTGCGGGTCATGGGGGGGGGGAGGAGGCGCAGTTCGCCAGTTGACGGTAGCCGCTGGGGGGGGGGTTGGCCGGCCTGCTCCGGAGCCCCGTGGCGTCGTCAGCAGCAGCTCTCGGAAGTGAGGCCAGGTCGGCGGCGCTTGGGAGGAAGGGAGGCCGCCGAGGAGGGGCGCAAAGGCCTTCCCCCCCCCGCTTCTCCCGGGCCTTGGAAGCCCCTTGCGGGGGCCTTTCGCGGAACGCCCCCCCCAGGGGGCGTCCCGTCTGCCTCCGACCCCTACAGGCGTGTCTCCCGCACCGGTTCCCTGCAGGACTCCGGCTGGTGAGGCGGGGAGGGGCGCGCGCCCCACCGCCGGCAATCTCACGACAGACGGCTTCCCAACCTCCAGGTGGGGCCTGGAGATCTCCCGGCATTGACTGATTTTCAGGCGGTTGTTGGTCCACCTGGAGGAAAGGGTCACTCTGGAGGTCCGTGGGCGGCAGCAGCAGCCGCCGCAGCAGCAGGAGGAGGCGCCTCTCCCGCCGAGCCCCGCCCCCCCAGACGGGAGTGGCCTCTCGGCGCCCGCTGCCCCCCCGGACTGGCCGGGCCCCCTCCTGCTGGCGGACGGGCGGCAAGAAAGTCGCCTCTGGGAAAGGCCGCCCTCCGCGGGGCTCCGCCGGCCGGGACTTCACGGCTCCGGTTCTCCCCGAGTTAATCCCGTCCCCGTCCCCGGGCGGCTCGGAGTCCCTCGCCAGGGATAGGCTGCGGGGGGGGGGGCTCTTCCGTGCTCTGGCCAAGGCGGCGCCGTGAGGGGGTCCGTCTGGAGCGCGGCCAGGGTCCCCGTCCCCCCTCCCCCCGCACCGGAAGGAGGCCGCCTCTCCTACCCTGGCCCCGGCCGGCCTTGCGGGGGTCGTCCCTCCGGCGCGCTCCGAGGCGCCCTCCTCCCTCCCGGCGGCCGCCCCGCGTCTCCCACCCCTGCCCCTCCTTGCGGGGCCCGGGCTGGCTCCTGGCGGAGCGAGGGTGCCCTGGGGCGCGCGCCCAGACCTCCTCGCGCCCGTCGGAGTTCCCGGCGGGTTGGCGCCCCTTGGCCTGCCGAGCCGCCCTTCGGGAGCAGTCCCGCGGAGACTAACCCCCCACACCCCCACCCCGGGGGGGCCAGGGCGCGGCGCGGGAGGGGGGCTGCCGCCCGGAGGGGCCATCCCGAGCGCCGCCTGCGGTCCCTGCAACCCTCCGGGGGGCAGCCGACCCCTTCCCACCGCCGCGAGGGCGCCGAGCGCTGCCGCCTCCAGACGGGCGCGGAGACGGGGCGCGGCAAGGGTTAACGCGGCGGCGGCGGGAGGCGGGCGGAGGCGGGGCCCGGCCCGGCCCTGGGAATAAGGCGCCGCCGCCTGGCCGCCTGGGCCCCCTTCGGCAGCGCGGCTGGCTGTGCCGCGGTGGCGCCGCGCGGAGGGTCCGTCCCCCCCGCCCCCCCGGGATGAAGCCCCCGCCCGGCAGCTCTCGCCGGCGGAGGGGAGGGTCGTGCTCCGGGGCCCGGCCGGCCAGCAGCCCCGCGGGCGGCGGCCAGGCCGGCAGGGGCTGAGCCGGTCGGGAGGTCCGGCAGGAGGCTCGCCCGGGAGTCCCGCGACCCCTCTGGCCCGGGGAGCCCGGACTTCGCCAGCCGTCTCGGCGGGGCTCCCCCCCCCGCGGGCACCCGCGCCCTCCCCCGGCCCAGTCCCGTCCCGTCCCTCTCCTCCCCGCCCCGCCCCGCGCGATCCCGTCCCCCCCGCCTCCCTCCCTCCCTCCGTCCCGAGGCTCCCCTTCCCGCCGCCTCGCTTCGCTTCGCGCGGCCCTTTCGCCGAGTCCGCCGGGCACCATGCTGTTCCGTCGGAGACCCGCCCTGGACGGTGAGTGGCGGCCCCGGTCCGCTTGCCGGACGCCTCGCGCGGGCTCCGCGGGGCGGGGGGGGGGACGCGTTGTGTCCGCGGCGGAGCAGGGCGGCAGACGGGCCGGCGGTGGGAGGGGGGCGTGAGAGGGGGGCTCCGACGGAGGAAGCGGCGCTCTGGTGTCCCCTTGAAGCGCCCCTCTGGAGGACGCGGGGGGGGAGGGGAGCCGCCGTGCACATTTCGCCCCCCGCCCGCCAGGGCCCCCCCCCCATTGCCGGGGCACGAAGCCCCGCGGCGACCTTGAGCGGGGGGGGGGAGGCGCCCCTGGCGGATGCCCCCTCGAGTGGCGCCGGGCGTCTCCTCCGCCTCGCTCCCCCGCTCCAGTTTTGATGCGAAGCAACTGCCCGTCCCCGCCGGCGCTGCCTGCTCCGCAAGGGACTCGGGACTGCGGCCGGGGAGGCAGAGGCCGGGCGGCGGAGGGCTGGCTGGAGCGGAGGGGCCGGGGCGGCGGCGGAGGAGGAGGAGGAGGAGCGCTCTGCTGCCGCTGCTTGCCTGGCCTCGCGGGGGGGGGGGGGCAGGCTTCGCAGCCGGGTCCCCAGGGCTAGCCGGGGAAGGTGTGCAAGAGGTCCCTGACCCCCCCCCCGCCGCTCCCGAGGAGGAGGAGGAGGAGGAGGGCAGCAGCACAGCCACCTGCCTCTTCTGGGCTGGAGGGGCGACTCTTTGGAGAGAGAGAGAGAGAGAGAGAGAGAGAGAGAGAGAGAAGCCAGACTAGTTCACAGCACTGAGAGGCAGGCAGTGACCGGGCAAGTGAGGGAGGGGGCCCAAATTAGGTGGGGCGGGCGGGGTGGGGGTCCAGAGAGTGTTTCTGCATTTCAAGAGGGAGGATTAGAACTGGATTCATGAGGACCAAGGAACTGAGGCAGAGCCCAAGGATGTCAGTGCCCCCTGGCAGGGAGGGCGGGGTACAGAGACTAAGCAGACAAATAACTAAATCTCACAGGCTCCTGGCAGTGCCTTGCTGGCCAGCAGGTCATCGGGAGGAGGAGATGGCCCCAGAGATGGCGAGCCTGGCTGGTCATACTGCCCTGTGGCTCTTGGTTCGACTCTGCCTGTTACCATTTATAGCCTGGCCCCCAATGAGTTACGCAACGACAGTCAGAGGCTTATTTTGGGGGTGTTAAATTATGGACGAAAGAGGAGTTGGGCTGTTTTCAGCTTCATCCACATCACCAGCCACGTCAGACCAGCTTCCTCTGGCCCCTCCCAGGGACACTGCCTTAAAACCCCAGCCTACACACAACCAGACTGTCATCTCCATCTCAAAAACTGGGGAGCATCCTCCAGATTTCTTTGTTGCTGTTCAGTCGCACAGTCAAGTCCGACTCTTCACGACCCCATGGACCACACCACACCAGGCCCTCCTGCCTTCCGCCACCCTCCGGAGTTTGCTTAATGTCATGTTGGTTGCATCAATAACACTGCCTCACCATCTCATCCTTGGACCGTCCCCTTCTTCTTCTTTGACCTTCAGCCTTTCCCAGCATCAGGGTCTTCTCCAGCGAGGGCTCCCTTCTTCTCATTGGGTGGCCAAAGTATTTGAGCTTCAGCTTCAGTGTCTGGCCTTCCCGGGAGCAGTCCGGGTTGGTTTCTTTTGGGACAGATGGACTCGATCTCCTGGCTGTCCAAGGCAGACCCTAGCAGTGTCCCCAGGTCACGCTGAGGCAATGTGCACAGTCCAGCTCCTCAGGTGGGACCTCTTCAGGATGGGCCTTGGCGAGGCTCTTGGACTAGCCAGGCAGCCAACTACAAGGACAGAGCTGAGGAGCATGGCCAGGTCTAGAGAATCTCAGCATTCCACCAAACAGATGTGTAAAGCGTTAGCCAGCGGTTGTGGGGGATTGTTTTGGTAATGCAACCAGAGGTGGAGGGCTAAGGGTGGTGGGTTGATGCATCCTGCAGTGGCCCCTCCCTGTCTGTGGGGCTGTTGCCTGGCGTTCGTTGGCTTTATTTACGGGCCACCTTTCTTACTGAGACTCAAGGCAGCTCACACAATTAAAAACTGATCAGTGCAGTACATACAATAGATAACACAACAATGTGTCACACCACAGTTTTGCAAATAGCTTGGCAGCTGGAGAACATGATGATACCCCCCCTCCCTTTCCGGGGTTTTGGCCCAGGGGACTTTATTGGTTGTCCCTGCTGTGAAGTCTGTAAGGTTGGAATAGAAACTAGGGTTCTGAGTGGGCTGGCAGAAGGAATGCCCCCGCTCTCTCGAAGAATGCTCTAGTGTCAAAATGGGGGGAGAGGGAGAGTTGCTTTCATGAACTGCTAACAGTACTGCCACATTCTGAATCCACATCATTTTAAAGAGGTCTTTGAGAGAACAGGAGGAGACACGGGGAGAGCTGCAGGAGTGACTTCCAATGCCAGGAGGTGGACCGGGTAGTGGAGCAGAATATATCTAATCTGCCTAATAGTAATAATAGCATTTAGAGGACTTCCAATGTTCAAAGCACTTCATGTATAATTTCAGTAATCATCAAGAGACCATTTAGTTTATTAAAAGAGACTGAGAGCATTAACTTTTCAGGATGAAATCACTGGCTCCCAGCAAGTAACTCCAATCTGGCCCAGGCCAGTTAAAGTTGCAGATGTTGTCTGCAAGGAGGTACACCTTTTTATCCAGGATAGTTAATGCATGGGAAGTCAAGGGAAACCATGCAAACTCTGTTCCTTGTCCCAGTCTGTCCTCTGTCCTCCGTTTAGAAAGTGTGGTGCACGTGTTCCTCTGCTCCCCCCGCCACAAGTTTGAAATGTCCCATCCCCACTGGTGGGTGGGAGAATAGGGACCCTCGGGAAGGTCGGAACAATTTGTATTGGATGGAAGAGAACCCTACAAGAGCCATACTTCTCCCTCTCCAGCACAGCCGAACTATTTTCACTCTGACCTCTCAGGTTATAAATGGAGGTAGCCTGACTGTGGATCCCTACTCATGATTTTAGAGTGTGGTGATGGACAGATTTTTCTACGAACCCAGCTCCCTATGGTTTGAAGATGCTGCAGTCTCAGATCAGATTGCAGGCCGGCATGGGGTTTTGTTTCCCTTAAAGATGCCCATTTGAGAGAAGACTTCTGCCCCTCCTTGCAGCTGCCTTCCATGGAACATCATTCATCTCCCCCCCTTTTTTTTAAATAACCATGAGGGTTGGCTTTGTCCGGCAGGAAGTCAGGGGGTGGGGCATCCTGTCTGTATCCTTTAAAAGCGAAGGGGAGGTAGTCACGCATGCTTTCCCTTGAGTGCTCAACACTTGGAACAGGGAGCTATGCTTTTTACACATTCTCTTCCAAAGAGATCACTTCTGCCCATTGTGTGGGGCGAGATGTTGCTGGACTTTCCCCGGGGGAATGCTAATCCAGCATTGTAGGGTGGATAAGAGCAGGAGCACATTGCGGGCTGGGACAATTGCCGTCCTTGGTTTTAGTGTGTCCCTTGAAGGCCTTCTGTTTCTAGCAGCGAAAATGGGAATTATCTCACAGGGTTTAACAAACGTTTGGTGAAATTTCTTTCTGAGGGGCAGCCAAGAATTATATTTTCTAGGGAAGTGGTCTGAGAAAAGATGGCTTTCATACATCCCAAAACTAGTCCAGACCCGGGGGGGGTTATAAGGCACTATTCATTAGTGGTACAACTGGCAACAAGGGTGCTTATTATGGTCTGTGGGAAGGAACAGGGATTTTAACAGAGACTTTTAGTACACTCAAAGGTGTTTGCTCTAATTTGAATAGCTCAGCCCTTCCAGGAAGAAGTTATGAGTGAGCACCTTTTTGCCTTTGCTGAGACAAAGCATTTCTTTGTGACAATTAGAATTGGATTTGTGGAAGAAGAGGGGAAGAAATAATTGGAAAAAGTGCTTTGAGGAGGAAGGCACAATCCTTGGATTGATTGGGGAGCCAGGGATAGTGGCACTGTTGAGGAGAAGGCATCTTGTCAGTCTCAGCGTACATGTTATAGATGTCTTGTGCAGCTCCATGGTTGGATGTGTGAGAGAGACTCAAGGGGAAACTCTTCCCCCCACAAGATGATTCCGAGGGCTTTCTGTGGGGAGATCTGAGAAGCTTCCAATCCTTTCCCCTCCCTTTTCTCTGCCCAAGCTCCAGTGAAAGCCACAGGCCTGAATTATGGATGAGACTCCTTGGGTTACAGCCGCTCCGTAGCACCAGAGAAGAGTCCAGAGACAGTCGACATTAGCAGCTGCAGCTCCCTTCCCCCAGCTCAAGATAAAGGCTTCCCCCCTGTTTCCCCCTGAGGAGAACACCCCGGCCCTTTTGGCAGGGAACAGCTGCCACTGGTGAGAGGAGCACTGCCTCCCTTCTACCCCACCTGAGGTCTGGGGAGCAGCACAGTTGCTAGCAGGGTGGGGAGGGGTGGCAGAACTGGATTTCCTTTCCTACTTCAGTTTTAGAAAGAGAGATTCAGTGGAAAGAAAGCAGCAACACTTCCCCTTCAGGGCTGGTTCCCACAGTTCCAGCGTCCCCGTAACCATGTAGCTTTGTCTGCCTTCTTGTGTATGGTAAGGAGATGCGATTCTGGTCTCCTGGGATAGTGCAGGATTTTGGTTCACCGTCTCGTGGTAAATTGGTGAGGACGGGGCGGGGAGGGGAGGTACTTCAACCAAGTGCCATATGTTGTAGCAACTGGCCTGTGGAGTGGACTTGGTGATGAGAAATGGAGAAACATTGCTGTTTTAAAAAACAGAGATGACTTTCTGCGACTTGAGTAGCCAGTGCCATTGCGTTGTGGCGGGGGGGGGAGCACCTCCCCCCACCCCCGGCATCCTTCTGGGACCTAAACTGGCTGTAGAGGCAAGAATGAGTCGTCTTTCTGTCACCAAGGGAATGCGGGGAACTGTTGCATCCCCACTTGGCGGGGTTTGGGACTGGTCAGGCCTGAGTGACGCCCAAACCTCTCTCTGAGTGCCGGTGTGGGGCCCGGGCTGCTTGGAGGACTCCAGCTTCATACGTGGTGCTTGTCGTGAACAGCACGGAGGGTGGAGGGAGTGGGAAGAGAGCGCAGGGCCTCGTGGAGGTGGTGTGAACTACTGAAACGGCAGCGGCAGCTTGTGTTACTCGTTTATCACGTCACACCACCTACACTCATGGATACAGGGGTTGGGAGCCATGTACACTTGCATGGGAGTGCTCACGTGAGACAGACACACACACACACGGATGAATGGTGACACGCTTGCTTGCCCATGAAGAAAGAGTGCGCTTACAGCGGAAGGGAACACATGGATGTTTTCTCACATGGGACTATGCTCCGCAGGGCTGCCAGCTTCAGTGACATTGTTGTGGGCCTCACAGTTCAGGACGTTTCTGTCTCTGCAGCCCAGCTCTTGAACGGGGTCGGCTCTTGCCTTCTGTTCACTGAACTAAACCTAAGAGCTGGTCATCAAAGGACAAAGGCGAGAGCCGGGAAATGCAGCTAGCAGAGGGCTTAGAAGGTAGAATAACAAGGACACAATGTTGTTGTTTTGCCTTAATGTCTTGTGTGTGTGCTTTTTAATAGAAAAACCTACTGAAGCTTTTGAGTGTCTGGTGCTCGTTTACCTAATGTCTTGAACTAGCCTGTGGAATGGACGGGTGCCGATGGGACAGGCCCTTAATGGCGCCTGACGAGCGGAAAGATTCATTTGCCTGTCCTTCCCTTGCAGGCCTGGCTCCCGTACTCCTGATCCTCTTGGCCTGGCCTCTGGGAGCTCCCGCCTGCCCAATGCTCTGCACCTGCTACTTTCCTCCGCCCACCGTCAGCTGCCAGGCCAATAACTTCTCCTCTGTGCCGCGAGTTCTGCCTCCCAATGCTCAGCGCCTCTTTCTGCAAAACAATCTGATTGGGACCCTGCGGACTGGCATGTTTGGGCCCAGCCTTGTCACCCTCTGGCTTTACTCGAACAATATCTCCTCCATCCAGTCCGGCACCTTCCGCCATCTGCAGGCGCTCGAAGAACTGGATCTTGGGGACAATCACAATTTGCGCACCCTCGACCCGGATACTTTCCATGGGCTGGAACGATTGCAGTCTCTGCACCTGTACCGTTGTCAGCTGAGCAGCCTACCAAATACCATCTTCCGCAACCTCTTCAGCCTCCAATACCTCTACCTGCAAGAGAATCATCTGCTCTGCCTGCAGGTGAGCAAAATTCCTTTGCTGGCCTGGGGGGGGGGGAGGCGGTTTTGAAACGTCACCTCTTGGTTTCTGTGGGGAGATGGTGGCCTGTCTTGTCCTGGGCTCAAGAGGGAGTCCTTCTCACCTTGTAGAACTTTGGCCCTTGGCAAAAATGGATGCTCAAGGTATTGAGAGAAGATTCCCTAGCTGGTTCCCTAGTTGATTTCCTAGAGTCTGGAAAGGAAAAATCATGCCCCAGTGTAGACTGTGGGGGAGGGGGGGAGAAGTATGGGTCTAAATTTATAGTGAAAGCTGTGAGTGGGAGATCATTACAGTCAGCGGAGCAAGATTAGAGGGAGGGGAAGAGCCAATGTCCTTCTCAAACAGGCGGTCTGAGATGCAAATGGATTGAAGGGTGGGCAACTGGGGCTCATCAACCATCTCTAGACAGCTGACAAGTGTGGCTATCAACCCCCCCCCCCCAACACACACACATACACGCTGGTTCTCCCCTGCAGGCCGGTGCTCAGTGTCTTGCCAGAGACTCACTTAAAAACCACATTCCTATCCGGCCCTGGGCAGTGTAGCTTAGAGAGTGGGGAAGCTTCAGCCTGGCCTGCAGCAGTGAAAATGCATTTAGAGATCCTGTCTCATAGCTTCAAGCCACATCCTGGCGGGCTGTGTGTGTGTGTGTGAGTGGTGTGAGACATCCCAAGCAGGAGTCATTCCATAGTACGCTCTGAGTTTCCACCCAGCAGTAGACCCCCTAAGAGGGGTGAGGTCCCGAAAAGCCAGCGAATGTAAGGTCCTGATGCGTAGCAGGCCACAGTGTCCCATGGATGGGAGGAGCCTTTTAGGGTGACCGCCTTAAAAGGGAAGCACAAGTCATTTCCCAGGAGGGGACCCTCCTAAATTGCCACTCTTCCTCACTCTTGCTCTATTTCCAATCTCTCAGGATGACCTTTTCGTGGACCTGGCTAACCTGAGCCACCTTTTCCTGCATGGCAACAAGATCTGGCAGCTCTCTGAGAACGTCTTCCGGGGCCTGTCTGGATTAGACCGCCTGTTGCTACACAGGAACCGCCTGCACACAATCCCTACCTGGGCCTTTCGTGATTTGCGCAAACTTACCATTCTGTACTTGTTTAACAACAGCCTGACCACCCTGCCTGGGGAAACACTCTCAAACTTGCCCTCACTGGAGTTCCTGCGCCTCAACAGCAACCCGTGGGCCTGTGACTGCCGTGCCCGCTCCCTCTGGGCCTGGTTTCAGCACACACGGGTCTCCATCTCGGATGTAATATGCGCCTCTCCTGCAGAGCGCAAGGGACGTGACCTGCGGTACCTAAAAGAATCTGTCTTTCAGGACTGTCCTCCAACCCATCACCACTCTGTTGGGTTCGACTGGGGTTGTAGGCCTGAGTGGGAGAACGGAGCAATTCCTCCCCATCTGAATGGCTCATCCAATCACCTGTACGGCCTGGGAGGGTCCCCCCCTGCTGATCCCTCCTCCTTCTACAGAGATGTGCCAGCCAATGACATTCGAAGCCCCAAGTATGATCCACCTACAGAGGATGACTATTGGGGGAGCTACGGCAGCGAAGAAGGAGGGCAGCTTAAAAAAGGCTGTTCAGGGGCTGGTTGTTCCTCTCTGGACTCTGGAGCTCTCAGGATTGGCTTTCTGTCACTTCCTCTTTCCTGCCTGCTGATGCTGTTGGGACCTTCCTGGTTTTGACGGCCGGGGGTGGCTGCTCTGCTGGAGGGGGCTGGCCTTGGGGACGGAGGCCGAGGCGCCAGTCAGGACGGGCCCTCCCCTGGCACTCCGCTGAGGCCAGAGTGACACACCTGGACCCGCTCCCAAGGGGCCCGGGGTCTGTTGCTGCTGCTGCTGCTGCTACTTTCCTGGCCTGTTGTGAGACTAATGCTGGAGCCACTTTCTGGATGGCATCTGAACATATTTTTTCTGAACACGTGGCAAGAGCATTCCTTTTTATTTCAGCCGGGGATGGGGTGGGGGGGGGGAGGGCATCTTGGAAAAGTTATGCTCACGAAATGCTGTTGCTTAATGGGGCTGCTCTGGGCATTCTGTGTTTCCCGTGTCCCGGCCAGCATCTCCTCGTTAACCCCAGGATGAGCCGGGATCTCTTCTGTGCATGATGGGAAAGTGCGACTGGATAACAGCATCTGATTCTCAGAGCTTCAGTCCTCTCTGCACTCTCTTGCCATGCACGCAAGTGCCTGCTTTATCCGGAGGGACTGGATCCTTCAGCTAAAGAAATAAGTGTCCTCTTCCAGAACTGAGGCAGACGATCGGGCCCTTGGGCCCTTACCACCACTGACTTCTTCCCCAGTGTGTGATGAAGGCATGATTATATGAATACATGAAGTGCTAGTTTACGAAGCACAGAGTTCATCACACAGTAACTTAGCCTTCCTTCCCAGAGATTGCGTCCAGATAATGCTGCTGAAGCCACGTCTGTGATGGCCATTCCGTATGTCCACGTCTCTGTGCAGTGGCTGCCATTGTTGCATGATAAACATGCGAGTTGGCCTTTGGTCACAACATCTGGCCTTCTTGGGGGGGGGCATGTTCCCTTTCCTTGCTGCCTCTGTCTCCTCTTTTAAAAGGAAAAAAAGTCATTGGAAAGATATTAAACTATTTTAATACAGTTTGATGGACTTGTTCACTTAAGGAAACAAGTAATGGGATACAGAGTTAAGCAGCTTACCCATCTCAGCAGGTAAGGAAGTCCGTCGTATGCGGCAGGTAAGAAGCTACGTTTTGTCAGAGTGGCGTCTCTACATGAAGGTCACTCATTCCTTGTGCACATTTTTGGGATGGGTTAGAAGTCGCCCCAGGGAGGACTGGCGGAGCTGCTGGAAGGAGGCTTCAGGTCCTTCGCCCGGATGTTGTGGCTCTTTGATCGGCTCACGTCAGCAAGGGCTCTTTTTCTCGTGTGGCAAATTTGAGTTTGTCACGGAGTATACATTCTACAGCCACAACCTCTCTCCTCTCCTGATAGGTGTACCACTATTATATGCTTTGTAAAATGTAATTAGAACGTGCTATAAAAATATGGCAAATAAATAAAGTACACGTTTTGTAGAATTCACACTTTAAATTTTTTTAGGTGCATACCTAAAAATATAATGTGTGAAATGGCCTCTCGTGAGCGAGCTGGGGGAAGCCCCCTTGGTTCCAGAGGCTGGCAGACTGGGGGTTTCATGGGCCTGGAGCTGAATAATGAAGCTGCCTGTGTGTGTGGGGGGGGGCGGTGGCAGGGGGAGGGCTGGAGGAATCAGGAAAATCCTGCTGAGAGAATAGGAAGTCTTAGAGGCAACATGTAAGACTTTCTATGGGCGTGTGATGTGGACAGACCTTGAAAGGGAGGGACTGCTGGTTTTTAAATCAGATGGAGGCTTCTTTTTAACTCCCTGGAGATTGGTATTACCGCTTAAAACAAAACAAAACCCGCACCACCAACCTCCTCCTTCCTCTGCAAAGCGCAGGGCCTGGTGTGTATCTGTCTGCCTTTGTTTCATCTTTGCAGCAACCCTGTGAGGCAGGCTAGGCAGGCAGGCAGGCAGGGACAGAGACAGCCGAGCAGACGGGTTCAAGGGGACTCCTGCATGGCCAACTGGATTTGAACCTGGTCTTTCCAGTCGTCACCTGGCATCCCACCCATTGCACCACACTGACTTCAGTGTTCCCTCCCGAAGCCCGCCCGTCCCTGTTTGTCTAGGTCGTTCTCTCTCCAGCACACAGAAGTGTTTTAAACTAGTTTTCTGTTCCCACTTCAGAGAAAGCGGCTTGTCATTTATGATTCAAGTGGATCAAAAATTGTTCTTTAAATAGCACGTTAAATTGCAAATGCTCTGGATTGGCATGTCTCATGCAGATTTTTTAAAAAGAATTTGTTTTGCTTCATTCTCATTTGCTAAATGTTTTTGAGATTTTTTTGGCGGCTCAACATGGAGAAAAAGTTACGTTCTCTGTGTGCCCCACCTTCCCCCTCATGTTTTGCAGCAGAAGAGCAGCCTAAATCTGAAAATGTTCTATTCTGTGCAACCACTGGAGTTGTTTCTAGCTTTCCAAATGGTCTGTGACTGTATTTTTAAGGGCAGAAAAGGTTTAGAGCTTTCTAAAATAAAATGCTACAGAGCCCTGGGGTACATGCTCTGGGAGGGTGTGGATTTGGCAGCCAGCCCCAATATTCTTTGTTTATAGTGCTTAATATTGCCCCGGGGGCCAGTAAATCATGACAGAGAAGGATGGTGCTAGTGAGGATCCTTTAATATGTAGAAAGGGGGGGTGGAGATGGTTGCAGGGGGTGGGAAAGAGCCATAGGAAAACATCCCTCGCCAGTCGAAAGGCATCTTTCTTAATTTAACATCACATAATGGAGAAGGGATGGTAGAGGGAGAGCGGGCTATTTTTAGCTTTGTGGAAGCTTGCTCGGAGCCAGAGTTAACGGGAGAGTTCAGTTTTGTGTGTGTGAGAGAGAGAGAGAGAGAGCGAGGGAGCATGGACTGAGGGGGTAAGAGTTGAAATTGGCTGGCAAGGTAACATGCTGCCCGTAATGTCCAAAGCAGCCTGGCCAAAGGGGACCCCAAGCGAAGGGCGCAAGGCCTGCTCGCCCAGCGTGGCAGTAGGCAGTTGCTGTGAGGTGCTGGGCCAGGAGTGAAGGGGGTGGGGGGTGGGCTTAGGGTTAATTGGCAGGGCTGTGGGCCGAGGCCAAAGCTGCAGCGAGGGCCAGGCTGAGCCGCCAAACAGGAGGGAAGTGCCATTAAATCTGCCAGCAAGATTCCAGCAGGCTCCGTCTCTCCAGGTCAGGTAATTATCCTTGTGAAATATTCATGACCTCTTATCCCAGATGCTATTTCAGAGCAGCAGGGGGAGAGAGAAGGATGTGAGAAGGCAGGCTCAGGAAGAGAGACAGAGACAGACAGAGAGAGAATCTTCACTTGCTGCACCGGGCCTCCTACCTCCTGCCCGCCCTTCCAAAGACAGGCAGGCAGATGAGGGCTGTGTGCAGCGTGGGGCTTCCTCTCCACAGAAGAGGAGGTGACCTGTTCAGGCGCTGGCAGCGAGGTGTGGTCTAACTGGCCAAATGTCTGCACAAACCTTGTTTCTGGTTTGCTGTTTTTGTGCCGAGCAGCTGTGAGCACTGAAAAGGGCTTCCCATTAAAATGTTTCCCTGTCCGGCACTTTACATTCAGTCTGAGTTCAACCTGGGCTGTCTTCTTACGAGCAGGCAATGCTGGACTCATCTTTGAGTCGTAACCACCTGCCTCAACTTCTCTCTGACCCAGTAGTGATCACAGTCACGTGGAAGTGTGATCGATACCCTTGTGCTAGGAACAAGCCACTCTTCTTTGGCAGACTGGCAATGCTGTTGTGCTGAAGCAAGTCAGTTGTGATCTTAAAAATAATTCTCATGGAAAGGGTCCCTTCCCATACGGGTCCCCTGCCTGCATGTGGAGGAATCCTTATTGTGCAAAAGGTAATCTTGTTTCCCCCTCCCCTTTTGACATGCCTATACGGATAACGTGCTGTCATCCGTTAAGGAATGAAGGGCGGTCTTAGTGATTCAGGGCCCACCACCGGGGCCATGGAAGGAATGACTCCTGCCCCGTACGAGATGGGCAGGAGTGAGGGTTGCTGCCAGAAGCCAGCAGCCCCAGCCCCAGATGGGGCAGGTTCAGATGGCGACAGGAGCCTCTCTCCTCCCCCCCCCACTTTGAGGGGGTGGGCCTATGGGCATTCAGGACCCTCCTGAGCCTGGAGCCTTCGGCAACTGCTCCTTCTGCCCATTGGCTAAGACGGCCCCCGGCCTCATGCTGCGACATCTGTACAGAAAAGCACTGGATCTCGGTGCCTCCCCCCATTCTATTCAGCCACTTTTAGTCCCATGCGACTGAGGGGAGTGTAGTATTCCTTCTGAGAGCTGAACTTGGTTACCCCACAAAGGAGACCCGTTCCTAAAAGACTGCCCCTCTCAACTAGGACCCTATAGAGACTCTCACACCTTCCCTTCATAGGAGGGAGAACATACATCAGCATGGGAGCTCTTCGTGCAGTGCAGATGCCTTCACTGCTTGGCTGTAGAGCAACCCCCACGGCGCGGGCCCTGTGCATTTTGTGCACCTCTAAGCAGGCCACGGACGCTGGGTGTTTGTCTGACACGGAGGCTTCAGCTTCTTCAGCTACCCTGCTGTCTTTCGAAGGGAAGCAGCGCTTGCCGGAACCAGGAGGAGGCAGCATGGGGCGTGCATCGTCCAGAGGTGGGGGCTGAGTCCACCGAAAGAGAATTTGATGGGGAAAATAAGCAGTCAAATGTGTACTCGGAGTAACTTGTCCACATTGTAGATTTTGTGACATTGGTCTAAGGTTTAATTTTGTGAGCAAGCAGAGTATACCTGCCCATACGCTGTCCCTCCTGTAATAATGACCCGCTCCAAGCCCTTCACTGAAAGTGTCACCTAGAGAGTGACCCCTTTTCTTTTCTCTCCTCGGAATGATGGAATACGGAGTTGTACTCTTGGCACAGGCAGCTTAACCAGGATTGAGCCTGTCCTCCATGAGTTGATGAGTCTTTTTAAAATTCATTGTTTACAGAAGATAATACATTTATAAAGCTTTGCAGAGGACAACGTGACCTTCCTTTCCCCCCAAGCAGTTTGTAAATATATGAAGGAGTTAAAACTATTGACATTTCTCATTTTCTAAATGAGGCCTGATGAAATGTAGATTGCAGCGACTAATTCCAGTCCTTCCTTAGCATGGTAAAGCAATGAACAAGCCACTGTGTCCTTTTCCACAAGGACAGTTTACATCAGCCACAGGTAATGTGACCATCTTATGCATTCATAACCTTAACTCTGCCCTTCTGGGAATGTGATGAGAAATTTGCAATCTCAACATCCCTGGGGTGATTTTTGTGCACTGCTGGGGGTTAAAGGCTCACTAAATTTCTTGGATCGATCAAGACTGGCATACAAAAGACCTGTGTTAGAGATGGAGAGGTGCCATCATGGAGCGTTTCCTTCAATAACCCGTGGCATGGCAAGAACTCACATAGCTGGTTGTTTTAGCCATAAAGATTTCCTTTCCCCCCAAGGTTAGCTGAGCTAGATCAGTCCTGTGCCAAGGGGTCTTATGCCTGGAAGAGTGGTCTTACCAGTGCCTCATTCAGGACTGACTCAGCAGAGTCAGCTACCCTGTACTTTAAGGTGGAGATACCACACACCCTTTTATAATAGGTAAGAGTCATTGAACTTAATGGAACAACAACTGAACAACAACAAAACCATGCACCCTTTTATAATAGGTAAGAGTCATTGAACTTAATGGAACAACGTATACTTTCCCATGCATTTTCTCTTGGCTTTATCCTGAAAAGTAGTGAAATGGCCCACTTCACTGGAAATAGGCACTGGGGTGCTGTCTCTGCTCTGTGTCTGACTTGGGTTTTCTTGGGCATGTGTATTCAACCAGGGCTGCTTTCTGAGAAAAGCACCACTTCAAGCACAGAGATTCTGGGACCTCAGTTGGCAGCTATTCCTGTATTACAGCTGATAATAACTCAGTCGCCACCACCACCACCACCCCTTGTCTTGGTTCAAGAGTCAACAGGGAATTTGTTCGTGCCACAACTCATTGGGTGGTCACTCAATCTGAAGTCAGTTGCATTCCAATCTGATAGAAGAAACAGCTGTTCAGAAGAGGATCAGGAGGATTAGGCGGCAGGAAAGTAAAAGATAAACATCTTAAATGGTTTTATGTCTTAAAGACATAAGGCTATTAGATGTTAATGTGCAAAGGGAAGCTATTTCAAGACTCTGGAGCTTTGAGCAACGGCTCTAGGGAAGCCAGGAAGAGAGGATGGGGAACTGTAGGGCTCGAGGCAACTTCCCTGGAAATGTGGACGTTGCTTGCCTGGGATGACCCCCAACCATGACATAAATGCCCCAAGGTATAGTCCTACAAGTCTACGTTTCCACATGAAGATACTTTGGAATGTAGGGATGTTCAGCAGCATGATTTTTTACCCCAGTGCTCTGATTACAAAGCCAAATCATGCATCTGTTCCCAGTATGTACGGTGGGGAAGATCAAATAAGGCCGCTTCAGCAGATGCTGGGACCCCTTACTCCTAAACCATCATTTGCATTTTCACATCTGACACATTTTATACAGACAAATACCTTCCCCACTTCTCACAGACTTCTGCAGCACAAAGTCACCTGTTCCTCCTTCTGACCAGCCAGCCTAAATATACAATATACTACATGGCGGCGGTGGGGGGGGGGGGAGATGACCACAGCTCCATAATCTCTTGATATATGCACAGCCATGGCTTTATGAGCAGCAGGAAATTCAGAGTCCTTCACCAATAACAATATATGTAAATTATTCACACTGAGAAAAGTCAGGTAATTAGAAAGGTCTCCAGGTAGACTGGGCCTCACTCCGTGCGCGGCAGTTAACCCGGCCTTAGTGTCACAATAAAGAAAATGCTGCTTTGCACCCTCCCTTTCCTGAGCAGGGCTGAGTCCCTGGGCAGCCTTTGCAAGATCAATTCCCTTCAGAGGAGAGAGCGAGGGAGATTGATAGAGTGTCCAGAGCACCCCGTTAATTTCCAAAGGTGAGTGTGAGCGTGGAGTGCAGAAGAAGAGCACACGTAGTGACAGCTTCACAACAAAGTCAGACGAAAGATGCCAGGTTAATTCCATGAAAACTCAAACCAGTTGCTTTCCAAAACTCCTCATGCATTTGGCAGCTGTGGACTTTTAGCCCATCCCACAGTAGTGGGTATGATATACATTTCAGGTACTTGAGACAACCAACCAACCACCCCGTGAGCCCCTCTCAAGTTCCTTTATCCCTCATAAATTACCAGGCCATACCAAAGCCCACAGAGAGAGCCATTACCCAGACTTCCATATGATAACAGGATGACTCACACCCATACTTCTGTAAGCCATTCTTATGTTATAAAAGACACGAACTTCTGAAGAACACGTTTGGGGTAGGGGGAAATTCTTTGCCTCCAGAAGGTCTGAGGTTCAATCTTTGGCAGTGCCAGATGAAGATTTTTAGGCTCAAGTACTAGGAAAGGGTCTTCTTCTCACCTGCAAAACCCAGAATTGCTACTGGTTGAGTAGACAATGCTGAGTTACTGCAGTAAATCCGTGGGAGAATCAGCTTGAAGGGTTAAGCGAGACACATATGCCGGTAACATGGTGAATCCACGACAAGTGATTGGGGGGGGGGCTGTATGATGACGAATCTTGCGGGTGCGGCCTTTACCATCTGTTGGCTTCTTCCACGTCTTTGTAGGACATGATGAGCCAGGATGCTGTCTCACAACTGGTCATCACACCAGAAGTAAATTCTGCGGGACAGCATTTGTTTTCTTCCTCTGCCTCATCCTGGGAACAGTCCCTCAGTACAGGCAGAGTTCCTCTTCCTCCCCCAAACCAATCTTTAACTAAGAGACCTGAGAGTAGGGCTGCTAGGGCAGAAGAAATGACTGTCGGACAGGATAAGGAGCAGTATTTATGTGGAAATTAAATCCCGGGGAAAGCTAAAGTATGTAGTTAAAAGTGATACCATTTATTACACCCATAATGGTACCCAACGTGGATTGTCTATCAGATGTCCAGGCTGGGAAATACCTGGAGATTTTTTTTGGGGGGGTGGAGCCTGGGGAGGGGTGTGTGTGAGGAAGGGGAGGGGCCCTCAGCGGGGTGTATCAGGCCGATGCCGTCCGCCTTCCAAAGCAGCCATTTTCTCCAGGGGAACAGATCTCTGCTGCCTGGAAATCAGTCATAATCCCAAGAGATCTCCATCTACCACCTAGTTTGTCCTCCTGTGTTGTTGAAAAGTATGTTTGTTCAATTTATACCCTACCCTCCTCAACCTTGGCAGGCTCAGGGCGGCTTACATGAGAGATAAAACACATAAATAACAATTATGGCAATCATAAAACCATCTAAAACAATTCCATATATAAAACAATTCAGTATAATAAAGTAGCTGTAATTAGTGTAATTGCTTAATGATGGCGGTAGCAGTTATATAAATGCATTCAGCTCGTTGATCTTTCTCTGACCTGCGGCAGGCACAGGCTGCAGGTGGCAAAACTGGGGGGGCAGGGCTCTGTGTCTTCCGGCTGTTGTTGGGGGCGGCTCCTTAATTAAAGCCCTGGTGGTGGAAGAGCTCCTCCTTACAGGCCCTGTGGAACTGCAGAAGGTCCCGCAGGGCCCTGTCCTCTTCTGGGAGCTCCTTCTGCCAGTGTGGAGCCACCACCAAGAATGTCCTGGCTCGGATGTGGCCAGGCTGGTGTCCTTGGGACCCAGGAGGGCCAGTCTATCTTGGGACCCTGACTGCAGAACGTACGGGGAAAGGCGATCCCTCAGGTAGGTCAGTCCTTGGCCATAAATGGCGTTCAAGGTGAGAACCAGCACACTGAAGTGAATTGGGTTGGCTACTGGGTCAACACAAGGAGACCCATCAAGAGCCTGGCCACCGTGTTTTGCATTAGCTGCAGCTTCCGGATTTGTGAGAAGGGCAGCCCCATGTAGAAACTGTTACAGTAGTCCGATATCCAGGGGTCATTTCATAGAAAAAGAGCTGCAGGAGCTCATTAGCATAAGGCATGCTAATAAGCTACTAGGCTATTAGCATAATAGCTCATTAGCATATGCCATGCCCCCTGACATCACCAGAAGTGATGTCAGAAGGGGAAGCAAAAGGGGGAGGGAAGGCATCTTCAAAAGACTCCCCTTCCCTTCCCCAGCTGGCCTGCGGGGGAGGGGAGCAAAGAGAGAAGGGGTTTAACGTTTAAACTCCTTCTCATTAGAGTTGGGCCGCAGAAGTAGGAAAGAGGGAAGGAAAGAGAGAGAGTAGAGAGAAGGAAAGAAGGAAGGGAAAAGGAAAAGAAAGAGAAGGAAAGGGGATAAAAAGAGAGAAGGAAAGCGGGAAAGAAAAAGAAGGAAAGAAGAAGGGAAAGGGGAAAAGGAGAGAATGAAAGGAGGGAAAGAGACGAGAAGAAGGAGGGAAAGAGAAAAAGGAGATAAGGAAAGAAGGGAAAGAAAGAGAGAAGGGAAGAAAGGAAAGAAAAGGAAAGGAGGGACAGAAAGAGGGCATCAAGCCCCCATCCCCCCACCCCTGTGGATCCCTCACTTACCACGACAAGCCTCCTTGAGCCTCCCCAGGGCTGCGGCACTCCAGCATGGGCCCCGGGGGGCAGCGATGGGCCTCCTCGTGCCTCCCTGGGGCCACAGTGCTCCAACGCGGGCCCCGGGAGACCAGCAAGGAGCCTCCCCCAGGCCGCAGCACTTGGGGGTGGGGCTTGCTGCCACTGCCCTTGTGTTGGGGCCTGGGCTGCCAGAGCTGTGCTCCAGCACGCCCCGGCCCCAAAAGACCCCTGTCAATATTGAGATGACCATCACATGGATCACTGTTGCCAAGTTGTTGTGGTCGAGGAAGGGAACTGGCTGCCTAATAAGCCGGAGATGGTAAAAGGCTGACTTGGCAGTGGCTGCTACCTGGGCCTCCACCAAATGACCTGTCCCAAAATCCTTGATCTACACTAAATCTCCAAGAGACACGGAGGTCAGGGACAGAAAAATGGTGTCTGACTCCCTCAACTACTTATGCATTTTATTAGATGGTTCCTCACTGTGAGACAGTCAAGAGCTGAACTCAGATGAGAGTCCAAAGGGGAAAGGCCGACTCGTGGCCCAAGTCCAAGGTCCCATCCTCAGAGACCTGTCCCTGCTGCTGCACTGGCCTAGCCAGGCCACTGTTTTCTGTCAGTCATGCAGTTCTGGGAAGCCAATATATAACCAGGGATTATTCAGCTGCTGACAGCTAGGCAGCATTTAGTGCTTGGAGCATAGATCTGCAACTGCTGTCAATTCTGCTGGGCTCTACAGGCCTCTATACACACAAATAAACCTCAGCAATCCCAGTAGCAGGAACACTGTGGCCAAGTCACAGCTGGGTTTCCATCCTGACTTTTCAATGGCCTGCAGGCCTCGTTCCCTCTCCTCCCACAACAGCTGCTCGGGAATGATAAAAACTCTGTGAGATCCGTGCGACTGCAGAGGCGGGCGTGTCTCACATGCATGGAGATCACTAGTCGTGAGGGTCACTTCGGCGGGAGCAGCGGGGCT
This sequence comes from Gekko gecko, assembly GCA_029375565.1. NCBI lineage: Eukaryota > Metazoa > Chordata > Lepidosauria > Squamata > Gekkonidae > Gekko > Gekko gecko. The sequence continues at coordinate 92,373,459 of JAPDNY010000003.1, forward strand.
GCCGGCTACAAGCAAAATCCAAGCCGCTCAGTGATGAAGCTGGCCAGGTCAGGCTAGCATGGATGGATAGACTAGAAGAGGAGCACGAAGAAAGGAGGGAACTCAAAGGACAGAGAAGGTGCCGAACACTCAGAAATTAATGGGACATCCTTTCAAAAGAAGGAAATTGGTATGATATGGAAGTTAACTCCATATTAGATAAATAAATACTCCTCAGTGGGTTTCCATTGAGTGCAACGATGAAGGACAGCAGCAGCCTGAAGTGGAAGCCATAAATTTGTGCTTTCCAAGGACATCCATATGGTGGGTAGTAAAAGAACAGGAGACACTGGGAAATAAGTCAAAGGCTTCTCTCTGAAGTATCAAACCTAATTCAATTGCCTGGCTAATAAACAGGCACTACTCCCATTGATCTGACACCTTCTGAGGGTGGATTTTTTTGTTTATTTAAATATTTGTATCTCACCTCTCTATATGGCTGTATTCATGACAATTTACAGTATAGACAATATGATAAAATATAACAAAAACAGTAAAACACGAAGGACAATATGGCCGGGCACAAGAAGCAATAAAACCTCTCAGATGAAACAGGATAAAACCACAATTATCTTTTAAAAGTACTGCCTAAACCTACTAATAACAAGAATAGCTTAATCGACTACAGAGAGCACAAAGGCTTGCAAACATAAAAACGTCTTTGCCTGGTACCTAAAGGAACACGGAGTTTGTGCCAGTTGAGCCTCTGTGGGGAGCTCCAAACCGCGGGCACCTCCACAGAGAGAGCCCTGTGCCACTACCCTAGACCCACCAAAGGTCCAACCTCACCTTGGGATCCTACAAGTACTGTGGTCCAAAGGCTAGATAGGTGAAACCTGGCACTGTAAATATACCTCAAAGGCAAACCTAAGCCAGGAGAGAGCTTCTAAAATTGGTGGTTTATTTATTTACTATATTATGTTTGTATACCGGCCTCCCTGCAAGTGGGCTTAGGGTGGTTCACAGCAGATTCACATAAAACCTATTAAATAATTTAAAATACAATTCTAAAACCCAATAGCCATATGGCACCATCATACAGTTCTGGCCCCCCCAGATTAAATTAGCGATGGAGGAAGAAGGGTGAAAGCAGATTGTGAATCAGATAGTTATTGTTGTTGTTCAGTCGCACAGTCGAGTCCGACTCTTCGCGACCCCATGGACCAGATCACGCCAGGCCCTCCTGTCTTCCGCTGTCCGCTGAAGTTTGCTCAATTTCATGTTCGTTGCATCGATGACACTGTCTGACCATCTCATCCTTTGCCGTCCCCTTCTTCTTTGACCTTCAATCTTTCCCAGCATCAGGGTCTTCTCCAGTGAATGCTCCCTTCTCATTGGGTGGCCAAAGTATTTGAGCTTCAGCTTCAGGATCTGGCCTTCCAGGGAACAGTCAGGGTTGATTTCTTTTAGGATTGACTGATTTGATCTCCTTGCAGTCCAAGGGACTCTCAAGAGTCTTCTCCAGCACCATAGTTCAAAAGAATCTATTCTTCGGCGCTCAGCCTTCCTTATAGTTCAACTCTCGCAGCCATACATTACTACGGGGAATACCATTGCTTTGACCATGCGGACTTTTGTTGGCAAGGTGATGTCTCTGCTTTTTATCATGCTGTTTAGGTTTGCCGTCGCTTTCCTCCCAAGGAGCAGGCGTCTTTTAATTTCATGGCTGCAGTCACCATCTGCAGTGATCTGGGATCCTAGGAACGTGAAGTCTCTCACTACTTCTACGACTTCCCCTTCTATTTGCCAAGGAGTGATGGGGCCAGATGCCATGATCTTAGTTTTTTTTATGTTGAGCTTCAAGCCCACTTTTGCGCTCTCCTCTTTCACCCTGAGCAAGAGGCTCTTTAGGTCCTCTTCACTTTCTGCCATCAGAGTGGTATCGTCTGCATATCTGAGGTTATTGATCTTTTCCCCAGCAATCTTAACTCCAGCTTGAGATTCATCCAGGCCAGCATTTCGCATGATGTACTCTGCATATAAATTAAATAAGCAAGGTGATAATATACATTCTTGTTGTACTCCTTTTCCTATGCTAAACCAATCAGTTGTTCCATATCCGGTTCTAAACTGTTGCTTCTTGACCCTTATACAGGTTTCTCAGGAGACATGTGAGGTGGTCTGGTACTCCCATCTCTTTAAGAACCTGCCATAATTTATTGTGATCCACACAATCAAAGGCTTTAGCATAGTCAATGAAGCAGAAGTAGATGTTTTTCTGGTACTCTCTTGCTTTCTCCATAATGAATGTTATTGCCAGCGAATGTTGGCAATTTGATCTCTAGTTCCTCTACCTCTTCGAAACCCAGCTTGTACTTCTGGCAGTTCTCTATCCACGTACTGTTGGAGCCTAGCTTGTAGGATCTTGAGCATGACCTTGCTAGCGTGTGAAATGAGTGCAATTGTGCGATAGTTTGAACATTCCTTGACATTGCCCTTCTTTGGGATTGGAATGTACACCGACCTTTTCCAATCCTGTGGCCACTGTTGTGTTTTCCAAATTTGTTGGCAAATTGAGTGCAGCACTTTAACAGCATCTTCTTTTAAGACTTTGAATAACTCAGCTGGGATACCATCACCTCCACTAGCTTTGTTGTTAGTAATGCTTTCTAAGGCCCATTTAACTTCGCTTTCCAGGATATCTGGCTCGAGGTCAGTGATGGTACCATCGTGGTTGTCAAGGACATTGAGGTCCTTCTTGTATAGTTCTTCTGTGTATTCTTGCCATCTTTTCCTACTCTCTTCTGCTTCTGTTAGGTCCCTACCGGTTTTGTCCTTTATCATGGCCAGCTTTGCATGGAACATTCCCTTGATTTCTCCAATCTTCTTGAAGAGATCTCTAGTCCTTCCCAATCTATTGTTTTCCTCTATTACTTTGCATTGTTCATTCAGGAAAGCCTCCTTATCTCTCCTTGCTGTTCTCTGGAAATCTGCATTCAGTTGGGCAAATCTTTCCTTTTCCCCGTTGCCTTTAGCTTTCCTTCTTTCCTCTGCTATGTGTAAAGCCTCATCAGACAGCCACTTTGCTTTTTTGCATTTCTTTTTCTTTGGGATGGCGGTGATTGCTGCCTCCTTTACAATGTCACGGACCTCTGTCCATAGTTCTTCAGGCACTCTGTCTATCAAATCTAGTCCCTTAAACCTATTCTTCACCTCTACTGTATATTCATCGGGGATGTGATCTAGGTCAAATCTGAATGGCCTTGTGGTTTTCCCAACTTTCTTCAATTTAAGTCTGAATTTTGCAATGAGTAGCTCATGATCTGAGCCACAGTCAGCTCCAGGTCTTGTTTTTACTGACAGGATAGAGCTTCTCCATCTTTGACTGCAAATTATATAGTCAATCTGATTTTGGTGTTGCCCATCTGGTGAGGTCCATGTGTAGAGACGCCTCTTAGGTTGTTGGAAAAGGGTGTTCGCTATGACCAGCGTGTTCTCTTGACAAAACTCTGTTAGCCTTTGCCCTGCTTCATTTTGTTCTCCAAGGCCAAACTTGTCTGTTATTCCGGTTACCTTTTGATTTCCTACTTTAGCATTCCAGTCCCCTATGATGATGAGGACATCATTTTTTGGTGTTAGTTCTATGAGCTGTTGTAGGTCTTCATAGAACTGGTCCACTTCAGCCTCTTCTGCAGCAGTGGTTGGGGCATAGACTTGGATTACTGTGATATTGAATGGTTTGCCTTGGATTCGGACCGAGATCATTCTGTCATTTTTGAGATTGTATCCCAATACTGCCTTTCTCACTCTCTTGTTGACTATAAAGGCCACACCATTTTTTCTACGGGATTCCTGGCCACAGTAGTAGATATAATGGTCTTCTGAGTTAAATTCTCCCATTCCTGTCCACTTTAGTTCACTGATTCCCAAGATGTCGATGTTCATTCTTGCCATCTCATTTTTGACCACGTCAAGCTTACCTTGATTCATAGATCTTACATTCCAGGTTCCTATGCAGGATTGTTCTTTGCAGCATCGAACTTTCCTTTCACCATCAGACACATCCACAGCTGAGCGTCCTTTCGGCTTTGGCCCAGCCGCTTCACACTTTCTGGGGTTACTCGTACTTGCCCTCTGCTCTTCCCCAGTAGCATATTGGACACCTTCCGACCTGAGGGGCTCATCTTCCGGCGTCATATCTTTTAGCCTTTTGTTACTGTCCATGGGGTTTTCTTGGCAAAGATACTGGAGTGGGTTGCCATTTCCTTCTCCAGGGGATCACACTTGGTCTGAGTTCTCTGCTGTGGCCTGTCCGTCCTGGGTGGCCCTCCACGGCATAGCCCACAGCCTCATCGAACCACGCAAGCCCCCTCGCCACGACAAGGCAGTGATCCATGAGGGAGAGATAGTTATTAAGAAACTATTAAACTGTTAAAAACTGTTGCTGTCCTCAACCATATGCTTGGTGAAACATCTCTGCCTTGCAGGCCCTGTGGAACTGTAACAGATCCTGCAGGGCCCTAATGTTGGTAGGCAGGGAATTCCACCAAGTTGAGGACAGCCAGACATTCTTTGGGCCAGGGACTTCCATCAGATGTTGGCCACTTCAGCATAGTGCTCTCTGTGGGACACACCAGGAGAGGCGGTCCCATTGGTATGTTGGGTTCATGACTATTTAGGGCCTTAAAGGCCAAGACTAAAACCTTGAACCTGACCCGGTACTCAATTTGGAGCCAGTGCAGCTGGCAAAGCACAGGTTCTGTATGTTCAGTTACTGGTGTCCCTATGAGAACCCAGGCCGCTGCAAGCTGTAATTTCCGGATCAGTCTCAAGGGCATCCCAGCATAGAGTGAGTTACAGTAACCAAGCCAAGAGGTCCGGGCAAGACAGTTGCCTGACCTGGCATAGTTGGAAGAAAACCAGCCTGGCAATATTTGTGACCTGGGCCTCCATTGACAAGGAGACACCCAGGACCGTGCCCAGACTCCTGACTGTCTGTGCCAGTATTAAAGGTGCATGGTCAAGAGCTGGGGTCTGGCACCCCAAACCTGAGTTTCCCCCACCCAGCCAGAGAACCTCCGTCTTTAATGGATTCTGTTTCAGCCGACTCTGCTGAATTGCCACCTCACCATGGCCTCCAAACCCTTAGCCAGGTTTCCTGGGGCAGCGTTTGGCTGACCACCTATTAGCAGATACAGCTGGGTGTCATCAGTGTATTGGTGACAGCACAGCCCAAAACTCCATGCCAGCTTGGCTTGGGATGAGAGGATACCCAGCGCCACCCTCTGTCCCCAACCATGGAGAAATGAGGCAACCCACTGCAGGGCTGTCCCATGTACATCAGCAAGACAGTGAACCAGCAGATTATGATCTACTGTGTCGAACACGGCTGTCAGGTCGAGCAGTAACAGCAGTGCCAACCCACCTCAATCCAGCTGCCTACAGAGATCATCCATGAGGGCGATCAGCACAGTCTCCACCCCATGGCCAGGGCGGAAGCCAGACTGGGAGGAGTCCAATGCTGATGGGTCCTCCAGGAAGCTCCGAAGTTGCTCAGCAGCTGCTCTCTCAACCACCTTGCCCAGAAACGGAAGATAGTGGGCTGCATCAGAAGGATCTGGCAAATATTTCTTCAGGAGCACTATTACCATTGCCTCGTTCAAACCCTCTGGATATGTCTGTTGTAACTTATATCTGCTAGTAGCCTGGTCACTGCCTTTGAACGAAGTGAAGCTTACAAGCAGTCATCAAAGGCAGCCCCACGCTGAAGGTATTGCAGTAGTCCAACTCGGGCCCTGATCGGGATGGCTCAGGCTAGCCCAGTCGCAGGAGCTAAGTGGGGTCAGTCCTTGGATGGGAGACCTCCGAGGAAGCCTAGGGCTGCTAATGGCCCTAACCCTAGACCCTGGCCACCTCCGAAAGCCTCTTGCCTTGGAAGCCCGACGGGGCTGCCATCTGCTGGCTGTGACATGGTGGCACTGCTCACCACCAGCAGGCCCAACTGAAACTTAATCAGGACCACAGATAAATGGGGCCAACTCTCGGCCTTTAAGCGGGGCTACATTTAGGCAAAAAAATAGATGAAGGTGGTTAATGGTGCTACCTGAATCCATCTGTAGCTCTGGATCAAAATGCACTCGAAACTGCACATACTGCAAATTATCTCGGCAAACGCATTTCCTAGACTGTGTTTGCTGAGACAGCACCAGGGTGGGAGAGGAGTCGCAACGGGGAAGCAGGGGTGCCCAGAGTGTCTCTCTCCCTGCCCCGCCCCCCGCCCCCCCCCGCCAGGCCTGCCAGTTCTCCCCGCCACCAGCAAATATTTCCTCCTTGATCCCCCCCCCGGTTAGGTGGACACCTCAGAGCCCATCTAGGAGGGCTGGAATTTCATTTTGTTTCTTAAAGGACTTTTGAATTATACAATAGAAAGTTAATGTGTGACTTAAAATCATGAATCAGTTATTTAAAAATGAGTACAGAAGCACTCAATGAAATCAACTTGTGACAATTTTAAAACAAAAACCCTGCTGTTTCTTTTTAACACAGTGACCACCATCCAGTACGGAGCTAGATATGCTTAAGGCCCATTGAAATCTGTGATGTTAAGTGCTCCTATCTCTTTGCTGGATTGAGCCCAACGCTTAATGGAAATTTGAAATTCATTGCCATACAAGGGACAACTGTTCAGCTGTGTTCATATTTGTGGAAAAGGGGAACACAATTGGACATCAGCAAGGACATGCTTCTCTTTGTGGAGAGTAAACATCAGTCTCCCGGAAACAGAACGACTGTTGGAGACTGTCATTCTCTATTAGTGTCCTCTGGTGCTGCTGGACCCCTCTCCTAAGCACTAATGATGATGAGAGACAAGATATTGAGCTTGCTGGACCACATACATCTGCTCACTGTTCCACTTAAGTGCAGCTACTTCTGGAGCTGGATGCACAAGTTACTTAGCAGTCAGTGATGTAGCCAAGAAGTATGATTTTGTATTCAAGTCAACCTGAATACAGTCCCAATTTCCCCACCCCAAACAATTCACATATGACACATCTCAAGATAATTTCTTTTCTCTTCTTTGACTTGTGGCCTTTGCAATTTTAAAGGTGTCTTTGTGTCCTTTGGATGTCGGTGTGAAATGACAGTTGTCACTTTGAAAAACCCAATTCCTATATCCCATCTCTCTGCTCAGGTCATTGTAGGATATCTGACCAGGCAGCTACACATTAAGAAGTGAAATTAAGTTTAGCAGCTGTTCCAAATTCTTCTGAACATGCGTGTTTTTTTTCCCTGCTGCCCTACAGGGAAAAGGTAGCTTGGAATGCCTGAAGGAGAAGATATTTTCAGGCCCACAGAGGGACTTGGCCTACCCAGGTATGGTAAGGGGCAGCTAATTCTGGTGAGCTTAGGTAAAGGTAAAGGTTCCCTTGCTTGAAAGCCAGTCGAATCTGACTCTAGGGTTGCGGTTCTCATCTCCGTTTCAAAGCCGAAGAGCCAGCGCTGTCAGAAGACGTTTCCGTGGTCATGTGGCCGGCATGACTAGACACCAAGGCGCACGGAACGCTGTTACCTTCCCACTGAAGTGGTACCTATTTATCTACTTGCAATTTCTTGCTTTTGAACTGCTAGATTGGCAGGAGCTTGTGGTGAGCTTAGAAGGGTGTTTATGCCAAGAAGGGCCTCGTTTCCATTATCCTTGGACACCCTACCTTCTTCCCACTTTGTATACAGGACCATTCTTAATACCCCCACCCCCCACTATCAAATAAAAATGTTCACAGCTTTAGAATACTGAATATTGTCTATTTTTTAATGGCCATAGGAATCATGAACATTGAGATGTTTCTACTCATACTTGTTCTATTAATGCAATTAAAATATCAACATATTACTCTGAGTGTGCAAAGACGATACATTTATTGTTCTTTACTCATACCTGCACTTCCCCCTCCCCCCCCCCACTTCCAGTATAAATCAGAGGAGCTTTGGCTTTGCGTTGACTTTGATTGGCAAGATGGAATATTTTCCAGGCCTCAAAAACTTTGTGCAGAGAAGAATGGGGATTTTCAAAAGCAGTAAGTAACACACAGTTGTGAAAGCGCCTGTGACTGTTTCCACAGCTGCACACGAGAGGCAAACGAAACGGCACAGAGACGTGTTTCTCTCTCTCTCTCTTGCCTGCTTGAGGGGGGCAGCCTTTGAGCTGAGGGCACGCCAGGCAAAACATTTCCAGGCTGGCTACGTGGTAAGAATGGTGGGGGGTGCACTTTGCGGACCCTGGCAATGATTTCCCTCTTATTGTTCAGCCGTGGCTCTGGCTGCTCCCCCAGGGGGCCCCCTTCCCTGCAAGTCTAACGGAGCACTGAAGTGTGACATCACAGCATTGCAGTGACCCAATTTCCAGCCAGTCAGCAAGAGCTCAGGCAGCCCTGGGTACGTCCCTGGGATCCAGGAGAACTTTTCACACATGCCCTGACATCTACTCTCCTTTCTCTCGCACGCCATGCATCCTTCCTCCTGCCCGGAGCCGAATCACTGAGATCGGTGCGCGCGCGCACGCACACACACACACACACACACACACACACAGAGCCGTCAAACACCACTGAATACGGGGAACACACAGATGTGTAGAAGAGGCATGCTATGGCGATCCTTGTAACACTGATAGACCACCATGCTTAAGGGCGCGCAGTCACACCTGCCCAGGCCCCCGATTCTGTGTGCGTGCACCTGCCATGCGTACAAGTCGTAAGGAGACAAGAGGGCCGACAGGAAGCAACGTCCTAGGCGACTTCCATGTCACGGGGAGCAGAACAGGCTCCTTTTGCGGTGAAAGCAGCAAGCAGGGGGGAGGTGGGGGAGGGCGGCCCCATTCACAGCCCCCATCCCCTCTCACCCCCGCTTCAACTCTTCTCCCTGCCCCTCCCTTGCAATCTGTGGCATCAGTCCACAGAAGTGCTCAAGGGAACAGAATCATTCTCCCTCGTCTGACCCCTCGCCCACCACCTCCTCCAATTTCCTGCCTCTCAGCTGAGTGGTGGCTAGGGTTGCCAGCTTCCAGGTGGGGTCTGGACAGGGCCGGCTCGCTCACTAGGCAAACTAGGCACTCGCCTAGAGCGCGCCGGCCTTTAGGGGTGCCAAAAGCCCCCTGCCCCACCAAAACCCCTTCCCTGGCTTGCCAGCGCTCAGACGGAAGAGATGGGGGTTTAAACCACCGCCTCTTCCCTGGCTTGCCGGTGCGCCCTGCAGCTGCGGGGCACCCAGCAAGCTGGTGCTCAGATGGAAGGGAAGGGGTTTTAAACCTCCTTCCCTTCCTTGGCCGTTGCCAAGGAAAGAGGGGGCGCCAGAAGGTGTCTTTGCCTAGTGTGGGTCTGGGTCTGGAGATAACATATGGAATTCACTGCCACAGGAGGTGGTGGCAGCTACAAGCATGGACAGTTTCAAGAGGGAATTAGATAAACATATGGAGCAGAAGTCCATCAGTGGCTATTAGCCACAGGATATAGAAGGGAACTCTCAGTCTGGGGCAGGTGATGCACTCTATTGTTGGTGCTGGGGGGCAGCAGTGGGAGGGCTTCTGGTGTTCTGGCCCCACTGCTGGACCTCCTGATGGCACCTGGTATATTTTGGCCGCTGTGTGACAGAGTGTTGGACTAGATGGGCCATTGGCCTGATTCAACATTGGCTTTCTCTTACATTCTTATGTTCTTATGATCTCCTGGAATCACAACCGATCTCCAAAGATCAGTTCCCCTGGAGAAAAATGGCTGCTGTGGAGGGGGGACTCTGGTGGCAGGATTTAAATTTGCAAAGGAAGTGGAGCTCTGGCTGTTTGGAGAAAAATGAGGAGGTTTATTAAAGAAGAACAAACTGTTACAGAACATCGAAGAGAGAGAACCTTAGCTGTCTAACCTGAGGGAGGAATAACAATAATAGAAGCTCTGCAGGAGCAGGAAGTCTCCAGAAGAGCCAATCCGCAGACAGCACGGACATAATTTGAAACTGTGGGCAGTCCCTAATCTAGCTATGCTAACCAGCAGTCCTTCAGCAGTCCTCCGTAGGGTGGTTTTCAGATCTTCTTCATAAGGCTGCACTATAGACCTGGCACATTCCAACACCCCTTCTCAGGATCTATTGTACTAATCCACAAGATTAATTCTTCTTCGTACAATCTCAAATTTATCATAAGGAAGTGTTTTGGTAAGGACATCTGCAATCATGTTCTCAGTGGAACAATATTTTAGTTCAACAACTCCTTTGTTTAGAAAATCCACTTGTGTTTCATCTTCCTTTCTGGAGGAGATTCTGCAAATATCGCTTTTTGATCATTGATTGGAGATTTAATCTCTCCCTCTGCTGTCTTCCTCCATTTTCCTGCTTGGTACATTTTGTTTATGTCTTCCCATGTAGAGGGTTTAGTCTCAGTCTTTGTTTTGGTCATGTAGTAGAGTCTCCTTGGTGGTGCACCTTTGTTGGTTCTAGTTGATTGCCTGATCTGTTGTCCTGCACCCCTTCTGGTTCCTGAGGTTCTCTTGGTGTATCACCTCAACAATCCATAGTGCTTAGAAGCACTTCTTCTGGCTCTTGTACTTTATTTTGTTCCATCGTTGTAGATTCAATGATATCTACATCTTCTGCTGTTTTGAATTTTTCTTTTTCCTCTATGAAGACCACATTGCAAATTTTTATGGTTTGTGTCTGAGGGGCAAGAATTCTATATCCCTTACATCCCAAGATGTATCCAACAAAGATACCTTGCTCAGTCCTTAGATCCAACTTGGACTGCTTATCTTTTGGTATGTAAGCAAAGACTTTTGACCCAAATACCTTTAGATGCTTCATGCTAGGTTTTTGTCCATACAATAGTTCATATGGCATGCTTTTGGCACCTTTTGTAGGTAGCCAGTTTTGTAGATAAGTGGCTGTGTTAATAGCTTCACCCCAGTACATCTCTGGTAGATCTGCTTCTAGCAACATGCATCTACACATTTCTGTCAAAGATTGGTTCTTTCTTTCAGCTACACCATTTTGTTCTGGAGAGTTTTGAGTAGTGAGTTGGTGATCTATACCTTGTTCAGTCAAGTACCGTTTTACATCATGTCCAATGTACTCTCCTCCATTGTCAGTTCAGATTGCCAGTGGTTTCCTCTGGAACCTGTTGCTAACCATTGCAGCATATGCTTTCAGTTTCTCGAATATTTCATTCTTCTCCCTGATCAAGTAGGTAACTATATATTTGGAGAAATTGTCAATAAAAGTTAAGATGTACTTGTTTCCACTGGTGGTCACTGTTCTCATTGGACCACAAACATCTCTGTGAATGAGCTCTAAAGGGCGCTTTGTTTGGCTTGGTTCATGATTCTTGCTAAAACTTGGTCTTGTCCCTTTTGTTTGAATGTAGTATATGCTATTCTTTTCAACTGTGTATTTATTTATTTGCATGCCCCTTGTTAGATTTTAGTTCTCAAGCTGAGCAATAGTATTATTTTATAGATACTATATATACATTTTTAATTGTTTTTTATCTCTACACACTACAGGGTATAGGGGAAAGGAATACTTTAAACTAAAATACAGAGTAAGCAAGGATCAAATAATGTTCTAAAGTTCAGTTTCCTAGTGTTTCCTCATTATTTAGCTTTTACATAATTGGAGATTAAGAGTTAATATTTCTACCTTAAATGATACAAACGAAGTTGGCTAGCTGTATTGTGTGCATCTTAGTCAATAAACAAAAAAGAAAGAACAGAATTTCAGAATTGGATTATTTAGCTGTTTTTCCCCCTCCACGTTTGTCCTTATCAAAGGGCAGCTTAACCTTAAATGATTTAGGAGTCGCAGTTCCTAATTCTGATTCAGAGTAAAAACTTCCAAGCAATAGCATTATTGTTGTCTCTATGGCCTAATCTTCTACGTCACATTCAGGAACATTTCTTATGGTTGCAACTTTTGGTCAACTTTTGTGTGCATATGTCTAAAGCATACAAATTTTCATGCATTCTCCCTGTTGCAATCAGCTCTTTATTTTGTTTAATCAGGCATTTCCCCCCAAATGAAGTCACCATTCCTCGTTTTGCAAGCACTCTCACTGAAGTTAAATTATTTGCTAGTTGTGGCACATATAAACAGTTCTCAACAAGGATTTCTCTGATTCTACCATCTTTGAGTCTGCATTTTGTGCTTATTGTCAGGTATTGCCTGCCATAATGGATGGAGAAGGGAGGGAGGATGGGACTGTATAGAGAAGGGAGGGCGGATGGGAATGTCGGGTGTTGATTGATGCTTTGAGACTGGTGAGATGGAATGTGGGGAGCTGCTAATGCTGCCCGGGCAACCGGGTCGTATCTCAAGATCCCAGGCCAAGAGTGGCCTTGAATGCCAGGCTGACTGTCTCCTATCGCTTTCTAAAGACAACAGCTAGGCTGGGGAAGGTGGGATGGAGGGTGAACTATTATTTACAGCTTCTGGGATTCCCGCGCGCGCGAGGTTCATCCATTGGTAGAAGGGTGGGGGCCCTTCCCCCCCTTTAGGGTATATCTCTATGCTTCATGTAACCAAAGTATTCTTAACAATGCTTCTGTTTTAGTGACCTAGTCTTGCAGCTTAAATAAATACTATTCTTGTTTAAATGAATAAGGCCTGGTGTTTGGCTGACTAACTAAGGACCCTGACACTTATAGATCCTACCCCTTCTCCAACAACAGACCTTCCATCAGCCACACTGAGTGTTTCCTTCCCCTCTTCCTTTAGAGTTTCTTTTTTTAATTATGTTTTATTAGTTTGTATATAGAAAGGGGGAAAGGGAAAAGAAAGAATACAGATATATATTCTGACATTCTGCATGCAAATCTTCTCATAAAAGTTTCACAACTATTATAATCATCTTTCTTATTGTTCTTCATTTAGTCTTAGTTTCTCAGTATTTATGCTTTAACCAGTCATAGAATACCCTCCATGGTCCCATAAATTCTTCTTCCATTTTATGTCCAGAAGCTTTCCCATACCAAAGGAACACATGCCATCCAAGTTTTAAGTCATTTCCTTCTAGAGTCAGCAGCCTATGATCTTCGAGTAAAATCCATTTTTTCAGTCAAACCAAAATTGCTGCCCTATAGTAATTCTTCCAATCTGGTACTCCAAATCCATCATTATCTTTTGTATCCTACAAGGCTTTCAATTTAATTCTTAGTTTTTCCCCTTGCCATATAAAGTGCTGTTTCAGTTTATTCAATTCATCAAAAAAGTTTTGTTTAATATATATCGGCAGGGTCTGGGATAAAAAATCAAACATGGTAGAATATTCATTTTCAAAATTGCTATTCTACCCATTAGTGATACTTGGAGCTTTGTCCATTTCTCTAAATCTTTTTAAATGTCTTATAACACTTTATTATTGTTACCTTTCATCAGAGAGCTACATTTTGCTTGTAATATTAATACCCAAGTATTTGACTTTCTTTTCCAGTTGAAATACAGTTCTTCTATTTCACATCTCTGTTTCGATGCCATGTTTTTTGTGATCATTTTCATCTTCAGATAATTTATTTTCCTTCCCACCATTTTCCCATATTCATTAATCCAATTCATTAGTGGTCTGTAGAAAAAGTCTGTTAGAATTTTTTTCAACCTTGCAGCCAAGATATTGCAACTATTTTGTAGTCACAATTCAACAAGGAGATAGGTCTGTAGTTTTTTATCTCTTTAGGATCTGTGTCTTCTTTATGGATCATTGGTATAGCTGCTTCAGTCCAAGATTCTTAATAGCCTCTGTAATTTCCATCATTGTTATGGGATCATTCAACATTTTTCTGTTTTCTTCTGAAATTGTGGGTACTGCTCATCTAAGTATTGTTTCTGAGTTTCTTTAGATATTTCCACTCTTTTATATAATTGCATGTAGAAGTCTTGAATTATTTCCCTTAGTTCATTCCTAGAAAATTCTTCTTTTCTCTTTATCATATGAGTGGATCATCCTTTTCTCTTTCTCTTTTCTTGACTTATAAGCCAACCATCTTCCTGGTTTGCATTTTCAAAATAGTCCTGTTTAGCAAATTTAATATTTTTTACCTTTTCTTCTGATAAGAGTAAGTTGAGTTGATGCTGTAATATTTTAATTTTCATCTTTAATTCCTCATTCGAAGGGTCTATCTTTAATTCTTTCTCTTTATTCTGAATAGTGTCCATTATATCTTGAAATGTCTTCATTCTTTCTCTTTTCTTTCCTGCTGCAAATCTAATTGCCAGTCCTCTGAAGAAGGCTTTACTTGTATCCCAAACTGTCTTCGTGGAGGCTTCTCCATTCATATTTTGTTGAAAAAAATCTTCATTTCTTTCTTAGCCATCTCTAGAAATTGTCCATTTTTAAGTAGTTGTATATTTAACCTCCAACTAAATTTTTTTATTGTCTTTAATCTTCAGTAATAGCAGATTGTGGTCTGCAAAGGTTTGTGGCATAATATCCATATCTTCAATTTCCTGGAAAAGATTTGATGTAATCCAGCACATATCAATTCTGGACCATGATTTGTGTCTGTCAGAATAAAAGGTATAGTCTTTTCCATTTGGGTTTCTAGTTCTTCAAACATCAATCAGTTTGTATTCCTCAGCCAATTCTAGGGAAGATCTTGGAAGCAAACCTTTGGAGGGTTTGATCTTCTTGATGGTTCTCCTGTCTATGTCTTGATCAAAAACAGAGTTAAAATCTCCAATTATACAGATATCCATGTAGTCATATCTTGTTATAATTTCCTTCATCATTTCAAAAAAATTGCCCTGTGATTCATTTGATGTGTATATCACCACCAATAAGACTTTCTTTTCTCTAATATCTACTTCAAGTAGCAGAAGTCTTCCATTTTCTCAGGAGAATATCAAAATAGGTTTTAATTTTTCTTTGATATATACAGCTATTCCTCTTTTACACATTGTCTCAAGCAGTAAATAACTTACCAAGCTTCTTATTAATCAAATAATGTTCATCTTTATGTCTAGTGAGTGTTTCTTGTAGACATACAATATCTACGTCTATCTTCTTAAGTTGTTTAAATATCTTTCTTCTTTTCTCAGGTGAATTTAGTCCATTTACATTTACCGATAATGTCTTGGTTGTTGATGAATCCATTATGATCTATTCTTATTACTGCAATTTCTATTTCTCATTGTCATTCTTTGTGGTTTACATTCCATGGATGGGTTTTTTTTTGCTGTGCTGACCTCAAATTCTTCATCTGAGGTGATTGAGTAGGCTGATGCTTCCTCTTCTTTTTCGGTTGCAGTAATTTTTGTTTTTGCTTTCCTTGTTTCTTGCCCGCTATGGAGAGTGGACTCTGTTGGCAGAGTTTAAATATGCAATGGAAGTGGAACACTGACTGTTTAGAGAAAAATAAGTAGGTTTATTAAAGAAGAGCAAACTTCTTTAGAAGAGAGAGAATCATAACTGTCTAATCTAACTGCTGAAGGAGGAATGACAGCAACAGAAGCTCTGCAGGAGCAGGAAGTCTCAGAAGAGCCAATCAGCAGACAGTAAGGACATAATTTGAAATTGTGGGCAGTCCCTAATCTAGCTGTGCTAACTACCAGACCTTCAGCTGTCCCCCTGTAGGGTGATTTTCAGATCTTCTTCATAAGTTTCAGAGAATAGAGAAGAGAAGTAATTGGGTTTATACCCCGCCCTTCACTACCCAAAGGAGTCTCAGAGCGGCTTACAAACTCCTTTCCCTTCCCCTCCCCACAATGGACACCCTATGAGGTAGGTGGGGCTGAAAGAGCTCTGACAGAAACTGCTCTTTTTCAAGAACAGCTCTGACAGAACTATGGCTTGCCCAAGGTCATCCAGCAGGTGCAAGTGGAGTAGTAGTTAATCAAACCTGATTCTCCCAGAGTAGAGTCCACACACTTAACCTCTATACCAAACAGTGCAATGCCCCCTCCAAAATTTTCAATGCCCCTCCCACCAACTGGAAGTCTGAGACGTTGGACAAGATGTCCCCCATAGTACCATACCAGGCATGGGTAGGGGGGGTCAAAGGTGGTGATGGGAGGGAGAGCCACTCTGGCCCTGACCCCGGTGGCTGGCAATTAGCACACCAAGCAATATCTGGCTCCTCGGTCTGGCGCAAGGCTTCTGACAGTGCTGGAGGTGTGGGTGGTGGCTTCATGGGCTCTGCTTTTCTAGCATGGCATCCATTCTGGGGCCAATGCCAGAACTGGGATTCTCCTCTGGCAGCAGCCAGGCATGTTGTTGTAGCCGCAGCGCCTGCATTGGGTGCTAAGGCAGTGGCGGGAGGGCTTGGGGAGGGTCTCTTCCTTTCCTGGAGCCTCTCTAGCCAGGCTGAAATCCACTGGGTTACTGTGGCCTCAGCGGCACTCCTTTCTATCTGGCTGGACTACGAGAGCAGAGGATTCCAACAACGCTGGGATTTTCTCATCAGACCACAAAACCTGGATAGAGTGGGCAGCCAAGACCAGGGACAAGCGGGAAGCGGAGCCCAAAGTCAGAGGGAGTTAACAACTAAACTAGAACAACTAAAAGTGGCGGTGAGATCCTCCCTCCCCCCACACACAGACATGCTGAACTGGAGAAGATCTTAAGAACATTCTGGCTGGCAAACAGAAATTTTACAACATCAATGCAGCTGGAAGCAGTGCAATAGCCCTAATTAAATTAGATGATAGTGACTGGAAATTGTTTATAGTAGTTAGAATAGTTAATTAATTAATTAGGAGCTAATTAGTTAAATGGAATAGCTGAATTTGACTGAGGTAATGAATTATTTGATTAAATTGATTAGATTTATTTTTTCGACTATAGAACCATCCTACCAAAATGATTATAAATATTTTTGTAATTATGGGAACTTTTTGATTGCTATTATTGATTGTTGAAAATGACGAATGAATTAGTGCATATATATTGCATAATTGACAGGGTGGGTTTATCGCTGGCCTTTATTTAATCACCGGCTGGATGATCGGGCAATTATTGACAATCAGTTTATGAGATTGAATTGTATAGTAGGATGAGTTGTGTAATTGAGGATTCAACAGCACTGGAAGCTGTAGCTTATTGGTGGCAGTCGTATATTGGGTGCATCTTCATCAGCTTCACTAGTTGGTCTGAGGCAAACGTGAAGACCACTGGGTGTGGCAATGTTTGGGCAAGGGATTCCAGTGCTCCCGGGGAGGGGAAAGTACAGTGGCGGGACCAGGCAGAGTGTCAAGAGAAGGGAGCAGAGAAATAGAACAGCTCAGCTCTCTTCCAGGCTGCGTCCCATCCCAAAGGTTGTTGGCAGAGGGGCTAGGATGAATAACCCCACTCCGACATTGACATTGGCGTTGTGTAACGCCAGGTCTATAACCAACAAGACCACAGTCCTTCGGGACTTTCTGCTGGAACAGACTGTACACCTGGCATGCGTGACTGAGACCTGGGTGTGGGAAGGGGAGACTGTAGCTCTCTCCCAGCTTGCCCCTCCCAGATTCTCGGTCCTCCACCAATTGCAGACTAGGGGGCAGGGGGGGAGTGGCTATATTCATTCGGGAGGCTTCCTCCTTCAGGGCGCTTTTGCCACCGAAGATCACAGGCTTTGAGTGTACCAGCCTTATGTGGGAGGCCAGAGAGAGTATGGTGATTTACCAACTGCCTAACGCACCTGCCAACAGCCTGCCATCCCTGATGAAGGCTGTATCAGGCTGGGCACTGGAACACCCTAGGCTAATAGTCTTGGGTGATTTCAATGATGACGCTACCTCCACTCAGGCAATGGATCTAGTGTCATGCATGGCAGCGCTGGGACTCTCCCAATATGTAACAACCCCCACTCACAGAGCTGGACACACGGTTGATCTGATCTTCACAGCCAGGGTGACAGTGGACTGAATTACTGCCTTGGCAGTACCATGGTTGGACCACCATGCCCTGAGGGCCCATCTGAATGTTTCACTACGACCCTGTTTAGGTGCCAAGCGTATTTTAGCTTGCCCATGGAGCCAAATGGACCCTGTATGGTTCTAGACAGCTCTGCAGGATCTGATGCCCCCTGGTGGCTTGTTGGATTTGCTTGTAGTAGGGGATTGGCACAGCCAACTCTCTGCAGCCATCAATGAGATCACTTCCCGGCACCCTCTGCACTGCCGCTCGAGGCTTGCTCCCTGGGTTTCCCAGGAGTTGTGGTTTATGAAGTGAGGGCTGAGACAGCTAGAGAGACGGTGGCGGTGCACTCGCAACAAAGCTACAAGAGCATCTTATAGGACATTTATGAGATCCTTTGAGATGGCGGTCAAAGTCGCAAAGAGAGAGTATTATGCAGCCACAAAGAGAGAGTATTATGTGAGCTCATGCCCAGCCCAATTATTTAGAACAATTTGGTCTTTAACTGTTTTGCCACAGGGCAGACTAAATTCTAGAGAATTGGATATTGACTTTGAGGCTTTTGCGAGCTATTTCAAAGATAAAGTCCTGTTGCTCCACCACGATCTTCCCATCACAGTTGATATAGTGAGTGAACTCAAGGCTCCATGCATGTCTTCGAGTCAAGTTATGGATTATTTCAGTCTGCTCAGCCTAGAGCAGTGATGGCGAACCTTTTAGAGACCGAGTGCCCAAACTGCAATCCAAATCCCACTTATTTATTGCAAAGTGCCAACACGGCAATTTAACCTGAATACTGAGGTTTTAGTTTAGAAAAAAACAATTCATTAACATCTTTTGTCTTAAAAGAAAAGCACAATAACAGAGCTTTCAATGATATAAACAGCTTTTTATTGAAAGGTAAAAGTTTGCATTTGGCATGAAGTTTGCATTTGAGGTCATACACACAAACTCTTTCCTGTTAGTACAGGACAGGACCCTTCCTATTTACCTGGTCTGTCTTTCTCAACATGATCTTATACATTTTCACATCTAAAGTGACAGCCCTCTTCCCACTTCCATGGGAAAGAGACAGAAAAACAGCACACTCAGTGGAATCTGCCACTTCTAGATTGATTCGAAGTAAATTAAATTTTGATCCTGCATATCTTGACCGATGAACAAATAAAGCACTTCAACTTGAGCACTTCAACCAGGTGACCCAGCCCCAAAGCATATCAAGGCTGCACAGTTTGAGAGACCACGGAGTGCAATGACAGCCCCTGGGGTAGCAGGAGTGTTCTGGAACTGGAATGAGAGGCCCCAGAGTGGAATGACAGCCCCTGGGAGCACTTCTGCTACCCCCAGGGGCTGTCATTCCACTCCATGGTCTCTCACTCCAGTCACAGAACACTCCTGCTCCACCCTGGGGCTGTCTTTCCACTCTGTGGTCTCTCATCCCAGTCCTTGAACATTCCTGCTCACCCTGGGGCTGTCTTTCCACTCTGTGGTCTCTCATCCCAGTCCCTGAACATTCCTGCTCCACCCTGGGGCTGTCATTCCACTCTGGGACCTGTCATTCCAGTTCTTGAACACCCTGCTACAGCCTGGGGCTGTCATTCCACTCCATGGTCTCTCATTCCATTCCCAGAGTAGTGTATTTGGGCCCAGAGACCCTAATGGAAAATCCATTTCGCATTTTTATTGCAACTCTACTTGTACTGTAATGTATTTCAATGAAGCCCATGCAAGTCAATTGGCATTCCTGTCTCCCATTATTTCCAGTGGGCCTTCAAATGTTTCCCATTGTTTCCAATGGGCAATCCTGTACTTCCTTTTAGTACATCCCATACATCCGCCCTCCTACACGGCTCCTCCAAACAGCATTTTAGTTATTCCCATGAGTGCAAAAAGCCAGAGCAAATTTACAATCTGACTAAAGGCACAATCCTATGCTCTCATACTTGAAAGCAAGTTAGGTTGTCTCAGTGGTGCTTAATTTTGAATAAGTATGCACAAGATTGGGTACTGCTTTTGAAGTGGCTATTCATTTCTGCCTCGTCCGTCCACCCCAACTCATCGCTGGAGAGTCAGGAGCTCTGAAGTTCAGGGACAGTCTTTCATCATGGGGTGGGGGGTGCCCTATGTGTGATTCCCTGGAAGCTCTCAGGAAGCTATAATTAGGGGCAGCCCCTCACCACAGCACTGGCTACCACCCCCTCCTGTAGCACTGGCTCCAAAACAGTCTCCATGGCCAACTCCTTGAACAGCCCTTCTAATCACAGCCTCTGAGCAGGCGCACAAGACATGCCACCCAAAGCAGCGGGGCAGCCCCGAAAGGAAATGAAGGGGGTAGGTGCTAAAGTTTTTCGGACTCCAGGTTACAGCACAGGACACTGGAGGTTGCAGCAAGAGAGACCAGGTTTGGAAACTGAAGTGGCACACTCATGCAGATGCGACTTTTGGCAACAAGCCTGAGTGGGCTTCCCTGGGAATGCTCAGCCTCACTTCTCTGGGGCAGAAGGGGTGTGGATTGGAGTGTGCATTTGCAAAGGAAGGGGTGTTGCCATGCTTTCCCGGGCTAAGGGGACGGGGTCAGGCTGTGGGGGTTCCTTGCTGAGCAGTTCCTGGGCTTTGAGTAGGTGGGGATTGTGGGTTGGTGTCAGGCTGTGAGGAAGGTGGAGCCCGCAGGGAAAGCAATTCCCCTCTTCTCCCATCCCCATGTTAACAAGCGGGGTGCCTGCACTGGGGGTTTGCACATCTTTTCCTCTCATGTGTGGTATTTGCTTTCCAACCACGGCCCAGGGTTTGGCCTAGGGCCGGCTGGTGCAGCAGCTGCAGCAGCACAATAAACAGGCTCAGCCGCCTCCTTGCCTGTGCCCACAGAGAGGGCACCCGTGCCATAGGTTCACCACCAGGTGCCTAGAGGAAGTTGACAAATTGCTCCTAGCCTACCACATGCTGCCTTGATCCATGCTTGTCATGGCTAATTAAAGTCGGCCACAGTGGGTTGCGTGGCGCCCTAAGGGAAATCATCAAGTCCCTCACAGAGGGACTGTTTCCTGGGGCACTCAAGGAAGTGGTGGTGCGTCCTCTCTTGAAGAAGCCATCTCTGGATCTGGCCGAATTGGCTGACTACTGGCCGGTTTCCAATTTGCCTATCTGGGCAAAATAATAGAGGGCTGTGGCAATCCAGCTACAGAGATTTTTGGATGACACTTCCATTTTAGATCCCTTCCAGTCCGGCTTTCACCCAGGCCATTGGACGGAGATAGCAATGGTTACCCTCACAGATGATCCCCGGAGGCAGCTGGATCGGGGCATTCTCAGCAGTACTGTTGTTGTTGGACCTGTCAGCAGCATTTGACATGGTCGACCATCAGTTACTGATCCACCAGCTTGTTGACATAGGAGTTCAGGGGCTTGCCTTGCAATAGCTTGCCTCCTTTCTCCGTGGTCAGGGACAAAGGGTGGCATTAGGGGAACAGCTCTCCCAAAGGTACCCACTGGAGTGTGGAGTGCCTCAAAGGGCAGTGCTTTCCCCGATGTTATTCAACATCTACATGCACCCCCTTGCCCAGATTGCCTGGAGTTATGGGCTGGGGTGTCATCAGTATGCAGATGACACCCAGCTCTATCTGATTTTGGGCGATCAGTCTGGCTCCAGACTGGAAGATCCTGACCGGGCATTGCACGCCATGGCTGGTTGGCTTAGACTGAGCCGACTTAAATTGAATCCGATGAAGATGGAGGTCCTGTGCCTGAGTCGGGGCAGTCCGGGGGTCCCATTCCTGACCTTTGATGGGGCTCCGTTGGTGCCAGCGCTGGAGGTCAGGTGTTTGGGAGTGCTCCTGGATGCCTCCTTAACAATGGAGGCCCTGGTAGCAGCCACTGCCAGGTCGGCCTTTTACCATCTGCAGCTGATTAGGGAGTTGGTTCCTTTCCTGGAACGCAACGACTTGGCAACGGTGATCCATGTGATGGTCACCTCGAGATTAGACTACTGTAATGCTTTCTACATGGGGCTGCCCTTGTTGCAAATCCGGAAGCTGCAGCTAGTGCAAAATGCTGCAGGTGGGCTCCTGATGGGCCTTCCCATGAGGGAGCACATCCAGCCTGTCCTAAAGGCATTGCACTGGCTGCTGATAGCATACCAAATTCACTTCAAGGTGCTGGTTCTTACCTTTAAAGCCCTTTATGGACAGGGTCCGACATACCTGAGGGACCACCTTTCCCCATTATATACCCCAGAGAGCACTACGGTCAGGGTCACAAAACCAATTGGCCTTCCCAGGTCCCAAGGACGCCAGGCTGGTTGCAACCAGGGCCAGGACTTTCTCGGTGGTGGCTCCACACTGGTAGAATGAGCTCCCAGAAGAGATCTGGGCCCTGCGGACCTTTCACAGTTCTGCAGGGCCTGCAAGATGGAGCTCTTCCACCAGGCCTTCAACTAGGAGCCGCCACCACTATCAATAACAACTGAAACCTATAGAACCTGGCCCTTGGTCTGCTACTGACAGCCTGTGCCTCATATCTGAGAAAGATCAGCGCGCATTTAAACAATTTGTGGAATGCACTCGTGGTGGTAATGCCATCTTCATACCAAAACAATATTGCTAGCACCAGGGGTCTTTTTGGGGGGGGAGCGCACCGGAGCACAGCTCCGGGAGTTCAGGAGCCAATCCCCGCCCCCAGCCGGGGTCCCGGGGAGTCTTTCAGGCAGCTGAATGTCAATTTCAGTTCCATTATATCCTATGGGCCATTGAAGTCAATGGTGAAAACATAGGATAGTTACTTTTTTCCCACCATAGAGAACAATGAAGGGAATAGGGGCAACCTGTTTGGGGGCCCATAGAATTGGACTCCCTGATCCAATGTTCTTGAAACTTGGTGGGTATCTTGGGGAGAGGCTCCATCAGCTACCCTGTGAGTTTGGAGCCTCTCCCCCAAACCCCTTCCCCTCCAGCCCCCAGAATATACCCTATGTTTTCACCATTGACTTCAATGGCCCATAGGATATAATGGGGCCAAATTGCCGCCAAATTTCTTTCATTCCCTCCTTTCCTTCTCTCTTTTTCCTCTTTCCCTCCTTCTTCTCTTCTCTCTTTCTTTCTTTCCCACCTTCTCTTCTCTTTTTTCCTCCTTTCCCTGTTTCCCTCCTTCTTCCCTCTCTTTCCCTCTTTCCTTCTCTCTACTCTCTCTCTCCTTCCCTCTTTCCTCCTTCTGTGGCCCAATTCTCATGAGAAGGAGTTTAAACTTTAAACCCCTTCTCTGTTAGCTCCCCCACCCAGGCCAGCTGGGGAAGGGAAGGGGAGGCTTTTGAAGATGCCTCCCCCCCTTTTGCTTCCCCTTCTGACATCACTTCTGGTGATGTCTGGGGGCGTGGCATATGCTAATAGCCTAATAGCTCATTAGCATACCATATGCTAATGAGCTCCTGCAGCTGTTTTTCTACGAAAAGACCCCTGGCTAGCACTTTAATATTGCATTGTTTTAATGAACTGTTTTTAGATGTTTTATGGTAATTTGATTGTTATTTATGTATTTACCCTAGGGAAGCCCCCCTGAGCCTTCCTTGGCGGGGAGGGCGGGGTACAAATTGGAAAAATAATGAACAAACAAACAAACAGAGTCTGCAGCACCGCCAGCCATCCCAGGCACCCTGGAGAGGAGAGGCGCATGCACCAGAGTCCCAGGGAGAGCAGTCCGAAGGGTCCGCCCAGCCTCACCTGCCACCTCTCAATCGAGCACAGCCACTCGCCGCGGGAGGTGCCTGGTGTGGGCGACACACACTCCCAGTGCCAGCCCCTTTCACTGCCTTCCAGCCCAAAGAGGCCACCTTCTTCTCCTTCCCAAAAGCGGGGGGGGGAGGCAGCAAGTGGCAGGCAATTCCCCTGGCCTCCCTCCACGCCCACATCCCCCTCCCCTGGCCGAGAGGAGGCACAGCGAGCCACTGCCAATGAGCCAGGCCAGTGGCGCCGGAGGAGATGATGCAAAGGGCCATGTGTCCCCCCCCCCCAAAAAAAAAGTGCTTCTCCCAGATGAGGCAACTTAACGCAGGGCTCCAGGATGAGGCTGGCCCCCGGGGGCCAGGAGGCGGCCAGATTTCCTCCACGAGCTGGGGGTGTGGGTGGGGTGGTGCTCGGCGGGAGCCTCAGCAGAAGTAGCAGAAGTTGCAGCAGCAGCAGCAAAGAATAATTAATTTAAAGGCAGGGTATAATTAAATTAGCTCCTGTCAATTACATTGGCACCCCCGGCACCCTCCTGAAAAATTCCTAGCTGTGGGCCTCCTCCCCAGACACTGACCTCAAATCTCCAGACATAGTGGGAGTTAGTAACCCTCGGTCCACCCGGGCGCTTGCCCAGATCCCCACTGCCTTTGAGTCAGAGCAAAGGGGAGGCTGCGGGAGCCACACACTTTGCCCTTGGAATAAGCACAGCATCATAGGCAAGACCCTGGAGAGAGACTGGAGAGCAAAACCAGCCGCTTGCCGGATATGGCTGACTGAGAGGCTGCAGTGGGTTACCAGTTGTGCAGGGCCTGGTGCAAGATATCCTGCCGGAGGGCATGGGGGGAATGGCCTGTTTAATTTGCTCCAGTCCTATAGTCCTGGATACAAAGTATTGCCATGGAATCCTTATAAATCCTGTCATGAGTCATGCTGCCCTGCATAGCCATTTGGAGGCTGACAGTGAATGTCGATGAACAGGTAATCAAGGTCAGCTAGGAATGCAGGTCACCCTTTCCTATTAGGGCTGACGCTAAGACTGGTGCTCTTGTCTTCGAGGCGGGAGGGGAGGAGGATGAGGAAAAGAAGCATGAATTATTGCACTGGGCCAGAAGAAGAAGAAGAAGAAGAAGCAGCAGCAATTGGATTTATACCCCACCCTTCACTACCCAAAGGAGTCTCAGAGCGGCTTACAAACTCCTTTCCCTTCCCCTCCCCACAGCAGACACCCTGTGAGGTCGGAGGGGCTGAGAGAGTTCTCTGGAGAACTGCTCTTGAGAAAACAGCTCTGAAAGAACTATGGCTTGCCCAAGGTCATCCAGCCAGGTGCAAGTGGAAGAGTGGGGAATCAAACCCGGTTCTCCCAGATCAGAGTCCGTGCACTTTGCCATGACGCCAGACTGGCTCATTAGGTAGTAGTTCTCTGGAGCTGTGCTACAAGGTTACACAGAAGATGGCAGGGATCTAGCATTGTGTGCTCACATGTCTGTTCCCCTCCTGCTCAGCCTGAACATAAACGTCTTATTACCAAATGCCCCATGAATCCCTCAGTGATACCTCCTTACAAGGAAACTGACCCCGTAAATGTCTGCCCTGAGACTTCCTACTGCTTGACTCAGGAGCACAAAACAATATATTTGTTATGTTTGCGATTTTTTTCTGTACAGCATGCATCCTGCTTTTTATTTGTGGCACACTGTGTTCTGGACTGCATGCTGTGGGATGGTGAAGGATACTGAAATATATGGCTATTGGTTCCTCCGAACTATATGGATGTAACAGCACAATTGCAAACTGCTTTACTTTCCTTCTAACAAAGCTGTGGAAATTGTACTTCGGTAGAGGGCAAAATAAAAACATTTCTGTCTTTCAGCCAGTATAAAGAAATCTGTGATATGGCCTAGTGATGACTCAACAGAGAATCTTCCGGTCATAAAACTACAGTCCCCAGGGTTCTTTGGGGGAAGCCAAGATGATTCAAATATGGTAACTGGTCTAAATTTGTAGAGTTGATGGCTTCCCTCTTGCACACGTCCCCCTTTCCTGCTTGCAAAAGCCACAAGGCAGAGGCACTGCAGGGTGTATGAGAGTTCATGCCTCTGCCACCCTCTCTGGAAAGCTGCAAGTGGTAGCAGTGGAAGAAGTCTGATACTGCAACCTTAGATGGGCATCAAGAAGGCATTATTTTGTGACTCCTAGTTTGGGTGCTTTGATTGGGTATCGGCAGGACACTGTAGGGTGGAACCTCTCTGTCTCAGTGCCTTGACTGGCAGCGCCCATTCTTTGCTACGGATCTAGGTGACTGGATAGCAGCCAAGTTATTGGTATGCAAACAATGGGAGCCCCGTGGAACTGAGGAGGACGGGGAGGCTGGCAGGTAGGAATGGGCACTCCGGTTACCATTATGAATGTTTAATGTCTCCTGCCCTGTCAGACCTTCGGAAACCTGAGAGATGCCATCTTCACCTTCTCTCCTGTCCGCACACCCACAAGCTCTCTACCTACTTCCACGATCTGGACCTAGGAAGTTCTTGCGTTATAAGGGAAGGAACGGGCTTTCTCCAGCCTCACCATCCCAGACGAAGGCCATCCCTTTGTGTCCTCCCTGTTCCATCCGTACTGCCTCCTCCCTTCATCTCCACCGTTGCTCCTCCTCAAACACATTCAGCATATTGTACTCCTGAATAAGCCCCAACACCGAGGCTGGATTTAGTTTCTCCAGCCCCCTTTCAAAGAGCATTTAATCCACATTACTGATTGTGATGAGACCACTCCAGGTTAATGAATCCGGACCTTCAGATTAGCATAGAAGAGCATGCCCATCAGCATGACCTGAAATAACAGGGATACCCTCTTAACCCCTTCTGGCCGTATGGGTGGAAACATGCAAAGGAGGGAACTCATAATAGAGGAGAGCTGCTTCTAACCCTCGCACTCTTCCCTGCCTTCCTTGCCTCACTGCCAATCCATGACCACCTGCATCAGCATTGTTGGCTGTCCCCAAGGAGATGCTCTCTTTTATCATCCCGCTGAGATCCGTCCACCCAGCGGCCTGCCTCGCGTCCTCCCGGCGTCCTCAGCCGAGCACCTGTCTCCCGTCACCGCCCTTGGCCAGTGAAGGCAGAGCCACGGCGGGATGGGTGGAGGAAGTGGAAGACGACTTTGTTCAGAGCCTGAAGGACAAGAGGGCCTCTCTCAGGAAGAGGCTGCCTCTGCCATTAGGCTTGTTTGCCCAGATATTTTAGGGAGAGGCGGCTTATCTGTCTTTGCCACAGGCAGGCTGGACAGCTTAATATGGTTGTTTCCCCCCTGCTAGCGATCCCACAATGCAGAGAAAGTGCAGAGAAGAGAAGAGCAACTAGAATGATAAATGGGGTGGAACACCTTCCCTATGAAGAAAGGTTAAAATGCTTGGGGCTCTTTAGCTTGGAGAAACGACAGCTGAGGGGTGACATGATCGATGTTTATAAGATTATGAATGGGGTTGAGCAGGTTGAGAAAGAAGTACTTTTCTCCCTTTCTCACAATACAAGAACTCGTGGGCACTCCATGAAATTGCTGAGCAGTCGGGTTGGAACAGATAAAAGGAAGTACTTCTTCACCCAAAGAGTGATTAACATATGGAATTCACTGCCACAGGAGGTGGTGGCAGCTACAAGCATGGACAGTTTCAAGAGGGAATTAGATAAACATATGGAGCAGAAGTCCATCAGTGGCTATTAGCCACAGGGTATAGATGGGAACTCTCAGTCTGGGGCAGGTGATGCACTCTATTCTTGGTGCTGGAGGGGGCAGCAGTGGGAGGGCTTCTAGTGTCCTGGCCCCACTGCTGGACCTCCTGAGGGCACCTGGTATTTTTGGCCACTATGTGACAGAGTGTTGGACTAGATGGGCCATTGGCCTGATTCAACATTGGCTTCTCTCATGTTCTTATGTTCTTATGCCCTTCAAACTTAGGCCCTGGGTAACAATGACGGGAGGGTGCTCTGGCATCCCCATGACAGGCAGAGTATGGGAAAGACACACACCTCCAAACAGAGAGAGGGTCGCTTGCAACCCAAAGAGAAAACATGGTAGCTAACATCTCTCGATTGGAGGGACCATGTTCTGGTGGTCTTATGCCCCAGGACCAGACACCCAGAATGCCCGAGGCCCTTGGAGTCCACATGAGGAGGACTCTGAAAATGGGGGCTGACTTTTTCTTGGGGTATGATTGTGGTTGTATTTTTGGTTGGGGCTGAGGAAAATGTGTCTGCTCATGCATGTGCTGCAATGAGGGGAGGGACCGAGGGGAGGGATGCTGGGGGATGCCTGCAGGTACTCCTGGGGCGGGTACACTATGCAACTAGCCAGGTGGTCCAAGGATTGTCATTAACTAGACAGTAACTTTCCTTTATTTTGATTAGGTGTACCCTGTCTTGTAGTCATCCTGAGTTTGTGCCTTGTGGTAATAAAGTTGTTTGACTAAGGAATCTGAACACTTCCTTACTCGCAGCCTTGTCATTTGGCATGCTAATGAAATACGCCCCTGCAGTATTAAGCTTGGGCAGCACTGGGAGAGGGAGGCATATTTCACCCAAGGTGGTGGCACACGATCAGGAAGGAGGGGCACAAAGTGGCGTTCTGCCCCAGGTTCCCGACTGGGCTGTGAACTGGCCGGAGAAGCCTGGGGAGAAAGTGCCCTTGCACTGACAGGGCGGTATGGCCATTCCAGCACAGCGACAAACACATTTTCCAGCAAAAGAAAGAAAATGCATGGACTAGAAAGCACGCCCGTCCACTGCTGCCATTACATGGTGGTATGGAATGGGGAACATTGTGCTGAAGGGTTGTGATATGTGAGGGGTTTGCTGCTGTATTATTTCGTAGCAGCAAAGCTGGGATAAAGAAACTGAATTGTTACACTTTAAAAAGTGTTGGCCTGATTGCCCTTCTCCCCCCCCCTCCCCATTTCTTACTCAAACGTTTCCATCCCATTTGGGATTGCCCATTCCCATGCTGCAGTCTAGGGTCAGCCCTGCGATGGCTACAGTGAATAAAAACGTGGTCTTCTGTTATCTCCTTTCCTGTTCATATTAGAGTCAATGGGTTGGTTCCTAATATGACTCCGCTCTCTTCATTACAGAGCCTTCCAACACCGGGAGACTTGGTGCAGTGGGAGGGGCCTGTCCTGCCAGCAGAAGGCTCCTTGCCCCGGAGGAAGACCTATTTGCCATTAATGAATCAATAGTATTCAGCCCAAGACTTGCATCTGCTGGCTTCCGACAATCTTGTTTTCCTAAGGAATCAGAGATCTGATGTTTGTCTGAAACAAAGTTTATTGAGATACCATTTGCAAAGATATTACCTTTGCAAGAGATATTCTCCATGTTTCTTTCATTGTTGCTATGAATGCAGAGACACATTTTTACCGCCAATGGCCTGCCTCGATGTTGGGAGAGCTTAGCTATGCGGCAGGAGAGGCCAGAGATTGCACACCTGTTTATACCAAGGTCCGGTACAGTTGGAAGACTCCAGATTTGAAGAGTAAATTAAATTATTTTTATTGAAGAATCTCCCTGATTACAAGCACACTAAGCATTCAAGCAAGAGCAAGCAATTCAGAAGTAAGAAAATAGAGGTTATGACAGCAAATAGAAGGGTCAGTTGTGGGGTGATACTACCTGTCCAGACGTGTAGAGGTCCTTGAAGAGAATAGTGCCAATGGCCAGCATTATGAATGGAGGGGAAAGGAGAGACTTTGGGGGTGTACTCAAAGTATAGGCACTGTCACCTTGATGCACCATGTGCTTGGATGGATATAGTGCACACCTTGATGGCCATGTGCTTGGATGGCTATAGACATTGAAACACAATGTGGACCAATGAGAGGCCTTGAGGGGCTTGTCTTAGGTGAAGACAAAAGATTACCTGGACCAATAAGGGGTCCTAGGAGGTCTGACACCAGGAGGAGCAAAACCAAGGTGTGACCAATGAAGTTCCAGAGGGGCAAAGTCTGGATTCACAGTAGTGTTGATGAGATTAGCCGGGTGCTGGATGGCTCTACTGGAGCCGGCTGAATGGGACTGATGGCCACTGGTGGTCCTGCCAAGGCAGTTTGAAAAGGTCACGCCCAGGTTGACACAGAAGGTGGGGGAAGGTTCCTGGTTAGTGTCAGGAAGGCTCACTAAACATTTGAATGTTTGATTGGTTTGTCTCGGTTTCCTGAGGGATGGAGCAGGAAGGACAGTTGTGGAGATAAAGGATTTCCCAAAAAAGGTCTAGGAGAAGTTCTGGAGACAGAAGGGCTATTTGCCAGGTGGCCTCTGAATAGCCTTTAGAAATGCAGATACTTTACCTGGTGGAACTTGGCATTGTTTCATATGCATACCTTGCTGGGTGGAGGGGGAAGGCTGGAGATTGCTTCAAGGGTGGCCTTGTGCCGCCAGAGAATGGAGACCCTTCTGCAGAGCTGTGTAAAAATCTGTTACCTCACTCAGCAACCTCCGGGTCTGGCCACTGACTGCAGAAGAAGAGAAGGGGAAAGGAATTCACCTTAAGAACAAGGACGCCATCTCCTACAGCAGAACAGAATTCAGATAACAGACGGGTTGCCGGGGCCACTGCAAGCCTTCCTCAGTAGGTGAGGTAGCCACAATTCCAGGGGGAGTTTTTGAAAAAGTGGATGGAAAATCACTGAGGATTCTCTCATAACAAAAAGAAAATTTCCTATTCTCTCTTCAGGCATTTTAGTGCCCAAGGATTGTTAGCACCAGAAATGTACATTGAATAAGAACTAGTTTAAGTTCAAAAGCTTTATAAACACTCTGAGTTGAAAGGGCTGATTTACAGAGAAGCATGTAACAGTTGAGGACCAAAATACAAGCAGACAGGAGCAACAGCCGTCAGGCCACTTATTTGCTGCTGGAAAATTCACTTCAGAGAAGGGGCTCACTTGGAAGAGAGAAACACCACAGAGGGAACTGGCCGATCGTTCCGAAGTTCGTCACTTCTGCACTTCTAATCTCCTCCTCTCAGAGTGGCTTCTTCAACGGGAAAAGACCATTTGGCAACCATTATACACTTTTGAACAGAAGAGGCAGTTTGGCCCTGAAAGCCAAGTATAAAGGAAAATTAATTACAAATACCTGGAACGAAATGAATGGCTTATTATTGCCTGTTTCATAAAAATTGAAGATGTTAATAGTACATAATTGACCGTGGTGATCACTGGCATCTCTGTGAGAGTATGAAGAGGAAGAAAGTACCTCTACTAGCCATTTATGGCTGGAAGCTTGGCAGGGGTCTTAGAGAGAGGTTGGGGTAGAGTCCAACTAGGTCTGGCTTTTTAAAAATGGCTTTAAAGCAGCCCTTGGGGGGTCCAGATTTTCCTGACGTAAACCACACACACCCTACCACCAAGCTACTATTTGGCTTATAGGGGGAATACACAAGTAGTCTTGTGGTCCTTGTATATTTGAGCTATAAACGGAAGG
This sequence comes from Gekko gecko, assembly GCA_029375565.1. Lineage (NCBI taxonomy): Eukaryota > Metazoa > Chordata > Lepidosauria > Squamata > Gekkonidae > Gekko > Gekko gecko. The sequence goes on from JAPDNY010000003.1 coordinate 92,404,493, forward strand.
TTTATAAATGGTTTATAAATGGAGGTGATGGTATCCCAGCTGAGTTATTCAAAGTCTTAAAAGAAGATGCTGTTAAAGTGCTGCACTCAATTTGCCAACAAATTTGGAAAACACAACAGTGGCCACAGGATTGGAAAAGGTCAGTTTACATTCCAATCCCAAAGAAGGGCAATGTGAAGGAATGTTCAAACTATCGCACAATTGCACTCATTTCACATGCTAGCAAGGTCATGCTCAAAATCCTACAAGCTAGGCTCCAACAGTACGTGGATAGAGAACTGCCAGAAGTACAAGCTGGGTTTCGAAGAAGTAGAGGAACTAGAGATCAAATTGCCAACATTTGCTGGATTATGGAGAAAGCAAGAGAGTACCAGAAAAACATCTACTTCTGCTTCATTGACTATGCTAAAGCCTTTGATTGTGTGGATCACAATAAATTATGGCAGGTTCTTAAAGAGATGGGAGTACCGGACCACCTCACATGTCTCCTGAGAAACCTGTATAAGGGTCAAGAAGCAACAGTTAGAACCGGATATGGAACAACTGATTGGTTTAGCATAGGAAAAGGAGTACGACAAGGATGTATATTGTCACCTTGCTTATTTAATTTATATGCTGAGTACATCATGCGAAATGCTGGCCTGGATGAATCACAAGCTGGAGTTAAGATTGCGGGGGAAAAGATCAATAACCTCAGATATGCAGACGATACCACTCTGATGGCAGAAAGTGAAGAGGACCTAAAGAGCCTCTTGCTCAGGGTGAAAGAGGAGAGCGCAAAAGTGGGCTTGAAGCTCAACATCAAAAAAACTAAGATCATGGCATCTGGCCCCATCACTCCTTGGCAAATAGAAGGGGAAGTCGTAGAAGTAGTTACAGACTTCACGTTCCTAGGATCCCAGATCACTGCAGATGGTGACTGCAGCCAAGAAATTAAAAGACGCCTGCTCCTTGGGAGGAAAGCGATGGCAAACCTAAACAGCATGATAAAAAGCAGAGACATCACCTTGCCAACAAAAGTCCGCATGGTCAAAGCAATAGTATTCCCCGTAGTAATGTATGGCTGCGAGAGTTGGACTATAAGGAAGGCCGAGCGCTGAAGAATAGATTCTTTTGAACTATGGTGCTGGAGAAGACTCTTGAGAGTCCCTTGGACTGCGAGGAGATCAAATCAGTCAATCCTAAAAGAAATCAACCCTGAGTGTTCCCTGGAAGGCCAGATCCTGAAGCTGAAGCTCAAATACTTTGGCCACCAAATGAGAAGGGAGCATTCACTGGAGAAGACCCTGATGCTGGGAAAGATTGAAGGTCAAAGAAGAAGGGGACGGCAAAGGATGAGATGGTTAGACAGTGTCATCGATGCAACAACATGAAATTGAGCAAACTTCAGCGGACAGCGGAAGACAGGAGGGCCTGGCGTGATCTGGTCCATGGGGTCGCGAAGAGTCGGACTCGACTGTGCGACTGAACAACAACAACGGAAGTTCAAGGGGACAACTGGGCATTGGAAAATAGTGCAGAGAATAAGGGTTAGACCCCCCCTCCTCTACCAGTGCCTGATCCACAGCCTTTTAATTACTTGATTGATTAATTATCATATGGCATTGTGTGTAGTATAGCCAGGAGATCCTAAGTTTGTCTGGCAGCCTGAAGTTCTAGCGTTATGCACCACTAGGTGTCGAGCTAGATTTATTTTGGGGACTGAAAGAGATCCCCAAGGTCACCCAGCTGGCTTCATGTGGAAGAGTGCGGAATCGATTACAGTCCGTTATTATTAACCACTACACCACAATGGCTCAGCATCTTAATACTCCACTGTCACCACCCACAGTTGAGTTTAAGCCTTAAAAATGTGGCAAAGCTATCCACCTATCTCCCTCATCACATCTTATTAAAGTTAGATGAGTCTGAAAGAAAATCCATCTTTTTGAGTCAGCAATGGCCAGCTGATGGCCTCAAAATGGCAGCCAGTCCCTACCATGTATATGAAGCCCCGAGACACCTGTCCTAAGAGAGATGCTGTCCTGCTTGGCGGGGAAAGGGCTGAGAATGACGCCCCCTTTTGCCGGGCCCTTTGCTGTGCCCCCAGGGGCTCCCCTCCCCCCAGAAACTGTTGCTACCTTCCTGGGCTCCCCTCCAATTCTGTTCCCCATGGCACAACCAGTGGAGCCCCACAAGGCTCTTGCAAAGCGTCTCAGGTGTGGCCCTCTTGTTTTGCATGGCTCCCACGGCCCAGGCCAGAGTGCCACCTGGCGGGCTGTCATCAGATGCAGTTCCTGCCCCAGGAGCATCCCGTGGGCAGAATGGCAGCAACGGCCCCGTCAGTGTCCAATTCCGGTCCGAAAGGGGCAGGAGTTCTGGAAGCTCTGGTTCCACTCTTGTCAGCCTCGCGGACTCCTTTTCCATGTATTTGGGGAACTTCCCAGGGAGGGGGGGAGTGTGAAGGTGTGCATGTGAGGATGGCTCTGTTGTAGGGCAATGCATCTCTTGGGACTTCCGGAAGATTCCTTCCTTTCCCAGGGATGCCAGCCAGATGGCCTGGGTCAGTCTCTCTCTCTGTCTTCCTGCTTGCTGCCTCAGCTGAGATAACAAACAGAGGATTTACTGGTCTCCGTGTGTGGGGAGGGTGTTAGAGGACTGCTAGCTCGGCAAGGGTCAGTGTGACTGGCGGGGACTACGTCTGAACCAGGTCTAAGTGAGGGGTTTTGCACCAGAATCTCAGTTCTGACTCAACAACGTTTTTGACTGGAACATCTTTATTCTTCAATAAATAAATCACCTACAGTGAGAGTCGTTGAGAGTAACTTTGACCAAGAGGCTGGCAATTCTTCCCATTTGGATTCTATGCTGCAGGAGCCAAGAAGTCTGGGATGGCTCTCGCCCCATCTGTGGCACAGGCCGAGAGCGGGCAACAAAGCCATCCCAGCAGGGCCACAGGCCACTCTGCGAGGTGCCTCCTCCAGCTCACCTTTCCCATTTCCCCCCTATTCCTCTCTCTCTCTCTCTCTCTCTCTCTCTCTCTCTCTCTCTCTCTCTCTCTCTCTCTCTCTCTCTCTTTCCTTCCCCCTTCCCCCTCATCTGTATTCAGTCTTAATTAACACGTTTCCCCCTTTCTATTTGTGATTCCCCCGAACATGAAACACGTTCCCTGGAATTTGCAGTCATGAGTAAGTGGCAACCAGTTCTTTCCCTCCCACTCCCGACTGCTCCAGTGTTGAGGATTAACCCTTCCCTGTTGCAGTGTTCATAATCAGTGCGATTCTTAGCTGTCAAGCTCAGGCTAACTTTCAATTTCTCAAAGTTCTGTTTCTCTTCATCTTCGCTTGTCATTTTGGATTCCGGGGTGGGGGGTGGGGGTGTATGTTGTTGGAGTGCGTGGGAGTAGAGGTCGTAACTTTCCTGAAGAAGCACCCCAAGTTGGTTCCCCCTGGGACTGACCTTGGAGTATCTCTCTGCCAGCCTAGCTTAGATAGGGCACCATACATCTGTCTGTGTTGCCACAGTAATGCCAGGGGTAGGTATGACATGTGTGGATGTGGAATTTTATGCTTTTACCTATATCTTGTAATTTCCCGTGCACTTCCTCTGTCCTAACAAAAGCTCTTGAACCCACAGCATCATATCTTTAATAAAGCATTACACTTCCAATAGCATGTGTGTGGAGAGTGAATTCGCTGGGGACCTGGCACTTAGCTACAGAAGACTATGGGGTCAGATGGACAGGCCTGAATTTGTTCTGGGAGCTATGAACTCCTAGCCTTGTTCAGCCAGGCTCACACTCCGCCACTTCAGAAGTTAGTCTTTCTTCTCTCAGTTTTCCATTTGCAGGACCCAGATAGCAACCTTCCTCTATGTGAGAACAGACAAGTCTGTAAATTAGTCTGCAGAGGGGGAAGTGGGGAATGAGGGGTTGAGGGTATGCGGGTGTCTGTTCTTGTTTGCTTTGGTGCTGCTTTATTTCTTGAACTCTCCACTGTGATAAGCAATGTGACAACCCTATCGGAGCTGTATTCGCCATCTTGATTATCCCTTCGTAACTAGGTCCTATGCAGAGGTGTAATCTTTTTAATAAATGTTCAATAAAAGTCGAATTTAAAGAACAAACAATAATAGCTCTATGCATCCAGATATACTGGACAATTTAAAGAAGTGGCAATGTATAACTATACTTTTCTTGGATTCACTGGGCAACAGGGCCATTTGATGTAATGATCTGGGATTATACCTGTTAGCTCACTTATTCTGCTAGGGAAACAGAGGCAAAGAGAAGGGAAGAGTGATTTCACTCAGCATCATTCAGCCAAGTAATGCCCTGGCACCCAGATTTCCAGAACGATCATTTTTGTATCCTGTCACTAGGCAACATCCCTTCTCAGATGTGATTTTCCTTCTCCTAGGACATTTCTGAAAATGTAACTGAGGTTTTGTCACAGTATTCAAAACCGAAACATTTGCCTCTCCCTACCACTAGACCAGGAGCTGCGGTGGCTCAAGTGGTTAAGACGCTGAACTGCAGCCTGTGGAAGGTCAGTAGTTCAGCAGTTCAAGACCCGTGAGTGCCGCATGACGGGGTGAGCTTCCGTCTCTAGTTCCAGCTCCTGCCAACCTAGCAGTTCGAAAGCAAGAAATTGCAAGTAGATAAATAGGTACCACTTCGGTGGGAAGGTAACAGCATTTCGTGCGCCTTGGTGTTTAGTCATGCCGGCCACATGACCACGAAAATGTCTTCAGACAGCACTGGCTCTCCGGCTTTGAAACGGAGATGAGCACCGCAACCCTAGAGTCGGATTCGACTGGCTTTCGAGCAAGGGAACCTTTACCTTTACCTTTACCTTACCACTAGACCTTCCTTCCTTCCTTCCTTCCTTCCTTCCTTCCTTCCTTCCTTCCTTCCAAACATATTTTGTGATTTCAGTGTTCTGTGGCTGATCCCACCTCCTCCCCTTTTTCGGAGGGAGTGCTTGAAGAATAATTTTCACATTGTGATATTATTTCTGCCTCAAATGGGACAATACAGTAAGATGATTTTTCTCTTCTTCAAAATGAATGCTAGTTGTTCTTTGTAAATATTGTTTGGATTTTGGAAATGACTCTTCCATCGCAGGATGAAGGGAGATACTATTTCAGTCTGGAAAGCTTAAATCATCAGGCCCTGCTGGATCAGACCAGTGATCCTCCTAGGTCCGCGTCCTGCTTCGCAGAGTGACCAGGAGGTGTTCTGGAGGGCCCAACAAGCAGGGCATAAAGGCCAAGGCCTGCCCCTGATAATGACTCCTTAACCCTGGTGGTCAGAGTTTGGCTGCCCCTGGATGTGCAGGGTCACTTTAGTCATCGTGGCCAGTAGCCATTGACAAGACCTCTCCTCCAGGTTTGCCCATCACTGCAGACATCAAGATCATCAGCCCAGATGACAGATTGGCCCTTATTGTCAGTCAGTCAGTTAGCCTTTATTGGCATAAAACAATACCTTAAAAGAGGATTACTATAAAAGAAAAATATACGTATGGAATCAACCATTTTATAAACTACAAAATATCACATAATGTTGCCTAAGACTATTTGTTACTAAGTATTACTCATTTTGGTAGTTTTTCCTGTCGTGGCTTTATAGCTGACTAGGAATAAGGCCCGTTGTGGAAATAAATACAACGAGCTCTAGAAAGAGGCTCTGGGAGAGTGCAAGGCCTTGGGCACTCAGCGTCAATGTGCTGAGGTGACCTCAGCAGGGTATAATGACACAGAGTCCACCAGTTTCTCCAGAGGAACTGATCTCTGCTACCTGAAGAGCAGTTGTAATTTTCAGTGATCTCCAGCTCTCACCTGGAGATAGGCAATAATTGTTACCCAGGAGGAAATGGCTAGTTTGGAGGGTAGTCTATGACATTGTGCCTGTCTGAGGTACCTGTCTGAGGTTCCTCAAATCTCACCCTCTCCAGGCTCCACCTCTCAAATCTCCATGAATTTCCCAACCTGGAGTTGGCAACCCTATCCTCTTCCCAGCCAAGCATCAACCTACCATTATCTCCCCTTCTGATTTCAGCTTTGCATCTCCTCCCCCCTCCCTCCTGGAGATCAGTTGTAATTCTGTGTGATTTCTACCCCTCTCCTTGGGGTTGAGATTGGCAATAGTGGTTACCCAAAAGTGAATGGCAGGTTGAAAGGGTGGAGTCTATGGCATTGTACCTGTCTGAGGTCCCACCCCTCCTCAAACCTCACCCTCTCCAGGATCCATCCCTCAAATCTCCAGGAATGTCCCACCTGGAGTTGGCAACTCTATCTCCTTCCCAGCCAAGCATCAACCTACCTTTATTTCTCCCTCTGTCTTCAGCTTTCCATTTTTCTCCATGCACATACCTGCAGCCTCTCCCATACTCTGAAGCCCTGACTGCCAGCGTCCACCATTTTCTCCAGGGGAACTGATCTCTGCCATCTGGAGAGCAATTGTAATTCTGAGTGATCTCCAGCCCTCACCCGGAGATTGGCAACAATGGTTTCCCAGGACGAAAAGTAGTCTTTCTCTGGAATGGGGACCAAAGCAGCTTACATCATTCTCCTCTCCCCCTTTTGATTGGCACAACAACCCTGTGAGGTAGGTTAGGCTGAAAGTCTGTGACCAGTCCAAAATCATCCACTCAGCTTCTACAGCAAGAACTGGATCTAGCAGACTGTGCTCTGAAGCACTGATTGCTACACCTAGGTCAGCCAACCTCCAGGTGGAGCCTGAAGATCACCAGGTATCACAACTGAACTCCAGACAACAGATCTCCCCCCCCCCCAAGAAAATAACTGCTTTAGAAGGTGGGCTGTATGGCATTCTGTTCAGCTGAGGCCTCTCCCCTCCCCAAACCCAGGCTTCCATAGACTCTTCCAGAAAATCTCCAGGAATCTCCCTACCTGGAGCTGGCAATCCTAGACTCAGGACTGGCCCCAATGAGTTCCTCACAAAGGCCTGCAAAGGGTTTCCATCCTTTGTCTGAACCAAGCTTGGTTGCCTATCATGGCAAAACAGGCTCCAGTTTACCACTCAGCTGTAACATTTTAAACAACCAACCACAGACAGCAGTCATCTTACAAACACAGGTAACTGCCAATTCGTTACACCTACCAACAGCCACTGAGGGAAAAGTTACTCCCACACAGGATGCAAGCAGTAGAAGTGTCTGCGTCAAGAGACAAAGCCATTTGCCAGGAATTCTGACAGGGCAGAGTGGCCGAAGGGGGACTGGGTGGGGAAGAGGAGTAGCCCCAGCACCCAGCCAATGGCACACGAGTACTATTGAGTGGTGGCTGATGGGCCAATGGCTGAGGGAGGGCATTGCACAGCCAATGGAAGCACATGGAATGTTGCCACTTTAAAACAGCATTATTTATATAGAGAGGTGTAAAAAAAGGGCTACCTTCATTGATATTTCATTGATATTTAAAACATCAGGAAGGTCCGTCATGTTGGCTAAGCTAGGGTTTAAGTATCTAAAATGTATATCTACATAAAATTGACAACGCAAACAGATATGGGAAACTATCTCAACACATCCAGAGTTACAATGGCAAAGTCTAGCCCGTATACAGTATGTTATTGTATCTTCCATGCAAGATTGCTGATGGTATTGCATTGAATCTTGCAAGAGAAAAGGCTCTGTGCTGTTGTGGAAGTTGTATATCAGATAAGTGCGGGGCCATTTGGCCTACTGTGAGGAGAATCTCGGAGTTCAGAGGGGAACAAGATTTGTTGGCTAAGCTGTACAGCCTTTGTGTTTCAACGTCAATGTTCACTTTAGTCATCATGGCTAGTAGCCCTTGACAAGACCTCTCCTCCAGGTTTCCCCATCACTGCAGACATCAAGATCACCAGCACAGATGACAGATTTGGCCCTTATTACTTTAATCGCTTCCTTTGTGCAGCTTCTGTTTTCTCCCATTTCTCCCACTCAGGATTGCTGTCATTTACTCCCTATGGGAAAGTAAAGCACTGCAGATTGAGATACTGTTGTATGGTGGGGGGCAAACACCTGACACTGGGCAGCCCAGCCATCACCGGCAGGGATAGCACACAGAGGCAGCATCTATTTCTGTGCAGGTCACGGCTCTTCAAGGGATGTTCAAGGGATATATAGACCCTCCCTCCACACAGATACACACACTGCAAACTACTTCATAATGGCAGACATTTCAGCAGTGCAATAATCATTATTAATGTTTTTAAAATTAATGTTGGCAAAAAAAGCTGTGTTCCAAAACAGGAAAGGCTTATCTTTGCTAAAAACATGTCTTGCACACTTCAGCAGGTCCATTTCCTAACCACTGGGCCTCTGGCTGCAGGAGCCTATCCAGGCTCCAGTAAAGAACCGAGAGCTCAGAGCAAGCAAGGGGGCTTGTTGAGGAAGCTCCTGGCTGACTGTGCTGCACCCAGGAAAGCAAACACCCTAAAGGGGGAAAGGGCAAAACTTGCTTTGAGAGGGAAGGTGTCGATCCCTGGCCCAGGGTCCCAGCAGGGGATGGCCTGTTGCAGGCTGTATGCAAAGGTTTCTTAGAACGGAGAGGCTGCACGCCAAACCCGCTGCATTTCTGATCCGCTCAGGATGAGACTCCCGTTCCCCACTAACAGCCGCACTTGGATGTTTCCCATGAAGACCTGCAGCTGCCCGAGTAGACGGAACCAGACCTCTGGTCCCGCCGGGGGCAGCCTGGTCTCCGCTCAGCCCAGGGGCGGCAGCTGCAGCAGCAGCTCTCCAGGGGCCGGGGGAGGGGGGGCCTGAGCCCGAGACCTTCTGCAGGCCAAACAGACGCCCGGTGACTGTCGCGCTTAAAAAAATCCCAACTCCCCAAATTAGCCCCTCCGGGGATTTTTTCCTTCCTCCACCTCCTGCTTTTTGGCGTATTGCCAGACCAGCACCGGGGGGACCCCGCCCCCCGCTCCCGGTGAAGAGAGAAGGGAGGGGGCCGAGGGCGCGGCCGGGCGGAGGGAGGGGAGGGGAGGGGAGGGGAGAGGAGAGGAGAGAAGGGGCTGCATCCTCCGCGGCGCTGCCTCGGCCCCCTCCCCTCCCCTCCCTCCCCGGCTCTGCTCCCCCCTCCTCCCGGCCCCCGCAGGAGATGCAGCCCTTTCGCGCCATCTGTTCCCTGTTAAGCAGCAAAAAACACGTTGTTTTCCCGTTCCCAGCCCCTCCGCCCGGCTTGCTCATCGCTGCCGCCTTCCCCCGCGCCCCAGTCTTCTTCTCTCCAGGCACACGCGGAGGAGCCGCCGCGGACGGGGCGGACGGGGCGGGGAGCCGGGGGGGGGGGGGGGCCGCGCCGTCCTCGCCTGCCCCGGACGGGGCCCGGAGGGGATCACCCACCCCCACCCCCGAAGGCGGAGGGGGCGCCGGGCTTGGCCAGGGACTCGCCCCTGCTGGGCGTCCGCCTGTCGCGCTGTCCGAAGCGGCCCCGGAAGGCCTGGCCTGGCCTGGGTCGCAGGACCTGGGTTCGAGAGAGAAGCAGCGAGGGCCCCGCCTCTGCTTGGGAAAGGCCGGCCTCGGTTTCTCGGCGGAGGCCCTTTGCACGACGGTCCGCCGAGAAGGGAACTCCGAGGGCAGGGGCGGCTCCGCTGATTCCGCCGCCTTAGGTGGAGAAGAAAGAGCGAGAGAGAGAGAGAGACGCCGCCCCACCCCACCTGCCCGGGGTGGCCAGAAAGGGGCGGCCTTCGCCCGGCGCCCCCGGAATGCCCTTCTTCCCACGCCCAGCACAGCCCTCCCCCTGGGTCCCGCGGGACAGGCGGCCTCTTCTGCGGTTCCTGCCATCAAATCAGGTGTTGCAGTGGAGAAAATGTCCCGTCGGAAGAGATGCTGCCTGCCCCCTGTGTGTGGTGTCTGGATGCATACAGGCAGTTAGGCCCTCCCCGTTTTATTTCAGAGTTTTATTCCACACCATCATTTAAATTCCAGTTAACTGCCTCATGTAGGCCTCCCTAATAGATGGATTAGAAAACGGCCACCTAGGAGGGAGACCTCCCCTTGGGACTGCAGCCCTTCACACAGGCCCCGCTCACTTCAGGGGGGGAGAGGGAAGGGGGCCAGCCTCTGACCCCAAGGAAGGAAGCAAGTAGCATTTTCCCTGGAATCCACTTCTTTCACTTTTTGCATCACAGGATGTGGCTAGACACACCAGAGGTCCCTCAGAGCACATGGGTTCCCATTCCTGGGCAGGAAGAGTGGCGGGTGGCCCACCGGGTCTGGGCATCAATGCTCCTTGGAAACCATAAGGAAACCCTTGAGGTTGGTAAGCAGCGGATAGGTGGGGCAGAGGACAATCCTGGCACAACGTGTCCTGGTGCAGGACTGGCCACTTGGTGGCTGGGTGGAAGAATGCTGCCCTAATCCCTGTGTCCCTGGCACAGGAGGACCCCCGTGTGGCTGTGGGGGGCTCTGCCCCAGGGAGCTTCCTGGCCCCTCCCTGCCCTGCCCCCCAGCAAATGTGAGGCCAGGTTCAATGCCAGTCAGGATTGCCAAGCAGAGCCCCCACCCCACCCCGGGCATGCTCTACTGGGGTCACTTTTGGGCCAGACTTCCTGAGGCAGGGAGGAAAAAGGGAAAGGAGAAGTAGAAAGGAATTCCCGGGGTGGCCCTCTCTGGAAACCCAGCTTCCTCTGCACAGGTGGATCTGCTACCTGTTTCCTCCCTCCCGCCTCACCCCCCTCACCCCCCTTCCCCAGAGATCTGCCTCCTGCTTCTCCTAGAGTTGGAAGGGACCTCCAGGGTCATCTAGTCCAACCCCCTGCACAAGGCAGGACATTCACAAATATCTCCCCCTCCACACCTGCAGTGACCGCTGTTCCACACCGAGAAGATGACAAAAAACCTCCAGGATCCCTGGGCCAAACCGGCTGGGAGAAAAACGGCTTCCTGACCCCAAAGTGGAGATCAGCCTTTCCCTGGGCGTGTCAGAGAGGGCCACAAGAACTAAGCCCTGAGGCAGCCCCCCTGCCCCCCCTCCCTCCTTGTGATCTGCCTGAGTCCCCAGTGGTGCCGCTTCTGCTGCTGCCTGCTCACCGGGGGCCGTTGCATGAGGTGTGCATCCCCTGTGTCTCGGTCCGGGAGTGCTGACCACCCCCCTCCCCAGTGCCATGCCCTCCTCCCCTCGTGGCTGCGGGGGCAGTGCTGGGCCAGGCCATTCCACTCCCCAGGGGCCCCAGGCACCCAGAGGTGGGGGGGGAACAGGAGGGGAGGTGGCCAGGAGGGGCAGGGTAAAATAGGGAGGGGCATAGCCCCCAGGCGGCCCCCCACCCCATCTTCAGCTTTCCCTCCTGCCTTCCCTCTGAAGTCCTGTGCCTTCTGGGAAAACTATGGTCCAGTTGTGTGACATACATTGATACTTATTGAATACAGATGCTTATTGAATGACTGTATGAAATCTTGATCTGAGACCAAGAGGCCTAAAGAGAGCAGAAGTAGGACACCAGGAGAGAACAACGGCAGCCGTTCCTCTTTCAAGTGGTCAGCAGCCCAGGCCTTGTTTACTGATCGAGGTTCTGCTTCCGGGGTATGTTTTGTGGATAGCCAGCTGGAAGGGGACAGCAAGCTTGCGCTAAGGGGCTTTTAGCAACAGTGGAAACACAACGAACGGGAAGGCAGACAGAACCTAAGTGAAAAACAAATAAACCACATGAGGGTGAAACATGTAGCTGTGTTTATATAGGGATTATGGGAAATGACATAGGAAATTGGCTAACTAATCAAACAGTAGTAAAATGACGTATATGTGCTGGGGGAACCAATCAACGAGAGTATGTGATGTTAAAGTAACGTACATATATGGAATGATAAGCAGTGTATAAAAGGACTGCTGAAACCTCCCTGCGTTGGAGGCCTGTAGCCATTTTGCTGCCTCCCGCTTTGCTGCAGTAAAGCTCTTCTCTATCAACCCTGCCTGTGTGTGTGTTAGTGGCAGACACTCACAAGGGCCCCCTTTGTGGGCTAACACAGTTGCATCGTGCCAATGGCTGGGCTGTTCCCGGTTGCACACTTGTAAACCTGCAAGGGCCTTCAGGGGGCGTCTCATTTCCCCTGCATCCCCTTCCCCACACTGTTTCCACTTCCCCTCCTCCTGGTGACATTTCCCTTCTTTCATCTCTCCCTCTCTTGGTGAAGTGGGTTAAGTCCGCAGACTCCAATCTGGGAGGACCGGGTTTGATTCCCCACTCCTCCACTGGCAGCTCTTGGATGACCTTGGGCGAGCCATAGTTCTGTCCAGAGCTTTTTTGGTAGAAAAAGCCCAGCAGAAACTCATTCGCATAATAGGCCACACCCAACAGCAGAAACTCATTAGCATATTAGGCCACACTCCTGACAGGGCAGCTCATTAGCATATTAGACCACACCCCCATGTCTTCCCTTGGCTTACACAGGCACCCCGCGGCTGTAGGGAACCCGGGCAAGCCAGCCCTTGGAGGGAAGGGAAGGCAGTGGACAAGCCAGGGAAGGCACAGGGAGGCATTTAACTGCCTCCCCGATCCTCCAGGCCCACCCCCGGCCCGCCTGCCTTGGAGTTGCCAGGGGGGTCGCTCTCCAGGCCTTCCCTCTGTAGGCACGTACGCAGAGGCTTTGGCTGCAGTGGGTGTGGCCAACTCTGAAGGCAGCCGGAACTCCGTTCCTGTGCATTCCTGCCCCAAAATAGTCCTGGTTCTGTCAGAGCTGTCCTTGAAAGAGCAGTTCCTGTCAGAGCTCTCTCAGCTCCACCTACCTCCCAGGGCGTCTGTTGTGGGGAGGGGAAGGGAAAGGAGTTTGTAAACCACTCTGAGACTCTGAGTAAAGGGCAGGGTATAAATCCAATCTCTTCTTCTCACCCACCAACCAACTTATCTTTTATCTTCTCCCCATCTGCAACTATATTTATTATTTATTTATTTATTTCATTTAGACCCCACTTTTCTCCACAAAGGAGACCCAAAGCAGCTTACATATGTCTCCTCTCTTCCATTTTATCCTTACAACAACTTTGTGAGATGAGGTAGATTGAGAGTGGGTACCTGGCCGAAGGTCACGGAGTGAGCTTCCACGGAAGACTCGTGATTCAAACCTGGGTCCCACAGATCCTAGCCAGAAACTCTAACCACTGCACCACACTGCCTTTGAGGGGTAGCTGCTGTTGTAAAGTAGCAACAGTCAGTTCTGGGTGACCCATGCAAGTACCATGGTAGCAAGTTGCCAAAGGATTGCTGTCAGATCTGGCCCCAATGAATCCTCCTTCAAAGCATCTCTGGAAAGGACCCAAGCAGTTCTCGAAAGGGCACTGCCCCCTTTCCTGCCCTTTCCTGACAGAAACCAAGACTTAAAGGCTGAGAATAACTGTTGTGGTTGCCTAGCAAGGGCCACTGAGAGCATCCATTTCTTAAAGCTAGGGGTGCTGCTTCTGTTATTTTCGGAGGTTTTAATCCCCCACCTTCCTTTTAAGATTCCAGATTTTTCTGCAAATCTGGGCCTTTTTCAGGGTTGTGGAAAGATCTACCTTGTTTGTTCAAGGCTCCGGTCTCTGTATTTTACTATCCTCACACTTGGCCACACTGAGAATTAGAAACATTAATTTCGCAAGGGAAATACACCCATGGCAGCTATTTTTTGATCCTTCCCCAAGGCAACCATTTTGTGGTGGTGCCCACAGTTTCCTCTCAACATTCCTAAAGTGCTTGCAGACTCCCAGACCAACAATGGTCTAAGGGTAGGGTTGCAGCCAGGCCGGAAGAAAACATACCCTGTCTCTTTAACAAAGGGTTAATTCCATGTTATTTACCAGGTGACATTATTTACTTCCATACCTTGAAAAGCTTTAGCTGCTTATTTCCACACATTAATAATCTCTTAAGGGAACAAGACTTTCCCCACCCTGGACTGTTGGCAATCCTGTCCTCAGGCCTTCTTTTTGTGGGATGGAAATACAGTTCTACAGGAAATTTGTTTTCTGTTTGTTGAAAAAATGGACAAGTGTTTGTGTGACTGACAATATTCCAAGAAAAGGTTTCCTTGTTTGAGCATTTTTTAAAAAGCAAAGAATTTGAAGACCCTGTAAGTATCTTTTCCTCTTAACAATATTGCAGCACACACAGGGAGAGAGAGCACATATAGATAAAGACTAAATGCTGAAAACAGATTATGTGCTGCCCTCAGTCAGTGTAGGTAATAGTAGTTTAGTAAAACTGCTGTGTATCTTTAAGAGCAGTCGCCCCTGGGAATTGTAGTCCTTTGTTAGGTGTCCTTTGTTAGGAGCATGTTAGGAACAAAGGTGTCCTTTGTTAGGAGTACTTTTCTCCCTTTCTCACAATACAAGAACTCGTGGGCACTCCATGAAATTGCTGAGCAGTCGGGTTAGCACAGATAAAAGGAAGTACTTCTTCACCCAAAGAGTGATTAACGTATGGAATTCACTGCCACAGGAGGTGGTGGCAGCTACAAGCATGGACAGTTTCAAGAGGGAATTAGATAAACATATGGAGCAGAAGTCCATCAGTGCCTATTAGCCACAAGGTATAGATAGGAACTCTTAGTCTGGGGCAGGTGATGCACTCTATTCTTGGTGCTGGAGGAGGCAGCAGTGGGAGGGCTTCTAGTGTCCTGGCCCCACTGCTGGACCTCCTGATGGCACCTGGTATATTTTGGCCACTGTGTGACAGAGTGTTGGACTAGATGGGCCATTGGCCTGATTCAACATTGGCTTCTCTTATGTTCTTATGGGGTGATGCAGTTGCCAGCTACATCAAGACTAGTCCCCCCCTTTCTCATAAATAGTGAGCTTCATTACCGAGTTGGCAAAGGATTGTAAAGATTCCCAATCCTAGTATGACCCACCTTGGCCTGACTCTCACGTAGAGAGAGCACTTTCATGATACACGAAGGCCAAAATGGAGGTGTCGGTATCAAGCGCTGTCATGATTTGGGCTGTGCCACCAGAGGTCTACTAGGCCCAGGGAGCCTGACAAGCAGTAGGGGAGGCTGGGCCTACAAACCCCAGAAGGCCTTGGGGAGTTTTGGTGCTGGTTTTGACCAATAGGGAAGAAGAGAGCTGGGGAATAAAAGAACTGGTACAAGAGGAAAAGCTGTTCTTCTTCCCAGGAAACAGGGCCCGAAGAGAGGCTGCTGTGGGGAAGAAACCGTCATCCCGAGGGAAGGGTGAGTAGTCTAAGGCCACTTGAGATAGTTAGCTAGGGACAGTATATATTTAGACATGTTAGGGCATTTGATGTCTTTTCACCCCGTTACTGTTATTATTCTGCACCTTGTTTGTTTGATCTATAAAATAAGCTATTTTCATTGTTCACTCTGCCTGGTCCTCACGCTGATTTTGGCTAAAAGGGAGGTCTAAAGGCCTGGGAGGGTGCTCTGGGCCTTCTCAGAGGAGCCTGGAACCAGAGTGGTGGCAGCATCAGGTGACACCCCACCTGAGCCGTGACAAACGTAATCAAACCAGCAGAGATGCCGAAATCTACAGAACCATTTCGTCTGTTTCACAAGAAGCCACACCCATTCAACAAATGCAGAGAGTTCAGAACATCCTCCTCATTGGAGGAGTAGAAGGTTTTGATTAAGGGGTACCAGTTATGTTTCAAGTGCTGCAAGTCCAAGGACCACATAGCTAAGGACTGTAAAGCTGTTGTCAAGTGTCGTGTGCGTGACAGTGACAAGCACCCTGGCCCCCTGCATCCAGACTCCGATCCGCCACAACAACCCCCTGCATCCAGACTCCGCCACAACCACTCACGTGGTAGCTCCTCTACCATGGCGACCTCCGTAGAAGCATTGAATACTCACAACACTCAGCCCATTGGTGCCCACTGCACTCAGGTTTGTGGCACCACAAAGAGTCAAAGGTCCTGCCATTGGATATGTCTCGCCAAAGTTTTCTCTACAGGTCATCCGGTGAAGGCCGCAAAGATGTACGTCATCTTAGACCGACAAAGCAATCAATCCTTAGCCAGTCCGACATTCTTCAAGCTGTTCAGTCCACAGGGTGAGAAAGTTCAATACACTCTGAGGATGTGTGCTGGTGTCCAGCGCGTGGCGGGGAGGAGAGCTGGCAAGTTCCAGATTGAATCACTCGATGGCAAAGCCCAGTTCCCCCTGCCATTATTGCTGGAATGCAACACTCTACCAGATGACCATGACCAGATTCCCATGCCAGATGTTGCGCTCCACCATCCTCATTTAGCACCTATTGCAATCCAACTTCCTGCCCTGGATCCCGATGCAGAAATCCTACTCCTGTTGGAAACAGACGCTCCCAACCTACTAGCCAGCCTAGATCTGCTCAGAGGACCTCCTGGCACACCGCATGCCCAGAGACTAGAGCTGGGATGGGTTATTGTGGGGAATATGTGTATAGATCACCTGCAGATGCCAATTCAGGTGAGTGTCTTTGCCACAAGCATCCTAGACAATGGGCGCCCCTCCCACCTGAAGCCATGTCCAGAACACTTCACGCTGATTGAAAGGGACTCTGTCTTGGGAGCTACAGTGTTCCAGACAACAAAGGATGACAATGAACCTGCCCCATCTATAGAGGACAAACAGTTCCTGCAATTGATGGACAAGGGATTTAGGCAAGAAGAATCTGGAGGTTGGGTGGCTCCGCTTCCTTTCCATGTGCCTAGGCAGTGTTTACCCAATAACTGCAAACAGACCCTGTCTCGACAACACCTTGCACAGGACTCTAGAAAGGAAGCCTGAGATGAAGGTACATTTTGTGGAATTCATGGACAAAATGCTTCAGAACAAACATGCAGAACTCGTGCCTCCTCTGAAAGAATGTGAGGAATGTTGGTATCTCCCATTCTTTTGAGTATACCATCCGCAGAAGCCAGGTCAGATCCAAGTGGTCTTTGACACCAGCACACAGTTCCAAGGCCTTTCACTGAACAGGGTCCTCCTCACAGGGCCAGACTTGACTAATAGCCTACTTGGTGTGCTCATCCGCTTCAGGAAGGAAGCCATAGCTGTCAATGGCAGACATCCAGCAGATGTTTTACTCCTTCCTCTCCAGAGAAGACCACTGCAACTACTTGCAATTCTTGTGGTTTAGCATGAACAACATAGCCAGCAAGTTACTGAATATCGCATTAGGGTGCATGTCTTTGGAACTGGCCCATCTCCCACGATTGCTAACTATGGGTTGCACCAAACCGCACATATAGGAGAAGAGACTGTGACACAAACTTCGCAGGAGCATGCAGGGAGCTGGGAATAAACAGAAGCACCGACCTTGATCCCACGCTTAGTGATTATCTGAGTGCCCAGAACTGTACATGGATATTCAATCCTCCCCACGCCTCACACATGGAAGGAGCATGGGAGCGCATGATAGGCATCGCACATAGGGTTCTAGATTACATGTTGGCAGGAACACCTTCCCTCATGCACGAGACGTTGTCTACTCTCATAGCAGAAGTCTCTGCCATCATCAACACCAGTCCTCTGGTTCCAGTGTCTTCAGATCCTGAGAACCCAGCCATCCTGACACCAGCAACCTTGCTGACACAAAAGACAGGCGAATGACCAGCATTTCAAGGGACCTTTGTGGCCAAAGACATGTCCAAACAGCAGTGGAGGCAAGTTCAACTCCTCACGAACACCTTCTGGAAGCATTGGAAGCAAGAGTATCTTCTGACACAAGTGGGAAAAGGTCAAGCCTAACCTGCAAGAAGGAGATGTCATGCTGCTGAGGGAGAAAGGTGCACCCCACAACTTGTGGCCCATAGGACTTGTAGGTCGGACCTTGCCTGGCGAGGATGGACTGGTCCACAAGATTGAAGTCCGTGTCGTCACACGCGATGGACCACAGGACTGCCCCTGCCTGACCAAAGCTTTCACCAGGCCAATCACCGAGGTGGTCCTGCTCTGCACCGAAGAAGAACGCGAAGACTGAAGACTCAAGTTTTGCATGCCTTAATTTTCTGTCTAGAACACGGTTAGCGGTGTAGCATTACAATGTATGAGTCATACAACTGTGATAAAGAAGCATCCACAATTATTTATCTCAAGTTTTTTATACAAAACATTGATTTCTGAATGTGATTTTTACAAGAAATAATACAATAGAAACAGAAGCGAAAAGGCGGGACGGTGGTCTCTGGATTGGTGCTGCCGTTCCGACAATGTGTCTTCTTCTGACCAAAAATTGTACCAGTCAATGTGAAATATGGAGTTCCTCAAGCAACAAAAAGCTGCATACTCATGATTTTTCTAACTCTTATAGCTTGAAAAGCAACATGTCTTATTCTAGAGAAAGGTTCTCCCAGAAGGGCTAAAGTCCTGACTGTGACCATCTCATTGTTTGTAGCAGTGTAGCATGACAATTATGCCTAGTTATAGTTATAATGCTTTATTAGCAATGCATGTAGGTAGTGGAGCCTGTAGGGTTCCAGGCGGGCGGTGTGCTGCCCCCAGTCAGCATTAACTGTAGGTAACAGTAGTTTAGTAAAACTGCTGTGTATTTTTAAAAGCAGTCGCCCCTGGGAATTGTAGTTCTCTGTTAGGTGTCCCAAAAAGCATCCCTTTGACTGGCTCGTTAAGGGTAATTTCCTGAGCTCGAAGGTGCGAAGATGGGAATTTATTGTTCTTTTCAGTTTCTTTATCCTTACTGCAAGGAGAGGGGAAGCCCATCTCTTCCTCATCACAGCCATAGAACTGAACTGAATCACAAGATGGAACTTTTCCACCCACCCATCAGCTTAGATTGTGAGTAATGACCTTTTGAATGCATGTGGAGTGAAATAAAGATGATTTAAGTCTCTTCAGTGGTTGTGCGTTTGCTCACAGCTAGAAAGCGCCGGGCTCAGCCACAGCTCACGCCAGGTAGGAATAGATTACCTGTGGCATATTATGTTTCTGCACCACACCTAACATTTAAATGTTAAGTTACTAATTCTTTATTTCTGTACATTTTGCTATTGCTAATTATGCATTCCATATCCTAAAGTGTTGTGATAAATAATGGTTAGATATGCCTCTGATGTTGGCTGCAATCTGCTTTGTATGACATAGAATCAGGCCAGTTTTATTACTTTTTGTGGGATCCCCAGAAATCCTCCAAGGAGCTAAATTACATCCTCTAATAGTGTCATAGTTCTGCAGCACCACCTGCTGGACATGTCTTCCCACTGCAGCCTTATTTTACAAATTTCCTGCATTCACTAACCAAACTGGGGTCACTCTTAAGACTTTTGGTATCCTAAACCAAGGGTTTAAAATGCACCACCACCTCTGGCACAATTTCCTGGCCATCAAGTGATGACTTGCATTGTGAAAGGGCCATCAGAGTTATTACTCACAAACAGACTTTTCATATCATTTCTGTTGCTGCTGTCAGGCCTGAAGTATAGAGAAATCCCGCCATGCGAATGGGCCCCTGGGAGAAATGATCAACCCAGGGCTAACTAAAGAATAGGCCTGAGAGGTCACTACGAAGAGTAACATGCTCAGGACTTACTCTTTCACGGCGAGCTGTATCTCCTGCCCATTTTGGGTCCTGTGCCCAGTTGCCCTGTAGCTGCCATCTCTAAAAATAAGCTTAAATTTTCTTGTCCTTTTATTAAATTGTATTAATGGTGCCACCTAAAAAAGGCAAACACATTTCCTCCTTATATTTTCAATAGGGATGTTCAAAACAATTTTTTCTGCCATAATTTCTGTTCTTCCCTCTGGCACACTGCACAGAGGCATTCACAGCCTGCTTTAAGATCCTATTTGCCCTGATTTCTGTCAAGAGACTGCTCTGTTTTAGTTGTGTATTCAATAAGCTCCTCCACTGGTTCTACATAATTCACCCTGGTAAATTACCTGCTCATTCCCTAGTACAGCGTAGGGATTTGGAGCAGCCCAGTTTAGCACTAGTTTCAATATCTACTTCACAGTGACTCATACGTCTTAATGGCTGGCCCATCTATTTGAGCATGTTTAAATCCTGATTGCTCACTCTGCTAGTCAGGCATTGATTAGCCTAAGGAGCAATAATATATACTCACCACTAAAACATTTTCAGAGGTTCTGTAAGGAACCGTCAGGATGGTGGGGGCTGAGGAAGGAGGTGGCTGGCAGAAAAATGGAAGAACAACAACATGCATCTGATTAGATGGATCAGAAGGGAGGAGATAAATTGGTTTATCCAATGCCACATCTAGTCCTGTATTCCAATTTGGGTGCATCTGATGTAAAAGAAAAGTACGGATGAGGTTTTCTCCCTTGCTACAGGATCAGCCGCTATGAGGGTGGGGTGAGGCTGCTGGCCTGGAAGTGAATTCCTGCTCCCTCCAACTGGCGCCCAGAAATGGACTTTGAATGCAACTGTCCATAAAAATAGCTTCTCCTCTATTCTCTGAAATAAAAGAATCCAGAAAGAGCTGGAGTCCAAAAATTATGGAATGGAGGCATAAACTGTTAATCTGCAGGGGGGAAATGTGGCAATTAGATTTTTTTGTCCAGGAAAACAAAGAGGAATGTATAAGGGTGAGTTTCTGATCAGCACCTTGGAAGGTTTCATTAAAAACTATCCTTTCCGTGTAAGGACATTACAGGCATTAGCTGCAATCTTCAGCCCACTTACCTGGAAGTAAGGTCCACTGAGCAAAGTGGGTTTTACATCTGAGTAAACATGCGTACAGTTCAGACTGTTCTTCTCACTTTCTTGTAGAAACAAGTAATGCTAGATGAGTCAGGGCGGAGATGTCAGCTAAGCAAACATAAGTGCTGGTGTTATGTCTTGAGCCGGTACTGTACTTGCAACAGGGCTGAGCTTAGGACGCATAACAACGGATTGCCAGGATCCTAGAATGGACCGGAAGGGAGACAGGGACCCTAGAGAAAACCAACTGGGAGACAATGGAGTGTAAATAGCCTGTAGTTGGGAGTGGGGTGTGTTTTGGGTGCAACCTTTCCCAGGCATAAATACCAGGCTTTGGGGCCAGGGATTTCAGTCTTCTTTCTCTTGCTGAATCACTTAATAAACTATGAGCTAATGACTTGACCGCGTCTGAAACCCCAGGACATTGCAGCTGGGAAGTGTCGTGACGAGGTCAGGGCCCGGAAGAGAACAGGGCCCTGCAGGACCTTATGCAGTTCCGCAGGGCCTACAAGACGGAGCTCTTCCGCTAGGCTTTTGAGTAGGGGCTGCTACCACCACCACTATGCCACCGTGGTGACATCAGGAGGTGGACTGGCCCCGGTATGAGATACAGCCAGGGTGGGACATCATTGGAGCAGCGAGAAATGTGCTTGTGGGAGTGTATAGCGACTGTTTGGTGGACCGCTTGTTTTAACTGTTTTATTGGGTATTTGAGTATTTATGCTTTTTGTACTTATTTGTGGCATCTGCCTCTATGTTTTTATTGTTCAATGTATGGCTTTTTGCCCCTGTTCACCGCCCTGAGCCCATGTTGGAAGGACGGGATATAAATCCAACTAATAAATAAATAAATAATAAATAAACTAACCTCAGAACCGCAAGAAGCATCCCAGGACTGGGCGTTGCAGAGGAAGGGGGCACAAGTGAGAGAAGGCACTGAATCCGGGAGGGAGGGGTCCTCTCAGGGGAGGAGGGGGCTCGTGGGGGGTGGGAAAGATGCGGTGATGTGATCAAAGGGCCTCCATTGTTGTAACGCCTATTCGGCGCCACCATTGAAGAGAAACCATCTGGGTTTGTAGAAGAGGCAGATGTGGACAGGCTTTTCACATTGCCCATTATATTTCTTCACACTGACTTTCCTGCTTGCCAGACTGCATTACTGTGTTTATCTTCACCTGTGTTTTGTGCAGATTACACATCTCTTTGAACTTGGCTGGTAGGCCAGACAACCACCCGCAGGCCTTGCCTGTTTATTTAGGAAATGCATGTCCCGCCTCTCCAGAGACTGCCTTAAGGTAGGTCACAAAGTACAGGCAAACCCAATGAAAATCATAAATGCAACATCCAAAATATAGCCAGTATTGAAACAAACCATAAAAACAGATCTTAAATAAGTGCCAATCCTCATTTCCCTCCTTCTACTCATATCTTTAAATGCTGTCCTTTATTCTTTTTGAAATATAAATTTTGATTGGTTTAAATCACATTGTTTCTTTATGCTATTCCACTCTTAACACTAGAACATTCCTCCCCATAAAAAATGTGTGCCTTGACTAAGGCTGCGATCACACACACCAAATGATCTACTTTCAATCCACTTTCCAGCTGGGTTTTGCTGTGTGAACTGGCAAAATCCAGTTTGAAAGTGGATTATTTAGTGTGTGTGACTGCAGCCTAAATTTCTTTTCTTCTTTTCCTGCATATCTTTGAAAGATCTTCTGTGTGCCTATGCTTCGTGAAGAATTTTGCATGGGAGGGGGAGTTCTCTCTGACAGAGTGTTCTAATAATTATATGACTTGGGCTCTGCCATATAGCCTTCAACATTCAAACTGGTACAGAATATTAAGCTTAAACAGCCAATTTGGTGTAGTGGTTGAGTGCGCGGACTCTAATCTGGGAAAACTGAGTTTGATTCCCCACTTCTCCACTTGCACCTGCTGGATGACCTTGGGCAAGCCATAGGTCTGTTAGAGCTGTTCTCTCAAGGAAAGTTCTAGAAAGAGCTCTCTCAGCCCCATCTACCTCACAGGGTGTCTTTTGTGGGGAGGGGAAGGGAAAGGAGTTTGTAAGCCGTTCTGAGACTCTTGAATGAAGGGCGGGGTATAAATCCAATCTCCTCCTCTTCTTCTTCTTCTTCTTCTTCTTCTTCTTCTTCTTCTTCTTCTTCTTGACTTGGGCTCTGCCATATTGCCTTCAACATTCAAACTGGTACAGAATATTAAGCTTAAACAGCCTTTTTATGGGGGTGGTATGGTTTGCATGATTTTATATTCTCTTATGTTTTTCCCTTGGATCATTCAAGAAGCTATAGCTTAAATCCACATATGTCTCTGCTACTTAGTTTCCTGTTCTGTCTAAAGAACAGTTGGGAAGTGAAAGTGATAATGGAAAATCCCTATATTAAATCTGAAGGTCATATACTCCGTATCAGCCTGTTTGTGCTAACTAGATATCCTTACATAGTTGAAGTCAAACATATGTTATCGTGGTGGCAGCAACACAGAGTGCCCGTGTGAAAACTGATAAGCCCCCTCCTCCTCTTCATCATTACAAATCAGCCCAGACTTGGCCAGAATGCAAAATGTTAGAAAATCACTGGCCCAAGGTCACCCAGCAAACTCTCAGGGCAGAGTGGAGATTTGAAATTGCACCTCCCAGATCCTAGACTGGGACTCTAATCACCAGGGCTATTTTGGGGCAGGAGTGCACAGGAATGGAGTTCTGGCTGGCTCCGGAGTTGGCCACGCCCAGCAGGAACTCATTAGCATAATAGGCCACACCCAACAGCAGGAACTCATTAGGATTGGCTACATGAGGGGTGCGTGGCCTCACATGCAAAGGAGTTCCTGCTGCAAAAAAAGCCCTGGGTTTTGACAACAAACAAAGTAAACAGAATAAGAAGCAGAAGGTGGGTGTGGCTGGATGACCACATTTCTAGTAACTTCTGGGGTGTGTGGCCTAATACACTAATGAGCGGTGCTATCAGGGGCGTGGCCTAATATGCTAACGAGTTTCTGTTGTTGGGTGTGGTCTATTATGTTAATGAGTTCCTGCTGGGCTTTTTCTACAAAAAAAGCCCTGCTAATCACTACACCACACTGGCTGTCAAGGTTCAAGGGGTACATCCAAACCTGGACTATATCCCCATAAACACCCATGCACTGGTATTGTTACCTTGGTGGTGCTGGTCTGGTTCTCTTCTGTGGGATTGAAAGATACATGGCAGGGCTGAACCAGGCTTCAAGGCAAGCTAGGCAGATTTCTAAGGTGCCAAAATCCCAGAGCATCTACTTCAGCTATATAAATGTCTTGAAGAGAGAGGCAGATAGTGCTTCTGGAAGAGGTAGGGATAGCTTAGTAGCTTGTCAACGAGAGGATATCTCTGGCATGAGAAAGGTCTGCTCTCTAACTGCAGCACAGACATGAATGAAAATGAAAAATGAGCAAACTGTATTGTGGTCAATCCTTGATCATGTAACGCGCTAGTGTTCTGCTGCTCAGCATATAATAAGCTGGAGGAGGGGAGAGGACTGTAGGATGGCAGAAACCGTAATTCACCCAAAGCAGACAGAACATTTGAGCTGGCTGTGTGATGGGGAACGTGCTCCCCACCCTGAATGGGAGTGGAATTGGACTCAGCCGGGAGAAACACTCCGTGGCACGGCTGTGATGGAAATCCTTCCGAAGACTGGATGTGGAGTGGCCCTCACTGCCGCCAGTCATGCCGGTGAAGACTTTGCTAGTGATTAATAACAGCAGCAGACAAAAAGGCATCTGTCATTTTATATCTGAGCATTTGACAGCTCAGGCGGCTATGGGGAAAGAAAAGCGAAAGCAGGGAAGAGAACTCTATTTATTTGAAATACTTCTTGATTGCTTCCCAATTGAAGTCCTTGAGGCAATTCACAAAGAAAGGAGGTTATCCATTTTTTAAAAAAATCCCTAAATAACAACTCGGTGAAAATCAACAACAATAAATAATCAGGAATAAATCAGTTAAAATACTAAAAAGGGTAATTAAGACAAGTTTTAAAAGCCAGAACAATACTGATCAACACCAAATAACCATGAAACGCTAATTATTGTTGCTAAATGCAATAACAAGAACAAAATATCTATATCCAACGCCTAAGACTTCAAAGAGTAAAGCATCAGACAGGTTTCTCCAGTGAGAAAGTTCCAGAGATGAGCTGCAGAAGTGACCTGGAGAGAGCTTTTGTCCCTGGGTCAAGGTGAAAGGCAAAATAGGCGGTGGGGAGCCCCCAGCACCTGAACAGGGAAGGGGGTTCTGCTGCTAGCAGCCAAAAGGCCCGGACACCGTCCACGGGAGCCTCCCAGTGGGTGGCGAGGGGGGGGGGGGCGGGACAAATCCAATCGGGAAGGAAAGTTATCCCCTTCCTTTAAAAAACAAAACAAAACTGCAGCCAGGGTAGGGAGGTTCCTGTGCATGTGCCAAGCTTGACAGAGAAATGTAACTGCATTTATTCCCACCCAGTGAAAGCAAAGAGGTTTATTTGGTTGTAAACCAAAGTGGAGGGTGGTTGGAATCAATGTTCCCCACAGTGTTGTGAGCAAAAATCCTACTTTGTGAGCAGGAAAAAAGCTAGCAGCATTAAAGTTGTGTGCAAATCTGCATTTGACTGTTGCATAACTTATTTTAGAAGATTATTTCCATAACCTTGTAAAAATCTTAGAATGAATTCTTTTAACTATATTTTAAGAATAATTTAAACATCATAAGAGAAAACAGAATCAAGTCA
Source organism: Gekko gecko (assembly GCA_029375565.1). Taxonomy (NCBI): domain Eukaryota; kingdom Metazoa; phylum Chordata; class Lepidosauria; order Squamata; family Gekkonidae; genus Gekko; species Gekko gecko. Next base: position 92,429,828 of record JAPDNY010000003.1, read on the forward strand.
AATTTCATTACACAAAATGTTGTCCTCTACAGGGGTAGACTAGGCCTCCAGAGAACAGGTCTATGCACCCCTTTCCACTATAGTGGTAGACCTGGCCTCAGACCATCACCCTGCACTGACCCTTAGAAAACATACCAACACTTGGTGGGGGGGGCTCTTGCAGTCTACTTTGTTTTGTTTTTAGTGAAATAGGACAACCAGCATTACAGGTCAAGTATAACAGAGGAGGAACAATCACTGTCAGAACCCTGCCTAACCTAACAAACAGGAAGTTGCTTAAATGTTATCAACCTGCCCAAACTACTTATTTATTCAGATATTTATATCCCACTTTTCCCTGTGATTCGGCAGCTTACAAATCATACTGAAAAGCATAATAGGGGTGTGCAGAAAAAAACTGTTTTTTTTCTGACTCCATTGTAGCCTATGGGGACCATTATAGTCGATGGGCCCCATAGGCTACAATAGAGAATCGATCTAGGGGTATCTGGGGCTCTGGGGGGCTGTTTTTTGAGGTAGAGGCACCAAATTTGCAGCATAGCTGCTGGTGCCTCTCCTAAAAAAAAACCTGCCCTTGTTTCAAAAAGATTAGACCAAGGGGTCCAAATCCATGGGCCCCAGAAGGAGGTGCCCCCATCATTCATTGTTTCCTATGGAAGCTTGGTTGTGAGCTGAAGCAGAAATCCTCTGAGCTGGCCACTGAAAAGTTGTACACCAGCACCCCCTAGCACAGCTTAGAGGGAACTATGGTTGGAATAAGCCCAGTTCTAATTCGAGAGGCAACAGGGACCCAGGGAGACATCCACAAAGGTAAAAGAGAGAGATGAAAACCACAGTGCATCAACTAGCTAGATCTGCACTCCTGCCCCAGGGCCCAGTCCTCCAAGTTCCATGAACAATGCACAGGAACCAAACTTTGGAGATGATGGGGCCTCCGTGGGGCCTTCCAGCTACTGGTATCATCCTCCAGGAGGCCTTCCGGCTACTGGTAGTACCAGTCTGATCAGACAGGCCCCAGAATGTTCAGGTGACTCAGTCAAAAGTCAGTGCACAGAAAAGGAGAGCGCCCTCTTCCTGACTATGGGATCCAGATAGGGTTGCCACCATGTTTTTGGTGGGGGGCAGTTACACCTTTTAACAGTTACAGAAATTCAACCAGTACTGTTTTTCTCATTTCCATGCTGGTTAAAAACCACATCCATCAAATGTCTGCCTGCTGTGCACACCTGTTAAAGACACGGGGCCAGCAGGGCAGCTGGATCCAGGGTGCAGAGGGCTCCTCGTAGGGGGGCTTTCTTCTGTATGAATCTCCCTGCATTTCAAAATCGGCTGGAGAGATCCTGCTCCTTTCTTTTGAACACACGAAGCTGAATTATACTGAGCCACACTGTTAGTTTACCATGGGCAATACTGTACACTGAGACCTGCAGTAGCTCTCTATAATCTCAGGTGGTGGGTCTTTAACAACACCTGGTGTCTGAGCTTTTCAGCTGGAGATCCTGGGGAGTGAACCTGGGATCTCCTGCATATGAAGCAGGTGCTCTACCACTGAGCCACAGCCCGCCCCCGCCCCCCCGATCATTTTGCAGTAAATGGGCAGGATGTATTTTGGCCAAGTGATGAACTCCTTTTCATATGAATTTAGATTTAATTGTCAAGTAAAACCCTTTTATTTACAAGCACTGAGCTGAATCTTAGGTCCAGGTGGGGTTGGCCGTGTTGGTCTGAAGCAGCAGAACAAAGTCTGAGTCCAGTCGGGGCACCTTCAAGACCAACCGAGTTTCATTCAAGGTGTGGAGAAATGCCTTGTCTCCTGGGAAGCTGGCAACAAACAAGGCTTCACTGTGGGTTTTAACCAGTTTTTTTTCTCTGAGCAAAGAACAAGCAGAAAGGGGGGGAGGAAGTTAGCCCATGACCTTCCAGACACAGCTAGGAATGCTAATTAATTGAGCAGGAGAGACAATGGGATGGGCCAGTTCACACCCTCCCTGCTAGAAGGGGAGCATAGAGTTGGGGGGGTCAAAATTCTAGAGAAAATGCTGAAGTAACTTTTTGGAGACAACAGGAAAATATGCCTTGACCTAGGCTGACCAGGGTCGCGGAGGAAGAGGAACAGAGAGGATAAATTCTTTGGCGGTAACAGGAAATAGCTCTCTTTTCTTTGGGATGCTGAGCTGGACAGACCTCTTGTCTGAGGATGGGAACAAGCAGCCATTTTCAGACCATGCAGCTGGCCTAAAGAGCTGGGAGCAAGCTTTAAGGTAATGGAGGATCTTTAGAGAACTAGGACACCTAAGATAAAGAGCCTGTCCTATATTTTACCATCAGATAGGGCACATACTGAGAAGGACAGAGGATTTGTGTTTTACCAATTTCTTTTGTTCTTCCTTGCTTCAATCTGGTGTGGTGCTAAGAATATGCTTGTAAACATTTTCCTTTTAATATATACTTTAAACTTCTAATTCTAGAAGTGGTTCTCTGTACCACGTAGACCCCCACTATTTCAAACATGCTATTTTAAAAGGGAGCCTCAGTAAGGTGGGAAAGCAAGCAGTTGGCAACTGGCTATTCCCCCAGGGGTACACAAAGCAGTAAACTGTCCCCATGGTAGCCAGGTGCTGGGACAGGAGGAGACACTGAGGCAGGGCATCTGAACTTGGAAGGGGAACTAAGGGTCCTGATCCCTTCAGTGGGAAATCCATATATTGATCAGGTGGTGGTGGCGGCTACTGGCTAGTAAGAGGAAAAGCCCCTCTAGGGAGCTGGCAACCCCAAGGAGGGCAAGGCAGGAACAGGGCCTGCAGGCAACACAAGGCATAATCTTTCATGTGCATGCATACTTCTTCAGATACAATGCAATGGAAATTACCAGTCCATACGTATAGGTAGAGGGTGAGAGTAGTAAATTAGAATACAACATAATGAAACTATTTAGCAGATTCAAGGACCAAACAGGAATAACAAGCCTAGTTTATATGGTTACCATTTGCTTGGGTTTAATTCCAGGGGAAAACACAGTGAAGGAAATAAATGTCAAAATTGGAGATTGATGGGCAGATGCCCACAAAAGCTCAGACCTTGAATAAAACCTTGTTGGTCTTGAAGGTGCCCCCACTGGACTCAAACTTTGTTGAGCTGAATCTTGTTTGCTTAGTTATTTTAACTGATGTTTTTAATATACTGTGTTGCAATTATTGCACTGATGTTGTTTTTATGCCTCTATTGCATAAGCCTTCAGTGCAATTAGTCGAAAAATGATTTATAAAAGTTAATAATGATAAGAGAAGAGATTGGATTTATACCCCACCCTTCACTACCCAAAGGAGTTTCAGAGCGGCTCACAAACTACAACAGACACCCTGTGGGGCAGGTGGGGCTGAGAGAGCTCTGACAGAAACGGCTCTTTTTCAAAAACACCTCTGACAGAACTATGGCTTGCCCAAGGTCATCCAGCAGCTGCGAGTGGAGGAGTGGGGAATCAAACCCGGTTCTCCCAGATTAGAGTCTGCGCACTTCACCAAACTGGCTTCTTGTGTGTGTTTTCAAGTCAACTCGGGTGACATTTTGCTTTTCCAACTTCTTAGTTTAAAATAAGAGGGCAACAGAAAGAGAGCATATGTTGTTCTTCCAGCCTCCATTTTATCCTCACAACAAATGTGTGTTGAGCTAGAACAGCACAAAAGGCCCAAAGTCCCCGTGGAGACTTGAACCTAGATTTCCCCAAGAGTCTGACACTCTTACCACTAGACTCTACTCACTCTCAGATCACTGTGGACATGGTATGCTTGTTGTATGGAGGAACTGACGAGTCCTAAAGTGAACCTGGAACTGTCCCGGTGTAACTGAAGTCTGTTTGCTTAACCTTAATTCCAGCCATAGTCTCCCTTTTACTCCCTTTCACAGTTGCACACGACTCCACCGAGGGCGCTAATATGGTCTTCCCTGCCAGTTAGGTCCCTGTATTAAATGCCCAGGAGTTACATATGCCCCTTGTCCTGCATTCACATGGTAACCCACCGTGTTTTATGCAGACCTTGAGAATCCAAGTGCCCAGTGAGTCCTCCGGTGGACCCTCAGCTTAGACCCTCTGGCACTCAGCCACCCAAATTTCAGCAACTCAGGGGTGGCTAAAAACTGAGTTTAACTTATGCCAGGGACCAGCGCTGAAAGCCATACTTCTCAGGTCAGGAATGTGAGAAGTTTTAATTTTTTTAATGGCTCTGTGTGCCGAGTGTCATTCCTTGACTGGGAAGGCGCAGTTTATGCCCCATCCTTTTGGAATCAAGGGGCCTGACTTTCAGAACAACGGCATGGCTGCAGTTTGGGATTAAAGCACAGAGCTCAGCGTTACTTACCTCTGACAAAATATGAAAAGGGCTGAGCTTAAGACTCTTAAAATGATCTATATTCCATAGTCCTTGTTGTGTCCTGAGGATGACTCATCCCTGAACTAGCGCCTGGATCTGGTTGAGCTTGTTTCCCCCGAACAATAGCTGGCCAGGATCCTGGAGTAGACCCATAGAGTAATAGTGTTATGCAAATAGCCTCTTGTCGGGAGTGGGGTGTGTCTGGGGTGTGGTGTCTGCGTGCTTAAAAACAGGGCACCTGCCCTGGATTTTGTCCTTGCAGTGTTCCTGAAATCACAAAGCAGAGCTGTTCTTACTGAAGCCTTCCATCATCACTGCCCACCATGCGCTCCACACTGGGAACCAGGCCACGGGTGAATTGGCCTCTGACGGGTCGCCAGGCACTGTAACTTCCACGATGCTGAGGAAGCGCTCCGTGACTGGCTGGTGTGTGGACTGCGGGATGAGCGGATCCAACAAAAGCTCCTCACCAAGCAAGACCCCACATTCAAAGAGGCCGTGGAATTAGCCCTCACCGCAGAAGCTGCCAACCAGTTCACAGCGGAGGTCAGGCAGGCGCAAAGTTCGCCATCTTCAAGGAGGCCAACCACCACGGCCCATCATATGGACGCCGAGGAGGAGGAAGAAGAGGTCCTGCAACTACAGCGTCCAGCCCACCTTGGCACTCACCCATCTGCCTCTTCACGTGCTATCGAAGCTACTACATCGACACCATGCAACCCCAGCATCTACACACACTGCAGAACTACACACCACCACCGTCCAGCAGCAACAGGTACTGAACTCGCCCCAGGATGCCCCCAATAAAATTATGGTCTTGATTGAGGGAAACCCCTGCAAGATGAAGCTAGACACAGGGTCCTCCATCTCCATAATCTCAGAGGACACCTTTAGGAGAATCTGCCCTAGGGGGGCCCCTCACCTTAGACCAGTTGGTTTCACCCCATGGGAATTGCAACAGAACAAGGTGACTGTGAGAGGGATGGGCAAGTTCTGGGTGCAGTACCAGAATTTTGATGGACTTTTGGACTTGGTGGTGGTGGAAGGCAGCTGCACGAGTCTCCTAGGACTAGCCTGGTTCATGCCCCTGGGGTTCCAAGTAACTGGGGTGCACCACGAGGCCACAAAAGACTTCCAGCAGGTGTACGATGAGTTCCTGACCATTTTCAATGGGATGCTTGTTCACTATACCAGGCCCCCCGTCTCACTTCAACTCTGACCAGGGGTGCGGCCCATATGGCTGAAGGCCAGGTGCATCCCATTCATGCTGAAGCCAAAAGTAGACGAGGAACTGCATCGGTTAGTGGGCCAAGGGGTTTTGGAGCTGGTTCCACATGCCCTCTGGGAAAGCCTGACTGTGATGCCCGTTAAGCCTAATGGGGACGTCTGCATCCTGGGGCCCAACCCTTCTTTGTCAGTGTTCTAGTCGATGTTCTAATCACCGCCCCAATGGAAGAGGACTTTGCTAGTAGACTGCGCACTATCCTGCAGCAATTCCAAGTGGCTGGCCGGGGGTGGATGGGGGCTGTCCTGCTGGGCATATGGCCGTTGCTAGAGAAGGGATGGGACAATCACTGGCCCGTGTATCTTCCGGAGCCCTTACCTGAATCCTCCCTCTGGCACTCCCCTCATTACCTGAAGGCTATCCGTAGAACTTGAATTTCCACTGCAGCAAGCGCCGATCCCCTTTTTCCTCCGGATGGGTGAGTTTAATATTCAGACAGACTCACAGATAATCATTTAGATAAGCAAACTTGAATGTGTTGATGGAGGGAAGAAAATTTGCATCTATTTATTACACTTAATGGCATAACAAATCAGGCTGCAATTAGAGTTGCTAACGAGCCTGGAGAAGAAATGCCCTGTCCTTTTAACAGAAGCTTAATGGGGTATTATTAACCATGTGATATCATTTATCTCCAGGCCATGAAAAGCTTCATCGCTCCCTTTCCACACATGAAGCTTCTGTTAAAAGAAAACCGGACCGTTGTCTCCAGCAGGACTGTTGGCAGCTCTAGGCGCAACCTGAAGTGTTTTGCAAAACTTACGGCTGCAGTCTTTGATTACTGCAAGAAATACTAGCCCTGATCAAACTAGCTAGTTGTGACTACCTGATCCTATGCATGTGTACTTGAAATCAGTTTCCATTCATTTCCAAGTCCCCGGGATTTTGTTCTCTGTTTGCTGCCAGGCAGGATCAGGTGGTATTGTCCCACTGAAACCACTGGAACAAACTAATTAGGGCTTAATGACTACATCAGTGTAAAGGTGGTGAATTAGCTGCTGATTAAAACTCCCTGACCACAAACGGAGAAACTCTGGAGACAGGTGCTGTTATGCAGACATCACAGATGTGCCACCTCCCTCCTTCCTGCGCCAGACTTAATGGAACATGCATTTATCTGAAGCTAGAAGATATTTTGTGTCTCAGGGTGAACCTACCATGGCTTTTCCCAGCATCGGTAAGAACCACAGGCACCGGAAACTGACAGTGCCAGGATAAATTCAGAGTTGATACATCCTTAAAATCTAGGTCTCTTATAAGTGATACATCTCGAATGCCTTCATTCCAAAGCAGGGGCCCCCCCATGCTTGCTGTAACAAAGCAAATGATAAATTCCACAGCAGCAGAAGGATATTTTTAAACCCTGTTCTAGCAATGAGTGGAAGGCTTATCTATCTTTCTTTTATATATATTTTTAAAATTTTATTTGAGAATTTAACAGCGTTACAGAGAGATCACAATAAGTGTCTCCAGGTAAATTACAAAGATAGATTACAGATAACATACAGGCCTAACTATCACAAGACTGAAAACTCAAAAGAGTACCATAAAAACATTACAAAGCATCGAATATGTGTTCAGTAATATGATAGAGACATAGCATTGCAGACAAGTTTAGTAAGATTTTAGGATTAAGTTTCAAAAATAAATCATTGATCTATAAAGAGGGTTTGCTGGCATTACATCCGTTTCGACCATATCGTTAACGAGGGGATACCAGGCTGCGATAAATTTTTCTTCGAATTTGCTGGAGGGGAGATGGAGTGTAGTGAGTGACATAATAAAACGATCCCATATACGATTTTGCCAGGATTGAATGGTGGGAGGGGATGCTATGGTGTTTCTAGCTATGGCTAGCAAAGTATGAATCAGTTTGGTTTTACGCTTACTGCCATGTAGATCTGACCAGTTGTTTAAGCACAGTGCTTCTGGTCGGAAAGACGAGTGTGTGTTTGCAATTAAGGGAATGTGCTGAGCTATTTGAGACCAGAATGACGGGGTGTGCCGGCCTCTCCACCAGCAGCTGTCTGTCTGTGCACAATTCTTTTTGCCAAAAGGATCCACTTCTTCTCTAATGTGACGAAGGGTTGCAGGTGGTATGTACCATCCCGTGAGGAGTTTGAGAGTCTGGAAACGTATATTGAATACTGGTTGAGGAGAGGTTAGGAGAAGCCCGTACGTGTTCCCCATCGTCCCAGTCTCGTAGCCATAATCGTTGGTATTTTAATGGTTTGCATTCAGAAGTTTGTATAGTTTGGTATAGTGAGCCTAGCAATGAGGAGCTCAAAGTCTCTAGAAGTCGTTCAGATCCTGTCTGTGGTTCTCTCAGTGTATCGGATAGTTGGGGTGCTTTAGCTGTAAATAGTGAAACCACCTTATTCGTTGTCCTAATTTTCCTTCAAAGATCTATCTTTCTTTGAGGCTCCCGGAAGAAAGGGAGAGATTCTCTCCCCGCTCTCAGCTTGGTTAGCTCTGCCACAGCCTGATCTCGTTCCTTCCCAGCTGTGGCCGCAGCACGCAGGAGCCACCTCCTCCAGGAGATGAGGAAGGGTCCCATCCTGGCCCTGTTCCCAGTGCCCAGCACAGGAGGGCTTGCGACCGTGTCAGGTTCAAAAGCAAGTAGATCCAAGCATTCTTGATATAAAGAAAGGCTTCATTGGAATACAGTGCTAAAACCCACAGCAAGATGGTTATTGTCAGGAATGGCGGGATGTGAGGCTCAGGCATGGTTATAGTATGATGCAAGCATGCGACTAGCAAATGATCTTTAAGCGCGCGCGCGGGAAACTCCCGGCGGGAGAGTTACTTAATGATCGGGAGACTGCTCCCCCCTCCCCTCGGCTTCACAGGACTGGAATATTCTCATAGACTCAAGAATAGCCCAAAGCCTGCACTCAAGGCCACAGTGATAACACCGAGCAGTAGAGGCGAAGCTCCCACGTTACAGCTAGCATACCTACGCAAGCGCAGAAGCAGAGACAAGATAGGGAACACAGAACAATGGTTGCAGTATGAAACATGAATGAATGAGCCATTACTGACAGATCGCTGGTTGCTTCTGGCGCCACTGTCATAGCAGAAGGAGGAGTTGTTTATCTGGTGGTTGTTAGTGCTTGCTTTAATGGTCTCACAATGCAGGTTTCTGTAAATCACCAGTGGCAGAGGAATATGCATTAAATAAAAGATTCAAGCAGGTTGAAATGCCCATGGATAGATGACAGGAGCACAGGTGCCTATTTATTATTTTTATTAACAAGGTTTTTGCCTTGGCTTTCTGCCCTCAAAGGTCACTAAGGTGGCTAAGAAATCAGAGTATGTTGTAATCCTATTAGTTTTAGAAGCCCAGGCCCACCAGGCATGTGTTTCCATTGCATCTTCTCCCCCACTGGACATTTTATTTTTACTTTACAGTTAGATGATCTGTGTCACCAAGTACTGTGCATATGAATATGATGGTCTTGCTGTGAGGATGCAGGGTTGGAGGTAACACCAAGCCTTACAGAAAGGAAAAATTGCATAGGTTCATTGACAAAAACCTTACCCGGGGTTTTATCAGACCTGCTTCCTCCCCATTTGCAGCCCCAGTGTTGTTCCGGAAAAAGAAAGATGGGGGGTTGCGGCTATGTAAAGGCTACAGGGGTTGAATGCAGTGTTGTCTACTAACGCCTACCCCCTCCCCTTGATCAAAGACCTGCTGGCCGAGGTCTCAAAGGGGAAGAGCTATTCTAAACTCGATCTCCGGGATGCCAACTTCCGGGCTTGGATTAAAGAAGGAGACGAGTACAAAATGGCGTTCAATACCCTGTTGGGTCAGTTCGAATACCGGGTGATACCGTTCGGACTTCAGGGGTCTTCATGAACCTGATGAACAAAGTCCTGCACAAGCACTTGTTTAAAGTGGTTCGTGTTTATCTAGATGATACCTTGCTTTATTCCCTGGATATGGAGTCCCATGTTTTTTGGTCAGGGAAGTCCTACAACACCCTATTAATAATACATTTATAATCAGCGCAAATCTGAATAGACCTGTCAGGCTTAATTGGTGTCACAAGAGAGGTCTCCCACCTAGCATGTGATACGGGTTTGAGTACACCCTGAGCAACCAGTTTGTCCAGTTCCACTTCAGTTCGCGGTCTGAGTGAGATGGGTACCCGCCGGTATTTTAGTCTGATGGGTGCCATGGGAGGGTCCAAGTCAAAAGTTATTGGCGGGCCCATATACCGTCCCAACGATCCATCAAACACCTCGGGGAACTCCGAGTAGACTGAACGCATTTTATTATCAGAGACCTGGTCACAGCAATACCGAGGGCCTCGAACCAGCCTAAGCCTAACAGACTGGCCCTATGCCCCTCGGCAACCAGGAGTCTCAGCACACCTGGCAGATAAGAACATAAGAACATAAGAGAAGCCAATGTTGAATCAGGCCAATGGCCCATCTAGTCCAACACTCTGTCACACAGCGGCCAAAATATACCAGGTGCCATCAGGAGGTCCAGCAGTGGGGCCAGGACACTAGAAGCCCTCCCACTGCTGCCCCCTCCAGCACCAAGAATAGAGCGCTTCACCTGCCCCAGACCGAGAGTTCCTATCTATACCCTGTAGCTAATAGCCACTGATGGACTTCTGCTCCATATGTTTATCTAATTCCCTCTTGAAACTCCCCATGGCACAGCAACCCTTCCATTAATCCCTGGAAGATTCCCAGGGCCACATTCACACCGAATTGCAAACGGGTGACCCTGGACGCCCCCTGTGAGTGACCTTTAAACTGTACCTCAAACTCGGCCTCCCCGGCCACAGGAATGCGCCGCCCCTGGAAATCAGAAAGGTGCACCTGGCTGGGCACCAACCGGCAGCAGCTCCTCCTTGGAAACAGGCGCTGCAGCGTCTCCATGGAAATGACAGCCATTGCCAATCCCTAGTCAGCCTCCATCTCGCACGGCTCCCTGTCCAGCATCACGGTTACGTGGATCTTTTTCCTGGCCCCTGGTCTAGTGCTCATGATGGTCCTGGGGCAGGAGCAGCAGGTGGTCTTGTTGCAATCAGCTGGCCTCCCTGTCCCGACGTCTTGCGGTTTTGCCATGGTGAAGAGGGTGGTGACTTCTTCTTTCCCTTGGCTTGGCACACTCTGGCCAAGTGGCCCCACTTGTCACATGTTTGACATCTGATGTCACGTGCCCAACACCGGTCCCGGTCGTGTGCTCTGCCACAACCCACACAGGCTTGCTTCTGTGCAGCTTTCACTGGGGTTTGCCAGGGCCTTGTCACTCGAGTTTTGTTGATGTCATCGTTCTCACCCTCGGATTCACTAGCTGAGTCATGATCTACCGACTTCTCCAGGCACTGGTGGGGTGGACTACCAGCCTGTCTAACCTCCTTGGTGGACCTCTCTGTGGCTTCTGCAGCGATGGCTTCGGCGTAGGCCATAGTGTAAATCAGCTCTGATTTTGCGAAAAGCCTCTGCTGGAGCTTTTCGTTCCACAGGCTGCACACCAACCGATTGAGCAATGCCGCCTCTAGGTCAGGGAAGTTGCAGGTCCTGGCTGCCTTCCGTAGAGATGTGATGTATTCAGCAATCAACTCGCTTGCCCCCTGATCTCGCTTATAGAACGCATGTCTGCAGGTGATCTGTGAGGGCTTGGGTGCAAAGTGATTTTTCAGCTTGCTCGTGGTATCAGCTATGGAGACACTTAGGATATTGGCCGGGATGACCAAAGACCTGGCCACGTCAAACACGGTTTGACCACAGGAACTGAGCAGCATTGCCGTCTTCGTGGCATCCTCCTAAATTTGATGGGCACGTAAGTGGAACTCGAACCGGGTGATGTAGGAGTCCCAGTCCTCCAGCTCAGGTTTGAACACCTTGAACTTTGCGCTGGCTACCATTGCTCTTGCTGGTTCTGCCGGTGGGATGGCAGGGTGTCGTCCTTCTTCCAGAGCCCCAGACAGATCAGCTTTGTCTGCCGTGGTGGCGGTGGTTCAGCGGGGCTGCCTACCCGCTATGATCCCATCCTCATCGCCAGTGTTATGTATGAGACTTAAGGCAGCAGTTCATAATAAGTGATTCAGCTTTATTTACAAGATAGGAGTGAACACAACACAAGAGAGCAACAGGCCCTCCTTTTAAACTATCTGGCTACCACGCCCCTTGTTGCTTCAAGAACCAATCAGAACAGTAACATAACCAATACAAACATCTCCCTCCAGAACCTTTTCTAGTATCCTGATTGGCCTACTATGCCAAATAGCCAATCAGAATTTGCTATTTTCAATACCAGACTTAGATAGGGGTGAGATTCAAGATCCTGCTATTTATGTATATATGATACATAACCAATACCAGCAAGGGAGACCGTGGTTTCCGTGCAGAGGAAAGGAGTGGCAAAACAGCTGTACTTACCTCTGGCACGGAAGACCCCAAGAGTCAGCTGTAACTTGGTGGCGAACTCTATTTACAAGTTTCCACATCTCCCTATTCAGTTTCAGAAATGCACGGAAATTTCCGAAGACCCGCTTCATCCCCAGCCCGCTTCTAGAAGCTTCTGCTTCTCACACTTCACACATTGTAAGGTTGCCTTGTATCTTTAACAGCAGCTTGAGCCACAGACATTATGAAGTGACAGTGATTAAGTACACATGGCATGGAAACCATCTCCTTTGCAGATCTACTGTTAAACGTATTTTGCCACCTCACATGCCCTCCTCCGGTGTTGCCCTTGCCAGGTTGCAAGGCAAACGTCAAAAGCAGTGGCCTTGCCCCTGAGCTGGGCAGCAGGCCCCCGTGCTGGAGGGGAGGGGAGGGGTCGCTTCCTCCCACCCCACCCTGCCAGTTTAGCACCTCCAGCAGCCACTCACTCCACTTGGGCCCTGAACGGACACCGACAAGAACAGGCCAGACCAGACGCTTTGTCTTCTGTTCACTTGGCAACCCAAGATGCTGCGTATTGACTGACTTAATTGATTAGCAATTTGGTTAGAACAAGAGAAACAGCAGACCCTTGGGAGTGCTTGCCATTTCAGAATAGCAGAACAATCCCCCCAAGAGCTTGGAATTGGATCAGAAGCCTTTTGCAGGAACCCGAATACCAAGGACAGATAGAGATTTGGCAGGATTCCCTAAGAAACCATCACAGCATCACACTATCTTTTCTGGGAATCTTATTTAAGAGACTCATCTGCTTCAATTAGGAACCATTCGGCCCCTTGCGTAGCTTGCTGGAGAGGGGGGAGCTTGTGCCTCGGCCGCCATGAGTCACCTTGAAGGAAACTTTCCTCTCCTTGGCTTGCCAAACCACAGTGCCCAGGATGTGGGGACTGGGACATCAGAGCAGCAGCAACAAGCAATGCAAACCACAGAAGCATTACAAAACCATCCTGGGTGCATCGTCTGTAGATGGGGGGAGAGGGCTAAGCCATGCCGCTGCAAAATCTCTGAGTGCATAAAATGGAAGCTGGAAGTTCCCAACATGGAGGCAGATGTGTTGCTCTGGAAGGACTTCCCTGCAGTGGGACGGGGGGTGGTGGAATGTTCTCTCTACAGCCTGTGAGGAGCGTCTGCGCAGGGCCTCTCTTCTCTACACAGTTATAAAAACACAAAGCAGGGCAGAGATGCTCCCGTCTTCCCTGGGGATTAAGAAGACTCATGAAGCACAAGGGCAGCCACACTGGCCTCTGGCCTCCAACAGCACGTCTGCCAAATGCAAGAAGAGTCGCGCGCTTTGCTGTTTGTAAGCAGCTTTTTCATTTTACGTTCAAAATTCAGAGAGTAGCAGTTTCTGGGCTTTGTAGCCCAGAATACGCAAGTGAATGTCCAAACCCTTGAGTTTAATCAATTTTAACTAAATGGTTTCAAAAGATGAAGAGTTCAGGAGCTCAGTGGACCTACGAAGAAGGACATACAAAGACGACAAACACAGAAGTGGATGAAGAGTTCAGAGATTTGAAAATACCAGATGGCAAATTGCCAATTAATGGGGGGGGAGCTAGCTGTCAGTTGGCCATATGCCAATTCACAGGTATATGAAACACTGAAATTGTCCACTGTGATGCAGTCAAATTAGTGCTTCCTTCTAAAGCTGAGCCAATCTGCTTCGGAAAGAATAGAGTCAAATCGGTGAGGAGATTTTCAAGTACGTATTTTATGATCTGTGCAGATAAGAGGGAACGCAGCCAGCATTCAGGCCATTCCCTGCCTCTCTTCTGGAAGCAGAAGTTTTTTATACAGAGCAAAGTTAAAGCATTGATTGGTGATTGTCATTTTACAAGCAAAATATTAACTGGCTGTTACAGATCCCGTGGCACATAGGTCACAGTTATGTTACATGATGGCACCTGCCTCTTGGCAAAATGCAGTAAGAAACAAACCTTTTCAGTTCTCCTGGCTGGAGGTTATGAACCTCCGTCTCACCCCTCCCTGGCTGAAGCTGTCCCAGTGTGGCTGCATTAACAGTGGACATCCAGTGCTCTCGCCTTGGAAGTGAAACCTCTTGTGTCTATGCGCTGTGAGACCCGGCTACGCAGAGGCCCCCTCAGGGATGCGTTTGGGCCGAGGGAAATGTCATGCCAAGCAAGCAGCTTCTTGTCCAGCCTTAGGAAAAATAGATATTACACAGATTTATAAGCAGAGGGAAATAATCAGTAAGGCCTGAAGCTGAACAAATCACAAATGTACCTACTGCAATTGGTAGCCATGACAAGGGCTAGGGTGATGCCCTGTAGCATAAATCAGGAAATGTCATAACTCTGTAAAAAGAGTTCCCATCAAGCATGTGAACATAAGCACATAAGAAGAGCCCTGCTGGATCAGACCAGTGGGGGTCCATCTAGTCCTCTGGATGGCCAACAACAGGGCATAGAGGCCAAGGCCTTCCCCTGGTGTTGCCTACTGGCTCTGGGATTGTGTCAGATGCCTGCCATGTTTTCTGTATGATCTCACACCTTGCTTGTTTGCTTTCTCGCATGCGCATTGCTTTGCTTTGATTATGGAACTGTGGGAAACACTCCTCTGCCAGCCACTATCTCTGGCCTTGAACAGAAGGGAGGACTTAGGTTCTCAGATGGTGTGAATGTCTCAGCCCTCCTACAGAGGGGGTTGTCTCCAGTTCATTATGTAATATCCTGCCGGGAGAATTCCTGCGCGCGCCCTTGGATTTCATTTGCTTAGCTAGCTGAAGCATCAGAGTATATACACAGCTTCCTATGCCCTAATCATTATTCCTGACAATGACTCTGCAATAATGGGCAACAGACTGGTATTCCAATAAAACATAACTTTCTGAGTGAAGTGTATTTGGACTTGCTTGCTGTTGAACCTGACAGAAAGAGGCTTAGTGCCTCTGAACATGGAGGTTCCTTTCAGTCACCATGGCTAGTAGCCATTGACAGACTTATCTTCCATGAATCTATCTAATCCCTTTTTAAAGCTATTTATTCCTGTGGCCATCACTATATCCTCTGGCAGTGAATTCTGCATTGTAATCACTCTCTATGTAAAGTACTTTTACAGCCTGTACCCTCTCCCTCTGGCAAACCTCTAATGCTTCTTTCATGATCAGAACAGTCTTGCTGTGAAGGTGCATGGTGGAGTTAAAATCGAAAGTTTATAGAAAGGAAGGATGACCTCTCCATGCCGCTTAGGCTGCTCCCGTGCCACAGTGCGATGCTGCTGCTTGGATGCCTAGTCTGTCCATCTTTCTCCCCACCGATGTGAGGTGTGCAATGCCCAGGTGGCAGGATTGCCAGCCTCCAGGTGGGATTTGGGGATCATCTAGAATTACAGTTCATCTCCAGACTACAGAGATCAGTTCCACTGGAGAAAATGCATGGTTTGGAGGATAGTGTCAAACTCTGCTTTGTTTGCCATAATTATGGGGGGAAGGGAAATTCCTGAGGGTGTATGTGTGTTTGTGCGTGTGTGTGAGTATGAGAGTGGCACCATTGTAGTGGCTATCATAACTCTTCCTAAGACAAGCCTCTCCATGGAGACGACCTTGAAGCAAACTCTGTGCTAGCCTTGCTGTCTTAGATAACAGGTGAACTTACAGGTGAGCATAGATGCTAACAGCTGAGGCAGGATGGCTGAATGAAATGATTGGATGAACCCAGGGAGGGGGGGCAGTGATGTTTGAAATGTCTATATCTGTAGAGGTTACCACCAAAAACCTCAGTTCTGACACAGTACTGCTCTAATATGGATCATGCGCATATCTCAATAAACGAATCACTACCAAAGAGAGTGTTCTTGGGAGTTTCTTGACCAGGAGTCTGACATAGTGTCAGAACTCTCGTTCTCCCTTCGACCATTGCACCTCCAAAGTGATGGCTGACGAAGGCAAAGCCACAGGGATGGGCAGCAGATCTAAAGCTGAACTCTCGGCCCCGGCCCCTGTCAGGAAGGTTGAGAAGCCAGCTGGCCCCAAACCCAAGAAGTACTCAGCATATTGGGACATTGGGGCAAAGTCCAAAGACCACCGCAGTGGCCGCAACCGGTGGGATGACCCAGCATGGCTCATGAGCACCCTGGGCTTCAGGGGCGCAAAGGCATACGGGGAGCGAGATGGCAGAAGAGCCTCCCATACCTTCCAAGATGACCCTGAATGCCTGAAAGCAATGGAGGCTCTGGGAGAGGAGACGAGCACTGATTGAGCGAATGTGGAGCTCAGAGCCAAACTGAAGGAGCTCAAGGAGGGCCTCCAGTACCTCATCGAGAACCTCCATGGAGTTGTCAGAGAGCTCATGCAACAACAGGCTAAAGAACCCAAGGAAGAGCTGGATGAGGAAGAGCAGCGCAGACAGCCACCAGGACCCCCAGCCCTTCCTCCGGTGGCACCAGTCCGGGACCAAGAGTGACCTCGAGATGTTCTCAAAGCGACATTCAGTGGCAGCCCCGAGAAGCTGGCATTCTTCATGCTGGAGGTGCGAAAGTTCCTGAGAGAGTGGGGCCACATTTTCACCTCTGATGAGCAACGTGTAGACTATGTGGGGCTGCGGCTGCAAGACTGGGTGGCTGACTGATTTGTGGGCCTATACAATGTTGGGGGCCCTGAACTGTGTAACGCAGATGCCTTCATGCAAGCACTGCACACCAATACGAAGACCCCCTGGAGTTGGAGAAGGCACAGACTTGCCTCTGGGGCTTGAGACAAGAGTACTCTGTTGGACATGAGAGTCTGGGGCCATACTTTCCTCCCTGACAAGCAGCATGTGGAGTATGTGGGGTCTCGACTCTGGGAGAGGGCTGCTGACTGGTTCATGGCACTGCGCAATATCGCTGCTGCTGAATTGTGTGACCTGGAGGCATTCCTGCGAGCTCTGCAATGCCAGTTCGAGGACCCCTTGGAACACGAGAAGGCCCGTGCAAGACTGCGAGAGATGCGGCAAGGTGCCCGCTCAGCCCAAGAATATTCTGAGGACTTCAAGGCATCAGTGATCAAGTTGGTGGGATGGTCAGAAGAAGCCCTGATCGAATTCTACAGGACTGGGTTGAGGATTTCGACCCTGGAAGTAGTGTTGACCCGAGGCAACCCCAGCACCCTAGCCGGGTGGGTACAAGTGGCCTGCAATGCTGAGAGCTGAGTCAAGCTGGTGAAGTTATACCATCATGAAAGCCCCGGGGGGGGACAAGGTGAGAACTGAGCAATATGGGGATGGGACTCCCATATGAAGCTGGATCAAGTGCCATGGACTTCGGAGGGAGAGCACCCCGGGCCCCCTCAGGCACTGAAGGCACTGAAGGCAGGGGACCTTCCTCAGGCAAATGATACCTCTACCCAGAGTGGAGGCAAACCCCAGTCGCAGGGAAAAGGCCAGGACCTGCTGTGAAAGGCGCCAGCCAGCAGGTCTGTCTGATTTCGGCACAAGCCTCAGTTAGGAAGAGTACTTCTTTGTTTTTTGCTACAGTGACAGTTATAAACCCTGAGGCGGGCACCCAAATATGGGTGAGAACCTTAATAGACTCTGGCTGCTCCCACAACCTCATTAGCCCTTCTTTGGTTATGGGACTTGGGGCAGCAGTCATGAAACTTGAAGAGCCGGTGGTGTTTACCCAGATGGATGGGACCACCATGCAATTCTGTCAATATGTGACTATGGACTTACCAGTAGGGGTTGGGGTAAAGAGTAGTGCACCCCACCACCCAGTTCCCTATGGTTTTGGAGAAACCCTGGTTGGCTGCCCATAACCCCTATGTGCAGTGGAATAAGGACTGCCTCACATTCCTAGACCCACAGTGCAAGGACCATCAGTGGAATTTGAACTGGGGCATAGAGCCCAGCCCTGCTCCCGAACAGGTCTGCCTGGCTCAAGAAGAGCTAAATGCCATACCTCCCGAGTACAGGAATTTGGGGAGGGTGTTTGACGAGGGTGAAACCAATGAACAACCACCCCATGATCCTCCCAGGCCATAAGTTACCTTAAGGGAAATAGTACGCCATGAACCCCGCAGAGCACTGAGAGCACAGAGCACAGGAACTGAGACGGTTTATTGATAAGAACTTAAAAAGTGGGTTCATTAGACCCACCATCTCCCTATTTGCAGCCCCTGTGTTATTTTGGAAAAAGAAGGACGGGGGCTTAAGACTTTGTACAGATTACCGCGGTCTGAATGTGGTCTCTATGATGAACACATACCACTTGCCGCTCATCAAAGACTTATTGGGGGAAGCAGCCAAAGGAAGGACTTTTACTAAATTAGACTTGTGAGATGCTTACATCCTGGTGCACATTCGTGAAGGGGATGAGTGTAAGACCGCATTCAACACCCCACTAGGACAATTCAAATATCTAGAGATGTCTTTTGGGCTAGCTGGAGCTCCCAGTGTGTTCGTGAACTTAATCAATGAGGTTCTGCATAAATAGTTGTTTAAGGGAGTGATGGTTTATCTAGATGACATGTTAATTTACATGCAAGACATGGATTTGCACGTGAAGTTAGTGCGAGAAGTGTTAACCACATTGTTTGATAACCACCTGTATGCCAAACTGTCCAAATGCAAGTTCCACCAAACGGAAATTGACTTTTTGGGATATCAGATTACCCAGGAAGGGTTGGGAATGGATTCTAAAAAGGTGCAAGACATTTTTGGGTGGGAGCCTGCAAAGACACAAAGACAGCTTCAAAGTTTCTTAGGATTTGCACATTTCTATCGTTCCTTTATCAAGAACTTTGCCCAGGTGTCCCTTCCCCTCACGGATTTATTAAAGACTAAGGGGAAAGGGGCGGAAGTGTGTAAAGGGGGCAGTAAGCTCTCGTGGTCCCCTGAGTGCCAACAGGCGTTTGAGGAGTTAAAATCCCTTTTTACTTCTGAGCCAATTCTCCACCATCCCAATGAGAATGAGGCATTCATAGTCCAAGTGGACACCTCAAATGTAGCCATGAGTGGTGCCATACTGCAAAAAGGGGGAGATGGAAAGCTACACCCCCTGGCATATGTCTCAAGGAAATTCTCTGGGGCTGAGCATAACTGGGTGGTTTGGGACAAGGAAGTAGCCGCAGTTAAACTGATGCTCTTGACCTGGAGAAACTGGTTGGAGTGGGCATGGGTTCCATTCGAAGTGTGGACTGTAAAAACCTAGAAGCACTTCGAACCTTGCACTGGTTTAACACCAAGCAAGTCCGATGGGTGACTTCTTTTCAAAGTTGTGGTTCACTATTAAATATTTGCCTGGGAAGTCCAATTTCTTGGGTGATGCTCTCTACCACCTGCCACAGCATGCTAGCCAACAGGAAGAAGTCACTGATATGGTTTTCTCCCCAGCTCGGGGGGGGGGTGACAACCCAGAGTAAAGCAAAGGCAGAGGGCGAAGGTGGAACCCCTTCCAAAGAGGTGGCTGGAGACAAGACTGTTAAATCGGACTGGGTTGAGACATTTAAGGAAGCTTTTTCCCCTCCCGACTTGGAAGTAGTGGTTGCAGAAGGATTGCAACAACAGGAGAATGGGTTATGGTGTCAAGGGGACAAGGTCTATGTGCCTGCCTCCCTGAGAGAGGATATTATGGTGCAAAGTCACAGTAACAAAATGGCGGGGCATTTCGGATATCTAAAGACTTTGCATCTCCTCCAACGACAGTTCTGGTGACCAGGGCTCTGAAAAGACATCTCTTGGTACATTGGGACTTGTCAAACTTGCATTATGTGTAAAAGGAGAGGGGGGAAAGTACCTGGTCACCTCCAACCTCTCGAAACGCCTGAGAGGCCCTGGACTGTAATTTCCATGGGCTTTATTACTGACCTGCCTGAGAGTAATGGGAAAACCATGATTTGGGGGGGGGGTGGACCTGTTTTCAAAACAGGCCCGTTTTGTCCCATGTAGGTCCATTCCTTCAGCGAAACAGCTGGCCAACTTATTCATGCAGCACATCATCAAATTGCATGGGCCCCCCGCAAAATATTTTCCGACTGCAGGGTGCAATTTGTGGCCAAGTTTTGGAAAGAATTAATGACTTTGTTGGGGATTCAGCGGGGCCTCAGTAGCAGTTATCACCCTGAAACGGATGGTCAAACCGAGTGCACCAACCAAATCCTTGAATAGGTGCTGAGGTGCTATGTTAACTATCAACTATCCGACTGGGTGTCCCTCTTACCATTCGCGGAATACTGTTACAATAACTCTTTCCATAGTTCCATTGTCATAAGTCTGTTCAAAGCTGTGCATGGGTATGATGGGGGACCCCCTGCCCACCATGGATCTATCTGAACTCATTCAAGACCATTCAGCTTTGGGGGTTTAATGTAACAAAAAACTGGGACATTCTCAAAGAGACTCTAAACAAAGCCAAAAAGGATTATAAACGCTTTGCCGATGGCAAACGGAGCCCCAAGTGGGACTTGGCACATGGAGACAGCATCTATGTGTCTACCAAGCACATTAAAGGGTTGCAACCTTGGTGCAAGCTGGGATGGAAATATGTTGGCCCTTTCTGGGTGAAACGTGTGATTAATAAAGTTACTGTTGAACTGGACCTCCCTAAATCTTTACGTTATTTGCATCCTGTGTTTCATTTTAGTCTGCTGAAGCACAATCCCTTGGGATCCTCGAACTCCAGCTCCTCCAGCTCATTGGATAGACGGGGAACTCCATCACATAGTTCAGGAGATTCTTGATTCCAGGTTGAGATGGGGCCGATTGCAGTATTTGGTTCAGTGGGAAGACTTTGGTCCTGAGGAAAATGAATGGGTGGATGCTTCAAACATTCACGCCCCTAAACTGGTTAAGAGGTTCCATCCCCTCTATCCTGATCGACCTGGGGGAGGGTGAGCTTGAGTGGGGCAGTATGTCAGACTCGGGCTGTAAATATGGTTGAACTGATCAATGTATTGTAATTGATGATCCCATCTGTTTCAAATCTCCTTGTCTCCCCTTCCTTCCTGTCTTCTCCTTGCCCTCACTGACATTCCTACGGGTGGGGAAGGTGTGAATGCAGATGTGTGTGAACGAGGGGGTAGAATAGAGGCCTATGCTTTGTAACCGTTCTCCCATAACAAGTGCACCTCTAGGAGTGCTGGCTCCCAGCCGGGTGTTCTTGAAGACTTTAGATAACAACTTTCACAGAGCTAGTTGACTAGAAGCAATTGTAAAACGAAAAGAGGGGGAGTGGATGACGTACCTATGGAATGTATCATTTGACTATACCTTGAGTTGCTTTCGCTTTTGTATTTCAGTCTTAGCATGGAGTTCATCCTTGCAAAATCCAAATCTCTTTTCTTAATAAACTTACTTCAAACGAATTGTGGACTGAGAGTGGATTACTGGGAACCTGACACATGCACTGCATCTTCAGCAATTATGCTGCTTATTAAAATACTTTATTCAGTGATTATTTATTTATTTAGGGGGGCACACCAAGGCAAAATAAAGACGAA
This sequence comes from Gekko gecko, assembly GCA_029375565.1. Taxonomy (NCBI): domain Eukaryota; kingdom Metazoa; phylum Chordata; class Lepidosauria; order Squamata; family Gekkonidae; genus Gekko; species Gekko gecko. Next base: position 92,451,342 of record JAPDNY010000003.1, read on the forward strand.
AAGACAAATGGTGCAAAGGAAAGAATTTTAATGATTGTATAACCCCTATGTGTTTGTTTGTTTGTTTGTTTGTTTGTTTCAATTATGCCCCGGCTGAAGCTAGGACACATGTTTTATTTTTCAGAAAGAAAGAAAAAGAAGGCAACTACAAAGAATAAGACAACAACAAAGACAACAAATAACAACAACTGCTACTACTACAATAGTGGAGCTCATACTTTGTCCCTGGTTAACATAAATAGAACTGAATCTTATCTTATACACCTATATCTGATTATAGAGTCAATTTTAAAAGATAGCATTTACTTTTTAAGTTATTTTCAAGATTTCTGAGTATAGTCCTCAATTCATCTATATAGTCTCAACCAGTTATTTTCAAAAGTTTCGCCTTTTTTTTCTTGTAGCTGTAGGGTTAGTTTATCCATTTCTGCTGCTTCAAGCAATTTGCATATTATTTCTTCTTTCATAGGTGTTTCTTCTTTTTTCCAGTATTTTGCATAACGTATTCTAGCAGATGTCACAACACGTACAATCATATATACATATTGTTTTGTAAAATTTTGCGGAATAATGTTTAATAAAAACAATTCAGGATTGAATGGTATGTTTGTCTCTAATTTTTTTTGCAGTATTTCATGTATCTATATCCAATATGTTTTTGCAATCTTACAAGACCACCACATATGGTAAAAAGAGCCAGTTTTGTTTTTACATTTCCAACATAAATTTGACATATTAGGGTACCTTTTAGCTAGGTTTTCAGGAGTCATATACCATCTATAAAACATTTTTTATATATTTTCTTTATATGGAACAGCTTTTGTAAATTTTATATTTACCTTCCACACCTTAGACCATTCCTCCATTTGTATATTGTGGCCTAAGTTTTGCACCCACTTAATCACTGATTCCTTTACAACTTCATCCTGCATTTTCATATCTAATAAAAGAGTATAAATTTGCTTTATATGTTTCCCATCTGCTCCAAACATAATTTTATCAAGCTCTAAAGATGTATCATAAAAAACAGTTGCTTGGTCTTTAGCAAATCTAGAATCTATTTGCGCTCTTTCCCACCAATTCAAACATATACCTTTTTTTTAAAGCTCCTCTTGAGTGCATATTTGGTTTTGACTGTTTAACAAATCTTCATACGTCCAAAATAAATCTTTAGTAAACATCATAGGGTTTGTAAAAACTTCTAATGGTGAAACCCATTTAGGGATTTTGGTATAGTATATTTTTGGTGTTTCTTCCCATGATTTCAATAATGCTGCTCTTACAGCATGTTGATTAAAGTACTTGTGGATATTACCTTTCCTATACCAGACAAATGCATGCCACCCTAACTGTAAGTCATGTCTTTCAAGCTTTAATAATCTTGAATTTTTTAATGTAATCCATTCTTTCATCCAGGTTATGGTTTCTGCTTTATAATATAGTCTCCAGTCAGGAAACGCAAAGCCTCCCCTTTCTTTGGAGTCTTGCAGGACTTTTATCTTGATTCTAGGCCTTTTCTCTTGCCAGATTAATTGTCTCACCAATTTGTCTATTTCTTTAAAATACTGTTGTTGTTTTTATAATTGGTATTGTTTGAAATAAGAAAATAAGTCTTGGTAATATATTCATCTTCACTGCTGCTATTCTTCTCATAAAAGGTAATTGTAGGTGTCACGACGGGGACCGGGGACCGGGTTCAGAGGGATAGTCCAGTGCCGTAATCAGAGAGAGTTCCAGAGATCAGCCAGAGGTATCAGACAAAGTCCAAGCAAATGAGTTTCAAAGCAGAGAGCAAAGCCATTGTCAGGCGTACCGTTAGCCAGAGTTCAAAGCGGAGTCCGGAAGCCAAGCCAAGGTCAGGAACCAGAAGAAGCATTCAGAGACGTGCCGAGGTCGGGAGCCAGAGAGTCAAGACAAGACAAGGGAATGAGGAGAGGTGCAAGCCGAGCGGTCTTACACGAGTTTGCCAGCACGGTTTGCTCATGGATGGGGATGTTCTTAAATACTGTGCTGGCTTGTTAACTAATTAACCGGTCGTTGCCAGGTCCCTGTTCTGGTTAATATTCGGGGGTCATTGACCGTCGCCCCCCATAAATATGCCTCTTTTCACCGAGCTGCCAAGTTTTCTTAATCGCCACCAGGAGTTTTATATAATTTTCTTTAAATAAGGAACTACACCAGTTGGTTATATTTATTCCTAAATATTTTATTGCCTTCTTTACTTCAATCCCTGAAGACTTCTGGATTGTTTGAATTTGCTTCTTAGTACAATTTCTTGTTAAGATCTCAGTTTTCTTAAAATTAACTTTTAGACCTGCATATTGTCCATACTCTTTTATTATGTTGTTTGTGGGTCTTCCAATATAAAAACTAAATCATCTGCAAATGCTTGAAGTTTATACTCTTCCCCTTTAAGTTTAAGTCCTCTAATGGTATTCTGCCTTCTTACCATGTCACAGAGTGTCTCTAGAACAAAGATAAATAAAAGGGGAGATAGCAGGCAGTCCTGTCTGGTTCCTTTTCCAATTTCTATACTTTGTGAAATATCTCCATTCACGCTAATTTTAGCTGACTGTTTTGTAAATATTGCTTGAACTACTGTGTAAAAATAATCGCCACATTTCCATGCCAACAATTGTTCCAACATAAAAGACCAGGCAAGATTATCAAAGGTCTTCTCTGCGTCTAAAAAGTTCAGTGCCATTTGTTTTTCAGGATGTGCTTCAAAATATTCAAGTATATTCAAAATTGTTCTCACATTATTTCTCATTTGCCTCTTTAGCAAAAATCCTAAGTGGTCTTGGTGAATTGTCTGAATCAACACTTTTTCAACCTATTAGCTAATACAGATGCACAAAACTTGTAGTCCACAGTGAAATTGGTCTATAGTTTTGAATTTCTTTCTCATCTGTATCTGGTTTATGTATCAATGTGATAAATGCCTTGTTCCAAGTTTCTGGTAACTTCCTTTCTTAACTATGTTTTGTATTGTCAGTTTCAATGGTAGGGCAATTTGATCTTCAATGTCTGATAGAACTCTGCAGGAAATCCATCCGGTCCTGGTGTCTTCTTTTTCTTCTGGCTTTTAATTGCCTCAACTACTTCAGAGAAAGAAACTGGCTCATTTAGCATTTTCCTCTGTTCTTCTGTAAATTCTTTCGTTATGCTTTTTTAAGAATTCTCTAATCTGATCCTGATCAGTATTCCCCTGGTGGTATAAATTTTGGTAGAAAATTTCAATACTATCTTTCAAATCATTATGAATGTTCTCTTCTTCCCCTTTCATTTTTCAAAATCTTTATATGCTTCTTTTCTAAATCTTTCCTTAATTTATATGCTAACCATCTTGTCAGTTTATTTGCATTTTCAAAGAAACTCTGTTTGGCAAACATTATTTTCTTTGCAATCTCTTGTGTTAATAAACAAGTTGGTGCTGTACATTTTTGATCTTAATCCTTAGATGTTCTGTTGCGGGTCTCATTTTCAACTTTTGCTCTTCTTGCTTAGTTTGTTCTTCAGTCTGTACAAATCTTTGTTTCCTTTTTCTTCTCACCAATGTATCTTGTTTGATACACCAACTTCTCGCAAAAGCCTTGAAAGCGTCCCATACATTGTATATAGCCATATCTGGTTGCATATTCAATTTGAAAACTCCTGAAATTCATTTTACAATTTGTTTACAAAATCTACATTCTTTAGGAGTCATGTATTCATTGACCATCTGTTTCTTTTTGGAGTACCTTGCAAAGTCAAAAGTAGAGGATTGTGGTCTGCAAATGTTGACAGCAAGATCTCTATTTCTATAATGTCGTTGATCATACCTGTTGAAGCCCATCCCATATCTAGCCTTGACCAGGATTTATGTCTTGCTGAAAAAAGGTGTAGTCTTGCTTATTTATTTTCCTAATTCTCCATGCATCTGCTAAGGCAAGTTCTTCCACCAGCTTTAAAAATTTATTAGGTAACTCATTACCTTTTTTGCCTTCCTGTGTGACTTTTTCTATCAATAGCCCTATCAAATACTGCATTATAATCGCCAATTATACAAATTTCCTCATATGTTAAGTTAGACAGGATCTCATGTAGGGTTTTGTAAAAAATTTCTTGATGCTGGTTTGGAGCATAAATGTTAACTACAAGTGTGGTCTCGGCCTGCCTTTGAAGTTTAACAATCAGTGCTCTTCCATCCTCTGAATCACAGACCAATTCTGGATGCAAATGTTCTTTTACATAAGTCACCACACCTCTCTTCTTGTTCTGCTTATCTGCAGAAGCAAAAAGTTTTCCAATCTTTTTAGCTTCCAGGAATTTTTTATCAGATTCTTGAATATGGGTTTCTTGTAAACAGACTAAGTCTGTCTGTAATTTTTTTGTTGTTGAAAAAACTTTCTCCTTTTTTGTGGAGCATTCAGACCATTGACATTAATGGAGATTATTTTCAACTTCTTCTTACTCATCGTTGTTATCTTTTTTGGATCCAATTTTTTTCTTGTCATGAAATCTTGTTACTATGTGGCGTGGCGGAATTTTGGGTCTTTTCTGGATTTTTCCTGTTTTCTGTCCTGTTGCTCCTTTGTCAGGTTAAAATCAAGTAGATCCAGTCATTCTTGCACAAAGAAAGGTTTATTGGATTATCTTGCTATAAACCCACAGTAGGAGGTCATTGTCAGGAATGGGGGACAAAGCAAAGCAAGCTGACTTATAGTGTGATGCAATGAAGCGCCTAGCGAATAAAACTTGAGCACTCGCGCGGGAACTCCCGGCGGGAGAAATACTTGATGAGCGGGAGACTACTCCCCCCCTCCCCTTGCCTTCCCAGGACTGGAAAATTCTCAGCGAAACAAGAATAGTCCAAAGCCTACATTCAAGGCCACCGTGATAAGGAAAAGCGGCAGGGAAGAAGCTCCCACGTTTCTGCCTGCATACCTACGCAAGCGCATAGCGGGGTAGGGAACATACAACAATGGATTCAGTGAGAAACATCAAATGCATATTTTCTGACATTCTGCCCTTCCCAAAATACCACCCACCCACCACTCAGGAAGGAGAGAATGTGGGCCCCCCAGGTTTGTTAGGGTATCGGATGTGAAAGTGTTTCAAATGATCAGGTGCTTTGATATCGGAAACTTTCACCCATTCCCTATGTTGGGGCCCAAAGTGTACCCATTGGACCAGGTACAGGAGTTGTCCACGCAAAATTTTAGAGTCTAGAATTTCCGCAATCTCATAGTGTTCCTCATCGTCAACCATCAGAGGCGGGGGAGGCTCCGACATCGCAGGTTGCCATTTAGTCGGGGGTAACGCCGGTTTGAGGAGGCTGTAATGAAAAATTGGATGTATTGCTTTAAGAGATTTTGGCAGATCTAGTTGTACAGTCACTGGATTTATACATCTCAGCACCTTGAAAGGACCAATATATTTCCAAGCCAGTTTTTTTGACTGCTGTGCCAGCTTTAGATTCTTTGTTGACAGATAGACTGAGTCCCCTGGTTTCAGATTCCATTCCCCGGATCTTTTTTTATCTGCTTGTTTTTTATACTGTGACTTGGCTTCATTCAAAGTCTCAACAATTAGGGGCCAAGACTCGCGGAAAGTTTTACACCATGCTGACGCTTTCCCCACGTTCTCACCAGGTTTCAAGAACGGAAGGGGGGCTGTCATAACCCATGGCAGCTTTGAATGGAGACATCTTTGTTGAAGCATGCCATGAATTGTTGTATGCAAACTCCGCTAATGGCAATAAATCAACCCAATTGTCTTGTTGATAATTAGAAAAGCATCTCAGATATTGTTCTAATGTTTGGTTTACTCTCTCAGTTTGCCCATCAGTTTCAGGGTGGTAGGCAGTACTAAGAGCCCGTTCAATGCCCATTAAGGTCATTAGCTCTGACCACAACTTGGAAACAAACTGACTTCCCCTATCGGATATTATTTTGAGTGGCAATGTATGTAGCCTGGCAATGTGTTGAAGAAATGCTTTGGCCAACGCCTTGGCAGTTGGTAAACCTGGGAACGGTATAAAGTGAGCTTGTTTTGAGAACAAGTCCACTACCACCCAAATGACCGTCATATGTCTAGAGGGGGGAAGATCAGTAATAAAGTCCATTGAAATTACTTCCCAGGGTCGACTTGGAGTGGGTAGAGGGTGTAAGAGACCTGGTGGTTTTCCCGGCCTGGCTTTACAACGGTTGCACGTCGTGCATGATTGTATGTAGAGCGATAAATCCTGTTTCATGCGGGGCCACCAAAACCCACGTTGCAGAAGTCTCAATGATTTTACATATCCGAAATGCCCCGCAGACTTTGAATCATGAACCGTTTGCAACATTTGGGATCGAGTAGCTTCTGGAACAAACATTTTATTTCCCTTAAACCAGCAACCAGTTGGATCACATCTCACATCATCCCTGACTTGCAACTCACTTATTTCTTGTGGGGTGATGTCGGTGAGAAATTGTTTTTCCCAGGAGAATGTTTGGATGGGGTTCTTTGATGTTAGTTTGGCTTTACGGGTGACAACCGCACCGACCAGTTGTTCAGGGGTGAACATAGACTCTTGTACTTCCACCCTCTTACAAAAATGTTGGGGAAGACGGGAAAGAGCATCCGCCAAATGATTAGCCTTCCCTGGAAAATGGTGGAGAGTGAATTGGAATTTGGAGAAAAATTCAGCCCACCTAAATTGTTTAGCATTTAGATTACGGGGTTTTCGCAGTACCTCAAGGTTTTTGTGATCAGTCCATATCTCAAAAGGTACTTGGGACCCCTCTAACCAGTGTCTCCAAGTGATCAATGCTAAACGTATAGACGCAGCTTCCTTGTCCCAAATGGGCCAGAATCGTTCGGTATCATTGAATTTTCTTGATACATAAGCTAGAGGTTGTAGTTGCCCCTGAGCGTTCTCTTGCAAAATCACCCCACCCATAGCAGTGTCCGATGCGTCTACCTGGACCACAAATTTTTTAGTCTCATCAGGGTGTGCTAAAATCGGCTCAGATGTAAACAGACGTTTTAATTGTTCAAACGCGTTCTGACACTGCGGGGTCCAGTTTAAAGGGGCCCCTGGCACTGAAGCCTTGGATCCCTTCCCCTTAGTCTTTAGAAGTTCAGTGAGGGGAAGGGCAACTTGGGCAAAGTGGGGCAGGAATTGCCGGTAAAAGTTGGCGAAACCGAGAAAACTCTGAAGCTGTCGTCTGGTTTTGGGGGCTCCCACATTACCACATCCTGGACTTTCTTTGGGTCCATTTCCAACCCCTCAGAGGATATGCGGTACCCCAGAAAATCAATACACTCCCGGTGAAATTCACATTTCGAAAGTTTAACAAACAGTTTGTGCTCCAATAGCCTTTCCAACACTTTTCGCATGAGAATGGTGTGAGATTGTAGGTCTGGGGTATAGACCAAGATATCATCCAAATAAACGACCACCCCCTTGAACAAGTAGGGGTGTAGGACCTCATTGATTAAGTTCATGAAGACCCCGGGTGCCCCCTGCAAACCGAACGGCATAACCCGATATTCAAATTGCCCCAGCGGGGTATTAAATGCGGTTTTGTATTCATCCCCCTCTCTGATGCGAACGCGAAAATAGGCATCTCTCAAATCCAGTTTAGAAAACACTTTCCCTTTTGCCACCTCAGCCAATAAGTCTTTGATAAGAGGCATCGGGTAGGCATTGGTTGCAGACACTGCGTTAAGTCCCCGGTAATCCGTGCATAGTCTGAGCCCCCATCTTTTTTCTTACAAAACAACACCGGTGCGGCAAAAGGAGATGAAGCTGGCCTAATAAATCCGCGAGCCAGGTTTTTATCAATAAAGTGGCGCAGTTCTTCCTTCTCACTGGGACTCATGGCATAAATTTTCCCTTTTGGCAATTTCTGTCCCGGAAGAAGTTCAATGGCGCAGTCAGAGTTACGGTGGGGGGTAGCTCATCAGCCTCCTCCTCCTCAAAAACTCTAGTCAAATAGTGGTAATCCTCAGGAATGCGGTTAAGGTCCTCCATTGCCAAACAAGCACGTGGAGGTTCATTGCAGGGAGGGTTTCCCCACCCTGGGTCCCATTTGTGTTCCTTACATTTCGGTGAGATAAATTGAACATTCCCTTCCTCCCATAGAATGTAAGGGTTATGTCCATGTAACCAAGGGCTACCCAACACTAAGGGAAATTGGGCTTGAGGAGCTATCACGAACGAACGTAGCTCCCAGTGGTCACCAATGCCTATTCTTAAAGGAACAGTCTCAAATCGGCATGGTTCTTTCATTGGAGACCCATCCATTTGTGTGAAAGTTATTGGGTCTTTCAAATGGACCACGGCTGCCTCCAACCCTACAACCATAGACGGGTTTATAAGGTCCCTCCCACACCCAGAGTCAATGAGGGCTCGGACCCGAATATGGGTCATCATTGCTGGATTCATTACTAGGACAGTAACAAAGAAGAGAGAGGGTAATTGCTCACCAGTTTAGGTGCCTCAGGTGTTGGGTCCTGTTGTGTAGCGCCATTCACAAACAGGACCATTTCATTTCCCTGCATTTCATTCTCTTCCTCCAGCAACAAGGTATCCACTTGGTCAGGACCCGCGAAAAGAGCCCGTGTATTGCGTGGTTTTGCGGTGCCTTTCTTTGGGTTGGGACTCCACCTTCTGGGCTCGTCTTGTGGTAGCCCCCGGTTGGGGTCTCCTTTCGGGCAGGCTGCGGCGAAGTGCCCTTTCTCCCCACACTGCAGGCAGAGCCCCTGCCGCATACGTTGATCCCGCATACCACTTGGGGTGGATACCGGTTTAGGTCTGGCTTGACCCGCCGCCGAACTCGGGCGGTTGTTACCAAACGATAAATCCAGTTTCATCATGCGCAGACGGCTCTCGGCCTTCTCGGCTTCTTCCATCCAACCTTGGAGGGTGCGGGGTTGCTGAGAGCTGAGGACGTTATTGCGGATATCCACAGCTAGACCCATTCGATATTGTTGGGCCAAGACCGCATCCGTCCAGTCCCGGATTTTCACAGCATGCCTTTGAAACTCCCTTGAGTACTCTCGCACTGAGAGCTTGCCTTGTCTGAAGGTACGAAGGAAGGCTTCGGCTTTTTCGGCCGCCCCGGGTCCTCGAAACGGTTCCTCAGAGCCCACATGAAGTCATCTACATTCCCCAACTCCGCAGCCTCCAGATCATGAAGCGCTACATACCAGCTGGTAGCACTCCCTCGAAATCTGGATGCGATAAACTCCACCTGTTGTTCTTCATCTGGGAAAACATAGCCCCATCTTTGCACAAATTTTCCGACTTGCAATATAAAAAAGGACACAGTCTCTGGATCTCCATCAAATGTGATTTCCAGCATGTCCTTAGGACGGATCACTGGGGGGGCCGGTGCCATAACCGGAATCGGCTGCATGAGTGGAGCTGGGGCAGGGAGTTGAGGCGGAGGCACAACTGGCGGTTGGAGCGGCCCTGGACCTGGTGCTGGAACGACCGGTGGAGGAGGTGCTGGTGCTGGCTGGCCCGGCCCTGGCACTGGAGGGGCGGGTTGGCCCGGTCTCGGCCCCGGAGGAGCAGGAGGAGGAGGAGGTGGACGACCCGGGAGCAGCGGTGGGGCCGGGGCTGGTACTGGTCTAGGCTGTGTCAGCGGATGAGCCCGAATGGCTTGGTCCATCATCTGGGGTAGGGATTGCATTAGCTTGCTCATGTCCCTTACCAGCCGTCGGGTATCCTCTTGGATAGAGTCCACGCGAGCGTCGGTATCTGGCCCCGACCCAGTTCTAGGAGAGCCTCGAGGTATCCTCCCTTGGGGAAGTCCAAAACTGCCTCGGGGATCCAACAAACTGTCGCGGCTTTGGCTTCCCGGCAGGGTCCAGGTTGATTGAGTCGTATCCAACAGGTTCTTAGTCCAATCGCGTGACCTACGATAGGTCACCCCTTTATCCCATGGTGTTGGGACTCCTGGCACATAGGTTCGGGGAATCGCTCCTCCCTGACTCGGTAGTTGCCCAGCCGGGCTGTAGACAGGGAGAGTGTACTGAACCCCCAATGTGCTGATTAATGGTGGGGACACTAATCCGGCTCCCGACTGTGATGTTGGTGCGACCAAAACCGTAGTAGTAGTCACTGGAACAACAGTGGTGGTCGGGAGGGTGACTACAGCAGCCGCCACAGTGGTAACTGGAACCGTGGCTCCTGAGGTAGCGGCGGCCGCCGCTGCACCTGTGGCACCTGGCGTGGACTTCGCCGCTGCTGCTGCGCCCGTGGCTCCTGGAGTGGTCGCCGCCGCAGCTGCGCCCGAAGGAGTCGTCGCTGGGGCTGCGCCCGTAGCTCCCGTACCCGCTCCGCTCATCGTGGTAGAAGGCGGACACTGACGGTAGTGGGAGTGATGGGATTCCTGACAATTTCTGTCAGGTTAAAATCAAGTAGATCCAGTCATTCTTGCACAAAGAAAGGTTTATTGGATTATCTTGCTATAAACCCACAGTAGGAGGTCATTGTCAGGAATGGGGGACAAAGCAAAGCAAGCTGACTTATAGTGTGATGCAATGAAGCGCCTAGCGAATAAAACTTGAGCACTCGCGCGGGAACTCCCGGCGGGAGAAATACTTGATGAGCGGGAGACTACTCCCCCCTCCCCTTGCCTTCCCAGGACTGGAAAATTCTCAGCGAAACAAGAATAGTCCAAAGCCTACATTCAAGGCCACCGTGATAAGGAAAAGCGGCAGGGAAGAAGCTCCCACGTTTCTGCCTGCATACCTACGCAAGCGCATAGCGGGGTAGGGAACATACAACAATGGATTCAGTGAGAAACATCAAATGCATATTTTCTGACATCCTTGAGTCTGCAGTTTTTCTTCTTCCTCATCTTGCTCTTCTTCCTCTTCTTCTTCTTGGAATCCAAGCTCTTCTCCATATTTTTTTTAAAAAAGACTTCTACTTTTAACTGCAGACCCAACCCCTCCCTCTCTCCCTCCTTGATTATGCAAAAAGAAAGGGAAGGGAGGGGAAAATCCAGGCCCACACATCTAAGACTGACACATCTGGGAGCAGGGAATCCCCCAGTTCTTAACATTTACTGATTCCTTCTTATGGTCTCTCCGGCTTCTTAAAAGTTTGCCTGAGCAGGAGGACACGGCCTCTTTTGTCTTTGGAGAAGGACGGAAAGAAAACAGAACCGGGAGGGAGCATCAGCCTAAAGAGAGAGAGTACATGGCAGACAGGTTTGTCCATTCATTCATGGTACTATTCATGGTAGTTAAATGGAACCTCCACATGCAGGGGCAATGTATCTCTGAATATTAGTTGCTTGGGGTTAATTTGTAATCCACCTTGAGTCTCAGCAAGTAAGCTGGGTTATTAATAAAGTAAAGAAAGAAAGAAATAGGGGTCAAAATAATTCCTGTCTAATAGGTTGTCCAAAAGCATGAGACTTGCCAGTGTTGGAAACAGAATGCTGGACTAGACTTTTGACTTGATCCATCAGGGTTTTTTGATATTCCTAGCCTCACACCCACTTCCCAAGTTTCCACCCTGCTCTCAGAGGCGCTGTGCCTTTTCCAGACAGTTAGATAATTCTTTATCACACAGCAGCCTTGCCAGGGACAAAGAGTGAGGCCTCTTGGAAATCCTATCTGTACTTATTTGTGTGAGAAAGGGTCCAATAAAAACGATGGGCTTCAATTAACACATGGAATAGATCAGGAGTTTCTGCAAAGCAATGTATCACTGTGCTCATATGGGACCACTGTGGTAAAACAGCATGCAGTACCTTAACACTAACCTTCCGCCCAGGGAAAAATAAAACGGACTCCTTGAAGTAGTTGGCAGAGCCCACAGGAAAGAAGAAAACTAACCCTTTCTTGACCATGAAAATGGGAAGAGGCAGATGTGACATCCACCTTGTACCAAGCACTGCAAGGAATCTACAGTGACTGTTAGAGACAACAAGTGGAGACCCGCAAGAAACTTACGGGATGGTTATCTCATTCGTCACACCTTTGCTTCCTCTGCTCACCCCCTACCTCTCTCACACTATTTCTCCCCTCTGCTCCCCTTTTCTTACTCTATTTCTGCTCCATGCATGTGATTTCCTCTCTCTTTCTGATCTGTCATCTTTCTCTTTGTTTTTCTGCCTCCCCACTTCATCACTCTTTCTCTTTCTGCCCCCCACCCCATCATTCTTTCTTTCTGCCCCCAGCCTCCTGGCTGCTTTCTGCCCCCAGCCTCTCTCCCAGCCTCCTGCCTGCTTCTTCCCCCACTCCGCAGAGCAGCGGTAGCAGTGGTGGCAGTGCTCTCAACCACCCACCTGCTTTCTCTCCCCCCCACAGCAGCAGTGGCAGCACTCTGGGAATCACAATGGATCTCCCAGCTACAGAGATCAATTCACCTTAGGGTTGCCAGCTCCAGGTTGGGAATTTCCTGGAGATTTGGGGGTGGAGCCTTAGGACAGTGAGGCTTGGGGAGGCAAGCAGGGTATGATGCCATAGACTCAACCCTCCAAAACAGCCATTTTATCCAGGGGAACTGATTTCTGTCTCCTGGACAACAGCTGTAATTCTGGGTGATCTCCAGTCCTCATCCAGAGGTTGGCAATGGTGGTTCTCATGGAGGAAATGGCTGGAGGGTGGAGTCTATGGCATTACACCAGTCCAAAGTTCCTCCCCTCCTTAAATCCCACCCACTCCAGGCTTCACCCCTCAAATGTCCAGGGATTTCCCAACCTGGAGTTGGCAACCCTATTTCCTTCCCAACCAACAGCCAACCTACCTTTATCTGCCTCTCTGTCTCCTGTTTTCCATCTTTACCCCCCAGCCTCTACCTAGGAAAATTACAGTCTTTCTCCACAGTGAGGGCCAAAGCAGCTTTCATTATTCCCTCCTCCTTTTTTCTGCACAACAACCCTGTGAGGTTGGTTAGGCTGAAATATGTGACTGGTCCAAAATCACACAGTCACCTTCCACTGCAAGATGGGGATCTGAACCTGGGCCTTGCAGATCCTACTTTGAAGCTCTAACTGCTGCACCTGACTGGCTTTCATAGGGTGGCTGCTGATGAATGGTAGCAAGCAGCCAAGGCTAGGTGAGTCATGCAAATCAGGGGGGACCTGGCAAGCCTAGAATGCTGCCAGGCCTAGAGTGGCCAACCTGCAAATGTGCCCTGGAGACCCCCAGAATTACAACTGGACTCTAGACAGCAGAGGTCTGTCTCCCTGCAGAAAATAGCTGCTTTGGAGGGTGGAAACTGTGGCATTATACCCAGCTGAGGCCTCTCCCTTCCCAAACCCAGCCCTCCTCCTTAGAGTCCACCACAAAATCTCTAGAAATCCCCCAGCCTGGCCCTGGCAACTTTTGTGAGGCCTGGCCCCAAGGCTCCCTCCCTCCCTCCCTCCAAGGCTGAAAGAGGCCTGGAAAGAAAGGGCCCTTCCCCCACCCCTTCCACCGACAGAGCCAGTCAGAAGCCTCTCCCTCCCCCTCCCCCCACAACGTTCTAATCTCTCACCGTTGCTGCCTGGAGTTAGGTCCTTGCAGAGGCCATTTCAAAAGGCTTTTTGGGGAATTCAAGAGTTCCTGAAGGGATTTCTTCACTTCTGGGATTTTTCTACAAACCCAGGAAGTCTACTGACTATGCAGGAAAAGCTGTTGGGGGACAGTGAGGCCCCTGTTGGAGGGAATAGGTATCCGCACTTTTTGGCTATTAGAATAAGGATAGAAATCTGGACAGTCTGATCACAAGGCAACAAATTCAAAGAGAGAGGGCTCAGCTGCTTCTGGTGTTGGGATTCTTGTTTAAAATCAGTGGATGCATTTCAAACACAAGAGCCATACTGTGCTTAAATTTAAAAAGAAAATATATTTACTAGAGAAAAAGCAAACAAATGTGGGAATGGTACTTTAGATAAAAGAAAATAAAGATGCCGTACTTGCAGCTACTCTAATACATCCTGTCAGCCACACTGTTGAAGATGGTTCCTTTTCTGCGCGGATCTCTATCTCAGTTTTCATTGCTCCACGCAAAGGGCCCTAAAGGTACCATGAGGTATCTAGCCAGTCTCTTTACAGCATTCCAGTTGTGATCATTCAGTGAATTTGTCTTTCTGCAGTAGAGACGTCTGGTTGACTGACTTTGCTCAGATATAAGAGTTTTCCAACTGCTTCTCTGTATTCATGATTGTTCTCAAGCAAGTTTCCATCTGTCAATTTTGGGTAAGCTTGGTCAAGTGGTGTACTAATATTTCTATGCTTCTTTATGCCCATATATTCAATAAAGTCCATAATTTTGTGTTTAAGATTCAAGACAAAACTTCCATCACCACTTCTTTCAATTTCCATTCCAAAATAATGTTTTATATCTCCCAGTTGTTTCACTTCTACTTCTTTGTTCAGTTCATCAGCTATTTCTTTGAACTCTTCTTTGGTTTGACAGCATAAAATCAAATCATCAACATAAGTAAGTAAGTAAGTACATATTGATATTGTCCATTCTTGTCTTGTAAACAGACAAGGTTCTGCTTTTCCTTGTTGAAAGCCTTGCTTTTGAAGCAACATAGTTTATCTTTCCATTCTTTGGCAGATTGTTTAAGTCCATAGAGAAACTTTTTAAGTCTACATACAAGATCCTCTTTTCCTTCTTCATGAAAACCATCAGATTGCTTTATGTAGGTCTCCTCTGTTAAGTCTCCATTAAGAAAAGCAGTTTTGATGGTCACGTGTTCCACATGCATGCCTCTTGAGGCTGCTATACTTAAAAGTATTCTGAGCGATGTGTGACTTACAACAGAAGTATAGGTATAATCAATTCCTATTTTTTCGTATAGCCTTTTGTCACTAGGTATGCTTTGTATGTTTCCATACTACCATCAGGGTTGTATTTCACCTTGACCTTCTGTCAGAGTCCCACAGCAATCAGTTTCAACAATGTCCCTTCAAAAGGATCACGTTTATTGAGTACAGTAAAGGCAGGTAATCTTTGCATACATTCCATGTTAGAGCTAACCCTAAAGGCAGGAGAGGGAGAAGATTTGCTGCATGCAAAGTGGGGTCCCCTAATGTACCGAGCCAGAGGTGCAAACGGGTTGTGCCTAAACTAATGGGTTCACATTCCCAGACAAAGCAAAGTACATGAAGCACCAAGATCAGGCACCCTAACAGACAAGACTTCAGTGAGGAGTGAAAGTTAACATTCCAGCACATTAAGATGTTCACCCAGCAGCCTCCTACCCCTCACCATATACAATGGCAACGTAGCTGACATTCTGCCCCTCCGAAGGCCTCCCCCCACCTGGTTTGTTTGAATACATTTTATGAAACGCATGCAGCAACTTAGGAGCATTGACATGGCCTGCATCAACCCACTCATTCTGCGAGGGGTTGAAGTCCTTCCATTTCATCAAATAAAAAATACACCCTCGTTTAACTTTTGAGTCCAAAATCTGGGCAACTTCGTGGTGCAGTTCACCATTCACTATCAGTGGAGGTGGAGCCAGAGGATGAGGTCTCCAAGTATTTAGTCCAGGGTCCCACTTCAGCAAACTGTAATGAAAAATAGGATGTATCCCTTAGGCAAGTCCAGTTCAACAGTCACGTCATTGATCTTACACACCACCGTAAATGGTCCTACGTATTTCCAGCCCAGTTTTCTGCTAGCTTGGAGCCCCTTTAGGTTCTTGGTGGGCAGATACACAGAGTCACCAGGCTGAATGTCCCACCCAGGGGTCCTCCCTTTATCAGCCTGAGCCTTATAATCCACTTTAGCTTTTTCCAAAGTCTTTTGGATGATAGGCCAATGTGCCTTCGGTCCCTGCCATCAGGTATGAAGGTCCCCTGGAGGGGCATCTGGAGTTCCTGCCGTGGGGAGAGGGGCTTCTTCATACCCATACACCACTTTGAAGGGGGACAACCCAGTGGACAAATGGATGGAATTGTTATAACTGTACTCCGCATATGGCAACAGCTCAGCCCAATCATCTTGCTGATAGAAAAGCATCCGAGGAATTGTTCAACCACTTGATTGACCCGCTCGGTTTAGCTGTCAGTCTCTGGGTGGTAGGCACTACTGAGACCCTGTTCAATGCCCAGCACCTTCCAAAATTTGGCAACAAACTGGGTTCCATGGTCTGATCCTATCTTAGTTGGCACTGAATGCAGTTTCACTATATGGAGCGTGAACATTTTGGCCAGGGCTTTGGCTGTAGGTAGCTGTTTAAAAGGGACAAAATGTGCTTGCTTTGAAAACAAGTCCACCACCACCACCCAAATCACCATTTCCCCCTTGCTAGGAGGCAGGTCCATTATAAAATTCATGGAAATCACCTCCCAGGGCCAGCTAGGCATCTCCAATAGGCAGAGTAACCCTGGTGGCTTCCCAGGGCGTATTTTACTCATTAGACAGGTTTGGCATGACCCTACGTACTGCAAAATGTTAGCCCGCATATGAGGCCACCAAAACTGGCATTGCAATAGGTGAAGAGTTTTCAAGTAGCCAAAATGACCAGCTAGTTTCGATTCATGCCCAAAGTGCATCACATCCCCATGGAGGGTGGTTGGCACAAATAGTCTGCCGCACCGATAACAGCAATTGTTAGGTCCTTGTTGGACTGTAGGATCAGTAGCTATTTCGGTTCTATCTGTCTCAGAAAATGCCTCCTTGAATTTTGTGGCCCACGGCTCATCCCGCTCACCAGCCCCTGCCTTCATCTGATTGCAGGTTAAAACTGGGAAGGCGTGAGTCTACCAGCTTTTTCTGCTGGCTGGCATGTTGCGGGAGGCGAGACAAAGCATCCGCCAGGGAATTCGTCTTTCCAGGGAAGTGCTGGAGGGTGAAGCAGAACTTTGAGAAAAACCCTGCCCACCAGAGCTGATTTGTATTGAGCTTGCAGGGAGTGTGCAGCCCCCGCTAACCAGTGTCTCCAGGTTAATGCTAGCTTAATAGCTGCAGCTTCCTTATCCCAAACTGCCCAATCCCATTCAATGGCATTAAACTTTTTGACACATATCCCAGAGTGTGAAGCCTCCCATCCACTCCCTCCTGCAGGATGGCCCCCCCATCACAACATCTGAGGCATCGACCTGTGCAATGGATTTTTTGTTTTCATCCAGCTGACTTAGAATCAGCTCAGATGTTAACAGTGCCTTTAGTTTCTCAAATGCCTCCTGACACTCAGCAGTCCACTCTAAACAGGCCCTGGGCTTAGTACTCTCTTGCCCCTTCCCTTTAGTTTTTAGCAATTCCATGAGAGGCAGGCTCACTTGAGCAAAGTTTGAGATGAACATCCTATAGAAATTGGTGAATCCTAAGAAGTATTGGAACTGGTGCCGGGTCCAGGGAGCCTCCCACCCCAGCACATCTGCCACTTCGTGGGAGTCCATCTCCAGCCCCCTGGGGGAGATACGGTAGCCTAGGAAGTCTACTTCCATTTTGTGAGACTCATACTTAGACGGTTTGGCAAACAGTTTGTGTTCATAGAGGGTCTGCAAGACTTCCCACACCAGTTTCCCATGCGTCTTTTTATCTTGTGAATATAATATCATCTAGATAAACTAGGGTCCCCTTGAAAAGGTGCTTGTGCAACACTTCATTTATTAAGTTCATGAACACCCCCGGGGCCCCCTGTAGGCCAAATGGCATCACCAGGTATCTGAACTGGCCCAATGGAGCATTGACGGCTCCCTGATGCGCACACGAAAGTACACATCCCTTAAATCCAACTTGGTGAAGATCTTCTGTTTATCAGCCTCTGCCAGGAGGTCTTTGATCAAAGGCAGGGGGTAAGCATTTGTGGTGGACGCTGCATTCAAGCCCCGGTAGTCTGTGCATAGCTGTAGATGCCTGTCTTTCTTCTTCTGGAAGAGAACAGGGGCCGCAAACTGGGAAGAGGCGGGATGAATGAAACCCCAAGCCAAATTTTTGTCAATAAACTTTCTCAACTCCTCCTTTTCTATGGGGCTCACAGAGTACAGTTTCCCTTCGGGCAACTTGTGCCCCAGTAGAATCTTGATGGCACAGTCCATATTACAGTGGGGAGAAAGTTCGTCCGCTTCTTCCTCCTTGAACACCCTGGCCAAGTCTCTATATTCCACTGAGATGGATTCTGATTCCTCCTTAGCCAAACAGGCATGGACCGAGACATCCGGAGGTGCCTCCCCCCACTCGGGTAGCCAAGCACGAGTGCTACATCCAGGAGCCACAAAGTTGACAGTTCCTTCACTCCACTGGATGTAAAGGTCATGGGCTCAGAGCCAGGGACTCCCTAGCACCACTGAAAATAAAGCCATGGGATTCGCAACTAACGCTCAGGTTTCCCAGTGAGTCCCTGTGCCCATAATGAGAGGCACGGTTTGGTACTTACAAGGCTCATGCATGGTTGAGCCATCCATCTGAGTAAAAATTAGGGGCTCAGGTAATCATTGCACCGGGACCCTCAACCCCGTCACTATAGAAGGACTAATCAAGTCTCCAGCACACCGCGAGTCTATAAGTGCCCTCACATGGACCTCGGTCCCCATCTCTGGGTTGAGCACGGACACCGTCACGAAAAACAAAGGGGGGGGGGCTGTTCACTGATTGAGGTGCAGACGAACCTGCTGCTTTGCACCTTTTACCGCAGGTCCTGGCCTTTTCCTGCCAACTGAGGATTCTTGTCTCTGCTGGAGGATGCGGCCCCGAATTGGGTGCCAAGTTGAAGGGCCCATGGCAGCTTCGGGCAGAGATTCTTCTTCACAGGTGTCTCGGATCCCTTCTGCTCAGGTGTCGTGACCACTGCTGGACAGAAGGCAACATAGTGGCCGCTTCTCCACAGCGGAGGCAGAGCCCTTGGCGCATCCGCTGGTCATGCACAGGCTCCTTCGGCTTGGGACGGGGGGGCGGGGTCTTCAATATCGCCCCTGGGGTCTTCAGGTACATTTTGGGAGCTGTCATCTTAATCATTTGGAGATGATTCTCTGCATCTCCCGCTTCCCTCACCCAGGCTGCCGGGAATATTGGGTTCACATTACTCAGGACGGCTTCCAAGATTTGATGGTTCAGCCCCAATCGATACTGCTCCACTAGCACAGGCTCGGGCCACCCTTGGATCTTAGCTGTGTACATCTTAAACTTGTCAGAGTACTCATGCACCGACCGACTCCCTTGCTTCATGGCTCGCAGGGCAGTGCGGGCTTTTCCCGCCTTTATGGGATCCTTATACTGACTCTGCAGGGCCCACATAAATGCTTGCACCTCTTGGAGCTCGGGCCCATGCAGGTTGTGCAGACCCATGTACCAGTTTGCTGCTCACTCCCGCAGCCACAACCCAATATAATCTACCTGGTGTTCATCAGACGGGAACAGGTGGCCCCAGTAGTGGAGGAAAGGTAGTCATAGTGGCTGGCACCCCTTGGCTTTGGGGCAGTAATCCACGATTCTCGGGTGTCCATGGGAAAGCGGGCCCATGTGTATGGATCCCTCCT
This sequence comes from Gekko gecko, assembly GCA_029375565.1. NCBI lineage: Eukaryota > Metazoa > Chordata > Lepidosauria > Squamata > Gekkonidae > Gekko > Gekko gecko. The sequence goes on from JAPDNY010000003.1 coordinate 92,470,761, forward strand.
GGACTTCTTGTACCCAAGCCCCCCACTTGCACCAGTCATGACAGGGTTCTCCTCCATCATGGTAGGAACCTCTTCCGTGGTTGTAATAGGAACACCCCCATCTTCCTTGTTGCTCATGTTGAGGTATGGGGTTGGGGATTATACTAGCTCTAACACTCTGTCAGAGTCCCACAGCAATCAGTCTCAACAATGTTCCTTCAAAAGGATCAAGTTTATTGAGTACAGTAAAGGCAGGTCATCTTTGCATACATTCTGTGTTAGAGCTAATCCTAAATATGGGAGAGGGAGAAAATATACTGCGTTCAAAGTGGGGTCACCTGATGGAGCTGAGAGAATCAGAGGTGTGAACGTATTGTGCTTAAACTAAAGGAGTTCACATTCCCAGGCAAAGTGTACGAAAGGTCAGGCGCCCAGCTAACAGATAAGACTCCAGAGAGGAGTGAAAGTTAACATTCCAGAATATTAAGACGTTCACCCAGCAGCCTCCTACTCCTCCCCACATACAATGGCAGCGTAGCTGACAGCACCCATTTGTCGTCAATAGCTTTCCTTCCAGGAGGTAACTGTGTATGAACATGCCAATGCTGCTAATGGGCCAGTGTGTAATACCATTCAACCTGTGTGTGAGCATAAAAATTGTCTTTTTAAATGGCACATTACATTGGGTCACCATAATGTGCAAAATTTATTGAGAGAATGTAACATTAATGTTGTTGATTGTAATCAAATGCAAGCTGGTTGTGATATATGCCTCAGAGCAAAGGGGAAAGGCCCAATACACAAAGGCATTTCTACTGTCTGCAATGAAAAATTTCAGGAAACAGTGTTCTCAGACATAGTGGGACCCATAAAGGTGTCAGCCAGTGGCAGCAGATACTTTCTAACCTTCATGGGAGCAAAATCAAGACATGTCTTTGTCTACCTAATTAAAAGCAAAGACCAAGTTTTTGATAAGTGATGCACATTGGAGCCAAAAATCCTAACTATGAGAGACTGACCAAGAGAGATCTTGGAGTCGTAGTAGATAACTCATTGAAAATGTCAAGATAGTGTGTGACTGCAATAAAAAAAGGCCAACGCTATGCTCGGGATTATTAGGAAGGGAATTGAAAACAAATCCACAGGGATCAGTACTCAGTCCAATGCTTTTTAACTTGTTTATTCATGATTTCGAGTTGGGAATAAGCAATGAAGTGGCTAAATTTGCAGATGACACAAAGTTGTTCAGGGTGGTGAAAAGCAGGGAGTGTGAAGCACTCCAAAGGGATCTATCTGTCAGGTAGCCCTGCCATTGTGGGATGGAAGGAGGCATCCTTTCAGCTGTTGGAATGCGGGAGTCAAGGGGGCCTCTGGTCTCACACTGATTTACTATTGTATGTTCTGCTTCTTATCAAATTTGCCTGACCTTGGGTCTCAAGCTGCTGCCACAAAGGCGCTGAGAATGTATCTGGTCTGGGTTGTTTTCTTAAGCCTTTTCACACACACAGGCAATATAACCATTGGTTAGGTGCTAGAGGGGGGTTAATTTGAATGGGGTATAACTTTGGATGCTTTCTCTTTCCTGGTATCACTGACAAAGAGCTTGTACCTGTATCTCCAGCTTTGTCTTAATAAACACTATCTTCTGAATAAGCCTGGTGTTTGAGTGACGATCTGGGGAACCTGACACTATCAAGGATGGGCAAGTGGGCCTCAACGTGGCAAATGGGGTTCAATGTGGCCAAGTGCAAAATGATGCACATTGGAGCCAAAAATCCTAAATATAAATACACACTGATGGGGTCAAAACTGGCAGAGACTGACCAAGAGAGAGAGCTTGGAGTCATGCATATGAATGAATGAAAATGTCTAGACTCAATGAAAATGTCTACACAGTGTGCAACTGCAATAAAAAAAGGCCAACGCTATGCTGGGGATTATTAGGAAGGGAATCAACCAGTATTATCATGCCCCTATATAAATCGATGGTGCAACCTCATTTGGAGAACTGTGTACAGTTCTGGTCACTACACCTCAAAAAGAATATTATAGCATTGGAAAAAGTGCAGAAAAGGGCAACTAGAATGATAAAAGGGTTGGAATGCTTTCCCTGAGAAGAAAGTTTAAAACACTTGGGGCTCTTTAGCTTGGAGAAACGATGGCTGAGGGGTGACATTATCGAGGTTTATAAGATTATGCATGGGATAGAGCAGGTAGAGAAAGAAGTACTTTTCTCCCTTTCTCACAATACAAGAACTCGTGGGCACTCCATGAAATTGCTGAGCAGTCGGGTTAGAACAGATAAAAGGAAGTCCTTCTTCACCCAAAGAGTGATTAACACATGGAATTCACTGCCACAGGAGGTGGTGGCAGCTACAGGCATGGACAGTTTCAAGAGGGAATTAGATAAGCACAGGAAGAGGAAAACACGATACTTGCAGGGGCGGGAATCCCCCCCCAGCTCCTGGAAGCAGGAGGACCTCAGGGCTGAGGAGGAAGTGGCCACAGGTAAGCTCCCCCCAGCTCCAGCAATCTCCTCCTCCCCCCCCAGCTCTGGCAGCAAGGCCTGTGTGGCTTCCAGATGCTGGGCCTGCCGATCTCCTCCTCCTCCCCCCACCCCGGCTCCGGCAGCAAGGCCTGAGCAGCTTCCAGCCACCGGCCTGCTGCAGGGTTCCCAGAGCGTTCCATGCACATGTGCATGAAATGCTCGTTTACTTGGGGGGGGGGGTTAAGTATCCCCCCCCCTAGTTTTTAATAGATTTCAGATTTTTCTGCACATCTGAGGATTGCCCGAAATGTACAGGAAAATTTCTTTGCCCCCTAGGTGCCCCCAATGCGCGGATTTAGATATCTGCATGCAGAGGGCGCCTTGGCTATTAGAGATATAGATATGGAGCAGAAGTCCATCAGTGGCTATATAGGAACTCTCAGTCTGGGGCCAGTGATGCTCTGTATTCTTGGTGCTGGAGGGGGGGGGGAAACTCCAGAGGACAGCGGAAGACAGGAGGGCCTGGCGTGATCTGGTCCATGGGGTCGCGACTGAACAACAACCAAAGGCACTATAAAGAACAGGATGATTCCAATGCTTGGTTAAGACCATAAGGATAATAAATTTTAAAGCACATCTCAGGAAAAGCTAAGGGCTTTACATACTTCCTTCCATAACTGCTGCTTCTACAAGCTAGCAACAAAAAGCACCTATATAGAGAGAATGTGTAAGCCATATTTAAAGGGGACATAGGCACTGTAAAAAACAGGATAATTCAAATTCTTGGTTAAGGCCATAAGGATGGTAACTTTTAAGGCGATGGATCCAGAATACCTATTATATCTATTGGCAGTCACAATTTCCAAGACTAAAAATTTAAAGTTGTTAACAGTATAATTGTGTCAGCTAGCTGCCATGCTTTCTTTATTTTCCTTCGTCCCCAACCTGTGCACATGCGCACGTGCTTGCTTTGCTTGGCTACCATGGGTAATGTAAGGGAGGCGCTCCTTCAACCGTGCGAACTGGCTCCACCAGACAGCGTTATCAGTGTGACCTTGACGAGAAGGGAGAGCTTGAGTTCCATTATCGGTGTGAATGTTTCTGCTTTTAGGGGGCTGGGGAGAGTCTCCTGTTTATGATGTAATGTCCCGCCAGGAGAGTTCCCATGTGTGCACTTGGATTTCATTTGCTTAGCTAGAGGAAGCATCAGAGTATACGTATTGAGTCCCTTACACTAATCGCTTTCCTGACAATGTACCTGTACTACTGGGCAACGGAACAGTATTCCAATAAAGCATAACTTTCCCCGGAGAGTGTGTTTGGACCTGCTTACTGTTGATCCTGACAGACTGTTGTCTATAAAATGCTGAACTAAAGAAGAGTTCAGTTGGCGTTGTCTAATATGTGATTTGTGTTCTATGATGTGTATGTGCATAGAACGTGTGGACATACATCTCTACACAGGTGCTTTCTGTTGCTAGCTTATAGAGGCAGTAATTGTGGAAGGAAATGTGATGTACCTGAGCCTTGAGCTTTTTTTGAGATGTATATAACCTATTTGAAGATATATTGTTTATCAAGTATTTACACATATCTTGTTACTGCTATAATTATTTTACCTTACATTGTATGAGTCATTATTGTCATTATGTAATTTCTTTCATGTTTAGTTACTGAGGAAGTTTTTTGAAACGGAGTTCTTAAAATCCGGATTCTTTGTTTATACTATTCTTCATGCATCTTCACCTCAAGAGGAAATTTTTCTACTTTAATATTGTACTTCTATGTTTGTATTTGTATTAATACTTTGGTCATTATTGAACAAGTGTTAGCATCTTTTTCACACAGATTGCTATTCCCTTGTATTCCTACACTGTGTGTTCCTCTTTGGCCATAGTTTATGGTCATTTCTGCATGGGGATTTTGTCCTGTGTGGACAGCTGGATGCTCTTGTTGCCGCATGATGTGTGCTCATTACGAGCATGATATGTGGGCTCCTGGCCCAGGGCTTTCCCTATTAAGCCAGAACAAAGAAAAAATTGCCTTGTCCTTCAGCTTGAATAGGAAATGGAGGGTGGCTACAGGCATAGCCTTTATGTGGAGGCTTTGCCCTCAACCAGTCTGGTACGTGGGGTGGAGCCGAGTTTCATCTTGTAACTGACAAGCTGTGTACTACCCCAAGCCTTTTAACATGCATTTTTTTCAATTCTCAGTTGAGTGTGGTGCTGTGGCTCAGTTACGTAGGAAGATAAAAATCACCAGGCCCGAGGGGGGGAGGGAGGTGCCTGAACACCAGATGGAGTGTCGTGATGCTATTCCCACCTATCTCTGATCCCTCCCATTGCTGCTTCCACAGTAGGGCACCATTTCACACTCCTGTGTGGCAGTGATCAGGGTTACACAACTGATCATCAGTTCAGAGATGGCATGTCATTCCTCAAAGTGTCTTTGCTCACAATATTAATGTGAAGACACTTTTCCCCCCAAAAGGAATAGTTTCTTACAGGCATCCTCATCAATGTACTGGCCTAAAACATTTCCTCAGCTTTGCATTCAGTGCACTTGGGAGTTAGTTTGGTGCAGCTGAAAGAATTCCCAGGTTCCACAATCTATTTATTGTATTTTTCTCTTGCTTTTTAGCCAAAAATTGGTCCCCAGTACAATCCACGGCAATTTTTCAATTAAAGTATCTCTCTATATTATAATTCTCTGTTAGTGGTGGCACACTCCAGAACATTCCACGAGCTCCAAAATCAATTCACTCTCTGGCTGGTCATTCAGAAGCTTACCCAGCTTATGCTATCCATTGGCTTCATGGGCTGAGTCCCACCCACACAAGCAGCACAGCGCTTCACCCTCAGTCTGGAGGGAACCAGCAAAGGGGATGGACACTCTGCCGAGGGAGCAGCAACTCCTCCATGGGGGAGAAGGAGGCAGACCTAGCAAATACCGGCAAGCAGGGGAAGCACTCACCTTTGCTGCCCCTTGTGGCCCCTCTCCCTCAGCTGCAAGGCTGGCACTTCGTCAGGGTGATAGATCAGTTGGCTGCACCACAGAGAAGGCTGCCCAGTACCTTCCAAAAGCTCCCCCACCTTCTTTCAGCAGCGGCAGCAGCTCCATGGACAGTCTGGCCTAGAGGAAATGAGCTGCGGCTCCTGGAAAGCCGGACTCTCTCCTGAGGAAGACACTTCTCTTGGCTCCTGTGTGGGACTAACTGTGACTAACTGTCCCCTCAGTGGCTGTTTTCTGTCAGTAAAAAAACAAAGGACCTAGGCGGGGCTACCTTCTGGCGCCCCCCCCCCCGTGTGCACCCAATTACAGGGTTGCCAACCTCCAGGAGGGCATGGAGAGAAGGAACCCCGACCTGCTCCTGCGGGGCGCTTCGGCAAGCCAGGGGAAGGGGCGGAGATTTAAACCCCCGTCCCTTCTGTCTGAGCGCCGGCTTCCGGCGCGGCAGTTCCTGCTCCCCAACCTGCCCCAAGCCTCCCCGCAGCCAAAGGCAAAAGTTCCCAACAAAGGCGGTGCAGGCGAGGAGAGCGAGTAGCTGGCGGGGGAGGGGGGAGAAGAGGAGGCAGCAAGAGGCTGGCGGGTGCCCAATGAGAAAGTTGGGCTCAGGCAAGAGAGCTGCAGCTGCCGGATCCACTTCACCCCGGGGGCGGGGGGGGGGGAGATGCTTTGCCGACAGCCCCAACGCTCTGCCCGAGTGACTGACTCTTGCCAGGAAGGCACGCTCTGGAGTGACTCCTGGCTGGGATGGAAGGGGAGGACTCCGCCTCCTCCCCTCCCCCCACGCGCCGCTGGGGATGTGCGGCCGGGTGAAGTGGGAGCCTCCAAAAGGCTGGTGGGCTGCCCGGCTGCCTGCGTGGAGATGGGCAAATAAAGCGGGTGCAGGTCATTGCTGGGGCATTATTCCCCCACCCACCCAGTCCTCCTTTTTTTTCAGGGAAAGGGCGGCAGAGGCTTCCCGGATGGAGGGGCTTGCTTGCTGTCAAAGAGCTGGTGGGGAGCCTTCTGCCTGACCAGGGCCCTGGTGACCAAAACAGAGCCTCCACGTTCAGAGGCAGGAACCCGGCAAGCCAGGGGAAGGGGCAGGGGTTTAAAGCCACCATACCGCCCTGCCTCCCTCTGAGCACGGAGGAGGAGAGACCTGGGGGGCGGGGGGGGGTTCAAGGCCGAGTCCAAGCTCTGGGCGCTTGCCTCGCACCTCTGGAGTGGGGTGGCCTGGCCATGTGGAGAGCCCCCGCCCTGCCTCAGTACCTTTCCACATGGGCTGGCAAGCAGGGAGCCCACGGCGATGGGGAAAGGTGGGTGGGCTTGGAAGGCACTCTCAAGGGGCCCGGCTCTCTCTCTGGCCCTGGAACCGCCCCGGCAGCGCACACTCCTGAGCCGGAGGGGAACGGACTGGCCCACCGGCACATGCCCCAGGCTGTCCGGTGCCCCTCCCAGCACTCTCCCGCCAGAGCACAGGGCGCCCCCCCGTCCATCCTCTCCACCAGCTAGGGGGGAGGGGGAGGGCGGGTGAGCTGCACCGCCACCTCCTGCATCCCAGCCGGGCGCTCTGTATTGGGAGGCGGTGGCAGCAGGCACCCAGTTAGGGTGGCGGGGGGGCTTATGGGGGAGGCAGGGTGCCGTTTGATGCCCCTGAGGGCCAGTGCACTCTAGGCGAGTGCCTAGCTCGCATAGTGGGCGAGCCTGCCCTGTCAGCACAACACCCTCCCCCACCCACTGCCAACTTGGCCACTTTCCTCTCAGAATAAACTGAAAATGGCTCCTTTTTGGCTCCACCATGGCTGGCTGGCTAATGAGCTGGGCCAGCGACCATCAAACCATTCTCCTCACCCCCCTGCTGTGCGGCTGACTTTCCCCTAGGGTTGCCAATCTCCAGGTGGGACCTGGAGATCTCCCGCTGTTACAATTGATCTCCAGATGACAGAGACCAGTTCCCCTGGAAAAAATGGCTGCTTTGGAAGGTAGACCCTATGGCATCATCTCCAGCTGTCCTTCCATCCCCCCCATGCTGCCCTCCACAGGATCCACCCCCCAAATCTCCAGGTATTTCCCTAATCAGAGGTAGCAGCTGTACTTTCACCTCAGTGCCTGTTGCTAGGCAGCCAGGTTCTGTCAGTAAAAGGCCCTTTCTGCACCTATTTTGGCCTTTGGGAGAAAACCCATTGGGGCCATTCCTGATAGGGTTGCCAGCTCCAGGTGGGAAATTCCTGGAGATTTGAGGGATGGCGCCTGAAGAGCGTGAGGTTTGAGGAGGAGTGAGACCTCAGACTGGTACCTGGACTCCACTCTCCAAGCCAGCCATTCCCTCATGGGGAACCATTGTTGCCAGTCTCCAGGTGGGGGCTGGAGATCACTCAGAATTACAACTGCTCTCTTGCAGGGAGGGGGAGGAGATAGAAGGCTGAAGCCAGGGGCAGATAATGGTAGGTTGACAGTTGGCTGGGTGAGAGATAAGGTTGCCAACTCCAGATTGGGAATTTCTTGGAGATTTGAGGGGTGGGGCCTGGAGACGGTGAGATTTTAGGAGGGGTGGGACCTCAGACAGGTACAATGCCATAGACTCCACCCTCCAAACCAGCCATTCCCTCATGGGGAACCATTGTTGCCAGTCTCCAGGTGAGGGATGGAGATCACGCAGAATTACAACTGCTCTTCAGAGGGCAGAGATCAGTTACTCTGGAGAACGTGGTGGACTCTGTGTCATTATATCCCGCTGAGGTCACCACAGCAAATTGATGCTGAGTGCTCAAGGCCAGGGCACTCTCCCAGAGCCTCTTTCTAGAGCTCATTGTATTTATTTCCACAACGGGCCTTATTCCTAGTAATATAATAAAAGGCGTTCAGGGAAGCAGGTTTTTAGTAAGATTGCATCTGAGCACAATTAAAAAGCACCTGGTGGCTTGTTCTGGCCTCAGGAATTCTTTTCCTCTTGTAGGGTTGCTTTACAGAATGGAAATGAGACTATTAAGTAGACAGAAGCACAGTTCATCCTGACCTGGGGTAACGTGCGAAACCAACTAGCACATGCACTTGAGTCTAGCTCTGAGATACGCCATCCACCCCTGTATTATAGAATCATTCACACTGCCCTTACTTTTATGTGCAGTGGCTTCATGCAGTGACCTCTAAAGATGCACGCAGACATGTATCTAGAAATAGGTTGGTATATTTTTTCCATTGGTAAGTGAGCTGAGCTTATCTGCCCCTGTTGTGTTATACATGATGAACCTACTTGATCCCCATATTGAATGTTGATGTCCAGTTCTGCACCTCCCACACGCTTGAAGCAAGCCTTTGGCCTTTTCATATTGTTCTAAGCTCCACTTCTTTCTTTCTTCGTGTAAAAGTGTATTCAGGACTTTAAAAACTTCTGGAGGGGCATGCAGGTAGATTAGTAATGTCACAGGCATCAACATGGGGACTTCAATGAAGAAAACATTGGGGGCCCACCTGGGTAGGGCAGGTCAAACAAAGGTACAAGGCTCCAAGTGCCTATAGACCAATCTCCTTACTATGGATAATAAGAAGGAAGCACTTGAGATTCTCTTGCAAACAGAGGGCTATGATATAATAGGAGTCACTGAATCTTGGTGGATGATTCTCATGACTGGGATGTGGTAATGGCTGGGTATGAGTTGTTCAAGAAAAAACGGAAGGGTAGAAGAGGAGGCAGAGCGGCACTGTATGTGAAGAGAGGGCTAGATTGTCAGGAAGTTCTGGAGAATGTGGTTGATAACCCCGTGGAAAGTATATGGGTGGAAATAGGGGGAGGTAGGACAAAGGGTATTGTTGTTAGAGTCTGCTACAGACCACCTGACCAAGGACAGGAAATGGATGCTGCCGTCCTTGAACAGATTGGTAGGGTATCCAGACATCAGAACGTTATAACTATGGGAGACTTCAACTTCCTCGATGTGTGCTGGGAGACAAGCTCAACAAAGAGACAAGAATCGACTTCCGGTTATGGTGACTTGACTAGCGGACGTGTCTCCCGAACTTTCCCGGGGACACGAACCGTGCACAGGTGCCAGGAGGGGGTTCACACAAGCGTAACCCTCCAAGGAGTCCTGGAGATGGACTCCGGGTCAGGGGACTTTTGCCTGGTAGCCTTTCCCACGCACAGCAGGAGAATTGAGGCTCCGAGCCATCCCGACGGTCCTGACGTACTGTGAGGCCTATGTGAATCGACCAAAGAGGCACTAGCCAGGACAAGCGGTGCAATGAAGCATTAAAAGAGAAAGCGAAACAAGAATAAACTGATCGGTAAAAGTGTGAGTTTGGTGGAACGAGAAATAAAACTTTCCAAGAAGTTCTCCCCCCCCAAGAAGCGGCGGGAGGAGGGAGAGGTTCCCCCCCCCATCTAGGAACTGTTAAAATACGCAAGAAGAAGGGGGTGAACATAAAATCTAGCAGCAAAAGTGGCCTCTTGGGACTTACCAGGCTTGAAAAAGCTTTAGGTCGAAATTCAGACCCTTCAGCACGGACTTTGTTAATGTAAACAATCTTTCCAACATGTCGGGACCAAGCAGGAAGTGGGAGAAAGCGGGGAAGAAGCAAGTAGTCCCTCCCAGTCCTCATTCTGAGGAGGTCCCTGACATCACCAAGCTGCTCGCAGAGCAGATACGCCCTCTGCTGGAGCAACTCACTGTTATAAACCAACATCTTGGGAACATTAATCAGGCACTGGCTGTGCAACAGACACAGCTGACAGAAACATAAAAAAATGGAGCAAATGGCTGCAAAGTGTTTAGAAACAGACACCACTAATAAGCAAATTAAGAAAAAAGTCCAAAAAATTGAGAAATGACAAGAGCTCCAAGAGGATAAACTGATTCAACTTCAGATGGAAAAAGCCAATGTGGTTCTTCATCTTCAGGATGTACCAGAGACTGATAGAGAAGATCTCAGGCTAATACTGGTGCAGGCCCCCATGGTGGATTGTAAAATGGAAACAATTATAAGCGATATGGACCTGGTGTATAGGGTTCATTCTGCATACATGAAAAAAAAACAATCTACCTGGGGAAGTAGTGGTGAAATTCACTAAGCGAAGTGCCAGAGATCAAATACTAAAAGCAACGTTGGGGACAATCCTGAAAATCGGAAACTCTACAATCAAGGTCTTAAAGGATATTCCATTCAGTTAGACAAAGAAGGAAGAGCTACAAGGAACTGACTAATTTCTTACAATTAAATTCTATACCCTATAGATGGGTAATTCCAGAAGGTGTGTTGTTTAAATTCAAGGACAAAAGAGAAAAGATTGATTCCATTTTTAAGGCACAGGAGTTCCTGAAAAAACATGGTGATCCAAAGGAAGGCAGAAAGCTGGACCAGATGGATAAATCGAGTGGCAAAGAGGACTCAGGGTCCACAAAGGGGGATTTGGAGCTAGGAGAAGCAGTACCAACTACTTATGATCTGAGAGTTAGGAAAAAGAAAGACAAAGCAAAATAGAGGCTGAAGGACTTTGAATGGAGTGCCTATTATTAGCATTTGAATATCTGGTGTGTCTACAAGAGAGCAATAATTAACCTGTCTATTTTCTTTTACAGTATTGGATGAATAGAATCACCAACTACAGAAGATGCTAATCATAAATATGCTAAATTGTATAATCATATGTTAAGCTTAAGAAAAGTCACTCACACTTGGGGTTTCTATTGTAGTTTTGGGGATATTACTTTTTTCCTGTAGATTAGTAGATATTTCCCTTCCCTGGTTTCTTGTAGTTTTCCTTCTTTCTTTGTAGTATTTAGAAAAGCAACAAAAAATCCCCTTCAGGGGGGCCAAAAAAACAAAAAACAAAGAGACAAGAATCATGCAACTTCCTGACCTGTCTGGCCAACAACTTCCATTTTCAAACGGTGAAGGAAGCTACAAGGGGCTCGGCCATACTAGACTGGATATTAACCAGCAGGGAAGAATTGGTAGACAGGATGAAGATGGTGGGGACCTTAGGGGGAAGTGACCATGTCCTCCATGAATTCCAGTTGCTGGGGGGGGTTCAAGGAAGTTCATAGCCAGACTCATAGGTTAGATTTTCATAGGGACGAATTCAATGAACTCAGAGGCTTGATGGGAGTCATTCCGTGAAGGAGTGTGCTGGTGTCAGGTAGCCCTGTCGTGTCAATGGTATGCGGGAGGAGTGCTGCTGCCGCTTTCCTTTCCTCTGATGTTTTCCCACACAGTCTCTTATCAGGCCCCTGGCCTTCTTGCTCCAGCTGCAGGGGCCTCGCTGGGAATTATAACGGTTCCTAGAATGTTTTGCTTCTTAGCCCTCTTTAGCTTCCCCCGCGTGCAAACTGTATCAACTGGCTTCTGCTGAAGGGTGTGTGTTTGAATGTAGTATAACCTAGTAGACGCTGCTGTATCTAGTCATTACTGACACAGAGAATGTACACGTGTCTTTAGTACTGTTCCATTATTAAACACTGTCCTCTGGAGAAGCCCTGTGTTGTGTGACTGACTGAAGAACCTGACAGCTGGAAGGGAAAGGAGCGAGTGAAGGGTGGGCTCTTCTCAAACATGAGCTTTTGCAAGCTCAAGGCCTCACCATTCCAGCAAGATGGAAACATGAAAAGGGCTCCAAGAAACCCATGTGGATGAACCAAGAGCTCCAGAATAAACTAAGGGAGAAAAAGGAAATGGAGGGAAATGGAGGGAAGGTCAGCTCTCTAAAGAGGAGTACATGAGAGTTACGAGGTACTGCAGATCAGCCATCAGAGAAACCAAAGCTCAGTATGAGTTGGGTCTGGCCAGGGGGGCTTGCTACAATAAGAAAAACTTCTACAGGTATGTGAGAAGCAAATGCAAGGTAAAAGAGGCAATTGGGAGCAGAAGGAGAAACTGGAGGAGGACAGAGAAAAAGCAGATGGGCTTAATAACTTTTTTTCTCCCAGAGGAACTTGAGGCCATCTAGAGATGGTATAGGACATAACAGGACACCTGAGTGTCCAGTTGACATTGACAGAGAGGTTGTGGAGACGCACCTGGCTGCAGTGGACAAATACAAATTCACTGGTCAAGATGGTGTGCACCCAAGAGTGCTCAAAGAACTTTCTAAGGAACTTGCAGAGCCTCTGTCCATCATCTTCAAGGCCTCCTGGAGGACTGGGGATGTGCCACAAGATTGGAGAAGAGTGACTGTTATCCCAATCTTTAAGAAAGGGAAGAAGGATGACCGGGGAAACTACAGGCCAGTCAGTCTGACTTCTGTTGCTGGGAAGATATTAGAGCAGATTTTAAAGGGATTGATCTGTAAGCATCTGAAGGCCACTTTGTGATCCGGGGAAGTCAGCATTGCTATGTCCCCAACAGATCTTGTCAGACCAACCTTCCTTGATTGTATGACAAGCTTACTGGATCGTGAGAACTCTGTTGATGTGATTTGCCTGGATTTCAGTAAGGCTTTTGATAAGGTTCCCCATGACATTCTGATGGGAAAACTGGAAGACTGTGGACTGAACTATAGGACAGTTTGGTGGATAGGGAACTGGTTAGAGGACCACACCCAAAGAGTGGTGGCCAATGGTGTTTCATCAGATTGGAGGGAGGTGTCCAGTGGGGTGCCACAGGGCTCGGTTTTGGGCCCAATTCTTTTTAATATTTTTATCAATGATCTGGATGAAAGGGTAGAAGGGCTACTCATTAAATTTGCTGATGATACTAAATTGGGAGGAGTAGCAAACACACAAGAAGATAAGAGCTAAAATTCAACAAGACCTGAATACTCTGGAGAAGTGGGCAGCTGCAAACAGGATGCAATTCAACAAAGATAAATGCACAGTATTATGTCAGGTTCCCAGTCAAACAACAACAATGTAAGGACCTCCCAGTGCACAGGAATCAGCAAACATAAATTGGGGAAGTTGCTATCAAATGCAAATAATATATTTTTTATATATTTCGAAAATGTGTAACATCAAATAACATTATATATAACTGAAAATACAAAAATGTGTAGGAAGTACAAAAATGTTAATCAAGCAATATAACAAGTCCAACAATTGAATCCAATAATTACAATTAAGTCCAATGATTTATGAAGAGTCCGGCTTCAACTTCATTTTGAGAGGAGACTTCATCAGAAGTGTTTAACATCAAACAGTGTGTACTTGTGTCCTCTTGCTTAGATAAACAGAATGTTCTCTATGTTGCTATGAGATTATTATCTAGGACTTGCCCTTCAATAGATTTAAGCACTTCTTTTGAATGGGCATTCCAAATCTTGTATTCAGCCCTACAGAACGTTTTCATATGAACCTATAAGCATGTCTTGATTTTCTGTGAAGATAAGTTGTGAGCGCTCAGCCTTTGTTTCATTCTTCAGATAAGCATCCTTGTTCATCCATGTACCGAACTTTTGTTCAGAAGACTTAGACATCGAAATGATTCATTTCATTCCGGAGAGGATTGTCAGCTATTGATTTTTCAAACAACTTTATTCAACTATTGATGCATTAATCCTTTTGTAGCAATATTTTTGTACACTTCAGCAGTTTGAGACCCAAGAGTGCCGCATGACGGAGTGAGCTCCCGTCTCTAGTTCCAGCTCCTGCCAACCTAGCAGTTCGAAAGCAAGAAATTGCAAGTAGATAAATAGGTACCACTTCAGTGGGAAGCGTTCCGTGTGCCTTGGTGTTTAGTCATGCTGGCCACATGACCATGGAAATGTCTTCAGACAGCGCTGGCTCTTTGGCTTTGAAATGGAGATGAGCACCACAACCCTAGAGTCGGATTTGACTGGCTTTCAAGCAAGGGAACCTTTACCTTTAAAGACTTACCTTGATTTTGCACTGATTATTATAATTCTGTTTCATAGAACTTTCCAGCGTCTATGTTTACAGTTCTTGCTGCTCTCTGTGAGCATGTAGAAATACAACAGGTACAGCTGGTCACATGCCCAACTCTGACATACTCCCCCGGCTTGTGAGGATGGCAATGATGGAATTTATTGATCAAATGGGAAGCCTTAATATGCTTGGCAAGGACCCACTCATTCTGCTCCAGCCCAAAGTCCTTCCACTTGACCAAGTACTGTAACTGGCCTCTTTTGACCCGGGATTCAAGGATGGTTTCCACCACATGGTGGAGTTGCCCATCTATCAGGTGGAGCTGGTGGATGAGGAGTCCAGGGTGAGGGTCCAGGATCCCTTTTCAGGAGGCTGCATTGAGACACAGGGTACAAAGAACGAAGAGTTTTAGGCAGTTCTACCTCAACAGCAACTTTGTTTAACACTCGAGAAACCTTGAAAGGCCCTATGTATTTCCACCCGGTTTCCTCCTGGGTTGAAGCCCCTTAATATGTTTCATGGAAATGTATACAGAGTCCCCAGGAGCCAAGTCCCACTCTGGAATGCGTCTGCCATCGGCATAGCATTTATAATCCTCCTTGGCTTTATTTAAGGTCTTTTGCAATACATCCCGGTTCCTTCTCATAGTAGACCACCATATTTGTGCATCCCCCTTAACCGGTTCATTTAAGTCCACAGTGGGGAGGGGCGCTCCCTCATAATCATGCACCGCCATAAAGGGGGACATTCCGATAGAGCTGTGAAGAGAATTATTGTAACTATATTCTGCAAATGGTAAGAGCTGCACCCAATTATCCTGTTGGTGATTTATATAACATCTCAAGAACTGTTCAAGGATTTGGTTGGTGCACTCAGTTTGATCATTCATCTCAGGGTGGTGGCTACTGCGAAGTCCCCGTTCCATCCCCAGTAGCACCATTAACTCCTTCCAAAACTTGGCAACGAACCGAGTTCCGTGGTTGGACACAATCTTCCTTGGTAAAGCATACAGCCATATCACACATTGTAAAAACATGGTAGCAAGTTGTTTGGTGGTGGGTATTTGTTTTCATGGAATGAAATGGGTTTGTTTGGAAAATAAATCGACTACTACCCATATAACGGACTTCCCTTGGCTCTCAGGTAGACCAGTTATAAAGCCCATTGATATGACTGCTCGCAGACGTTCGGGAGTTTCCAGCGGTTGGAGCTGATCAGGTACCTTTCCTCCCCTCTGCTTAATCATTAAACAGGTTTGGCATGTGGCCATGTATTTAGAAACATCCTTTCTCATTCCTGGCCACCAAAACTGTTGTCGTACCAGATGTCAGGTTTTCAAATAGCCAAAATGTCCCAACATTTTATTGTCATGGCTCTGCTTTAAAATCTCCCCCCTCAACGCCTCAGGCACGTACGTTTTGTTGCCCTTGCGCCAGCTTCCATTATCCTGCAGGTGCAGTCCCTCCTTTTCCAGTCTCTAGATCGTGGGGGGTGAATGCTGTCTTGAGTTTCTCCAGCCAGCTGCCTTGCTCCTCCCCGCTTTCGCCTGGCTACGTGTCATTACTGCCCCTCCCAACTGGGCAGGGGAGAACATAGTGTCTGTGACCTCACCACGTTGACTGGTGTGCTGTGGGAGGCGAGAGAGGGCGTCAGCTAGAAAGTTAGCCTTCCCTGGGAGGTAGTTTATGGTGAAATGGAACTTAGAGGAAAAACTTCATCCACCAGAGCTGCTTTGCATTTAGGTGGCGGGGTGTCCTTAAAGCCTCTAAGTTTTTATGATCTGTCCATACTTTAAATGGCACCCTTGCCCCTTCTAACCGATGTCACCATGTTGGCACCATGTGAGCGAGTGATTTGGCTTCTGCATAACTTAATTTGCTCTGGAGCCCTCCTTCCTGAGCTAAGACAAAAATGTGTGAGCTGGAGGCTAAAAAACTGTGAGCTAACTCACACTAACTCAGCTTAGAGGGAACACTGACCCTCAGTATTGACCAGTTGTTGGGGTTCAGGTTCAGGCTTCTCGGGTTGTATCCTGGGGCTTGCACCTGCCCCCAGTCTCCATTGCTATTCCCTATCTTCCGGGGGGGGGGTCTGGGTAGGAGAAAAAGCAGTCCTAACAATCTGTCAGGTTCCCAGTCAAATCACTCTCCACATGCACTTTCTTCAGTGAATGTTTTATTTAGAGATGTGAGATGCTATGGGTTCAAACCCTTTGTTAGGACTGATTTGCAAGGTGGGAAACACAAGGTAAAGTTACATCCCCAAATTCCATGCATTCAACATCAGCATTACTACCATGGTCCTGAAAGATACACAACCACTATCTAGCCTGACACAGACTTTACTTCAAGGACATTTCGCGTGTGAAAGATGTCTTGAGGCCTCGTAGAAGAGTTACCAAAGCGAGCCTCCTTAAATTACTACAGGCACTCACTCCCACCCCCCCCCAAGGAATGCAATGGCAGCGAGGGCAAGTGATAAGGGAACAAAGGGCAAGCTAGACACATAACTGGGCATGCAGGAAGTAGGCAGAATACATCATGTCATAATGTAGCATGTAGAAATACAACAGGTACAGCTGGTCACATGCCCGAGTCTGACAGTATTACATCTGGGTCACAAAAATGTCAAGCACAAATACTGGATGGGGGATACATTTCTGGGGAGTAGTGTATGTGAAAGAGATCTTGGGGTAAGAGTGGACTGTAAACTGAATATGAGCAGTCAGTGTGAGGCGGTGGCAAAAAAGGCAAATTCAGTCTTGGGTTGCATTAAAAGGGCCACAGCATTGAAATCGCAGGAGGCCGTAGCCCCTCTGTAGACTGCCTTGGTCAGGCCGCACCCAGAGTCCTGTGTGCAGTTCTGGAGGCCTCACTTCAAAAAGGATGTGGACAAATTCGAAAGGGTGCAGAAGAGAGCGGCGAGGATGATCAGGGATCTGGAGACTGAGCCCTACAAGGAAAGGCTGAGGGCCTTGGGAATGTTTAGTTTGGAGAAGAGGAGACTGAGGGGAACGTGATTGCTCTCTTTAAATATCTGAAAGGCTGTCATTTGGAGGAGGGGAAGGAGCTGTTCCAGTTGGCAGCAGAGGAGAGGACCCAAAGCAACGGGTTTAAATCACATGCAGAAAGGTATCGGCTGGATATTAGGAAAATCTTTTTCATGGTCAGAGTGGTCCAAAGGTGGAATCAGCTGCCTAGGGAGGTGGTTGGCTCCCCTTCACTGGCAGTTTTCGAGAAGAGGCTGGACGGATATTTATCAGGGATGCTTTAGGCTGGTCCCACATTGGGCAGGGGGTTGGACTAGACGGTCTGTACGGCCCCTTCCCACTCTATGATTCTATGATTCTGTAATGAATCAGTGCTGTACACAGCTGGGTTCTGCTAGGAATAGCAGAACTGGTTTATCCTGAGCCCAGCACTGAAGAGAAAATGGCAGCTAAGCAGTTCGAAAGCAAGAAATTGCAAGTAGATAAATAGGGACCACTTCAGTGGGAAGGTGCACCTTGGTGTTTAGTCATGCCGGCCACATGACCACGGAAACGTCTTCGGACAGCGCTGGCTCTTCGGCTTTGAAACGGAGATGAGCACCGCAACCCTAGAGTCGGATTCAACTGGCTTTCGAGCAAGGGAACCTTTACCTTTACCTTTACTATGCTAGTTTTCTCCGCGCTGGGGATCCAAAGCCGCTTCCGCTGTCCTTCCCTCCACCTCCGTTTTAGCCTCACAACAGCCACCCTGAGAGGTAGGTCAGGCCGAGGGAAAGGGAGCAGCCCACAGACACCTCGTGAGCTTCTACAGCAGAGCGAACAAAACGTGGCAAATGTGTTTCCGCAGCAGCATTACCACTCCTATTACACACATTTGAAATGAACTACAACTTCTTTAAAGCAAGGTACAACATTTAGGTTTACAGTGTGTGTGTGTTAAGTCGCTTCCTACCTATGGCAACACTGGATTAACAATAGGCAGATTTATTTTACCCCATCCAGGGTAGCCATATCCCAAAGTGAATGGGAATTCCGATCTTTAAGAGCTCAGAGAAAGGCAGTTTCTCCTCCCACTCTCTTGAGCCACTAACACAAACTATACCTGCTGAATGCTTCAGTGGTCTTTCAACAAAAGGAATATTTATTGCAATAAACCTCAGTAAAGCTCCTGGGCCCAGTAAAAGTCTAATCCCTGCTGTCTTTTAAATCCTTCTGTTCTAGGTCTCTAGTGCTTTGTAGCCAAAAATTTCCTAAATTAACCATGCCTTCTGGTGAAAGGAATTTTTTCTAACAGTTTTGCTTTTCAGTTTAATTAACCCACATGCTTTATGAATAACAGTAGATCAGGACAAAACTGGTTGAAAGTTTCCAGGCACTGCTTCTCATACAAAAAAGAAAAAGAAATTGTGAAAACTCTGAAAGATTTATGTAAAAAATCAAATGTTTGTGAAACCAAGCTTTTTTAATGAAAACAAAATATTTTTTTTTGAAAAATCATAACTCTATTTTAAGACTCTTGGATTAAAACGATTAGATTTTTTTCTCTTCCGAAAACTTGCACCCATACTACAGGTTAATACACTACTTTCTCTTCCCCTAATGGACTAGATCAGGTGATCCAGCAGTGACCAAGGGTTTCTGAAAAATGTTTTTCAGGTTATGAAAGCTAAGCTTGGGCTCAAATGAATCCCTACAGCAAGAACCTAATTGTTAGCTTATGTGAAGAAAAGCCTTGTCTTCTGGAGGGCTGACAGTGAGCAAGGCCTCCACAGTGCATTTTAACCATTTTTTCTCCTCTGAGTTAAGAACAAGCAGAGAGGGGAGACAATTAGCCCATGGCCTTCCCTACGCATCTCTTAAGAAATGCTCGTGGATCTAGAAGGAGAGACAATGGGATGGACCAGTCCCCCCCCCCCCTCGTTTCTCCAAGTGGTGAATATTGAGATCTGGAGGACTGAGAATACCAACGAGACCACGAGGAAGGGAATTTCTAGAATCTACAGGAAAACCTCTGACCCCAGCTGACCTGGTCAGTGGGAGGAGACAGAGATTTGGGATGCTCAGGCAAGGAGAGAACACAGGACCCTAAACTCCTGAGGCAGCAATATTGACCATGTGCTTGCCTGGGAGCAAGCTTCAAGGTAATGGTAACTCAGTAGGGTTGCCAGGCCTGGTCGGCACGCATGGGGGGACTTGAGGGGCATTCCAAGAGTAGGCGGGGACATCACACAATGTGCATATGTCACACGGAAGTGGTGTAGGCACGCTGATGATGTCAGGGTGATGCTCTGGTTTGGGGGCAAAACTCTATGGTAAAATCACCCTCAAAGTTTTGCACAAAACCCAGAGTGTCACCCCCAATGCCACTGATGTGCATATGTCACTTTCGAGTGACATCAGCGCAACATGCATGATGTCACTGTTTGGGGGAATTTCCTCCCATGGGCCAGCTGGCTGCCGCCGGGCAGGAACCCATGAACGTGGAGGATCCCCTGCCCCCCACCTGGGGAATGGTAACCCTAGAACTTGGTAGAGAACTAGAAGCATCTTTAGACAACGCTGGCTCTTCGGCTTGGAAACGGAGATGAGCACTGCCCCCTAGAGCCGGATTCGACTACCTTTCGAGCAAGGGAAACCTTAACCTTTTTTTAGGGCACGTATAGAGAAGGGACAGAGGATGTGCATTTTTACCAGTTTCTTTGTCTTCCTTCTCCAGATCTGGTGCTGTGCTAAAAGTATGCTTGTAAACATTTTCTTTTTAATAAATATTGTTAACTGTTGATGCACAGAGCGGTTCTCTGTACCATATAGATCTCCATTGTTTCGGACCGCTAGTAAATTAAAAGTAAATTAGAAGCCCCCTCCATAAATCAGAAGCCCCCTCTAGAGAGTTGGAGGGCAAGGTGGAAATGGGGCCTGTAAGCCAGAGGAGGCACATTCTGCCTCAACTTAAGCGAGGGGTGCCCCACTCCAGAGGATCTCATGTTTGTCTACACTCCAGATGTGGCCTGGAGATCTCCCGGAGTAACCACATATCTCCAGGTGACAGAGACTGGTTCACCTGGAGAAAATGGCTGCTTTGGATGGTGGACTCCACGGCATTATGCTCTACAAACCCCGCCCTCTCCAAGCTCCACCCCCAAATTTCCAGGAATTTCCCCACCAGGAGTTGGCAACCCGACTTCACGCTAATTGGCCAGCTACAGGGTTTTCTATATACATGGGTAGAAGGCAACACTGCTGCTGCCACTATCGGGAAAGATGAATGTGCCCATTTTCACATCAGACCTGCCCTGCTACTGGCATGCCATTCTGGTCCTTCTGGTCACTCTCCTCCCCAGCCACAACATTTAAAAACTCCATCTTCTGTTGAAAAATCTTTACTGACAACTCATTCCTATCACCACACTATTTTTATTAATGTTGGGGTACTGATGGACAGAATCTGCTGTTTATATGTCACCAGGTTGGATCCAGAAGGATTTTTCCACGGATAGAAGGATTTCTTTGTGTGAAGCGTAACTTTCTGACCCCTCCCTGGCCAAGCCCATAATGCCCCTAAAATGCGGCTTCTGTGGGGTGTGTTCCCAAGCGGCAGCATTTCAGGGGTCATTTGTGGTCTTAGCAGGAGGGGGGCGGCAAGCCGGTCAGCCAAAATATTCTGTCCACAGAAGAGCTCCACTGGATCTATTGTGGATTTTAACCTTAAAGCACTTTAGGATGTTTCAACGCCAGATCCGAGAGTTTGCATTTAGGTTCTTGTGTAAACCTGCATTTTCCCCACTGTCACATCTAACTGCATTGAAGGATAACTTACAAATAATGGCTTTATGCCCAAAATACGTCCCAGAACAAGTGCACAAAAATTATTCTTTGGAATGTTCAGAACTACCTTACATAATGCCTTTAGAAGAAATGAGTCAGAAGGGTTAATAAAGTCACGTGTCAGCCCATCGATAGCTTCCGCATAAGCTGGCCACACCGTATAATCTCAGTCTCTCAGACGTGGTATTCAGTGAAATCTGCTTTCCCCTTTTTTGGCAAAAAAGTCGGAAAGCAGTTTTCAAATTTAACCTTTTTTCTTAAAGTCAACTAAGGTAGAATAGGTATGATATGAATGATTATACAGAATTGATTTCTATGGGGGTGTACCAGTGTTCTGTGTATATTCAGCAATATTTTTAATTTAGGTATGTTTTTTCCCAGTTTAATAGGTTTTGATCTCTATGTAGCTGTTTACAGTAATGCCCCTCACAGATGGGTCCCAGTGACCACCACCACAAATCCAAGCCCCTGATTATGACAGAAATTCAACAGGCATGGCTTTCTACATCACCATATAGGAAAAGCTTCACCTGTTGCATTTGTCTGTCACAGCACTGTAAAGGGTGGATTCATTCAAGGGGGAAGAAGGGGTGTCAATTCCTCTATAGCAGCAGTTCCCAGAGCCAGTTTGGTGTCGTGGTTAAGTGCGCGGACTCTAATCTGGGAGAACCGGGTTTGATCCCCCACTCCTCCACTTGCACCTGCTGATGTGACCTTGGGTCAGTCACAAGCTCTGGCACAGCTGTTCTCTCAAGGACAGTTTCGGTCAGAAGTTCTCTCAGCCCCACCTTCCTCACAGGGTGTCTGTTGTGGGGAGGGGAAGGGAAAGGAGTTTGAAAGCCGCTCTGAGACTCCGGGTGAATGGCGGGGTATAAATCCAAACTCTTCTTCTCTTCTTCTTAATAAAACGGACTACCTCACCCAACAGCACGTTGTCTTTAGGCTAGGTCTGTCAGTGCGAAGCCTCTTCGAACTGCCCTTTTGAGTCTGCCTGAACAGTCCCAGGCCAGTGACCCTGACCCATCCTGGCTGCCCTTAGCAAGGAGGAGGAGGAGGGGGGGGGGCGGCCCAGCTCTGATCCGTTCTCCAGCAGAGTAGACAGAGTTCACCAGATAGGAAGGCCGGGGAGGAGGAAGTGAAGTAGAACCAACATTGCTAGAACAGAACTCCAGTGGTGGGATCATACAGGAAGGAAACAAAAGGTCACCAACAGTGACCTAGTATGTCAAATTAAACAAAAAGAAAGAAGGGTGGCTGGAGCATTAGCTGCTCCAGAGGATATTCCGTTAGCCACCGATGTCACTTGCAGAACAACATTAACAACACATGTACTAAATCCTGTGTGCTGTCTCTGGGGGGGCAGATCTTGGATCCGAAAAGCAAGGAAGTCAATTAATTAAACGTAAGGGGCTGTCCAATACAGAGTCAGGCCAATTATTCATATAGCCTAGATCAATCTGTTCTGACCGGCAGCAATTCTCCAAGGTCCCAGGCAGAGCTCCCTCCCAGCTACCAGACAGCCATTAAGTGGGTGGGCCGGGGACTGAATCGAGGGCCTGATCCCCGCAAAGCATGATCTCTACCGCCTCTGTGCAGCCCCTGCGTTTCCCCAAGGACAAACTGCTGGACTTGGAGGAGAGCTCAGACAACGCAATACTCCCCCACAATTCTTACGGCTCCTGCTTTCAGCTCTTCAGCTGAGAAGCTTGAGGGTAAAACTGACAGCTAACCAGCCCACCCCCGGCCCCCGCTTACGCCAGCATGTCTAATCTGGCCAGTCTCAGATGGTTTCCTCCACTCCCAGCAGTAGTCAATAGCTGCATGGGCTTGGTTGTGTAGTGCTGATGGCACAAAGTCAGCACAAAGCTGTCAGGCGTGCCAATGGGACCAGGCCTGCCCTCACAAGGAGGTGACACCTCTGAATGTTAATTTCCTACCTTGGAATAATGAAGTAAACATTAAATAACCTTGACTGTAGATATATTGCATTACCATCGAGGCTTATTTTGCACCCCTATCCAGGTTATGCCTGAAGGATGCAGCCATAAAGTTTCACTCCAAACACGCTCCTACTTGAGAGCCAGTGCAGTGGCCAGAATGTTGGAACGGGAAAGGGGAGACCCGGGTTCATATCCTCCCTCTGCCATCCAGAGTGCTGTGTGACCTTGGGCTAGTCTAAACTACCTCACAGGGCACTGTGAGGATAACATGGAAGAGGGGAAAACCATGCAGAGCCACGAACTCCCTAGAAGCAGGGCAAGGTAAACATGCAACAAGTACTATTACTGCCACTGCACACTGGTGGCAGCACACTGGTCCACCCACAAAGTTACTGCCATCACTCGCACACATAAGCCACTGCTAAGCATGGTTTTGTTCTAACAGAATGTGTGGTAGGACACAGAAGCCTTCTCTCAGATGCCTCCAATAAGATCAAGAGAACCAGAAAGTGCTGTGACTCTCAAGAGACAGAGGTCTGTGGAGGGGATGGGCTTTCGTGGATAACGGCCTGTTCCGTTAGAAGCTGGAAGTGGCACAAGGCCAACGTTTATTCCCCAAGTCAAAAGGGCTGAGATGCTGCAGAGAAAGGTTATTGGAAGAACATTCCTGGGCTGGGAGGCTACATCCCATTAAGCTGGTTTTATTGAAATGTTTGCCGATTTTCTAAAAAGGTTTCACAACATTATTGTGTTTCTTACATTTTATAAGGGAACACTGGCTTCTATTTTTAACACTTTTATTCAGGTTTAAAATTGACTTGCATAATAAGCCTGGGGGCTGTTAAACCATTTAAGGTCTCTACAAACCATAATCTGTATCTGCAGTGAACATTATCTTTCATTCGCCAACAAGGAATTTTTTTCCTCTCCCCTCCTGGCTCTGAAGTGTCTCACAATCATTCCTGAATATTTTTGCTACCTCCCACTAAAACATTCATTTTCCAAGGGGCGTCTGCCACTTCCTGACACCATCCGCATACTCACTCACCATGACATCTGGCCGCTTCTTACTTTCTCTGTGGCTTTCGGCCAGTTCCTTATCTCATCTTGCCCTGCGTTTTATTTCTATGAAGAGATGTTCTAGAGCTCAGTCCCGCCTAGAAATCATGTCCTTCTCCCTGGAAATCTCTCCCCTTACCCTAGTGTCAGAATCTAGCGAAGGAAATCCCAGTGCGTAAGCAAGAGTCTTTGCAGTTATGCAGTTGCTGGTTCAGGAACCACAGGTCTAATCTCAGCATACGTCAAAGTGTCTGCCTAAGCTGTCTGTCTATTTGCCATTACTTTCAAGAGAAGCATATTCAAATGTATGTTTGACACAACAGAACCCACATAAATACCTTTTTAAAAGCACAGCTTGTTCAGAGGTAGTTATTACTCTTTGGAGAAGAAAAGCTCTCTGCATGTGTTCAGACACAATCTACGTTCACTTTACTTTTCACATTTTGGGGCGTGAGAGCCGTCAAACTGAACAGTGGTCCGATTAAGAGTTAGACACGTCAGACTTTTGTCTATCCTTTGAAATATATAGGAGACGATAAAGTAAATATCAGATGGAGCTAATGAGCACCAAAGATATCAGTCAGTGAAGGCAGGGAGGATGGAGATTAGTGGGGATTCAAGACCAGCATCGTGACATTTCCAGTCGTGCCTGTATCGAAAAAATGCTCCCAAAACATGAGCCACTTTCTATGCCTGGCCAATAGAGGGCGCTGCTCTGTCAGGACAGGATTTTACTGCAGACCTTCCGTACTGAAGGCATCGTACTGGCTATTTTTAAACTGCCGTAATACATTTGTTGATGAAAACTAGGTCTTAAATTAAAATGTTAGGAACTGTTCACATCCTAAATTCACATGCCTACAAAGACATTCCTATAGGCAAATAAATAACAATGCAGAATCAGTAACCGTCCTGGATCAAAAGATGTCCCGATTCATGCTTGGCCATATTCTCGAATCCTTCTCATTCGGACCCACAGTGCAATTCTCCTCCTCTGACTGAACTCACACAGGGCAGATACAGCATGATCTTTTACTTATTTTTATATCTCACCCTCCTTCAGTCATTGTACTACAGGCCCCACAGCGCACAAAATATGGTCGCAATTTGCATACCATGATGGAATAATTACTTGGCCAAGTAGTACCATCAGCACTGTCCATTTAAACTTATCTTATGACTGGGAAGAAGGCCACTGTTCTTCTAACATACAAGGAAATATTCTCCATATTCTGAGGTAACATAATAATTCTATCATTTGTCAGAGTACTATCAAGAACATAAGAACATAAGAGAAGCCAATGTTGAATCAGGCCAATGGCCCATCTAGTCCAACATTCTGTCACATAGCGGCCAAAATATACCAGGTGCCATCAGGAGGTCCAGCAGTGGGGCCAGGACACTAGAAGCCCTCCCACTGCTGCCCCCTCCAGCACCAAGAATAGAGTGCATCACCTGCCCCAGACTGAAAGTTCCCATCTATACCCTGTGGCTAATAGCCACTGATGGACTTCTGCTCCATATGTTTATCTAATTCCCTCTTGAAACTGTCCATGCTTGTAGCTGCCACCACCTCCTGGTGACTACAGGCCAGTTTCCAAGCTGCCAGTCTTAGCAAGAGTGATCAAACAGTCACTGGTATCAGGCCCAGATGCTCTTGGAGGAAATGGATGCCCACTTTCATTGCCCCAGTAGGAGACCTTTTTTACACAGAGAGTGATTATAATGTGGAATTCACTTCCAGAGGATACAGTGATGGCCACAAGAATGAACAGATTTAAAAAGAGATTAGATAGATTCATGGAGGACAGGTCTATCAATGGCTACTAGCCATGGTGACTGAGGGGAACCTCCATGTTCAGAGGCACTGAACCTCTGAATCCCAGAGCTAGGAGGCAACATCAAGGGAAGGCCTCGGCCTCTCTGCCCTGCTCTTGGTCCTCCAGAGGAACCAGTTGGCCACTGTGTGAGGCAAGAGGCTGGACTAGATGGACCCTCACTGGTCTGATCCAGCAGGGCTCTTCTTATGAGACCTGCATTAGTATGTGTGACCCAGTGTGACAGGGATGTGTGACCCTGGTGATTCTACTCCTCTGATGACTTTTCTGTGGTCCTGTGGCCGGCATGTCTAAACGCCGAGGCGCACGGAACACTGTTACCTTCCCACCGAAGCGGTACCTATTTATCTACTTGCAATTTCTTGCTTTCGAACTGCTAGGTTGGCAGGAGCTGGAACCAGAGACAGGCGGCACTCGGGTCTCGACTGCTGAACTACCGACCTTCCGGTGTGCAGTTCAGTGTCTTGACCTCTGAGCCACCGCAGCCCTCTAGAGAAAGGCAGAATTACTTACAGTGAGTGGATCTGGATACGGAGGGAGTGGGGGACTCCTATAGTCCTGCCTCACCTGTGAATTAAGACCTGCACAAGTGGTTAAGATGCTGAACTGCAGGCTGGAAGGTTGGTAGTTCAGCAGTCGAGACCCGAGTGCCACCTGTCTCTGGTTCCAGCTCCTGCCAACCTAGCAGTTTGAAAGCAAGAAATTGCAAGTAGATAAATAGGTACCACTTCGGTGGGAAGGTAACAGCATTCTGTGCACCTTGGCGTTTAGTCATGCCAGCTGCAGGACCATGGAAACATCTTCGGACAGCGTTGGCTCTTCGACTTGGAAACGGAGATGATCACCGCAACCCTAGAGTCGGATTCAACTGGCTTTCAAGCAAGGGAAACCTTTACCTTTACCTAAAACAGTTACTAGACCGGTTGCCAGTAGTATTGGCAGCAGGGTTATCCTTGCCAGGAACAGAGTCTTTTCAGCGGTGGTTATGGTACCCTCTAATTCCCTCCGAAGAAATGTCTGCAAGGCTTAATTTATTGCTATTTAAGGGACTGGCTAAAACCCACAAAACTTTTTAGGTTTTTGAGCCTGCTGTATTTTCCCTGTGTGATGTGATTAATTTCTAGACTGTTTTCATTTTGATGGTGTACAGAGAATGCTTTAATGTTGTTGTTCCTACAGGGTTAGGGTTTTCCTGTAAAGTGCATTCCGAACAGCTTCCAGTGAAAAGGCAGCATATAAATATATATAAGTAAGTTATTTCTTTGGGGTCAGGCCACATAGTAGGATAGCTAATTCAGTTCTAGGAGGCAAAAATATTGCCTTTATGCAAGGACCCAATCCAAGGAAGATCATTCAAAACGGATGGTCTGTTCTCCCAAACGCAAATCCTGTTACATCAGGACAGGATTAAAACCGACCCGCCTGGGTTTTTTTAGTTCTGTCACTAGCAGCTCCTGTCATAATTTCCACTTAGGAGTTCAAGCCCATGAAAATATGCTTCACATCTAAGAAGCTGTCAGGGCTTCGTCCTCGTGAGGCTCTTTTGTGGAGACAGTTTTATAAAAAGGAGCTTGGAAAAAGGAGAGAGGAAGGCTGGACTTTCAGAGTTACCAGTTAAACAATGGCCTAATATCACATCCAGTGTTTCAGTCTGCTGCCAGAATATGGGGACGCAGAGGAAACCTCCGTGACTCCCGAGGGTCAGCTGGCAGGACACATTTCCCTGGGAGTGCTTTCAGCTCATCCCCTGGCTTCGGCGGCAATGATTTTCAGACAGAGAGGAAGGGAAGGGTACGGGGAAGTGGCTCACCTCAGCCTAACAACACTGGACACGGAGGCCGTGGCTGGAGAGCATGACTTAAGTCCTGTGAGCCGGAGGCAAGCGCCGTCTGGAACCTCTTCACAAACTGGGTCTCTATTCTAGGTCTCTAGACTGACTGACTGATGTCCTAATCACCTATTTAGAAGTCATAAGGCCGTTTAAAATATTCTGCAAAAATAGAGCTCTCTTTCTCTTTATATATAAACCATAGATATATATATATAAATATAGATATGCATTTGTTGAGAATTAAAAGCACCTTGGTTATTTTCATAGTTCCAAATATAAAATTCTCACAGTATATTTCCCGTCCCCTCACTAAGAGTATCTCACACCATCTGCCGGGCCCTTAGATCCCGCTGTCTGCCCCCCACAAGTCCTCCACCTTTCCTGCCCCCGGCTTATGCAGTGGTAGAATTGCTTCTCAACAAGCCATTGGCAGCTGCACCATCTTGGAGTTTCGCTGGTGTACCGTTTGTCTGATCTAGAGTTCCTTCTTTTGTAGCTTCGTCCTGGAGAACCTTGCGGCGGAAGTAATAGAGGTAGCAGGGGAGCAGGAAGCCCGCAACAGAGAAGATGAGGAGGGCAAGGTTCACCTAGGGAGGATGCAAGGAAAGTCAGCATTCCCGACGGCATATCCAATAATGCGAATGTAGGTTACAGAAACAGCAGGGAATTTCACATTACCGAGACTCTGTCGGTTTGAAGCCGTTTCTGATTCGTCTTGAAGTAAACCGGTACAGGGCTGCCATTTCACACATGGCTTTCCCTGACCGGAAAAGAGCCGAATCAGAAGCGGTTTGGCAATTCAGATTGCACCGCTTTGTTTTCCCGCTGGTTCCCGCCACGCCTTTTTTTTAAAAAAATGTTCGCTTTAGAGCGCTATAGCGCTATAGTGCTATAAAACAACACTGCAGGCATTCCAATGGGGTTGCTATGATGCTATTGCGCTATAGCGCTATAGCGCTATAACGCTCTAAAGCGAACGTTCAAAAAAAAAAGCCGGAGATCGCCCGCGCGGGCGAAAAAAGGCGGGAAAAAAGCGTATCGGATCCAGGAGAAGAAACTGACGACTACTTGGAAGCGGTTGACAGGTAAAACGCTTCAGCCCCGTTTCCTGAACGGGACAGAAGCGATTCTGTGTGAAATTACAAATATATTCCGGTAGGGAACCGGTTCTAAAACGGTTTTGTCTGAAATGCCAGACCAGAAACCGTTTGGGAACCATTCCTCTTCCGGATTATATCATCTGTCTGAAATTCCCCAGCTAGACCCAGAACCCTGACCCACAGCCATTCTCTCTTGCATCCCCTACACTGCCAAGCAGTTTTGAAATGCTTGTGACTTTCTCCATATGTGTTACTTTTTTAAAAAAAATTGAAAATAGTCTATCTGATGCAAGAACTGGAGAAAAAGATTTAGGGCAACAAGACACAGTACCTTGGCATGGAAAGCAATTTGCCAATGTAGCATTCAGCTTGTTGAGATGCATGTTTGAAACACAAGTTGTGAAGCTGAGTTTCACACCACAAGAGAGAGTCTGCTGTGATCCCTCTTAAAAAGGAGCACCTGTCTTCACCCACAGCTGGGTAAGGCCACAGAAGGTAGACCTACAGAGCCCAAGCGCCTTCCGTGCTTACGAGGCTTATCGTCTTCGCCTCCGTCCCCCGCGGAATGGCGAGCTTCCCGCAGGCCCCATAACTCACCCAAAAGGGGTCGCCGTGTAGTGGGCCCACCATGGCCATGAAGAGCGGCTGCTGCAGGAGGGCAAACACAGCACTGATCATCGACTGTAAACCGGTCAGCGTCCCAAAGTGATTGGACGGATACCTGCCGGCCACAAAGGATGCACAAAGGGCGGTAAGAAGAAGAAGAGAAGATTGGATTTCTACTCCCTGCCCTTCACTGCCAAAAGGCGTCTCAGAGCGGCTTACAAACTCCTTTCCCTTCCCCTCCCCACAACAGACACCCTGTGAGGTAGGTGGGGCTGAGAGAACTTCTGACAGAAACTGTCCTTGAGAGAACAGCTGTGCCAGAGCTTGTGACTGACCCAAGGTCACATCAGCAGGTGCAAGTGGAGGAGTGGGGAATCAAACCCGGTTCTCCCAGATAAGAGTCCGCACACTTAACCACTGCACCAAACTGGCTAAGGCTCAACATGCACCACACTACAGATGCGCACTGCCCTCAATCCTCCCCCGTCCTGAAGAAACGCCTGCTGCTTCCAGGTACAGAACTGATATCGTTCCATTTCTGTAACATATTTTGGGAAACGAATCCATTCTAAAGATATCAAATCTACCAACTTAGTTAAGAATTCAAAACCCCCAATAAATGAAGCACATAAACAATTTTTTGGAAAAACCCGTGAAAAGAAGGTGCCAATGAAAACTGTCAGGAAAGAGACCAGTCACAGCTTTGGCACAGGACACCAACAGTGCCATCCAGCACAGGTTTGCACCCTTCTAAATCCACTGAAGTCACTGGGATGGGAAGGGTGCGACTTCCTGCTTAGGGCAGCACTAAAAGGTGTAAGAATTCTTTATATGTTTCAACTACTAAAGACGTTTGAGCTGGCTCTCCATCACTGCTAATTTGGCCTGTTCTCCTGCCTCCAACTGCCAGGGAAGACTACCTGCCGTGGAGAAAAGTAACGGAGATAAACAGCCAGCCGCTCCTTCCTTGTCTGATTTAAGCACTCTTCAGCAATTGTTGCATGCCAGCACTACCAGTCCTGACACCCTCAGAGGAAACCACATCAGGATTTCTCTCATGCGCACACCCCGTTCTGCCCCCCCAGGACCACCAGCTGCCTCGCTGCCTTGCTGCGCAGCTACAGGAAGGGCAGCCTTCTCCGTCACTCCTCCGCCCCCCCTTGCAGCTTGTCTATGGAGCCTTATGAGGAAGAACCGCAACCAAGCCAGAACCAGGACGTGTCTACACTAAAAGAGCTCAGGGACTAGGTGGAAAGTGGATCTCAGCTGACCAGTGAGCCTTATCTTCCCCCATCCTTCTTGCATGTTAAAGAACACAGTGTAGACCATAGCGCCTGCCTTCCCCTCTCAAGTGACACGGGGGAAATAACTTACACAGCAGCATAAAGTCCTCCACAGGCAGAATGGAAAAAGCCACGCACCACTGTGTGAAAGATGAAGGTCGCATACTGGGGGAAAAGAAGGTGGAAAAGAAAAGTACACGTGGCTCATCCAATGAACAGCAAGACCGGGAGACCGGGGTGGGGGGTGGGGGGCTGAAAATAATACCAGCGACGGGAGACAATATGTGAACGACGGCAGGGCAGACGTTACCTGTAGAGGGAGGTTGTTGATCAGGCAAGTGATGCCAAACCCCACTAGCAGCAGATTGGTTATGACAAAGGCCCGGATAGCATTGGTGAGCTTCTGGATCTTACAGTAGCGGACTCTGGGTGGTTTCCCTGCCACCATATTCCTAACAAGGAAAAGATACAGTCAGTCCAGGGGGCATGTCAGACTCCGCATACTAGTCCTCGTGCCAGGCTCTATATGGCTGTACACACACACACTGCTATTCAAATTTGGGGATCATGAAATTTTCACCTAGTTTTTTTGGCAGCGTCCATACTTCTGGGCCCATCTATGCAGTCCTTTATGCGCCAGTCCATCACGTAACCAATGAAAGGGCAGGTGAGAAGGCACAGTAGCTGCATGACACCAAAGATGGACGAATAGAAGCCGACTGTCCAGCAACGAGAAAAGGAAAGAGGGAATTACCTTGAAGGCCCTGAAAAGAGGTTCATCCCTACAAGTAAGCAGGACTGGGCCCACCCACCGAAACCACTTAGAAGCCAGGTATAAAGCGGTAGACGAGCTTGGTCAAATCGACACAAGTGTCCCGTCTGGAAATCCGAGTGCTCTAAGCTCATTGGAGGCCAAGGTCAGAGATGGAGACTGCACGTTTGGTCCTCCCCTACACGTGCTGCAGTGCAGGCCAGATGGAGAAAATGTATTGGAAGACTTGTCTCCACTTACCGCGAAGCTTCCTTCTCGGTGGTCCAGGAGTGGGGCAGTCCTTGCCTCCTTACCCCTGGGAACTAAGCTCCTCCTCTCCGAAGGCAGGGCCGGCAGAACGTTGACCCCGGAGGGGAGGGGCTTGCCCTCTGGATCCCCGGTAATACCTAAAGCCAACCTTCCCCAACCCACCTGCAAACGAGACCTGAACCACACTTTCCCCCCGTTGGGTACCACGTGCCAGCCCCCCGCTCTTTAGGCCAAACAGTCAGAACCTTTATTCATCAACAGGTGGAAACAAGACTGTCAACAATAACAGACATCAACTCTCACAGTACACAGTTAACCGTGCCACTGAAGTATCGTAGGCCGAGTTCAGACTGACAGTTTGGCCAGAGATAGGCACGTTTCAGGAATGTTTCACAAACGGATTAAAGGGGCCGGTTCACACAGGCACAGCTGTCAGGCATTCCCCAGCCGTACCCAACCCGTCTTGTAACGCTTCCCTCCCAAGTTTAAAAAGTACCTGGTGAAAGTGACCAGCACTGGACTCCACCGTTCTCCCCAGGCTCTCCACAGAGCCCCTCTTCTTCCCAGCCTGGCTGGAGTGGGGGGGTGGGGGAATGGCTCATCGCCGCACATCCCAGCGGGGGGTCAGTGAAGTTCTTTTCAGCACTGCGTCCACCTGGGGGCCTCCCAGGGCTGCTGGTGCCGACTTCACAGTTTCCCAAGGTCCGTTGCTCTCGGGTCAAGGAGGGGTGGGAAGGCTTGTTTACCTTCCCCTGCCTCCTTTTCTTCCACTGTCTTCTGCTTCTTTTTTCAAAGCTTCTGGGATCTTCGTGCTCTTCGTAGCACAGCCAGCATGTCCTGCTCGGAAGGCAGGGCCGGCAAGACTGGGCATCCAGAGGACAAGCCCCTCCCCTCCGGGATCAACGTTCTGCCGGCCCTGCTTTCGGAGAGGAGGAGCTTAGTTCCCAGGAGTAAGGAGGCAAGGACTGCCCCACTTCTGGACCACCGGAGAATTCTTCGGTCCAGCTTGCCCACATAAAATAGATTCATCAGCTGGTGTCTTCACCATTTCATCCTTTCTGACCTAGATCAACTTTCCTATCTCCCAACAACAGCAATAACAACTAGCAAAGAACAGGAAATCAGATATTCAGTCCACAACAGGAAACATTTACTCCCATTTCCAAGCTCTCCACAATGCATGGAGGCTCCTCTTTGGAGTCAAGCTGTTGTGATTCTACTCCTTCACTGCACAAGTCTTGCCAACATGTTTCCCTAGGCAAACTAAGTACCTTTCAAGATAATTTTCTCTACTCCACAGCACAGTGCCCCCTAAGCTGCGCTAGGGGGTGCTGGTGCACAAAATTTTAACAGGCAACTCAGGAGTTGTGACCTTCTGCTCAGAAGAATTTTTTTCCTCCATTCCTCCTTCTGGGGCCCATAGAATTGGACCCCCTGGTCCAATCTTTTTAAAACTTGGAGGAGTTTTTGAGGAGAGGCACCAGCAGCTATGCTGCAAATTTGGTGCCTCTAGCTAAAAAAACAGCCCCCAGAACCCCAGATACCCCTAGATCGATTCTCCATTATAGCCTATGGGGCCCATTGACTATAATCATCCCCACAGGCTACAATGGAGCTGGGAATTTATTTATTTTTTGCACGCCCCTATTATGCTTTTCAGTATGATCTTTAAGCTGCCTTTAGTCACAGGGAAAAGTGGGATATAAATATTTGAATAAATAAGTAGTTGGGCAGGTTGATAACATTTAAGCAACTTCCTGTTTGTTAGGCTAGGCAGAGTTCTGACAGTGATTGTTCCTCCTCTGTTATACTTGACCTGTAATGCTGGTTGTCATTTCACTAAAAGAAACAAAACAAAGCAGATTACAAGAGCCCCCCCCCCCCCAAAGTGCTGGTATGTTTTCTAAGGCTCAGCACAAGGCAACAGTCCAAGGTTAGGTCTGCCAATATAGTGGAAAGAGGTGTGTAGACCTGTTCTCTGGGACCAGGTCTACCAATATAGTGGAAAGGGGTGAGTAGACCTGTTCTCTGGAGGCCAGGTCTACCACTATAGTGGAAAGGGGTGAGTAGACCTATTCTACAAAGGCCAGGTCTACCAATATAGTGGACTGGGGTGGGTAGGCTTGGGCTTCGGAGACCAGGTCTACCAACAGAGTGGAAAGTGGTGGGTTGATCTGTTCTCCAGAGGCCAGGTCTGCCAATATGGTGGAAAGGGGTGGGTAGACCTCTTCTCTGGAGGACAGGTCTACCAATACAGTGGAAAGGGGCGGGTGAAATTTGACTTAATTCCATTTTCTCTTGTAATTTATTTATTTATTAAATTTGTATCCTGTCCTCCCTGCCATGGTGGGCTCAGGGTGGCTCACGATATATATAGATAGATAGATAGATAGATAGATAGATAGATAGATAGATAGATAGATAGACAGACAGACAGACAGACAGATACATACATACATACATACATACATACAGTAAAACACCAGAGTGTGCTAAAACACAATTAAAATCACAATCAAATCATATAAACTCACAAATTCTCAGAACATCAATGTTAATAAAAGATGGCGGTGTTCTCTCAACATTTGGAACAGTCGCCTACCACCATAGTCCAGGCTCCTGCTAGGCTGTTGTTCGTCGAGTTAGTACTGATGTTGATGTTGGGGCCAGGGCCTTGATGTTAAAAGGTGGCACCCTAATCGAAAGCCTGGCAGAAGAGCTCCGTTTTACAGGCCCTGCAGAACTGTAAGAGGTCCTGCAAGGCCCTGATGTCATCCGGGAGCTCATTCCACCAGTAAGGGGCCACCACAGAAAAGGCCCTGGCCCTCATTGTGGCCAGCCTGGCTTCTTTAGGGCCCAGGGGAGCCATGCAGTTTTGGGATCCTGATCTTAGCACTCTCTGGGGAACATGTGGGGAAAGGTAGTCCCTTAGGTTAGGACGTCCCTGACCATATAGGGCTTTAAATGTAAGAACCAGCACCTTGAACCAGACCTGGTATGCTATAGGCAGCCAGTGCCATGCTTTTAGGGCAGGCTGGATGTGTTCCCGCATAGGAAGACACAACAATAGCCTTGCCGCTGCATTCTGCACTAGCTGCAGCTTCCAGCTTTGGGACCAGTGCAGCCCCATGTAGAGAGCATTACAGTAATCCAATGTCGAGGTGACCATTGCATGGATCACCGTTGCCAGGGCATTGCGTTTGAGGAAGGGAACCAACTGCCTGATCAGCCATAGGTGGTAAAAGGCAGACTTCACAGTAGCTGCTACCTGGGCCTCCATTGTTAAGGAGGCATCCAGGAGCACTCCCAAACTCCTGACCTCCAGCGCTGGCACCAAGGGCGCCCCATCGAAGGTCGGGAGGGGGATCCCTCACCTTGGCCCGCTCCAACTCAGGCACAGAACCTCCATCTTCGTCAGATTCAATCTCAATTGGCTCAGTTTAAGCCAACCAGCCATAAATTTCAACGCCAGGTCCAGATCTCCTGGACTAGAGTCTGACCAGCTGTCCAACAACAGATAGAGCTGGGTATCATGCGCGTACTGGTGACAACACAGCCCATGCCTCTGGGCAATCTGGGCAAGGGGGCACGTATAGGGGTTGAATAGCATTGGGGAGAGCACTGCTCCTTGGGGCACTCCACAGACTAGCGGGTTCCCCAACTGCCACCCTTTGTCCCCGACCCTGAAGGAATGAGGAGAGCCACTGCAAGGCAAACCCCTGAATCTCGGCGTCGGCGAGGCGGTGGGTCAGTAGTTGGTGGTCGACTGTGCCGAACGCCGCCGACAGGTCTAACAACAACAACACTGCCGTTCCGCCTCGATCCAGATGCCTCTGGAGATCCATCTGTGAGGGCGACCAGTTGCCGCCTCTGTCCCGTGGCCTGGTTGGAAGCCGGACCGGAAGGGACCTAACACGGAGGCACCCTCCAAAAAGCCCTGCAGCTGAATTGCCACCGCCCTCTCAGTCAGTTTGCCCAGACAGAGAGAACTGGATACCGGCCGGTAGTTAGATAATTTGGCCGGAGCCGAGGACGTTTTTTTAAGAGGGGGCGGACCACTGCCTCCTTTAGTGCTCTAGGGAACAGTCCCTCAACGAGGGACTTGTTGATAATCTCCCTTAGTGCACCTCGTAGCCCATCACGGCCAGCTTTAATTAGCCATGATGGGCACAGATCGAGGCTACAAGTGGGCGGGCAGACAGATGACGAGAGTAATTTGTCACCCTCCTCTAGGCTGAGTGGACTGAAGTAATCCGGAGCTTGACAAGAAGACGCACAAGAAGGGCCTCAAGTTCTGTCACTGTCTCAACTGTGGCGCGGAGAAAGAATTTATTCTGAGATTTTTACAAGGTTATGGAATTAATCTTCTAAAAAACTAATTTACGCAATAGTCAAATGTATACTCGCTTACAACTTTAATGCTACTAGCTTTTTCTCCTCACAAGGTAGAATTTCTGCTCACAACCCTGTGGAGCTTAGCAGGAACGGTATCCCAAAGCAGGGAGCCAAAGCCGAAGCCAGGCTTAGTGGAGAGATGGGACAGGGCGGACTACAGGGAAGGTGAAGCCGCCTGGTCTTTCTGGAGCACCACAGACGCCCGCAGACTGCACAGGCCGTAGCATCAGGCTGGCACAAAGGGTGTGGGAGGCGGCCAAGATGGATCCCTCTTTGGCTTGGAAAAGGAGATGAACACCACATCCCTAGAGTCGGATTCGACTGGCTTTCGAGCAAGGGAAACCTTTACCTGTACTAAGACACGCGTACTTTGACAGTTCTGAGGCAGGGTTCCTACCTGTTTGTTCAGCTTCATCCCTCAGCTCAGCTGTTACTGGAATTCACAAGGGGGAAAAGGAAGAAAGGAGTAATCGATTGCATCACAGTCATCAGACTGGGGTCTCTGAAAAGTCTCCTGTCTCTGGCACCCCCTTTTCCTCTTCCACTGCCCACTGCCCCTCGGTTGACTGACCCTTTTGCCTCCACCACGTGGTCCTCACCATTGTCTCTGCCGCCTATCACCTGGAACTCCAGCATCTTGTTCATGGCTGCCATGTAGAAAATGATGCGCAGTTGGGTCATGCCCATGGTGATCAGGCTCCACAGAAAGATAGAAGAGCAGACGCTACGGCGGAAGGGAACAGGCCCTGCAGCTGGGAGGAAGAGAATGCAGACGGTTTGCTGCCACACCGCGTCTGTGTGTGATGCTCCCGAGGCTTCCTGCTGTTCCCAAGATTAATCTTGCGCACTGCACCGGCCTGGGTCCCCAGATCCCAGAGCAGAGCAACGGTTTCATCTGGAAACCAACACTTCAAGGGCTTGTACCAGCTCTGGAATAAGGGGTGGCCTTCAGCTGATAGAAAGGAATCTCTGGTATTCAGTATTTCTATATTCTGTCTTTAACAAAAGAAGGGGTACATAGAAGAGTCACTCGAATAAGAATGGGTTCCAACACCGTTTCTGCCATGAAGGCATCCCTTCGTATCAATTTAAGTCTCTTATTCACTGATAAAGACACAAAAATCCTTGCCACACACCCCAGAATGCGAAAAGGCTGGTTTCCCTTTCCACTGTAGGATTGATGCCAAAGGTGCAGGTCCTCCCTCCTGCCCACAGATGGTGCTGGACACCAGGGTCTGCCCTCGGCCGAGAGCCACTGCCCACAATGGAGCCTGACGGACGCAACTGGCCGGAGGCCTTACAGAAAAACAGCTCTCAGGGACATGGATCCGCCCATCAGTTGCAGAAGGCATCCCTCAGGAAACCTTGCCAGGAAAACCTGATCCTTGCAAAGGGTCTGGGAGGAGCCTCAAAACATGAGGCAAATTTCAGCCCTAATTGGAGATGTTGAAGTGGAAGGAACTCTTTCCGCTCACTCGGCTGGGCTGGGCTGGGCTGGGCTGCGGGGATGGCAACACCGCCAGAGCCACTCACCCGGGGAAGACTCCGTGGCCTCACTGTGGAGATCCTGGATGGACGGGTAGTATTCCTCCGTGCTCCCATCCAGGTGTGGCGCTTTTTGGCTCAACCGCTTCCCCACAACTTTCACATGCATGTAGAATCGGTCACCTGTGACTCTGTGGTCAAGGGCCAGACTGCTCAGTTTGATCTTCTTCCTGCCTCGGAAATATTGGGGGATTACACAGGAATTATACCGTCATGCTAGTTAAAGCAGAGCATCTGCTCAGGGTTAACAGTTTTGCCACAACAGCAGGAGAACGATTCTCCCGGGAAAAGCCACCTTGGTGAGGGCACTCCTGGTGCTTGGGAAGAGAAGAGGCGAAGGGCAAAACAGCAGCGTCTGAAGGGCTGTGCAGTGCAAGGGGAGACGCGGGTGGCTGAGCCCAGTGGGCCCAGGGACAAAGGTAGCCTGCGAAAGGGTGAGAAACACCCACTTGTTGAGATCTGAGCATCAAAACCTATGGACTATTCAAGAAGGACAGACATTCCAAGTGTGTGAGATATGGCCTGAATACACATTCTCTGCTCTGAGAATAAATGCCTCAAAAGGCAGTTGGACATGTGTTCAAAACCTCTTCACCAAACTGTCTTCACCACACCACCAATGAATACACAGTAGACTGGAGTAAAGCAGGCGCAGCTGTACAATGTGGCTTTCAAGATGTGCCAGCAAGCCGTTGTAGAACAGGCTACGTAGCAGTGCACACACACGGCAAGCTTGTTGGGAGCCGGCAACCACAGATTGTTCATGCTGGCACCACATGAATAGTGACAGACAAAAAAATCACAGTGGTAAGAACCAGCAACTAGACAGATTCACTGTAAGAGACATCCAATATCTAATTACAATAATCTTTCAAAAATCTTAATAAAGATTCAAATATTCTATGAAAAATGTCAGTGTAATTTTATATTATGAATTAGCAAAGTAACAGGACACCTATACAATAGAATGTCTCGTTCGTAACATTTGTAACAGAGGGGGGGGAATCCCAAACAAGCAATGCAATTCAATCCCAAAATTGTCAACAAGTTCCAAAGTCCATGATATATCAAAGAAGTCCTCCAGAATATGTCAAAGAAGTCCAACGTGCTTTCCGGTTTCTCTTACAGTGTATCTTTCTAGTTGTTGGCACCACACGGGAAAAGACTCTCGCTGAGACGTATGGAGGGCACTGGGAATTGTGTACTTCAGTTCACAGTCAGTATTTGCTCACAGTCACCATATAGGTGTGTGAACAAAGCTTTGTATGAGTGTGCAGACCATTTTACTTATGTATCTATATCCGGCCCTCCCCGCCTGACTTAACACGCTAGAGAAAAGATGACCAGCTTCTCTACCACTCAACGTAGTACCTCCTCTGTATTTTCATGAATGTGGCGGAAGCTGTACCTAGAGTAGCCACACTTCAAGCACTCCCGATTTTTCTGGCTGCTTGGCGGGACTCAAGTGCCAGGTGCGCTGACTCACGTGTAGTTGGCTTCTTCAGGAGCTGGGAAGGACTCCTTTGGCCAGTTGATCCAGCAGTTGAGGAAGAGGAGGCAAGCCAAACTTGACCAGACAAGCATGATGTTGATAAAGGAAACGCCAATGTCATAGATAAGCTGAGAACAAAAGAGAGAGGGAGGGAGGGAGGGAGAAATAAAGGGGTGGAACAATGGAGAAGACCTCGGGTGGCACCAAAGCCGCAAGGAAATAGGGACGGATAAACACAACCCACTCAGGCTTCCTCCCTGGCTTTGGGAGAATGTCCAAAGCCACCACTCCTCGGACAGCGGTCAGGCCTTCTAGATTTCACCCTGCCCCCACCCCATAAGGTCCCTCTGGATCAATCATACACGTGTCACCTCCTTCAGTGGGGAAACAGCGTTGACATACATACGTCACGAGGTTTTCAGGAATAAGGTTATATCCCATGCCAGGCAGCTGGAATGGCTCATGCTTGTTCCATCACCATCTAGCTACCTACCTTGATGCCAGGAAAGGTAACAGCAGATGAAGCATATGACCCAATCATGAGCGCCATGAAGGTTGAGCGCAGATTCCCAAACATGTTGGGCAGCTGAAGAAATGCAACACAAGAGAGCCGTTAGCAGGAAAAAGGTTTTCTAAATAAATAAATGCCCCACCCCCACCCTTTTCAGGTAGCTCTTCTTCAGGGTTCCTGTAGGGCATTCACTTTTACACAATCACTCATCCTTTTGCGGACAATGGAAGCTGCAAAACTGGGCCACCCAAAGACAAGGTACTTAGGGACTCTCCAGGTACGTAGAACAATATGACTTTGTAAACTGACAAACGGGAGGAAAAACCAGAATCAGAACGTAAGAAGGGCTCGACTCCATCAGACCAGTGGTCCATCTAGTCTAGCAACTGTCCGGCTCTCTGTGAATTTTGCAGCTCGCCTGCCATTGAGGGGGGAGCCCAATGTCCCAGCTTCTCCAATGTCTGCTATTCTGTTTCCTTGTTATGTAGAGGCTACGTGCCTATGGGGCGGGGGGGGTAGTTGACTGTTAGTTCTGGCGGGTAAATACCGGGGAGGTGATTGGGTCTTGATCTTTATTGCTTCTGTTTGAGCGCACCATATCTGCAACCTTCACATGTTCACCTTTCAGTCCTAACAACTGACGTGTCCAGGATGGTATCTATCAACTGTCTCAAAGTTAGCTTTCTATAACTGACTGGCGTTGAGAACTGATTTAACCGGGATCCTGACAGCAACCTGTTCCATACAGCAGCCAACCAGGCGCCTTAGAGGAGCAACAAACAGGGCACAGAGGCCACGGCCACTCCCTGATGCTGCCTCTGCTGACGTTGGTACCCAGAGGTTTGATGCCACTGGATAGAAAGGCTCCTTTTAGTCACCATGGCTAATAGCCATTGATGGCCGGTGAATGCAATGAGGGCAGCTGAATGTCCCGATCTCCTCCAACCTCAGAAGCTGAGCAGGGTTGGCCCTGGCGAGTGTTTAGATGGGAGACCTCCAAGGAACACCAGGGTCATGGTGCGGAGGCAGGCAGTGGCAAGCCACCTCTGAGCGTCTCTTGCCTTGAAAGCCCTGTGAGATCACCGTGCGTCATCTGTGACTTGACGGCGCTTTCCACCAACTTAGGAGATCTTGGGAGATGCAAATGCAGAAGGGCTGGAGGGGATTTCTAGGTTGCCCCCTGTCCGCCCCCCACAATTCCACATGACCTCCCAGCTTCTTCTTTCTTACTCACAAATGCCACAGTTCCCTAAAGCCCCCCTTATCACAATTCCACAACTCAAAAGGAGATCATATTTCAAACACTAAAGAGCTAGACGAACCTTGCTTATTTTTAAAATTCTCATCCAAACACCTTCCATTCCTCCCGTTCCGCACTTTCTTTTGCCAACTGCTATATTCAACATAACCTATTTTGTACTCAGAGCACCTAAAAAACTGGATTTTATTTTCCCTTTCTATTTTGTGTGTTTGTGTATGTGTGCAAGCGTGCACACACACATATTATTATTAATCCTTGCTAAAAAGGATATTATTTTTGCAATATGGAAGCAAACATTATTACCTATTAATGTCAGCAGATCAAGCTACTATTGAAGGCTCAGGACCTGGTAAGGACACCAAAAATTGACCTACTTATCAAGGGGGGGACTCAGGTATAAAAAGTCAGGATTCTCAGATACATCTGCAGCAGAAGGAGAGGATTTTAGCCTGGCCTAAACTTCCTACTGTTCTAAGATGGGCTAATTCCAGGGCTTCGTGCCTGCAGGATAAAGAAGTAACAGCTGTGACTCCTCCCCAGAAGTAAACTGCAATGTGTGCTGATGACTGGGTTTAGACTTAGTTTGAACATGCCGAGTTCCCCACCCCTTTCTCTTTGGAACAACATTGTCATATGGCTCTGGGCCATGCCCTCTGGCTTGATATGCACAGGCGTGGAAGGTGCCATGTCTCTTAATAGCCATGCCCTTGCTAGGCACGGGAGGAGAGGGTGGGGCATTTAGCTCTGCCTTCTAATTGGCTGCCACCTATTTGGCCCATTTTATGTACTTAGTGGGCATTACGCCTTCCTGTGCCAAAAGTCAGCGTGATCTCGTTGGGAAGTGGGAAGTAAACATCGCTCCACATGCGTCTGGGGACACACTGGAAAGGAGCCGCACTGCCCCCCCCCACATCAGCATTAGGCCGTGGGGCATGAAGTCCCCCTGTGGAGGAGGCAGAGGTCAGGCCAGGCGCTGGGGGCCATCCCCCCAGTCAGATCCCCCCAAGATAAGCTCTACCTCCCCCTTTCCCCCCACAACACGGGATCAGGTTGACCTGCCCAGAAAGCCGCACTTGCCCTTCCCACCAAGGCCCTGGTCAGAGAGTGCAGAGCCTGCCACACAGGCCCGGCTAGCCCAGCAGTGGTCAGAAACAGAGCAAGGCAGGCAGAAGAGGGGATTTCAACTTGCCCGGCTCTTCTCAGCCCCAGACAACAAAAGGCACCTGCACAACTGCTGAAAACACCATCCTCCTCTGCACTTTATCATTCTAAGCAGCACAGCCTACAGGTATGTCATCAGTGTCAAAGACCTCACTGGAATCTCAGAGTCAAAGCAGACAAAACAAAGGAGAGCCTTGACTGAATCTCCTGTTCGACCAGCTTTTAACAGCAGCTTTCAACTAAATCAGGGCCATGGTGACTGGGTGGTGGTGCTGAAAATGTTTCACAACAGAGCAAACAGGGTTGTGGGGTTGAGATCTACCTCCAGAGAGCAATATAGGGAAAGGGACTGACACGTCTCCCTCTCGAGTATCCTGATCCCAAAATTCAAGCCCCTCTGCCACCACTATTTTAAAAAAGAAGTTTAAAGACAGAGAAGATGCGCGGTGCAATCCTATGCACAAATGCTTTATGGCATCTTCATTGGTCCTTCAGCCTCTAGCTTCGCTTCCCTTGAGAGGCTCCAGTCCAAATTTCTCAGAGCGGTTCTACAGGTCCCAAGATGCGTGCCAAATGCATTACTACTTTTAGAAACAGCCACTCTGAAAATGGAAGCTAAAATTACTCTGAGTTCACTTCAGTATTGGCTCAAAATAAATTTCCAGCCAATGGGGCAAACTCATTTGCTCTTGTTGGATAATTTTCAATCAAAAGGGTTAAAACCAGTTCACAACAAACTACAGGTTCTTGGTTTCTCCCTCCAAGAGATTCTGGCCATGCGCTGGGATCAGGCAAAGTTAACTCCTAAACAGAGAATAATGGACATGGAGATGACTATCCCAACTTTAGAGGGCCTGAGCAAATTAGATACCACCCAGTTCCTATGAACTACTTATTGCATTTAGACACCTATAAGTTTAGGAAAGCCTTTATGTTTGCTAGATGTGAGGCTCTCCCCTCTGCGATGCTTGAGGGTAGATACAGAAGGGTCCCGTTTGACCAGAGGCTCTGCCAGTGGGATTCAGGGGAAGTAGAAACCATCGAACACACGATGTTTAGATGCAACTGGTACAATAAGATCCGAAACAAACATAACTTTTGTAAAAGAAACATCTGGCCAGACAGACTGGGAGTGTTGTAACCGATTGCTATCCAATGAAAATTGGACTATTACTGAATCTGTGGCTAGATTTTGGGCGGCATGCTATTGTATTAGAAAGGTGCGGCTAAATTTATAAAATTGTCAAATATTTTATGGTCTTTTATATATATATATATATATATTACTGCATTTTACACAAATTTTTAACACTATGTATCCTAATGTGTTATGGTTATATTGGCTCGATGCTGTAATAAATAAATACTGTCAATCCTATGTATAGTTACTCCAATTTAAACCAGTAGTAACATGGCATCGGATTGCACTACCAAGAAAGAAAAAGGCAGGCACTTCTAGCATCTGCATGGTACGCATGCCAGTACAATAAAGGTAAAGGTAAAGGTTCCCTTGCTCGAAAGCCAGTCGAATCCGACTCTAGGGTTGCGGTGCTCATCTCCGTTTCAAAGCCGAAGAGCCAGCACTGTCCGAAGACGTTTCCGTGGTCATGTGGCCGGCATGACTAAACACCAAGGTGCACGGAATGCTGTTCCCTTCCCACTGGAGTGGTACCTATTTATCTCCTTGCAATGTCTTGCTTTCGAACTGCTCGGTTGACAGGAGGCCAGTACAACAACATGCCCCTAAGCCCAAAGAGGTGTATACACACACTCACATATACACACACACACATGCATTCCAATGCCAAAGGTGGCTGTTGCATGTACACAAACTTGGAAGGAAGACTCACATACACAGAATGAAGAGATAATATGAAGTTGAATTCTGCCACACTGCACTTTATGAGAGCAGAGTGATCTTATTTTATTCATTTATTTAAAATATTTATACCTTACACTCTCAGCTAGATTAGCTACTGAAACAGCTTACCATTTTCTCTAATGAAAACAATAAAACACTTGCAAATTTACAGCAGTTAAAAGGCTGGCAATAAAACAATAAGCAGCATTACACTGTTTAAAAGAAGCAACAATAG
Organism: Gekko gecko; assembly: GCA_029375565.1. Lineage (NCBI taxonomy): Eukaryota > Metazoa > Chordata > Lepidosauria > Squamata > Gekkonidae > Gekko > Gekko gecko. The sequence continues at coordinate 92,514,985 of JAPDNY010000003.1, forward strand.
TGAGAACGAGCAGGAAAAACAACACAAGAGGCAGGATCATGAGGAGGGAGATTATGTGATTATTGAGATTTTAATGGCTGTAATACTTCATTAACCACCCTGGGTTTTCTGGTCCACGGGTGCATTATAAATGTTCAAAATAACTAACGAACACAAAGAATAGAGTCCTGTGTATTATGGCACCACTGTGGGTAAGTTAGGTTCTCAGCGTGGAACCTCATCGTGTTTTATCTGGAGACAACAAAACCCACCAACGAACTGCGCCACAAGAATCGTGGATTCAGCACTTCACACAGGCTGCCATGATTCTACAAAAAACGTAGAACTGAGACACAGAACAAGCTGCATGATTGATACAGGCAGGCTACAAAAATTCACTGTCGAGGCACAGATCACATCCATGTCTGCAGGCTGCACAGGGCACTTCACGACACAGAAATGCCAAATGAAGGCACGGATCTTTCCCGCCATTATTTTGCTTGCAACGATAACGGAAGAATGCTTTTCAAAGCTGTACCAACACATAAAGCTGCCTTATACTGAACCAGACTGTTGCTCCATCAAGTTCAGCATTACCTGCTTCAACAGGCAGTGACTCTCCCAGGGTCTGAGGTATAGGGCTTTCGCATCATCTACCACCTGATCATTTTTTAACTGGAGATGTAGGGGACTGAATCTGAGACATTCTGCATGTCAAACAGAGGCTCTGCCACTGAACCCCAGCCCATCCAAGAAAAACCTGGAATCAATAACTTTAGCAAACTGCACTTTCAGCAGAACTAAGCAGCTCGATTTCCACAGCCAGAGGTTACAGGTTCTTCCAGATTCCTGAAAAAACAGCCCCTCAATCCCCTGCAAGCTTCCCCTGAAGGGAATAAAAGCAGCTTGGCTGAGGTGGACTCTCCTCCTGCTGAAAAATGACTGGGGGGGGGGGAAGCTGCTCTCCTCCCACACTCCCCCCCCCTTAAACCTTTTAAATGAACTTTCAAAATGCTTTAAAAAGAATCATGAATGGTACACAACACATAGTTCCACTGCAAGATTTCATCAAGCTCTATCCATGCACCTTTTCAAGCCTATTTTTGCACCAAGGGGGGGGGGGTGCGGGGCTGAGACTCAGTGGTCTTCCAGGATCCTGCTTTCTGCCCCCAGTACCAAACCCCATGCATGTGGGGCCCATAAACACACACTGCATACAGTGCGGTAGCAAAGCTCAAAGAAGAGCTATTATGTAGTGGATGCAGATGGACAAGAGACAGTTTCCCAGTGCTCCAGTTATCCAAATCAAAAAAGGCATTATCTCAAACTCCCAGCAAGTATGAAAGGATTTCCAGCAAAACCAAATAAATAAGAACTGGGCCAGATACTACCATAGAAAATGTGCCGCAATGCTTGGTAAATAAGTTCAATGACAAGTCAACGGGGAGAGAACTGCAGTTATCCTGTACAGGCATATCTCAAGAACCTCGCAGCCTCACACCCCCTTGAAAAACGGATTGTTGCACTGGAGAACTAAGGAGTCCATCACCAGTGGTATGCGGTGCTCAGCCCCTGCTCATGAGCCAATCACCGTTTGCTTCCCCGTTCCTGAGACCTGCTGAAATTTTCCTTCAGTGTGACTGTTACAGGAAGATGGAAACCCACCCCCTTCTTTGCATCAGGGCACTCCTAGAGGAGTAATTAAGGCCTTAATTGTCACCTAAGTTAAACAAGAACTATTTTATATTTTGTATCTTGGACATGTTCAATCACCTCCCTCTGGCTATGCAGGAGAAGACATTTCCCATCACTTTTCTCCATGAAAAGTGCATCCCAGCATGGTCCTCATACTTACAGTTAGGGAGGTGAAGGTCAGGCAGATCCCACCAAAACCGTTCAGGGAAAGGCCAAGGAAAATCAGTGGGGAAAGAACTGGGAAGGCAGAACAGAAAGACGAGGTGAGCCGGTGGAAGGGGTGGGTGGGACTGTGATAAGAACAAACAAACAGTCGCCATGGAGGAAACCGTGAGAAGCCTCATGCGAGGCAGAAAGAACAGATTCAACCTAAGGTGGCCAGTTTGCAGCCTGGAAAACTATCCCATCTCTTTAACATTCACCGCCCTGATGTAGACTGCAGTTTGGTGTTGTACTTAAAAGTGGTGGATTCTAATCTGGAGAACCAGGTTCAATTCCCCACTCCTCCACAAGAGGCCAGCTGGGTGACCTTGGGTCAGTCACAGTTCTCTCAGCCCAAAAAATAAACCTAGCTCATCACAAAAAGAGCTAGAGTTCCAGGCTGCCAGACCACCATCAGGTCTCCTGGCTATACTACACCCACCCATTGGCATACGATAACTAATTATTCCGTGAGTCCTGCTCCTTTGAAAGTCCCATTGCTCATGTACAGCCACGGTAGTCGCAGAGGAGCCCAAGAATCCTGAGTGGGCGGGCAATAGGGCCTGGGGAGATGATGGGTGGAGCTACACTTGATCCCTCCTTTGCAGCAGTTGCAAGGCTGCTAACAGCGATGAGGGGAGGGGGGATTCCTTCTGGTTGCTACCTGCGAATCCCAGTTTGAACAACCTTCTCACCTGGTGGGCTGTAAGCAGCCAGAGCCATGAGGGCACAGGAAACAGCAAAACTGGCACTGCAGAGAAAGCAAGAGATACATCAGAGCAACGTTGGGCTCAGTCACGTTCTCAAACAGACACCCCAAAGCCATTCCGGGAAATCATTCCCCACATCTTCCACTCCCTTTCCACCCCTGACGCACAATCCACAGTCAGCTTCCCCCTTGCCCGATCCAGTCGTCTACCCTCTCCGGCAGACCTCGTGGGCCACCCAGGAGTTTATTCTATACCCATCTCCTCTCCTTCAACCCAAGAATCTGCTCCCCAGGGCCTGAGCAACACTCTCCCCTCCCTGGGTATCCCTGAACCCAAGCCCAGTTTGTCCCCGTCCCGTACCTGCCGAGCAGGCGGAGTGGCCGAGGGCCAAATCGGTCCATCAGGATCCCCAGAGGCAAGGTGGCGGCGCTCAGCAAAAAGGAGCCAATGGTGAAGCCCAGGTTGAGCATCTCCTCCTGTTCCACACAACTTGGGTGGAAGTCGGCCGTGGCGAAGCCATTGGTGCCGTTCTCACCTGAAAGCAAGCGAGGCTGTCAGGGTCAGACCGCCCCACCCCCCAACACAGACACCCCCACCTCCACACCCACCCTGTCCCCCGCTGCAGGAAAACTGCTTTCTGCCCAGAAGGCAACGCCATCGTATGGAGAGTGTTTGGAACAGTGCCCACGTGGGACTGGCATAGGGGCTGCACCATTTTAAATCAGCCACTGAGTCCCCAACGCCGCCTTACCAAGCAGAGCTGAATGTCAGTTCCACCTAGGCGGAAAACTGACCTCTCGCTGTCTTTCATCAGCAACACAGTTTCTACTTACCACCGATAATGTGTCTCCCTCTCTGCCAAGCTCATTTGTAACTCTAGCCAACTTCCCTTCCCCACACAAGTTTGACTGGTTTGAAAAATGGGAGAAACAGACAACCCGGGTACGACTGCCTACCCAGCTGAGCTTTCCGGGGAGGCTCATCCCCCGCGCCCTTTGCCCGCCTTCTCCCCACCATCATCTCCTGCCTTAGCCCTGCTTGTAAGGCCCAGAGCTTCCCATCCTCACCCAGGCACACGTAAGAGTAGAATCCCTCCTGTTTGAGCATGATGAGCAGTGAGCCCCAGCCCAGCAGAACAGCCGAGAAGAAGAGATTTTCCACCACTGCGGTGCAGGCCATCCACCAGCGTCGGCGGTAGGCCTGCTGCAAGGTTGGTGCCATCTTCCCTCTTGCTTGGAGACCAGGCTGAAAGCAGAGAGAAGAGTATCCCTTTCAGCATGCAGCATCCCTTGATGTCTTAGAAGCACAAAGGCCAACCGACGGTTCATGAAGACTGCCAGTGCCACGCCGAGCCCTCTTCTGCAAGCCAATGCACAGCCAAAATGGAGTGCCAATTTCCCACTGGCCATTACCAGGGGGACTAGAGGGGGCAGCAGGAGAGCAGTGGGAACAAGGCAAAGACCAAGCAAGAAATAAAGCAGTCTCCGGAAAACCAGGCATCAAGAAAACAAAGCCTTCTATTCTTCTCATGATAGCGCCGCTATCTCTGGTGCAACATCCTGTCTTCAGGTACTACATTGTGTGGAGTTGGTTTTCTGTTTTTAAAAACAGGAGACCAGGGGATCGCTAGTCAGGCTAGAATAAGGGATGGGTGCACTACTGGAGAGGGGGGGCAGACAACCTTCAAAACCACACGGATGCGCTTCTGCAACGAGCCATCAGCCAGAGGACCAAGAGCTGCCAGTATCTCCCCCCCCCCATCCAAGCGAGGGAAGGACACAGCCTGGCACAGCAGGCACCAGCCAGAAGGCCAAGGGCTGCCAGGATGTTTCACTCTCCTCCTCCCAGAATGCACACACGTCAAAACTGCCAACCGCTCTCTGAGTCAGTGCCACAGAACACCGGCTATTTCAAGAGAACCTCACAAACAGTTAGAAAACGACTCTCATTCTCCCCATTGTGAACAGAACAGGTTACAAATCAAACAGAACTATTGGAATAATAAACAATCTTTTAGAAATTGGATTTTGGGTGCTGGAGCAATGCACTTCCTGACCACAGAAGCATCCCCTTAAGGGAATACATCACGATTCCCCATGCCGGCTGTTGTGCACATTGATTTCACAAAAGGCTCTTAGAAGTCTGACATATTTGGCTTTTCCTTTCTAATATAGTGGTGGATCAGGTAACAAAGGGAAAAGGCTTATAAATCAGAGTTGTAAGAAGAGTTAATGCAATAAATGGAGTCCAACTTTCACAGCAGCAATTAGTGGCTAAAAGTGTAGCACTGAGGAAGTACTGAGGGTGCCAAGCCCTACAAAAGAGGGGCATCAGGTATTATCCCTGTAGCATCTCCAAGTCTCTATCTATCTATCTATCTATCTATCTATCTATCTATCTATCTATCTATCTATCTATCTATCTATCTATCTAGTATTGCTCATACGGCTGTCACCTTAAGCAGAAATTAGAACCAAAGAAAATATTTTGAAAGACCTTACTCAGTATTATTTCTCTTACATATGATCATTGTGCCTGTGAATCTTGCCACTGAGAGGGTGACACAATCATTGATACCCGATAGTAGCCGTGACACCTGGGCTCGCACGTTCAGCAGTTCCATATCTTTACGTAAAGGGGTGACTAAATTAGCCCTCAGCTCATCAGATATAGGGCACTCCATAATCGTATGTTCAATGGTTTCGATTGTATGATATGAGCATCTTGTCAAGAGTCCTGCAGCAATCAGTCCCCACAACTTGAATGAATGAAAGTAAGTGCGGGTAGCTGAATAATATACAAGATTCAGAGGGGTCAGGGGGATGGACCGGAGCCAATCAGAATAACTTCAAAAGCCCACCTAAGCCACTGGCTAAGAATTCCCAGAGAACAGAGTCACAAGGCACCAAGGTCACAGGCCTAAGCTGCAATGAGATAAGGAGGCAAGGAGAATCGAGACTTAACGTTCCAAGTCAGGCCTAGACAGAGACAAGGTGCCCACAGCCAGCATCCCCCTCCTCAGCCACGGCAGCTGAGTAGCTGACACATCTGCATGTTCTATTAGAGTACGGTACTTTATTATATCTGTCCTCCAAAGCTGCCGTGGGAAGAACGTTCAGTCTTGCCAAAGTAAAAGCTCTTCTTAGTTTTGGGAGTGTCAGTTGATAAAAATATTTCGGCAGTTGCATCGGGAGGGCAATTCCCAAATGGAGTGTCGAACATACCCGACACGCCCTAATAGATGTACTTGTAACATCCAATTTCTTTACAGATTTTTTAATTGTCTTCTAATGTCTTTAGTTTCTGTATTTTTAATCATAGCATTTGTTATTCCCAGGCATTTCATTTTATTTTCCAATAGTTGATCCCATTGACTGTAATGTGTATCTGCCTGGATAAGCCCAAGTAAAGTAGATCCTCCTACAGATTTTAAAACCTTTACTTTCAAGAGAAATACTTTAATCCAAGCCCTGGCTTCCATTGATAATTCGCCTAGTTCCACTCTTGGTGCTATGCCCGAGACACATCTAGGAGTAGCCAATAAGCATCGGAAAAAATCATACTGGATGGAATCCATTTTTTCAGAAGCAGCCTGAATCCCAATTTCCACACAATACAGGAATTGATTTAGAACCTTAGCATTAAATACCTTTAAGGCCAAGGGGACAAATCGGCCTCCTGATGAGTAGAAGTATTTTACAATTGTCTTCCCTACTCTCAAGGCTGTGTTCCTTGCTAGATCCAAGTGTGTTTTGCATGTAAGAGAAGCTTCAAAGTGGATTCCCAGATAATTAAATTGATTGACCCGTTCCATAGGTTGGCCTGCTATGTCCCATTTGAAGTCTTCCCCTTTTTCCTTTTGGTGAATACGATGACCTTGAATTTTGCCCTACTGATAACAGTAAAGCTCAAAGGTTTTTATCAGCTTGCGGCAGCCCACTGTTGATCTAGCCATTATCACTGCATCATCAGCATATAGAAGGATTAGAACTTCGTGCTTGGATAAATGTGGGAGATGACATATGCTTCCTTCAGGATACAGGTTCTGAGGTCATTTACACATAAATTGAACAACAAGGGTGCAAGTAAACATCCCTGCTTGACTCCTTTGTCTAGGATGAAAGGCTCCGATAGCTGTCCTAACTCACCACATCTAACCCGGGCAGAGGGGTGGTTATAGAGCTGTTGAATTAAGTAAAGCAGATGTGGTTCAATGCCATATTTCTTCAGCTTTTCCCACAGCTGGGGTCTAGAGATTGTATCAAATGCTGGTTTTAGGTCCATGAAGGCAGTTGTCAACATGCCTTCTCCAGAACGCCTGTATTTATCAACCAGGAACAGGAGGGGGTGGCAATGGTCGATGGTACTTGCTCCTTTCCTAAAACCAGCCTGTTCCTTTCCCAGAATATTGTTTCCTTCAACCCAAGATTCCAGCTTTTCAAGAAGCATTGCAGCATAAAAGTTTTCCTATAGTGGATAGCAAGCTCACTGGACGGTAATTCCTCAGGTCTGTCGCACCCCCCCACCCCCCCTTTATAAATTGGAACAATTATTGCACCGCATCAGACTTCGGGCATATTTCCAGTCTTGTTTATTTCAGTGAAAAAGGCAGCCAAGATCTGTGCCCACCAGTCTGGGTCAGTTTTAAATAGTAGTTCTGCTGGTATTAAATCAGGCCCAGGTGCTTTTCCTTTTTGTTGTTGTTGTTGTTTAATTAAAGTTATAATCTCACTTGCTGTTACCGGGGGCCATTCCAAAGGACGCTAATAAGCTCTCTTCCTTGCCCTCAATTTCAACCACATTAGTACCATTATTTACTATAGTAGCCTTGTTTGGCTGTGGGGAGGTAGATGTTAATAAAGGGTCATGTTCAAGTCGTGGTTCTTCAGGCTTCCAAGGGTCCTTTGGATTGTTCATGAAATCAGTGCACTGCTTAAATGTTGGCTCCTGGGAGGTGAGGCCGATAAGAAATTCACGATCATCTTCTATTTGACTGGGCTTGAGGGTGTGTTCTTTTCTATTTCTCCTTAGCTGAGATGAAACCTCGGAACTCCTTAAGTCTTCCCTTTTTGATGGAATGACTGTACCAGGAAGACTTGAAATTTTCTTAACTATTCCTGTTAATGTTGGTAACGGTGGGGAATAAAAATGAAGTTTAACTCTATCCCCCCTCAGGAAACCTGGAATTCTTTCCACAAATGTTGTCAATGGAAGTTGGGTGTTTATGTAGCAGATAAGATAGATGTTCTTTAACTGCCCATTTATTCATCCAGCTTATCATTTGACCATTATAGGGTAAGATGTTCAGTACTATTTTGTTACTATCAAGGATCAAAGGGTGAGCAAGGGGATCCAGGTTTGATACAGGGTTCCCCACCCCCCATCGTTTTCTTAGGTCAATCACCCCATCCTTTCCCTCCTTACTCGTAGACTGATAAATCACCCCTTCACTTTGTTCACTTAGATCATGCTCTCTCATTGGCATAGTAGAGGCCACTGTTCCTTCCATTTCTAAATTTCTACATCCCTTACACCCCATATTGCCCTTACTCCCCTTTACCAGAAAATCTTCAATAAGTTTTGACGGTATATCTAATTTTTCAAAGACCTTCCGTAGAGTGTTAGATCTAAAGAGTGTCTGATCTGCCAACACTCCCAGGTCTATTTGTTGCTTCTTCTGTTTTTTTTTATTTTTTTCCAGAAGTTCATCCATAACAGCAATGTAAGTAGGAGATTCTAAAGGAGGATCTGAAGAAATATTCAAGAGACTTGAGGGGGACATGTCTTTGTTCCTAGGAGAATGAAATCTATTAGAATTTTTTGCGACAAGAAAATTCTCCATCTTGTTCTGCTTAGAAGGCGGTAAATCCTCATCAAGGGGGTGCACCCTTTTCCTTCCCATTTTCATATGACACTACACTACTAGATAGGTAGCAAAAATATATTTAAAATCAGATCAATAAAATCAGTAAACTATCTTTAATATCTAGCTAAAATCAGATTAAACTACTAAATCCCCACTACTTCATTTATCATGCTAAAACACAAATCTGTTTAAATTAGATTAAAACCTAAAACCTAGCAGAACAGTAAAACCATAAAAGCCTCAACTGGAATGGCCTTAAAAGAGTTGTAAGAGTTAAGGCAGCAATGGACCTTTAAAGAGAGAGAGAGAGAGAGAGAGAGAGAGAGAGAGAGAGAGAGAGAGAGAGAGAGAGAGAGAGAAGAAAAACATTGGTGGTGGTGGGAGAAGGCAAATTCTTCCAGTTTCCCTTCTCCTCAGCTTCTCCTTTGCTCGTCCTCTTCTCCAGGCTACTCAAGTTTTCTCTTAGCGCCACCCTACCTTCAGCCTGCCCCACCCTGTCGTAACCTCCCAAGGGGAGAGTAACAGAAGGGAGAATATTTCCGTAGCAGCTTCTAGACCAAAAACCGTCTAGAAGACAAGACCTCCAGTAGCTAACAGTAGCTGCATTGTTAAAGGAGAAAGAAAACCTCCTCCACGCTATTTGTAATTGCCGAGAATGCCTTAGATAAGAGTGACTTTCGCTAACAGAAAGAAATCCTCCCTCCCTGTGTTAACAAAACAAGATAAAAAGCAGACTGCTTCAGTGGGAGACTAAAATCAGTTAAAATCAGTTAAAACCAATTAAAATCATTAAAAACCATTAAAACACTTATCAGTGACAGAGCACAGCCAAAAAGCACCTCCATCTCCCAGTACATAGAATGCTTTGCACTTGTGAACAGCCCCATAAGGCAGGTTAGGCTTAGGTGTTATTCTTGGTGCTGGAGGGGGCAGCAGTGGGAGGGCTTCTGGTGTCCTCCTGGCCCCACTGCTGGATCTCCTGAGGGCACCTGGTATATTTTGGCCGCTGTGTGACAGAGTGTTGGACTAGATGGGCCATGGGCCTGATTCAACGTTGGCTTCTCTTACGTTCTTATGTGTTCAAACCAGCCCTGCGAGCTTCACAACTAAACAGGGACTCCAATACCAACGTTCCATCCACTGGCCAAAGGCAGAATTTGTAAAAGGCAGCCTCACTTACCCTAACGTTTTTATTCGCACGCTTTTCCATAACCAGAAGCTTGTGGATATTGTGGGGGTGCTGCTATTCCCATAAAGATGCCCTGTGACATGGTTGTCTCTGTTCACACCCCTACACCTGGTCAATCTGGCCAGGTTTGGGTACCGGCATTGCTAATAATATTCATAATATTTGAGTTGCCGGGTACAAATGAGGTCTGGACAAATTCAATCATTTGAGTCTTCACCTTAGCAAGGCAAATGCCAAAATCTCATTTTCATTTTTTATCCCACACAATCAGCCAAACAGGCTCCACAGAGCAGAAATCTTTAAGGTCTCAGCTTCAGTTTCACCAGACAAAAGAGAAGGTTACAATCAGTGTTCCCTCTAAGCTGAGTTAGTGTGAGCTAGCTCTCAGTTTTTTAGCCTCCAGCTTACACATTTTTGTCTTAGCTCAGGAAGGATGGCTCCAGAGCAAACTAATTTATGCAGTAGTTAAATGGCTTGCTCACAACTTTAATGCCAGGAGCTCACAAAGTAGAATTTTAGCTCACAAGACTCCGCAGCTTAGAGGGAGCACTGGTTACAATCTAGCCAAAGTTAAGCCTTTGTAGGTCCCACTAACATCAATGGGTGGGCTCATTTAAATTCACCCAATGAAATCAGCAGTACTTAAAAGAGTTCCTCACTTTGGACTGAGTAATGCTGAAAGTGTTTAGCTCAAACAGCTGCAGATCAGAGCCAGTGGCAGGGGCAGTCGCAAGGGATGGCATGGAGGGGTAGCCAGCCAAGGCCCATGACTTGGCAAAGAGTCCACTGCCAGTTGGAAATGCTGGAACAAGCCAGCTCATGGTGGCAGTAGAAGAAGCAGAGCACAAGAAACTCACCAGCTGAGCAGGAAAGAATCTTGTCCTGCTGCCTACTCCATGCTCTCCTCCTATTTCCGGGTCCCACGGACATGCCACATCTCAGGGGAAATCTGCAGGAGAGCTCTGATTTCCCTGACAGGAGGTCTGCTGGAGGGAGCAGAATTAGACTGTCTGCTGCTTGTTTTAGGTTCTCTGACAAGGCTGGTGCTAAAATGAGCATGGGGGAGTTGCACTTGATTCCCTTTAGAGCAGACACACTGGGGCTGCAAGATGGATAGCAGTGCTAGAGTGGCCCCATGACCAGCTTTGTGCAGTGCTGAAGAAACTTTGTTGTGGATCCATACCTTGCCTCTGCCATCAACTCCCTAGGTTACTGTAGGAGCCCTTCTCTGTCTGTCTGTCTGTCTGTCTGTCTGTCTGTCTGTCTGTCTGTCTGTCTGTCTGTCTCTCTCTCTCTCTCTCTCTCTCTCATCTAGCACCTGTAACACAGGAGTGATAATGAGGACTGCTGTAAAGACTGAATACGGGAAGTGCTTTGGACACATGAACATGAGGTCATATATATGCTTCAGGATTATTAGTGGCATAGGAAAGGTTAAGAGCAAGAGTGTGGCCTAGAAAGGCAAACACTGTATTAGCCAATCAAAGAATCCTCACAGAATCATAGAATGTTAGAGTTGGAAGAGACTTTGCAGGTCATCCAGTCCAACCCCCTGCACTCTGCAGGAGCGTAGCCGAAAGAGAGCCCTACAACATACCCAAAAGATGGTCATCTAGCCTCTGCTTAGAAACGTCCAACGAAGGAGCATCCACCACCTCCCAAGACAGTCTGTTCCACTGCTCAACCACTCTTACAGTTAGGAAGTTTCTCCTGATATTTAGCCAGTGACGACTCCCTTGTAATTTCCACCCATTAGATCTAGTCTTGCAATCCAGATCAAGAGAGAATAGAGCTGCTCCATCTTCTACATGACAGCCCTTCAAATACTTGAAGACTGCAATCATGTCCCCTCTAAGTCTTCTCTTTCCCAGGCTAAACATACCCAACTCTTTCAGCCTTTCCTCGTAAGACTTGGATTCCAACCCTCTCACCATCCTGGTTGCCCTCTTCTGGACACGCTCAAGCTTGTCGACATCCTTCCTAAAGTGTGGTGCCCAAAACCGGACACAGCACTCCAGGTAAGGCCTGACCATAGCAGAATAGAGCGGAACTACCACCTCCTGTGACCTGGACACAATGCTTCCTCTCTTGTAAGCACTCCAAGTGTTAAGTCAACCTGCTGAGTTTTGAAGGAAGCTTTTTTGTTTTGAACATTTGGAGTTGACCCTTCTGAAGTTCTTCAGTTTCAGAGTTAACTTGAGCTTTCTAGAACAACCGTTGGATACTCACCGTGAAGGGTTCTTCTCTGAGGCTTGGAGGACATCTTGTGGGTAATTCCCATCCATCATTCAGGGAGGCATTCAAACTTCCTGTTTCCTGTGGTGGGAATCACCCTAGGCTCAGTTCTGGTGCTCCGAAAGCAATACCCTAAGATGTTGTTGTTCAGTCGCACAGTCGAGTCCGACTCTTCGCGACCCCATGGACCAGATTACACCAGGCCCTCCTATCTTCCGCTGTCCGCTGAAGTTTGCTCAGTTTCATGTTCGTTGCATCGATGACACTGTCTAACCATTTCATCTTTTGCCGTCCCCTTCTTCTTTGACCTTCAATCTTCCCCAGCATCAGGGTCTTCTCCAGTGAATGCTCCATTCTCATTTGGTGGCCAAAGTATTTGAGCTTCAGCTTCAGGATCTGGCCTTCCAGGGAACAGTCAGGGTTGATTTCTTTTAGGATTGACTGATTTGATCTCCTTGCAGTCCAAGGGACTCTCAAGAGTCTTCTCCAGCACCATAGTTCAAAAGAATCGATTCTTCGGCGCTCGGCCTTCCTTATAGTCCAACTCTCGCAGCCATACATTACTACGGGGAATACCATTGCTTTGACCATGCGGACTTTTGTTGTCAAGGTGATGTCTCTGCTTTTTATCATGCTGTTAAGGTTTGCCATCGCTTTCCTCCCGAGGAGCAGGCATCTTTTAATTTCATGACTGCAGTCACCATCTGCAGTGATCTAGGATCCTAGGAACGTGAAGTCTGTCACTACTTCTACGACTTCCCCTTCTATTTGCCAAGGAGTGATGGGGCCAGATGCCATGATCTTAGTTTTTTTGATGTTGAGCTTCAGGCCCACTTTTGCACTCTCCTCTTTCACCCTGAGCAAGAGGCTCTTTAGGTCCTCTTCACTTTCTGCCATCAGAGTGGTATCGTCTGCATATCTGAGGTTATTGATCTTTTCCCCAGCAATCTTAACTCCAGCTTGAGATTCATCCAGGCCAGCATTTCGCATGATGTACTCTGCATATAAATTAAATAAGCAAGGTGACAATATACATCCTTGTCGTACTCCTTTTCCTATGCTAAACCAATCAGTTGTTCCATATCCGGTTCTAACTGTTGCTTCTTGACCTTTATACAGGTTTCTCAGGAGACATATGAGGTGGTCCGGTACTCCCATCTCTTTAAGAATCTGCCATAATTTATTGTGATCCACACAATCAAAGGCTTTAGCATAGTCAATGAAGCAGAAGTAGATGTTTTTCTGGTACTCTCTTGCTTTCTCCATAATCCAGCGAATGTTGGCAATTTGATCTCTAGTTCCTCTACCTCTTCGAAACCCAGCTTGTACTTCTGGCAGTTCTCTATCCACGTCCTGTTGGAGCCTAGCTTGTAGGATTTTGAGCATGACCTTGCTAGCATGTGAAATGAGTGCAATTGTGCGATAGTTTGAACATTCCTTGACATTGCCCTTCTTTGGGATTGGAATGTACACTGACCTTTTCCAATCCTGTGGCCACTGTTGTGTTTTCCAAATTTGTTGGCAAATTGAGTGCAGCACTTTAACAGCATCTTCTTTTAAGACTTTGAATAACTCAGCTGGGATACCATCACCTCCACTAGCTTTGTTGTTAGTAATGCTTTCTAAGGCCCATTTAACTTCGCTTTCCAGGATGTCTGACTCGAGATCAGTGATTATACCATCGTGGTTGTCAAGGACATTGAGGTCCTTCTTGTATAGTTCTTCTGTGTATTCTTGCCATCTTTTCCTAATCTCTTCTGCTTCTGTTAGGTCCCTACCATTTTTGTCCTTTATCATGGCCAGCTTTGCATGGAACGTTCCCTTGATTTCTCCAATTTTCTTGAAGAGATCTCTAGTCCTTCCCAATCTATTGTTTTCCTCTATTACTTTGCATTGTTCATTCAGGAAAGCCTCCTTATCTCTCCTTGCTGTTCTCTGGAAAACACCCTAAGATAAAATACCCTAAGATAAAACCTCTAAAAACAGGGAACTGTAATAACGTTAAAAACAAGAAGAAAGATAACCACAGTAATGTGAACAGGAAAAAACCTATGAGCCTCTTGGCTGGCGCCCTCTCTCGCTTGGCTTGCACTCTCTCTGTCTCTCTGTCTCTCTGTCTGTCTCTGTCTCTGTCTCTCTCTGCAAGATGAAAAAAGGAATAGGGTAGAAGTGGAAGAGAAGAAGATGGAGATGATGACCCGGGAGGGCCAAGATGTCCTCCAAGCCTCAGAGGAGAAGGACCCTTCACAGTGAGTATCCAATGGTCATTCTCCCTCTGAGGTGGAGGCCATCTTGTGGGACCTCCCAGAGCAGTGTCCCTAAATATTGGGAGGGGGGGCATCATCGGTGGGAAGAACAGACTGCAGCACTCTCCTCCCAAAGGCTGCATCCGCAGAGTCATACACATTGATTTTGTAGTGTGGACAGAGAGGACCATGTAGCGGCTTTGCATATGTCTTCCACTGATGCTCTATTTGCCAAGGCTACATTGGTAGGTGCGCTACGCAGAGAATGCACTGTGATACCTTCTGGTGCATGCTGGTTCAGACTCTTATAGGCTTCTGCTATACAGGCTCCAATGGTGGAGCTTATGGTTGAGTTAGACATTTTCCTCCCTGCATGAGGGGGAGAGATATTGACAAACATGGCCTCTGTTCGCCTGAATGGGGCTGTCCTTAGGTTATAACATATGAGAGCCCGTCTCACATCTAGGGTGTGCCACATTTTCTCTTTGGGGTGAGTAGGATTTGGAGAGAATGATGGCAGGCAAATCTCTTGGGATCTATGAAATGCAGTATTAACTTTGGGGCAAAAGGTAGGATCTGTTCTGAGGACTACCTTATCCTTGTGAAAAACACAAAGATCCAAATGAATGGACAATGCCCTCAACTCTGAAATCCTCCTAGCGGGGGTTATGGCTACCAAAAATAAGACTTTCATTCTCAGAAACTTTAGAGAAATGTCCTTTATAGGTTCAAAAGGCCCTTTTGTGAGTGCGGAAAGGACTGTATTTAGTCTCCAAGTTGGGAACCTATGTTTTGTTGGAGGACTTTTAGATGACGCACCCTTCAGGAAATGGAGAATGTGAGGATGCTGGGACACTGGAAGGCCATTGTAGAATTGCAGTACCGAAGCTAGAGCTGCAATTTGCCTCTTGAGAGTGGTGGCTCTGAGACCGCTTCCTTTACCATCCTGCAGAAATTCTAAAATGGAACCACGCTTGGGATGTAGAGGGTCAACTTTCTTCCTTTTTGCCCATCGCACAAAGGCTTTCCATGTATAGTTATAGATTCTAGAGGTGGACGGCTGTCTGGATGCCATGATCGTCTCAATTACTGCCTGTTTGTATCTGAGCTTCAGAAATTCGTTCCTTTCAATTTCCATGCGGTCAAACAGAACCACTCTGACCTGGGGTGCCAAAGTGGACCTTGAAGAAGCATGTCTGGTGACACTCGGAGGGTCAGAGGAGGAGACACCGCCATCTCCTGCAGGGATGTGAACAAAGGGCGACGTGGCCAGTACGGTGCCACTACTATTACTGTTACCTGCAAAACTCAAATCCTCATTAAGAATGGGGCTGTCCTTCCTCATTAAGAGCTTTGGAAGAACTGGTAGTGGAGGAAAGGCATGTAGGAGACCTTTGGGCCATGGATAGGGATGTCAGAGCATCTGTGCCCTCCGCTTGAGGGTGGAAATACTGTGTGGAAAATCTGTTCAGTTGAGTGTTGACTGGTGACGCGAACAGATCCACCAATGGACTGCCCAAGGTAGCTGCTATGAGGTGAAATACCTTCTTGTTCAAGGACCAGTCACTCTCCTGCACCATCTGACGACTCAACCAGTCTGCCTGCACATTTACTACTTTTTGCACATGTTCTGCTTGGATCGAGGCTAAATTGGCCTCCACACATTTCAGTAATTGGGTTGTTCCCCTGTGTAAGGCTGGGGACCTGGAGCCTCCTTGTTTGTTCAGGTAAGCCTTCGCAGATATATTGTCTGTGCTGATGAGAATGTGGTTCCCCTTGACATGAGGGCCAAAGAACTGTAGGGCTGACCTGATGGCTCAAAGCTCCAGCAGACTGATTGGGAAACTCTGTTCGCCTATGGACCACCTTCCTTGCGCCGGTTGGCGTTGAAGGGTAGCTCCCCATCCTGACAAACTGGCGTCAGTGAATATCTGAATTCTGTCCTGGACCCAGAAAGACTTGCCACGAGACAGGTTGTTCAAATTGGTCCGCCAACAAAGGCTCAACTTCATCCCTGTAAGGGAACTTTTAAGGAGAAGTCCATCCTCATCGCAATGGAATTTTGGCAAAGTCGCAGGAACAATTGCATCTGTCTGGAGTGGAACCTTCCCCGTTGTAATGTGTCGAAGGCTGCCACCATGAGGCCCATCATCTTGGTCAGGATGGATAAGGACGATGTCCTTGCCAGTATGATTTGATTTGCTAAGGACTTGATCTTCCTTGCTTTCTCAACTGGAAGAAATAAGCTTGTGGTCTGAGTGCCTATCACCTCTCCCAGATGCTCCAATCATTGAGTGGTGTTCAAAGAGCTCTTCTGCATATTTACTAGGAATCCAAACTTCCACAGGCACTGTAGGGTCTTGGCCGTGTCTCGCTGGGACTGGTCTTTCGTCCTTGAACAAATCAAAAGATCGTCGAGGTAGGGATGAATGTCATTTCCCTGCTTCCAAAGGAGCACAACCAGATGCACAAGAATCTTTGTGAACACTCGGGGTGCAGAGGAAAGACTGAATGGAAGGGCTCAGAATTGAAAATGGTTCTCCGCTATGCAAAACCATAAAAATCTCCTGTGATGTACGAAGATTGGGACGTGCATGTACACCTCCGTGAGGTCTATGGAGGCAAGGAATTCTCCAGGTTGCAGGGATTCCGCGATCGATCTGAGAGTCTCCATACGAAAGCCCTCCAATCCTCATTCTTTTTGGGGATGGTGAAGAAGATGGAATAAACACCCATCCCCTGTTGGTCTGCAGGAACAGACTCTATTGCCTGAATGTCCAACAAGTGGTTTATTGCAGAATGAGTCCTGTCTCTCTTTACTGCATTTTTGTGCACCGGAGAAACAACAAACCTTTGAGGGGAAAATGCGTAGAATTCTATCTTGTACCCTTCCTTGACAGTGTCTATAGTCCATGTATCTGGATGACAGGCTGACAAGAAGAAGAAGAAGAAGAAGAAGAAGAAGAAGAAGAAGAAGAAGAAGAAGAAGAAGAAGAAGAAGAAGAAGAAGAAGAAGAAGAAGAAGAAGAAGAAGAAGAAGAAGAAGAAGAAGAAGAAGAAGAAACAGTGTCAACACCACACAATTTAGCATGGAAATTGAAAGAGGAACCCTTAAACACAGATGTTGCCTGTGGGATACAATGCCAGAAAGCAGCTGTTCCTTGACGCACTCAGGAATCCATGCTTCAGGAATGTGCTCTTGAACACAGAATGTGCTACAGAAGTTCAGAAAAAGCAGGTGCCCCGTTCAACAGAAATGAGGGGAGGGAAATGAATGTTCTGTTGCTGCCCAGAGAACACCCACTTAAAAGACAGGCAGAGGAGGGCAGAATAACAATTCATCTGTCTCAGGAAAGTCTGTTCCTTTGTCTTCTCCTCTTTTTCCTCCCTATTTCACCCAGAAGTATATAAATTAAGTGTCAAAAACACTATACGCTACAGTGATGGACAGGCCTGAACCGAAAGCCAAGTTCCTCATGCAGATTGTGAAAAGCCTGAAAAACACCTAGGCAATGTTTGCTGAAGGCTGAGACGGAGGCCCAAGAGGACCGCCTGAGAGAGTGGCCCCCGCAAGCCGCTCAGCTCCCCAGCCTCCGGCAACACCGGCCCCCGACAGATTCCCTGCTGCCTACAAAGGTTTCCCTTGCCTCCTCCCCTCCCCCACTAACAAGACAGTGGTCCCCGACGTGGCACCCAACGTGGTTCCCGTTGCCGACATCCTTCTTCTTCAGAGCATCCCTTCCCCCAAGCAAATGGCCAGTCCGGGCTCTCTTCTGCCTCACTAGAGCAGTGGGTCCTTCAGAACAGCCCTGCAAAGAGCCACCTGCCTCCTTCACAGTAGGATGCTTGGTGTGGAACCTCTGATGATTTTGTGACTGGCCCCGAACGCCCATTTGTGTAGGGGCAGCTTTTTCACCCCTGCAAATCCCAGCCAAATAATTCCAGGCAACTGTAAAAGATACAAGAGTCTTTCCATCTCCTATCTGTAAGGCATTTGTGAGGGGGGAAAGAATGTTAAAACAATGTGACACCTTGAATGATAAAACAATGTGTCACCCTGACACAGAGAGTGCTCCATCTTTCTGTGTGATACCTCTGAGAGGATGCCAGCCACAGCTACTGGCAAAATGTCAGGTCCTACAATGCCAAGACCACGGCCACACAACCCAGAAAATCTACAGCAGCTAATGTTGTAAAATGTTGTTCCAAGCCTAGAATTTTGGATTCAGAGGAGCTGAGATTTCTAGCCCCAAGTACATGTGTGATGAGCCCCAGTAGTGACCTTTTCCAGAATTTTATTTTCAGAATCATATGAGGAGGATGTTTCAAAACTATTTGTTATTATTTATGTAGCACTGTTCTAGGTATGCGGCAACTTAAGAATAATAGAAGCAAAAATAAAGATCCCAGCATCCAAGCAGCTTGCAGGTCTAAATGTTGACAATGGGGCAAAAGAGAGCTAGTGGGCAAGAAGAAAGAATTCTCAATAGAAACAGGGACTTCCCCTCCTTACCACTTTTGTAAGCACGCAGCTGTAAGAGTCAACTGATTGCATATCTTGGTGCATTAAAATTAATGGTGCGTGAATACAATTTGTACAACCGCTCTGCTTAGGGTAGTTTTCCTTCTCCAACTCCAGCCAGATGCAAGCAGGCGTGTCATGAATTGGTCAAGTAAACTGTTCCTTAAGAACAAAATGAACAACTTTCCAGGGTAACAAACCCTCCTAGTGTAGCTCAAACAGCAGCATGCAAGAGAAAAAGCGCAATCTGGCTTCAGAGCAAAAGATTCAAGCACCCTTTTGGCCGTGGGCACAAGGTGGGGGGGGGGATGCAGCCAAGGCAGAACTGGCCTTGAGAAAGCAACTCCAAGGACAAGAAGATATGGGGAAGGACGAGGACTTCTACGGAAAGGAGTCTACCAAGTCCGCTCCTGTCCAGCACCAGGCGCACGGACACAGCTGGGAACGGCTTCCAGAGGACGAGGAAGCAGCTTCCTTCTTGACAGTGAAAACAAGCAGCTAGGAACTGCCATCCCAGAGCACTGCTGGCTCCAGAGAGGCAATCTGCTCCCAGAGGCATCCTGGTGATTGGCTAGCAAGGCTGGCCCTATAAACAGGCAGGGCGGTTGCTTCCGGAAACAGATTTGGGGATGTCACAGGGAAACAGACTAGAAATTGTTTATTCATTTAACTCAGAGGTGTCAAACTCATTTGTTAAGAGGGCCGGATCTGACATAAATGTCACTTCGTCAGGCCGGGCCATGTGTGCCATAAATGTAACGCCAGATATGGGAGATAGAAACCTTATGAAGGACACAGGCAAACCTGATTAAAAACATTATTTTTAACTCAAAATACAAACAAAAGCTGACTGATTCCTAGCAGTGAAAGCTGCTGATTTACTGGGGAACCCACAAAAGCCCCAATTAATGTATTTGATCACAGACAAGACTAGGGTTTTTCCCAAGGGATAACATAAAAGGGGGAGCACCTTCCATTTCCATGCATACCAGTTGCCAGGCAAGAGCCCTGGATGGGCCTGTTCCGACCCCCATGCCTGATGTTTGACCCCCCTGATTTAACTGCTGAGAGGAGGGGCACATTTTAGACTTTCTGCCTTAGACACCCAAAATGGCCTTTGGTGACTCCTAAGAAGGCACCCTGAAAGTATCCATGCTGGTGTGATAGACTATTACTGGATACATGCGCACTAAGACAGACCATTGCATCAAGGCAGAGGAGGTGCTGGGAATGAACCTGGGAACTTCTGCCTGTGACCCAGATGTTCTCCCATTTGGCCCCGGCCTCAGATAGGGCTGCGCTTTAATAGTCTTGGGCCGGGTGCCCTAAGGTCAAGCGGGGCTGAGCAAGGGAAAAGGTGGCCCCGGAAATGTTAGGGAATTTCTTTCCTGGGGCAGGAGCGCAGGCTGAAGGGACCAGCTGTCAGAATGTAAGTCTAGGGAATCCAGCGCTTCCTGCCAGCCGGGTCTTCTTCATGATCTCTTATTTCGGACCCGGAACCACCCCGAACCACTCCTCACATCCCCCCCCCCACGAGGCCCACTTTATCCACGTCTAGGACCTCCCCTTGCACGGAAGTGGGGAGAGGTTCAGCCAGGCGGTGGATCCCTGCGACCGTGCGGGGGGACGGGGGAGGGACGGGGCAAGGCGCTGCAGGATCCACCCCCCACCCCCCACCCCCCGCCCCGCGTTCGGGCAGGCCACGGAGCCCCCCACCCCACCCCACCCCCGCGCTCCCCCTCCAAAGGCCTCCGGCGAGCAGCGGCAACACGTGGCCCAAGTTCGTTCTCCCCCAACCCCCCCCCCCCGCCCAGCGGAAGCCGCCGCCGCCGCCGCTGCCACGTGGAAAGCAGCAGCAGCAGCAGCAGGAGCCTGGCTTCGGCCGCGGCAAGAGGGACCCGACGCGGGCTTGCGGCAGGCGACCCCAGCCCGGCAGCCCCGCCGCCACTCACGCGGCCGCCGCCTCCTCCTGCTGTCCCGCCGCGCCTGCTTCCCGGGCTGGCGGCGAACTCTCCCCGGTGCCGAGCCGCGGGCGGGCGCGCAATGGAGTCTCCGCGCCCCTTCCTCCCGAGGTGGTGCCGCCGGCTGGGCGCCCTCCTCCGCCGCCGCCGCCGCTCCTCCTCCTCCTCCAGCCGCGGATAAGGTTACGCAGCCCTCCGCTCGGAAAGTTCGGCAGAGTCTCCGCTCCGCCAGCCGCAGAAGACCGGGGCCCGGGGGCCGGCGCGCTGTCGTCGGGGGGGGGGGGTTGCAGGGGCCGCCCGGCAGGAAGTGTGTGCGCGCGCCCGTGTGCCTGACTTTATAAGGGCATCATCGCTGTGGACTTTATAGGTGTGTTTGTGGACTAAACAAAAGGACCGAGGAAAATAGGAGCCCGCGATCGGGGGAAAGCAAGCAAGTGGCCGGGAGGGCGGCGGCGGGGGACGCGTCGAGTCAAATAAATAAACACCTTCTCAGGGAGGACTGGACTGCCTCCTCTTTTAGGACCCGAGGCACACTCCTCTCCCCCCCCCCCGGTCTCCCTTCTTTTTCACACTTCACATTCCGATTTCTCTTTACCTTTACACGATCAGGCCTGAGAGGCAGAGCCTGCCCGCCCTCCTAGCTGGGAGTGCCGAGTTCAGATCCTGCCCTTCAGCCATAAATTCGCGCGGAATATTTCACCTTGAACATTTCTTGTCTCTTAACTTGAATTCCCCATAAGTAAAATAAACTTCGCTTATCTCTTGTGAAGTTATTATTGTTAGCTCTCATAGAATCATAGAATGTTAGAGTTGGAAGGGACCTTGCAGGTCATCTAGTCCAACCCCCTGCACTCTGCAGGAGCAGAGCCAAAAGACAGCCCTACAGATAGCCCTACAGAAAGATACTGGAAAGATGGTTGTCCAGGGAAGGAGCATCCACCGCCTCCTGAGGCAGACTGTTCCACTGTTCAACCACTCTTACAGTTAGGAAGTTTCTCCTGATATTTAGCCGGTAATGACTGCCTCATAATTTCCACCCATTAGATCCAGTCTCGCAATCCAGAGCAAGAGAGAGATATTCATTCATTCATTCATTTATTTATTGAGGTTTCTACTCCACCCTTCCCATGAATGGGCTCAGGGTGGGTAGCAGACGGGCACCATGTGCCAATGCATAAAAACCAGATAAAACGAGATAAAACAAAGTAAATACCAAGAATTACATAAAGTGCTCGATGCTGTTACTCTTAAATTAAAGCAAGACAGTGTCCAGTGGATGTTGCCTCCATCCCCATACCACAGTGCTGATCTGCTGTGCCACTGGAGTGTGATCGTCATAAGGTCGCTCCACTGGTGGTGGCGGCAATGGCAGCTCCTAGTCAAAAGCCTGGCGGAAGAGCTCCGTCTTACAGGCCTTGCAGAACTGTACAAGGTCCCGCAGGGCCCTGATCTCCTCCAGGAGCTCATGCCACCAGGTAGGAGCCGCCACCGAAAAGGCCCTGGCCCTGGTGGCAGCAAGCCAAGCCTCTCTGGGGCCTGGAACCACTAAGCGATGTTGTGCCCCGGACCATAGTGCTCTTTGGGGTATATACGGGGAAAGGCGGTCCCGCAGGCATGTTGGATCCTGGTCATATAGGGCTTTAAAGGTGAGAACCAGCACTTTGAAGTGAGCCCGGTACGCTATTGGCAGCCAGTGCAGCACTTTCAGCACAGGCCGGATGTGCTCCCATCTAGGGAGACCCAACAGCAGCCTGGCCGCAATGTTCTGCACTAGCTGCAGCCTCCGGATTTGCAACAAAGGCAGCCCCATCTTCTACCTGACAGCCCTTCAGAAATTGGAAGACTGCAATCATGTCCCCTCTAAGCCTTCTCTTTCCCAGGCTAAACAGACCCAACTCTTTCAGCCATTCATAAACCATCATGCAAAACATATTTCTAGAAGATCAGTAAGACCAGTTCCAAAATAATGAAGTGAAATGCTGAAGGCCTTTTCCCACGTAAGCAATGATTTCAAACACTCCTTCTGGACAGCAGTGCAGCTTTCTAAGTGAAGGGGAAGAAGGGTCTCCCCGTGTCCGGACCTGGAGTTAGATCTGTCTAGAGCTGAGCTCCCTCCATGCCGCGGGGATTTTTCTGGGCTGCGGTGGCTCCAGTGGTTAAGACGCTGAACTGCAGGCTGTGGAAGGTCAGTAGTTCAGCAGTTCGAGACCCGAGTGGCCGCATGACGGAGTGAGCTCCTATCTCTAGTTCCAGCTCCTGCCAACCTAGCAGTCTGAAAGCAAGAAATTGCAAGTAGATAAATAGGCACCACTTTGGTGGGAAGGTAACAGCGTTCCGTGCGCCTTGGTGTTTAGTCATGCCAGCCACATAACCACGGAAACGTCTTCGGACAGCGCTGGCTCTTCAGCTTTGAAACGGAGATGAGCACCGCAATCCTAGAGTCGGATTCGACTGGCTTTCGAGCAAGGGAACCTTTACCTTTACCTTGATGACACTGTGAAGCAGAGTCCAAACAGGAGTATTTTGACTGATATATTCAGTGATATGAGCACATACAATACAAACCCTGTGGTTTAGCAACATTATTTCTGTCCCTTATATGGTCAGCACACCTGCAAAAGAATGCCTGTGGCGTTCCAGTACAGAAGTCACTGAAACGTACGTTTGTAAGTCATGACACGGTTATGCTTCCCGTTTCTTTTCACCTCTTGCAGTCAGTACGGCACAGGACAAATGCCCTGGAGTCCAGGTGATGAACTTGAGTTCAAAAAGGTTTCTGGTACCCTGGGCACTCTGCCTCCTGCACCCTTCTCGTAGGCCTGCTGGGGGCCCCTGGCTGGCAACTGGACGAAACAGGATGCTGCACTAGAGCACGAGGCCACATTTGGGTCCCAGGTATGTTCACAGTTCACAACTTGTAGCTCCTGCTGGTTCTTCCTCTTTCATGGGTCACTGCCTTGACGTGGCGAGGGGGCTTGCGTGGTTTGATGAGGCTGTGAGCTATGCCGTGGAGGGCCACACAGGACGGACAGGCCACAGCGGAGAACTCAGACAAAATCTGGTCCACTGGAGAAGGAAATGGCAACCCACTCCATCATCTTTGCCAAGAAAACCCCGTGGACAGTAACAAAAGGCTAAAAGATTTGACGCCTGCTCCTTGGGAGGAAAGTGATGACAAACTCAGACAGCACAATAAAAAGTAGAGACATCACCCTGGCAACAAAAGTTTGCATGGTCAAAGCAATGGTATTCCCAGTAGAACTGTACGGTTGCGAGAGTTGGACTATAAGGAAGGCTGAACGCCGAAGAATAGATTCCTTTGAATTATGGGGCTGGAGAAGACTCTTGAGAGTCCCTTGGACTGCAAGGAGATCAAATCAGTCAATCCTAAAAGAAATCAACCCTGACTGTTCCCTGGAAGGCCAGATCCTGAAGCTGAAGCTCAAATACTTTGGCCACCAAATGAGAAGGGAGCATTCACTGGAGAAGACCCTGATGCTGGGAAAGATTGAAGGTCAAAGAAGAAGAAGGGGACGGCAAAGAAGGAGATGGTTAGACAGTGTCATCGATGCAACGAACATGAAATTGAGCAAACTTCAGCGGACAGCGGAAGACAGGAGGGCCTGGCGTGATGTGGCCCATGGGGTCGCGAAGAGTCGGACTCGACTGTGCGACTGAACAACAACAACAACAGCTGGTTCTTCCTTCTCCAGCCCAACTCCAGTCACTGCAAACAGAGAACTCGGAATAGGGAGCAAACTTCAGCCTCACAGGCAGACCCAACAGGGTTCTTTTTAAGAAGTTCCCACAGGGCAGTGGTCATTTAACAAAATATCCTCAAGATCACATACAACAATCTATGGGAACCCCAAAATACTCGAGTATCTTTCCTGTTATAGCCACGCCCCCTTCAGCCCCTAATTTGGACTCCAGAACTGTTTTACTAGGAAGAAAGG
Source organism: Gekko gecko (assembly GCA_029375565.1). Lineage (NCBI taxonomy): Eukaryota > Metazoa > Chordata > Lepidosauria > Squamata > Gekkonidae > Gekko > Gekko gecko. The sequence goes on from JAPDNY010000003.1 coordinate 92,539,545, forward strand.
GGGGATGTGGGCGCTTACCATTCTGAGTCCATCACTTCATAAAAACCCATTTGGAGTTCTGTGCCCGGAGCTCACAGCTGCCGAGTGGAGTGTAGCACAATGCCATATTTATGAACCCTCTCTGTCAGGCTCAGGTAGAGCTGTGTTTTTCCCTGGTTGATCTTTAAGGTGAAGTCGTTGTGCTCTCCCCAGGGTGCATCTGTGCAAACCGATCCCTTCAGAAGTCCCTCGTCCTCACCTCCTCCCAGATCATCAATGATTCATCCGCTGCTACAGTTTGAATGCACCTTTCTAACCCAACACATGCCTGGATTGTTGTTTTAGTTTGGGCTTTGTTTTGTTTCTGGCCTCCTCCCAGTATAGGCTGTGCTGTTCTACCCACAAAAGTTCATGATCTGCTTCTCCATTCCACTTTGTGTCAGTCCACCCTCACCCACAAAATGGGTTTCCCTTTTGCCAAGGCAAGAGGATACAACTGCTGACTGCCTTTTTTTGTTCTTTTTGCAAACCAAACTTTAATACAACGGTCTCTCCCCAATTGCCCCCTTAGGGTAGAGAAACTGCCAGCAGTCTCAGTCCTCTTCTCCAAAATTCCCACCCACTACTCTGCAGGCAGCTGTGCACCCGACCACCATCATCTGTGACTTGGTCTATGCACCAGCCGAGCATTAAGCAAGAACCAGACTAAGGAAGATTCAATAACAGCCACATTCCTATTGATGCAAAATGACTCAGACAGTATTTGAGGCATAGTATTTGCTGACAGCTGCACCAATTTTGTACAGTGATGTTAGCACTATTGGAATAATCCCATCACATATAGATTACATGATAAAGCTAGAGTAGTGTGCCATTGACAAGATGGTGGAACTGATGACCGGACACGCCCCCAAAAGGCTGAGGCAAATGCCTCCTTACCACAAGAGGTTTCAAGGAAGCCTTGTGCTTGTCTGAGGCTAATTGCTGACCACTGACCTGGTGAGAGCCTAAAGTCGTATATCTCTCAATACAGCAGGGTGCCATCGGGGTGGGGGGGGAGAAGAGTGATTAAAATGCAGAATTCGCTGCCAGAGGACGTAGTGATGGCCACAGGAATAAACAGAAGAAGAAGAGAAGATTGGATTTCTACCCCTTGCCCTTCACTGCCCAAAGGCGTCTCAGAGCGGCTGACAAACTCCTTTCCCTTCCCCTCCCCACAACAGACACCCTGTGAGGTAGGCGGGGCTGAGAGAACTTCTGACAGAAACTGTCCTTGAGAGAACAGCTGTGCCAGAGCTTGTGACTGGCCCAAGGTCACATCAGCAGGTGCAAGTGGAGGAGTGGGGGAATCAAACCCGGTTCTCCCAGATAAGAGTCCGCGCATTTAACCACTACACCAAACAGCTTTAAAAGGGGATTAAATAGATTCATGGAGGATAAGTCTATCAGTGGCTACTAGCCACAGTGACTGAGGGGAACCTCCACATTCGGAGACACTAAACCTCTTGAGTCCGAGAGCCAGGAGGCAACATCAGGGGAAGGTTTTGGTCTCTATGCCCTATTGTTGGCCCTACAGAGGAACTGGTTGGCCACTGTGTGAGACGGGATGCTGGACTAAGTGGACCATTGGTCTGATCCAGCGGGGCTCTTCTTATGTTCTTAATGTTGGAAATGTATGAGTTGCAAGGTCTCAGATTCCAGCCATTATAGGGCTAACTCCGTTTACCTTTCTATGCTATTGTTTAGACTGACCTGGAAGGGAAGTTTGGCTCAGAGCCAATGGGAAGACAGCCCAGGAAAATCTCAGTCTGTTTACTAAGCCATTGGTTACTGGTTTCAGGCGACTTCCTTTCTAGGGGTCAAGAAGAAGGAGATTCTCCATTGTTGTATACTCATTGTGTGACATGCTTTCTAGAAGTAGGATGTAAAAATGTAACTCTAGACATGTTTGTTACTTTGTAGGTTTCCTGTATATCTTTTACCCTTAGAAATAAAGCTTTTTAAATAGAATGTCTCCTCTCCAGTGAAGCAAAGGTCCATTGCAAACTCTGAGTAATTAAGTATTTTTGACTATTTTTACCAACACTTAAGAGTCCATAGTAGCTATTTCTTTTCATCCCTTAGGGGCTATGGCTCACTGATAGAACATTGGCTTGGCATGCAGAAGGCCCCAGGCTCAATCCCCGGTGGCATCTCCAGTTGAAAGGATCAGGGCAATGGGTAATATGCAAGACCTCTGCTTGAGACCCTGGAAAGCCATTGCCAGTCTGAGTAGACGATCCCGGGGCTCTCTTTGTAGCAGGAACTCCTTTGCATATTAGGCGACACACCCCTAAAGTAGCCAACCCTCCAGGGGCTTACAGAGCTCTTCTTACAGGGGGCTACTGTGAGCTCTTGGAGGATTGGCTATATTAGGGGTGTGTCGCCTAATATGCAAAGGAGTTCCTGCTACAAAGAGAGCCCTGGACAATACTAACCTTGATGGACCAACTGTCTGATTCAGTATAAGGCAGCTTGATGTCTTCATGTGTGTTCAATTACTGAGAAATAACGCAGTTTGTATATTGGCACTTCTGCAACCACTCTGAACACACAAGCAGTCTACTGATGGAAGCTACTAAGCAAAATTGAGCTGCCACCTATTTCAATTCAATGGGGTTTCAAATTTTCCTGAACAACTCTTACCGCTGGACATCTGTGTGTGTCATTTGAAAGGTTTGCCTGAAGAGTTCTACTACAACCTGAAGAGTTATACAACATTTTAGAAGCCTGTTTTTACTTGACTCTATACTGTAGCCCCTTGACTTCCTTTCCTCTTGTTTGAAACATGCTTGGTGACTTTAGCCTTGTGTTATATGCCATCAAGGTAAGCTAATAAGAAGCAATCACTGTGATTTATGGCTACTGTATTTTATAGTTCATAAAAATACAAATTGTCCGTACATATCACTTAGATAACAGAAAAATCTCACAGCTAATAATGTGATCCTGTATCATAAAAATGTCTCATCTTTGTGATATTGTAGAACAGCCTCTGTAGTAGGTTGGTGAGCATCTAGATGTAAGCCTGTTTCGTAGTTGATCTTCCTCAGAATTTATTCATAGTAGATCTTCCTGAGGAATTCTTTCCCTTGTCCATAGCACACAGCCTTGTGCCTGATTAAGGAAATGTTAATGGACTGTCCTGCTACAGTTTGGTGTAGTGGTTAAGTGTGTGGACTCTAATCTGGGAGAACTGGGTTTGATTCCCCACTCCTCCACTTGCACCTGCTGATGCGACCTTGGGTCAATCACAAGCTCTGGCACAGCTGTCCTTGAAAGAGCAGTTTGTGTTAGAGTTCTCTCAGCCCCACCTACCTCACAGGGTGTCTGCTGTGGGGAGGGGAAGGGAAAGGAGTTTGTAAACCGCTCTGAGACTCCAAGTGAAGGGTGGGGTATAAATCCAATCTCCTTTTCTTCTCTTCTGCTTCTTGTGTAAAAGTTGAGTCATAAATACAAGGGAAAGAATTTCTCAGGAAGATCTACTATGAATAAATTCTGAGGAAGATCAACTACGAAACAGGCTTACATCTAGATGCTCATCAACCTACTACAGAAGCTGTTCTACAATATCACAAGGATGAGACTTTTCTAATTTTCATGATACAGGACTATGTTATTAGATGTGAGGTTCTTCTGTTTTCTATGTGAGTGCTTGTTATTCGGTTTTACATTGTGATCCTGGTTTCTTTTTCTCCCCATCAAGGTAAGCTAAGCACATTTGTTTGTTTGTTTACATCATTTATACCATTCCGTTCTCCCCGATGGGGATCCAAAGCCGCTTACATCACACTCTTCCCCATTTAAATCCCATTTATTGGGGGGTGGGGGGAGTTAAGCAAACATTCAAAAATTCCTCAGAAACGTATAAGGATATTGTCCTGTGCAGACTTACCTGGAAGAAAGCTGCACTGAGTAGGACTTGAACACAGCACAGCATATATAATTGTACAAGTGTTTAACTGTGGTTGAATGAATCCTACAAGCATTTCTGCTCTTGCAGCCCAAAATGCCTGCCTTTTTTCTTTGCAATGACATTGCACTACAAAAGGTCTCAGGCTGTGACCCAATGCAACCTCTTTTGGCTTCTTAGCAAGCACTACCGACTTCTAGTTTAGTTTTGACAATCACTTCGCATATTGTTTTGGTTTTTCTTTTTGTTGTGGCAGACTTCAGTCCAGCGCTACCTTTTTTGTTGTCTGCCAGCACATCCTTTTAGCAATGTCATTTCCCATTTTCATTCTGTTCTCTATGGAACTGGAAGTCCTAGTCTGATATTCCTGAGGCTGTAGCCAAGCATGTTCCAAACCTCCATCATGCACATTCATGAAAACTATGAATAGCACCGGCAGACCCTTGCACTCCTCCCTCCTCCCAGTTTATCAATGATTCATTCCCTGCCAAAGTTGGAGCACATTTTTCTGACCTGAGAACTCCTCATCTTATGGCAGACAACACCTTTCTCATTCACATTTCTCCAATTTATTTTGACATCATATGGAACAGCACCAGCAGAGAAATGCTTTGAGCTTGTTTATACAGTTCTGAAACACAGCTCCTTCCAAGGAGTTCCAATGTGCTGCGTATTACATTCAACCTGTGATTCCTCTGTTCAGTCCTTCCCCGACAGTCTTTAGATATGCATCATTCCAAATGCCTTCCTCCCACAGAAAGAAATGCTACAGGACATGATACCACTGTGAAAGACAAAATGATTGTTAGGAATAACCTTGCATCAAGTGATTATGAGCTGGCCCAGTCTAGTTTAACTGGAACCAGAAATGCAGCTAAGCAATTTGATTTTGGGAAAGTGCAGGCGCAGAGAGGCACAGGCGGCTAATTAGCAGGGTGAGCAGGACTGCAGGACAGCACCCCTGAAGACAGAGAAGCATGTCGACTGTTTTAATCAGCAGTCCATCCATTGCAATTGCATAAGACGGGAATGCCAAGCAAGGAGAAGAGGCCTGGAGGATGTCACTCGAGGCCCAACCGGATGCATAAGAATCAGGCAAGCCTCTCTGGACCTTAAGGGCCAACTTCTGCTTTGGTGGGATAAGTGCAGGTTTGCTTTGCTGCGCCTCAAGAAACAGCCGGCCTCGCCCCACTGACCCAAGGAACGCCTCCAACAGAATCACCACCTGGTGGAAAGGGTAAGCCTGGGCGGGAGGCAGCAGCACCAGCAGCACAGAACTGGATCCCAGCAACACCAGCAGGAGAGCTGCGGAGCCAGCAGGCATTTGTGATCCCACGAGGCTCAGTCAGCTGGGCTGTAAAGCAGGCCGTGAGGGGGGAAATGGTCGGAAAAGGATTTGATTAAGGAGAACGCGCAAGAGGCAAAAATTAGCGGAGAGGCCTGGAAATAACTCCAGGTATTGCTGATTAGTGGCCTGACTAGTGGTTTTTGGCAAGATCCTTCCTTTTTCTTCCCACTTTCGTAGAAGCAGGTGTGGCAGAGAGTTCCACACATAGCCCACAGGCTATTCAGATTCACCTTCAAGGAACCCCGGGGTTCTGTACCGTTCAGGAGCAGCCACGCTATGACAGGAGGCCTCGTGGCTAGAAAGCCAGCTCACCCAGGACTCACGATATCGCCCTGTGAGACATGCCGATGCATAGCCACTGCCTTCTGAGGCATATTCCTAGGTCACCTCGGGCGAGGGGCATGCCCCCAGGCTCCAGCCAACACCAGCACTGTCTGCAAGCAAGCCCTGGCCGAGAACAAGCTGCAGAAGTCTTCTGTCACTTGCAACATGCCTTGAGGTCTCTTGGCCTGTGCACGGAGGCAGAAAGCATTCCCCCCCAAGGTATAAAGTCTAAAAAGCACTGCTGTAGAAAACCTGGAGAACAAAGCATATGCAGTAGGACTGACATACAAAAACACACCTGTCCTTAATTGTGCTTGAAGCTTCTGCTGCCCTTTCCAGGCACCACGGGAGGAACTCGGCGTTCTGGAGTCCATGAAGGAAACCGCAGCACAGCATCCTGCCCTGAACAGGAGGCAAAACCACAAGGCTCGCCAAATAACTTCCAGCATGTGGTTTTAAATAACTTCTAATTGCTTTAAGCATCTCTAATTGAACAAGTCACCCTTTGGCTAAACACAGCTGCTATTTAATTAGAAAATACAAAATGAGGCTAAAAGAGATCAAAGGGCCCAATTATAAGCCATACTCATTAAAAAAAACACCCAAATTTAACAGCGCTGGAAAGTTGTTGCTCATACTGGAAAGTATTTCACAAGCCCAACTCTAAGCCCCCTGCTGGCCACCTAAAATATAACAAATGTTTTTAACCAATAGATTTGAGGAGTCACAGTGGAATAAGCGAATAGGAAACTCCTTGTTTAGTGCAACAGCACAACTTGGGTTGCCAACAGGCCTGGGGGGAAATGTCCTGTCTCTTTAATTGAGGCATAATAGAATGGTATTTACCCCTACGTTATGAAAAGCTCTGGTGGCCCGTTTTCACACACTCCGCCACTATTAGAAGGGCAGGGTTATTTTCCTCTAGGCCTGTTGGCAACCCTAAATACGAACCCTGTGGCAGTTTTATTCTAACATTAGCATCTACAGAGTTAAGCCCTGGACCCAAAAAGTTTATGCTGGAACGTTGTTGGTTTTTAAGGTGCCACAAGACTGTTTTATTTTTTCCTGCGACAGCGCAATACAACTCCCCCGTCCCCCCACCTCTGTTTGGAACTGTTGGGGGCTTCAGCTGGCCAGTTCCCCGGTTCCCATCTCTGACCGAGTCCTCCTCCAGCCACTTGTCTTGACAGTTTTCTTTTTTTTTAAATCAAGTAATATTTCCCCCTTGAATACCTGCTGAAGAGAAAGTATACAGAAAACCTTACATAAGAACACAAGAGAAGCCAATGTTGGATCAGGCCAATGGCCCATCTAGTCCAACACTCTGTCACACAGTGGCCAAAAAGACCAGGTGCCCTCAGGAGGTCCAGCAGTGGGGCCAGGACACTAGAAGCCCTCCCACTGCTGCCCCCTCCAGCACCAAGAATAGAGTGCATCACCTGCCCCAGACTGAGAATTCCCATCTAATAGCCACTGATGGACTTCTGCGCCATATGTTTATCTAATTCCCTCTTGAAACTGTTCATGCTTGTAGCTGCCACCACCTCCTGTGGCAGTGAATTCCATATGTTTATCACTCTTTGGGTGAAGAAGGACTTCCTTTTATCTGTTCTAACTGACTGCTCAGCAATTTCATGGAGTGCCCACAAGTTCTTGTATTGTGAGAAAGGGAGAAAAGTACTTCTTTCTCAACCTGCTCAATCCCATTCATAATCTTATAAACCTCGATCATGTCACCCCTCAGCCGTCGTTTCTCCAAGCTAAAGAGCCTCAAGCGTTTTAACCTTTCTTCATAGGGAAGGTGTTCCAACCCTTTTATCATTCTAGTTGCCCTTCTCTGCACTTTTTCCTTGCTTGTAAGTGGCCTTGATTGCTGCCTTACTGTTAAATGTCGTGGTCTGAGGTCTGGTATTAGAGGCAACAAATTGGGAGCCTCCCACTCACAGGAGAATAAACAGCTGGGAATCCCTCCCACAATAGCACAAGATCGCTGTGCGCCATGAATCGATGGGCTTCCTGCTCGCCTAGCTCCAAACCTCAGCTGCCAAGCCAGGTAGCATCATGTGTGAGCTCTGAGGCCAATTCGGCTGGATACGTTACACCATTTGCAAGCACAAAACAGACACCCCCCTTCCACCCACCCACCCGTCTTCTCTTCCACTATCACTCAAATATCCTCAGTACTATCTGCCTCCTGGAAGACAAGAAGCACGCTCAGACCTAACTAGGCTGTTGTGGAAAGTGGTATTTTTTTAATTTGCAAACTAGCATTTTTGTGCATAGCTCAGGGTTCCTCCGAGTATGCAGAAATCCCTGCCTTGTCTCTGGTCTTGTGGATGGGTCTACTTTGCTGCCTCATGGATAGGCACAAAACAACGTTTGTTTTTTACAGGCAGTGATGGATAAAATTATAGCTATTACAAAAAACCAAATAGGTCATTTCTTTAAGTGCCGCTGGATTAAATTATGCTGGAGGCAGGCAGGACAACAGCTATAGCAACTTAATGCAAAGCAGCAATATGGTATCTCCTGTACAACAAACACAAAGTGAAGGGATTTTCTATATACAATTCAGATTGTAGATAAACGCCCCAAAGACACTAACAAAACCCCCAATGAGCGAGATGGGAAAGAATGTGGTTTAATAAGCACATCAAAATAGCAGCTTTGACTTACAGCGTGTGTTTGCAGATGAGGTAAAAAAAGGTAAAGGTTCCCTTGCTCGAAAGCCAGTCGAATCTGACTCTAGGGTTGCGGTGCTCATCTCCGTTTCAAAGCCGAAGAGCCAGCGCTGTCCGAAGACGTTTCCGTGGTCATGTGGCCGGCATGACTAAACACCAAGGTGCACGGAACGCTGTTACCTTCCCACCAAAGTGGTACCTATTTATCTACTTGCAATTTCTTGCTTTCGAACTGCTAGGTTGGCAGGAGCTGGAACTAGAGACAGGAGCTCACCCTGTCATGCGGCATCCGGGTCTCGAACTGCTGAACTATGGACCTTCCACAGCCTGCAGTTCAGCGTCTTAACCACTTGAGCCACCGCAGCTCCTGCAGATGAAGTAAAGGCTGGCAAATCATTTGCTGGTTTGCCAATATTTTTTTATCAGTAGCCACACATTAAAATATCCCAGCATAGCCTGAGCCAGCTTCTGCTGGGTATAAATCGAATAGATAAATAAAGAAAAATTCTCTGGTTTCTTCTCAGGGCACACGAAATCAGAGTTCTGTGCACTTCACTCTTGCCAGAAGTGTTGCTGGTCCTCGTCCCTGTGACGGCATCTCCTCTCCTGTTTTCTCTCAAACGGCTGCAAGGCCTTGGCCCCCGTGCCTGGCATGTGATGCGGCAAAAACGGCCCACGTTGCAGGCTTCCGCTCCCCCTGCTGGGCGTCTCCTGAAACTACGGCCATCGGCTTAACTCTTAGCCCCAGCCAGGGACAAAGGGGGGCTTACTCAGTTTTCAAAGTGAAAATCGCTGCACTAACTGGAACAGCCTGCAGGGTAGTGTGGTATTGCACGCCAGTCAAATATGAGACGATTCAGTGGCTGAGTTTTTCTAATACTGACTTCTCCCTCACTTGGAGCGCCCCCATTTGGGCACACGATTTAGGATTTCTGTCTTTCCCAGGGGACCAGCTCAGTTGTTTGAGTGACCAAAAGCAAGTTGTTCTGCTGAGACCAACAGACAGGGATAGAAATGCAGACTTCCATCCAGGGTGCGTAACCCACACGGCCCCACAAGCCAGATGCACCCCACGCACTGCAGTCGATTCTCACGCCAGGCATTTATCTACTTATACTTCACCTAGACCCTGCCTTTCTCCTCAACTGGGACCCAAAGCAACTTACATCAGTCTCTTCTGCTTCCTTCCGAGACAGGCTGAGTGCATGTGAGTGGCCCAAGGCCACCCAGCAAGCTTCTATTATGGCAGCGTGGGGATTTGAACCTCGGTCTCCCAGATCATAGTCTGACACTCTAACCACTACACCCCTCTGCCTTGACTGGATTCATGCAAGAACAAGCAGAAGACAGAAGCTACTTCTACCAGCTTATCCCCCTTGCTGAAGCAAAGCAAGAAGCCTACAGCATGTACACAAGGTAACAGGTACAGAGTTAGTTCATACCCATTATTTCGTTTGCCACGTCTACTTAAAAATCTGCTCCAAGACTGACCTCCAACTGTAATGCAATTCAGCCAATAGCATTTGCAACAGAATCTAGCTCCAAGCATCCATTATTAATCCTGCAGCATGGTGACTGTTTACAGACTTTGTCTCTTGCATCTTATAGCAAGTTGGTAAATAATTGACAAGTTGCATGCTCTTTTGCAAACGAATTCACCATGATTGGTTAACATCCGTACGTGATGCAGGTGATGACACCTTCTAGTTATTCCTACATCAGACTTGCAATAAGGTGCCCAGAAATAGTTTACGGAATGAATGGGGGGAGGGCTGTTTCTCTGCAAGTCCTGCACATCTCCTGCAGAATTGGATCTTGCCTAAGAAAAGCCACATCCGAGGACTGAACATGGCCTGAGGCGTTTCCCTTCACGCTGAAAGAACAGTCTGACAAGGCGAGGCCAGAGGTCCTCTTCGCTTGTCCCCATTCACCTGGTAGGTCTAATCCAGGAAGGCAAAGCTCTAGCAAACTCAGCAGTCAGCAGAAGTGACGCAACCTTAACATTTTATTGGCAAAGGAAAAATCAGCACGGAGATCAGGCACAAAGTCGAGAGAGGCGGGCCGTCCTTGGCCAAGGAGAAGAGCGGTTTATGCCGGCCCAGTCCCTTGCTGCATCCTCTTCATCAGCTCTTCATCCTGCATCGAGAGCTCCGTCAGTTTCTTGCCCATGCGTTCGTGGATGTCCAGGTACTTGGCAACGCAGCGATCCAGGCACACCGACTCCCCCTTGGACAGCTCAGCCTCCTTGTAGTGCGGAGGCACACATTTGCGATGGCAAGCATTGGTCATTCTGGGACAGAACAAGAGAGATCGTGAGGCCACGGAGCCTCCCGGCGGCTTCAACTCTGCTTGCTGTTCAGCCAAACAAACACCCGCAGTTCTTATCTACCGCCTCTTACGTCCCCACATGGAATCACTGTTCAGGTCCTAAGGGTCTCTGCCTTAACTGTCCTGAGCCCACCTTGTTTTCCTTGGTGTCCAAATCCTGATAACAGCCCGTCCAAACAGCACAGAGGCACTTCTTGGGCTCCCATTACCCCTGCCTTTGCTTTCCTGAGGAAAACTATGCCTAAACCATTAAATAAATCAATAATTTAGATTTTTATATTGTTGCTTACGGCTCAGAATCAAACAAACCAATAAACCAATTTAAAATAAACTTACTCTGAGCCACAGACCCATTGGAATGGTGCTGTTTTGTCTCCAGGGACTCAAGGTATCCTAGAGTTTGACCAACCCTAACTTACATGATACGGTCTAATTTACGGTGAAACGAGCAAGATACTTATTACAAGTATGACAAGACAGGTTATAGGTTCCGCCTCTCCCTAAGAACAGCCAATGGGAGCTGAGCCGGCCGGGGGGGGGGGTCTGGCTGGGCGAAGCCGTGGCTGGCCAAAGAGCTTAACGCTGACTGGGAAGAGGTCAAACTGTAATGAAAAAACCCAGTGCCTGAATAGGGAAGAAGTTCAAAAGTTCAGCTGAAAAGCACCTTTGTAACCTCCACCTAATCCTCTCCAGTGTTATGTTCAAGCCATAAATAAACCTTAACTCCTTGTTTGTTTAGCCCTGTGGGCTGGATATGAGGTCGCAGGGAAAGAAGCACACACACACGCAAGCTAAATCTCGGTCTATATCGATATATTAGGATATGAATAAATGGTGGCAGTGAGTGAATGAAACTTTGTGTGAGTCCCCAACCCCAACAGCTCTGTGCTATTGGGGTTTTCAATTTCATTCATGCATCGCATCAGGCTGTCTTCCAAGGCTGGAAAGGAATAAACAGGTGGAGGTCTTGAAGGAGGCTGGGCTCCCCCCACCTGATGGATTTCAGCTGACTTTGGTGGACTCTGATAAGGGCCCGGAGGGGGGTGTTATATTTCACCAAGCATTATCGCTGGAAAAGCAAATTAATTCAGTTGCAAAATTGCTTTCTGCCACTTCTACGCAGCAAGGAGGATGGCTCCCTTTCTCTCCCAGCTGATCCGGCCACATGGATCTATGTCATAACACCCTAGACTAGTATAATAGGGTCTACACGGGACTACTTCTGAAGACAACTTGGACACTTCGGTTGGTATAGAACACCACAGCCCAAGCACTCTCTGGAGCTACCCTGCAGCCACTGCACTGATTACAAATTCGTTTCTGGGTTCAATTCACGGCACTGGTTATTACACATAAAATCCCTCATGGCCTGGGGCCCACCCAGATATCTGCAGGACCACTTCTTGTGTTTTGCTGTGCTGTAACAACTTCATCTACCTGAGCAAGGAATATTCAGTGCAGTGCCCTGAAAATAAGTGAAATCAGAGGCTCCCTGCATCTAAGCATTTTTTGTTGTGGCTCACATCTGGTGTACTGGGCAAAACAAAACTTCCTATGAAAGGAATATGGTGGTAGTTTTTAATATCTGTTATATCTGTTATCTGTATTTTATTTATTCTTGATTTTTAATTTTTTGCAATCTACCTTGAATCTTTTCAAAAAGGCAGACTATAAACGAAGAAGGTAATCTATATACTAATAGCCAAGAGTCCCCTCTGTGTGCGGATACTTATTTCCGCAGACAGGGGGCATACTCTCCCCCAACAGGTTTTTATACAAACTCAGGGGATCCACAGTCTACAAAAAAATCCAAAAAGTTTTTTAAAAAACTCGAGGAGTGTTGAATTCCCCCACCCCATACCTTTTAAAACGGCCTCTGCAGGGATCTACTCCAGGCCCCACCACATCTACAGTGAGAGATAGATTGGCGGATGGGGGGGGAGAAAGAGAGAGAGAGAAAGAAAGAGAGAGAGGAAGGGGAGGAAGCAAAAAGCAGAACTGGATCCAGGATTGTGAAGGATTCCTCCTGCAGTATGAAAGGGGTTTGGAGCCAGTCCTGGGACTAGGATTGCCCGCTCCAGGTTGGGGAATTCCTGGAGATTCTGTGGTGAAGTCTGAGGAGTGCAGACTTTGGGGAGGGAAGAGGCCTCAGCTAGATATAATGCCACAGTGTTCACCCATTTTCTCCAGGGGGACAAACCTCTGTTGTCTGGAGTTCAGTTGTAATTCTGGGGGATCTCCAGGTCCCACCTGGAGGCTGACAAACCTAGACCTAGCAGCACCCTCTGGGTGACATGAGACCACCTGATTCAACTAGGTCTGGCTGCTTGCTACTGTTCAACAGCAGCCACCCTATGGACGTCAGTGTAGTATAACAGTCAGAGCTTCACGGTAGGGTTTGTGAGACCCAGGTTTAGATCTTCATCTTGCTTTGGAAGCTCACTGGGTGATTTTGGACCAGTCACATACTTTCAGCCTAACCTACCTCATAGGATTGTTGTGTGGATAAAAAGGAGGAGAGAATAATGTAAACTGCTTTAGTCCCCACTGAGGAGAAAGACCTCGGTAGAGGCTGCAGGGGGAAAGGAGATGGAAAGCTGAAGACAGAGGTTCAGATTAAGGTAGGGTGGGAAGGAAATAGGGATGCCAACCCCAGGTTGGAAAATTCCTGGGTATTTGAGGGGTGCAGCCTGGGGATGGTGGGGATTGAGGCGGGGAGGGACTTCAGACAGATATAATGCCATAGACTCCACTCTCCAAAGCAGTCATTTCCTCCAAGGGAACTAATGTTGCCAACCTCCAGGTGAGGGCTGGAGATCTCCTGGAATTACAATTGATCTCCAGATGACAGAGATCAGTTCCACCAGAGAAAATGGCTGCTTTGAAGGGTGGGGGCAGAAAGGAAGTGAGAGGCATGGAAGGGGGGAGAGATGTAAGAAAAGGGGTGGCAGGAAGAAGAAAGAGTGTGAGAGAAGTAGGGGGAGAGGGGAAGAAGCAGAGGTGGGGGGAATGGGATAGCCGCTCTCACAAGTTTCTTGCGGGTCCCCACTTATAAATAACTATTCCTTCCTCTGCTGAAGATGCCGTATTCTGAGTATCTCCTCAAAAAGGAGCAGTAGGATCCACCAGCAGTGGAAGATTTACTAAATGCAGTCTTGGAAGAATATAGGACCAGAGCGCCAACTGGAAGGCACGCAAGCCTAACTGGACAGAAAAACAGAAGGGCTGCAAAGGAAACAAAATGCCAAATGAAATTTGTAATCTTAATGCCAAGATTCTTTCATCTGCAAAACATGTACACCATGCCAACAGCTACACCATTTCTTACTGCCAAGTTCTCACCAGTCTACTCAGACTTGCATGCCTTGAAGACCTTCTTTCCTGGCACCAGCTCTTGCTGAAGAAGCTGGTGTCCTTGCGACAGGGTCAAGGCTTCCTCCTGGATAATCCTTTTCTTGCATTCCTGGAAAAGTCCTAAGGCCTCCAACTGTTCCCTACTCAGTAATGTCACCCAACTTTGTAAACTACCCCAAACTGTCAAAGCAAAGCGAACGGAATGGCTGTCCCAGGTGGTTTAGTGACAGAGAATAAGCTCCTCCCCACTTGTCTCCCACCCTCATTTCGAATGGCTCTCTGGTATCACTAACCGACTAGACAGGGGTCCTGTCACCTGAAACACTCTGCCTGTCAGGAACAGTGGCAGTGTCTGTGGCTTTGAAAGACAGTTTTAAGAGGAGACATCACAGACGTTTGCACAACTGTGAATAATACCAGCACTCAGGGTTCCCCAAATGAAATCTGGTTGCAATCACTAATAATTCACTGCTAAGAAGTGCAGTGACAGCCGATGGATGTTAATGGGCTGAGAAGGGTGTAAGTCTGCTTATGCCAGCACTGTAATCTACAGAGGCGAAAAGCCTATCAACAACTAGTAACCATGATTGTTGCTGGGAGTCTCCATGTTCAGAAGCCACATACGTGTTGCCATGCCGCCTATGAGCAACCAGGGGTATCTGATTGGCTGCTCTGGGACACAGACCACTGGGCGAGAGGGCCCGATACCAGAAGGCGATTCTGGTGTTATTCCAAGATGCAAAACGGCTTTTTAGTAAAAGGCGAAAGATTTATGCGATCTGAAGGTAAACCAGAGTTCCTGGTCTTGGCGATCACCATGGCAGTCATCTTCTCCCGGGGAACAAGATTAGTACACCAGAGCAAGCGCACAGTGATCGAGCGAGCATGAATGCAGAGAGACAACCACTGAAAGTGTGAGTCGAGTTTAAGTGAGAAGCACTCGTGCATTTGCGTCCCCCTAGCGAAAACGAGTCCCCCTGATAAGGACTGTTTGCAAGCAATTTTAAAGCCGAAAAAAGGGGGGGGATGGCAAGGGAAAGCGGATGAAGTGAAATAAAGAGTCTGCGTGAGCTTACCGGCTGGATTAAGAACTTCCAGAGACTTTGATGAACTCTTGTTAAGTGTAAACAATCTCCAAACATGGTGCCACCGAAAGACGCGAAGGACAAGATACCGAAAGTTAAACCTTCTTCCGGAAGTTCCAGCCCCCTGAGTGTGGTGCCTAGACAGGACCCAACTGTGGAACTCCAAAGGTTGCTGTCGAAGGAGCTTTGCCCTCTGCTGGAGAAAATCACAGCTATCGACAATAAGCTTGACGCACAACAAGCACAAATGGTGGCTAATGCAAAGAAAATTGAAAAAGCGGAGCAGGAACTCAAAGAGACTGGTTCCAACTCGAAAAAAATGGATAAAAAGCTATAGGCACTGGAGAAAAAGTGCCAAATCGAAGAGTCTCGTTTATTACAGCTGCAAACGGAAAGGGCGAGCTACATCTTGAGAGAAGGGAGTATCTGAGACAAATCGTTGGTGACTTGTTGGCCCCTTTGGCGGATATGGCATCGGATCAACTTCAAAGTGAAATAGATACGGTCTTTGGATCGTATTCAGAGTATATCAGAAAGAATAATCTGCCTGGGGAAATTTCTGTTAGATTCTCCTGAAGGAGAGTAACAGATCAACTACTGAAAGCGACCAATGGGACTACCTTCAAGTGGAGAGACAAGGAAATTAAAGTTATGAAGGACATTCCATTTGAGATAAGAAGAAAGAGGAGGAAATACAGAGACTTGGTGACATTTTTACAAAGCCAGAAGGTTGCGTATAGATGGTTGGTTCCCGAGAGACTAATCTTTCGGTATGCAAATGGTAAAGAAAGGATTGATTCAGTGGAAAAGGCTTGTGAATCCTTGCATCAACGTGGTTGTCCACCAGGAGAGGGAGAAGGCACTCCGGATGGCACCAGGGAGAGCGAAGAAGAAGGAGAGACTGGATCTTCCGCAGACAACTCGGACTCTAATTTGGGGGCTGCAGCCCCCAAATCAAGCTATCATTTAAGGGGGAAAAGAGGGAGAAAGTAGATTGTTATTGTTCTCTGAAATATCTTAGAAAGAATTTTTTTAGTAGGAGGCAGCTCTTTATGAAACTATAACTGTATTAGCGAGTGAAAAGTGAATGATATTTTAATGAGATGATCTATTTTCAGTGAAAGTGAATTCACATTTAAGAGGCAGATTTTTATTCGAACTGATTGTATGATGACCGACTCTTGGGTTTTTAGAGGTTATCTTTTCTTTCTCCTGTAGTTTGTAGTTCCCTACCCCGGATTTTTCTGTTGTAGTTTTGTAGTATATAAAAAAAGCAATAAAAAATCCCCTTTGGGGGGCCAAAAAAATTAAATCAAAATGGCTTTCTGTGAGACCGTGCGAGTGGCTCTCTGCAGAATACAGACCGTGGCACAAAAGTATGTAAGATGACACATTTGCGCCCACAAAAAACAGTATGACCACAACACCCTCATCCTGGAATCTCTCCAGGACAAAGACAACTGCAAAGTGCCCTTGCAGAGCACCCACTGGTCAGCACCTGTTGTACATGTCGGCCATCATCTCCACCTCCAGCTCAGCCGCCAGCTGCTGCGCCCTCAGAGGGTCCATGACGCTTCCAGGTCCTATATTCTTGATACTACAGAAAAGGCACAAAGGATAGAAACCCCATAGTCATAAACCCATGACCCACGTCATTGGCCAACCACTTCATATTTTAAGTTTTTTTGCTGATTTTCTCAGTACTTTTATCTAATGACAGGCCAAGAAATTTTAAAAAGCTAATAAAAAAGCCACCCAACGTAATAAATCAGTGATGTGGCAATAAGGATCTTTTCTAGCATTATACTCTCCAAAATTTCACAGGCCAAAATCTTCCAACACCCCTGAATTCTTATACCAAGGGCCATTGTAGAGCCAAAGTCCCCCAGCCACACTACTCCAATTTGCTGAAGGCACTGTATTCATTCAACCCTCCACCAATTTAAAAACAAAGAGTTTTTTGTTATTATTATTATCAAAGCATACTGGGGAAAAACAAAGCCATCCTCCAATGTTCACAATATACACCTGGATCTTCAGTTTGCAAAGCAGCACATGGAAGATGCCTTGGTATAGATCACTGACAAACATTTGGACTAGAGGTGAGATGTATTCCTTACCCTCTCAGAAATAACTTCTAGAGACCCATAGGGAAGTCTCGGGGGGAATCCTGGAAAATGACATCTCCAGACACCCACGCTCACGACATTGGAATAAAGGGTGCCACCAGAAGAAAAACGTGAAAGCAATCCACCAGGAGGGCTGGACTAGAAAACTGAGGCTGGCCTTGATAATTAAGGGTGGCTGAAGCATCTAAAGAATTGGTTGCTGTAGATTTCCCGGTTGTGTGGCCGTGGTCTTGGCATTGCAGGACCTGACGTTTCGCCGCTGGCGAAACGTCAGGTCCTACAATGCCAAGACCAGGGCCACACAACCCAGGAAATCTACAACAACTAATGAACTCTGGCCCTGAAAGCCTTGGACAACACATCTAAAGAATATTGATCTGTTAAAGGCAGAAAAGGCATGTTTCATCTGGGTCTATTACCCCCCCCCCCCACCACCACCACCACCACCACCACCCCGGAGACTTCCCAAGCCGACTATCGCTCCTGGGGCTGGACAGAGGGACGGGGTGGAGATCGGAGTGCCTGCCAGCCGCCACGTGGAGGGACGGAGCCCCGGGCCGCCCCCCACCGCCACTCCCCGGAGGGTCACTCCTGCACAGGGGAGAGGGGAGGCGCCCCTCCCGCCCTCCCGCCCTCCCTCCCGCCCTCCCTCACCGCCGGGGACGCGCGCGCTCCCACCGTGGGGTCCCGAGCGGAGAGGCGGCGCAGAAGCGTCCCCTGCAACGCGCCTTCCGCTCCCTCCGCACAAAAGCCGCAGAGCCTGCCTGGGTAGCGAGCAGGGCCCTTCTAGGCAGCCGCGCTCGCTCTCCCCGGCCCGCGGCCGGTTCCCCATGCAGCGGACCATCCCTCCGCGCGTGCTTCGGGCACCCACCCGGGCCAAGGGGGGCGCCACGAAGTTGGGGGGAAGGGTGGGGAAAATGTAGGGCAATGCCGTTCGGGTCATCATGAACACTGGCACTTTTGATCCATTTGACTTGCGAAATATTAAAAACAGATTCTTGCATTGCATTTGGGTAGAACTGGATGTAGCCAAAGCTTGGCTTAGTTTGCACAGCATATTGTGTTGTCATAGGAATAAATTTTTGCGTTGCTGCAGCCTGCATGGTATGCCTGGTCAGACGGGTCAACCGCTCAAATGGACGGCTGGGTCGGCGTGGAAAGGAGGGGGGCACCGAGATGGGCCAGTGCCGCTGAGGGCACCGGGGAGCCCTTCGTCCGTCCCTGTCCTTGGGGGGGATGTCGGGGTCCTTCTCTCCTGGTCGGTTCTAAACCACAGAGCGGGGGAAGCGGCAGCGGGCGCGGCTGGTGCTCATGGGTCGCCCACCTCGCCCTGGAATTTAGGAATGGGTTGCCAGCCTCCAGGCGGGGCATGGAGATCTCCCCCCGCTTTTGCAACTGGTCTCCAGACGACAGAGATTAGCTCCTCTGGAGAAAAGGGCGGCTCTGGAGGGCGGACTCTCTATGGGAAGGTACCCTGCTGAACCTGCCCCCCCAAACCCCGCCCTCTCCTGGGTCCACCCCCAAAGTCTCCAGGTATTTTCCAACCCATATTTGGAAGTTGAGGGAAACATTCTTGCCATGCGGCAGCTCTTAGTGGCCCTGTCTGCCTGTTGTTCTGTTTGGGAAATAATATGAACCCAACTTTGTAGTCTTGTAACACAAGGAGCAAAGGCGGTCACATCGGTGGTGGTATCTCTCTGCAGCTGGTGAGCCAGGGAATGTCTGCGGCCTTATAGGGAAACTTACCCCTGAGCACTTTAGACAGCAAACTGAGGCACCGGGAAGAAGGTCCATTGCTTAGTGGGCATGTCAGACCAGTGGCTGGGAATGGACACAACTTTCCTTTCTCAAATCCCAGATCATTTTACCCTTAAAGTGGGAGCATAGAGAAATCAGAAAAGAAGATGAGAAATCTGTCCAGGATGATAACTTGAAAAGTACTGAGACTTACTAGTGATTTCAGCTCTCACATACTTTATTAGATGAAGAACAAGACAACTGAGCCGGCTCGCAGGCCGGCTTTTATTCCCAAGTGACCCACACCCCAAACACGCACACACACGGTGATTCGCTATTTACATTGATTGGATTAACTCCTGCTCCTCCATTGGAGGGGAGTCAGGATCCACTAGTCCATTGTCCTTCGGGGCGAAGCTCAGGCCCTTCGCCTGGCCACATGGTGGACCGGTTAGAACCAGTCCAAGCACATGGCTGTCCAGAGCCCATGTTCTCCAGTGGATACATTACACCCCTCCCCCTTGGTCCGATAAACACCCGCACACATAGTCTTTCAAATAGCTGGGGGGCCGCCGCTCTCGCGTGGAGCGACGGGACTCTGGCATGGGGGAACTGACAGCGTCCCGGGTGGCTGTGGGGACTGGTGGCCGCTCTGGTGTTGGCGGGGCTGGGCTCACCATCTTGGCCGGTGTGTCATTTGCGGTGGCTGTCAGTCCGGAGTTGAAGTCCCCCGGGATTTCTTCTGGTGCGTCCGCCCCCGCGTCTGGTTGAGCTGGCTCGTCCCACTCCTTCCCCTCATCCGGCTCCAGGGGTAGCACCCGGCGACGTAGCTGATCGATGTGGCGATGCAGGATCTGGCCGTCTTCCACCGAGACTTCGTAGGACCGGGGACCACGGACCCGGACTACTCGGGCGGGAATCCACGGGGGCCCTCTCGCGTAGTTCCGTGCGTACACCGGGTCCTCTGGGAAGAACCCTCGCGCCGCCGCTGGCGTTTCCGTGCAGGGCTCCCGCTCGGGCGCTCGATCGGGATGTAACCGGTCCAGCCTGGTGGTGAGGCGTCAGCCCATCAATAGTTCCGCCGGGCTCCGGCCGGTTGTCGCATGGGGCGTCGTTCTCTGGCCGAACAGGAAGTGCGCCAGCCTGAAGTCCCAGTCCGTTCCTTCGGTCCGACGGAGCGCCTCTTTGGCCGTCCGCACCATGCGTTCGGCTTGGCCATTGGTGGCGGGGTGGAACGGGGCCGACCTGATGTGGCAAATCCCGTGCTGGCGGGTGAACTCCTGGAACTCCCCGGACGTGAAGGCCGTCCCGTTGTCGGTGACCAGGGTGTCGGGGAGTCCGTGCGAGCTGAAAATCCGCCACATCGCTCGGATGGCCGCCCGGGAGGAGGTGGATGGTACCGGCTCTACTTCTAGCCACTTACTGTAGGCGTCTACAAGTATAAAAAACAGCTGCCCCTGGAACGGGCCCGCAAAGTCGAGGTGCAGGCGCGACCAGGGGCGGTGAGAGGATTCCCAGGCCCTGTCTGGGGCCGTCGGGAGGCCTGGCAGGGTTGACACCTTTTTACAATGTCCTCAATATCCCGGTCTAACCCTGGCCACCAGACATACCCCCGCGCCAGAGCCTTCATCCTGACTACCCCAGGGTGGTGCTCATGAAGGTCCCTCAGTACCCGTTCCTGTAGTGGTTTTGGAATGACCACCCTGCCTCCCCACATTAGGCACCCCTTATAGGTCGACAGCTCATCGCACCTTGTGACAAAAGGCGCAAACTCCGGGTCTTGTCTAGCTGTCGGCCATCCCCTCCCCACCCAGTTCAAAACCCGACAGAGAACCCTGTCGCGGCCCGTGAGGCGGGCCACCTCCTTGACGTGTACTGGGCGATCGGGCAGCGATTCTAGGAGTGCGATGACGTGGGCGGGGGCCGGATCTGGGTCCGTTGCGGGCAGTGGGAGGCGGCTGAGCGCGTCCGCGTAACCCATGGCCTTTCCCGGGCGGTGGGTGAGGGTGTAAGAGTACCCCGCCAGGAATATGGACCAGCGGAGAACCCTGGGTGAGACCATCTGCGGTGTCTGTCGATCAGGCGCAAGGAGGCCCAGGAGAGGCTTGTGGTCTGTAAGGATCTCGAACGGGCGGCCATAGAGATAATGGTGGAATTTTTTAACCCCCGCCACTATCGCTAGTGCCTCCTTGTCTATCTGCGCGTAATTACGCTCCGCAGAAGACAGAGTCCGAGAATAGTAGGCGACCGGAACCTCCCGGCCATCCGGCAACCGATGCCCCAACACCGCCCCCACCCCGTAGGGCGACGCATCACACGCCAGAACCACAGGTAAAGCCTCGCAGAAGTGGTGCAGCACCCCGTTGGAGACCAACAAGTCTTTTACCGCCTGGAAAGCTGCCGCATGCTCCGGCTTCCAGGCCCACGGCGCCTCCTTGTCCAGCAGCCGGTGGAGGGGTTCAGCCACCGTTGCCTTTTGGGGCAGAAACGCGTGGTAAAAATTCAAGAGGCCCAGGAAGGCCTGGAGTTCCAGCTTGGACGTGGGGACCGGGGCTTGTGTGATCGCTCTAATTTTCTCGTCTGTGGGGTGGATGCCTTGTGCATCGACTGCGAACCCCAGGAATTCGATGCGGGGCACACCCAGGAGGCATTTCTCCTTCTTCACCTTGAGGCCAGCCTCGTTGAACCTCTGCAGGACCTGACGCAGCCGTTCGGTGAAGGCGGTGGAGTCCGGTGCCGCGATGATGACATCATCTAAAAAGGGCTGGACCCCTGGAATTCCTTTCAGGAGGGAATCCATGAAAGATTGAAAAATCCCTGGCGCCACTGAAACCCCAAACTGCAGTTTATTGACCCGGAAAGCCCCCTTGTGGGTGGTGATGGTTTGCGCTTCCACAGCGGCCGTGTCCACTGGCAGCTGCTGGTAAGCCTGCGCCAGGTCCAATTTGCCGAAAACTTTGGCCCCCGTCAAGGAGGCCAGGACATGGCTCACTACCGGGACCGGATAGGCGTGGTCCTGCAGAGCCTTATTTATGGTGCATTTGTAATCTGCACAAATGCGTATAGCCCCATTCGGTTTAATTGGCGTTACAATGGGGGTTTCCCAGCGCGCTGACACGACCGGTTCCAGCACGCCTTGGGCGACCAGGCGGTCGAGCTCGACCTCTATTTTTTCCCGCATGGCGAGGGGAGGGGGCCGTGCCTTTATGCGGATGGGTCGTACGTTAGGGTCCAGATCTAGCGAAATCGGGGTCCCATTGTACCTCCCCAGGGTCCCATTGAATACTTTGGGGAACTCCCGGCAAACTGCCTCCCAGTCAGCGGTCCCGAGGTGGTTTACTCCTGCTATTTGGAGTCCCAAAGGCCCAAACCACGACAGTCCCAGGAGGCTTGAGAGGCGCCCCTCCACAACCAGCAGGTCCAGCAAGCCCGAGAACCCTTTAAATCGGACTTGAAACTTGCCCCAGCCACGGACTGCCACTGGGTTTTTGTTAAAGTCCGTCAGTTTCAACCCCCGTGGCTTGTGCAGTCGGGGTCCCCCCTTGGGGCATAGCGTTTTAAGGGTCTCCGCGGAAATTATAGAGAACGAGGACCCTGAGTCTATTTCCATTTGGCAGGGGGACCCCTCTATTTGGACAGTCACATGCACCTTGTCCGGGCTTTCAGGAGGCAAGTTACATACCGTCTGCCGGCGCTGTGTCGTCACGGTGTGCAGGCTTGCGGCGTCCAGCTGGGCAGTGGATCCCAGGCGCTTGCCCTTGGAGCGGCAGACTCGGGCGAGGTGTCCGGCCTTGTTGCAGGTCCTGCAGACGGCGTCCCGGAAACGGCAGGTCCGGCGCTCGTGAGCGTCGCCACAGCTGGCACAGGCAGATGCGTTGGGCTGGTTTGGTGGTGCGGGGGATCCCCTGTTGCGTTGGGTGCGTGGCTGTGATCGGCGGTTCACCTGTAGGACCTTCTCATCGTTCGAGTCATCCGAGGGGCCGGAGTCCTGGAGGCGATGGACCATCTTAGGCCGGCGATCTGCGTGGGACTTCTCGTAGGCGGCCGCTTCTTGGATGGCGGCCTCCAGAGTGAGGTCGTCCCGGCTGATGAGCCTGCGGCGCAGCTTCGCCTCCTTCAGCCCCACCAAGAACTGGTTTAGGAGGGTATCTGCGAGGTTGGGGAAGGCACACCTTGTGGCTGCGTGGCGTAGTCCGGCCAGGAATTCCGGAGATGTTTCGTCGGGGCCCTGCGTTCTCGTGAAGAACTCCATTCGTTCCGCGAACTTGGTGGGCTTTGGTGCCAAGTGGTCAGTAAACGCCTTGACCAGCATGTCGTAGGTGGCGGCCGCGTCTTTCGGCAGGAGGGGGTTTACCAGGTCCTTCAGGAGGAGGTGTGCCTCGATGCCGCAGTAGCGCAGGAGATAGGCCTTCTTCGTACCCGCATCTGTGATGCCATGGATCTCGAAGTGACGCTCCAGCGTCTCGATCCAGGTCTCCCAGTGTGCGGGACGAGAGATGTCGAAGGCGGGGAAGCTCTCGTTGCTAGTGGCCATGGTGCTCACCCGTGGAGGTCGCGGTTCAGGCGTAGAGTTGGCGGCGTTGGAAGCGAGGCTGCTCTCGGGGTCAGCGGTGCTAGGGAGCGGTGCGGTGCCCAGGACCCGAAGAGGCGGACACGAAGCTCGGCGGCAGCGTTCGGTGCTTTCGGCGTTGGGGCGGTCAGCGGTGCTCGTCTCGTGGTCGTTGTTCATGGAGGGAGTTGGCATCCCATCCTCGTCGCCAGTGAAAAGTACTGAGACTTACTAGTGATTTCAGCTCTCACATACTTTATTAGATGAAGAACAAGACAACTGAGCCGGCTCGCAGGCCGGCTTTTATTCCCAAGTGACCCACACCCCAAACACACACACACCCGGTGATTCGCTATTTACATTGATTGGATTAACTCCTGCTCCTCCATTGGAGGGGAGTCAGGATCCACTAGTCCATTGTCCTTCGGGGCGAAGCTCAGGCCCTTCGCCTGGCCACATGGTGGACCGGTTAGAACCAGTCCAAGCACATGGCTGTCCAGAGCCCATGTTCTCCAGTGGATACATTACATAACTGTTATATCATGGCAAGTTGTTCCCTTATTGAACTTCCCCCTGGTTTGGTAGGCAAAAAGCATGTGCTGTAGTTTAATTTCACTTTCCCCTGTTGATTGCTGGTTTTGTATTTCTAGCAGAGGCCTGGAAATGCCCTTCTTTGTTCCTGTAATAAACCTGCAATCCTTCTGGCCCAGTGTGCCTGTGGAATGACTCCAGTAACCATGGGGTTAGATTTGTAGAGGATAACCAGGAAGGCAGATAAAAGTAAACAATCCGATGGTTAGAAAGGTAAAGGTCAGCATGGATCAGAGCCACTTACGCATCTCCACCTCCCACAATGTATAGCTCTCCTAGGCTTCTGTCAGAGAAGCAGTGCGAGCCATGAGCTGTGAGCAGGGAGGCTCTCTCCTGACCTGGCAAACTGTACTGAGGCCTTCGCCATATTTTGAAAAGCAAAAAAGAGGACATATTTCCTGGCTGATTACTTCAAACAAGTGATCACTGTGACAGATCCCAACTATTTAGGCTGTGATAATTGCTACTAACTAGAAATATTCCTAACCTTTCAACCCCCAAAGAAGACATTTTCGGCAGTTTCTTAAAAAGAGCCCAAAAGAGGACATCTGGTAACCCTAAGAGATACTCCTATATAATTTGCAGGAGAAAATGTAAACTTCAGAATACATTGCAAAATCTGCCCAGCCTATTGTTGCAAGTGAAGAGAGGTCATGTGACATCAGAACTGTTTCCCCCATGCTATTCAACTCTTGCCATTCATGGTTCCACCTCCATACCTTCACCATGTCCTGTTTAAAAAGGTAGAGGTTTCCCTTGCTCGAAAGCCAGTTGAATCCGACTCTAGGGTGCGGTGCTCATCTCTGTTTCCAAGCTGAAGACCCAGCGCTGTCCAAAGACGTTTCCGTGGTCATGTGGCTGGTATGACTAGACACGGAGGCACACAGAACGCTGTTACCTTCCCACCGAAGTGGTACCTATTTATCTACTTGCAGTTCCTTGCTTTCAAACTGCTAGGTTGGCAGGAGCTGGAACCAGAGACAGACGCTCACTCTGTCATGTGGCACTCAGGTCTCGAACTGCTGAAATGCCGACCTTCCGGTCTGCAGCTCAGTGTCTTAACCGCTGAGCCACCACAGCACCTTCTGTCCTGTTTAGGGACCCAGTAGCTTCTCGGTTTGGGCCACCAGGTGTCAGAGCTGCTCCAGAAATCAAGAGAGGAGTCAAATAACCTACTTGGACAAACCTAAGCCAGTGGAGTGTCATGCTGAAGAAGTAAATCCTGTAGATTTTGCCAGGTTTTCACCGTCGCTCCAGGATGACAATTTAAAATGAACTAGGGAGGGCAGCGGTCTTTGTAGACTGTTCATCTAAGCCAGGGGTTCTCCCCACACAGAGCTATCTCCACTTAGTTCCCATAGCAATGTTTACCGGAAACATCCTCTGCCAAGTTGTGAATGATACAAACAAAGTGTTGACAATATTTCTGTGAAAATATGCTGCCAATTAAGCATTCTTTGGGTCTCTGGCATAGAAGGAAGAACTTTGTATCAAGGAAGATGACAGAGAAATAACAAGATTTTATTCCTAATGTTTACTTGGAACAGGATCCTTGAAACTTTGTGAGGTCTGACCTTTTGCCTATTACACACTGTAGACTGTTCCACCTGGATGCCAGATGCCTGCTATCAGCATAGCTAATATAGCCCTAGGGTTGGAGCAACACTGGATGGTGGTAAAAAGTGCCCTCAAGACACAGGTGACTTATGGGTACCCCGGAGAGTTTTCAAGGCAAGTGATGTCTAGAGGCGGTTTTCCATTGCAGCTAACAATAAACAACAGAACTTAGGACAATCCTGATATTGATCAGTGTTCCCTCTAAGCTGAATTAGTGTGAGCTAGCTCACAGTTTTTTAGCCTCCAGCTCACACATTTTTGTCCTAGCTCAGGAAGGAGGGCTCCAGAGGAAACTAATTCATGCAGTAGCCAAATCACTCGCTCACAACTTTAATGCCAGGAGCTGACAAAGTTGCTCAAGTTGAGCTGCGGTGGCTCAAGTGATTAAGACGCTGAACTGCAGGCTGTGGAAGGTCGGTAGTTCAGCAGTTCGAGACCCGGGTGCCGCAAGACGGAGTGAGCTCCCGTCTCTAGTTCCAGCTCCTGCCAACCTAGCAGTTTGAAAGCAAGAAATTGCAAGTAGATAAATAGGTACCACTTCGGTGGGAAGGTAACAGCGTTCCGTGCGCCTTGGTGTTTAGTCATGCCGGCCACATGACCACGGAAACGTCTTTGGGCAGCACTGGCTCTTCGGCTTTGAAACGGAGATGAGCACTGCAACCCTAGAGTCAGATTCAACTGGCTTTCGAGCAAGGGAACCTTTACTTTAGCTGACAAAGGAGAATTTTTGCTCACAAGACTCCACAGCTTAAAGGGAGCATTGACTTACTAAAATTTTTCATATTCTTCTGCGAGGACCCTGTGTCGTTTTTGAAAGTGTTTCTTCTTTTCTTTTTTCCAGTTTCATTTGCTTCTGTCTGGATGCCCTAAAGGACTCAAAGACCAGTCCTGAAAACTTTGACTGGCTCTCTCAGGGTTTATCAGGACTCACAATGCCTGCAATAGCACACATCCCTAATAACATGCACTGGCAGCATATAGCTTGACCAAATCCATCCCAAATGGTCCGTATCTTTAGACAGCAGTCCCCTGGACATCTGGCCAGCTCAGTAGGCCTCACTCTGCCCTGTAAAAAATATGTTGTTTCTCGTCATTCCCTTCCCTGAAAGGATGCCTTTCTTAGGCTAGAGCTGGTCTGTGGCCGGCAGGCTCTGCAGTGGAACGGCTCTCTCCTCCTTGTCCTTCTGATAAGATTGAAAGAGGCATCTGTTGGCCTCCTGATAAAAATAGGAGCCTGTAGCTACCCCTCACAGTGGGGAAGGGTGGGTGTATCAACAGAGTAGTAAACAATGAGAAAAGTGGCGTGGCCACGGCGGAGGGGGGTGGGCAGCCGGAGAAGGAGCCGGGAGAAGGAAGCCGAATAAGAAGGAGAGAGCGAGGTGGGCTGAGAGGGAAAGACCGACCGTTCAGTGAGGGCGGCCTCGTTTCCGATGTTCCCTCCTTCACCGGCAGTCAGCAGTTGGGCCCGTCTGTGGACTTGCCTGGGTAAGTGCTCCTTCCTCGGTCGTGCAGGGATGGCCACATTGTGGCCCCGGGCAGTTTAAGTCTACTTTCTGGACAGTGAAGACAGACAGAGTTGGAAGAGAAGTCTTCACTCGTACCGTATACTAGAAATGTAATATTCTCTTTGTCAAATGGAGAGTGGAAGATGTTCAGGAGCGGAGGCAGAGCCAGGAGGTCTGTGTGGGTCTTACTCAGGAACAGGAACAGGAAGCTGTTCCGGTGCTGCTTCGGGCTGGTCCCACATTTATGGTCCGAAAGTTTGTGGCAGAAATTCAGCAAGTGAAGCTTTTTGGGCACAGAGATGTAGAGATGCAGAAAGAGGCACGATGAATTTCTGCCCACCCACCCATACTCAAAAGCAGACACCTCCTGCTTATTAAAGAAATGAAGTGAAGGAGAAGCAGTGAAAACTTGTGAGCCCCAGGAAAGATTTTGGTGCCGAGCTCAGGTCCAAATGGATTTATTCACCTGAATATTTATACACTACTTTTCCCCCTGATGGGAACCCAGTTGGGTTAAAACATCATTCTCCCCACCCCCATTTTATCCTCACAACAACAGCCCTGTGGAGTAGGCGACAGTGAGTGACTGACTGGCCCACGGTTGACACAGCAAGCTTCCACGGCAGAGGATGGATTTGAACCTGGGTCTCTCAGGTCCTAGTCCGGCACTCTGCTGGGGCCGTATTGGTGAGGGATCCTCAAGCTGCGGCTTGTGCATAGAGTGTCATCAAGTCACAGCTGAGTCACGGCCACCCCAGCAAGGGGCTGTCAAAGAAAGGTGGCTGAGCCGTGGGCGTCTGCCGTGGCCTTCCTCCGCAGAGTCTTCCTCAGCTGCCTCCCCAGCACCAACCCAGGTGAGCTCCCCAGATTGGGCTGCACCGCGCCACCTCCCCTCCCCCACCAGCCACTATTCGACCCTAAAGACGCAGGCAGCACACACCGGCAGGCCGAGAAAACGCCACTGTTCTTATGCTTGTCATGTGTGGGAAAGTAAGGCACCCAGAGACTACCAAGCCATCCAAAGTAGAATCACATCCTTTCCAGCCCATTGACTTCAGTAGATTTGGAAGGATTTAACTCTGTTTAGGATTGCACTGTTTGGTCGCTTTAACACGAGTTGTTTAATCTAGGGAAGAGGCAGGATTCTCCGTCACATAGATGCTGATTCCTCTCTGAAGGCCATTTCGAACAAAGACAGTATGTTCCAGGCTGATGCTTTAGGAAACCATGGGACTGAATGAGCGCCTGCAGGAAACACAAGGCTGGGAGAACATAGAGGGGCATTGAGTTGGGACTGAACGGCACTGGAAAAACCAGAAGTAGGGAGAGAAAACAGCTGGTGTAGCAGAGACTGACAGAAAAGGCTTGTGTTTCCTGCAGGTGCTCATTCAGTCCCATGGTTTCCTAAAGCATCAGCCTGGAACATACTGTCTTTGTTCGAAATGGCCTTCAGAGAGGAAGGGGCCAGGTGATGTCACTCAAACACCTTTAGTGCCTTCAGACACCTGGCTGTATTGGGCAAATAGCACCTTCCTCTGTTCCAGTTAGTAACTCCTTGTCCCTTTGTTTTTTAGCTGCTGCATGTGAGATCTTCTTTTTTGGAAGTGACCGAGCACTTTCTAGAATGCATCCCTAAAGGGCCATTATAAGGACGACATGCCAATGGTCCATGGAGGGCTGCTAAACATGGGGGACTTTTGGCAAGGGGAAAGAATGAGGGGCACCAGCGAAGGCCATCGTTTGCTCAAGTGTTCTGTGCAAACTGATCTCTCCCCGTGGCTGCTGCAAATGTCGGGGGGTATTTTTAGCAGGTGACATCCCCGCTCACCTGCCCCTTCTTTTCCTACTTGCCTACTGCACGTTTCATGCTTGAGTCACTGGCTGTTCCTGGCATTTGTCAGCAAGGATTATGTAAAAATTATTTACTAGGTGACAAGAAAGGAGGGGCCAGGGACTGGCCCCACTTCCCCAGCCTTAAGGGACGCATGTTCTGCTTCAGAGAAGATGCCACTTTAAATGGTTCTGAAGGCAGTGCTCAGCATAGGCCCTCTTGACAGGTTTAGCCTTCTGTGTGTCACTGCTCATTTCCAAAGAAGTACGTCTTTGGGGAGTCTACAGTGAGCTGTATTTTGCGCCTCCACATATTCCAGAGCAATACGCTTCTAGTTTTCGTTGCCAGCATTCAAACACACATCTGGAAAAACTCAACAGCAGCCTCGCCTCCACAGGAGTCTCTTAAGCAAGAAGTTATTCAGCTTCTTAAACCCAATCTAAAATTCTCATGTACTCTAAATTTCCTTCCAGATGAACCCTTTAGCACTGCTCTGGTATCTCGGGAAGGAACAGACACACCATGGTCTGAGTGGCAGAAAAAATAACAGAATAAGGCCCTCAAATTTGATCCTGCAGTAGCATTCATTAATACGGTTACACCATAGAGCCAGTAGAGGGCATCCCTGCTATCTTTTTCCCATAAGAAACAAGCCCATTTTTAGGAAAGTACTTTGTGGCATCTTAACGATTAACAAATATTTATTCGACCATAAACTTTTCTGTATTAGATCCCCCTTTGTCAGATGCATGTAGTAGGTCCTTAGTAGGAATACACACACAGAGAACAATTGGGGGGACCCAGAAGGACTTGTTGGGGGGCATTGTATTTTCCCTTCTCCGTTTCTTCCCTGAAAGCCCCCATAGCCGCTCCCTTTTTTTTCCTTCCTTTTGAGCTTCCCATCCACGAGCCCACCTACCTTTATCTGCCCTTCTGTCTTTAGGTTTTCCTCCTTCCCTCCCCCGGCAGCCCCTTCCCCTGAGATGACTCTGGGCAATTTGGATGGCCACTAGCTAGGCCCAATTGCGCAGTGGGGAAGCTGCAAGGACTTGCTGGGGACACCTCCCTTTCCCCATATCTCTTCTAACACGTATTTCCTCTTTTCCTCCTCCTGGCAGCCCCCATATCCTCACCTTTCTCTGCTTCTTTCTCTCCTTCCTGCTCACCAACCTACCTTTTATCTGCACCCCATTTTCAGCTACATTCGTTATTTATTTAAGGTTGCCAAGTACTTACCGTAATTCGGTGGGGGACACATAGTCCCTGGCCAGAACATTCCTCCTTGGAACACCCATGCCGCACGATGCCGTTGCCAGAGCATCGCCCGGCATCACTTCCTGGCGACAGCATCGTGCGCCGCATCTCCCCCCCATCCCCCGAGAATGGTCATGCCAAGACATATCCATTCGCCACCAAATTATGGTAAGTTCTTGGGAAGCCTGTATTTATTCACTCCATTTGTACCCTTCCTCCCTCCACAAAAGAGACCCAAAACAGCTTATGTCAATGTCCTCTGTTCCATTTTATCCTCACAACAACCCTATGAGATAGGGTAGACTGAAAGTGTATAAGAACATGAGAGAAGCCAGTGCTGGATCAGGCCAATGGCCCATCCAGTCCAACACTCTGTGTTACACAGTGGCCAAAATCCATGTGCCATCAGGAGGCCCACAAAATACACTGGAGGTACATCTGTACCTTTAAGTAACAAAGGTCCTCTATAGTGGCCATTGTGGAGATTTTTAGGCAACCACAAAAGTATCGCCAGCCTTCAAGCCTTGGTTTCTGTCAGTAAAAGGCAAGGAGAGGGAGCAGGGCAGGAAAGCTGTGAGCTAGTGTGGGATAGTTGGTTTGCCTGCCAGACTAGGATCTGGAAGACCCCGGGCTGAATGCCTCTTCTGGCATGGAAGCTCACTGGGTGACTTTGGGTCAGTTCATTAACGATTTGGAGTTGGGAGTAAGCAGTGAAATGGCTCAGTTTGTGGATGACTCCAAGTTGTTCAGGGTGGTGAGAACCAGGGAGGACTGCAAGGCGCTGCAGAGGGATCTGTCAGGGCTGGGCGAGTCGACGTCAACATGGCAAATGAGGTTCAACATGGACAAGTGCAAAGTGGGTTTTCAAGATATGCTTATGAGTCCATCAAGAAGGAATCCTGTCTCCCAAAAGCTCATGGATCAGTTCATATAGGCACATACATCTTTTGATGACTATCTCCTTAACTGATGGCTTTCACGTGTAAACAGCATCACATATCTAACACTACATCTAAATCTTTAGTGTATCACATCAAACACACAATACTTTTCAGTTTATACATTTAGGCAGTTCTTACAGCCATCTGATTGGAGCTGCGGTGGCTCAAGTGGTTAAGACGCTGAACTGCAGGCTGTGGAAGGTCAGTAGTTCAGCAGTTCGAGACCCGGGTGCCGCATGACAGGGTGAGCTCCTGTCTCTAGTTCCAGCTCCTGCCAACCTAGCAGTTCGAAAGCAAGAAATTGCAAGTAGATAAATAGGTACCACTTCGGTGGGAAGGTAACAGCATTCCGTGCACCTTGGTGTTTAGTCATGCCGGCCACATGACCACGGAAACGTCTTCGGACAGCGCTGGCTCTTCGGCTTTGAAACGGAGATGAGCACCGCAACCCTAGAGTCGGATTCGACTGGCTTTCGAGCAAGGGAACCTTTACCTTTACTTACAGCCATCTGTGTTGCCAAGTGTGCAATAATTGTACAAAGAAATAAAATGTTACAGATGAGTCTGGCAGCACCAATGATCAATTGCATGAAAGACTGGAGGCTTTTAACAATCTGATTTCCACTTTTTATTCCTTGCACCGTATATTTCAGAACTGGAGCTGCAAGTGGCGACCTGCTTCATCTTCCACTGAAACAGTAGAGGAACGTGGCATTATGGAAGCTGAAGGCACCAAGGAACAGGAGGAAGTCCACAGCAGCAATGGCCTAGGGCAGTCAGATGACTTAGAGGAGGCTCAGACAGAGGCTAAGGGAGATGGTTTGGCAGGGAAGGCAGAGGTGGCTGGGAGTGAGGCTGCAGGAGAGGTGAGGGAAACAGAGCCTGCAGGAAATGTAGCTAAGGGAGAGGGTGAGGCAGGGAAGGCACAGGCTGCTGGGAGTGAGGCTGCAGGAGAGGCGAGGGAAACAGAGCCTGCAGGAAATGTAGCTAAGGGAGAGGGTGAGGCAGGGAAGGCACAGGCTGCTGGGAGTGAGGCTGCAGGAGAGGCGAGGGAAACAGAGCCTGCAGGAAATGTAGCTAAGGGAGAGGGTGAGGCAGGGAAGGCACAGGCTGCTGGGAGTGAGGCTGCAGGAGAGGCAAGGGACACAGAGCCTGCAGGAAATGTAGCTAAGGGAGAGGGTGAGGCAGGGAAGGCACAGGCTACTGGGAGTGAGGCTGCAGGAGAGGCAAGGGACACAGAGCCTGCAGGAAATGTAGCTAAGGGAGAGGGTGAGGCAGGGAAGGCACAGGCTGCTGGGAGTGAGGCTGCAGGAGAGGCAAGGGACACAGAGCCTGCAGGAAATATAGCTAAGGGAGAGGGTGAGTCAGGGAAAGCAGAGACTGCTGGGAGTGAGGCCAAGAGAGAAAATCAGCCAGCAGAAAAAGCTTTGGGTGATGAGCAGGCACAGGAACCTGGAATTACAGAGAAAGCGAAGGGAGAAGGAGAAACGAGCCAAGGCCAGGCAGAGATGGAAGAGAAGGTGGCAGCTGTATCTGGGACAGAGCCCAAGAAAGAAGCTTATGGAAACCAAGGAGAAGTTCAGGAGAAAGAAGAAAAATCTGGTGACTTGGAAAATAATTCCAGCATGCCTCGCATTGAGGTGGGGACTTTTTGTATTCCTAGTTAGGTGTACTGGATAAGTGTGCAGACTCCAATCTGGGAGAACCGGGTTTGATTCCCCACTCCTCCACTTGCACCTGCTGGATGACCCTGGGCAAGCCATAGTTCTGTCAGAGCTATTATCTCGAGGACAGTCATCTCAGACCTCTCTCAGCCCCACCTACCTCACAGAGTGTCTGTTGTGGGGAGGGGAGGGGAAGAGAAAGGAATTCGTAAACCGCTGTGAGACTCCGGGTGAAGGGCGGGGTATAAATCCAATCTCTTCTCCTTCTCTTCTGGTTAGAATCAGAATGCCCACCTCCATTTCTTTTTCCTTCAGTGCTTCCCATACCCCTTGCCTGTGCCTTCATTTCAGTCTTGTCTGGGATACATAACTTTTTTTTTATCTATAGGCAGGCGGACAAAACATTTCTATATATACTCCAGTTATATGAATCTCATTCCCTGATTTATCTCACCTACTTCGCTTATATGTGCCTTTATTTCCCACAGAGACACTCAGACACATTCAGAGCTCCCTGCCTTAATGCGAGAGGAGGAGCCGTCATTCTCTGAGCCAGAGAGCGGAATGGAAGTGTTGCAGGAGGGAGCTTATTCCTGCACAGTTCTGCAAACACAAACAGCTCTTATTTCTGTTTCCTTCACTTGGAAGTAGTTCCTCTGTAAACACATTAGCAGTGCCTGTGTGTCATAAGAACTCAGGTACCAGGGTCTGAATTGTTTCTGGGAGACTTTGAGACTTCAGGTCAGAGCATAGACATGCTCTGGAAACCACTGGGGTAAACAGTCCAAGAATTAGTGCTACTCCCCACAACGTATAGATACAATTAATATGGCTTGGTCCTTTCCATCTCATATGCACAGGGCCGAACCGGCAGCACGTCAGATGAACTTCTTTCACCAGAGCTAGGGGAGGAAGAAGAATACTGGCCAGAAGTCTCTGCAAGCTCTCCTGATGAGGGCCCGGAAAGCCCCACAGGATTCAAAAGCTTGGAGGAAGGTGAGGAGAATTATGTAAACCAACCCCTTGAGAATGTGATCGCTGGCAGCACAACTCACATGAACTGATAGTCAGAGCTGATATTCTTGACTGATTACGAGGAACGTCAGCTAGTGGCATCTGGCAAATGGCACTACATCTTGAGGAGATCAGCTTTCATTGTCCCCAAAAAGAAAAGGATGCTCCTTCTTTCTCTGGAACTAAAAACATGCAAGTGATGCCTTCAGAATGCTCCAGCCAGTGTTCAGGAGGCAGCACTTCTTCATGTTCCACCCAGGAGAACTTCCCCAAGGTCTTCACCCACATTTCTCTCAATTAAGTGCAGCTGAGGGAGACAAGGGCCCTTGCCGTGTCTAAGAAGGAGGATAGAAAAGGTCCGGACATGTGTCATTTCTTACTTAGATCGCCTCCATGCTAGTTTAAGGTCTGGAACATTTATTGATGTTATTTATAATCTGCCTTTCTGACTGGCGCTACAGGCAGATTACACAGGACTAATCAATACAAGTGAGAGGATGAGACATTTGATAAACAAGGGAACAGAATCTGGGTTCTAGAACCAACCAGGAAACTAAAAAACAGAACTGAAGCAAAGCATAAGTGCTGCCGACACGACACATTAAACGATGCAAAATGACACAGCAGGATCCAATTTACAGCAACCTACACACAGTAGAATGTTTTATTATTCACTTCTTTAATTAAATTTCTAGCCCTTCCTGCCCTGCAATGCAGGGCTCAGGGTGGGTTCGATAGATATATACAATAAATTTAAAACAATTAAAACATAATCTATACAATATTAAAAACGTATAACACCAGATAATACAAGCTGGCAGTCAGACACAAGTCAACAAGTGTTCCCGAAGAGCCTTCAGCATGTCTGCCCATAGACGACACCAAACGCTGGGCAGGTGGCAGAAAGCAGCAACAAGGCTGGGGAGGGGAGGCCAGTAGAGTTGGCGCTCTGCTGCCTCAGCCACGGGCCTGGCGGAACAGCTCTCTTTTACGGGCCCTGCAGAACTGCAACAAGCCCCGCAGGGCCCTGACCTCACTCGGGGGAGGGTTCCACCAGGCCAGAGCCAAGAAGGTGTTGATCTACGGAGCGTAAAACTCTTTGAGGGACGTACCGGGAGAGACAGTCCTGCAGATACGTTGGTCCCAGACTGCACAGGGCTTTGAAGGTCAAGACCAGAACCTTGAACTTGATCTGGTGTTCAACTGGGAGCCAATGCAGCTGGCGGAGCACCGGTTATCTGTGGGCTCTTAAAGGTGTCCCATAGAGGACACGCCCTGCTGCATTTTGGACCAGCTGAAGCTTCTGGGTCAGTCTCAAGGGCAGTCCCATGTAGAGTGAGTTACAGTAGTCCAGTCTGGAGGTGACTATTGCATGGATCACTGTGGCTAAATCAGAGAGAGAGAGAGAGAGAGAGAGAGAGAGAGAGAGAGAGAGAGAGAGAGAGAGAGAGAGAGAGAGAGAGAGAGTTGCCTGACCTGCTGAAGATGGTAAAATGCTGATCTGGAAACATTTGTGATTTGGGCCTCCTTTGAAAGTGAGGTGTCCAGGGGTCTTTTGGGGGGGGAGCGCACAGGAGCGCAGCTCCGGGAGCTCAGGAGCCAGGCCCCGCCCCCAGCCGGCGTCCGGGGGACTCTTTCAGGCAGCGGAATGTCAATTTCAGCTCCATTATATCCTATGGGCCATTGATGTCAATGGTGAAAACATAGGGTATATTCTGGGGGCTGGAGGGAAGGGGGTTTGAGGGAGAGGCTCCAAACTCACAGGGTAGCTGATGGAGCCTCTCCCCAAGATACCCACCAAGTTTCAAGAACATTGGACCAGGGGGTCCAATTCTATGGGTCCTTAAACAGGTTGCCCCTATTCCCTCCATTGTTCTCTATAGTGGGAAAAGAGTAAGTTTTTTTCCCACCATAGAGAACAATGGAGGGAATAGGGGCAACCTGTTTAGGGACCCATAGAATTGGACCCCCTGGTCCAATGTTCTTGAAACTTGGTGGGTATCTTGGGGAGAGGTTCCACCAGCTACCCTGTGAGTTTGGTGCCTCTCCCTCAAACCCCTCCCTTCCAGCCCCCAGAATATATCCTATGTTTTCACCATTGACATCAATGGCCCATAGGATATAATGGGGCCGAATTGCCGCCAAATTTCTTTCATTCCCTCCTTTCCTTCTCTCTTTTTCCTCTTTCCCTCCTTCTTCTCTTCTCTCTTTCTTTCTTTCCCACATTCTTCTCTTCTCTTTTTCCTCCTTTCCATGTTTCCCTCCTTCTTCCCTCTCTTTCTTTCCCTCCCCTTTCCTTCTCTTCCTTTCCCTCTTTCCTTCTTTCTACTCTCTCTCTTTCCTTCCCTCTTTCCTCCTTCTGTGGCCCAACTCTAGTGAGAAGGAGTTTAAACTTTAAACCCCTTCTCTCTTAGCTCCCCCACCCAGACCAGCTGGGGAAGGGAAGGAGAGGCTTTTGAAGATGCCTCCCCCTTTTGCTTCCCCTTCTGACATCACTTCCGGTGATGTCAGGAGGCGTGGCATATGCTAATAGCCTAATAGCTCATTAGCATACCATATGCTAATGAGCTCCTGCAGCTGTTTTTCTACGAAAAGACCCCTGGAGGTGTCCAAAATCACACTCCAGCTCCTCACCCATCAGCACTGGTGTCAGTAACACCCCCGTCAAGGGTTCGGAGCTGGATTCCCAACCCCATCACCCTGTGGCCCAGACACAGCCCCCAGTCCCCAATAATTTGTCCAAGCAACTTTATACATAATTTTGTACAGCGCTACCCTACTGCCTGCATAGAAAAGTCCTCCTGGACCATTCAGTTTTGCATAGTTTGCAGAAAGCCAGGAGAGGCCGGCCATTCCACAAGGTGGGGGCCACGACACAAAAGTCACACGTACAGGCAGTTGTTGATTTTGCCCATTTGCAGATTGCCAACCGCAGAAGGCCCTGCTCGGATAAGCGAAGCAGCCATGGTGGATCACAGGGGGAGACCTGGGCTTGCAGATATGGGGGTCCAAAGCCATGAAGGGCTTTGCATAATGTCCATTCAGTTTTTACAGAGGATCTGAAACATTGTTGCATTCCAGCATTTTTATGTTGTTTCCCCACAGTTTTTCCTGCTTTGTTTCACTTAAAACTCAGGTTTTGTACTAGCCTGTCTACTGCACCATTGAGGTTTCCCTTAAAATTTGCTTCCTGTTTTAAAGTACTTTCACTTTTTCAGCGTGGTTAAATAGTTCCTGTTCACTTGTATGGATTTTCCGCATAGATTCCTAGTCAGGTTTAGGGGAGGGGGAGGAGTGATTACCGGTTTTCTCTTTGCAGCACAATAAATTACTTTTTTATTTTAGCAGCACAATTATGAAATTATAGTCATGGAAAATTAAACATTACCTTGTGGGCAAAGGGAAAACAATAATTAAAAATCTCCTGGAAAAGAAATTAAGGGTCCATCCCGGAATCCCAGGGCTGCCAGGAATTGATCGGTAGTGATGGGAAGGGCCACCAAGTCGCTGGTGACTTATGACAGACCCCATCACGGGGTTCCCCAGGCACGAGAGGGAGGGAGCTGGTTTGCTCTGCCGCATAGAGGCAGGG
Source organism: Gekko gecko (assembly GCA_029375565.1). Lineage (NCBI taxonomy): Eukaryota > Metazoa > Chordata > Lepidosauria > Squamata > Gekkonidae > Gekko > Gekko gecko. The sequence continues at coordinate 92,577,020 of JAPDNY010000003.1, forward strand.
AGTGCCCTGACTCTGTGCGGAGAGACCCGGGACTTCCTTGGTGGTCTCCCGTCCAGATACAAACTCAGATTCCGAGATCTGATGAGATCGTGCCAGCCTGGGCTACCAAGATCAGGGCATTAATTAATTACCATTGCTTAATTAAGCACAGGAGGCAGAACTACTCCCAGCTACATGATGAAAGAAACCAGGGTAACAAAATTTAAAGGGACCACTGTGGAGTACACTGGGATTTCTGCTGCATGGGGGGCTTGGTTTACTTCCGACCTTGCCCAGCAGGATGGGCACTGCCGGGTTTTTGATGGGGGATACCAGTGCTATTGTGGCGAGGGCTCCGCGTCGACGGCTGGCTGGAGAAAATGAACTCTTCAGCACTGCAAGGGTGTGGGGAGCAGCTTTATAATTTCAGCGAAGACGTTTTAATATCCCACACCTTTATGCCATTTCCTCCAGGGAGCACCACTTCAAAGAAAGCAGCTGCCGAAACTGCTGCCGGGGAAACTACCAGGTGAGTCTCTGGGAAGGGCTGGCGTGGGGAAGGGGGGAGGGACGCACAGAGACGATGCAAAACTCAGTCCTGATTGTGGTGATTAAAAATATGAGCAGTAACTGGCTACGTGATCCCTTCTAGTTTCAGGCTGAGAGTTTATACCAGCAACAAGCCCCAAAGTATTACCTAGTAACAAAGGTTTCAAGCCGCATAATAATGAGTTGATTTAAATTGTTTCAGTTTAAATTGTAAAACTTTCAGTGCAACTAAGAAACACACAAACATACAAGCAAAGCTCACTGTTGACCTGGGCACAGATGAACAGGTTGGAGGCAGGAATGCAACGCTGGCCTCTTTAAAAAGAAAACACCTGCAGCAGTAGAGTATCAACACAAAGTGATACCGGGGACCGGCAGGCAACTGAAATGACACAGGGTACGTTCTCTGGAAGCGGCCAGGAAGGGACTCTCACCTTTCTTGCCAATCATATCTGCCTCTGCTGCTCATTGCCTTCTGAGAATCACTGTGTTAAGGGACTGAGCTCAGATTACCCTGCTTGTCACCCTTTGCCCAGTCCCCCTGTTTCTGATCTGCTTTGGGTTCCCAGCACTGCAGCAGCCTCGGCGGGGGATCAAGAGCAGCACCCTGCAGCTGAGGGAGCAGCCGCTGCCAAGGAGAAAAAGATGCGGCCTGCGTGTGACCGACGGGAACTCAACAGGCCACGTATGCCGCCCAGAGCTCAGTCCCGCAAAGCCATTGTAGAGAAGTTTGGAGGGTGAGCCTGTGTCTGCAGCATGGCACTTGCGTTGCTTCCATGAGCTTTGCACAGTCTTCGCGATGCACACATGTTTCCTCCCCTCATGATAGGTAAAGGTAAAGGTTCCCTTGCTTGAAAGCCAGTCGAATCCGACTCTAGGGTTGCGGTGCTCATGTCCGTTTCAAAGCCGAAGAGCCAGCGCTGTCCGAAGACATTTCTGTGGTCATGTGGCTGGCATGACTAAACACCAAGGCGCACGGAACGCTGTTACCTTCCCACCAAAGTGGTATTTATTTATCTACTTGCAATTTCTTGCTTTCGAACTGCTAGGTTGGCAGGAGCTGGAACTAGAGACGGGAGCTCACCCCGTCATGCGGCACCCGGGTCTCGAACTGCTGAACTACTGACCTTCCACAGCCTGCAGTTCAGCGTCTTAACCACTTGAGCCACCACAGCTCCATCCCCTCATGATAACTATGCATTTTTAGGGGCAGACTTAACAACTGAATTCCGTGTACATGGAAGTAAATCTCCTAAATTCAGTGAGACTTGCCCCAAATAAGGTGCACAGGATAATAACCTTTCTTTTATTATGGCAAAAGCTTTCATGAGCCAGAGCCCTCTTCACTGGATGCTATTAGTGTGTGTGGTCAGGACGACGCATGTACAGAGAAATGTCCACGGGAGTGGACTTCCTTTCCCCTCTGGTCCCAGCTTCACACTGACACAACCAGAGTGTAAGGAAGAAGACCTTCCGTCACCTCTTGCTGCAAAGAGCTAGTGGGTTTGACTCTAACACTCACTTTAAAAGAATGAGCAAAGACCAGTACAAGAGGTGATCAAGAGATCTTTGCCAAAGTAACAAAACTCCTTATGCAAGTTTGAAAGAAGCACTGAAAACATGAGCATGCTGAAATCAGGCACTGCTCTGTTAAGGCGAATACGCCCAAGAAGTTGTGACACAATGAGGCTTGCAGTGGTACCAAATACTTGAGTGCCCATGTCGAGAAGCTTTTATTACATAAAACACACACAGAGAGTGAAACAACACGTATCACTGAAGAAGGAGAAGGCACGAGGCCCAAAGAAGTAGGGGCAGGAGAGTGAAGTAGGGGGCTTATCGCCACCCAACAATGCAGGCTCCAGGCAGAGATGCAGATCTTCACTCAGGGGTCACAGACATCTGCACAGCCAATAATCTAAAAGATAAATCCAAAAGGGGGAGTGCAGCAAGGCTGAACCTTGTATGTTGGGACCCTTGTTTGTTGAGGTCCGAAGCAGGAGCACAGGCAGCAATCCAAGCAGAGGTCCAGAGGGAAAGGGAATCACAGAAGCGCACTGTGTGAACTAACGACAGGCGAGTTTTGTACACACACACCCCACCACCACGGGGGTGACACCCTCAGAAACATACACCCCGGCACAGAATATAGCCTCAGTTTGAAGTCCCGTGTGTCCCCCCGCCCCCGTCCCCCAGTCTCAAAGAAGGGAGGGAGGAGTCCAAGATGCTACACCCCCTGATTGTCCAAAGGTGGGAAGGAGGCAGTTTCTGTATCCTGGGAACATTTCCAAATAAGAGAGAGAGAGAGAGAGAGAGAGAGAGAGAGAGAGAGAGAGAGAGAGAGAGAGAGAGAGAGGAATTCTCAGGATAGGGGAGGTATATTGGAGGCAGTATTAAGTACCTCACCAAACTGGGATTTTGGAGGAGATTCCAGCTGATCAGTGTGATTGATAAAAGCATTGCATTGGCTGCTGATAGCATACCGGATTCGTTTTGAGATGCTGGTTCTTACCTTTAAAGCCCTTTATGGTCAGGGGCCTACATATTTGGGACCACTTTTCCCCACACGTTCCCCAGAGAGCACTGCGATCAGGATCCCAGAACCAGCTGGCCCTTCTGGGCCTCGAGGAAGCCACAACCAGGGCCAAGGCCTTCTCAGTGGCGGCTCCATCCAGTGGAATGAGCTCCCAGAAGAGATCAGGGCCCTGCGGGACCTTATACAGTTGCGCAGGGCCTGTAAAACGGAGCTCTTCCGCCAGGCCTTCAATTAAGGAGCCGCCTTTAATGGCTGAACGTAGAGAGCCCTGCACCCTGGAGCCACCAACAATGGCAGCCTGTGCCCCCCGCCCAAAGGAAAGACCTACGAGCTGACTGCGAGAAGGGACCACTGAATAACAGCTGCCATCGTTAAACAACATGATGATTACTAGCACTGTACTATATCAGATAGGTTTAGTTGGTTTAAAAACTGTTTTAATTGTTTTATTCTGTTAAAGCTGCCCTGAGCCAGCCTTGGCTGGGAGGGCGGGGTATAAATTTGATAAATAAATAAATACAAGACGCTGCAACTTAGAGGGAGTATTGATGATGACTGATACTGCTTTTTTCTATTGGCCTCCAACCTTTGTTTTGGTGATTAGCAACCTTTCCCCATATCCCGTAGTAAAGCAAAATCAATAAAATCCCCTTCGGGGGGCATAAAAAAAAAAAATCATTTTCTGGATCCTGCGTGATGCTGTCAGGTTCCCAGTCAGATCACTCTCTACACGCACTTTCTTCAGTGAATGCTTTATTTAGAGATATGAGATGCTGTGGGTTCGAACACTTTGTCAGGACTGGGGTGCAAAGGCAGGAAAACCATGTATAGGTACAGCCCTAAAATTCCATTCATACACATCAGCACAGCTACAAAGACCATGAAAGATATACAGTCAACAACTAGCCAGGCACAAACTCTACTTCAAGGACACTTCCCATGTGAAAGATGTCTTTGAGGCCCCGTGGAAGAGTTACCTAAGCTAGCCTCCCTACATTACTACAGGCACTCACTTCCCCCCTCAGGAATGCAATGGTAGGTGAGGGCAAGTGATAAGGATGCAGAGAACAGCAAGCAAAACAGATACAGGATGCGGGAAGCAAGTGGGATACAATAAGCCCAAATCCATTGGGTAGAAATACAACAGGTACAGCTGGTCAAATGCCTGAGTCTGACAGATACATGGAAAAGCTGCTTTCAGAGCCAACATGAAGGCGGACAGAGAAAAGGCAACAAAAATGGAGTCTTAGTGACAACAATACACAGAATTCAGCTCTGGCCATGAAAACTTTTACCACAATAAAGTATCATAGGACTATTTACTGCTTTGGCTGCAACAGGCTAACATGACTACCCCTCTGGAATTGTTTTGTTTCATGAAATCAGACTACATTTGTGCACAGACATATGTGTATCCCTTCTAGATTCTGTTAGTTTTGGAGGGATATGCAGTCTAAACGTACTGGTGAGTTAAAAGGTGCCTTTGTTAAGGATTTTATATATAGACTGATGTGTGTTAAATTGCCTTTAACACACATCAGTATATATAAATACAATCCTTAACAAAGTCTCTTGTAAAGGCTGGTGAACAGGTGGTGATCAGGCTAAATAAATGGGCACGGGTCCTAACCAGACAGAACTGGTTCCACAGGGCTGGCCATTATAGATGGATAACTGAATCTAATACAGTAATTTAGAATATGTGGATCATATGATATTCAGAGAAACATGCCTTGTTTCTTCATTTTTGTTATCTATCAACCTCATCCTTTCTTTTGATCTTCCCATATCCTTCTCTTTCTCATCATTTCCTTCCATAATCCCCAATTTTTCTTTCCAAAAGGGTTGCAAGTGGTCCTGCTCCCAATATCAGGAGGATGGGAGGTGCAAACAGTGTGAAGAACATGTTGCTGGAATGGTGCAGGGCCAAGACCCGTGGCTATGAGGTAAAAAGTCAGCTGCTTTTCAGGCTTCCTGCAAACCCCATTTAAAGGGACAAAGATTCCTTTCAACAGGGTTTGCAGGGCCATGAACCTATTTGGTTCATGAACAACCTCCTGGTTTGGTTTGTGGTTCAGTGTGTGGTTCAGCCATGAACCAACCTGAGTTTTCCCAGTTTGTGCCCATCCCTACAGGCTTGTGTGGATTGGGAGTTTCTAGAAGATGCTACTGCCACAATCCTATACAGGGCTTATTTCCTGCAGGAGCGCACAAGAGCGAAGCTCCGGCAGTAAGGAGCTCAGGGGGTGGGCACACATGTGGCAAGCCCTGCCCCCTGCTCCCAGCAGCCTTCCTCACCTTTCCCAGCCTGCTGGCCAACCCAGTGGAGCACTGCTGCAAGCTGGCCCTCGAGCTGTTCCACCATTGCCTGGGCCGTGGCACCCAGCCTGCCCAGGCTCTGCCCATCCTCATGCTGGCCCTGGTGCTGCACCTCTGCAAGGCGGGCCCCGGCAACTCCCATGAGGTCTGTGAGGAGCTCCGCCCCAGCCTCCTCGGCCTCCTCCTGTGCCTCTACCCCACCACCACCCTGTCTCCCTACCTGCTTGAGGCCATGCATGTCCTCCCCACTGCCCTCCACGACCCACAAGCAGCCACACACTTTCCTGCGCTTTCCAGTCATCCAAAAGAGTCCAGTGGCACCTTTAAGACCAAGGTTTACTCAGGTACAAGCTCTCCCTCCTCTGCAAGGACAGATCTGCGCACTCACCCCCCCCCCATAGCTAGCAATCCAAACAGTCCAATGGAGCCCGAGCAGTGGGTGTTGCCTTCTGACACACTTCCGGTGATGTCAGGGAGTGTGGAATATACAAATAAGTTATGCTAATGAGTTATGCTAATAAGCTCCTGCACCCCTTTTTCTACAAAATGACCCCTGATCCTATACATGCTTACTTGGGAGTAAGTTCCTCTGAGCTCACTTTCAAGTAAATGTATATAGTCTTGGGCTGTTTTTAGCTGCAGAAGCTCTACCACGCAAGATTCAAGATAATGAACTTAGGATCCCAGCCACTATAAACTCTTGACATTTACGTGCTGTCCGCAACTTGTCTGGACGGGATCTAGAATCTCTGACTTGGCTTTATAAGTCACAGGAACCAACATTTCCAGGCTCAGATATTGTCCACAAGCAGGTTTTGCTATGTTTCTAGTCCCAGTATGGATAACTCAGTAGACACAGGTGAGTTGTTAACAAGGGCAAAAGCCTGGAGGGAGAACGTAGCAGTACAGCGCCTCCTGGGAACTAGGTGGGTATGAATCAAAACAGGGCTTTGTCCTGTTGGCATGCTTTCTTAGCTACTCTGGGGTATGGAAAAAGAGCAAGGGCATTCTGGTTACATTTCTGTTGCCAACCCCCCAGGGGCATTAAGGTTCTTTGACTTGTGTGGCAGGCTGGCCAATAAACCACACAGTTAAAACAATCATCCAGGCAGTAAAGGGTAACAAAAGTATTTATTTGAATAAAGGAGCACCTCATAGCTTAATTCAGCATGGGTGTTCAATTTGTTACAGCCGAGAGCTGTCTTATATACTCCTCACTTTACATCATCATTGACATCATTTAGACATGCTCAGTTCAGTTTGCTTTGTCTGGTCAGTCATCAATTGCATATTTGACACACAGGATGTTACTCGGCTGAGTTTCCCCTCCCACAATGCAGGCGCAGCGCTCATTATTTTTAATTTATGATTTTGTTTACTTTTCTTGGCATTACTCCCAGAGTCCTTCTACCTTTTGCCTCTGGCTGAACTTTTAGACTAAGTTCATTTTCAGTTCAGTTACAAAATTAGTTTTCCTTTACATACATGCATATAGAAGTATAACAGCACTCTTAAAACATTCCTATAAACTTATTTTCACTAACAAATATACAAAATATGAAAACAATATCATTACAATGACATTCTAAAGCATTAAACTCTTTACATGAGTTCTTTTAGTGTTTTAAAATACCTTATGGCTTAAAGCTCTAATAGGTGCACTGAACCATCTATTAGTTTTCATTTTGGCCTATCAGAATATTTTACAGAATATTTTTGGTCATTTTATAAAGCCTTTTCTGTTACAATTAAAGCTTATAATTTGTAAAACACATAGCTCATTCTAACCAGCAGGAGACATCATTCTGCAATACAAATTCTGTATTCCTAATTGACCCTTCTTAATTGATGCCAAGAGTCATGATTAATGACTTTTGTTCTTGGCTAAACTTAGTAGTTGGGTACTCCTTAAAACTTCCAAGCACACACTTCAGAACATCTCCCCTTGTTAGTTTTGACCCATCCGTGATTTATGTCATCTAAGGAGACTTCCAGGCTGCGACGCAGCAATGCGGTGCATGCTCGGACTCGCTCCGGAGCACCTCCAACTCTCTGTGTCTTTCCACGGAACTCTGGGGCTCCCGAGTTCCACCTGACCTCCTGGAGAGAGGTCAGGAGCAGGGGATGTGATCTGAGCACCCTGCGAGCAGTAGCGAGCGGGTTCAAGCTCAGGATTGTCCCAAAGTGGAAGAACGGAGCTGCTCAGACATGGTCCGCCATGTCTGCACAAGCTGTGGACACCCAACAAAGAGAGTCTAAAGCCTCATCTCCTCCACCGATGAAGAAATTGTGAGTACCAGTAAAAAGCAACATTAAAGAATTCAGAGATCCTTCGACTAAGCCCCCTCCAAGCATCTATAAAGAAGAGGAAAGGAGGAGCGGTTCCCCCCTCCTTGGTGTAAACAGCCAGCAAAAGTTGTGGATACAAACACATTTAAAGAACCGTAAGAAGAAGAAAAAAAAGGATACAAACATTGTTATCTGAGCATTCTGTCACTTGCTGTGGGAAATATAAACTGTATGAGTCCTTGAATATTATTAAAAAGAGAAGAAAATACAGGGTCATTTAAATGGAATTTCCTTATATGGGAATGACTTCCTGTAACATCATCTGTTTTGGAAGTCTTCTGGGCTCAGGAGACATTGGAGAATAACATTCATCTGACTTTGGTGGAAAGAATCTCGGTTGTTATTATGTCTACTACAGCTTTCTATTTTTCAATGAACTGAAATGCGTGACTGTGGATTTCATAGAATCGTAGAATCATAGAATGTTAGAGTTGGAAGGGACCGTGCAGGTCATCTAGTCCAACCCCTGCACTCTGCAGAAGCATAGCTGAAAGATAGCCCTACAACATACCTGAAAGATGGTCGTCCAGCCTCTGTTTGAAAACGTCCAGGGAAGGAGTATCCACCACCTCCCGAGGCAGTCTGTTCCATGGCTCAACCACTCTTACAGTTAGGAAGTTTCTCCTAATATTTAGCCAGTAATGACTCCCTTGTAATTTCCACCCATTAGATTTAGTCTTGCAATCCAGAGCAAGAGAGAATAGATCAGCTCCATCTTCTACATGACAGCCCTTCAAATATTTGAAGACTGCAATCATGTCCCCTCTAATTTAATTTCATTAAATTAGCAATCAAAGAAACTTGTGCTGAACTGTATAATAAAAGCTTAACTACTACAATGGAATTTACAAATGACACAGACACATTTCTGCACCAAACTTTCCCGGACACACAAAAAAACTACAAGCAAGAGAATTTTTCCTCAATCCAGAGGAAGATGACGCATAAAAACACAAACCCAATAAGAAAGGAAGCCAAACCACTTATGGAAGTGGGTGCTACAGAACCAAAGAGAATGACAATCATAGAAACAACCAAATTCTGGAAGCAAAAGCCACCTCAGAGAAAAGAGAAGATAGAACACAGGCATGCAAATACTAACTTAAGCTACATATTGTTAACTTCAAAGCCAATCTATGCAGTCTTTAAAGGGAAGAGACACAGAGACAAGATTTTGAGAAGAAGATATCAGAAAAGAGAAAGAAAATTAAACTTTTTGTATAAAATGTGTTTAAGAAACCTATCTTTCTATAAGACTGAGTCAGGGAACGTTTAGTAAAATGTAACCAAATGGAATGTGATTTATTCAAAAGAAATTAAGCAGTGAGAGATGATCGTGGAAAAAATGGGCATTGATAAGTATTTTTCATTAAAATTAAATTAGCAAGAATGATTTAAAATGTAACTAAATGCAATGTGTTGTATTCAAAAGAAATTAAGCAGTGAGAGATGATCATGGAAAAAATGGCTGATATGTATTTTGTATTAAAACTAAATTAGCAAGACTGATTATAAAGCAAAGGGCTTTGCTAAAGACAGGGCTATTTTGGGGGCAGGAACGCACAGGAACAGAGTTCCGGCTGGCTCCCGAGTTGGCCACGCCCAGCAGGAACTCATTACCATAATAGGCGACACCCAACAGCAGAAACTCATTGGGATTGGCTACATTAGGGGGGGTGTTGCCTAACAGGCAAAGGAGTTCCTGCTCCAAAAAAAGCCCTGGGTTTTGGCAACAAACAAGGTAAACAGAATAGGAAGCAAAAGGTGGGTGTGGCTGGATGGCCACATTTCTGGTAAACATGGGGGTGTGGCCTAATATGCTAATGAGCTCCACTGCTGGGGCGTGGCCTAATATGCTAATGAGTTTCTACTGTTGGGTGTGGCCTATTATGCTAAGGAGTTCCTGCTGGGCTTTTTCTACAAAAAAAGCCCTGGCTAAAGATAAGAAGATGCTCAGAAAACATGGAAATTTATTGTAAGAGCTCCTGAATATATGTTAGCAAATGAAATCAATAGTAGATTGCTTAGATATTTTTTAAGTGAAAAGAGATAATATTGTTTAACCCATATAGCTGCAGAATTGCTAGTTTACTAGATTAATTCATTGTTGTTAGTCATAAGGGAGAGAATCAACCTGAATGAAAGACAAGTTATTACTCTCCTTTTAGTTTGTAATTTTGTTTGTGGAAAACCAATAAAAATTATTAGTCTGATTTATGTTGTCTATGTCGGCTGGGTCATTTGTACACCTCCTTGTGTATAATGACTTCTCTTTCAGCAAACAGTCTTTTCGTCCTAAGCTTAATAACTTTCTATATCAAACCTTAAAACTGCTGAAGCTTTTATAAAATACCTTATACATATTCAGCCTTAAACATAACATAAAGTTTACAAAACATACAATTAGATCAAGAGAAGAGATTTCTCTCTGTTAAAGTATATATTCTATGTTGGGAATAGTTTCTTTCCAATTAAAACTGCTGGCATACACCTATTCAGTTCATTAAACACAGCTTTCTGTTATTCCATGCAAACAGAGTCTTTTCTTCTTTAAAATAATAAGCCAACAGGCAAAACATATATACATCCAAGCATTAATAGTTCAATATATTCTGTTATTCCAGATTTAAAGAATAAACATGATCTGGGTTTCTCCCATTCAGAGTTGCTTACACAAAGCAAAAGCTTGCTTTAAACTTTCCACCTCTCATTTGGCTAATGTCTACTTCTCATTGCAACAGAGAAGAGACCATCAATCTTAAAGTTGTGACAGGTGGAACATACGTAATGAAAAGTTGGCAGAATAGAGAGAGTGCAATAGCTCCTAATTAAAAGGTGACATCACAACACCTGCTAATAAATCTCAGACACTCCCTATTTCTTTGAAATCAGGGCTAGAAAAACATGTTAACTAAAAATGATTGAAATCACTTGGCGTTATACACCAGTGTCCAGTGGTTCAAACAGGATGTCAACTTTCCAGGAGAACCCCAGAGAACCTCCCAAAGGGTTCTGTAAAACAGCAATAATCAATTAAAAAAACATTTGAACCCGGGCACACTCTACATTTCTGTAGTTTTGATCTGCACTACTTATTAGCACATTGACGTCTCATCAGTTGTCACATCCCATGTACTTGCATCTAGTAATGTTTCCTCCTGAGCACCAGTGCAGCTCGGAGATGGAGCTGTCAACCAGGATTCTCCATTTCTGTTCTCACCCGTGCCAAGTCAAACTCTCTCTGCCCCACAACCCCCCATCTTAGGAAAATATTTTTATGTGAAGTGCTTTGAACATGTTAAAAATGCTACAGAAATGCTACTAGTTTCAGGGGGTAGCTGCTGTGTTGGTTTGCAGTACAACAGCTGGCGCTGGCAAAGGAAGCATTGGCTCTTGGGAACTTATGACCCCAAATTTTGCTGGTCTCTAAGGTGCTATAAATGCTACTAACCATCTTTTCTAGTTTACAGAATAGCCACTGAGTTATAGCCATGTAACCAGGATGTCTCTGTGGCTGTGATGGTACAGCCTGCTTGTCTATCACCCTTAATTTGTGTAATTCTTCAAGCAGTTATCACATACACATGGCAATATCAAAGCTGTGTGATCTCACACAATGCAAAAATAAAGACAACTGGGAAAAGAAATGTCATGTTGTTTGATTGTAGGCTTTCCACCCACACTTGTCAAAAAAAAATATCAAAACATCTCGTTTTGTTCTAATCAAAATCACAGAGCTAATTGGAACGTTCGTAGATTCAGGTGCAGGTACACGGCCGTGTTGGTCTGAAGCAGCAGAACAAAATTTGACTTCAGTGACCCTGTTCTGGAACATTTGTGCATCTTTTGTTATTCGGTTCTCGGCTTCTAAGACTTACAAACGTTCCACCAACTGGCAAGTAAAGGAAAAATGGCTTGAAATGCTGTTTAGCTCTCACATTCTTGGGCAGGCACTGAAAGCAGTTGTATTTGGTCTACCTGAACTTTATCCTTGTTGCTAAGCAGACAGGCCACTTTGCGTGCTGCAGAATTAGCAGCTGTGACATCCACCTACTTGTAATGCAGTCTTTCTAAAGCAAAAGGACATCTGTGTGGCAACGCTAGGCCCACAGCAACTCCAGGGATTTTCTCAGTACAAATACAAACACACACTTCTTAGAGAGCCAGCGCAGGATAGTGCTGGAATCTGGCATTGGGTGTTCAGCACCCCACTCAGCCTTGATTAAAAGAAGAAGAAGAAGAAGAAGAAGAGATTGGATTTATACCCCGCCCTTCACTCTGCATCTCAGAGTGGCTTACAAACTTCCTTTCCCTTCCCCTTCCCACAACAGACACCCTGTGAGGTAGGCGGGGCTGCTGAGAGAGCTCTTTCGAGAACTGCCCTTTCAAGGACAGCTCTGGCAGAACTATGGCTTGCCCAAGGTCACATCAGCAGGTGAAAGTGGAGGAGTGGGGAATCAAACCTGGTTCTTCCAGATTAGAGTCTGCACACTTAGCCACTAGCCCAAACTAGCTGGGTGTCCTGGGGATCTCTCTTGTAGCCCAGCCTACCTTTTGAGGCTTAAAAAAAAAATAGGCAACTCCATATGCAGGACTCCGAACTGCTTGGAGGAATGGTGGGATGCAGCCTTGATATACAACAGTAATGATGATGCAGTAAGAAACGCCCGTTGCAGCTGAGAGAGAACGCACGAGGGCAAGGAGCAGTGGAACTCTGCCCCATTAACCTTTCTTTTTCTCATTCCCAGCATGTGGATGTCCAAAACTTTTCCTCCAGCTGGAGCAGCGGCATGGCCTTTTGCGCCCTCATCCACAAATTCTTCCCGGACACTTTTGACTACTCCACTCTTGACCCAACAAAGCGCAGAGAAAACTTTGCCCTGGCCTTCTCCACTGCCGAGTGAGCACTCCACACACCCCAAGACCCTGGGAAAGCACAATAGTTGGGACAGGCTGGGTTGGGTGGATGATGATCCACACTTCGTATCGCACCCTGGCTAAACTGGTGCTCGCTGCAGTAAGGACATAAAATATGGAAGGGCAAAGTGAGACTTTAGATATAGTGAGCACCAATGTTCCCTCTAAGCTGAGTTAGTGTGAGCTAGCTCACAGGTTTTTAGCCTCCGGCTCACACATTTTTGTCTCAGCTCAGGAAGGAGGGCTCCAGAGCAAACTAATTTATGCAGGAGCCATAACTTTAATGCCAGTAATGCCAAAAAAGTAGAATTTTTGCTCACGGGACTCCACAGCTTAGAGGGAGCAACACAGGCCAAGAAACCATGCCATCTACTGTTCCTTGGCCCATGACTGTTGTATGTCTCCAAGCGTCTGGGGGACACTCACGTATCTCCCCTTCGCACGTAAAGTGCATGCTGTATCAGGCACAGGCCAAAACCCGACGTTACCTGCCGTGCTGCCGAAAGTGGTAATCCACTCTTGGTTTTGTCTTTCGGGTGCTAGGTTAGCCTTGACAGGAGGGGGCTCAAAGGCTGATGGGAAATGAGACTGCCACTGAATAGCCAGTAGAGGGACCAAGACTGGAAGAGACAGTAGCTGTCAGGAGGGAAGGCAGGGCATCAGGACAATCAAAACCAGCTCTAGGTGACCAAGTACCAGTAGATCCCCCCTCAGAACTCCAGAAAAGGTCCCCAGTGGCCTCTGAAGCACAGAAGAGTGGTCCTTACCTTTGTTGCTCCACCTGAGGAGCAAGGTTACCATTTATGACCTTTTACAAATAAAATGGACCTGCGGTGGCTCAAGTGGTTAAGATGCTGAACTGCAGGCTGTGGAAGGTCAGTAGTTCAGCAGTTCAAGATCCGGGTGCTGCAAGACGGAGTGAGCTCCCGTCTATAGTTCCAGCTCCTGCCAACCTAGCAGTTCGAAAGCAAGAAACTGCAAGTAGATAAATAGGTACCACTTTGGTAGGAAGGTAACAGCGTTCCGTGCACCTTGGTGTTTAGTCATGCTGGCCACATGACCACGGAAACGTCTTCGGACAGCGCTGGCTCTTCGGCTTTGAAATGGAGATGAGCACCGCAACCCTAGAGTCGGATTTGACTGGCTTTCAAGCAAGGGAACCTTTACCTTACAAATAAAACGAGAGAGCTAAGCGAGCCTCAAAAGGCGAGATGCCCCTGTTAGTGCTATTCCTTCCCCCGCGGGCAATCTATTGTGGTCGGATGGCCCTGCATCCTTTCTGTCCCAGATCTCTATCTATGTGGAGAATCCTACATCCTAGAGGTGACTTGCAGCTTCAACAAGGCTTAGAAAGGTACCAGAATTAACACGACTTCTTTTCAACAACCTCCTCCCAGGAAGCTTGCAGACTGTGCCCAGCTTTTGGACGTGGAGGACATGGTGCGCATGAGCGTCCCTGATGCAAAATGCATCTACACCTATATCCAGGAGCTGTATCGCAGCCTGGTACAGAAAGGCCTGGTGAAGACAAAGAAGCAGTGAAATTAGAAGGCGGGCTTGTATCCGAGGCTACAATGGTAACGACAGAGGAAAGTCCGAGACAGGTAAGGGGGCTCTGTAAATCTCACCACCAAGGGGCGGGTGGGGAAGTATCAAATAAACATTTTAAAGACACCATCCTGTGGAGGATATGAACTGGATGGAGGCAGAGCATCTACTCAGTGGTAAATTACCTCCATGCAGAATTCTAGTCTCCATGCAGCTGTGGTGAAAATAAAATGTTTAAGAAGAAAATAAAAATGTTTAAGAAGAATGCCCGATACAGAGCAATGTGGTTTAAGGGCTGTCACACACAAGGTCCAGGAGCCGTATCAGACCTTTAGGAATCCCCAACAATGGCCATCTGCCCGCAAGCTTGTTGAACCACCTTCACAGCCTGGCAACGACATCCTGCTGAGCAGTCGGGTTAGAACAGATAAAAGGAAGTCCTTCTTCACCCAAAGAGTGAGTAACACGTGGAACTCACTGCCACAGGAGGTGGTGGCAGCTACAAGCATGGACAGTTTCAAGAGGGAATTGGATCAACATCTGGAGCAGAAGTCCATCAGTGGCTATTAGCCACAGGGTATAGATGGGAACTCTCAGTCTGGGGCAGGTGATGCACTCTATTCTTGGTGCTGGGGGGGGCAGCAATGGGAGGGCTTCTCGTGTCCTCCTGGCCCCAGTGCTGGACCTCCTGATGGCCCCTGGTATATTTTGGCCGCTGTGTGACAGAGTGTTGGACTAGATGGGCCATTGGCCTGATTCAACATTGGCTTCTCTTATGTTCTTATGCTCTTAAGTGGGTAAATGGCCTGATCAGATGCCAGGGGTAATGGGAGCTTGGGCAGGGGTGTTACGGAAGGGATGAAAGCATCACAGTGGAGGGTTAGACACACTCTCACCTCCACCAGACAACTGTTTTCAACATCTGGGGAAAATGCAGAGTTTCCAGTTATGGATCTCACACCGTCTTGTCTAATTTGCCTCACCACTGGAAGTGTGCATGGGAGCATCTTGCTCTGCTTCCGTGCATACTGTAAGGAAAAGAAGAGTTCACATGCAGGATATTTTTTCACATGTTTCAAGCTGAAAAACAGGATTTGCTGTGTTTGTTTCTCAGGGAGAAGACAGCACGGGGCATGTCCTGGCTACAGCGCTGTCTCCATCCTGTGATTTCCCGCACACAGCATTGGATTGAACAGTAGTAGCTTCCCCCCTCTAATGCTAAGGTCTGCAGCACAGACATTTTCTCAGCATGCCCTTGAGATTTTTAGGGAAGAGATTACTGATATCACCTTTGGGTGGGACAGAAGGAATCATCTTCAGCCACCTGGCCTCCACGGAACCAAAACTGACAGCATCTCTTCCAAGCAGGTGCAACTTAGAATGAGCCGATCTTTCTTCTCTAGCAGCCCGTCCCCCTCCAAGCAGTGAGTTCTTCGTTCTGGCTGAGTACTTGTCTCTATTAAAGCTTTTGCTTTTCGTGTTATGAACCCAAAGCCAACAACGCTGATTTTGTGACAGCAAATAGCTCAGTGCTTACAGGTCCCTTTCTGTCCTCAGTAGTGAGAACACCAGGGAGACAGTTAGAATAACTATCCTTGGGGGTATTCCTCAGAAACAAAACATAATTGTTTAAAACTACAGGGAAATATGTCACCTAGCATATGCCTGCGGAGCCAGAAAGGAAGTCCCGCTGTATTCTGTGCCCGTGGCTCCCAAAGGGAACACACCTGGGCACAACTGCTGGTGTAAGTAAAGGTAAAAGTTCCCTTGCTCAAAAGCCAGTCAAATCCGACTCTAGGGTTGCGGTGCTCATCTCCGTTTCCAAGCCGAAGAGCCAGCGGAGTCCGAAGACATTTCCGTGGTCATGTGGCCGGCATGACTAAACACCAAGGTGCACAGAACACTGTTACCTTCCCACCGAAGTGGTACCTATTTATCTACTTGCAGTTTCTTGCTTTTGAACTGCTAGGTTGGCAGGAGCTGGAACCAGAGATGGGAGCTCACTCCGTCATGCGGCACCCGGGTCTCGAACTGCTGAACTACTGACCTTCCACAGCCTGCAGTTCAGCGTCTTAACCACTTGAGCCACCGCAGCTCCAAAGAACTGCTAGAAAGCCACAAATTGCATCGTATCAAACAAGTTTTAGAGGAGGACCAATACATACACAGAGGAGGGAAATACTTTCCCCAGTCTTTTTTCCCTCTCTCTGTGGATGCATGCGCGCACGCACACAGGAGATTCTGTCCTACAAGAGTTTAAACTACAATACATTTAGAAGTCTTTAGACTCCTTTCAAGCTGAAATGGGAGCCCCAGGAAAGCCGGGGTTTCCACTGTAATTAAAAGCTACCAAAGAGCATGTTCTGCTGCTGGATCTCTAAACATTAAGCCTTTCAGCCTGTGCGGGACTCATCTCCCTCGCGGTCTTTCCTCTGAAGCGCAGATATGTGTGTGCATGAGTCCTGAAGGAAAAGCATTTCACTGCTGCCTCCTGCACTGTAGACTGAAGTGCTGCCACTGAAAATAGGTTCGGAGGTAAAGCTCCAAGACTCCCAGCCCAAATGAAGCCCTCTAAGTATCCTCTAAGAAACCTCACAAATTGATTCTTGACATTGACGTGTGCTCTGTATGACCTTGGGCAAGTAAATGGCATTTCTTATCTCTTCACCGACAAGAAGGCGGCAGCGTTTGCCATTCTCACAGCAGTCAACTGTGCGGATCAGCTCCTCCTTCGGTCAAAAACACACCCAGAGGGAACCCTGGCAGCAAGAGCTGCAGCAGAACTTAAAAGAACACGAGAAAAGTCCGCTGCCACCAAGAGGCACACATTTTGGCCACCCGAAGGAAGAAACTTTTTTACTAGGAAAGGGTTGTTCGCAATCATGTACACTTCTCAGAGTTGTAGCTGCTCAAACTACTCAGGTATATAACTAATTCTGAGTTCTAATTTCCTGATCTAGTTTTAGTTTTAGTTTAATTGTAGCTGCTCAGGCTACCCTGGTGTAGCTAATTATGGTTCTAAGGCTCAGAGGTTCTTGGCTAGTATTGCTGCTGTGGTGTATGAGAAGAGCTAAACAGCAGGCCAGACAAAGGATGAGGATTAAAACTGAGGGCACAGGGATAACTTAAGCTTTCCGTTTGAAACTTTATGGGACTTATAAAGTACTAATACCAGAGACTAGGGATAGAAGGGAAGAGGAAGAGGATACTGGATTTATACCCCACCCAAAGGAGTCTCAGAGTGGCTTATAATCTTCTTTCCCTTTGATTCTATGGATTGAGAGAGACTTTGGGCTAAGCTGTCAAAGACCAACATGAAGAAGAAGAAGAAGAAGAAGAAGAAGAAGAAGAAGAAGAAGAAGAAGAAGAAGAAGAAGAAGAAGAAGAAGAAGAAGAAGAAGAAGAAGAAGAAGAAGAAGAAGGAAGAAGAAGAAGAAGAAGAAGAGGAAGAAGAAGAGGAGGAGGAGGAGGAGGAGGAGGAGATTGGATTTATACCCCGCCCTTCACTACCCAAAGGTGTCTCAGAGTGGCTTACAAACTCCTTTCCCTTCCCTTCCCCACAATAGGCACACTCTGTGAGGTAGGTAGGGCTGAGAGAGTTCTCTGGAGAACTGCTCTTGAGAAAACAGTTCTGAAAGAACTATGGCTTCCCCAAGGTCATCCAGCAGCTGCAAGTGAAGGAGTGAGGAATCAAACCCAGTTCTCCCAGTTTAGAGTCTGCACACTTAACCACTACACCAAACTGTGAGTTCACAAATAAGGCTAAACCTTAGGCATGTTTTTGTAATACAAAAAAAGGAAAACAAATAACAAAACAAACTGCAGAAAAGGTCTAAATACAGCTAGGGCTTAAAAATCAGGGGGTCCAGTTTTAAATTAAACCTAAAATTTTAAGGTAATTCTGTCATTCATTAAAAAAGGGGTTTTTCCCTACAATAATAGTTACATACCTCCTGTAACTCTGAGCCAAAGTTTGGGCCAAAATTCCAACACAAGCTGATTGGGAGCTAACCAGTAAAGGAGGGTGAGCAAGTCAGCCTTTGGTGGATTAACACTACTGTTGCTGGAAGGGGGCTGCTCCAACAAGAATGCCTCTTCTTCCCCGGCTGCCTTTGACTTCAAATGCTGATTTACTTCTAGGCTTGAATTAAAGGGGACTCTAGCGGAAAAGCCGCAACAATTCTGGCCCAAACTATTTATTTAGGGTTCCTACGAGTAGGCTCCTCCAGCTCTGTGAGGCAGTGGGCCCTGCTCCAGGGCCAAAGTGTCCCAGCGCCGGTGACAAAGTGTCTGGAACAAGGAAGTAAACAGGCAAGTCTAGCAGACGTGGAAGTTCAGCAGCAGGGCCGGAGGAAGCCGGGGGCCACTCGTCTCTCCCCCACCTCCCCCAAAAGGGTGAGCAGCACCCTTTCCACAGGCAGATCTACGTAAATGGGATAAAAGGGGGGGGGTATCTAAAAAATCAATTATGAAGGTAAAAAAGGGGGATATTTAAAAAGGGGATATTTTAAAAAGCAATTATGAAGCAGGGGGTTGGGGGGGGGCTATCCAGGTTATTGCACTGAGGGCAATATATATGACTATCTGCCAGCTGGAGAAAAGTCATGGTTGTGTGCTCAGTGCAAGGAGTTCCTGGTTCTCAGGGAATAAGTTTGCACCCTTGAGGCCAAGGTGGCTGACCTGGAGAAGCACAGACAGCCAGGCACACAGGTAAGAATCTTGGGAACTTGTTAGATGTGTCCCGCTGCTGTGAGGGAGCATGAGGGTCAAGGAGAAACAGGTCACTGTGCTGAAGAAAGGGGGAAGATTCCTTCAGAAGGGACCCCTCCCACAGGGGGTGAACAGATACCCTTTCGCACTAAGGAACCCTACCTGGGGGGAGGGGGGAGTTCGGTAGCTGGTGATTTGATCCTTAGACATGTAGACAGGTGGGTTGCAAACCAGCATACTGACCACATGTTGACTTGCTTGCCTGATGCAAAGGTAGCAGACATTATGTGTGGTCTAGATAGGCTGGTAGACAATGCTGGGGAGGAGCCAGTGGTCGCAGTACATGTTCGCACCAACAGTGTGGGGAAATGTAATTGTGTAACTTAGGCTGCCAGGCAGGAGACTCAAGGCCAGGACTTCCAAGGAAGCCTTCTTAGAAGTGCTGCCTGTTCCACACGCTGGGTTGGCTAGACAGGCACAGATCAGGAGTCTCAATGCATGGATGAGACAATAGTGTAGGGAGGAAGGCTTTAGTTTGCTAGGCCCTTGGGATTCTTTTTGGGACAAGCAGGACCTCTACAAAAGAGGCCGCCTCCACTCATCCCGAGAAGGAACCAGGCTGCTGGCACTTAAAATAAAAAAGGTGGCAGAGCAGTTTTAAATCCAAAACTTGGGGGAAAGCTGACACGAGATGAAATGTCTCTGGTTTGGGATGGCTTATCTCTAAGAGATGGAGCAGCGGCTGTTACTGTTGTCGTGCGAAATGGATTAGGGCTGGTCACTGAGAGGTTGGTGAACAATATTGACTGCCTGGCAAGGTCTAAAGGCCACGGGAGGAAGGTTGCAGGCCTAGCGTGTCTGGGAAATCAGATGTGGCGACAAGACTGATTTCGAGGAGTGCATGGCCATCCTGCTGCGTGAAACAGGCAGTGGTCCCTGGCCACGAGGACACTTTGCCTGGGACAGGATGTGGTTGCCCTTATTATTTAAAGAATACTTCAAGAGCACAGGGCCAGACTGCAGCTCGGGAGACTCATGTGGCTCTTTCACGGAGTCTAATTTAATGTTAATAAAAAGCAGATTTGCATAAAAACGTGTGTGTGATGTTTGTTCATGTCTTGTGGCTCTCGAACATCTGACGTTTATTCTGTGTGGCTGTTACATGAAGCAAGCTTGGCCGCCCCTGCTGTAGGAGGAGGTCCCCAGTGCCTGCATAAGGCTTCCGCTAAAAGCCCGTCGCGTAGCCGAGTCATGTCATGCAGCAAGCAAAAGCAAACAGAAGCTGGCCCGCCTCTGCACTTCCACAGGTCAAGGTAATGGGACTGCACTTCTCCAAAATGCTTTTCGCAAAATCTATATTTGCTTATTCCCTGACATCAGTTGTAGCTGTTACTACCAGATCCCATGGGATTTCCTGACTCAAGTCAAGCTGCAAATGGATTGGGGAAAAATACATAAACTGATAGTTTTGGGTATCAGAAGCAGCCGAAAGATAAAGAGACTTTCTTAACAGGGTATCTATTACGCCCTGCCTCACCTCCCTTCATGTAATGTTTATTTTATAGCCAAAAACTTTCACAAACAACTGTGATCAGAACCTCTTACAGCACCTATATATCTAACAGCCAAAATCCCTTTCGGGTGCAGATACTTATTTCTGCCAACAGAGGGCTCACTGTCCTCAACAAAACTTGGGGAGGGTCGACTTCACCCCGATACCTTTTGAAATGGCCTCCGCAGGGATCTACTTCGGGCATCAACAATGAGAGATTAGAATGGGGGGGGGAGTCTTCTAACTGGCTCTCTCAGTAAAAGGCAGGGGGAGGGCACTTTCCAGGCCTATTTTGGCCTTTCAGGGAGGGATGCTTAGGGCCAGGGTTACCAGTGCCAGGTTGGGAAATTCCTAGAGACTTTGTGGTGGACTCTAAGGAGGAGGGCTGGGTTTGCGGAAGGGAGAGGCCTCAGCTGGGTATAATGCCACAGAGTCCACCCTCCAAAGCAGCCATTTTCTCCAGAGAGACAGATCTCCACTGTCTAGAGTCCAGTTGTTATTCTGGGGGGTCTCCAGGTCCCACTTGGAGATTGGCAACCCTAGGCCTGGCAGCAGTCTAGGGTTGCCAGTTCCCCCCTGGCCACCATCAGGGGATGGGGGGATAAGGTTGCCAGATCCAGGCTGGGAAACTCCTGGAGATTTGGGGGTGGACCCTGGGGAGAACAGGGACCTCAGTGAGGTACAATGCCATAGAGTCCACCCTCCATGTTCTCCATCTCTGTAGTCTGGAGATGAGCAGTAATTCCAGGGGATCAGGAGGCTGGCATCCCTGGGCAGCACCCTCCAGGTGACTTGATACCACTTGATTTGCATGACTCAACTAGGCATGGCTACTTGCCACTGTTCATCAGCAGCCACCCTATGAGAGCCAGTGTGGTGCAGCAGTTAGAGCTTCAAAGTAGGGTCTACAAGACACAGGTTCAGAACCCCATTTTGCAGTGGAAGCTGACTGGGTGATTTTGGACTAGTCACACACTTTCAGCCTAACCAATCTCACAGGGTTGTTGTGCAGATAAAAAGGAGAGAATAATGTAAGCTGCTTTGGTCCTTGCTGTAGAGAAAGACTGTAATTTTCCTAGGTAGAGGCTGTGGGGGAGGGGGTTGAGACGGAAAGCTGAAAACAGAGAGGCAGATAAAGGTAGGCTGGCTATTGGGTGGGAAGGAAATAGGGTTGCCAACTCCAGGTTGGGAAAATCCTGGACATTTGAGGGGTGGAGCCTGGGGAGGGATCTGAGGAGGGGAGGAACTTCAGACTGGTATGATACCATAGACTCCACCCTCCAAACTAGCCATTTCCTCCTCAAGAACTACCATTGCCAGCCTCAAATTGAGGGCTGGAGATTACCCAGAATTACAACTGTTGTCCAGGCAACAGAGATCAGTTCCCCTGGATAAAATGGCTGCTTTGGAGGGTTGACTCTCTGGCATCATACCCTGCTGAGGCTGCTTGCCTCCCCAAGCCTCACTGCCCCGAGGCGCCACCCCCAAATCTCCACTACATTTCCCTACCTGGAGCTGGCAGCCCTAAGGTGAATTGATCTCTGTAGCTGGGAGATCTGTTGTGCTTCCCAGAGTGCTGCCACTGCTGCTGTGGGGGGAGAGGAAGCCAGTGGGTGGCTGGGAGCACTGCCACCACCGTTGCTGCTGCTGTTGTGTGGGGTGGGGAGGCAGAAGAACAGGGAATGATGAGGGGGCAGAAAGAGAGAGGAAGTCACATGCATGGAGGAGACATAGGATGCATTCAGACATGCTATTTAATCAGGTTTCATCACTGTTCAATAACGGATTTTATATGCATAATCACACAGCAACATCTGCCTCCCGTCCCCCAGTCGTTGGTTTCCAGCTCTAATCCCTCCTGAAGCTGGATTATTTTGTTACTGGGTCCCTTCCAGTGGTTTCCTAGTTCTCTGATTTCAAGCCGCACTTTTCCGTGTCTGATCGCTCCTCTGTTGCGGTGTTGAGCTACTTCCGGGTGCTTAAATGCCCTCCCTGCTGGAAAGTGCCGTGGAAACCTGAGGCTTCCGCTTTTCATCCACCATTTTTTTGTGTGCGTCGGCAGTATGCGCATAAATGGAGCTCTGCTCCCGTGTTTCTAAAATCAACGCTTAAATGTTCACTCATTTTAGTGTTTAGATGAGTTCGGGATCTCACAGAGGCAAGTTTCAGGTCAAAATTTTAAAGGGAAGTGTTCTGTTACAGCAGTCGGATTGAGGTGGAAACAGTACCTAGTTAGCACAGCTATCTGTCTTGTGCCGGAATTCATTTCCCATGTTCACATCAGGGCATGATTTTGGTGGGAAACTGACTCTTCAGTAATGGCTGGTGTTAGAGGGGTGTCCTGGCGCCGTGAGGAGACTTTAGAGCTCTTCGCTCTCTGAGGGGCCCAGAAAGTGCAGGAGGAACTCCAGCCGTCCCACAAGGACACTGGAATTTACAGGGAAATCGCCAAGGGTTTGGCTGCCAAAAGTTATCAATGGACTGCCTTGGAATGCCACACCAAAACTACGGGTCTTCGCCTGGAATATGAGAAGGTGGTGGCCAACCACTCAAAATCAGGCACCTCACAGCAGACCTGCCCTTACTATGAGGAGCTCAGCCAGATCTTGCAGGGGAGAGCCCGTGTGACGGGAAGGAGGCTGTCACGCAGCCTTCAGGACAAGACTGTGCCCAGCACAGACCAAGAGAGCATCCCTCCCTCCCTCCCTCCCTCCCTCCCTCCCTCCCTCCCTCCCTCCCTCCCTCCCTCCCAAGAAGCCACCCTGGATGTGTTTCCCCTCGAGCAGCAGGTAGTACAGGATGGACAAGAGCCACCATCTGGAGCAAGAAGCACATATGGCAAGTGTAGAGGGATCCACCACCAAGTCACAAAGCAACCCACCCCTCCCTCTCCCATTAATGAGTCCTTGTTTTCAGTCGTAAATCACTGACTCAAGGTACCTTCATTTGGCAATTCAATGCAGCAGTTATCCATCCACTACTTTAAAAAAAATAATAATGATGACAGAAAAATGTGGACAATTATCACCCCGTCTCTGATTTGTCTTTTCTACAGAAGGTGATTAAGGAAGCAATGGTGAACCAATGTCAGGCCTTTTTGGATAGTTCATCTACTCTGGATCCTTTTCAGTTGGGCTTCAGGCTAAGCCCTCTGGTGACTGATGCAGTCTCTCCTTATAGTCAGTAATCTGGATTGTTCTCATAATACTATAATAGGGGCATTTTGGCAACCAGAGCAAATAGCTAATCTCCATTTCAAATAAGTACAATCAGGCCTGTGGAAAAACTGATTTCCATTAATTTTCTGTATATCTAGCTTAGGGCACATTGTCCCTTGTTTCTGGTTGAGAGGCAGTTTGCCTCTGAATACCAGTAGTGGGGACAAACAACAGGTGCGATTTATTGCTTTGATTCCCTGTTTGTGGACTCCCTGGGGACACCTCACTGGTCAACGTTGGGAGCACAGGGTACTTGGTCAAACAGATCATGACCCTCATCTGGCAGGACTCTTCTTCTTACCTCCCTGCATACTTTGGTCACCAGAGCAAAATTGTCAGGGCCAGAAATATCCTTGGATAAGCAGGTATCTTTTTCCTGGAATAAATTTTAAGTAGAAGAGAGAAGAGAGACCGACAGAGAACACTGCTCTTGATGGTCCTAAGGCTGACCTTCTCAATTGTGTGTTTGTGTCCGGGAGGACTAGGACAGATCCACCGCCAAGCCACAAAGCAGCCCACCCCCCACTCTCCGGCCCTGGCCCTCTGGTGACTGAAGCCCTCTTCCTCCCCAAAGCATGCCCTAATAAAGAATGAACACCCTGGTTTTGAGTATCTGGTCAAAACCTTCCTGAGCTCCAGGTGGCCAGTAAATGGGGAAGCACCTGCAGATGCAATTCATTCACTGTCAGTCAGCTAGGTGTTGTGGTTAAAGCCGGGAACTCAGATCCCAGAGACTCAGGGTCAGATTCTCAAGTAGCTATGAGGTGAAAACCCCCAGGAATTTTAAAATAATCCAGCCTGGCTGTATGCCGTGATACCCCTCGGAAATATTGCCATGGCAGCCATCCTAATACATCCAGGATTTGCCTCCTCACCCTTCCTATTGCTCCACCCACCTGTATCACAGGAATGGCTGTGTGGTTGCCTGTAATACCTGGGATTGTTCTGGGGCAGGGCGTGCAGTTCACTGAACCCGGTCAAGTGACAGCAGGCTGCATTCTCTCTTCATTTCAGAAGGAGACGGTGATATCTCCCCGACACAGGTGGAAGAAGGGGCAGAAGAGGGTATGGGCAGAAATATGGAGGATTTCCCACCACAGGAAGGTGGGTGTGGTGAGACCCACTCTCAAGGGATGACTCCCGCTATGGGGTATTTCGCATGAGGTGACTTCTGAGGTATATCAGCCTCCTTGCTCTCATGGCTGTCAACCTTGGTGCAGATGACAGGCCGCTGCAAGGAAAATCTGAGCTGTCAGAAGCGTCGCCAGACACTGTTCCTGAGGATTCACGTTGCTCCCTCAGTGCAAATGTCAGCTGTGAGCGGGAAAAGGTTTTTATAGAGGACTGGACAGCCCAGGCGGATTGATACAGTTATGTGAATGAAATCACGGTGCTCTGTGGAACTGTCAGACGAAAGCTGCAATTCGCCTTACTGGTTCTGCGCATGCACAAGGATAAGGTTTTTTTTAATCTACGGATGAGCATTTATGCGCATGCGCAAACAGTTTTTTTTTAAAAAAAACCACGACACATGCTCCTGCGCATCGGTAGTGTAGACAGTGGGGAGTGGTGTGACCATTCGGTGAGGCAGGATACGGGAGGTAAGTGTGATCGTGATTATCCAGATCAGAGATAATCGCATTGGGACAGGACTAGTTTAAACTGCTGTCACCACACCATCTGAACGCGCCCATAGAGTAAGGGGGGGGGCAGAAGGGAGAAAGAGTGTGAGAGAGGTAGGAGGAGAAGGGAGGATGCAAAGGTGTGAGGATTGGATAAATGTCTTGCAAGTTTCTTGCAGGTCCCCACTTGTACAGGTCTGTTTTCTCAAACTTTATGGCTTTCCCCTGTCACAGTTAGTCTGACATTCTGAAAGTAGAATAAATGGGTCCACTGAAGCCACAAAATTACCTTAATTTCCCAGTGGCCATTGGCATACATTATACCAAGGGCGATTGTTTGCTTACATAGGAGCCATTCCTAAATGCCAAACAGAAAAACAGTGCTTTTCCAAATGGGCTTCGAGAGGCAACATGTCCCATCAAATAATAACATCCTGTTCTTTGCAGCTGTATTTTCTTTGTAAAATTCTAAAACAAATCTGGTTAATCTGGTTCAGTTTATGAAATAATGTAATAAAGAAAAACTCCAGGACAAATTTAATAACAATTTATCAGATCACAACTCTGCTTTTCTAGGGATGCCATGCATGTTTACTCAAAAGAATGCCCACTGGGCTCAATAGGACTTACTTCCCACTCGGAGTGCATGGGATCGTAGCCTTACTTAGCCTTCAAAAATATGACTCAGATCCCTGCAATCAAGTCTTTATTACATTTGAAGTTCTTTTGACTCTAATCTCAGCAGTTCTTTTAGAATAGTTTTTGTGTACCTGCACTCTTCTCACGGGACACAAAAAGCAATTCAGAGGGGGCAATTCTGATAAGAAAAAATACCATCCTCCCCAACATCAAACCTAGATTGTGGCTTCTCACAGCTAGCTATTAAAAATGAGGGAAAGAATTCATTAACCCAAGAAGAGTTTGATGTAAACTAGAGGGCAGGGGAGGCAGTTCTAGGGCTGCTTTGTGTGCTTTAAGAGTAACTTTGTGGTTTGATAGTCTCTAAGCCCACACGTGTGAAATCAGTTTCTAAGAAACATTTGCTGATTTCATAAAGGGCTTTCTGTCCAAGCTCCACCCTGCTATCAAAAAGAAAACTAAAAAAAGGAGACCTGAAGAAGGGGCAGATTCCTTGGTGCAGCTCCACTCGTTCACCCTGGAGAAGGATTCAGGCACTGTGGAACTCCTAACTGAGCGAAGAGAGTGAAGCTGCCAAACTGCTTTGCAGGGGAAACCTCTGAACGAAGAAGGGCCGGCTAAATCGGCCTCCCTGCACAAGACAGCACCACTTGGTTGCTTTCGCTTTCTATTACTGTTACTACAGCTATGAAGTATCGCAAGGAATTCTTGCTTAATGGAAGGCACATTGTTCACGCTGAATTATGCACACACACAAACGCAAACACACGGGGTGGGTGGGGAATGCTGCTCCTGTGCCTTGGACAACTGCGAGGCAGGGAGAACTTCCGTTTCATCCCCATGGAGGTGCTGAAATGAGAAGTGCTTCTCAGGCCATCCATTTGTTCCATACACCGAGCAATCAGATCCTAGCCTAGGGAACCGGCTTTGGGGCGATGGAAACCCTAACCCCTGCAATAGGAAAAAGAATCCGGCAACCACGGCCCTTCCCTGGAATTCCACCAGCCGCTCTCTTGGCATCTCACTTAGCTAACACATCCCATTCCCTTTGCGCGTGCAGGTGCCATAAAACAGCCCTTGGGATCAAATTGCGTCCAATCTCAAGCCTGACTGACTGCCTACCTTCCCCACTCACCTGCTCGCTGCCGCCATCTTGCATTAGCCTGCACCTCAAACAGAGCGCCGGGCCTACCGAGGCCACACCCATGCCTTAGAAAGAAGCTGCAAAGACTGCATCCAGGGTTGCGTTCAGACGGTCAATTTAATCCGTTGCCCTTGCTGTTCCCTTATGGATTTAAAGTGCACGATCAGACAGCAACATCTCTCGTGCCCCAGTCGCCTGCCTCCTGTCCCCCCCCTTCTGCATGTTTTTTTGCTGCCCGAGAAAGTCCGGTGGCAGATGATCCGTGCAGTCTTGGCGCAGATTTCCGAAGGTCTGATCACGACCTTGTACGCTCAAGACTTGTTGGGGTGTCAGATCGTATAGTTCTGGCCTAGCAACCTTTTTTAAAATACGTATTCACCTCATGCTCATAGGTGTGTCTCTGGTCTGTGCATGCGCATATTGCATCTTCGATCTGTGCATGCGCATATTGTATCTTCTGTATGCACATATGTGCATTTTCACGCCTGGTTTTTAAATCTCCAGTCACGTGCATCATTGCCAAAGTGGATCTGTATTGTTATTACATCCCCCCCCCTCCCAAGAAACCAAACCTGTCTGCTGTTTCTAGGGTAGGAACCCCTTGGGAAATAGTCCCTATTGGGGTTTTTCAGTAGGGCGGTCCTGCTGGAACTACACTCTTATGAGGTAAGTCTAGTCTCCCTTTGGCGGGAAACTGTCAAATTAAAAAATGGCCACAGGTGTAAGAGATTTGTCTTGGAGACACGAGGAGATCCTTGATTTGCTGGCACTGTGGGGAGACAGGAGGGTCCAGCAAGCACTGAGGCAGTCTCACCGCAACATCAATCTCTACCAGGACAATGTGAAGGATATGGCTGCCCTGGGTCATCGACGGTCGGCCCTAGAGTGCCGCACAAAGGCAAAGGGGCTGCAACTGGAGTACAGAAGGGCTGTGGCTTCGAACTCCAAGTCAGGGAATCACAGGTCTGACAGACCCCAGTTGCCTGCTGTGAGCCAGGCCCACCAGAGGCCATGTACAATCCAGCCTTCAAAGGATCAAAGGATGTGGGGGGGGTTTGGGTTGCCAGAACCAGGTTGGGAGACTCATTTGGGGACGGAGCCTGGGGAGGCCAGGGGGACCTCAGTGGGGCACAATGCCATAATAGAGTCCGCCCTCCAAAGCCTCCATTTTCTCCAGGGGAACTGATCTCTGCAGTCTGGAGATGAGTCTGGAGGCGGGGATCCCGGGCAGCTCCCTCTGTGTGAATTGACACCATCTGAGTTTCATTACTCAAGTGGGCCTGGGGCTGCTTTTGCCGCCCTTTTCACTTGCCCCCTCCCAGGGTTGTTTTTGCCAGTCTAGTGCCTTTAGTGGGACCCCTGAGGAGGGAGCATTTTAATTTTTCTTCCTGTTTAAAAAGTGGAATATACTGGGTTGAAAACGCGATTAGTGATCAGTTCATGCTTTATTCAGTGATCAGCTCAACTACAGGACAGCTGGCAGGACCGGAGCCCTGCTTAAATTTGCACCCAACACCACACCCCACACGCACCCACTACCCATGATAGGTTATTAACAGAGGCATTCCTGGGCGATAGGTTCGTCCCAGGATCCTTGCAAACTATTTTTCTGTGACTAGAAGCTGGTCTGACGAGGTTAGGCTTAGTACACAACACCCCTCCCGCCAAGGTTCAGAACTCCCAAGCAAACTTAGTCCTTCAGATATGTTGGTCTGCGTCACTCGCAGTTTGAGCAACGTGGTTGTGTTGGCGGGGCTGTGGCTTCTGGCTCAGGTCCCAACACAACAGCCACGGGGCCCAGGGGTGGTGTTGGTGCTACCTCAGGCCCGGCAGTTGTTGCCTGTTCTGGCGTTGCACCCGCCGGTCCGCCTGGGTTTTCATTGGCTGCGGGCTGCTCGCTGGTCGCAGGGACCCTTCGTTCGGCCTCTGGCTCTGATAGATCCAGCAACTCCGTGTCGTCTTCGTCTGGGGTCAATTGGCAAAGACTATTCCTACGCTATATTTGGAATAAATCTCTACATAGAATAAGTTTTTCAACTCTAAGAAGACTACCAAGCCAAGGTGGCCTTTCCGTACCAGATCTATCTCTTTATTATGAAACCACCACCTTAATAGGACTCATCAAACAACACAGCCAGAGATATCAAACTGATTGGAAATAGAATCTTCCTATTTAGGACATAAAGCGTTCTTAGAAACTTTATGGGAACAACCTTCAAAAAGACCTATAGACTTACACAAGAATCTGTTCTTGAAAAACATTCTGAAAGTATGGGACAAGCTGAAACCAATACTAACTCCAAACCCATCATTGCTTATGTATTTTACAGGACAGCCATGGTTCAACCCAGGCCTTTCTATCAATTCATTTCAAGCTTGGAGGAACAATGGTATTTCCTGTTTCAAAGACATCAGTAAAAATTATAATATCTACAGTAAAACAATGCTGGCTGGAACAAAAATATAAATGTAACATTCACTGGTTTGAATACTTTCAAATCACTCACCTGTGGAACTCAATGCTTCTAAAAGAAGTCTCTCACAGAAACTATACTTTCTCTGAAAAAATCTTACTTACAGAATACAAATCCTGCAAAGGCTTAATTTCTCTTATATACAAAGAACTGTTAACTCATTCCCTAAACACACCTACTATCTACCAAGTCTCGTGAAATTCAGAATGTGGAATATCTCTGTCAGACCCTATCTGAGTCAAAATATGGTCCTTCCACAGCATGACCAATCAATCTCTGAACATAAGAGCACAAGCCCTTATATTAATACTAAGATGGTATCTTACTCCATCTAAATTACATCATATCAACATCAATTACCCACCATTATGCTGGAGATCCTGCGGTGAACCAGCTAACTGCTACCACTGCTGGTGGACATGCAAAAAAATAAAAACATATTGGATTACAATCATACGATCTATTAAATCAATTACAAATATAGTCTTACCTTTATCACCAGACCTAATACTCTTAGATCTCTGGCAAAACATGGACATCCCAAAGATAAGCAGGGAACTTATTTCAACATTATTAATGGCTGCAAAATCAATTATAACAAGCAACTGGAAAAGTTCAAATACTCTAACGTTACATCAATGGTATGTCAAAGTCTGGGAGTTCTATGCTATGCAGAAAATTACAACTTCCATTCTTCCCAACAATGTATACAAATCACAGTCACAATTCTACTCTAAATGGCTTCCTTTGAGAATACTACAATACCTACCTCTTCAATACCCCATAGATACAAAGAAATTATAGCAGTGTGTTTTTATTTTTGTGTTTAACCTGAATTACAGTTTATAAAAGTTAAAATGTTATAATAGAACTATAGATAAATCTTACAATTTTGGACAGTGCTATAAATGTAACATCAATATCTCTCCTTATAACCTGTAAAATACTCCAAAGCTAAATCATTGTATTTGTTTGACTTTTTGCACATTATTGTTGTAAAGTTAAAAACCTATCAATAAAATATACAAAAAAAAAAAGCTCATATCAGACCAACCTTATCTCCTTTTTTGACAGAGTTACTAAAATGGTTGACTCTGGCAATGCTGTGGATATCGTGTACCTAGATTTCAGTAAAGCATTTGACAAAGTTTCTCATGATATCCTTGAGGATAAGCTGGTTAAGTGTGGGCTGGATGGTGCAACCGTTAGATGGATCTATGATCGGTTGAAAAATCGTACCCAACGAGTGTTTGTAAATGGCTCTGTGTCTACGTGAAGGGAAGTCTCGAGTGGAATGCCACAGGGCTCGGTCCTAGACCCGGTGTTGTTGAATGCTTTTATAAATGACTTGGAGGAAGACATAGAGGGGATACTTATCAAATTTGCAGATGACACGAAGCTGGGTGGGATTGCTAATTCTGAAGAAGACAAAGTCAGGATTCAAAATGATCTAGATAGGCTGGAGCAGTGGGCTGAGGCAAATAAAATGAATTCCAGTAGAGATAAGTGCAAAGTCCTATGCTTAGGTACAAAAAAATCAAAGACACAGATATAGAATGGGAGGGACTTGGCTTGACAGCAGCATATGTGAAAGGGATCTAGGTGTTCCGGTTGATCATAAGCTCAACATGAGCCTGCAGTGATCTTAGGATGCATTAACAGAAGCATTGTGTCCAGATCACGGGAGGTGGTAGTTCCACTCTATTCTGCTATGGTCAGGCCTCACCTAGAGTACTGTGTCCAGTTTTGGCCACCACATTTTAGGAAGGATGTCGACAAGCTTGAGTGTATCCAGAAGAGCGCAATCAGGATGGTGAGGGGGTTGGAATCCAAGTCTTTCGAGGAAAGGCTGAAAGAGTTGGGCATGTTTAGCCTGGGAAAGAGAAGGCTTAGAGGGGACATGATTGCAGTTTTCAAGCATTTGAAGGGCTGTCACGTAGAAGATGGAGCAGATCTATTCTCTCTTGTTCTGGATTGCAAGACTAGATCTAATGGGTGGAAATTACAAGGGAGTCATTAACGGCTAAATATCATGAGAAACATCCTAACTGTAAGAGTGGTTGAGCAGTGGAACAGACTGCCTCGGGAGGTGGTGGATGCTCCTTCGCTAGATGTTTTCAAGTGGAGGCTGGATGACCATCTTTCGGGTATGTTGTAGGGCTATCTTTTGGCTATGCAGGGGGTTGGAGTAGATGGCCTGCAAGTTCCCTTCCAACTCTAACATTCTATGATTCTATGATTTCCAGAAGCAAACCCAGTTCTCTTACCCTCTCAGTCTTACTGGACTGTATACCCTCTCTGACATACAGAGCCACCCCACCTCCACCCCTTCCCCCCCATCCTTGCGATATAATATATAATCAGGAATCACCGTATCCCACTGATTCTCCTCGTCCCACCAAGTTTCTGAAATACCTACAATGTCTATTTTTCTCCCCAACACCAAGCACTCCAACTCCCTGATTTTACCTCGGACACTTCTAGCATTTCTATAGAAACACCTATAATTTCCCATACATGTTAAATCCTCAACCTTCCTCTTGCTGCCTCGAGACCCTGTCAGGCAGTCCATATCACTAGCCACAGTCTCAGTGGACAATTCCAATCCACCTCCCTGTAGAAAAGTAAAGCTACCCCCTCATCTCTCTGAGATGAGCCATCCCGAACCAGAGACTTTTCATCTCCTGTCAGTTTTCCCCCAATATTCAGTTTAAAAACTGCTCTGCCACCTTTTTGATTTTAAGCACCAGCAGCCTGGTTCCTCCTCAAGACAAGGTTGTGAGCTAGTTCGTGCCCATCCCTAGTCAGGTGTTTCCGTTGTTAATTCAGACCCCTTAAGCAAGAGGCCTCTATTTTTCTATAGGTTTTTAACCACAGTAGGTACATGACTGTCAGCAGGAAGATGCAAGCTCCTAAGTGAGACTGATATGAATTAAACAGTTTATTGAACAGTATGCTACAAAAGCAAACTGTACACTGCAAACAGAATCAAACGCATGGTACAGGAATACATGAAAAGGGCATGGATACAAAACCATCAGTAAGACGCAGATGGTTACAGGAAATAATACAGGCAGATAAACAGGCAGTACTGAAGTATGAGTAAATAAAGCATGATTCTAAATCAGTTCTAAACCAGTAGAGGACACACCAGATAGTGGAAAGATGAACCACAAACCTTGTAAATATATTTTAGACAAAAGGCTGCCAACGTGAGAGCAAACAATGCATATTAGCCAACCTAAATGTTAAACTATTGATTGCCACCCTGCCACCCTCCTGTCCTCCTAGTTTTAGCCCAGTTTCTTAGCAAGAATGCTAACAGAGTTTCATGGCTTATCTACCCAAGGATCCAGGAAGGCTGAAGACGCAGGGCTCTCGCAGGCTTGTGGGCCTCTCGACACTCAGACGCCTGAGAATTAGGAGGAGGGGTGGGCAGGGTGAGGAGAGGCCTTTGGAGGCCTTGACCTCCTCAGAGCATAAGGACCTGAAACAGAAAGGCTACTTCTGGTCTGAAAAGAGAAGCTGCTCGCAAAGTAAAGCTGTTACCAAAGCTGCCTTCCTCCTGGATTTTTCTACGTTCCCCTTGGACAGAGGTGGTGACTCATCACTCTGTTACCACAAGTGGCCTGCCTCGTTGTTAGGGGAAATTAGCTATGAGGCGGAGGTGGCCAGAGGGTTACCAGGGACTGCACACCTATATATACCAACGTCCAGTTCAGTATGAAGGCTCCAGATTGAAAGAATATTCAATAATTTTATTATGAAAATATTCCTGCATACAATCACGCCAAGCAATTGAAAATGTACATGCAAACGAGAACTAGGAAACAAAGAGGTGACGATAGAAGCATTTAGGATAGGTTATAGGCATTGTACTACCTGTCCAGATGTGCAAACGTCAATGAAGAAGAAGGGGCAAAAGGCCAGTGTTCCGTGCTAAGAGGCCCTAAGCAGGGGCCTTGGGTGTGTACTCAATCACAGGCACCCTCAGAGTGCACACCAAGGCGGGGCTTGCTCTCTGTTTTTATAGGATTGGGGGGGGGGCAGCTTCCCAGACCAGAGTTAATGGGTGTAATGGCCGTTGATGGTCCTACCGGGGTAGGTTGAATGGGTCCCCAGACAAAAGTTCTCTGGTCTCTGATAGGCGTCAGGAAGGATTGTTTGTTGTTGTTGTTGTTCAGTCGCACAGTCGAGTCCGACTCTTCGCGACCCCATGGACCAGATCACGCCAGGCCCTCCTGTCTTCCGCTGTCCGCTGAAGTTTGCTCAATTTCATGTTCGTTGCATCGATGACACTGTCTAACCATCTCATCCTTTGCCGTCCCCTTCTTCTTTGACCTTCAATCTTTCCCAGCATCAGGGTCTTCTCCAGTGAATGCTCCCTTCTCATTTGGTGGCCAAAGTATTTGAGCTTCAGCTTCAGGATCTGGCCTTCCAGGGAACAGTCAGGGTTGATTTCTTTGAGGATTGACTGATTTGATCTCCTTGCAGTCCAAGGGACTCTCAAGAGTCTTCTCCAGCACCATAGTTCAAAAGAATCTATTCTTCGGCGCTCGGCCTTCCTTATAGTCCAACTCTCACAGCCATACATTACTACGGGGAATACCATTGCTTTGACCATGCGGTTACTTTTTGATTTCCTACTTTAGCATTCCAGTCCCCTATGATGATGAGGACATCATTTTTTGGTGTTAGTTCTATGAGGTATTGCAGGTCTTCATAGAACTGGTCCACTTCAGCCTCTTCTGCAGCAGTGGTTAGGGCATAGACTTGGATTACTGCGATATGAAATGGTTTGCCTTGGATTCGGACCGAGATCATTCTGTCATTTTTGAGATTGTATCCCAATACTGCCTTTCTCACTCTCTTGTTGACTATAAAGGCAACACCATTTTTTCTACGGGATTCCTGGCCACAGTAGTAGATATAATAGTCTTCTGAGTTAAATTCGCCCATTCCTGTCCACTTTAGTTCACTGATTCCTAAGATGTCGATGTTCATTCTTGCCATCTCATTTTTGACCACGTCAAGATTACCTTGATTCATAGATCTTACATTCCAGGTTCCTATGCAGTATTGTTCTTTGCAGCATCGAACTTTCCTTTCACCGTCAGACACATCCATATCCACAACTGAGCATCCTTTCAGCTTTGGCCCAGCCGCTTCACTCTTTCTGGGGTTACTCGTACTTGCCCTCTGCTCTTCCCCAGTAGCATATTGGACACCTTCCGACCTGAGGGGCTCATCTTCCAGCGTCATATCTTTTAGCCTTTTGTTACTGTCCATGGGGTTTTCTTGGCAAAGATACTGGAGTGGATTGCCATTTCCTTCTCTGGGGGATCACGCTTGGTCTGAGTTCTCTGCTGTGGCCTGTCCGTCCTGGGTGGCCCTCCACGGCATAGCCCACAGCCTCATCGAACCACGCAAGCCCCCTCGCCACAACAAGGCAGTGATCCATGAGGGAGGATTGTTAAAGACTGGTCAATTTACCTCAGTATCCTGAAGGAAGAGACAGGAAGGGCAGGTGTTGAGACAAAAGATTTTCACATAGACATGAGTATCACACAACGGGGATCATGCGGGGATATGGAGACAGCTGAGGTTCACCTGCTGAACAGCTATGGAAATACAGATACCTGGAGGAACTCGTAGTCATTTCATATGCATAACTTTGCTGGGGGGAGAGTGTGTGTGTTGGAGATTGCCCTGGAGTGCGCCTTGTGCAACCTGAGACTGAAACTCTTTTGCAGAGCTTTGGCTAGCTCTGTGGCCCAGGTCAAGAGTGTCCTCTTTGGCCTGGTTTTGTGGGTCTCTGTTTCAGGTCAGAAATTAGGCGCCCCACTGTTGGGGTTACCCACAAGCAAGGCAGTGCCTCTGAGCTACAATTCCTAAGAGGTGGAGAAAGAGGCATGACTGCAAAACCCCAGACTCATAACATCTTCCCGGTACCACAAAATGACATATTGATCCAAGTGTCCTGGGTCAGAGCAGACTCAGCCAAGACCAAGGGGACGAGGCAGAAGCAATAACCAGAAGCGTAAGTCAAGAGTTCAATCCAAGAGTCACGCACAAGGGAAGCCAGCCAAGGTCCAAGAAACAGAGTTCAAGCAGGTCCAGGGTCAAAGCCAAAGGTTCAGGAGTAGCAGCCAGAAACAGGTCCAGGTGGTGTGGTTCCACATCTCCAGGAAAGTGACAAGTTACTCCCACACCTTCCTCCTCTGAAACCCCGTCTTTTATCAGCAGCTCACAGCTGGGTCTCGTTGCTTGCGAGAGTGCTGTCCATTAACTCCAGGTGTTCCTCTTGATCTGGCAGAAAGGCGTGTGCTCTGCCTCCTCTTGAGGAGCTCCAAGCGTGCCCGCCTCCTCCTATGCTCCCCTGGCTCTGGGGACAGAGGAGCTGAAGCAGCCTGTGACGTGTCCCCACGATCTTGGGTTGTTGAGGCGCCGCCTCTCTGCATTGTCTCTTCCGTGTTCCCAGTGCTCATGGGGCTGGAGTGCCTGCTGCCCTCCTTGACTGGGGCACTAGGACCTGCCTCTGCTGTCTCAGGGTCATTAGGAGCATCAGCTGGCTGAGTCTCATAGGTGCTGACGGGGTTATCAGCATCAGCTGAGCGCTCTTCAGTTAAAGCAGACTGGCCCATGACACCGAGCTCTTCTTCAATGACAGGTTTCAGGCTGGATTCAAGGAAAGGTATTCTTGGGCCCCGGTCGCTTGGAGAATTTGCCACACAAGAGGCACAACTGCTGGGCGGATTAAAAGGGTGCGATCATACGGCAACATCTGGCAAGCGTCGCGCGCCGGTCTCCAACCCGGATCACCTGGCTGAAGAAGCGGAGTTAAAAGATACTGGGGAAAGTGCACTATTCTCTGGAAAACGTGCAGCACGGGTGGGTGTCTGATTGTGGAAGTGCTAGTATTCTGTCGCATCTGGCGCCTGTCTGCGTCCCACCGGATGTTTCTTTGTAAGCTTCCGTGGTATGCGCGCAAACCCCAAACTGCACATGTACACAAACGCATGCTGCTGAACCACCTTGCCTTTCTTTGCAATGCTTCCCCACCAATGTGTGATCGCGGCTGGCGGCATGTGTGCGGAGCCTGAGGGGACATGTCTGATCTAGATACCACGCTTCATTTTGCTCCGGAGCAAAAAGCCTCACTTTCCCCGCGGATTATCTCGCTCATGTGACCGAGACCTTGAATAACATAATTGTGTGTACTAACAGTTGGGAAGGGCGTCTCCCCCCCCCATGTGTGACACCCAGCCCTATGCAAATTTGGTTCTCATGGCATCTCAGCAGCTGCTTATCTTAGCTTAGTTGGCTAATATCCCATCCGACACGCCAGTTTCAGGGCTCCTTCGGCTGAATGCACAGATTCTCCCAATCACGGTCACACAAAATAAGATAAAAACTGCAGCAATCCATGGTTCTCCTCACCCCATAATATCATGTAGGGTCAAACATCATCGAGGTCCTTCCATGGGAGAAGTTTTCTATTGTAAAGATCCATTTGGATAAGCTTGAGAAGAGTTTTGGGCAAGTTTCCCAGTGTTTACAGCTGCTTGTGGTTAGATGTTCCTCAAGGAATGCAAAACCATCACTTGGTGATATATCGTCATAGGCTCAGCAGATTTTTGACGACTGCACAGAGTCAGGGTATGAAATCCATTTTGTTCAAAGATGGAGGCTGTTACTAGGCCAACTCAGGGCCAAAGAGGTCCTGGATTAACATCTGTAGCTATATATCATCGGCAGTGCACAGACCTACATATGTGAATATGTCTTTTGCTGCCATAAAACCTCTACAAAGAAATACTTTTGTATATGCATAAAGCGTAGTATGTAAGGAGCTGCGGTGGCTCAAGTGGTTAAGACACTGAACTGCAGGCTGTGGAAGGTCAGTAGTTCAGCAGTTCGAGACCAGGGTGCCGCATGATGGGGTGAGCTCCTGTCTCTAGTTCCAGCTCCTGCCAACCTAGCAGTTCGAAAGCAAGAAACTGCAAGTAGATAAATAGGTACCACTTCGGTGGGAAGGTAACAGTGTTCCGTGCGCCTTGGTGTTTAGTCATGCCGGCCACATGACCACGGAAATGTCTTTGGACAGTGCTGGCTCTTCGGCTTGGAAACGGAGATGAGCACCGCAACCCTAGAGTCGGATTCGACTGGCTTTCGAGCAAGGGAACCTTTACCTTTACCTTTAAAGCGTAGTATATGGACTTATTCCATTCATTAATACACCTGCATGCACATATGCATAATTTGCAAAAAAGCAGCATGCATGCACACATGCCTAAAATTCAGCCATAATACTGGGACCGGATGCCAGGGCTGAGCCCAGAGGAGCCCTGGCACACACAAGCCGGCCCAGGTGTCAGTTCTAAATAGACACCTGACCATTTCTGGCATTTCAAGAGGCGCTCCATTTTGATGCCTGTAAAATAATCTCTGTATGAAAGCTGTAGTGCTCTGCAGTTCTTTCCCCAAAATTCTTTCTTTTAAAAAATAAATATAGATATAATTTCAAAGAAATACCCTTGACAAGACCCCCTCTGCCCATTTTAGGCATGAATGCCAGCTTCCCACGTGGCTGCTTCTGAGCACACAGGAACTCATGACTTCCCAGTGAAGGTTAATTTTTACTCTCCATCCCTGAATTGGTGACAAGTTGTTGCAAAGCATCCTGCCAGTATGCTATCTCCCTGCCACCCACACACACACACACCCCAGGCACTAGGCTGATGGTGGTTCGTGATTCCTAGTTCCACATTTTTAGATCCAGTTTCTCGTTCAATAGAGATGCACATGTAGTTTGAATAGCGACCTGGGGTTTGAGCAGATCTGCAAAATATACTTCAGAACTTAGCAGATCATACATCTGTGCCAAATTGGGGGGGGGGAATGAATGAGATCACTGATTGTGAAAGAGCTGTTGGCACATCTCTAAGACATCTGCCCCAGAAGGAGAAGGTAGGGTTTGGTGTAGAAGAAAGCCATCCCAACATCTCGTCTTGGGTAGTCTGAAGAAGACAGGCTGTGCTGCCCTACTTTCTTCTCCCACTATTATGTAAATAACGAGAGGCCAGCATGGGATTAGCCCAGAATGTAGCTGAGATCTTCCTTGGAGGCCCACCTCTGACAGTTGTATCTAGAGTTCACAGTGGGGATATCTACTGGAAACACAGCCTCATGCGCCGTTGCACCCAATGTATGGATTTCTCTTTCAAGGAAGGCTTGCCTGTTACCAGCATGGCATCTTTCAGGACTCAGGCAAAGGCTGTCCTGTTTACTCAAGCCTTTTTAATTAGCTTTTAAAAATTATTATTACTGCTGTTTAATGCTGCTGGGGTTGTTATTAACAAGGTTTTCTGTTGTTACGTGCTGCTTTTGTTTTCTACGAATTGTAAGTGGTCCTGAGTGCCCCTTTTGACAAAAAATTGACATTGACGTTTTAAAAAATAAAATAAAATGTGCTGAGCTCAGATGCACTGAAGGTGCTCATTCAAGTTTTTGGTTGTTTCTTTTTTGAAAAACCCTATGCAAACACTCATTAAAAAGGTGTCAGGGTAATATGTTAGCCCTATGAAAGAAGGAAGGAGCTGCGGTGGCTCAGGTGGAACAGTGTTCCGTGCGCCTTGGTGTTTAGTCATGTCAGCCACATGACCACGGAAACATCTTCAGACAGTGCTGGCCCTTCAGCTTTGAAATGGAGATGAGATGAGCACTGCAACCCTAGAGTTGGATTTGACTGGCTTTCGAGCAAGGGAACCTTTACCTTTACCTATGAAAGAAGGAAGGAAAGAAAGAAACAAGGGTTAAGCAAATTATGCAGGCAGCTTACACGTGGATCATCTTATCTGATGGTTGCATATCTGTGTATTTTGCTACATGGACACAAACTAAGGTTAGCTGCTAGTTCTAAGTGTTTGCAAACCATGTATCCTGGGAAGTATACACTAGAATTTTCACCGTGCATAACAAACTGTAAGAAGGAATCATACAAAGCTACTTCTTAACTTCTGCGCAGAAGATCTGGAACATGGAGTGGCCCTTTGTCTGAAAGTTTGTGATCAGAAAGCAGAGCAATAAACGTGAACTGTCCTAATGCAAATATCTTTCGGTAATTTCTGTGTTTTCCTCAGGCTGGCCTACGTCCAGTCTTTGCCATAGTTTACGGGAATTCTCGCCCTAACAGGAATTATCCTTAATCTTTAACTGACCGCTGCCTGGAGCCAGCCAATGGGATGTGCAGCCCCCTCGGCCAGCTCTTTCCTCTCTCACTCCTCACTCTTGACATGCAGCCGTGCTAAAGTATGTCGTAATGTTTGGGCCCTATAGATTGAAGAGAAGGTAATTTCTTGACCTCTGATTTCTCTTACACCAAGGAACTTCTTGTATCCTTTTTGGCTTATTTGGCAGTTTTCCATTTCACTACCCAGTCAAATTATTTTCTCCCAGCAAGAGGAGCTGGGGAAATGGAATTCCCCTAGATGAAGTGAAACCAATGTTTCCCTCAGACATGTGATCAGGGGTTGCGAAAAACAGGAGAAAAGAGCCTGCGGGCAGCCAAAGGAGGAGGGGAAGAAGTTCTATGAAAGAGAGAGAAAGAGAAAACAAGCCACTGGAGTGGATATCGGAGAGCCGCTTCAGTCTCTGACAGCCAAGACAGTTGAAGACCGGGCAAACGCATTAATTTTCTGCCAGGATTAAATACAAGTGCGTTTCCTTGGCAGGCTCTCTGCCACCATGAAGACCTGGTGGATCTTTATATGTCTGGCCCCTACTGTGATAAGTGTAGGATTGGTGAGTAGCACTGTTTTGCATCTATTTCCCAACCCCTACTATAGGAGCAAAATGTAGGATTTAAACTTCATTCTATTCAGAGTTGTGTTCACAGGCTTCCGTGGTGAAGCCCTAATATTTTAGGGAGTGGGGGCAGGTGCCGCAAGTCTCCTGTTTATTTTTGCTACCATCAACTAATTGTTACTATGGAAGAAGGTACATTTGGAAAGTTGCCCAGGGTGGAGTGAGCCACAATGCTGACCAACAACCACAAGATTTTAAAGGGTTGTCAGAACTGCTGCTAATGTATTTGCCGGAATATGCTGTAAGAGAAGGCATGAACAAATTCAAACTGGTGACAGATGCCAGCGACTATAGTTGCCAACTACCTGAATTCTAAAAAGTCCCCTCCTTTTAATAGCCACATAATGGGATATTATTTACCGGGCAATGTGATTTACCTTCATGCCATGAAAAGCTTCAGCCACCCATCCCAGCACAACAAGCCTCTGTTATAGGGACAGGTCATTCTTTCCCCCAAATGGCCTACATGGGTATATACCCCAAATATAAGAATGTCTCTCTTAAGGTGTTGGCAGCCCATACATGCATGTACTCAAGGTAAATATTATTGGGACCAGTTTGCCCAGGTTCAGGAGGGTTATGTTTTGATGGTTTATGGGGGGGGGAGTAGGGGGTGATAATACTCTTGTTTCCCTCAGCAGATCTGCTACGTGTCAGATTTTCTCAGGCACGGTATTCTAGGTAGTGTTAAAGGTGTCAATCTATTCTATTTTGGACTTTTAAACCTGAATACAGGGGCCCTTTGAAGTCCTGGTCATCCAGATTGTATTGCATTTGGCTAACCTTTTCTGCAAGGATGTCCAAAAGCTTTTTCTTGGCTACCTACGTTTCCGGTTTTTCTCCTGGGGCTTGTTTTTCTATTACTAAAAGTATTTCTGAAATCTGCCCAGGTCAAACTAAAGTGACCATTTCTCTCATCCATGAGTACATGGAGGGTTGCCAGCCTCCAGGTGGGGCCTGGAGATCTCCCAGAATTACAGCTGATTTCCAGACTCCAGAGATCAGTTCCCCTGAAGAAAATGGCCGCTTTGGAGGGGGGGCTCTGCTGAGCTTCCTCCCCTCCCCAGATTCTGTCCTCCTCAGGCTCCGCCTCCAAATCCCTGGGAATTTCCCAACCCAGAGTGGGCAACCCTAAGTTTACATGTTTAAAGCTGTTAAGTTTTGTGAGGAACTGCTGGCTTCTATTTCGGGGCCACCTATACCAGAAGCACATCATCTTGCCAACTGAAAGAAATCTGCTGTGGGCTGTGGGACATACTTGTGAAATGGCTGCCAAAACCCCTACGCTGGTATCCTGCTTAAGAGGACCCAAGTGGTCGGCTGTTGCTTTGGCCTCAATGGCTGAACTTTTAACTGTCTCTTTAATTTCCTATCTCTGTACCTCTGGTTGCAGATTCCTAATTCTTTTCTTGAATGTCTGAGCTCTTACAGGGGCTACTGAAGCATTCCAGATGCAATCAGGATTGTGGGGGATGTTCTG
This sequence comes from Gekko gecko, assembly GCA_029375565.1. Taxonomy (NCBI): domain Eukaryota; kingdom Metazoa; phylum Chordata; class Lepidosauria; order Squamata; family Gekkonidae; genus Gekko; species Gekko gecko. Next base: position 92,618,922 of record JAPDNY010000003.1, read on the forward strand.
CTAGAACATCCACAGCCATGAAGGGAGAGTGCCCTGGCAAGTCCCCTGGGTGGAGAGAGGCAATTAAACCCTTATGCAGCCCCAGTTGGCTCTTCACAGCTTCTGTCTCTTTGTGGCACACATGATGGCTGGTTTTGGTTTGTTTGGCTAGAAATTTAGCACCTTCCTTTGCCTCTTCTAATCTTCGTTCCAGGCAAGATACTCTACTTTGGATGGCTGTCATAATAGCAGTGGCCTGGTCCAATTCCTCCTGGATTTTCGTAAGGGCAGTGGACAAATTGCCCTTATCTGCCACGAGGCCATATCTTTCAGATACCGTTCTCTTGGTCTCATGCAAACATGTTTCCAGTTTCTCACTCACATCCTCCTACAAACTCTTTTGTTCACATGCATAGTTTACACCGTCAGTCAAAGTCACCCATAAACCCCAGACGGCACAGGCATCTTTCTTGCTACCTCTTGGTTTGAATTTAGGACAGTACTTGACGAAAGCTTCTTTTAAGGATCCCATCAGGTCAGGACCTGAAAAAGTATCACATGGATTTCCACTTGATTTTCTTAGCCATCTGTCCATTTTGTCTTGTCTTAATTTCTCATCACATCTGTGTTTACACTTACTTGATCTGGGTATTCTAAAACCCAGGATGTTTAACCCAAAGTGATGACACTATAGCTCCTTTGGGGAAAATTCAGTTCCGTTTCAAGTATTCTGAATTTTAGGAGGATTGCCTGCAGCAGGGATGCGTCAGTCTGTGCAGTGTTAACATCGTTCTGCTAAAACATTCTAGAACTTGGGAAATGATGCAGTCGTGGAGGAGATTCTACAGCCTGTGGGGCGTTTAAGTCAAGAAGCTCAATTAGAGTTTAATTTGGCAGGCGGGGTCCTGTCCCAAGGAATGGGGCTTACCAGCTGACCCTCTAACAGCCAGACACCAACCACGATGCACAGAGCTGCGCTTCCCAAGGGGTGAGACCTCAGGGCGTTCAGAGGCTTGAGGATTTCCTCCTCCAAGTCTAGCTCCCAGCCTGGCAGCAGCTGTTCTGTGGGCACTAGAGCAAAAAGAGTGCTCAGAGCCATAGCTCATGCTGCACAGAGGATGAATGGTAGCTGCAACTCCCCCACAACAAAAGGGGTGGAGGAATACTTACTACAACTTCACTTCCCAGGAGACATGCTCCAAAACTAGGTTCCTTTTAAAAGAGAGCTCTGCCGTGCCATCAACACACACACCCAAGAGTCACAGCCACACCAGAGAACTGCAGTGAATGAAGGATCACCACATCTGTTTTCCCTAACCCTTCCATGGTGTCCAGTACACATGTAGTGGTGAGCCACGTTCATGTTAGAAAGTGCAGGTGCCATGCATTCTCCAAATGGCCTACACATGTAATATACCTGGACTACAGGAGTGTCTCCTTTAATGTATTAGCAGTCCATGTGTGCTTAGGGTAAATATCATTGGGACCTGTCTGTCCAGTGTATTCTAGGGTCCAAGATTTGATCTAGCACTTTGTAAAACTGCAGATTCTTAGAAATAAACAGGCATAGGTTTAAAGTTAAGAATGTATTAAGAAAAAGAATCATGCAAAGGGACTAGCAAATTGAATACAGAGTGGGAAGCATACACACATACACACACATGTAAATAGCAGCAAATTGGCAAACAGATAATAAAGGAGTTAACAACAGATGTGGGAACTATGTTGGAGTCCAGCGGCACATTTAAGACCAATGAAATTTAATTTCTGGATATAACTGAGAACTGAGTGACTTAGCATGTGTAGTGAAATAAGATACCAGCTTCTTATCTCACAACACATACTAAGTCACTACACATGCTAAGTTAACAGAGATATCAGCTATAATGGGGTATAATGGAGAGGATGTACTAAAAGGAATGACAGGATTGCCCATTGGAAACAATGGGAGATGCTTGAAGGCCCACTGGAAATAATGGGAGTGAGGAATGCCAATTGACTTGCATGGGCTGTATTGAAATACATTACAACACAAGAAGAGTTGCAAAGAAAATGCGGAATGGATTTTCCATTAAGGCCCCTGTGCCCAGATAGACTACTATGGGACTGGAATGACAGCCCCCAGAGTGGAATAACAGCCTCAGGGAGTAGCGAAAGTGTTCTGGGACTGAAATGACAGGACCCAGAGTGGAATGAAAGCCCCGGGGGTAGCAGATGTGTTCTGGGGCCAGCATGACAGGGCATAGAGTGGAATGACAGCCCCTGAAGCGCCAAGCAGCCACTCCCCCCCCCCACTTTCTGATAGTCCTGAAGTGGAAGGAAGGGACTCCAAACCAGGGGGTCCCCTGTCTCCAACTGGGAATTGGCAACCGTAGCTGCTGATGGCCCTGCGGTGGGGGGGGGATTCCCTGGGGTTGGTGGGGGGGGAATTGCTGGATCTCCTGGCTGTGATACAAATTTCCAGATAAGAGAGAAGCAAATGTTGGATCAGGCCAATGGCCCATCCAGTCCAACACTCTGTGTCACACAGTAGCCAAAAATACCAGGTGCCCTCAGGAGGTCCACCAGTGGAGCCAGGACACCAGAAGCCCTCCCACTGTTGCCCTCACCCCCAAGCACCAAGAATACAGAGCATCACTTGCCCCAGACTGAGAGTTCCTACCTAAACCTTGTGGCTAATAGCCACTGATGGATCTCTGCTGCTCCAGATGTTCATCTAATCCCCTCTTGAAGCTGCCTCTGCTTGTCAGCCCTCAGCCATCTTTTCTCCAAACTAAAGAGCCCCAAGCGTACCATCAGCAGCAGCGTCAAATCTTTTTGACTACTCTTTTGCCTTGTTTCCCTTCCTTGCATTCCAGTGCAACAATTCCTCCCCCACCTCGACCCCATCTCTTTCTTTGATGGGTGGGAAACTTAGTTAGAATTTATTCCCTTTCGCATCATGTTGTTGTTTTGCGAGATCTTCCTGTGTGCTGTGTGGCTCTTTAAGATGGAGCTGCTGCCTGGGGTTCCCTTTCCACTCCTCAAAAAATCCACCAGTTTTTCCTGGGCCTTGGGGGAGCCTCTTTTCTACACAACTCAAACACCCAGCTCACCCCAGCACTTTCTGGGGGTCTGCTGCCTGAACTTTTCCAGGGTTGCTACTTGTGTGGCTTACCTTTCCGCTCCTCCACAAACCCCCGAGTAGGGGGGCCGCCAGCCGGTGATCCCAGTCTCCCTGGATGATCCACCAGCAGTGTTCCCTCTAAGCTGAGTTAGTGTGAGCTAGCTCACAGTTTTTTAGCTTCTGGCTCACATATTTTTGTCTTTGCTCAGGAAAGATGGCTCCAGAGCAAACTAATTTGTGCAGTGGTCAAATGGCTCGCTCACAACTTTAATGCCAGTAGCTCACGAAGGAGAGTTTTTGTTCACAAGACTCCACAGCTTGGAGGGAACATTGTCCGCCGGAGGTAGTCCTGTGTGACCCGCACCAGTCTTTCTGCTTGGCCATTGGTGGCCGGATGGAAGGGGGCTGAGTGAACATGCCTGATTAAGTAGCGGTCAAGGAATTCTCGAAACTCGCTGGAGGTGAAGGCCGTCCCGTTGTCTGTGACAATGGTGTCTGGGAGGCTGTGGGTGCTTAGGATCCAGCGGAGTACCCAAATGGCTGACTTGGAAGAAGTGGAAGCGACTGGCACTACCTCAAACCATTTGGTGTAGGAATCCACCAGAATGAAGAAAAGCTGTCCTTGGAAGGGCCCCACGAAATCTAGATGTATGCGGGACCAGGGTTTGTTGGTGGATTCCCAGTGTTGCACAGGGGCCCTAGGAGGCTCTGGTTGGATTTCTTGGCAGGTCCAGCAACATTTAACATAGTCCTTGATCTCCGCGTCCAAGCCGGGCCACCAAACATAACTGCGGTCTAGCACCTTCATGCGCACAATCCTGGGATGCGTCTCGTGCAGTGCCGTGAGTACTTGCTGGCACAGCGGGACTGGAACTACTACCCGGCTTCCCCACAACAGGCACCCCTTGTGTGTGGAGAGTTCCTCCCTGTGGGAGGAGAATGCTGCAAATTCGGGGCCCGCCCGACTGGTGGGTCAGCCCCTCCCCACCCAGTCCAGAACCTGGGAGAGGATGTGGATCCTGGCCGTGTGTCGGGCCACGTCCGCTACCTGGAGCAGATGGTCTGGTAAGTATTCGAGCATCAGGATTTGGTGAGCCGGGGTGGGATCCGGATCGCAGGACGAAAGCGGCAAACGGCTGAGGGCATCCGTGTGGCCCATCACCTTTCCTGGGCAGTAGACGAGCGTGTAGGTGTAGCTGGAGAGGAAGACTGACCAGCGCAATACTCAAGGTGACAGCATTTGTGGCGTCTGCCCAGCAGCGGCTTGTGGTCGGTCACTATGGTGAAGGCCTGCCCGCAAAGGTAATTGTGGAACTTTTTTACGCCTGCCACGATCACCAAGGCCTCTTTATCTTTCTGGGCATAATTCCACTCGGCCGGGGACAAAGTGTGGGAGCAGTAGCCCACTGAGACCTCTCTGCCATTGGAAAGCTGGTGGCTGAGGACTGCCCCAACCCCGTAGGGGGAAGCATCACAAGCGAAGATGGCCAGGATGGAATTTGAAGTGAGAATCTCTTTCACAGCCTGGAACGCAGTGGCTTGCTTTTGACCCCAGACCCAGGGAGCCCATTTGCTGAGGAGACTAGTGAACAACTTTTCAGTAGGTTAGCCGAATGGCAGCGGGACAATCAAACATGGATATTTTATTTATTTATTTATTTACTGGATTTCTACCCTGCTCTCCCAGCCAGAGCCTGATACTCTTTTGCTTCTTTATTAGATTTTGTCCCACGGTATGGCCCCTGTGATGTGTGGCTGGCAGCTTACAAAACAGTCAGTTCAACATCTTATCAACACAGTTTTTTTAAGCCAGGAAAACAGCACCAATCTGGAGACATTTATCCATCATATTCATATCTAGTCTTTCTTCTGTGATGGAACTCAGTTCCTGGATACCCCCATTTAGGCATAGACCAGACCGAGGCCTTCTAAGCCTTAGCATGGATGCTGTATTGTGCACCTTCCAGCCAGAGTCTGAACTCAATGTGGATTTTCACTGGCATTCCTGCTGTGGTACTGGTACCAAATTTAAGCATAATTTGATGCTACATACCCATTAGTTCTTCAAACACATGCTAAAAACTATCCCAATCAGAGCCCTGTTTTTTTAAAAAAAGAGGATGCATGTTTATTGGTTACAGTGATAGATTTATGTGTGTGTTTCCTCAATCTCTTTATTCAAGGTGGTGGATAATACTGAAGGACATGAACTGCAGCAGGACAACAGCAGTGACATTAAGGATCAAACGTTCTGGAAGCCCCTCCGTCTGAAGACAACTGTCTTCCAGGTGTGACTGGTAATGTGGATTAGAGCTATATCACCTTTTCTACTGGTCCTAATGTCTTTGCAGTGCAGCTGCCAACAAAGTTTATATTCACCTTGGGATAACAGAATTCTGAGAGTTCTGCTAGGAACTGTTTCTCTAGATTAGAGATTTGTGACTTAATTAATAAGCGCATTCATTTCGTTTCATTTACTGTAATCAAAGATCAGCCACAATAATTAATAAGCTCTATCTCAGTGCCAGACTAGATTTTACACCATTTCAATGCTGAATTCAGCCATTTAAAAATGCCACGAGGGCCTGACCCCACAATGTGGCAGGACCAGGTGATCTTATACCCCCTCCACACATGCTTTTTCAAGAACCAAAACAGCCTCACAGCACATTGAAATGGCCATGTTCAACTCTAAAATGGTATCAGCATCCACAGGTGGGGTCTGTGGACATCATTACAAGTCTGGCCCTTAGTGAAGCTGTTTTTGAAGATAGTGTGTATGTACTACATTGTAGAAACACAGTTGAAAATCAGTGCGTTACTGGTTTTGGTACTGATTGATTGGTTCATTGATATATTTGTTTTTGAGCTTTATGTGCCATGACCTAGCTCCAATGGAATTGTTAGGGCAGCTAACCACATATAAAACACTCAGTAGAACATTCAATAAAAATAGTTTGTTTGTTTTTAATCCCAGCTAGATTAGAACAGAGTCTCATTTTGAATAACATTTACTGGTTGCAAAAGACAGAAGAACACTGATCTATGGTTGCCAGGTCCCATCTTTCCAGCTCAGCCTGTGGAGCTAGCCCTCCCTGCCTCCTAGAGCTATGGGATCTCGCCTGCTTGTTCCAAGCCTGTGAGGAAGACCGCCATGTTCTGACCCTCCTCCTATCTTGGCAAAGATTTGTAGTCCACCTCAGCAGGGTGGGGGGTTGCTTTGCCTCTCTTCCTCCCATTGCTGCATCAACTGTCCACCTCTTGCTGCTGCAAACACCATCTGTGCCTCCTCTGCTTGCAAGTTGAAACACATTTCTTCTAAGTGAAAACTCTGCATCTCGAACTCGTGGGCCACCCTAATGAGGGCTAGTTGCAGCTCTGCTTCCCCCTGTAAAGGATCGGGTAGGGTGGCTCTGATAAGCCTGCTCACTTCATCCACTGTGGCCAAATCCTGACCACCGAAATCCCCCTCTGCCATGGTCCAGTTTGCACCACTGTTCCTGCAACACTGCTCAGCCTCCTGTCTCCAAGCCAGTCAGCCCTTTCCCCTGGAGAACTGTCGCTGTGAGAATCTAAATTTGTTGGGCTGTCAGGGACCCCTACATGCACTCATGGACTCATCCTGAGAGCTCACATTGGCAAAGAAACTCTGTCTTCTGTCCCTGCTCTCTTTGTTCTCTGGGCACTGTGCTCCGCAGCAAGGACTTGCTGTTAGTCTTCTTTCTCCTCCTGACTAACCAAAAGGTCCCTCATGAAAATAAAAACTTCTGCACCTTTCCTGTATAGGAGTTTACCCAAGAGTTACCCAGCCTGCACAGAGTTCCTCATCTTGATCCATAACCACTGCCTACTGTGCAACAGAGCAGCTTTACCATGGTATAAAAAAGAAATAAAAATAAAGCAGTAGTTTCTAACAAATGAAGTGCCCTAAGATAGGGTTAGAGACAATAAGCGTATCATTATATGCAGATATGATTTACCTTATAGGTATTTTCCAGATATACTTGGGTCTCCAGATGGTATCCAGGATTTGTTGGGATACCATGAAATGGGTCCCCCAAAATCCCTGAAACATACAGGAGTAACTAGGAATATTGGGAGGCAGCATTTTAAGGCTCCCAGAACTGCTTTTTTCTTTCATTTTACTGCGTGTCAGTGTCTTGCTAAGGCTGGATATGGGCTTACCATATTGGTTTGTCATTGATTCTGTCCTTTGAAATTGGTTTTGTTGGTCTGGCTACTTTGTGTTATTTGGTCAAGTTGGTTTATATCAGGTTTGAAGTTTTCATTGGATTCTCTGGTTCACTGTTGGCTTGAGTTCTTGGGTTGCACATTGACTTGGATTCTCTGATTTGACATCTCTTCTGCTTGCTTCAGTGCACCTTTGGAAAATTCTCTGGTTTGCCATTGGCTTAGATTCTCTGATTTGAAATTTGTTAGGCTTGCAACGTTGTCCCCTGCTTCTGCTGGGATTCCCTGGTTCTGCATTGGTTTTTGGGCTTATTGGTTCTGTCTGCTTTGGGAACCTCTTGACCACTGGTAGCTTTGCTTCAGTTGTGTCTTTGGCTATTCTTTGCACTGGAGAAAGCATGGAATTTTCCCTCCATAGCCAACTGTGAAAGAATCCCCCGCTAATGTTTTTTTCCTCCACCAATCAAAGTTTAGCAATCAGCTTATTGGGCCTATAACTGTTTTTAAACCAATTTGTAATAAATACATACATTTTTGTATAATTTGTATTATCTATATATTTATGTTGTATATTTATTGATTTGAACATTGGGCCCCCTATTTTGTATCCATTTAACCTTTCAGGTTCTTAATTCATTTTTTTGGGTTAAGTTTTTGTTCCCCTCCTTCTTTCTCTATGGACCAATGAGGTCAGCCTGCCCATGCAGTGCCAGTTCATTGGATGTCAGTCATTTAGTCATTGCAGTAGGGTCATGGATAAGTGACCATACCACTGCTGTAGTGTTTGAAGGGCACTTTACTTGTTCTGAACTTCTCCTTTAATGCTGGTCCTATAGAATTTCTTCAAACTGTAGATGTCATCAACTACTGTAGTAAAACATCTTGTGTTAATATATCATTTTTTTATCATTTATTCTCTTTGGAGAAAAAGAATATTAAGAACATCATCCAGAAGTGTACTTTAGAGATTTCTGCCTTAATTCTTCACAGCTTTCAGTCTTTCCCTGTATCACTGTTCCAAGGCAACAGTGTGTGTTTCTGGAACAGCTTAACAGAGGGCCTTGACAGAGGCCGCCCATCAGGATTGGAGTCGGGGGTGGGGGGTGGGGGGTGGGGGGAGGGATCTCCTTCCAGCTTCTCCTTTTCCAGTGTTTCTGTGGGCGATGCTTCAGCAATGGAGAGGAGGGGGTTATTCCTTCACCCTTGTGCCCCCCTCTCTGGCCTCTGCCTGCCCTCTGGCTTTTAGGACAAGACCTGACCTCCTTCCTCCTTGGTGGTCTCCAGGCAAACCCTTATAAAGGAGTACCTAGTTGGAACTTCACCAGGCTCGCACCAATGTGTCCCAAGCACTGGGTGACTGGCCTCCTGGCCAATGGGCTTCCACTACCCTTTAAATCTTTAAAAGCCTCTCTTAGCCCCTCCTCCTCAAGACTAGGACCCTGGCCTGGCTTCCGGTCGGAGTAAAATGGCGAACTGATGCACTCGGCAATCGTGCTGAGTGAACGGCAGCTTCTTCTGACAGTTTGGGCAGTTTTTCTGTCCAACACAGCAACCCCCAGTCAGGGGGTCGCCCAGCAAGCATCGAGGTCCAAGTGAGAAGTTGAGATCGGCGTCTGCAAAGTCCCGGAGGGGGCTTGTTTATGCCTTGATCTCCTCTCAGGAGCGGACTTTTGCAATCCTGCACTACAGAAGCTAGCCGAGCTGAAAAATCAGCTTAAATTCACCATTTCCTGATCTCTTGAGAAATGGTTTAACAGCGGAAGTACAAAGAAACGATGCGAAGTCCCAAGATAAACAACTAAGGTAACTGTAAAGATTTGCTTACCGGGGAGAAGATCTAGCGAAATTTGAATAAGGCGGTTAAGTGCATAAGACTTCAAACTATTGAGCTGATCCATTGATAAAGTTGAAGAGACATTTAAAGTGCAAAAAAACCTAATAAAACTAACTTTGTTGAACATTCCTGCAGTTGAGGCGGAGATAAAGGGGACTGAAAGTAACAGAGAAGATCGCGAGACTGAGGTGTAACAGTTAATTGTGTCCGGCTGGAAACGAAAACTGGCTAGAGACTGTGTTGGAGGACGGAATTTGGAGTGACCGGAAGTGTATCCAGTGGGACCAAGATTGAAGCGGACCGGAAGTGTATCCGGTAGGACTGTTTTAAAAGGGGACCGGAAAAAGGAAGTGTAAAACAAGCCTACTCTAGCCAAGAAAACCATAGAGAAATTGTGCCCGCCATTTTGTGGAGGACTAAATTTTGAAAAGTGTTTTTAAAAGGAAAAAAATTGTCAGAAACAGCGAAAAAAGGAGGAATTGAGAGGAAAGTGTGAAACTGACTGAGCAGTACTGATAAATTTCCACAACGGAACCTAAATTTCGGCAAAGAGCGGCATCAGCTGCGAGCCCAGGCATGGCTGGTAAAGACAAGAAAGAATGGCAGACAGCAATAGACCAGATGGAGAAACGTATGTTAGAAGCAATTCAGACTATGATCAAGCAATTGGATAAACAATTTGATGAGAAGATGGAAAAACAGCTGGAACATCTTGAAGAAGTTCAGGAGAAAAATGTGGCAGCCTTGAGAGAATTAGTACTTGCAGAAGTGGCGGAATTTAAAAAAGAAGTGGAAAATACAAGTAGTCAAGTTAAAGCTTTGGCGACTAAATCAACGGAAATAGAGCAAAAGACACAAGATTTGGGGGGGGAAATTGAAGTGAATGGTCAGAGTAATCGAAACCTTGAGGCAGTTGTGGAATACAAAACAATGTCAAACCAGTTGAGATTGAGAGGCATTGAGGAAAAAATGGGTGAAGATATACGTACTGAAGTGATGGAAATGTTGACCGAATACATGGGAGAAGACAAAGGGGAGTTGGATTACAATTTTGATCTTATATATAGAGTGAATTCTGCTTATGCTCAAAGGAAAAATTTATCGAGAGATGTCATTGTTCAATTTGTGACAAAGAAAATGAAAGAGGACGTATTTAAGAAGCAGTTTTCTCAACCATTGGAAATCGATGGTAAAAAGATAATGATAATGAAAGAACTCCCAAGATCTATCTTGTTGGACAGAAAGAAATATAAGAAGCTGGTGGATAAGTTGAAACAATTGAACATCAGATTCAGATGGGAAATACCACAAGGGCTGTCCTTCACGTACAACTCAAAAAGACATGCGATAAAATCACCGGGGGATTTGTACAGGTTCAAAGCCGAAAATATTGAAGAATTTGGAGACATATAAAAAGCCTCAATGATGGATTACAAATTAGTATCATGGTATGCAAATGGATTTAATTCACCCAATAAAAGAAAAGTGGTGAATCATTGGTTACAAAAGCAAAATTCTAATATTATCTGTTTGCAGGAAACACATATAAGAAATCGGGACAATAAGTATTTGATAAACAAAAAACTGGGAGACAAATTTTATTCTTTGGCAGGGAAAAAAAAGATGGTGACTTATGTAAATAAAAAGTTGGACCCGAAACAAGTTTTTACAGACAGAGAAGGAAGATATGTGGCTGTCGAGATCAACATGTTACAAAAAAAGACATTGGTTGTGAATTTGTATTGGTTGTGAATTCTCTAAAGAGAATTTTTTTAAGGATTTGCTGAGTGAATTGGACCAAGTGCATTATGAACAGATAATTGTTGCTGGTGATTTTAATGGTACTGTTGATAACAAATTGGATAGACAGTCAACTAAAGGTGTTGAAAAGACTGGAAAGTTACCCCAAACTTTTTTCAAACTTATTGAGCAGGAAAAGTTGGAAGATGTATGGAGAAAATGGAATTCCAAAATTAGACTTTACTTTTTATTCAAATAGACATAAATCCTTCTCAAGAATAGATATGATCTGGATGTCGAATGAAATGGCATTAAAAACTCGGAAAGTAGAAATATTGCCAAAGACCAGTTCAGACCATAACCCGTTAATTTGGATATTAAAAGAAAAGATAAAGCAATATAATTGGAGAATTAATGAAGACTTATTAGATAAGACGAAACTAGTGGAGACTCTGCAGAAAGAAACACAATTTTTTTTCCAAATGAATTTGAATCATGAGGTCAACATACAGACAGTGTGGGATGCGTATAAATCAGTTATGCGAGGAGTTTTGATCTCAATGAATGCAGCGGATAAGAAAAATAATTTGAAGCAACAGCAAGAAATACAGGACAAAATACATCAAAAAGAAAACGAGTTGAAAAGACCTGGCAAAAAAAAAGCTTCTTAAAGAAATACAAATTCTGCAAGAACAGTTAAAAGTAGTGTTAAATAGAGAACTCTATTGGAATCTTAAGAAGTTGCAACAAAAATCCTTTGAAGGTGCAAATAAACCTTCAAATAAACCAAAGGAAAATATTTAGCTTGGCAACTAAAAAATAGGAGGGAGAGAAGGACAATAACCAAGGTAATTGAGGAGAGCAAAGAAATTGTTGATATGAATGGAATTAAAAGAGCTTTTTTCAAATATTATGCTAAATTATTCCAAAAAAAGAAGATTGATCCAACAAAGATTAAAAACTATTTGGATAAGGTAACTTTACCCGAGATGGACAGCGATGTTAAAGATATGCTTAATGGCTCAATACAGAAACAAGAGATATATAATGCAATAGAAGAGGCCAAATTGGGGAAAGCTCCAGGACCAGATGGATTTACAGTGAAATTTTATAAAAAATTAAAGGAGGAGCTAACCCCGATTTTGGAACTTTTAACTAATGAAATCCAGAGAACTAAACTAATGCCAGAGTCTTGGAAAGAAGCCAACATATCTCTTATCCCTAAGGAGGGACAAGATCCAACAGATGTGAAAAATTACAGACCAATTTCACTACTTAATAATGATTATAAATTATTTGCCAAAGTTATTTCAGAAAGACTAAAAGTTTACTTAAGGAATACTATTAAAGAAGAACAAGCGGTTTTTTACCAAATAGACAAATTAGAGACAACCTAAGGATTGTGATTGACGCAATTGAGTACTATGATAAACATCCCGAAAAAGATGTGGCTTATTTATTTTTGGATGCCGAGAAAGCCTTTGACAATTTAAATTGGGAGTTTATGTTTCAATTTTTGGATAAAATTGACATTGGACAACCCTTTTCAAATATGATTAGGGCGGTATACTGTGAACAAAAGGCATCGCTGAATGTGAATAAGGAGCTGACGAATTATTTTAGAGTACAGAAAGGTACAAGACAAGGTTGTCCATTATCTCCTCTGCTATTTATTTGGATCCTAGAAGTGATGCTGAATAAAGTAAAAGAGGACAATGACATAAAAGGACTTACAATTGGAAACTCTGAATATAAATACAGGGCTTTTGCTGACGATGTGATGTTTATAATTGAAGAACCGTTAAGGAACGTACCGTTATTGATTGAAAGAATTAAAGAATTCAGGGATTTGGTGGGATTTTATGTTAATAAGAACAAAACAAAAATACTATGTAAAAACCTTAGAAAAGAAAAACAATTGGAGTTACAAGAAAAGACTCAATGTGAAGTGGTGAAAAAAGTTAAATATTTGGGAATAGAAGTAACAGCAAAGAACATAGACTTATATAAGAATAACTACGAAAAGGCTTGGAGTAAAATCCAGCAAGATGTCAAGAAATTGAATACTTTGAATTTATCTTTGCTGGGTAGAATATCGGTAGTCAAAATGAATATCTTACCTCGTTTGTTATTCTTATTTCAGACGATTCCAATTGTAAAAGACTGTAAAGTGCTGAACTTATGGCAGAAAGAGATTTCCAAATTTGTATGGGCGGGAAGGAAGCCCAGGATTAAAATGAAAATACTTTGTGATGCGAAAGAAAGAGGAGGCCTGCAGCTTCCTAATTTTAGATTATACCATGATGCAGTGTGCCTGACTTGGTTGGAGCAGTGGATAAATTTGGAGAATAGACAATTGTTGGCATTAGAAGGACATGATCGAAGATATGGTTGGCATGCTTATTTATGGTACGAGAAATCCAAAGTAGACAATCTTTTTAAGCACCACTTCATTAGAAGAGCACTATTTACAACTTGGATGAGACATAAGAGATTCTTTTTTGAAGCAAGACCAATGTGGATTGTACCAGCGGAAGTAATAAAACCACTTTCAAGGTACAAAGGGAAGGACTGGTTACCTTACAGAGACATTCTGAAAATTGAAGGAAAAAGTTTCGCGATGAGAGCTAGAGAAGATTTGGTTTTTGACTATGATTGGTTAAATTATAGACAGATCTATGATCTATTTAAGACTGATAAAATGAGATATGGTTTTAGAAAAGAAAATAATGAAATTGAAAAGATTTGGAGTGAAAAAGGTAAAAAAACGATTTCCAAAATTTATAAAATCTTGTTAAAATGGTATACTGAAGATGAGAGTGTAAAAGAGCAGATGGTGAAATGGGCTATAAATGTAAATAGAGATATAGAAATGTCATCTTGGGAATGTTTGTGGAAAAAGTCGATTAAAATATCAACATGTATTAATGTCAAAGAAAATTGTTACAAAATGATGTATAGATGGTATATGACACCAAAAAAAATTGCCAATATAAATGAGAATATGTCTAACAAATGTTGGAAATGTAAAAAGAAAGAGGGCTCGTTTTACCATATGTGGTGGACATGTGAAAAGGCAAATACTTTTTGGACAGAGATCCATACCGAAATTCAGAAAATTCTTAAATGTACGTTGAAAAAAGAACCAGAAATGTTCCTTTTAGGACTAAAGTTAGAAGAGGTTAAAATGACAAAAAGAACTTTGTTATGGTATCTCATATCGATGGCAAGAATGACTTACGCTCAGTCTTGGAAACAAGAGCAGATACCTGACAAGTGGGACTGGATTAAAAAAAAATGATTTTTATGGCTGAAATGGACAAATTAACAAGAAAACTTCATGGAGCAGAAGACGAAGAATTTATAACTGACTGGAAAGACTTTAAAGAATATTTAGAGCTTAATTGGGACATTAAAAACAGATTGTTGTGTTTTGATAGCTATTAATGAGAGAAATGTTTTAGTAAGATAGATTGTGTCTGATAAGTTACCTAACTGTTAAACTTAAAAGTTAGATATCGAAATTTAAGACTTGTATATGGAGAACAAACTGAATATTTGAAAATATTGGGTGAAATGTTAACAGGGGCGGAGCATCGTGGGAAGCCGAGGGGGAGGGGAGTAAATTTGAATGTGAAAAGGATATGATGAGAATTGTAAACAAATGATGGAATATTTTATTTCATATCCAATAATAAATTTTCTTAAAAAAAAAAAAGACTAGGACCCTGGCCTCGGTTCTGAACTGGCAGAGACGGACCAAGAGAGAGATCTTGGAGTTGTAGTAGATAACTCAATGAAAATGTCTAGACAGTGTGTAGCTGCAATAAAGAAGGCCAACGCTATGCTGGGGATTATTTGGAAGGGAATTGAAAACAAATCAGCCAGTATCATCATACCCCTGTATAAATCATTGGTGCAACCTCATTTGGAATACTGTGTACTGTTCTGGTTGCCACACCTCAAAAAGGATATTATAGCATTGGAGAAAGTGCAGAGAAGGGGAACTAGAATGATAAAAGGGTTGGAACACTTTCCCTATGAAGAAAGCTACAAGCATAGACAGTTTCAAGAGGGAATTAGATAAACATATGGAGCAGAAGTCCATCAGTGGCTATTAGCCACAAGGTATAGATAGGAACTCTTGGTCTGGGGCAGGTGATGCACTCTATTCTTGGTGCTGGAGGGGGCAGCAGTGGGAGGACTTCTAGTGTCCTGGCCCCACTGCTGAACCTCCTGATGGCACCTGGTATTTTTCGCCATTGTGTGACAGAGTGTTGGACTAAATGGGCCATTGGCCTGATTCAACACTGGCTTCTCTTATAGACAGATTAGAGACAATTTAAGAGTGGTGATTGATGCAATCAAATACTATGACAAACATCCAGAAAAAGAAGTTGGATTCCTCTTTTTAGATGCGGAAAAAGCTTTTGACAATTTAAATTGGGAGTTTATGCTGCAAGTTATTGAAAAAATGGATATAGGACAGTCTTTTCTAAACATGATTGTGGCAATTTACTCAGAACAGAGAGCAGCTTTGAATATAAAGAAAGAAAGAACAGATTTCTTTCAAGTTCAAAAGGGAACACGTCAAGGCTGCCCGTTATCCCCGTTGTTGTTTATTTGGATATTGGAAATATTATTGACAGCGATAAGAAAAGATAACAGCATTGAAGGACTCACAGTGAAAGGTTTTGCATATAAATACAGGGCATTTGCAGACGATGTAATGTTTATGATTCAAGATCCAATCGACAAAATACCACAATTGATGGAAAAAATTGAAGAATTTGGATCAGTTGCGGGATTCTACGTTAATAAAAGTAAAACCAAAGTGATGTGCAAAAATATGACGAAACAAAGACAAACAGAACTTCAAGAGAAAATTCAATGTGAAGTAGTTACAAAGGCCCAGGACAGACTGGCAATTTGCCCCGGTATCGAGTCGCGGCAAAAAAAACCCGGAGTAAATGATACCGGGTTTTCCCGTCCACACAGCGGGTGTTCAGACTGCCGCGCCGGAGATGCGCTATATTCGCTGTTTCCCCATTATTTCGGCTGTGGGCGTATGTGCGCATGAGCGCATGAGCGCATTTTGGTGATTTTTTTTTTTTGCCCTGTAACGCCGGCACCGCATTGGGCAGTGGAGTGGAGCGCAGCCAATCACACCGCTGCTGCCTCATGCCCAACGCGGGTTGCTCCCGGCTTTTCGGCTGCGCGTTCAGACTCCCTGGAAGCAGAGAAACGCGCGACAAACGCAGGCTTTCAAGATTTGCGTCGGCTTTTATCAGGTGTTTTTTTAATCCGGCAGTGAAGCGCGAGAGCACTGGTAGGCTACGGGTGGGGGACGCCAGACAGATGTGCCTGTGTGAACATTCTATTTAATCCGATATTGAGTCGTTGTCAGCCCGGGTCCCATCCCGCGGCAAATTGCCAGTCTGTCCTCGGCCAAAGACTAAATATTTAGGAATTGAATTGACCATGAAAAACATTGATTTGTTCAAAAATAACTATGAAAAGGTTTGGCACAGGATTCAACAAGACATGAAGAAATGGGATACCTTGAATCTATCGTTATTGGGAAGAATTGCAACTGTAAAAATGAATGTTTTGCCGCGTTTGATGTTTTTATTTCAAGCTATTCCAATATTAAAACAAAGGAAAATACTGGATACGTGGCAGAAAGAACTATCGAAATTTGTATGGGCAGGAAGAAAGCCAAGGATTAAAATGAAAATTTTATGTGATGCAAAGGAAAGAGGAGGTCTACAACTACCAAATTTAAGACTGTATTATGATGCCGTCTGTTTAACATGGTTGGAACAGTGGATTAATTTAGAAAATAAAAAGTTATTGGCTCTAGAAGGGCATGATAACAAGTTTGGATGGCATGCATATTTATGGTATGGAAAAGTAAAAATGGATAAATTTTTCAAACACCACTTCATAAGACGATCACTGTTCAAGACTTGGATGAGATATAGAAAATTCTTCTCAGAAGAAAGACCACTTTGGATAGTACCAGCAGAAGTGATTAATCCATATTCAAGAAATCAAGGGTTAGATTGGCTACCTTATAAAAGTCTTTTAAAATTAGAAGGGAAAAACTTTGTGTTAAAAGACAGATTTGATGTGGAATTTGAATATGATTGGTTGAAGTATAGACAGATTTATGACTTATTTAAGACCGATAAAAGAGAATATGGTTTTAGAGAAAATAACACTGAAATTGAAACTGTATGGCTTGAGAAAGGTAAAAAAATGATTTCTAAACTGTACAAGGTTTTATTGAAATGGTATACTGAGGACGAAATTGTAAAAGAGCAAATGATAAAATAGGCGGTAAATATTAATAATGAGATATTAATGACATCTTGGGAATATTTGTGGAAAAAGTCAATGAAAATTTCAACTTGTGTAAATGTTAAAGAGAATTGTTATAAAATGATGTACAGATGGTATATGACGCCTAAAAAAATTGCTATTATAAATGAAAGTATGTCTAACAAATGTTAGAAATGTAAGAAACATGAAGGGTCTTTTTACCATATGTGGTGGACATGTGATAAAGCAGTAAAGTATTGGACTGAGATCCACAATGAGATACAAAAAATTTTGAAATGTACTTTTAAGAAAGACCCACAGATGTTATTGTTAGGTCTTAAAATGGAAGAAATAAATGTAGCCAAGAGAACACTATTATGGTACTTGATTATAGCAGCTAGACTGACTTTTGCTCAATGTTGGAAACAAAATAAAGTACCTGAAACATGGGAATGGATTAAAAAGACGTTGTTTATGGCAGAAATGGACAAATTAACAAGAAAATTAAACAACGAAGAAGATGAAACCTTTTTCGGAGACTGGAAAGACTTTCAAGAATACCTGTTGAAGAACTGGGATGTTAAACGTGGTTTGATTTGTTTTGACAGCTATTGAGGAGAAGTGGAAAGAGACTCAGATCTTTGAATTGTTACCATTAGTAAAAGAAATATGTTTAGTAGTAAATGTAATTGTATAAGAGAAATATCAAGGGGGTTGGAGCAGTGCGGGAAGCCTTGTTTGGGGGGGAGAGGGAGAAAGAAAAATGGATATGTATTGGTTTGTTTAAATTGTATGAACATGTGATATATCCAATAATAAATTGTATTAAAAAAAAAAAAACACTGGCTTCTCTTATGTTCTTATGTTATGTTCTTAATAGATAGGGACTCTTGGTCTGGGGCAAGGGATGCTCTATATTCTTGGTGCTTGGGGGGGCAACAGTGGGAGAGCTTCTAGTGTCCTGGCCCCACTGATGGACCTCCTGAGGGCACCTGGTATTTTTGGCCACTATGTGACACAGAGTGTTGGAAGGGATGGGCCATTGGCCTGATCCAACATTGGCTTCTCTTATGTTCTTAAGTCCTTAAGGAATAGATAGGGACTCTTGGTCTGTGGCAAGGGATGCTCTGTATTCTTGGTGCCTGGGGGGGGCAGCAGTGGGAGGGCTTCTAGTGTCCTGGCCCCACTGGTGGACCTCCTGAGGGCACCTGGTATTTTTGGCCACTGTGTGACACAGAGTGTTGGACGGGATGGGCCATTGGCCTGATCCAACACTGGCTTCTCTTATGTTCTTATAAAGAACAATACAAAGGAGGGACATATCACAAAAGATTGTCATTAAACATAGGAACACAGTTGAGAACAAAAACATTGACTGACTACTCCTATTCTTTTTCGGGAGACAGTTAGATATTCCTTGCTGTTTTGCTGGCACGGCTCTTTGTTCTGAATCAAACTTCCCTTGAGGCAAGGGCTTGGTTGCAAGCATTCAGGCTATTTATCAGGGCATACTCATGAAGCCAGTATTTGGCATGCTTAAAGGAGAATTCTTATAAGTCTACTCAGTTTAAAACTGTTCACAAGAAACGTTTCGCTGTTGATGTTACTCTAAACACTGTTCAGGAATTCAGTTTTCATGCAGCATTTGCTTTGGTGAGAGGTCATGTAAAATTAATTGATTACTGAAGTTCTGCTTTTAGAGCACACCGTACCTGTAGATCTTAGGGTTTTTTTGGCATTTTAAGAACTTTGGTACTGGCCAGATTACCTTATTCAGAACGAGTTTGCTCCTGTTCTTTAGGCAATATTGACGCTATTGCACACATTCTCCTGGGGCATCCATTGTAATGTTAAGCTCCGAAGATACTATTTTTCATCATGACTGTCAGCCGGCTCTGATTCATAATCCCTTGAGATGGTTATACTTCTACTTGCTGATAAGGACCTCTCAAAAATCCCTGCAGTTGCAAAAACTTTTTAATCCTTTTGTCTATTGGGTAATAGATGACTTATAATAACTATTCACTGCTTAAGACCTATGCTTCGTAGAGCTTTGATTAGATGAATGGAAAGGAACACAGCTGATTTGTGATCTGAAATTCCAGGGCCGGGAAACAGAAACTAGAGAAAGGTGCATAATAGCTGTCTCTTTGCTGATGGATAAAAACGCCAGTTTAATAGCTGTACATTCTTAACCTGTGATAAGCTGTACTGACTAATTTTTGGGTGACAGGCGACTTCAGATGAGGACGAGAATAACAGAAGAGAGAATCTGAGGAATCCGGAAGAAGGGCTAGTAGAAGCAATTCCAGGGAGTGAGGAAACCGGTGACTTGGAAGCGGAATCTAACCCATCAAGTAGGGAAGAAGAAAGTGAAAGCATCCCGAATGCGTGTCAGCAGGCAGGACGCCCTGGAAACCTCTTACCGGAATGCCTGAATGCCACAGACCCATCCCTCGGGGATGCCACAGCAAAGCCTACCATAGTTCCTACAACAGAAACAACTCACAGTAGCCCGCCCCGACGATGCCAGCCACTCAGAAATCCAGGGTCATCGTGCAATGAATCCACAGCAGAGGATGAACTGAAATTGGCTGAGGCGCTCAGTGAATTTGCAATCGATTTCTACGTGGCAGCGATTCAGCACGAGAAGAGTGACTCTAACCTGGTCTTCTCACCCTTCAGCATCTCCATGATGCTTTCCAACCTCTTGCTAGGTGAGTCTGCACTCTCAGGCCTGGACACAACGATTGCAACCTGAAGGCTGCTGGTTTGTTTTTTTAAAAAATCAATGTCAAAATACAGCTCACATAAAAAGATCACCACTCACAACGTATGAAGACCTGCCTTGTGTGTTTTCTCTGTGATGAGTACATAGACTGAGCAGCCACAGTGCTGAAAATCTTGACTCATGTATTTGTGGAAAGAAAACTTTTCACATTGTAAATATCGCTGTATGCATATGATTGACTAAACAAAGGGCTTTCTCATAGAGGAAATGTAACTTTTGAAGCAGTCCTCATACTGTTTGGGCAGATTCCTCGTTTGCTCCCACACACATTTCCACCTCTTTAGCTCACAGCTCTCCTCCGTTGTTCTTATCAGAGCTCTTTTTGTAGCAGGAACTCCTTTGCATATTAGGCAACACACCCCTGATGTAGCCAATCCTCCAAGAGCTTACAGAGCTTTTCTTACAGGGGCTACTGTAAGCTCTGGGAGGATTGGCTACACTAGGGGTGTGTCGCATAATATGCAAAGGAGTTCCTGCTACAGAAAGAGCCCTGGTTCTTATGAGCTCACTGTGATTTGCTACACCACCTTTGTCATTAATTTACTTAAAGCACTTTCCCGTGTGCTGATGGTTAGTGCTGGGACTCAAGGGGGACTCTGTATTTCTTGCCAATTCTTTTGCCCAAACAATTTGAAAATCAAATTGTGGATCCACGTGACCCTGCTCCCTCCATTTTCTTTCATTCCTGTTCATTTTAGTCTGTTTGCCTCGACACTGATGACATGTCTGACTGTTATATAGGGAAATCTATGCCTGATTTCTTAGCATGTGTGCAAATATGCATAATCTCAGAGGTCAGAGTACTGGGTGTTTTGCACACACATCATCTTCCTTCCCCATATCAAACTCACTTTCCGCTTCTTCTCATTTTCATCAGAACCTTAATTTGCACTGCTGTGAGTGGCCAGCCATCCTAGCAGTCACGAAACCCCACGCCCTCTTCCTTGAAGGCAAGCCATGGACAATATATTGCTTGGCTGTCTCTTGTGTCAGTCACAAAGCCACCCATACTTCTCATAGCAGTTTTTAAAGTATTAAAAAATCATTACACTTTAACAAGCAGCAAAGCTCTGAATTAACACTTGTACATTCAATGCTGCACAATGCTCCATCTTTCTATATTATACCTCTGAGGATGCCAGTGACAGCTACCGGCGAAACGTCAGGTCCTACAGTGGCAAGACCACGGCCATACACCCCGGAAAATCTACAGCAACTAAATTCAATGCTACCATGGCAAAATGTAGGGACTCCTAATCAAAGGCAACAGAGAGCATTCCTGCATTAAAAAACAAGACACTTGGCTGAAGGGAGTTCTTGGTTAGACTTTGGTTATCACTGACAATCTGTCAGGTTCTCCAGAAAGTCAGTCAAACACCAGGCTCCATAAAGAAGACAGCGTTTATTGAAAGCAGTTCTAAGAGACACGTTAACAATGCATTGTCAGTGATAACCAAAGTCTAACGATACCCACAGTTAGACTAGCTTCGAAATGCCCCCCCCATCTATCTACCAATAGTTGCCAAGCGCGCGCGCGCGGCAAAGATGCGAAAGTTGTAAATATTACCAAACGGCCAGAGCTGTCCCAAACAGAGGAGAACAGAGAAAAGAGTCTGTGGGACCCAAGGACATTTGGTGAGATAACAGATAGCCCAGGCACTCTAAATCTGGGTTTCCTAGGCAACCTGTTCACCTCCCTACATTCCAGAACATGAAAAGTTGCAGACCAGCCCTCCCTCCTTCCCTTCCATCCATCTCATGTCAGGATTACCTGACATTCGCACCCAATCCCATTCTTTCTGTATCCATACCTTTGCCTTACAGGAGCCCGTGGACATACCAAAGAAGATCTCGAGAACGTGCTCTCCTACCCTGAAGAATTCACTTGTGTCCATGAGGCCATGGGCACGTTCCGCAAATCAGAAGTCATGAAGGCAGCCTCTGCCATGTTTGTCCAACCAGGTGAGTAAATTGCCAGTTCCAAGAGGGGTGAGTCCCTCTCTCTGTGTGGTCTGTCTATGAGGGAGAACGATTCTGTTCAAATGGACTCTACCACTTCATGTAAAAAAATTCACATGCTATGCTAGTTTTCCAGTTCCAGGGATCTATTAATGTAGGGGAATATTGAAAAAATATAATTTCCTCACCTGCAATATTTGAAGGTCCACAGGCCATTCTAACACCTCAGTAGGGTTGCCAGATCTGGGTTGGAAAATACCTGGAGACTTTGGGGGTGGATCCAGGAGAGGGCGGGGTTTCGGGAGGGGGAGGGGCCTCAGCACGGTCCAAGGCCACAGAGGCTGCCCTCCAAAGCAGCTGTTTTCTCCAGGGGAGCTGATCTCTGCCAGCTGGAGATCAGTTGTGAAAGTGGGAGATCCCCAGGCCCCACCTGGAGGTTGGCAACCCTACACCTCTGCATCCTGCCGCCTCTTTATTGCTTCATTCTACTGCATGGGTAGCTCAGACCTTATTCACAAAGAGAAGTGAATTTCAAAACCACAAAAACTATATTCCTCATCTTCATCTTTGGATTATTGCTGAATTTCCGTAACCCTTTATTGAACAGCATAATATTAGATGACTGGAATTACTGTGTAAAAAAAACAAGGTGGGTTCAGCCGGGCTGGTCCGAAGCAACAGAGCAAATAGTTCGAGTCCAGCGGGGGCACCTTTAAGACCAACAAAGTTTTATTCAAGGTGTGGGCTTTTGTGTGCAGGCACACTCTGTCAGACAATGAAATGGAATTGTGGGTCATAGTTGTATATACAGAGAGAGGGTGGCTTGTTAAACTAGCATGCAAAATAGTGGCCAAGTTCACACTGGCAGTTTGCCCCGAGATAGGTGTATTTCAGCAACGTTTCACAAGCGGATTAAAGGGGCCGTTCACACAGGCACATCTGTCTGGCGTTCCCCAGCCGTACTCAGCCCGTCTTGTAATGCTTCCCTCCCAAGTTTAAAAGATACCTGGTAAAAGTGGTATCAAATCCTGGAAAGCATGTCTATCCCATGTATATCCCGCACCAACACAGTGTGAACACTAAAAGCCGTGATTTTGATTCCTTGAGATTCTCTGGGAGAGTCTGACTGCTGGGTGGCTGCCTGCTTGCCTGCCTTAAGTGCGGCTGTCTGGGTTTCCCCATTGGAAACAATGGAGGTAATGGGGGTAACCTGTTTGGGTGCCCATAGAATTAGGCCCATTGGTCCAATTGCTTTGAGATGTGGGGATGTATGTGGGGGGGATGTATGTGGGGAGAGGCTCCCGAAGCTACCCTGAAAATTTGGAGCCTCTCCCTCAAACCCCTCCCCCCCCAGAGCTACTGACAGCACTATGGGAAAAAAGTAATTTTTTTCCCACCATAGAGAACAATGGAGGGGATGGGGGCAACCTGTTTGGGGGCCCATAGAATTGGATCCCCTGGTCCAATGTTCTTGAAACTTGGTGGGTATCTTGGGAGAGGCTCCAACAGCTATCCTGTGAGTTTGGAGCCTCTCCCTCAAACCCCCTCCCCTCCAGCCCCCAGAATATACCCTATGTTTTCACCATTGACTTCAATGGCCCATAGGATATAATGGGGCTGAAATTGACATTCGGCTGGCCTGAAAGACAAGAATGGCTTGTAGGCCGAAGCTGACATGCGGGAGCCTTTCTGCCCTTGGAAGCTGCGCTCTAGTGTGCTCCCCCCCCACAAAAGACCCCTGAACCTGCTTAAGGACTGTTGTGTACAGAGTGGTTACTACAGGACCTGACAATAAGGGAGTAATGCGAGTGGCATTATTTCTCCACTGAACGTGTGGATGCATCCATGGGAGTAAATGGGGGGAGTTATGCCTGATACACAGAAGTTAGGTTATGAGGGACACTTTTGGGCATAATAAGGTCATAGATTCTCAGATATCATATTAGTAGGTGCAAGACAAGTGTCATGTGAATGGTTCTAACAGCCTTTGGGAGTGTATTCCTAGCATGAGAGTTGCTATTCCCTGTAGTTTTGTAGTAGGTCAGACACCTTTAATCCTCTAACTCTATTTGTATTTTCATTAGCCACTGTGGGTCCCCACTGAAGAGAAAAATGGGAAAGAGATGTTTATTGCCAAGGAAACAATTATAATATATCATTGGTGCTGTTATTATCTCTTACGTGAACTTCTTTGAGGGAGCATGTTCATAACTACTGCATTGTTTGGTGCAGTGGTTAAGTGCGCGAACTCTTATCTGGGAGGACCGGGTTTGATTCCCCCACTCCTCCACTTGCACCTGCTGATGTGACCTTGGGTCAGTCACAAGCTCTGGCACAGCTGTTCTCTCAAGGACAGTTTCTGTCAGAATTTCTCTCAGCCCCGCCTGCCTCACAGGGTGTCTGTTGTGGGGAGGGGAAGGGAAATGGGTTTGTAAGCCGCTCTGAGACGCCTTTGGGCAGTGAAGGGCAGGGGGTATAAATCCAAACTCCTCTTCTTCTTCTTCTTCTTCTTCTTCTTCTTCTTCTTCTTCTTCTTCTTCTTCTTCTTCTTCTTCTTCTTCTTCTTCTTCTTCTTCTTCTTCTTCTTCATTGTATTATCAGTGTTTGTTAATCAGGTGGAGTTATAATTTTGTCATTTTCCCCCTCATCACTGCTCATCTGAATCCCCGCGATGCTCCCCCACAATACTGGACTACTGCTTCTTTCATAGCCTGCCAGCCCCATAGACTCCTGTTCGTTTCCTCCATGTCTGGACTCCCCACAAGAAGAGTATATGTAACCAGTGGGGCAGTGGGAATATTAATGGTGGTATCAAGTTTATGGGAAATTACTTCTCAACATTAGTGTAGCGCTTTTCCTAGGTTTTCAACACACTTCACTTATATCTCAATAATCCTTACAACAACTCTTTAAGTCACAAGAATACTGTCGCTACAATATAGACCGGGGGCAGAGAGAGAATGTGACTGGCGTAATTTAAACAGTAAATGCTTGTCTGAACTAAGATTGTAAACAGAGATTTCCATATTCTCCATTCATGCTCGGTTACAGAAGTTAATTTCAGATATGGGGTAACATTAATGATGACTGATATGCATATGAAGCTGTTCTTTTACCGCACATAATCTACAAGTCCTTCTGACCAGAGAAAATCTTTCAGGTCCTTTTCAGTAGGTATAGTTATTAATATAATTGCCCGACTCTTCATTTGGATTAGGTGAAACCTGTCGAGATTTATTTATTTATTTATCGAGATAATCCACAGAACAAGGAATGTGACTTTCCAATATTTTAGATTGCCTCTCCTTGGTTTTCTGGTGCACAGGCATCAACTGGAACGAGGATTTCCGTCGGCTGTCACAAAAATTCTACCGCAGCGTGATACGGAGCCTCACTAATGACAGCACCCATGATGTGAATGAAATCAACGACTGGGTGAGAAGAAATACTGACCAGAAAATCAAAAAGCTCTTGGATCAGCTGGATTCAGACGCCCAGTTGGTGCTTGTCAATGCTGTCTACTTTCACTGTAAGTGGCAAGTCGTCAAACCTCCCAGCCCCACAGACACCAAGCCGGCCTGGGCCTTGAAGCCCTACATGGCAGGCCGCCTTGGGAGTGCCCGTGCAGAGTCTTGATCCTTTCCCCCTTGTCCTTTGCCAAGTCTCTTCCCCCAATTATTCATTATCCCCTTTTCCCACCTGTCCTTCATTCCCCTTCCCCGTGTTTCATTCTCATACAATCTAACCCTGTCCTGCCAAAGGTTCATGGCCTCCAACGTATCTCCCCCTGCTCCGTTGCGTTACCTGCGTACGCTTCTCCCCCTCGTCACTGCTCATCTGAACCCCCGCGATGCTCCCCCACAATACTTGACTACTGCTTCTTTCATAGCCTTCCAGCCCCATAGACTCCTGTTCGTTTCCTCCATGTCTGGACTCCCCACTAAAGCCCCGTTCATGGCCTGTCCCGTATTCTTAAGCTACATCGGTAGCCACCTTATTTGGGAGGGGTGGGGATTTCAGTGGGAAAGCCAATCATGGGTAAGTCCCTCTCAGCTCTACAGTCCCTATCAAATCCCCCCACCTCTGTAGCTGCTTTGAAACATGGGGGGGGGGGAATAGGAAATCTGATCACAGATTTCCCATTTAATGGACAGTCTGGCCACTAGACTGTGAACTTGCCAAATACGAAGCGTTATTTCTTTTTCTTTTCTTTTTCAAAAATGTGCAACTCCGTTTAATAACCTTTCTAGGTTGTATGTATAAATAACTTCTCTCTGATCCAAGTTCTTTACCTTTCCAGCCAAGTGGAAGACCACATTTAAGAGAAAAAACACAATCAAGGAAACATTCTACCGTCCAGGCCTCTCGCCCGTCAAGGTCTCCATGATGACCAGTAAGAAATATCCATTGGCCTCCTTCATTGACCAGACCTTGCAGGCCAAGGTAACACTCATGACCCAGTGCTGATGGGTTCCGTCAGGTGTCCCTGCACTTTCCCGAGCAGCACGATTGGGCATCAGAAACTTGTGCGTGTTTGTTTTTTTAATTCCTTTATCTACAGTCGTTCCAGTAGAGCATAAGTGGAGGCAGATGGGTGGTGCCAGCCTAAGGGTGACTGGCACTGTGGCTGGCAGCCTAGTCTGCTTCCCGAAGGGTTTGGTTAGTGAGCGGCTGCCAGGTTAAAGAGTTTGTAGCTGGTTTTTTGAGGCGGCCACTGCATCAGTGTCCCCAGCGACTGCACTGTAGCATCCCCTCCATGTGTTGTGTCGCAATGGCTGGGCCGTGATGGACAGGGCAGGCAGAACCAATCAGGGGCTGGCAGGGCCAGGGGGGCCTGGGCCAGTGCCCTTCACAGCCCAAGGGCAGGAAGGGGCATGGGCAGGGATGCTGGGCCACGGCTGCAGCACACCTCCCACCCCTTCAAAGGGACCAAGTCCTGCCACAAGTCCCTGGGTAGCTGGCCGAGATGGGAAGGGCCCCACCAGCCCCCCTACAGCAGAGACCTCAAGCGGGGCCTTGCCCCACACAGTACAAAGGGTGCTCTCACCTTGGGAGGGACACGGGGAGACGTGTGCAGTCATGGAGTCCTCTGCTCACTGGCAGCAATTCCCAGCAGCCCGGCCATGCAAGCGAGGACATCGCTAGGCCAACCCCTCGGGACCCTACAGGCCGTGGAGCGGGAGGGGGTCGCCGGGGCGGGATGTCATGCAGGAGTCCGTAGCACTGCTGACAGGTCCTCCAGCAGCCTCTTGAGACACCCCTGCCCGTCCATCCCCTGGCACCCCTCGTGACAGCAGGCGGCTCGCCCACATGCCTGGCAGTCACAAGATACACACGCCGGCCCTCCTGTGCACTGGTGGCCCCTGGAGGAAGCAACAGAGCTCCGGCCTCTCTCCCTCGATCACCGCCCACATGCAAGAGGGGCGGGGGATGGGCTGAGCTGGCCAGGGGGGCCCTATTCCTGTTCCCCACTGCCCCCCACCACCTTCCGAAGACATTTGAGTATGCCCACTGCATAGCCTCCCCCTCGGCTGCTGGCCCTGGGGGCTCTGGGGTGCCCCATGTACAGAGGATGGCTGACCTGGCCGCCCCTTGTCTCAGGAAAGTCCGGACATGGAAATGGCATCATGATGTCATGGTCTTGTGATCATCAGGGAGAAGGGCCCTGGGGTGGGGGGACAGAGAATGGAGCCTCAGCCCGTGTGGGCACGATCCCATCCCACTACAGGGCCACAACCCGGGCTCACCATCTCCTCGCCTCTTCCCCCCTCCCCTGGCTGTCTATCACTGGACGCCGTCTGCTCCTGGCTCAGCACAAGGGGACAGAGTCCTGGGTCGTGAGGCACTGGGGCTTCGGACAAGCACTCTGCCAGGGAAGAGGGGGTGGCCACAACAGTGGAGGCCTCCTTCCGCCTGGGCCACGGGGCTGGTTCCTGGCTGCACGGGGCACTGCCCCCTCCGGGTCCTACTGTTGGCCTCACAATGACATCACCACTTTGAGAGTTGCCTACAGGGGGAAGGGCAGGTGTCAGCTAATATCAGGGGGGCTGGGGCGGCTGGGGGCGGCAGGGTGAGTGGTGCCCCCCTGCAGCGATGAGGGGGCAGCAGGTCCCCCCTTGCTCATCACACAACACCTTGATGCTGCAGCCACCCACTGTCACGCTGGTATCACCGCCTGTACGAGGGCCACGGCTCTAGCCAGCCCCCATTTCTGGTACTAGATACACATTAGAACCAATAGTAATTCCCTTTTCCCAGCGGGGAGGTGGGGGTGTAGGGGAAAATGACTTGGGGGGGGAAGCATGGTGATTTCAGCTCTCCTTTTTTCAAGCAGGGGAGGAAAACTCCCCCCCCTTTTCTTGCCAGTCTGAGCCTCCAGCGTGAGAGAGACGGCAAGTTTGAAACCTCCAGGGGAGCTTGAACGTACACCAAACACAGTTTTCAGCATACTTTAAAAAAATAAAACAAATTGCACACAAGCTTCCCTTGGAAAGTCTCTCTGCTTAACTGTCCCCACTGTTTGAAGTTTGCACCAAGCACAATCAATCTCTCTTTTTTAGCCTTCCCCATCTTGTGGTACCAGCCTCCTTCCCACCCTGTGGTACCCGTCTCCTTCTCCCCAACAAACCACTTGCTAACAGCCCCTAGCACAGTCTCCCCCATTCCCTCTGGCTGACACCAGCAGCCATCTTGCCCATCACCTTGAAGCACTGCCCATAGGGAGGCGGGACTTCCGCTACGTGTGGGGGGATGGGGCAGCTGTCAAAAGGATTGACTAAATGAAGTGTATACCCCATTACTACTAACATTGTTAATTTGATATAATGATAGTAATAAAAATAGCTTCTTTGGTTCATTCATATCAAAAAGTGAACCCTGACTTAGTACCCCTGCAGTATGACCGTTTCCAGAGTTCTTAGGAAGAAGCCATAGAACTTAAGTTGGTTTCATACCAGTTTAAATTTTTAGTGTAGATGTCTTTTTATAGTCCAAATGTTTACACATTTCTATGTTTCAGAGTTCTCAGTAGCATGTCAGTGGGCCAAAACAGATTAAAACAGTAGGAGATCCATGAATGGTCTTCCCAGCCTGTTTAAAAGGCTAATCGTTTTTGTGCAAAGTCCCAATCTGATTCAACACTGGAGGGAGAAGAGAATTAACTCTTCTACCTTCTCACCCAACCCTATCCAAATACCTTTATTGGCATAAGAAAAAAAGAAATATACAACATGGCAAATTTACAGAGAATTTCAATTATAAAATCAGTCAGGCATCAGATAGGAGAGCTAATCTTTTGCTCCTTGCTTGTTATGGCAGCCAAAAGGTACTTTGCAACTCAACTCGTAATATGGGAACATCGGTCAGATAGTAAAAAAGATACAAACTTTTGCCTCAGGTAAACCATGGAAGTTAGGCACAATAGGCCTGATTATATAGTCCTGCATTTCCTCATAAAAATCACAATGGAGTAAAACATGGGCTACCATTTCGAGGTGCCTTCCTTTGGATGGGCAGAATCTTTCTTGATAGGGAATGTTGGCAAACCTCCCAGACAATACCGCTGAGGGTAAAACATTTAGTCTTGCTACCATAAAAGAGCAGCGTAACTGGGGTGAGGTAATCTGGGAAAGGTAAGCGGCAGGCAGCCCATAGTTTAGAAAGATACCAAATGCCAAGGGTGAGCAAGTTTTGAGTTCAAGACAACAGAAAGTTGGTTTCTCAATATCTAAAATCCTCTGTTTCAAAGTTCTGAATGCCAGTGTTTCACTTAACATACAGAGATTGTCCAAAGAGACACCTATAGAATGTATTTTCTTCTGAATCTGACTATACCAAATGGAAACAAAGGAATCAGCTAGCTTTGTATGAATATAGCTAGCAGGTTCTGCCCTAAAGTGTAAGCGTAGTCAGAACTTTAAGGTTAGTAGCCATGTCCTAGTCTCTATCAGATGCATTCCAGTCTCTAAACACATGGTAGCATAGCTGACACAATTGGGGACCCCCAAAATACAGCGTAAAAACATTGCCTGGATTTGCTCAAGCTGGGTGTTGAAGGCACTAACCCAGATGGGGATCCCGTATAATAGCTGAGAGACTGTCTTGGCATGAAAGACGCGAGGGGCAGCTGGGACAAACTGATTGCCCTTCTTGTAAAAAAAGCTAACTCCCACAGGCGAACTGCACCTTGCTGAAATGACTGCTTGTGTTGTTCTATCCAGTTATGGTTGTATTGGGGGGGGACCCAAGGATTTAAAGGATTTTACTGGTTCGATATTATTTCCTTTGACACATCAGCTTTGTGCTTTCCAGGACTCAGAGAATACTAAAATTTTGGATTTTGCATAGTTTATGGACAGAGAATTTGCCTCACAGTAGGAGGTGAAGGCAAACAGCGGGCGCTTGAGGCCCTTCTGCGAGCGTGATAATATAACTGCATCATCAGCATAAAGCAATAAAGGAATAGCCTGTGACCCAAGTTTAGGGGGATGACATAAGAACATAAGAGAAGCCAATGCTGAATCAGGCCAATGGCCCATCCAGTCCAACCCTCTGTCACACAGCGGCCAAAATATACCAGGTGCCCTCAGGAGGTCCAGCAGTGGGGCCAGGGCACCAGAAGCCCTCCCACGGCTGCCCCCTCCAGCACCAAGAATAGAGTGCATCACCTGCCCCAGACTGAGAATTCCCATCTATACCGTGTGGCTAATAGCCACTGATGGACTTCTGCTCCATACGTTTATCTAATTCCCTCTTGAAACTGTCCATGCTTGTAGCTGCCACCACCTCCTGTGGCAGTGAATTCCGTGTATAAGAACATAAGAACATAAGAGAAGCCAATGTTGAATCAGGCCAATGGCCCATCCAGTCCAACACTCTCTGTGTCACACAGCGGCCAAAATATACCAAAATATGCCATCAGGAGGTCCAGCAGTGGGGCCAGGACACTAGAAGCCCTCCCACTGCTGCCCCCTCCAGCACCAAGAATAGAGTGCATCACCTGCCCCAGACTGAGAGTTCCCATCTATACCCTGTGGCTAATAGCCACTGATGGACTTCTGCTCCATATGTTTATCCAATTCCCTCTTGAAACTGTCCATGCTTGTAGATGACCATCAATAGCATTTAGGGAGGGGGCCAAATCATTCAGAAATAAATTAAACAGGTAGGGGGCTAAGATGCAATCCTGTTTGACTCCCTCATTGGAGGAGATTTTAAAGTTAGTCCACCTAGGCCATTGAACCGCACTTGACAGCTATTAAAGGAATACATTTTATGAATAAGGAAAAGTAAGCATTTATCTAGACCCATGTTATCCAATTTATTCCAAAGAAGGTCCTTGGGAATGGAATCAAATGCCCCTTCCAGATAAAGGAAGGCTGAAAACAGCCTTCTCCCCCCTGGACCGCTGTATTTCTCTATCAGAGGGTCAATACCTTCTCATGGTTTCATCAGTTGCAATGAACTCCCTCCCAACCTATACGCACTGGTATTCGCCGTAGAAAGGAGGTGGTGATGGTAGTGCAATTAATGAAACCCCTCAGGGCTAGATGGATTAAACCCCTTCTCTCCCTTTGCATCATGGGCCCCGTCTACCCTGGAGCCAAGTTCAGTCACGACTACCTTTTTCAAAAGTGCTGGGAAGATCTCACCACGGACCGCTGAGCACCAAGTCTGTTTTGGCCCTGTGTTTTTCCTCCCTTGGCAGCGTCCTTGAATAGCACAGGTTCCCACTCCTGAAGTGGGACGCATCTTTAAACTCCGACCATACACCAGATGAACAATTTTAGGGATTTCTTAGGGAACCCCCACCAAACAGCTTGCAAAGGGGGGAGCTATAAAGCACAATGTTGCAGAAGCCGCTGTGGTTTGCAAATCCCAAGCCAGGAGGAGGAAGGAGAAAGTATTCACGGAAAGCAGTGCTGCATAAGAATACAGAAGAGACATAAAAAGTTCATACCGTTCCTCTTCCCAGGTCGGTTGCCTGCAGCTCTCCCACAACATGAGCCTGGTTGTTATCCTGCCTCGGTCCCTGTCGCAGAACCTTTCTGATGTGGAGAAGCAGCTCAGCGGCAACGTCTTCAGGTCCGTGATGGCCCGGCTGGAGCAGGTCCCTCTCAAACCGACCGTCGTGACTATTCCCAGGTTCAGGGTGGACTCCTCCCTGGACCTCATGGCCATCGTGGGAGAGATGGGTAAGAAAAGCGAGACGGGGGGCGGGAGGGCTGAAAGCAGGAAGGAAGGGGCGTCAGTGTTCTCAGGTTTTACACTGTGAGTTATGGGGGAAATCCCATCCTCGGGGCATATTCCGTTCACTCGTATCCGTCTTTTTCACGAGGAAGCTGTTTGTGGACTGTATAGGGGGACTGATTCAGGGGCTTCAGGTGGAAACGGGGAGCAAGACCCACACGACAGGTTTCTCATGTTATTCTGGTTTACTCCAGTGGGCCACACGGAGCCAGGAAGGTCCTCACAGAATCAAGAGCTTCACTGAAATGAATTAAATGGTCTATAGAAGCGCAAGGATCAATGTACCATAAAAGAAACAAAAAAGAAAGGGGAAAATAGGTAAAGCTCAAGGCATTTGGGGTATTCTTTTTTACTTTTTTTAGTAGTTTATTTTATGGTATGTTGATTGCTGTTTCTCAGTAAACCATTTAATTCCTTTCTGTATGTACCTTACTGGTTCAGTACTGAAGCAAACGGGACCCGGGTTAACACCTATTACAGCAGTTCGAGTTAACTGAAAAAGCTTATAGTGTGAGATAAATCAACAGATCTTCAGAGTGGAATGAGGAGAAATCCTGATACATGGGGAAGAGGTCACTTTCCATCCCTGATTCCGGATACCTTTTTTTCCTAATATGTATTCCCCATTTCATTGATATCTGGAAATCTGTGAAGCTGCTGGACACTTCTTAGATCTAGGGTTCCCAGACCACTGGTCAGGGTGAGGGAGCCCCTGATTTTGGGGGGATTCTGCTCACTGCTGGCCAGCTGCCTGGCAGGGGAAGTCCCACCCAAAACAGTGACGTCACATGGTGACATCCCCAAAGTGATGATGTCACATGGAACTGACGTCAACACATCGGCAATGTGATGGGCAAAACTCTGTGGTTTGAGCCCAATTTCAACCATAGAGTTTGCCCCCAAAGCAGACTGTTGCCGTGTGATGTCGCCGATGTGATGATGCCACCCCCCACGCCCCCCCGCTGGTGCAGTGGCCATGCCTGGCAACCCTAGCTAGGTCGGGGGTGTCAGACATAAGACCGGGGGGCCGGAACCAGCCCATCCAGGGCTCTCATTGGCCCGCAAGCAAGCAACGGGTGCAAGGGAGGGAACAGAAGAGTGCTTGGGGGAGGGGAGGGGAGGGGAGTGGGTGGAGACACTCGGACTGGGGCTTCAGGATGTCCGAACAGTCTGGTCTGCAGCAGTCAAGCCCTGGGGGGGCGTCTTTCCAGTGCTGCACTGCTGGGTCTCCAGTCTGCCCGTGTGGGCTTTCTTCTGCGCTCCCTCCCAGTCCAGGGGGCCTTGCAGCGAGGAGGCACCAACTCGTAGCTTACCGGCTGCTGTCCTTTATACAGTTTCTATCTCTGGCACCTGGCATTACGTTTCATGGCACACCGTGGCCCAGCCCAGTAAAGTGGCCTTTATGTCGGATCCGGCCCTCGGAACAAATGGGATTGACGCCTCTGGCCTAGATACTCCTGCCGAGCCTGCACAGCTGGTGCTTCCTAGTCCTGCGACGTGAGACCCCAACCCTTTCACACCCCGAGCCCAATGAAGTCTACCAGCCAAGTGCTCTCAGGCTCAAAAGGCACAAATCCAGGAGCTTTATTGACCTGCTGGCTTTAATGGCGGCTGAGCAGCACAGAAGCTGTGCGGGCCAATGCTAAGTGATCTGTTCCCGTGTCGTTCTGGTTAAGGTTCCAGGCTTCTGTCCTGCATCTCCCAAGGAAGGGACTAGTTCACGTATCATCAGAGCTGATATTCATTTATTCATTCCATCCTTTATCCCCCTCTAGCGTATGGTATTTTCTTCGAAGCCAACCTGTGTGGGATTTCTGAAAATGAAGAACTGGCGGTGTCCAGTGCCCGGCACAGAGCCGTGATGGAAATCAACGAGGAAGGAGTGGAGGCAGCTGCCGCCACGGCTATTTCCCTGGCGCGCACGGCCAATTTCTTCGAAGTGCAGCAGCCCTTCATCTTTGCGGTGGTGAATCAGGAGAGGTTCCCCATCTTCATGGGGCGCATCAACAATCCGCAGGCCTCATAACTTCCTCCTCCTTGCTCCTGTCGCTTCCTGCCTGCAGGGTGTCACATCTTCCACAGCAGGATTGTCCTCGGCTCGTCTTCACACATAATGCTTTGCTTGGCTGTGGGGCATGCGCAGAGTTCTTCAGAGCCCTCTTCGTTTTAACCAATTACTTTTAAAAAATCCATTTCCACCTTTTTGGCTGAGGATTGGGTTTCCCTTCTGCCTGAATTCCCCTCCCCTTATTTGCCCCCCTCTGTCCTCATTTACGTGGCAGACTGAAAAGGACATCCCCATCTGCCGGGGTCCTCCTTCTCCCAGGTGTGGCCACGGCAACAAGCCTGCCAGCCCCTTGCATCCCCTTCTGCATGACGTATAAGGAATAAAGAGTGACCATGTCAGCTCACCGGAGTGTTACTGATGTGTTCCTGGAAGAGGGTGCTGGAGGAAATGTTGGGTGAGAGTTTTATTAGGGCAAGAACTCAGATCAGTGTATTCGTTGAATCTGAATTAGTTGAATCACAAAGGGTGGATGAGACAGTAAAATTGTCTGGGTTTAGATCGTAGGTGGGTAAGCCGCTGATTTAAGGTTCCTCCCTGTAATAAATTCCCTGAACATAGACAACTAGCATGTCAAGGAGGCAGTTTCATTAGAAGACTTCTCTCTGAAATCTTGTTCCCAGTTTGACAGGGTCTTGTTTTGTACGTAGCTCTGTGCGAAGGAACAGACTTGCAAGGCTCCCCACCCCCACCCCCTTTCAGTCTCCATTCAGTGATGCTGCTCTTGGTTCCCGGAGGCACCAAAAACAAACTGGGTAGTAACTGCTGCCAGCAGTTCTGAGAATATCTCCTGCTAAATGGACCTGTGTATTTAACACTTTACCTGCATTGCTGTTTAGAGGTTCCGCCTGGTTGCCACACCTCCTGCTTCCTCCGACCAGCTAGCATGTGACAATCTGTTGCAACTGCACAATTCTGAGCTATGAGGCTCCAGGGGTGGTGAGCTTGCCATCTGCCCTTCCCCTGGTATGGCCCCAGAGGTCGAGCTCAGAGCATTCAAAGTGTAATAACATTTAATAAATGAATAAAAATAATTTGCACCGTCTGTTCAAGCTTTCAAGCTGAGCAAGTGTACAAAACATGCAGTCTCCTTTCCTTGCACTTGGAACTTAGCCTAAATGATGTTTAGGCAGGACAGGCTAGTATTCCTTTAAGATGCAGGAGTTTAAAGTTCGGAGTTACCTTATTTCTTAGAGTTGGGGCTTTTCTTCATTGTCCCTTGCCACCTGGGCAAGATGGAGTCCCCAGGCAAAGCTTGAGTCCCGCGTGGCTTGTGCCTTGCTGGGCAGGAGCTGCAGGAGAGAGAGCTGATTCCCCAAGGCCAGAGGACTCTGTTCCATCTTGGGATTGTTGAAATCCTCCTTCCTCAAGAGGAAGAGAATAGATTCTAGCCATCTGGCTGTCCACATCTTTGTCCCTTGTGGTGCTGCATAGTGCTAGGAAAAGCTGAAGGCAGCAGGCAAGGAGGGGAAGGAGACCCAGCGTGAGATGGACCGGCTCAGTAAAGTAAGCCAAGGCTCCCGGTTTGCAAGACCTGAGCAAGGCTGTTAATGACAGGATATTTTGGAGGTCATTAATTCATAGGGTCGCCATAAGTCAGGAATGTCTGTGGGCACATAACACACACAGAGAGATCTTTCTTCCTCAAGAGGAAAATAATAGATTCTAATCATTTGGCTCCCCATTATCTTTGTCTCTTTGGTTCTTGCATTACAGCAAGGTGTGAGATGATGAACGATTGTCTCATAGAGCCAGTTTGGTGTAGTAGTTAAGAGTGGCAGACTCTGCTCTGGAGCCTGAGTCCCCACTCCTCCTCCACATGAAGCTGGCCGGGAGACCTTGGGCCCATCACAGTTCTTTCAGAGCTCTCTCAGCCCCTAAAAACAAGTCTCTTGCCATCTAGAGTTCAGTTGTAATAGTGGGAGATCTCCAGCCACCACCTGGAGGTTGGCAGCCATAGGTTAGAGTCATATCTCCCAAATACATTTTACCATGTGAGCTCTCCCCCCCCCCACACACACATCACTCCTGTAGTCTTGAAACAGCCCCGTCCAGACAAAGGCTCAGAAGCTCACCTGCCATTTGTTAAGAAGAAGAAGAAGAAGAGAAGAGATTGGATTTATACCCCGCCCTTCACTGCCCAAAGGCGTCTCAGAGCGGCTTACAAACTCCTTTCCCTTCCCCTCCCCACAACAGACACCCTGTGAAGTAGGTGGGGCTGAGAGAGCTCTGACAGCAACTGCTCTTTTTCAAGAACAGCTGTGCCAGAGCTTGTGACTGACCCAAGGTCACATCAGCAGGTGCAAGTGGAGGAGTGGGGGAATCAAACCTGGTTCTCCTCCCAGATAAGAGTCCGCACACTTAACCACACCACCAAACTGGCACCCTAATGATGCAAAGGGTGCGTTCAGACGGCTCTTTAGATCTGTGCCATGCACCTGTGCCTGGTGGATTTAAATGTAATTTCCAGACAGCAACGGCTGGAAAACGTACCTCGTCCATGACCATCCTGTTTTGCTGCGCTTCGGAGCCGTATTTAAAAGGTGGTACTTTAAAACTGGAGTTTTCGGTTCCCAATGGGCCATTCACGGACTTTCCCCGTCTGATCATCACAGCATGCAATTCAAAAATGGCGCCCATTCAGGATGGTCTGACGTCAGACCATCCCAAATGGGTGCCATTTTAAAAAATCTCGATTCCGCACATGCACGGAGAAAGAAGGACGCGATGTCAGAACTATGCGCTTGCGCAAACTTTCCTTTTTTAATCCACAGCAGAGGCAGCGCACAGTAAGACAGTTCATGGGGGGGTCTGGTCGTGCAATGATGGATTTTAAAAATCAGGATCAAATTAGAGCCTGGGCTAATGGCAGGATTAGCTGCCTGTCTGAATGCACCCAAAGATAAATTAAACTTTTCATGGCCTCCTCCTGTCTTTGGCTTACTGACCTCCATGCACAAAAAAACAATCTAGAACATTCTTTTAGGATTACTCGCATAAAGCCAGACTGCTGCCTTTTAAAGCATTCCATGACACCCTCAGATATTTCTACTGGAACACTGCCTTCTACTCTTTCTTGCCAACAAAAGTGCACGCCGTGTTGCTTAGACCATGTAAAATACAAAATCTCTCCCACTGCAGGCACAAACTTTGTGAAATCTTAGACAATAATAATCTGGAAAACTTTGATTCTATGAGGAAACACAACATCTCGAAGGAGTCTGATCTGTGAGCTCCCCAACAAGACTGCAATAAACATGTAAATGAAGCAAGTTGTCTGGTAAAACACTTTTATAATCTACTTTTGTTCAGTTGATGCTTTGCAGTATTCCAGTAGGACCAAAGACACAAGTAGAGAGGGGGACTGCTTCCACTTGACTTCCACGGGCAAAATGGGAATTTGCTTCTGGGAGCAAACTGGTGGATCAAGCTCTCTGGTGCTCTTTTTAATTGGTCAGCTGTCGTGCAGGTCTACCGATTAATGCTGGCTGCTGGTAGTTTTAAAGTGGGGGGGGGCCTGGGTTCTTTTCATAACCATGGGGGATCGTGGTGTGAATTGTAGATATATCCACTTAAAGATTACAAGATCTATTCAATTCTGGTATTTACTCTTTGAGGGAAAACTGTTAGGTATGAGACTCAACAAAGGATTCAGCTTCAAGTGATTTCAGCTTTATTACACAGCAACTGTAAGTCAGGAACACACAACTGAAACACACACAACAAGGGAAGCACAGCTCCTTCTTTTAAACTCTCCCGGGCTGTCAAAGCCACACCCATAGTCAGATAAGAACCAATAGTAACGCTGGGATAAAAGCCAATCAGGATACAGGGATAAAGGCCAATCAGGACTGTTCCCTCTTTGCAACAATATCACTCAGTGATTGGGTAATTACACAGGTTTCGCAGAAATCGACCAATAGCAATGCGACATCTGAAGAGCCACATTCAGACTCAAGCTTAACATGTGAATAGATAGGAGCGATTCACATTCAGTACATAACAAAAACGTCACTGGCTCTAAGCTCCCATGGAGATAATAAAATAATTCCGTCATGCTCAGATATTTTTCTCCAGAGTAGCACACCTTTCCAGTGGGTGTCATCTTTTCGATCCTGCTGAGATAATGACTATGCAACTACTCAGTATCTAAGGAAGAGTGTACATGTGACTCCCGTTGGGGCAGAGCACTGCGGCCCAGCTATTATCGGGACCTAGATGGAGAATGCATGTTACTCCTGTTCTGCAGTCACTGCATCGGCTGCTTATTCATTACCGGGCTCAATTTAAGGCCTTGGCTACCATATGCAAAGCCCTTCATTGCCTTGGTCCCTCACGTCTCCCCCTGGGCTCCCACATGACAGCCTTGAGCAGGGCCTTCTGCAGGTGCCGACGTGCAAATGGGCAGAAACAACAACTGCTTGTACACGTGTGTTCCCTTGTGGGCTCCCTCCCACCCTCCTGGCTCTCTGCAAACTATGCAAAACTGAACTATGCAAGATCAAGAGGACCTTTCTATACAGGCAATAGGGCTTAGAAAGATACTTGGGTAAATGGTTAGGGACTGTGGTGTATACTGTGTATAGCTCAGGCTGCCTATTGCTATAAGTAAGATCCTACTATATAATTTTTGCATCGCTTAACATCTCAAGTTAATACTTATGCTTCAGTTCTATTTTCAGATTTTTGGTTGGTTCCATTTTTCTACAATCCTAATTCTATTCAGACTGGCAGTTTGCAGTGGGAGCCAGTCGTGGCAAAAAAGCCCCGGAATAAACTGTTCCGGGTTTTCCCGGTCACATGGGGCTGACGGATGTGGGAGTATACCGGGAGGAGGCGCGCGGGAGCGTTCAGACTGCTGGCCCGGAGGTGTGGCTGTAAATGGCTTTTTCCTGGTAAATTGGCTGGATGCCTATGTGTGTATGAGTGCATGAGTGCATATGTGCTCATGCGCTCATACACACATAGGCATCCAGCCGATTTGGGGAGGATCCCATTGCGCATTGGGCGGTAGAGCGGAGCACAGCCAATCATATGCGCCAATCATA